>JAGDQO010000402.1:977500-2344592 GCA_018342035.1 Solanum appendiculatum | reverse complement strand
TATCGATATTCCATTCACCCGGGAGCCACAAAGATGTATCATGACTTGCGGGAGGTCTATTGGTTGAATGGGATGAAGAAGGACATTACAAAATTTATGGCTTAGTGTCCTAATTGTCAACAAGTGAAAGTTGAGCATCAAAAGCTGGGAGGTTTGTCCGAAGATATTAGCATTCCTACTTGGAAATGGGAAGATTTGAATATGGACTTTATTGTTGGTTTACCCCACACCCGATGAGAATATGACTCCTTTTGGGTTATTGTGGATCATATGATAAAATAGGTTCATTTCATTCCCGTCAAGGTTTCTTATTTGACAAAAGACTATGTGTCACGACCCAAAAACCGAGGTCACGATGGCACACATCCCAAAACCACCCTGATGTGTAAGTCGAACAATAAAACACATACTAGACTACCAAAGAGGAAGTCAGGCCACAACTGAAAAGAGGAGAATAACAACAAACAATTTCCTAAAACCTGGTGTCATAAGTATAAAGAGCATCTAAAACAATCCCTGAATATAAGTACATCATAAGTCTCTGAATAATAGTAATGACTGAAATGGAAGATGGAGTTAATCGTGATCCAGAGCACAGGATCTCACCACTACTCCAAAATGAGCCTGCTTGATAGATAATCAACCTCCACAACTAGTACCCTGACTAGAATCTGCATCAAAAGGGATACAAAAATAGGGGTCAGTACAATTCATATGTACTCAGTATGTTTGACCGACTAAGTATAAGGAATTAATCAAACTAATGAAATAAACTAAGGAACGCTTCCACCTGCATATAGAAAAGTCCCACTCTGGCATTGGTGCCGCTAGTTTATATAAAACAAAGCGAGTAAGTAAACACATAAGTCATAGTAATATCAAAGATCATCACATAAGACACAAACACAAAGATCGATGCAATGCAATAAGATGATGCAATGATGTGGTGGTACGGTGGAATCAAGGTTGTCGCACAACCTATCGTATACACCTTGTCTAGCTAAGGTTTCCAGAAAAGGACCTATGGGGGACTCGCAGTCCATATACCAAATCACAATCTTGAAATCTCATCAACTTACCACCTAGCTCATGGTCAAGGATATAAAAAGTTTCATTTTGTTTTTAAAAAAGAATCTCCACATTTCTCAACTTCCCAAGATCAATGATATGATGAATGAGGATGAATGCATCACAACACATATGTCATGGAGGCAATAATCAACTAGACATGTAATGAAAGGTTCAAAGTTCTCAAAACTCGACCAAATCATGTTAAACACCCTCATATAAAAATAATGGCAAAGAGTTCATTTGAAATAAGTGAGTACCATTTAGAAAAGCATTTCATTTCTCAAAGTATGCTAAAATCCCCAACTCAACCCCTCTCTTTACAAGTCAAATTGTGTTACAAGCCTCTCTCACAAGAAACTCATGAATCACATGCTCACAAAGCAAATAGAGTAACAACTAAGGCCCCCACACGGGCTAAACTGTACAAATAAGCCCCCACACGGGCAACATAATATAATCAAGCCCCCACACGGGCATCACAACATACTCAATCCCCCACACGGGCATCACAATATAATCAAGCCCCAACATGGGCATCACAATATAATCAACCATCCCAAATCAAACTACGATCCCATCCCAAATCCTATGACATAAGAACAATCAGTTACCCAATCCGAGTCTCAACGAAGGATAGCCAAACCTACCTCGAAGGCCGAAATCTTTACATGAACACTCTACTGGAGCTTTAACCTCAAATACAAACTCCAAAACGATCCCCAAATATCAAGATTGGAAAGAATTTATCAAAAGAAGTTCAACGATACCCATATTGCAAGGTTTAAGAACCGGGGTTAAAATCATCCAAAAATCCCCTCAAAAATAAAAAGGGCAAAACTGGAATTTTAGTTGAAAATTAGGTTCTACACATCAAGTGGAGTTCGTTGTTGAAAATTCCATTAAAATTGAGTAGGAAATGGATTCGAAATTATGAAATTACTAGTCTTGAAATTTGGGGAGAAAACCTCAAAACCCACATTGAGATCTTGAATTTTGAAGAGCTTTGGAAGATAAAATCGTTAGGAAATGATTTAGAAATGATAAAGAGACTTACTCCAACGAATTTTCTCAAAAGATTGCTTCAAAATTCGTCTCTACTAAGCTCCAATTGTGTAACAATGGTGAAAATGAGAAAAAAAAAGGAAGAAACCCAAAATATGGGCAATTTTCATCCAAAAAGAGTCCATTGACCGCATGTTGACCGCTGTCAACTTGCACCAACACAAATCAACACATGTTTTTAACCCTCGAAACTCATTCGGAAACCTATAAACATGAACCAATAGTGCAAATTGAGGAGAAAACATGTTTTGGAGCCAATGAATCGTCGGATTCAAAAAGAAGATTGATATGACAAAAATACCCCTACGGGCCTCTTTTAGGCCTAAAACTCAACTTTTTGCCTAAATACCCAAAATGAATTATAATGTTTCGGGGCTCTAACCAACCACCCTACTAGACCAAACTCGACGTTCCGGATGCAATGGAACTGACAGAATCACCATCCGATGCTCAGATCTTGGAATGTTGACCAAAGTCAACTATCTCCTTAAAAACTCCACCCAAGGTCTAAAAATCACTAAAATCTCTCCCGATCGCATCGGGGACCATACCAACCACTCCCAGAACACAAACAAAGCATGAATAGACCATCTTGGAATGTTGACCAAAAGGGTAAAGGCCAAAATGTTCATTTCACACAAAAAGGTAATTTCACAAGATTTGGGACAATAGACCATCCACTACTAAAATACTCATTCGTCCTTGAACGAAAGGCAAAGTATATACCTGAAGGACTGAAAAGCTGAGGATATCTACGACGCATGTCGGACTCCACCGCCCAAGTAGCCTCCTCAACCGGCCAATGTCGCCACTGAACTTTCACTGAATCAATATGCTTCGACCTCAATTGTCTAGTCTCTCTATCCAAGATAGCAACATGCTCTTCCTCAAAGGAAAAATCCTGATCCAATGCAATCGAGTCCAACTGAATCACATGAGAATCATCATGACACTACCGCTTAAGCATCAAAACATGGAATACAAGATGAATGGCTGACAGGTTTTGAGGCAAGGCCAATCTATAGGCTACCTCCTCATATTTCTCCAAAATCTAAAAAGGGCAAATAAACCTCGGACTGAGCTTTCCTTTCTTTCCGAACCTCATCACACCCTTAGTGGGTGACACTTTAAGCAACACTCGCTCACCAATGGAAAAATATACATCACAAACACGCCTATCGGCATAGCTCTTCTGCCTACTCTGGGTAGTCACAAGGCGCTGCTGAATCAATCTCACCTTATCCATTGAGTCTCTCAACAGATTAGTACCCCAAGGTTGAACTCCAAAAGAATCAAACTATCCCACGGTAGATCTACACCTCCTCCCATACAAGGCCTCAAATGGTGCCATCTGAATGCTAGAATAGTAATTGTTGTTATAGGCAAATTCTACAAGAGGTAGGGATTGGTCCCAATGACCACCAAAATCCATGACAGAAGCCCGAAGCATGTCCTCTATTACCTGAATAGTTCGCTCAGACTGACCGTCGGTCTGAGGATGGAAATTTGTACTCAACCCAAGCTTGGTACCCATCTTCTCCTACATAGAACTCCAGAAATGAGAGGTGAACTGCGTACCTCTATCAGACACAAAGGAAATAGGCACTCCATGCAACCGAACAATCTCAGGGATGTAGATCCTAGCTAACTTCTCTGTATTGCAGCTAGTCTTCACTGGAATGAAATGAGCCTACTTGGTCAACTGATCCACAATCACCCAAACAGAGTCATACTTTCCCAAAGTCAAGGGTAACCAGTGACAAAGTCCATGGTAATGCGCTCTCACTTCTACTCAGGAATAGGCATCCTTTGTATCAAACCCCCCGGTCTCTGATACTCGTACTTCACCTGTTGACAATTCAAACACTTAGCCACAAAATCCACGATGTCCCTTTTCATAGCACACCACCAGTAGGGTTGTTTCAAGTCATGAAACATCTTTGCCGCTACCAGGTGAATAGAATACTTCGCACAATGAGCCACTTCCAATATCATACGCACCCAATCACCAACTTTAGGAACACAAATACGACCACTAATCCTCAAAACTAACTCAGGATCAAGAGAAGCCGACTTAACTTCTTCCCTCAACACTTTGTCCCGAATCATCCTCAACTTATCATCACCAAACTGGTGGGCACAAATCTGATCCATCATGGTAGACCTAGCCTCAACGAAGGCTAAAATACTGTGAGGTGTCAAAATATCAAGTCGAACCATCTGTCTAGACAATGACTTAACCTCTAATGCCAAAGGTCTATCCTCCACCTTAAGGAAGGCTAAGCTACCCATACTAGGCACTTTCCGGGTCAAAGCATCTGCCACTACATTAGCCTTGCCCAAATGATAAAGAATGGTGATGTCGTAATCCTTCAACAGCTCAAACCACCTACGCTGCCTCATGTTCAGATTCGGATGAGAAAAGATATACTTGAGAGTACGATGATCGATAAAGACATCACAATGCACCCCGTAGAGATAGTGCCTCGATAACTTCAAACAAAACCCACTGCCGCTAACTCCAAATAGTGAGTAGGGTAGTTCTTTTCATGTACCTTCAACTGTCAAGAATCATAGGCTATGACTCTCCCCTTCTGCATCAACACACCACCCAAAGCAACACCTGAAGCATCACAGAATATAATAAATGCCACACCCTCCTCGGGTAATACTAATATAGGTGCTGAAGTCAATAACTCCTTGAGCTTTTGAAAGCTCGCCTCACACTCATAGGTCCATTGAAATGCTACAGTCTTCTGAGTCAACCTAGTCAATGGGGATGCGATGAAAGAGAAACTTTGAACAAACCGACGATAATAACCCGCTAACCCAATGAAACTCTAAATCTCGGTAACTGAAGTAGGTCTAGCCCATTCACGAACCACCGCTACCTTGGACGGATCAAGCATAATCCCATCCTTGGTCACCACGTGACCCAAGAAATCCACATACTCAAGCCAAAACTCACACTTGGAGAATTTTGCATACAACTTCTCCTCCCTCAATCTCTGAAGCACGGCCCTCAAGTGATGAACATGTTCGGCCTCATTCTTGGTGTAAACCAAGATATCATCGATGAATACAATCAAAAAAGATTCCAAATAAGGCCGAAATAACCGGTTCATCAACTCCATAAAAATAGTGGGGGCATTATTCAGCCCAAAAGACATGACCACAAACTCATAATGCCCATAACGACTCCTGAAAGCGGTCTTCAGGATATGAGAATCCCGAACTCTCAACTGATGGTAACCCGATCTGAAGTCAATCTTAGAGAACACCGATGCATCCTGAAGCTGGTCAAATAGATCATCAATGTGAGGAAACTGATATTTGTTCTTGACCATTACCTTGTTCAACTGTCGATAGTCAATACACATCCTCATAGCACCATCCTTCTTCTTCACAAATAAGACTCATGCACCCCACGGTTAAACACTTGGCCGAATAAACCCTTTCTTCAATAAATCTTCCAATTTTTCCTTCAATTCCTTCAACTCAGTCGGAGCCATTCGATAAGGAGAAATAGAAATGGGCTTGGTGCCCGGCTCCAAGTCAATCAAAAAATCAATATCACGGTCCGAAGGAACACCCGGTAAATCTTTAGGAAATACATCCATGAACTCTCTCACCTCTCTTGTGGTCTCTAAAGGAGATGAATCCTTAATGAGATCACAGACATGGGCCAAATAATACAAGCAACCCTTTTCCAACATACGGCGAGCATGAATATAAGATATCACCCCCTTCAAATAAGAACTCGAAGTACCCATCCATACTAATCAAGGCAAACCAGGATAAGCTAAAGTCACAGTCTTAGCATAACAGTCTAGAATCGCATGATAGGGAGTTAACCAATCCATACCCAATATCATATCAAAATCAAGCATATCTAATAAGATCTAGTCTGCCCGAGTATCTCTACCCGAAAATGTCACTACACAACCCCAATACACCCGATCCACCACTAAGGACTCACCTAATTGGGTAGAGACGCTAATAGGTACTGTTAGGGGCTCACATACATAATCAATATCCGCAGCAAAATAATTTGACACTTAAAAGTAGGTGGACCTGGGATCAAATAATACTGAAGAAGAGCGATGGATTGGGAAAATACCTGTAATAACTGCATCAGAGGCCTCTACCTCAGCTCTACCCACAATGGCCTAACACATTCTACGGCACCATTGGCCTGGGACCACCATGAGTACCCCCTCGAGATCCACCCTTGGCACCTCTGGTGCAACCTCTAGCACTCTGTGAAGCACCTCTGACCGCTGAAGCTGGTGTAGAATGAATAGACTGTGACCTAGGCTGAACAGTAGAAGGAGCACGTCTGGGGCAATCCTTTGCCTTATGCCCAAATTTATCACAAACATAGAAGCATGAAGGACCCCAACCTCCATGACTAGTCTGCCCAGACCTGGATCTACTTGTACCATCTGTACTCTGAATCACCACATGTACTAGCCATCCTTGATAACCCTGGGTGCCCGAACCTGAATACTCTCTACCTCTGGAGGAATGGCCACTTAACTGACCCTGACGATAGAACCTCTTGGCGCCGGCCTGTCTAGCATGTCTGATGCTCTCGATCATCCTGGTATGATTAATAATACTCTGAAAGGAGCCACCCGATAGCATAAGAGAGGTTGTGGCCTCCTTTAGATAGCCAACGAATCCCTTCACCAACATGCTGATCCGCTCAAACTCTGTAGGGATACTCGACATAGCATAACTAGACAACTCATGAAAACAAGCCTCGTACTCAGATACTTATAAAGAACCCTGCTCTTCCCTGTCAAACTCATCTCTACGCTGATCGCGAAGGCTACATGGCACAAACCTCTCAAGGAAAACCTCAGTGAACTGCTCCCAACCCATCATAGGAGAACCGGTAGGTCTGTGAGCAAGAACTGATCTACACCACTCCTTGGTCACTCCCGCAAAATGGTAGGAAGTGTAAGCCACTCTATGTGCCTCTAAAAAACCCAGTTTGAACAACCTATCCTGACACTCAGTCAAGAAATCATAGGCCGTCTCCCACGCTGTACCATCGAACCTGAGAGGTGCCAATCTCACAAACCACTCAAAACTCTTCTGCTCAGATACTGACATGGTTGCACTAGAAGAAATTGGCGGGCCTACGAATCTCAAAGGTGCAATAAAGGGCACCGAAGAAGAACCAGGAGCCTGAAACCCCACACTAGGCCCCTGAACTGGTGGGGTAGTACTAACTATAATAGGGGAGCCTGAAGTACCCGGAAGAATATGAGGAGTAGGGGCACATTCCAATCTAACCATTATCAAGACAAGAAACTCCTAGAGTACCGAGGTACTGTCGGGAATTAATGGAGGATGGGTTGGCCTCTTCTCCTGAGCCTGCTGCTCAAAATTATCCTCTTGTTCATATATAGGCTCAGGTGATGCCTCCCTAGCCTATCCTCAAGCAGGTGCTACTCCCCTCTCTCGACCACGACCCCTACCTCATTTGCGTCCCCTGCCTCACCCACGGACTGGGGCTCGCTCAACAGATATGGCCTAACCCTAGGTGACTCTGGCTCTAGTCCTCACCCTCTGTGCAAAAAGAATAGATTAGAGGCATACAAAACTTTGATATGAATGAATCGCACAAAAGGAATCAATGAAAGGAATTTCTCCTAATAAGTATCTTGTAGCCTCTCGAAGATAAGTACGGACGTCTACGTACCGATCCGCAAGACTCTATTAAACACCCTGCTCTTTAACTTATCAGACCGGTGAACCTAGTGCTCTGATACCAATTTGTCACAATCCAAAAACCGAGGTCATGATGGCACACATCCCAATACCACCCTGATGTGTAAGCTGAACAATAAAACACATACGAGACTCCCAAATAGAAAGTCAGGCCACACTTCAAAAGAAGAGAATAACAATGAAGAATTTCCCAAAACATAGGGTCGTAAGTGTAAAGAGCATCTAAAACAATCCATGAATATAAGTACATCATAAGTCTCAAAATAATAGTAAAGACTGAAATGGAAGATGGAGATAATGGCGATCTGGAGCACAGATCTCACCATTACTCCAAAATGATCCTGCTCTCTAGATAATCAACCGCCACGAGGAGTACCCAGACTAGAATCTGCATCAAAAGGGATACAAAAGTAGGGGTGAGTACAATTCACATGTGCTCAGTAGGTTTGACCGACTGAGTAAAAGGAATTAATCAAACTTATGAAATAAACTAAGGAACGCTTCCGCCTGCATACAGAAAAGTCACACTCTGGCATCGGTGCTGCCAGTTTATATAGAATGACGTGAGTAAAGTAAACACATAAGTCATAGTAATATTAAAGATCATCATATAAGACACAAACACAAAGATCGATGCAATGCAACAAGATGATGCAATGATGTGGTGGTATGGTGGAATCAAGGCGGTCGCACAACCTATTGTATACACCCTGTCAAGCTAAGGCTTAAAGATAAGGACCCATGGAGGACTCGCAGTCCATATACCAAATCACAATCTCAAAATCTCATCAACTTGCCACCTATCTCGTGGTCACGTATATAAAAAGTGCCTCATTTTCCTTCTCAAAAGAAATCTCCACATTTCTCAACTTCCCAAGATCAATGATATGATGAATGAGGATGAATGCATCACAACACATATGGCATGGAGAAAATAATCAACTCAACATGTAATGAAAGGTTCAAAGTTCTCAAAACTCGACCAAATAATGTTAAACACCCTCATATAAAAATAATGGGAAAGAGTTCATTTGAAATAAGTGAGCACCATTTAGAAAAGAATTTCATTTCTCAAAGTATGCTAAAATCTCCAACTCAAACCCTCTCTTGGACATTACAAGTCAGATAGTGTTACAAGCCTCTCTCAAAATCAACTCATGAATCACATGTTCACAAAGCAAATAGAGTAACAACTAAGGCCCCCACACGGACTAAACTGTACAAATAAGCTCCCACATGGGCAACATAATATAATCAAGCCTCCACACTGGAATCACAATATACTCAAGCCCCCACACAGGCATCACAATATACTCAAGCCTTCACACGAGCATCACAATATAATCAACAATCCAAAATCATATTACGATCCCATCCCAAAACCTATGACATAAGAACAATCAATTACCCAATCCCAGTCTCAAAGAAGGATAGCCAAACCTACCTTGAAGATCAAAAACTTCACCCGAACACTCTACCGGAGCTTTAACCTCAAATAGCAACTCCAAAATGATCCCCAACTATCAAGAATGGAAAGAATTCATCAAAAGAAGTTCAACGATACCCATATTGCAAGGTTTAAAAACTAGGGTTAAAATCATCCAAAAATTACCTTGAAAATAAAAAGGGCAAAACTGGAATTTTAGTTGAAAATCAAGTTCTACACATCAAGAGGAGTTCGTGGTTGAAAAACCCATTAAAATCAAGTAGGAAACGGATTCTAAATCATGAAATTACTAGTTTTGAAATTGTGGGGGAAAACCCCAAAACCCACAGTGAGATCTTGAATTTTGAAGAGCTTTGGAAGATAAAATGGTTAGGAAATGATTTAGAAATGATAAACAGAATTACTCCATCAAATTTCCTCAAAATATTGCTTCGAAATTCGTCTCTCCTAAGCTCCAATTGTGTAACAATTGTGGAAATATGAAAAAGAAGGAAGAAACCCAAAATATGGGCTATTTTCAGCCAAAAAGGGTCTGCTAACCCGGCGTTGACCGCGGTCAAGTGCACCAACACCAATCAAAACATGTTTTTAACCTCAGAACTCATTCAGAATCGTATAAACATGAACCAATAGTGCAAATTGATAAGAAAACATGTTTTAGAGCCAATGGAATCATCGGATTTCAAAAAAAAGATTGATATGACCAAAACACCCCTGCGGACCTCTTTTAGGACTAAAACTCAACTTTTAACCTAAATACCTAGAACAAATTGTAACGTCTTGGGGATCTAACCAACCACCCTACTAGACCAAACTCAACGTTTCGGATGCAACGAAACTGATAGAATCACCATCCGACGCTCAGATCTCAGAATGTTTACCAAAGTCAACTATCTCCTTAAAAACTCCACCCAAGCTCTCAAAATCACTAAAATCCCTCCTAATCGCATCGGGGACCATACCAACCACTCCCAGAACACAAACAAACAATGAAACCGCTAAGGGAAAAGGCCAAAATGGTCTTTTCACACAAAATTTAATTTCACAAGAATTAGGACATTACACTATGCTAAGTTGTACCTAAGGGAGATGGTTAGGATGCATGGAGTGCCCTTATCTATTATCTGCGATCGTGGTACACAATTCACTTCTCAATTTTGGAAATCTTTTCAAAAGGGTCTTGGTACTCGTGTTAAGCTTATCACGGCCTTTCATCCTCAAACCGATGGACAAGAAGACTTTACTATCCAAACTTTAGAAGATATGTTGAGAGCTTGTGTAACTGACTTCAAGGGTAATTAGGATGATCATTTTCCTTTGATTGAGTTTGCTTTAATAATAGCAATCATTCAAGTATTGGTAAGTAGACTTTACTATCCAAACTTTAGAAGATATGTTGAGAGCTTGTGTAATTGACTTCAAGGGTAATTAGGATGATCATTTGCCTTTGATTGAGTTTGCTTATAATAATAGCAATCATTCAAGTATTGGTATGGCTCCATTTGAGGCTCTTTATGGTAGGAGGTGTAGATCTCCTATAGGTTTGTTTAAAGTTTGTGAAGTTTCTTTGATAGGTCCCAAACTGGTACATGAGGCTATGGAGAAAGTTTGGGTTATTAGAAAAAGGTTGAAAACATCTCAAAGTCGACAAAAGTCCTATACCGATGTTAGAAGAAGAGATCTAGAATTTGATGTTAATGATTGGGTCTACTTGAAAATTTCGCCCATGAAGGGTGTAATGAGGTTTGGAATGAAAGGGAAGCTTAGTCCTTGTTATGTGGGCCGATATCATATTTTGAGGCGTATTGGTAAGGTTACTTATGAACTTGATTTGCCTAATGATTTGACATCGATTCATCCAGTTTTCTATGTCTCCTTGTTGAAGAAATGTGTTGGAGATCCGACATCTATAGTACCATTGGAGAGTCTTGGTATAAAAGAGAGTCTTTCTTATGAAAAGATTCCGATTGAGATTTTAGACCAGCAAGTTAAGAAGTTAAGGAATAAGGAAGTTGCATCCGTAAAGATTTTATGGAGGAATCAAAGAGTTGAGGGTGCTGCGTAGGAGACCAAGGCAGATATGATTTCCCGTTACCCCATCTTTTTCCCTCCGATCCTACTCTAGCTAGAGGCATTTAGTTCCTCATGGTTCATCCTCATGTCTTAGTCATTTTCATGCTTCCTCATGCCTGCATGCTTATGAAAACTTTCTTTTGAGATTTTGATTTTTCTATGATTGATTTCATCTTGATTATATGCATTTGACCATGAGTTGCAGAGATACCTTATGAAATGATGTTTTGAATATGTTTGAGCTTGGAGTTTATATTCCTCCTTGGTTATGTGATGTTGATGAAATTGCATTCTTGTTGGGCTGTTAGATCTTGTTCCTACCCTTCTTATGTTTCCTGGAGTGCCATTCGAGAATAAATGTTCCCAAGGGTAGATATTGTAACACCTCAAACTTGAAAAAGAGGGAAAATGCATATTTCTGGGCTGCAGGCTGTGTCTGCGGTTCCCACCTATGGACCGTAAAAGCCTCTACAAGCCGTAGATGACATCTGTAGGAAGATAATTTTCTAAAGACAATTCTCAGAACCCCTTTTGATGGTTTTCTAGGACGGTCCGTCAACCTTTGTACGAGTTGTAGGTAGGTCTCATAGGTCACTCCCAAACTTAGTTAAATTTTAAGGCCTAAGTTGGCTTCTACAATTGGCTTCACTGTAGGAAGACCTACGAGCCTTACATGGGTTCCATCAAAAGTTGGTCTAGATAATATGTTTCTAAATCTTTCCACGGTTGACCAGGATGGTCCGTAGAAGGTCTAAACCGTTGGTCGAGTTCGACAGTTATTTTAAAGGGGTTTTTGGGTCTTTTCCTAATTGTTTTAACCCAATACGATGTCGTTTTGTCTTCTATCCTAAGCCCTATATAAATGTTTTAAATCCCCAATTCACCCACATCAACTCATTCTCCTAAATCCCTAAAGATTGACCAAGTTCATCCTCCCAGAAACCTCTCAAACCCAAGGTAGAAGAAGAAGAACTAGGGTTCCATTCAAGTCTCCAATCCTCCACTGTTTTTGGGCTTCTAGCAACAAGGTATGATATTATTCACATAAGAAGTCCTTTCCTCCATAGGGTTACTAGATTTTCCAATTTTACAAGTTAAAATCTCTAATTGAAAATAGGATTTTCTTCAATCTCATGGGTTCTTATCAATTATGATCCAATTGACTATTTTATATCTTTTTAAGCATGAATTGGAGTAATTACATATTCCTAAGTTGAATTCATATGAACCCATGCATGATCAATGATTTCTAGATTATGAACATGTGATGAGGCTTTTGAACTATGAAAGATGAATTTATGAAGATATGCAAGTTTTCTCATGAAGTTGATATAATTGATTTGAGGTTGGTTTGAGAGTGAAGCATCGATGTTGTTGTTATTGTTGTGAAAGGATTTCTCACATACTACTCAAAACACGATTGTGAAAGGGTTTCTCTCATAAAGGATTCATAAGGTTGTAAGGTTTTCTCACCTAAGTTGAATCAATATTGACTACGGAGCTATTCTAATTAACTCTAGCTTGGATTGGTTACTAAGTTGTGCCTTTCCATGGATTATAAGATGAATATGATTAATGACTATTTCGTGGAAGTTATGCTTCGCACCGAGTGGACAAGTGGTGATTACCCATGTACCATAACCTATGTGCCACCATAGGATGATTGTCTTAGATAGGCATTAGCTAGTGGATCCACTTTAGCTCAAGACTCATGGGCCTTACCCTGGCAAGTAGGACAATCTCTTTTCGGTGTGGGATAGACACTAGATTCCATGTTATATCTCACATGGTCTATGTCGGTTAAGGCTAACTTCCCACAATAATGAATTGAGGTTACTTTCTCAAAGTATCTCAAATGTATTTTAAAGATGTTTAGCTTGCATTTACCATGGTAATGGCTTATGTTTTCCTAACATGTTATTTTATGATTTATCTTGGTTACTGCATGTCATTTAAAGTCTCTTTTTAGCATGATTTCATAACTCTTATGCATTGCTATCATACTTGGTACATTCCATCTACTAACACATACTTTTTCCTACATTATCTCATGAATGTAGGGTCCGATGTTCCTACCTCGCATTCTCGTGTCTAAGTGATTCTATTGACTTTGAAGATTGGTGATTCCTCTTGTTCCGAGGACTAAGACTCTTTTATTGTTTTTTGTCATTTCCCTTTTCAAACTTTGTATGGGTTACATCCCAAATTCATTCTTTTTATGTAGTAGATGGCTTCTTGAGACTTATGCTTAGATTTTCGCTTTTGTCAAACTCTTTTATATAAAATGTTGTTTTTAAACTCTCTTTAAATTCTATTATCTTGTATGATGTATGCTAATTGGCTTGTGTCAGGCCTCTAGGGGTCTTATACTCCATGTCATGTCTAGGGTGTAGTTAATGTCTTGAAAAATTGTTAGAGATAGTCATGGTGACTTAATCATCAAATTCACCTTTTCAATACAGTGTAGCAGTAGCAATACGACAGAGTGAATTGGCATTCTCCCAAATAATCGTGTCACGCCATGAGCCTACACCTTGGACGTGGCCGGCACTCGAGAACTATTTCTGATCCCCAAACAAACTCTTGGCCTGGCTGACTACTTAGCAGAAGTCTTACTCAAGCAATAATAGGCTTACAACAAAATTTTATCTCAAAATAAAACTCACATCGAATGTCATGAAAATACTCATTGCAATAATTATAATAGATTGCAAAACATCTTATAAGGAAAGAAAGTACTGAGAGACTCATCGACTCTATCTATCTATGAAGCCTATAATGTTTAAGATAGGTGTCGGGACAAGACCCACGACACCTCAAAGCAACTAACTAAAAGTAAATGTGAAGTCCTCCGGAATGCAATGAGGCTCACCAAAACCGTCAGGAGTGTAGAGTGATCTCAACAGAGTGCCTGTTGATGATCCTGAACACTTGTATCTACATCATAAAAAGATGCAGGTTGAATGACATCAGTACATTTGAAAGTACGAGTATGTAATATAGCCAAAGCGAAATAATTGAATGAAATTACTGCAATAGATATAACATAAAATCAACTTAATGTAAAGAATTAAGGGAATGAAATCATTTGAACTTTACAAAATGCTTACTCATCTCTGAAACTCAACATAATAAGTGATATATAAAAATACACTTTAAGTCTATTAGGAGATTCTCTAACCGACAACAATCACTATGAGCTAAGTGATGATACAGCATCATGTCCACACTGCCAGAACTGTCCTATATCATGCTGGGATATAGAACACCTCAACTAAGTGGATCCACTAAGCTCTGCCCGAAGGCACTAATGAATCATCTAAAAGGTATGATCATGTACCCATGTTGGCAATACATGGTTTATGGGGGCTATGAGTTGTCTAAACTCTCCCCCATATCGGTACTCAATACTACTCCCAATAATATATACTCTTGCTAAAATGTATGAAAACATACTCTTCCTCTGGTTTGAGGTAATTGCTCAAACTAACCTCTTAAAAGAGGTAACTGCTCAAACATCTCTGAAACTCATTGCTCATTTAGAAAACAAGGTTTCTCTTTGCTCAATGTAAAAATACATTCTTTGAGTTGAGATAATTACTCAAAAAGGCCTCTTTAAGAGGTTACTTCACTGTACTCAATCTTTCTGAAAACTCTTTTACTTTTCTCAATATAATACTCTCTTTCTTCATGTGAAAATGAAATATTTGGGAAGTGCTTAGCTCCCTTATACTCTTGCTCAAATCTTGGTTAAAACTCTTTCTCAAACTTCTCTTTACTTTCTCGAAAACTCAGTTTAAAGCAAAAATGTTGTCTTTAAAAGATTCTCAAAACTTATAACTCAAAATATGATTCATGCTGAAACATATAAATAAACAACTCAACTCAAGGATCTCAATAACATGATAGAAAACGCAAAACTAAAAACTCAAGAATTTAGAACTCAACGGTATCACTCATCTTAAGAATACTCAGTTATTAGGGTTTATGCTGAAAAATAGACATGAATGAATCAACTCAAGAATCTCAATGCATACCATGTAGCTATTCAATAATTAGGAATAGAATTTCAAAAATCAGGAACTCAAGAACTCAGAACTCAACATCATAACTCATCTCAAGAACACTCAAATCTAAGAATAAAACCCTAGATTACTCTTTTAGTGATTTGAAAGTAGATGTAGGGTGTGAGGATGAACTACTCCAACACTATGATAGCCTTACATACCTGGAAGGATAATGGTCTTGGCAAAATTGATTAAACTTGAAGAACGTTTGAACCCTAGCTTTTCTCCTCTTGGAACCTTGTTCAAATGACTTGAAGTGTTAATGAACGTAATAGAACTGATTAACACTTCCTAACTCCTTAATTAGGTGTAAAATGTCATTGTTTAGGCTTAGAATTGGGATTAAAATGGTGTAGTTTAAGTATCAAATGCATAGGGGAAAGACCAAAATGACCCCAACTTAAAAACTGATGGATTGCCCTTCAAGGAAGGCTTCACTAAAACATGCATAATTCTTTACTCCAAACTCGAAATGAGGCAAACTTGGTGGCGTTGAAAGAGGACTCAAAGACCTTTAATTTGATAGGTCATGGGCCACCTAATTCACTATGTGCTAAGAGATATGATCATTTGAAGTTGACCTAAAACTTAAAAGATGATGGATGACTTTTACGGACCTCTAAACGAACCGTACAAGCCACCACGGGCGTCTAGGGTCCTATCCAAGTGACCCCCACCTTGGCTGCCTTGGATGGTTGGCCACCTTGCTCTAAACGGGCCGTGAACCCCTAAACAGTCTGTACAGGGAGCCGTGAAGGGTCCATGGTCCATTTTGGATTCTTGGACTTGCCTGTTAACCCTCTTTAGCCTTTCTCAATGTTCTTGGTGTTACACAAATGATTCAAATTTTAAGAGTAGATTTGTGAGGTGTTCTAGAACTATTCAAGTCTTAGCTTAGAATTTTTTGGGGTGTTACAAATGGACATACTAATTTGACTTTAGAACACGAACATGGTAAAAGGAGAATGGATGAATACACATGAATACTACATATACTATTACTACTTTAGATTTGACTTGAAAAATAAAAAAGGCATGAAATTCATACATGAAAAAGAACAAAGATACTGAACAAAAAAGTATTTATCAAATTGAGAAGCAAAATAAAAGCTATTACTTTTTGGAGATATATTTTTTTTCAAAATAACACATTTCTAGGGAGACAAATTTTGATATTTAGTCAAAACATGCTAAATTAACTAACCAAACAAATGAGAAATCTCAAATTTAGTCTATCAATATAAGAGATTATAACAATAATATATGTCACTGTCTTGAGAATATCATAAGACACAAGAAGGAAAACCATCATCCTTCAAATATATTAATTTGTCTAAGTTTAAAAATATTCAAAAAAAAATAACATTACGAAACTAAACCATTGTAATTTTTAATCAGAGAAATTCAATATTGCCCTGATTTTTAAAACTGTAGAGTTCAAAAGGTTCTGAACCGAAGTCACTGCCCTCTTTTGTTCCTTAGAGAGATTGCATTATTATTAGGATGGAAAATAATTAATATTTGAAAAGCTATTGTCAAAATTGAACCATTTTGTGCATTTCCATTACTGCCTCTGCCCAAGGAGTAGTGACCATCAGGACTTATGATGAAACCTGAAGGCAAAGTGGTAACTTTTTTGGCATCACCTCCATTGACAATTGAATTGACTGTTGGTGAATCTATGGGTGCATAGATTAAAAATGCTCCAATTTCATCAATGCCTGACTCTTGAAGAACTAACATGTTGTTCTCTTTTGGTACATAAGGCTGCATATACATTACAACAATTGAAGAAATGTTAGTGTAAGAACTAAAAAAAATAAGAATTAGAGAAGGACATTTTTTGCCGCTTATCAACAAAATAGTCATCACTAATCCCATCTAAGAACAAATTATCAAAGAATCTCGTTTGCTACATCCTATTGGCAATAGATCAACGATAAATTTCATAGTTAATTCTTATCCTTTTTTGCAGTGATATATATATTTATCATAATTAGTTCACCTAAATATAAAAAGAAAACACAAGTGAAAATATTTAATCTAGAAAATGCCTTTTGATATAATAATCAAAGATTAAAAAGTAAAGGAAAAAATGATACAAGTTAGAAATTGTGGTATTTTTACATTTAAAAAAAAGATGAATCCAAATCTAAGTTAGTTTATTTGATTATTGAGAAAGAGTGAAATACCATTAGTTGATAATTTAAGCAGAAAATAAAAAATTAATAAATAAATATGACAAATACCTGAATGATTGTAATATTGTTTTCTGGAATAGTTCCTGTTTTTATTCGAGCTAATTCAGTTACATTATTTCCACCGGTCAAAACATCCCATTAAAAATAAAAATAAAAATAAAAATCAAATGATAAACAAATTCATTAAAAAATGATAAAGAAAATCATAATTTAAAAGTAAGAAGTTTGTTCATGAGATGAGTATTTAAAGATCATATAATAAAAATAAAAATCAAAAAAGTTATGTAAAATGAATATCAAGAGATAAACATGTAGATAACATAACATGGAAGTTGAATATTAGTAGATTAGTTGAATTCAGGACTATTACTTTAAGTGTAGTTTAGGGGTCGTTTGGTTAAAAAAAACAAGTTGTACAAAAATTGGTAACGCAAAATTTATTTTTGATCAGACGTTCGGTTCATTGCATTAAAAATTAAATCTTCAGCAAAAATATACATACAATCAAACCAACATATAACAACATTCAAGTATAACATCTAAGTTTGCCTTAGAACCGATATCACTATCATACATTTCAATATAATAACTAAATAAATATGTTAACAAACCACGTCACTATAAAGATGTTCAAACGTACCTGACACCTTGTGTTATCATCTTTGAGGAAATTAAAAATAGTTTGGAACGAATGAGGAAGCCATAGGGAAGTAGCAGCAGTGACAATGAAGCTTTTTTGTTCGGTAAATTCTTAATTTCTTCTTATCGATACTCTATCTTCACTGTTCAACTGTGATGAAGTTGGATAAACTAATTTTTCTGTCATGCTTAAGATTTCACAAAACCTCTTCACCATTCTTAGAGATATTTGCATTACATTGTCGAGATCTTCTGGATCATTAATCACTGAAAAATAAAAAAATCGACAAAAAGAAAATGAATATTGACTTATCAAATAAGGTTGTATTTGTTGTGATAGAAGACAATTTTGAGAGAATAATTTATTTTTGAAAAAGTATTTATAAAAGATTAGTTAAGATTGATCCTATTGATAATAATATCATCAAATTAAATAGCGTTTTGATGAGTTTTTCGAGTGTTAAAGATGATAATAGTGTATGAGTGTTGTTAAAGCATTGATATAATGTTAAAGTTGAGATGATTATGAAGGAAAATGGTTTCCCCCAAAATAAGAGAGAAGTGATTATTTTTCCTACCTCCTTTGGTTGGAAAATATTTCTCTAAAAAATGACTTAGTTTTTCTATAAATTTCATGAGACAAGACACATTCCAAAAGAAAAGGATAACTTTAAAGGGAAATGTTTTGAGTTAAGAATGAGATAATTGCAAACAAAATGACTTATACACAAATATAATAGAAGTGATCATTTTTCAGCCACATTAGAAAAATACCATTTTCTTTAGTCAAACATCGATAAATAACTTATATTTTCATAAGAAAAAATAGTAAAACGTTCACTCCAAGCCACTTTTAATGAAAATAAAACTTTTTTAAAAAGGTTATGTTTCAAATAAACAAAGAAAAGGAGATGGATTTGGGACCCCATCAAGATTTTCTTTTCTTAATCAAAGCCGCCTTGAGGTGACTGATTTTATTTTTTTACATAAATCCTTATCTTATCATATAAAATTAAATCCAAAAGGCCGTAACTATATAAAGAAGGGTACATAAAACATAACCTCCTTTGAGATCATCCCTAGTCAAACATGTTGCACCCACTTCAACATTGTATCTCTCAGACATCCTTTGAAGTGTAATGATCCATCTTTTAGCTCCATACGTTTCACAACCAATCAACAAGCTTCTAAAGATGTGATGAACCTGAATTTTTTCATCTACTTGAACATGTTCAATCCAAGTAACCTACAAGAAAAAAAACAATCAAGAAAGCAAAACATATATATATATTTACCTTGATCATCAGAAATATTTCTAATAGGAGCGTATGTTGAAAATTTGTGATTTTTAGTAGTGGTTTATAAGATGAGGATTCTTTAAGATCATATAAGGAGAAAACTATTCATCCACTCTTGTTTAGATTTGAACATCTTAGGCATGAACAACATAATGTGGGCTGGTGTTCAACATTGTTAAATTAAGATTAATAGTGATTGGTCTGACAACTATAATACAAAACTTAAAAAGATTGGTATTGCATCTAACACAATCCGGCCCAAAATACAATTTATAATGTTGGTGTTTGGGATTTTCCAAGAGGATACATAAAAAAATATCATTTTCTGAACCAATATTGGGGACACTTTCAATAGTCCCCGACGCACATCCAAATCTTAATATTTGGAGTGTGAACAACATAGCATGATGATTCAAAATTGGATAAATCAAGAATAAAGATAGGTCTGATTCTTATACCATAAAAATAAAAATAGACATTATGAGATAAGTATCAGTACATGTTAATTTTTACCTATCTACCATATTCTTTTGAAAATAAGTTTCATGTAAATTGTTAAAAAGGTAAAGTTGAGCTGGTTTGATCTGTGGAAACAAATAAACTCTTATAGAAATACAAGGTAAAGTTGCGTACAAAAGACATTTGTGATATATTTATATAGAGAGAAAGTAAATGATTCTTACCATACTTTCACCATTGTCCATATCTTGAATTGCACAACCTGAAGGAAACTTCCAAGCATGAGAAGGTACACCACTTTGAATATCTTTGATTAAATCATATGAAACATCCACCATAATCCATGTTGTTTGGTCATGTTTTCTACAATAACGTATAAAGAAATAATCTCTAGCTTCCACTAGAGGAGAGAGAATATGCAACTTTTCATACATCTGTTTTCAAGAACCAAGAAAAAATTAGTTCATTTTTACGAAGGAATTTTAAAATTTATTTAATATTTAGGAAAAAAAATATAAAAGATGAACTAATATAATTTTACCAATTGTATAGAGCCTTCCAAATTCCCCGAATCAAGCACTTCAATAGTCCTTGCTTTTGTGACAATAGTTGGAAACATGTTCATCCATTTAATCTGCATATACAAAATTAATCAATTTTAAGTATATGACTAATGATTAAACAAGAATAATAGTTACGCTTCAAAATAGATTAAAGTAATTAGGGTCACATAAAATTAAATAAATGAATTATTCATCCGAATTTCTGTTTGAAACTCATGTAATTAACTTATTTTTCTTTTGGTTAGCCCTAAAACTCCTATGTAAATACTCATTGTGCATATTTTTCACTCTATTTGAACTCATCTTAATTAATATTTTGTGGGAGAAAATTAAAAAAAATTGGCCAATTCAAAAATAGCCACAAATTCGAAGTCATTTAAAATAACGGTAAGATTCAAAAGTCATTAAAACATAGAAATTTTTGAACTCGTGATGTAAAAACGTTAGATTTCAAAAAAAAATTATAATAGTATATTCGATCTCTCTTTTTTCTCACGTTTAAAAGTCATGACTCTAGCTTGGTATGTTTCAGCATCAAAAGCAGCCAATTTATAGCAAATTTTGAAACATTGGCTACTTTGAAAAAATCTATCCAAAAGTTGTTAGCATGCTCATTTATTTCTCTTTTAAACACAGGAGTGAGAACTAAATATATATATATATATATATATATATATATATATATGAATGAAGCAATACTTAGACCCTAGTGCTAACACATTTTAAAGGTGTATCAACCTAGGTCTAAAGCAAACAATATATACCACTCGTGAGGTGAACTATCATAACATGAAAACGTTCAAGAAACTTACCGGATCAAGAAAATTTTGGATCAACTCAATTGCATTCATTGGCACGACTCCACAAACCTTTGATGATTCAAATCGAGTAGTCGGTGATTTACAAGGTCGATTTGGATTTGGAAATATCTTGTCATGAACCTCACGATGAATAAAACACCCCTCATCACATGGTGATTCTATCCAAATTGGATTATTTGATTGAAAAATTTCAACCATTTCATTCATAGCTGCAACAACAATCTCAAAAATAGTTGATTTCCCCCTATTATCATGATGAAATTCATAATTTTCTTGTGGTGCTGGGGACATTATTGAGATATTATTAGTATTTATTGGATGTTCTCTAACATTTCTATTATTATTTTGATGAAAAGGAGGAAGATATGCAGTGGATGATCCACGTATATTTTGGCTCAACAAACTTTCATTAGATGAATTTGATGGAGATCCGAGAGAAGATTTTGGTGGTGCCATATTTGAACCAATCACAGAAGACCTTTCAAGAACACTTGGGATGGTATTCAATATTCTTTCGTGCTGAAAAAAAAAAAAAAAATTCTTAAGTTACTTACTATACTAAGTAATCATACCACATCATCTTCAAATCATTATCATCATTATTTGATGAAATTTGTATCATAAACTATTTTATAAAGCTTATCTGCAAGTTATATCAACAAAGAAATCTTTTATGTTGTTCTTATCTGCCCCTTGTGAAATTTTCTTCTGTAGTAGCCCTATGGAGTTGTAAATTTGATATTGAAGATAAGATTAATGTTTAATTGATTCAACATAGATATCATATTATGAAATGGTTCAGTATTTTCCTATCCTTTTGTTCTTTTTCTGTTGCATCACATATAGTTTATTACTCTTTTGTTTTTACAGATGTACACCGTGAAATTGATATTGATTTACTAGACATTCTAAAGAAGGCATGTATCAATTGTATTTTTGTTTAACTCTAACAAGATGCTAAATTTATTTTGCGAGAACTTTTTGATATTTATCTACTTTAAAAGGAGACTAAATTTCTCTAATATAAGCCATAAATTTTTGGACATGAAATAGCTACAATAATTACTAAGTTTTCACATATTCAAATATAAATTGTTTATTGAAATATTAGAATGAGAAATTTATCAAGTGGTATATTTTATATAAAATAAGTACATAAATAAAGTTGTTATTTGAAATTCCGCTTTGCATGGACGATTATAGGCTCACCATTCGTCAGATTGCGCTCTTGTATACAATTTTATTAGGAATAAACAATAAATACTAAATGATTTAGAAATTTTCCACTGATTGTAAATTGAGTGACAAAAATGCTTGAGAGTATTGTAGATAATAAAGATAGATCGACCATGTCTTTACATAGATAAGACATAAATATTTCCTTTCAAAATATCTGCTAAGGAATTAGTTAGAAAAGAGATATCAAATATAGCTAGAAAGAAAAAATTAATTAATTTGTTTGGTTAATAAACAAATAACAAGAAAACAAACTAAGAAAATAAAATTTTGGTTTGAGTTGGAAAATTGGATTGTCGTTCATTTTTAACCCAATTCATCCTAAATAATCTTTAACCCGCTCATTTGTATATTCAAACAATCATGACTAGACTGGACAATAAAGACAGATCAACCTTGTCTTAAAGTAGATAACGTGTAAAATTATTTTTTCAAAATATTAATTAGTTAGAAAAGAGGTATTAAATATAGCCATGATAAAAAAAAATTAATTAATGTGTTTGACTATCCTGGACTTTGTTCAAACCACACATTTAATAATCCAAGATTTCTTTTAATTAGTCAAAGAATCCATAAAAGGAAAATCATTAGTTCCTAGTTTTAAAAGCAAAATTTTTTCAACTTTAAATTCTCAAAATCTAGTAGAAATACAAATTTTTGCCCATTTAGAAATTCCTTGCTATATTTTGAAACTTATTATGGAGTTCATGTATTTCGAATAATTTTACATGATTCTATAATTGATCTTAATGAGTTACGTACAACTGAATCGAATTAGACGCTGAATGAAAATAAAACTTTAGTGAAAAGACTTAAACTTCTTTAATAAACAAAAATTAGTAACTTATTTCAAAAAATTATATTGAAATGGAAAAGTCAAATCATCAATAATAGAATTGACTGTACATGGAGGTAAGGTAAGCAAATTTGGAAAAGAAACTTTAAGGCCTAAACGCAAGAGATTCACTGGCCACACCATGGAGTCTTTCCTACTTTTTAATAGTCATTTATTTCTCAATTATTGCATAATTTAATGAAAAATAATAAGTTAATTCATCATTATGCAAGGAACAACAACAATAATGATAACAATAATAATCAACCATAAATTAAGTATAACTACAATTATAGAAGGACTAATTAATTAACATTACCTCTATTTGAGTCATTTTATCCAAATCATGATCTGCTTATGGTCAAGCCCGATTTTCCTACCCAGTTGGTTTTGCTGGTTTTCATTTGGATGCGAACAGTCATTGAAGAATCTTCATTTCAAAATTCACAAAAAAGAACAACCATCATTGATCATATTTTTAAAAAATAAACCTAAAACTGAAAAAGAATAAAAAGACTTTATATATCATCAAAGATATGGTTAGTTGATAACTATTTCTCTATTATTCACTGGGTTCTCAAATTTGAGTGTCAAAATTAAATTCATCTATGGTAGAGAACATTTTACCTCAAAAGGGGGATTAATTTCCAATGTGAATTTAGATTAGTCATACCCTAGAGAAGGTACCAGATACTCATCAAGGATTGGTGAGAGCTAAGTACTAATTTATCCTTAACCAGAGGTCTAATGCAAGTGTTCGTGTCCAGAACATGGAGTTGTAACCTTTGGTAGGAAGCATTTTATCCCAAAAGTGAGACTTTCCAACACCAGTCTGAATTACTCCGGCCCTAAAGTGAAACTATCCTATGCAAAACTAGGTTACTTGGGACTTGAAGTTAATCTTTTTGATGTAAATCATGATTAGTGGATCCCTAAAGTGGGACTTTTCAATGTGAATCTAGATTAATCGAGTCCACAAAAAGGTACGAACACCGACCATGAGAAAGAAATTGGGGTTTTGATGAAAAAAGTGTGAAAGACATTAACTTAAAGAAACGCATGTCCTTGTGTTATTGTTATTAATGAATAGTCAAGAACAAATCGATTAATTTATAAAAGATGTATATTTATGATAGATCAATCGTCCAAATAAACTATCTTTGAATCATTCCAGCAACTAAATCAAGAATAAAATTGAATAACAAAATCAAAAGTACATATCTTTTTACCAAATATCAATGAAATTATAAAAGAACAAAAGTAAAATTAAAAGAAACTCATGAAATTAACAACAACTAAACATAAATTGATGCAAAAAAATAAATATAGAAAATAAATTATCATACCACTAATTAATTTTGATTTCATTACTCATGCCTCATAGAAAATAATATCATCTCTTTAAACAAACAAGGAAAAAAATTGAGCATATATGAATGTTCAATTTCTTTGTTTTTTATAAAAAAATGATCTTACGCTTCAAGTTGGGATGCCATCTGCCAAAATTCACAGAACAAACATGCCATGCGAATTGAGGAGTAGTGGCAGGTACTCACAGGAAGCCTCCACACTGTTCCATGTGTACATGAGTTATTTCAGAGGCACAAATGCGAGTGGATGGTTGAAAAGCTGGGTCGGTATAGCCCGATTATGGTGCGGGAGTTCTATGCCTCATATGCGGCCATAGTACAATGAGACATGCCCCGGAGGGCAAAGGCTTTAGAGCAGCCACCACTCCTCTCCACACTTGTATGGGATATTCCCATAGACATCTTCGAGACCACCCTTCGCCGTTTTATTTACGGTCCCTCTCATGCTCAGACGATTAATACGGCTAAGTTTGACTATATGAGGCAGCTGGTCCGTAACAGAGCTTCTATGTGGGACATGACACAGAGAGAGACCCTACTTCGATGGGTGGTCAGTTACATTGCTGACTAGGGGGTCGACGTTGAGTGGGTTTGTGACTTGACCCTCCCTATTAAGAAGGCCACGTTGAATTTCGCGGCAAAGTTTTGGTGGTTCATAGTTCACATCAGGTTGTCCCCTACGATGGCGGACAACCAATTGACTTAGGATAGAGCAGTGATGGTAGCATACTTGATGGCGGGGCACGAGATAGATTTTGTTCGGATCATTATTTCTGAGATCCATGAGCGGGCTTTCCGCAAGACGACTACCATGCCATTTCCCTGTCTTATATTAAGATTATGTCGTGAGGCGACCGTGCCAGTATATTTTGGGGACTCTTATATTGAGGTGATTAAGACCGTTGACATCGGTCTTATTAGAGATGAGGCAAACCCCGCAGCACCACGACGGGGTATCCAGATTGACTTACCGCCCATGGGCGATGCATCAGCCCCTGAGAAGGCTGATGAGGACACTATTCCAGCTCCTACTATAGAGCCCCAGGGGTCTATTCTCCCTTCCACAGCTTCAAGTTTGGCCGCGAGCACACCACATGCTTCCACTCCTACAGGGTCGGCCATGCTTCCACTAGCCAGAGTCCTAAAGTTAGAGACTCAAATGGCGACCCTTCTACAGCATATTCGACCTTGGATGCAGAAATCGGTGGAGGAATCTGAGGCACGGACTAAGCGGATGGTAGAAATGAAGATACAGGCTATGTACGAGTGGATTGATGCTTTTGAGAGTCGGATGATGGAGAGGCCTCAGCCTGGGCCTATGATTGATATTGCTGCATTTCAGACAGAGTTGGCTAGACTCTGTGTTGATATTGATGTCTTGACCGCTGTTGATACTGCTACTCTAGAACTTGGCCCAGAAACTGATGCTGATAATGTAGTGCTTAATGCACTGTTTGGTGCCGGGCAGCAGACTACTACCTCCCCACATGTGCCAGAAAAGTGCATCCGAACTGACACTGATAGCTTTATAGACCCTGAGGAGGCACGACGAGTCTGTAAGAGGGAGTGACGGTGCAACAGGCTACCTAACGTCAGTTTATACTAGATGAGCAGAGCGACAGGAGCGTGTTCGTGCTATGGCAAAGGAAGCTTCAAGCTTGGGGCGCACTATTGATGGTGCACCCCTGGCTACTATCGAGGGTATTACTGAGGGCGCCTCACATGATGACCCAGCGAGTTCGGGGCAACCGAACCCACCCACTTCTTGATTGGTCTTCGGCGCATACGTGCCACAGGTTTGTCTCACCCGATGTTTTTATTTTTACTTGTGCATTAAGGGCATTGCACTACATTTTTATGTGGGGGTGGGGTGAATGGATTGTGAGTGTTGGGGTGAAGTCTGAGTAACTCGACTCACAATCATTCCTTGGGTTTTCTTGCCTGTGTTCTTTTTTCCCAAGGAACTATTTTAGTTTCTATTTAACTTTGATGTTTAGGATAGTATATGTGTAGAAGTAACCTAGAAGTAAAAGCATGATGGCAATAAGAGCACAAATTGACATCCCTCCAAATTTTGATTTGTGCTATGACAGTGAATTTGATGAGTTGAATGTGTGGTATCTTTGTATGACATGATAGTAATCGATAAGACACTATGACTTAAGCTATAACATAAACCGGATTCATTAATGATTTAATAAGTGCAACAAGGTGCCATGTGTATGTGAGGTCATTTGTACATTCATATGGTATGTGCCAATCTAGAACTTGCCCCGTTGGTCTTGCGAAGGTGATTTAAAACTGGAAATTGGGAAATGATCTTAGGCCATTGTTGATATTGAGTCCACTTAAGCCTAAAAAAAGACAACCAAAAGGATAAATTTCTCCCCTCGATCCAAATGTTTGAGCCTAAAGAATACCATTCTTTCTTACACCCAATTCACCTTCCCTGATAATATTGTGAAACTCTGTCTTGGCCCTGGTCCTTCCTTGGACATTGTGCACCTCGACTTAGGCCAAAAAGCCTAAGTTGAGGGTGGTTATTACAAAGTTGTACCTGAATTCTGGCCCTGGTCCTTCCTAGGACATTGTGCACCTCAACTCATACTAAACATCTAAGTTGAGGGTGGCTATTATGAAGGAAAGCAAGAAAGAAAGGGTATGAAAAGAGTTATGTGTAGAGAAAAGAAAGAAAAATGAGCTAAAGTGTTGAGAATGGTGTGACTAAACAAAAAGAAGCAAAAAGGATGAAAATCTTAAACAAGAAGATGAAGAAAAGATGAATCAAACAAGATGATCAAGTCAAAAGTCACACTCGAGCTTAAATGAATCATAATGAGAAGAGCATAAAGCATGATGATGTAAAAATTGGTTGTAAAAGAGGTCAACTAGCCAATGTAATGTAAAGGAGGGAAGAAAGGTCACTTAATATCCAAACATACTACACCTGACCATGAGCCTAGATTACAAGCTAAGAAAGTCCTATAGTGATCCTAAGTGACCAGTTTGGAAAGTCAAAGTGGAGAAAATAAGGGCAAGCCTATGATATTGAGCACAAACTATTTTGAATTCGTTCTAAGTGTGCGTGAATACTGAGTCCCTAACTAAATTCAAAATTCTGTGTGAAAAAGGGATTTCTTTGTGGTAAGGGCACAATTGCATTATTGAAGAGTCGGTATCTTAGTGATTGTTGTCTGTGTATGTGAATGTGTCTTTTGGTATGTCTATGTCATGTATTGATCCGCATGAGTTAGCTTGTTAAGTTTATGACAAAAGTTGCACTAGGTTGAAAGTAAATAAAGAGGATGATGAAAGAAAAATGTTGTGTGATTGCTTGAATTGTGGGTTGCTTATGCACGAGTGTCGTTTAGAGTTTGTTGTGTCGCTTGAGGACAAGCAATGTTTTTAAGTTGAGGGTGTTGATGTACAGTGAACTTACGGTACTTTTTATGCATTAAACTTAGAGTTTTGCATACTTCTTGGGCATTTTGTTAGTAGATGTGATGGTATTTGTGTTTAATTTTATAGGGAATAGGCTTTTGGAGCCGTTGATGATTAAAATGTTGTAGCAGAGTTTTGATGATGTACGAGTTAACTTACGAGCCGTCATTCCCTTGACTAACCGTAGGTTGAAGTCGTGGGTTCAGGTGCTTAAACTTTGCGCTAAGTATGGAATGACTGTTGAGGATGACGAACCGTAGTTACTACTACGAACTATAGAAGAAGAACCATAGAAAACTTCAGAGAGGGTGAACTTCAGTAATTGATTGACGGAAGAGAAGGACGGATCGTACTAAGATCTACGAGTCGCAGGTTATGCCCGTAAAAGTGATTCTCAGATTATTGACTAACTTCTGACTGACGGAAGGTACCTACGAGTCGTAGGTCACCAATCGTAGACGACACTGCCCAAGCCAAATTTCCTTAGCTTTCCTTTTCCTACTTAGTTTAGGTTTTGTTTTCTATAAATATAAGTGATAATTTTTGTTTTCAGATGTTTTTTGAGTTAGACACTTTGTGATCCATTATTTTGGCTTTGGAAATTATTTATGCAAACACTTTTGGTATTTAATTTTTGAAGTTCGGTTTATGCAATTGGCTTTTGTTCTTCAATTCGAGATTTTTAAATTTCATCTATTCTAATTGTAAGTTCATTATTTATTATTCAAACCCTACTATGAATTGTGAATACTCAAGCATGAATAGCTAAATCCACAACTAGGGTTGTGGGAACCATGAGTAATTAACAATGTAAAACTAATAATTCTTGATAAAGTGCTTATGCATGCATTCGTTAATCTCTTCGTTTTGAATGTTTTTTTAATGGTGTACAACGTTAGAACATGCCTCATTCCTACTTGTCAGACCAAGGAAGTAATGAATGAGAAAGAGGTTAAACAATGGAGATTTAGCGTGACAATCTACTATCTAATAGTCTGAACCACATACGCTGAGGGCTAATCTGGGTTAAAGGTAAGGGTTAGTAAAGCATACACCCGTAGACGAACCAAGTTATGTGGTGAAATTCCCTATTTAGAGGACCAATCACTTAGGCGATACCTAATTTACTGACTATGCATGTTAAACACTAGAAAAGAGTTACTTTATTAGGAACACATATGCCCTAGTTTCATTCTCATATTGATATTACAAACTACAAATCTTGCTAATTGTTTACTTGTTACTACACATCAATTAATTATAACTTTAGTTTTCAAAACCCCCCTTTTTACAAAGATAACTTGGCTAAACGTACAATCAACAATAAATTAGACTAAGTCTGAACCATATTCCTCGTGGGATCGACCGTAACCTTTGTTAGGTTCTTTATTTTACAACGACTGCTTATACTTCTTAAGAGAGGTGTAATATGGGCGTATCAGTGACATGTTATATTCAAATTGGGTTGTCCGCCTTTCAAAGAGACACGTTGGGTTGTCACCTCCCTTCAAGTGACATGTTATATTCAAATTGGGTTTGTAAACCTTCCAAAGAGACACATTAGGTTGTCACCTCGTTCAAAGTGACATGTTATATTCAAGTTAGGTTGTCACTTCCCTTCAAGTGACGTGCTATATTCAAATTGGGCTTCCCGCCTTTCAAAGAGACGCGTTGGGTTGTCACCTCGTTCAAAGTAACATGTTATATTTAAATTGGGTCGTTTGCCTTTCAAGAGATACGTTGGGTTGTCACCTCGTTCAAAATAACATGTTACACTCCAATTTGGTCGTCTCCCTTTCCAAAGACATGTTGGTTTGTCACATCATTTCAAGTGACATTTCAAGTTCAAATTGGGTTGTCCTCCTTTCAAAGAGACATGTTGGGTTGTCACTCGTTCAAAGTGACATGTTATAATCAAGTTGGATCGTCTGCCTTTCAAGAGATAAGTTAAGCCATCACCTCGTTCAAGGTGACATGTTATTCATATCATCTTCCTTTCAAAGAGCTACACTTCCTTCACTATGCAATTTTGGAAGTAACATCGAAGGTATGTGAATGTTTTTCAGTTTACGATCAATCCTTACTTTTTGTTTGTTATTTTCAGCCCCGTTGACGGATGTAGAGAATTGTTTAAAATCTCTACTAATGTCTCATATTGTTTTGTTCAAAGTTTATTAAACAAAATTTGGGTTTCAACTTTGTTTGACCAGGATCTCTTTCATCAATCCTAATCAAACAAAGGGGCAAGTTGTTGACACCAAATTTTGGTCTGATATTTTTTGAAGTTAATATTTTTTAATATTTTATTCATTAAAAAGTTCAAAATACATGTTTGGCAATTTTAATGCAATTTATTAGTAATTATCCTTATTTCTTAAAATATTAGGATTTTTATCAGTTAATTTTGATTATATTATTTTTTGTCATAGCCAGTTGAATTTGTTCAAAAATTTGTTCAGTTTGATTAAATCACCATTTTTTGTTAAATTGTTACTTTTACATGCCATTGGTTACATTTGTTAATATTCATATTTGATATTTTTTACACAGTCTAAAAATACATTTAAATATGGATAAGGTTTGTATGCACAGATATTTTATTGGTTAGTGGTTTTGGCCCACAGTTTTAAGGTTATGGTATTGTACTAAGGTGGTTTTCAATTTAAGCAATTGCTTGGTCATTAAGTTAGGGGGTGGTGAATAAATTTTAGAATTGGGGTTCAATTTTGAGATTGTTTTTCTACTGTTCATTATCTTTCTCCGGCGATAAATTCGCCGGAGATCCGACCAGTCACCACAAAGCAGACCCCATTGGTCGACTTTCCTTAGCTTCTTCTCTTCTCTGACCTCCACCCAACCAACTGCTCCAACCCTTTTCCTTACCATTTTTTTCGACAACTTCCAGACCACCAGACCCATCACTTGAAACCACAAGACCCATCGGAGAAACAACCAGAAACGACCTTGAACCCATCTCCCTCGTCCAGTGAACCGATGAGCTACCAAAAACAACCCCAAAACCACCACTATCCATCCTTTCTCCTCCAACTCCAGTGAACCAAACCACACTTTCCCCACTCCTTTCCATCCACCACCACTCCGAAAAACCCCGACCAGAACACCATAAACCACCACACTGAAACCCTTTTCCCTCTTTGTTGGCAACATCAATCGGACACAGCAAACCAAACCCCCATTTTCCCTTTGTTCTGCTGCCAACGACAACAGCAAAGAGCAACCATAGACCACCAAACCCAACCTCACTGCCTTCTTCTCCAACCATACCATGCCTTCTTTCTTCCACCAGTACATCTCCAGAAACCAGCTCACAGAACCCCAAACTAAACCCATGTTCTCGTGCGAATAGATTCAGTCGCGAACCCATTGGATTAACAACAAGAACAACGACCATGAACTCCGGTGAGAGGCAACATTGTTGCTCTGTATTTTCTCCAGTGAAATGAGAAGCTCCCCCTCCACAAACTCCCTCTACAATGATTGTAAAGATTTGGATCTAACCGTTTAATTTTATTCTATACTTGATTAATATTTGTGAGTGGTATATTTATGTTTTTTAATGGTTGTAGTTATTGTTTTGTGGTTTTGTTGATGAACCCTTTTATATTTTGGTAAGTCGATTAATTTTATTTATTACACACTGTTCACATATGGCTTTTTAAGAATCTTGTTGCTATTATCATTATTTAATTATAATTATTTTGTTAGGTTGTTGATAGTTTGTTGTTTAGTTATTAACTTTATCATTTTTTATTATTATTTATTTCTTATAGTTTAGTTAATAGATAAATTTAGTTGATTTGAATATTTTTATTGTTGTTGCCTTTGTTTTGTTGGTTATCAATGTGTCTTTAATCTTCATCATTTTTTATTGTTGTTGAGCTTGTCTCTTGTTGCTGTTGAGTTTTTTTTAGACTTACTATTATTTAGTTTAAGCAATTTGCTTCTAACTTGGTAAATATTTGCAAGGCCACCACTAAGGCTATTTTCATATTTTCTTTGGACCATTTATTTTATCTTAATTGGTTTGTTAACTTATTCAATAGTTATAAATTGGCCAATGAAAAAATCTCTCCGTCGGTTTTAGAGGCCTCCTCATTGTAAAAGATGGAAATTTAGTTTAAATTTATATATTTTTTATTTGGCCGATGAAGAAATTACCGTCGATTTCCAAGGCCTCTCATGTTCACAAGACGGATTTTTATTATTTTTATGATTGATTTCTGATTAGTAACAAGTAAATAAGTAATAGGATTCGCAGTTTGTAATATCAATATGAGAATGAAACTAGGGCACATGTGTTCTCAACAAGTTCTTAACTAGTAAACCTAACAATAGCAACTCTTTCCTAGTGTTTAACATGCATAGTCGGTAATAAACTTAACAATTTTGTGGCTTTGCATGGAGAGTCAGTTAGTGATTCTTGGGACAGATTTACAGGTTTCATGAGGAATGTGCTGAACCACCGCATTAATGATGAATCACTCAAGGAGTATTTCTATAGAGGGCTAGATGATAATGGAAAAACTGTGCTAGATACTATTGCGGGAGGATCTTACGGAGCAAACACATTCCAAGAAATTGCTGAGAAACTTGAAAAGATCTCTAAGAATAATAAAGCATGGAGCACTAGAACATCAGCTACAACAAAGAGCACTTTCTCAATACAAACTGCACCAAACTAGTCCAATGATGATATTCGTGAAAAGATGGTGCAGTTGAGGACAGAGGTAGACTTGGTGCTAAAATATGTTATTTTACCATAAGGAATGGTAAAATAACATGAATGATAGAATTAGCCCGTACATCCCACCAGGAAACCAAGATGGAGGATCGAGTCTTAATCACATTGAAGATATGATGAGCAAGATAATGAAATGGTTTGATTCTATGGATGAAAACATGAAGGAGATGCGTAATGACTTATCAGGCATCGGGCAAAAGGTAGAGTCACATGCAGTCTCAAGTTGACAGATTGAGCAGCAGTTGAATTAACTATCTTCGAATGCAAATCCGTGCCAACAAGGAACACTTCCCAGTAATACTATTCAAAACCCAAAGAATGATGAGCATTGTATGGCTGTTACTACTAGGGATGGAAAGCAAACAGTTGACCCTCCTATGCCGACTAAAGTAAAAAGTGCGGAAGGACTGGAAGAGGATGAAGTTGAGGTAGCAGAACTGCCCAAAGATCAGAACAAAAAGAGGCTTAAATCACGCAAAAGGTCATCCCTATGACAAGACCTCCACCTCACTTTCCACAAAGGCTAGTGAAGAAGACTGAAGAAGGGAAGTATAGAAGGCTTATATCTATGTTAAAACAATTGTCTATAAATGTTCCTTTAATTGAAGCATTAGAACAGATGCACGGTTATGCTAAGTTCATGAAGGATCTTGTGACCAAGAAGAGAGTTGCTAGTTTCAAAGATGGTGATAAGCTACAACATTGTAGCGCCATCGCTACTCGGTCATTAGTCCAGAAGAAGGAAGATCCCAGAGCATTTACTATCCTATGCACAATTGGCATCATGCACTTTGCGAAGGCCCTATGTGACTTGGGTGCTAGCATAAATTTGATGTAACTGTCTTTGTTCAAGAAACTGGGCTTGGGAGCCCCCAAACCGACTACGATACGGCTACTTATGGCTGACCGTACTGTGAAGACACCAATTGGGGTGCTCCAAGATGTTTTGGTCAAAGTAGAGGCGTTTATCTTTCCAGTAGATTTTGTGATACTAGACTGCCAGGTTGATTTTGAAGTGCCTATAATACTAGGGAGACCATTCCTTGCCACTGGGCGTACACTAGTAGATATGGAAAAAGGGAAGATGAAGTTCCATTTGAACAATGAAGAGGTGACATTTAATATCTGCAGATCAATGAAGCATCGAAGTGAAATTAAATCAGTATTGGTAGTAAGCTATGCCGATAAGGAGAAACTTGAGGTATCCATTGAGGAGAGACTAGGTGTTTAAGCACTAGCTGCAGTGATCATGAATTTTGATGGTGATTGTATTGATGAATATGAAGAGTTAGTTGTTGCACTTGATGAGAGTGTTTTTCCTTATCGCTAACCAAAGAAGCTGAATTTGGATCTGAAGAACGAGACACTCTGCCTGCAAAACCATCTACTGATGAGGCTCCGAAGTTGCAGTTGAAAGCTCTTCCATCTCACTTGCGGTATGTGTTCTTGGGCCAAAAAAATACTTTGCCTATCATTATAGCTGCTGATTTGAATGAACGACAAGTAGAAGCGTTGATATCGGTGTTGAAGTGGTATAAAAGGGCGATTGGAGGGACAATTGCTGATATTATTGATATTCCACCAGGGATATGCTTGCCCAAAATCCAACTCATGCCGGACAAAAAACCAAGTTGAACACCAGAGAAGATTAAATCCACCAATGCAATAGGTTATGAAGAAAGAAATCATCATGTGGTTAGATGTTTGGGTAGTGTACTCGATTGCTGATACTAACTGGGTGTGCCTGGTTCAATGTTTGCCAAAGAAGGGAGGGATCCCTGTGATTCCAAATACGAAGAATGAGCTCGTTCCAATGAGGCCTGTCACGGGATGGAGAGTATGTATGGACTAACGCAGGTTGAATGCATTGACTGAGAAAGATCACTTTCCAATGCCGTTCATGGACCAAATGTTAGATCGTCTTGCTAGATGGATATTCGGGCTACAACCAGATCTCTATATCCCCTGAAGATCAAGAAAAGACAACTTTCACTTGTCCTTATGGGACATTTGCTTTCAAAAGGATGCCATTTGGTTTGTGTAATGCACCGGTGACTTTTCAGTGTTGCATGATGTCTATATTTTCTGATATGGTGGAAGACACTATCGAGGTATTTATGGATGATTTTTATGTATTTTATGACTCGTTTGATGATTTCTTGGTACATTTAGGTGATGTGCTGAAACAGTGTGAAGAGTGCAATCTTGTGCTAAATTGGGAGAAATGTCACTTCATGGTTAAAGAAGGTATAGTTCTGGGCCATAGAATCTCATAAAAAGGCATTGAGGTTGATAGAGCAAAAGTCGAGGTGATTGAAAAGTTACCATCACCCATCTCTATGAAAGGTGTTAGAAGTTTTCTAGGGAATGCAGATTTTTATAGGAGGTTTATTAAAGTTTTCTCAAAAATTGCACATCCTTTATGTAAACTGCTCGAAAAGGAGATAAAGTTTGTATTTGATAATGCTTGTCTGAAAGCATTTGAAGAGTTGAAAAAGAAGTTGATTTTTGCACCAATCACTATTTCACCATATTGGGGACAACCATTTGAAGTCATGTGTGATGCGAACGGGGTGGCTCTCCGCGTAGTATTAGGGCAAGGGCGAGAGAAGATTCTTCATCCTATATATTTAGCTTTAAATGTTGCTCAAAAGAATTACACTGTCACCGAACAAGAATTGCTTGTTGTGGTCTTCGCGTTTGAGAAGATCAGATCCTATTTGCTGGGCACTAAAGTAATTGTGCACACTGATCATTCTGCATTGAGGTATCTCATGGCAAAGAAGGATGCAAAACCGAGGCTGATTCGATGGGTACTACTACTGCAAGAATTTGACTTTGTGGTAAGAGATAGAAAGGGCACAGAAAATCAAGTGGCTAATAACTTGTAAAGATTAGAGGAAGAGGCTATGTTGAAGCTAGATGATGGAATCAAGATTGATGATGCGTTCCCAGTAGAACGAGTTTTGGCTGCTTCTTGTGGTCTTATCCTTGGTTCGCTATTTTCGCCAACTATTTGGCAAGCGATGTGGTGCCTTCGGATTTGTCGTTCCACCAAAGAAGAAAATTAATGTTTGATGTGAAGAAGTTTTTCTGGGAAGAGCCTTACTTGCTTCATGTCTGTGCTGATGGGATTATTCATTGTTGTATACCTGAGGTAGAGATGATGAGTATATTGGAAGCTTGCCATTCGTCTCTGGTTGGTGGCCATCATAGTGGTATCCAAACTGCTCAAAAAATTTGCAATGTGGGTACTATTGGCCTACCATTCACCAAGATGCTCATGATTTTGCCAAGTCGTGTGATCGATGCCAAAGAGAATGAGGTATTTCAAGAAAGCAAGAACTCCCAACGAACCCGATATTGGTGATTGAACTCTTTGATGTTTGGGGGCTTGATTTTATGGGTCTGTTTGTGAGTTCAAATGGGATGAAGTACATACTTGTAGCGGTTGACTATGTGTCCAAATGGGTGTTGCACTTTCAAACAATGAAGGTAAAAGTGTCACCACATTCCTTAAAAAGAATATCTTCTCCAAGTTTGGTACACCAAGGGCGATTATTAGCAATGGAGGTTCCAACTTTTGTAACAAACTATTCAAGACATTGCTAGAGAAGTATGGTGTTCGTCACTTCGTAGCAATCCCTTATCATCCACAGTTTAGCAGACAAGTTGAAGTGTCCAATAAAGAAATCAAGCAAATCCTTGCAAAGACTGTGAATACGAACAGAACTGATTGATCGAGAAAGCTCAATGATGCTCTATGGGCTTATCGCACTGCATTCAAAACTCCCATAGGCATGTCTCCTTACCAACTTGTTTTTGGGAAGTCGTGTCACTTACCTGTAGAGCTAGAGAACAAAGTGATGTGGGCACTCAAAAAGTTGAATTTGGATTGGGATGTTGCATCAAGTCAAAGGATGAATGAACTGAATGAGCTAGATGAGTTCCGCTTAAAGGCATATGAAAGTTCAGCCTTGTATAAAGAGAAGATGAAGAAGTACCATGATCAAAAGATCGAAAAGGGAAATTTTGCTCCCAGTGATATGGTACTTCCATTCAACTCAAGACTGCGATTGTTTCTTGGCAAGCTCAAGTCCAAGTGGATGGGACCATTTTGAGTCGTTCAAGTATTTTCACATGGAGTTGTTGAACTTGAGAACAAGGAAGGAACAAAATTCAAAGTTAATGCCAGAGGATCAAACTCTATATGGGCCAAACGGAAGAGGTCAACAAGTTGATTGAATAATTGAGTCTTGATAAAGTCTAGGCAACCAAGAGATCTGCATCATGCCGCGACGTTAAATCAAGCGCTACTTAGGAGGCAACCCATGAATGTAAAATATAGCAAATTTAGAATTTTTTATTGAATTTTATGAATTTTTAGACTTTTTCTTGAGTTTATGTTTTATTGAGTCTTAGTATTGGCTAGATTAGAGTAGTCTAGGGTCCGTGTCCAAAAAGATTCAATAAAAAAATAAAAGGAAGTCCTAACGCTTGCTACATGTGCAGGGAAGTGAGAAATTTTTTTTAAAAATTTAAGTACAGAAGGTTCTACGGGTCCCATCTACGAGTCGTCATTCAATAGACGGACCGTGAATGGCATCTGTAGAACTTGATTTCAGAAAGTAGCTACAGCTTTAAGTCTACGGTTGCACAGTATGAACCGTACATCAATTGACGACCCGAAGTCTGCAACCGTAGACCCCAGGTATGTTTTTGAAATTTACCTAAGTGTTGTAAGTAATGACGGAACCTACCTACGGGCCGTACAACCATGTACAAACCGTAGATGAGAAATCGTAGATTCAGATAGGGTCTTTAATTCGACCCGACCCGCGACATTACCTAATATAACCCTTCATTGTCAAAAAAATTCCCCATTTCCCTCTTTTCCCCAACCGTTAGAAACGTCCCCCCACTCCCAAATTCTGTTAATCCTTCCCCCCCCCCCCCACTCTCCCTAATCCACCCTTTCAATCATCCCCTATCCCCTATATAATCTTCTTCTTTTCCAAACTCCCTCTGCAAATATTTCCCCTTTCTGTTTCTTTCTCATGCACTGTCTACTCTTCTAAATTAACAAGTCGCGGGTCCAGAGTCTTTCTAGTGGTTGCTTAAGGCGTACAGCACACTCACACAACTTTAAACTTTACACTTCATTAAAGGTACTGAATTTTGGCTTATAATTGAATTTGAAGTTGAAATTGATAGTTGTTACTTGACCTCGGGTGGTAATTGTATGTGAAATCGATTCTGATAAGTTGAATATTACCCTTGGGATGATGGTATGGTGGGTGGTGTTAAGTTTTGATGTATACATATGATAAATACCTTCTAGTTGTGTTCTTCACTTAGGGTTTTGATTCGTATTTTTGATCATATACCTAATTGCATGTTTGAAACCCTAGGAACGAAAGAATAACTTGAAATTATGTTGAAATGCATGTTCTAGAAGTGATTTGACTCAATAGATGTTGTATTTGTGTTGTTGGTTAGAGTACTGCTTTGTGGACTGACACAGTGATGGTCGACGACTATGACCTACGGCTTGTAGGGAAACAAACGGACCGTAGGTCGGATTCCGTCAGTCTGGAGTGCACATCAGTAGCCTAGGTTTGTTTTGACGGTTTGATGTACAGACTGTAGGTCCTTTGAAGGACCGTCCTGTCAGACCGTCATTTCAACTTCAGAAACTAAATATTTGACTTCCTCACCTACGGTTAGGACCTACGGCCCATAGGTACTAACTGTAGGTCCCAAAAACAGTAACAGTCTGCATTTAGTTTTTCTTTCTTTTTTTTTCATTTTTCTTCTTTTCTTTTCCTATTTTTCTTTTTATATTTAGGTACTAACATGGCTCCTGTACCATGACACCAAAAGTCAGTCGGCAGTACAAGCAAAGGGGCACATCTACCGGACCTTTGGCCTGGTGGAAGCTTATTGATGAGTCCTCCAAGGACAAGCACACTGGGTCTGTGTATGACCCTCCTATGAGGGATGGCTCACCCAAGTTACCCCGTGTGACTTGTCAGCAGGCCAGGCAGTTGGCCATTGTTCCAGTAGCGGAGGGATCAACCTCTGACAGTCATGACGGTACTTCCCAGTCTGAGGAGGAAGTACAGAGTTTGAGTAAGGGTAGGGGAGAGCCTCAGCCCAGAGTTGTCCCCAGCCTGCAGCTCAGTCTGAGTCCAGCTCCGACTCAGAGTCTGCTTCTGCTTCTGCTTCGGGAGACACAGAACCCCACGTGGAACAGCCTATAAGAATTGCAGGCGAGCCCAAGTTGTGATGTGTTCCAGGCATGTTCCAAATCTATAATGAAGCCATCCACCTAAATTCCCATAATAAACATGCCCGGCAAATTGAGGAGGAGCAGCGAGTAATCACAGGCAGCCTCCACACCGTTCCAACTATACATGAACTATTTCAGAGGCACAGATGTGACTGGATGGCTGAGAAGCTGAGCAGGTATAGCCCGATTATGGTGTGGGAGTTTTATGCATCATATGCAGCCACAGTTCAGCGGGACCTGCCCTAGAGGGCAAAGTCACCACTCCTCTCTACACTTGTACGGGATATTCTCGTAGACATCTCTGAGACCACCCTCTGTTGTTTTATTTATGGCCCCTCTCACACGCAGCCGATTAACACGGCTGAGTTTGATTATAGGATGCAGTTAGTCCCTAACAGAGCAGTGATGCAGGACATGGAACAGAGGGAGAACCTACTTCGATGGGTGGCCAGTTATATTACTGTCCAGGGGGTCAACATAGAGTGGGTCCGAGATATGACCCTTTCAATCAAAAAGGCCACATTGAACTTTGCGGCCAAATTTTGGTGGTCCATCGTTCGCACCAGGTTGTCCCTTACGATGGCGGACAACCAATTGACTCGGGATAGAGCGGTGATGGTAGCGTGTTTGATGGCAGGGCACGAGATTGACTTTTCCTGGGTGATTATTGCAGAGATTCATGAGCGGGCCTTCCGAAAGACCACTACATTGCCATTTCCCTGTCTCATATTTAGACTATGTCGCGAGGCGACTGTGCCAGACTACTTTGGAGACTCTTATATTGAGGTGACAAAGACCGTCGACATCGGTCTTATTAGAGATGATGCAAACCCCGCAGCACCACGATGGCGTATCCAGATTGACTTGTCGCCTATGGGTGAAGCATCAGCCCCCGAGCAAGCTGATGAGGACACTATTTCGGCTCCTACTATGGAACCCCAGGGGTCTATTCCCCCTTCCATAGCTTAAGGTTCAGCCACAAGCACACCACGTTCTCCCGCTCCTAAAGGGTCGGCATGTTCCCACTAGCTAGAGTCCTCAAGTTGAAGAATCAAATGGTGACCCTTTTACAACATATTCGGCCTTGGATGCAGAAATCGGTCGAGGAATCTGAGGCCCAGACTGGATGGATAATAAAAGTGAATATACAGGCTGTGCATCGGTGCATTGATGCTTTTGAGAGCCGGGTGATGGAGAGGCCTCAACCTGGGCCTACGATTGGTATTACTGCATTTCTAATGGAGTTAGCTATACTCCATGCTGACCTTGATGCCTTGATCGCCGTTGACACTGCTGCTTTGGAACTTGACCCAAAAATTGACGCTAATAATGTAGTGCTTAACGCACTATTTGGTGCCGGGCAGCAGGCTTCTGATTCCTCCCTGGCAGTGAGAAAGTGCATTCGGACTGAGGATGACACTATTCTTGACCCTGAGAAGGTGCAGCGAGCCTGCAAGAAAGAGAGATGGGCACAAGAGGCTTCCCAGAGCCAGTCCATACTAGATGAGTAGCTGCGACAAGAGCGTATGTAGGAGTTGGCTGCAGGAGCTTCTAGATCAAGGTGCACTACTGATGGTGCACCCTTTACTACTACTGAGGGCGTTACTGAGGGCGCCATACTTGATGATCCAACAGGTTCTAAGAAACCGAACCCACACACTTCTTGATTGGTCTTCGGTGCACATGCACCACAGGTTTGTCTCACCCAGTGTTTTTATTTTGACTTGTGCATTGAAGGCATTGGACTACATTTTTAGTGGGGTTGGGGTGAAGTCTGAGTAACTCAACTCACAATCCTTCCTTGGGATTTTCTTTCCTGAGTTCTTTTTCCCTAAGGAACTGTTTTAATATCTGTTGAACCGGCCTAGTTAGGATAGTAAATGTGTAGAAGTAACCTGGAAGTAAAAGCATGATGGCAATAAAGCATAAAAATTGACATCCCATCAAATTTTGATTTGTGCTATGTCTGTGAATTTGATAAGTTGAATGTGTAGGATCTTTGTATGACATGATAGGAATCGATGAAACACTATGACTTAAGCTATAACATAAACCAGATTCAGTGATGATTTAATAAGTGCAACAAGGTGCCATGTGTGTGTGAGGTTGTTTGTACATTCATATGGTACGTGCCAATCGAGAACTTGCCCCGTTAGTCTTGCTAAGGTGATTTAAACTGGAAACTAGGAGATGATCATAGGCCATTGTTGAACAACCAACCAAAAGGATAAATTGCGCCCTTCGATCCAAATGTTTGAGCCTAAAGAATACCATTCTTTCTTACACCCAATTCACCTTCCCTGATAATATTGTGAAACTCTGTCTTGGCCCTGGTCCTTCCTTGGACATTGTGCACCTCGACTTAGGCCAAAAAGCCTAAGTTGAGGGTGGTTATTACAAAGTTGTACCTGAATTCTGGCCCTAGTCCTTCCTAGGACATTGTGCACCTCAACTCATACTAAACATCTAAGTTGAGGGTGGCTATTATGAAGGAAAGCAAGAAAGAAAGGGTATGAAAAGAGTCGTACGTAGAAAAAGAAAGCAAACTGAGTAAAAATGATGAAAATGGTGTGACTAAACAAAAAGAAGCACTAAGAATGAAAAGCTTAGACAACAAGATGAAGAAAAGATGAATCCAACAGATGATCAAGTCAAAAGTCACACTCGAGCTTAAATGAATCATAAGGAGAAGAGCATAAAGCATGATGATGTAAAAGATTGGTTGTAAAAGAGGTCAACTAGTGAATGTAATGTTAAGGAGGGTAAAAAAGTCACTTAATATCCAAATATACCACACCTAACCCAGAGCCTATGTTACAAGCTAAGAAAGTCCTATAGTGATCCTAAGTGACCATTTTGGAAAGTCAAAGCGGAGAAAATAAGGGCAAGCCTATGGTATTGAGCACAAACTGTAATGAATTCATTCCGAGTGTGATTGAATACTAAGTCTCTAACTAAATTTAAAATTCTTTGTGAAAAAGGGATTTGTTTATGGAAAAGGCACAAGTTGCATTATTGAAGAATCGGTATCTTGGTGATTGTTGTCTGTGTATGTGAATGTGTTTATTGATATGTCTATGTCATGCATTGATCCGCATGAGTTAGCTTATTGAGTTTACGAAGAAATTTGCACTACGCTGAGAATAAATGAGGATGATGATTGAGAAAATGTTGTGTGATTGCTTGAATTGTGGGTTGCTTATGCACAAGTGTCATTAAGAGTTTTTTGTGTAGCTTGAGGATAAGCAATGATTTTAAGTTGAGGGTGTTGATGTACCGTGAATTTACGATACTTTTGATGTATTAAACTTGGAGTTTTGCATACTTCTTAGACATTTTGGTAGTAGATATCATGGTATTTGTATTTAATTTTACAGAAAATTGGTTTTTGGAGCAGTTGATGATTAAAGTTTTGCAGCAACAGGATTTGGGTGATGTACGAGTTTTCTTACGAGCTATCATTCCTTTGATGAGCCATAGGTTGAAGTCGTAGGTTCAGGTGCTTGAAATTTGAACTAAGTATTGAATAACGGTTGAGGATGACGAGACGTAGTTCCTACTACAAACCGTAGATGAGGAAGCGTAGAAAACTTCAGAATAGGTCAACTTCAGTACTTGATTGACGAAAGAATATGACGGGTCGTACAAAGGTATACGAGCCGTAGATCTTACCCGTAGAAAGTAACCTTCAGATTTTTAACTAACTACTGAATGATGGAAGGTACCTACGAGTCGTAGGTCTGACTACGAGCCGTAGGTCACCAACCGTAGACGACACTGCCCAAGTTAAATTTCCTGAGCTTTCCTTTTCCTACTTAGTTTAGGTTTTTTCTTCTATAAATATAAGTTGTAAATTTCATTTTTCAGAAGTTTTGTGGTGATAGACGTTTTGTGATCCATTATTTTAGCTTTGGGAATTATTTATACAAATACTGTTGGTATTTAATTCTAAAAGTTTGGTTTATGCAATTGGCTTTTGTTTTTCAATTCGAGCTTGTGAATTTCATCGATTCTAATTGTAAGGTCATGATTTATTCTCTAAACCCCAATATGACTTGTGAACAATCAAGCACGAACAACTAAATCCACAACTAGGGTTGTGGGAACCTTGAGTAATTAACAAAGTGAAACTAATAATGAAGTAATTCTTGATAAAGTGTATATGCATGTATTTGTTAATCTCTTCGTTTTGAATGCTTTTTAAAGGAGTACAACATTAGAACATGCCTCATTCACTTTCCAGACCAAGGAAGTAATGAATGGGAAAGAGATTAAATAACGGAGATTTAGCGTGATAATCCGCTATCTAATAGTCTGAACCAAATACGCTGAGGGCTAATATGGGTCAAAGGTAAGGGTTAGTAAATCATACACCCGTAGACGGACCAAGTTACGTGGTGAAATTCCCTATTTGGAGGACCAATCACTTAGGCAATACCTAGCTTATTGACTATGCATTTTCAACACTAGGAAAGAGTTGCTATTGTTAGGTTTACTAGTTAAGAACTTATAGGGAACACATGGGCCCTAGTTTCATTCTCATATTGATATTACAAACTGTGAATCCTATTAATTGTATACTTGCTACTACACAGCAATCAATCATAAATTTTAGTTTTTCAAAACCCCATTTTTACAGAGATAACTTGGCTAAACGTACAATCAACAATAAATTAGACTAAGTCAGAACCATATTCCTCGTGGGATTGACCCTAACCTTTGTTAGGTTCTTTATTTGACAATGACTGCTTATACTTCTTAAGGGAGGTGTAATTTGGGTGTATCATTACTCCAGTGGTTAATTCATCCTTTTTGATATTCTTGTTGGTTTCAATTTGTATAATAAAATGACAAAAGAAAGGAAAGTCCAAAGATATTGAAAAGGTACCGGAGATCGAGACTCCTCAATTAGTTTCTTATCACAAGATTCAATGAGCAACAAATAATTTTGATGAATCTAATTTAATTAGTGTGGAAAGTTCTGGCTCTGTGAACAAAGGCACATTATCTAGTGGAACTGCAGTGGCCATTAAGGTTTTGGATTTGGAAAATGAGCAAGTATGCAAGAGGTTTGATATCGAATGAGAAGTGATGAGAAATATTAGACACATAAATCTTGTTCTGGTGATCACTATTTGTTCTAGTGACTATATAAGGGCCTTTGTTCTGCAATTTATGCCCAACGGAAGTCTTGAGAATTGGTTATACAGAGAAGAGTCCCACTTGAATCTCCTTCAAAGACTCACCATAATTCTTGATGAGGCTATGGCAATCTAATATCTACACCATTATCATAACACTCTGATAGTTCATTGTGATCTAAAGCTAGCCGACGTTCTTTTGGATGAAGATATGGTGGCTCATGTTGGGGATTTTGGCATCTCTAAAATTTTAGCCATAAAAAAGTCCATGGCTTATACCGATACATTGGGCACTCTTGGATACATTGCAACAGATTTAAGAAAATATACCCTCTTTGATTTTCTCTTATCATAATTTAGCTTTAAGTGAACTTTTAGTGTCTGCAAGTGGTGATGTTTTGTATTTCAATTGAACAACTTTTTTCCCTAACACTTTTCTAAGAATATGGCTCAGAGGGAATAGTGTCTTCTAGTAGTGATATTTAGAGCTACGGTATCATGTTGATGGACGTTTTGACCAAAAGAAGGCCAATTGATAAAGAGATATGCAATAAAAATCTTGACTTGAGCAAATGGATAACACAATCATTTTGAAAAACTATGATGGACGTTGTGGATGTCAATCTTGTTTCTGAGGAAGAACAAGTCACTTGTAAAAGTGAAATATGCATAGCCTCCATGACAGAATTGGCTTTAAATTGCACAACGGAAACGCCAGAATCAAGAATTGTTGGGTTTAGGATATTTTTCCCTTCCTATGTGGATAAATAATAGTCTTATTTGGACCAGACCACTTTAGCCCATAAGACCAATATTATGTGGCATATATAAGTCTTGTTTAGGTCATATTTCAGACACACAAGAGAGAGCCATTTTAGAGATTGAGAGAAAGAGAGAAAAAAAATTGTTTTTGGTTCAGGAAATTTCTGCTCAGTCCGCTTTAAACAGAGTTTACAGCTTCGTTAACCGTTGGATCGTGCTCAAATTTGAACTGGAAGTTTTCAGCATCTGGTTCTTGTATTTTAATGGTGGAGATCGTATTTGGTTGTCTGTAGCGGCTGATTATGGAGCGTGAACTGTAGCTCATTTTTGGGTTAATTCTCTAATTTTGGTGCAATATTATTTCGTTGTTTGGCACTTTTTTTGTGGCCAATTTGGGAGAACAATATTATAACTCTTGGTGATTATAGTGGAGCTTTTGGCCCCGTGGTTTTTTACTCTTCACATCGAAGGGTTTCCACATAAATCTTTATGTCTCGTGTGATTGATTTATTCTTATCTTGTTGTTTTTGTTTGGTTGATATCCTTGCAATCTATTCTTCGTATTGCTTGATTTAGTTTGTCTTTTATTGATTCAAATTGAAAGGGAAAGTTTAAACTTGGGTATTATTCTGCAGCTATCATATCGGGCATTCTTTGTTAGTGCCTTGCTATTCTCAACAAAGCGGTGTCAGAGCTAGGCTCAATGTTTCAATGATGGATTCAGGTTCAATGGCTCGATGGTTCAATGATGGAGTTATGTTCTGTGGTTCGATAATCGATGGTTGACCTAGGTTAAAACTTGGGTGTTCATCTTGGTAAGTATAGTTCTAGCCGCAACCTATTTGACTGTAACGAAAACTTTTGTTTGAGAAATTCTTTCAGAGAGGTTCTCTGTGTGAAGACAAATATTTAATAGAGAAGATTATGAAGGTTAGATTCAACCTGTTGAAGATTATGTGAAGAAGGCATAGCAAATTTATTTTGTCAGAAATTCAAGCTAATGGAGAAATTTGTTGGGTATTAATTGCCCTGAGTTTCTTACCATAAATAGGTTTTTCTTTTCCTAAAAGAAAATCATAAAGTCTCCATATTTGGCTAGTCCTTTTCTTGTAGAAAAAAGTTTAGGACTCTATAAATAGAGGCTCATTCCTTCTAACTTAATCAGCATTCACAATGTAGCCCTAGGGGCTTTGAGAGTTTTGTCTAAGGGGAGAATTTGTGGGACACAAGTGTTATTTTGTCACTTGTGTGAACCTCTTTGTATTCTGAGTGAATTAGGTGAGGTTGTTTCTCTCTATATTTTGTACTCTCATATTTATACAGTGAATTGTTCATCTCCTTTGTAGATGTAGGTTGATTGACCGAACCACGTTAAATCTTTGTGTCTTTTAGTATATTTCACATTTGTCTTCTAACTTGTGGTCCTTCAAGGTTTTCTTTGTTAGCTTCCGCATAATACCTAATTATTTTCTATCCTAACAAAGTGGTATCAGAGCATAAGGTTATTGTTGATTATCGATTTGAATGATGGACGAAAATATAAGCAAGATGGTCTGTTTGAATGGTAGTAATTATCATACTTGGAAGGCAAGATGAAAGATCTTCTTTTTGTCAAGAAGATACATTTACCTGTGTTTGCTTCTAATAAACCTCAGTCCATGACGGATGAGGAATGGCAATTTGAGCACTTGTAGGTTTATGGATATATCAGACAATGGGTTGAAAATAGTGTTAGAAATCACAATGTGAATGTGACACATGCCAGAAGTTTGTGAGACAAGCTCGAGACACTTTATGCTCGAAGACTAGCAACAACAAGTTGTTTCTATGGAACCAATTGATGAACATCATGTATAAAAAGGGTACTCCTATTTTTTATCATATTAATGATTTTCAGGGTGTACTTGATCAACTATCCAGAATGAATGTAAAGTTCGATGAAGAGATACAGGGACTTTGGCTTATTAATACTCTGCAAGACTCTTAGGAAACTCTTTGAATTTCTTTGACTAATTCTGCTCCTAGTGGTGTTGTAACTATGGATGCTAAGAGTGGTGTCTTGAATAAAGAGATGAGAAGAATATCTCAGGCCTCATCTTCTTCAACTTCACACTCCGATGTTTTAGTTACTGAAGACAGGGGAAGAAGCAAGTTCAAAGGTCAGAATGACAGAGATAAAAGTAGAGGTAAGTCAAAGTGTACATACAAGAATGTTACATGTGACTATTGCCATAAGAATGGACATATAAGAAATATTGTTTTAGGTACAAGAGAGATATGAGACAACAAAAGAAAGATGTCGATAATGAAAATCGTATTGATGTTGTTTCTAATGATGATCTTCTTTTTTCTTGTGATGAAAATGCCTTCAATCTTGTTCGTGATGAGTCTAGCTTGTTTGTGGATTCTAGTGCTACTTCTCATGTCACACCAAAGTAGGAATTATTTTCTTCTTATACTCCAAGTAATTTTGGGATGCTAAATATGGGTAATAATCATGTGGTTGAAGTTCTTAGCATTGGGTGTCACGACCAAAGGTACTCCCTAGACGTGACATGGCATACAAGACCCCGAAAGGGCCTCATACAAGCCACTTAGCATACATTCATACAAGATAGTAAAAATTAAAGAGTCCAAAAGATAAAATCACAACAGAGTTTAAGAACATCAGCGGAAGTCTACATCTCATGTCTCAAGCCATCTAACATAATAGAATAGAAATGAAGGGTTGGGACGCAGCCCAGTACAATATCCAAAAGTATAACGGAAAGCATGAAAAAGTAACAAGGTTAGGTCCTCGGACATAGGAGGCCTCACCAAGTCTTCACTATCACTGGAACTTTCCTCACTAGCCATGAGTGGGATGAGAAGAACCGCCAAGCCCTACATCAATAGAATCAATGTAGGCAAAAGTATGTGTTAGTACAATCAAGTACCAAGTATGATAGCAATGCACAAAGGGGCATATAAACCATGCTAGAATGACATATAATCATGACATGCAATGGCTAAGCTAAAAACATGATAAACATGAGAAACATGAAGCATAAAGCATAAATCAAGGCCAAAGCAAGCTAAATCATCTTTCTTTCTTTTCTTTACTTCATCATGAGAACACTTGTTCATTAGTTGTGGAAAAATAGCCTTAACCGACATATAAGACCATGTGAGCTATCGACATGGAATCCGGTGTCTGCCCCACACTGAAAAGGGGTGTCCTACTTGCCAAGTAAGACCATGAACTGCTTAGCTTGTGTCTATCATAGACCATCACCCTATGGTGGCACATAGGTTATGGGACATGGGTAATCGCCACTTGTCCACTCGGTACTAAGCCTACTTCCCACGGATTTATCATATTTCATTTTATCTTAGGTAGACATGGGTAATCGCCTCTTGTCTACACAGTCATAAACTAATTATTAGTAGACTTGGGTAATCGCTGCTTTGTCTATAATAGGGTACATGGGTAATCGCCTCTTGTCCCTTCATTCATTAGAATAGCTCCTTAAGAACATGGGTAATCGCCTCTTGTTCTTCTATTAGTCATGATTTCATTATTAGTAGACATTGGTAATCGCCTCTTGTCTACATTAGGGAACATTGGTAATCGCCTCTTGTTCCTTCATAGAATAGTTCCTTAATCATGGATTCAAGCTTAGTTGAGCAAACCTTTCAACAAGTTATGAATCATTACGTGCGAGAAAACCTTTCACATTCATAGGTTGAGCATTACATGAGAAACCCTTTCACAACTCAACATTTGCACTAACATATCATAATTTCATATAAAACATGCTTGATTCTATAAACCTCTTTCTTCATGATTCTATCATGTTTTTTCTTCATAAACATACATGAGTTCATAAGCTTCATATTTACATAGCTCATCATGCTCCTAACTCATAAATCATGGGCTCATAAGCTTCACCTCAACACATGCAATTCAATGCAAGCTAATACTTAGAAAGCCATAAATCAAGGCAATTTAGTCGTAATTGAGGGAACCCACAAAATAGAGGAAAATCATAGATTTTGATTCATCATGCATCTTTTCATAAAATATCCTCTTTTCGTCATTCATAGTCTTACATGGAATTCATAGCTTGATAATCATAATCCTTAACTCAATTCACAAAGAGTTCATGCAATTCATCTTTTCTCAATCAACCCACAATCATAAGCATAATCATAAATTGGGGGATACTTAGCATAAGCTCACGGGATTCATCAAGTTGCATGTAAACCACGCTAAATCGTGCACTAGCTTACTTTACCACGCTAAATCGTGCACTATCAACCATAACATCAACAATGGAAAGCATAATGAAGAACCCATAAGAATTTGTCAAAACCCTAGCTCTCTTGGGCAAGACTATACCTTTGAAAACCTCAAGGAAAAGAGGACCCATTGGAGGAAAGACTCCAAATGGTAAATACTATCATACCTCAATGCCAATGCCTTGAAATAAAAGGGGGATTGATGACCTTGATGAGAACCCTAGCTCTCTTCTTCTCCTTCTTGTTCTTCTAGAGAGAGGAATATTTTGGGAGATGAGAGTTGGAAATGAAGGGATTAGGGCTTAGAAAATATAAATAGGGTCAATGCTAAGGGGCAAAATCGTCTAGTATAAGGAATAAACATTTAGGGAAAAAGTCCAAAAAGCCCTTAAATAAAACTGTCGGGGCCAATCGACGGACAGGACCTACGGTCTGTACATCCCTTGACGGACCGTCCTTCTCTTCCGCCAATCGATTCAGAAAGTTCGTTTGGACTGAAAATTTGTAACTCTGGAAGGCATCTACTGAACCCATCTACAGCCCGTCAACTGAACTACGAACTGTCCTGCTATTCCGTAGGTCAAGGTTCATAAACTCAAAATTCAGAAAGTTGGCAGGGCCATCGACGGTTCCCATCTACAGCCCGTCACTCCACCTACGGTCCGTAGATGGCCTCTGTCGTCACTGGCACCAAAAAAATTTTAAAACTACATTTTTCCTTCTTTTCAAAAACTGGGGTGTTACAATAAACATTCGTCCTCGAATGAGAACCTGGATATCCTGAGAAGGGCAATAGACTCTGACGAACAACCCAACCTAGCATGCAAGCACATAAATGCACATATCCGAGGAGGAAAGATCAACTCCAAGCTAAAACATGCTCAATACAAAATTCATGAAGACTTTATGCAACTCATTCTCAATGCACATATACCATGTTAGACTCTTCATGAACATGCATAAATCAATGAATCATGGAAATCAACTATGACACATGAGACCAAAAGAATGAACCATGAGGAACTAGGTACCTTAAGCTAGAGGAGGATCGGAAGGAAAGAGATGAGGATAGCGGGACATCATATCGGCCTCGGTCTGCGAAGTAGCACCCTCAACTAATTGATTCCTCCATAGAACTTTCACGGAAGCAACTTCTTTATTTCTTAACTTCTGGACTTGTCGGTCTAGAATCTCAACCGGAACCTCTTCATAAGAAAGGCTATCCTTAATGCCAAGAGTCTCTATTGGCACTACAGAGGTCGGACCACCACCACACTTTCTCAACAATGAGACATGGAAAACCGAATGCACTGATGACAACTCATTAGGCAATTCAAGCTCATAGGCAACCTTACCAACACGCCTCAAAATCTGATATGGGCCTGCATAACGGGGACTAAGCTTCCCTTTCTTCCCAAATCTCATTACACCCTTCATAGGTGAAATTTTCAAGTAAACCCAATCATCAACATCTAATTCTAACTCTTTTCTTCTGACATCGGCATAAGACTTTTGTCGACTTTGTGCTGTTTTCAGTCTTTCTCTAATAAGCCAAACTTTCTCCATAGCTTCATGCACTAACTCGGGGCCTATCAAAGCAATTTCCCCAATTTCAAACCAACCTATGGGAGATCTACACCTCCTACCATAGAGAGCTTCAAATGGAGCCATACCAATACTAGAATGGTAGCTGTTATTATAAGCAAACTCAATCAAAGGCAAATGATCATCCCAATTACCTTTGAAGTCAATTCCACAAGCTCTCAACATATCTTCCAAAGTTTGGATGGTACACTCCGCTTGCCCATCGGTTTGGGGATGAAAGGCCGTGCTAAGCTTAACACGAGTACCGAGGCCCTTTTGGAAAGATTTCCAAAACTAAGAAGTAAACTGTGTACCACGATCGGAGATAATGGATAAAGGCACTCCATGCAATCTAACCATCTCCCTCAAGTACAACTTAGCATAATCCTCCGCCGAGTAAGAAACCTTGACGGGAAAGAAATGGGTTGATTTCGTCATATGATCTACAACCACCCAAATCAAATCATACTGGCGCCGAGTGCGCGGCAAGCCAACAATAAAGTCCATGTTCACATCTTCCCACTTCCAAGTAGGAATGTCAATATCTTGTGATAGACCTTCCGGTCTTTGGTGTTCAACTTTCACTTGTTGGTAATTAGGACATCTAGCCACAAATCCCGCAATATCCTTCTTCATCCCATTCCACCAATAGATCTCCCGCAAGTCATGGTACATCTTGGTAGCTCCCGAGTGAATGGAATAACGAGAACCATGGCCCTCAATCAAGATTTTTCCTCTTAGGTCATCTACATTAGGGACAAATAAACGACCCTGATATCTGAGCACTCCATCTCCCCCTTGGAGAAAGCCTCAACGGACTTCTTTAGCACCGCTTCTTTCAATTCGACTAGGTTCAGATCAAGATCTTGCTTAGCTTTCACATCCTGCACATAGGAAGATTCTGAACCATTGTGAACCATAACACCACCTTGGGTGGAATCAACTAATCGCACATCCAAACGGGCCAATCTATGAACATCACAAACTAGTTCCTTTTTACCATCCTCAATATGGGCAACACTACCCATTGACATTCGACTAAGAGCATCTGCCACCACATTAGCCTTGCCAGGGTGATAGAGGACATTCATGTCATAGTCCTTTAATAGCTCAAGCCACCTTCGTTGGTGAAGATTTAGATCCTTTTGCTTTAATACATATTGCAAACTCTTATGGTCGGTAAAGACGTCAACATGGACACCATACAAGTAATGATGCCATATCTTTAGAGAAAACACAACTTCCGCCAGCTCCAAATCATGAGTAGGGTAATTCCTTTCATGCACCTTTAGTTGCCTTGAAGCATAAGCAATGACTTTCCCATTTTGCATAAGTACACACCCCAACCCAATTCTGGAAGCATCACAATAGACCAAAAACCCATCGGCTGGTAGGGTCAACACCGGAGCCGAGGTAAGTCTATATTTTAACTCTTGAAAACTCGTTTCACACCTTTCGGACCAAGTAAGCTTAGCCTTCTTTTGAGTTAGAGCCGTCAATGGTGAAGCAATTGAAGAAAACCCTTCAACAAACCTTCGATAGTAACCGGCTAAACCCAAGAAACTACGAATATCTGAAGGTGATAGAGGTCTAGGCCAATTCTTAACGGCATCCGTCTTCTTAGGATCTACCTCGACACCTTTACCGAAAATAATGTGACCAAGGAAGGTTACAGATCTTAACCAAAACTCGCATTTCTCGAACTTAGCAAAGAGTTGTTGGTCCTTGCGAACTTGCAACACAATCCTCAAATGATCAGCATGCTCACTATCACTCCTTGAGTAAATCAAGATATCATCTATAAACACAATGACGAACATATCAAGGTATTGTCTAAACACCTGATTCATCAAATCCATGAACGTGGCCAGAGCATTAGTCAACCCAAAAGACATCACTAGAAACTCATAGTGCCCATACCTTGTCCGGAAAGCTGTTTTCGGAATGTCATCATCCCTTACCTTCAATTGGTGATAGCCCAAACGAAGAACAATCTTAGAGAAATAACTAGCCCCTTGGAGTTGGTCAAACAAATCATCAATTCTCGGGAGAGGATACTTATTCTTGATAGTAGCCTTATTCAATTAGTGGTAGTCAATACACATATGGAGTGATCCATCTTTCTTTCTAACAAACAAGACCGAAGCACCCCATGGAGAAATACTTGGTCGGATGAAACACTTATCCAACAAATCTTTCAACTGCTCTTTTAGTTCCTTAAGTTCTGCCGGAGCCATTCTATAAGGAGGAACAGAGATAGGTTGCGTATCAGGGAGAAGGTCAATATCGAAATCTATTTCCCTCTCTGGAGGAACACCGGGTAAATCATCGGGATACACTTCCTAAAATTCATTAACAACGGGGACTGACTCAAGAGTAGGGGTTTCGGAATTCATATCCCTCACCCTTACAAGATGGTACATGCAACCCTTAGAAATCATCTTTCTAGCTTGTAGATAAGAAACAAATTGACCCTTAAGCGTAGAATTTCCCCCTTTCCACTCCAGGATAGGCTCATCTGGAAATTGGAACTTGACTATTCGGGTCCTACAATCAATAGAGGCATAACAAGAATGCAACCAATCCATCCCGAGGATAACATCGAAGTCTATCATATCAAGCTCTACAAGATCCACATGAGTGACTCTATGGAATAAAGAGACGGAACAATTTCTATAGACTCTCTTAGCCACAATAGATTCACCAATAGGAGTAGAGACACGGAATGGATCTAACAACACATCCAGAACAACATCAAACTTCATAGCTACATAAGGCGTCACAAAAGACAACGTAGCACCGGGATCAAGCAAAGCATAAACATCAAAGTGGAAGATTTTCAACATACCGGTAACCACATCTGGAGAACCCTCTTGCTCATGATGGGCCTGAAGTGCATAGAACCGGTTTTGCTTTTGATTTCCACTAGAACTTGCCAGATTTTGGGGTTGAGCCCTTCGATGATTTTCTCCTCCCTTCATAGCAGCCAAGGGACAATCCCTTACTTTATGACCCATCTTACCACTTCCAAAACATGTATTCGAACCCCCTAGAGAAGTACCCTCGTGTTTCCTCCTACACTTGGCACAAGTAGGCAATGAGGAGCCACTACCATTTCCTCCTTGAGGCTTAGGGTTAAACACCTTTTCTTTGTTGAACTTAGGAGGGGCATAGGAAGGCCCTTGATTAGAGAACCTTTGCCTAGGCTTAAAATGACCATGTCCATCGGACCTTGAATGAGAGAACCCACCATCACCGATCTTAGCCCTCTTGAAGTTCCTAGACCTTTCCTTGAGCTTCTCCTTCTCTATTTGTTGTGCATGAATCATGAGGCGAGAAATATCCATATCATTAATAAGCATGGCGGTACGACATTCCTTGACCACCATTTCGGACACTCCCGAAACAAATTTGCTCATTCTTGCCCTAGGATCGGCCACCATAAAAGGAGCATATCGAGCCAACTGTGTGAACTTCAAAGCATACTCCTTCACACCCATACTCCCTTGACGAAGGTTGATGAACTCGAGCACCTTAGCCTCCCTCATCTCAAGGGGAAAGAATCTATCGAGGAAAGCACCCTTGAATTTCTCCCACTCCAAAGGACCTTCATCAACCGCCATCTCACTCTTTCATTGGTTGTACCAAATTTGAGCGACACCCTTGAGTTGGTAGGCGGCCAATTTCGTCTTTTCTGTCGGTGACACTCCCATGATCATCAACACTTTATAAACCTTGTCAATAAACTCTTGAGGATCTTCCTCCACTTTAGAACCGTGAAACTTCAGAGGGTTCATCCGGGTGAAGTCCCTCACTCTTGACACCGCCGTACCCACATTTGGGTTCAAGGGAGCCACAACCTCCCTATTGGCTTGAGCCACCACGGCTTGGGCCAACACCTGAAAAGCAGCCCTGAACTCCGCATTGGTTACTTGCTCGGCCAAAGGATCGGCCGAAACTTGAGGAGCTTGAGGAGGTATTTCTTGCTCTTCACTCTCTCTCGCATTCCTTCGAGTATAAGCTCTTCGAGACGCCATATCCTGAAACGCATAGGATAGGGATTAGGAGAGAGAGGCATATAGAGTAACACTCTATGCACGACTTAAGGATAATGAAGAAGTGGAGTTTCCTAATCATCTTGTAGCCTTTCATTCATAAATGTGGCGCGCTTCACACTCATAAACAAGACTCTACTCGACGTGGCTTATGAGACATACTAGAACCTTTCTAAAACCTTGTGCTCTGAATATCAAGTTTGTCACGACCCAAGGTGGGTCCTAGACGTGACATGGCATACAAGACCCCGAAAGGGCCTCATACAAGCCACTTAGCATACATTCATACAAGATAGTAGAAATTAAAGAGTCCAAAAGATAAAATCACAACAGAGTTTAGAACATCAGCGGAAGTCTACATCTCATGTCTCAAGCCATCTAACATAATAGAATAGAAATTAAGGTTTGGGACGCAGCCCAGTACAATATCCAAAAGTATAACGAAAAGCATGAAAAAGTAACAAGGTTAGGTCCTTGGACATAGGAGGCCTCACCAAGTCTTCACTATCACTGGAACTGACTAGCCACGAGTGGGATGAGAAGAACAGCCAAGCCCTACATCAATAGAATCAATGTAGGCAAAAGTATGCGTTAGTATAATCAAGTACCAAGTATGATAGCAATGCACAATGGGGCATATAAACCATGCTAGAATGACATATAATCATGACATGCAATGGCTAAGCTAAAAACATGATAAACATGAGAAACATGAAGCATAAAGAATATCTCAAGGCCAAAGCAAGCTAAATCATCTTTCTTTCTTTTCTTTACTTCATCATGAGAACACTTGTTCATTAATTGTGGAGAAATAGCCTTAACCGACATATAAGACCATGTGAGCTATCAACACCCACACCGAAAAGGGGTGTCCTACTTGCCAAGGTAAGACCATGAACTGCTTAGCTTGTGTCTATCATAGACCATCACCCTATGGTGGCACATATGTTATGGGACATGGGTAATCGCCACTTGTCCACTCGGTACTAAGCATACTTCCCACGGATTTATCATATTTCATTTTATCTTAGGTAGACATGGGTAATCGCCTCTTGTCTACATAGTCATAAACTCATTATTAGTAGACTTGGGTAATCATTGCTTTGTCTATAATAGGGTACATAGGTAATCGCCTCTTGTCCCTTCATTCATTAGAATAGCTCCTTAAGAACATGGGTAATCGCCTCTTGTCCCTTCATTCATTAGAATAGCTCCTTAAGAACATGGGTAATCGCCTCTTGTTCCTCTATTAGTCATGATTTCATTATTAGTAGACATGGGTAATCGCCTCTTGTCTACATTAGGGAACATTGGTAATCGCCTCTTGTTCCTTCATAAAATAGTTCCTTAATCATGGATTCAAGCTTAGTTGAGCAAACCTTTCAACAAGTTATGAATCATTATGTGTGAGAAAACCTTTCACATTCATAGGTTGAGCATTACATGAGAAACCCTTTCACAACTCAACATTTGCACTAACATATCATAATTTCATATAAAACATGCTTGATTCTATAAACCTCTTTCTTCATGATTCTATCATGTTTTTTCTTCATAAACATACATGAGTTCATAAGCTTCATATTTACATAGTTCATCATGCTCCTAACTCATAAATCATGGGCTCATAAGCTTCACCTCAACACATGCAATTCAATGCAAGCTAATACTTAGAAAGCCATAAATCAAGGCAATTTAGTCGTAATTGAGGGAACCCACATAATAGAGGAAAATCATAGATTTTGATTCATCATGCATCTTTTCATAAAATATCCTCTTTTTGTCATTCATAGTCTTACATGGAATTCATAGCTTGATAATCATAATCCTTAACTCAATTCACAAAGATTTCATGCAATTCATCTTTTCTCAATCAACCCACAATCATAAGCATAATCATAAATTGGGGGATACTTAGCATAAGCTCATGGGATTCATCAAGTTGCATGTAAACCACGCTAAATCGTGCACTAGCTTACTTTACCACGCTAAATCGTGCACTATCAACCATAACATCAACAATGGAAAGCATAATGAAGAACCCATAAGAATTTGTCAAAACCCTAGCTCTCTTGGGCAAGACTATACCTTTGAAAACCTTAAGGAAAAGAGGACCCATTGAAGGAAAGACTCCAAATGGTAAATACTATCATTCCTTAATGCCAATGCCTTGAAATAAAAGGGGGATTGATGACCTTGATGAGAACCCTAGCTCTCTTCTTCTCCTTCTTGTTCTTCTAGAGAGAGGAATATTTTGGGAGATGAGAGTTGGAATTGAAGGGATTAGGGCTTAGAAAATATAAATAGGGCCAATGCTAAGGGTGGAAATCGTCTAGTATAAGGAATAAGCATTTAGGGAAAAAGTCCATAAAGCCCTTAAATAAAATTGTCGGGGCCAATCGACGGACAGGACCTACGGTTCGTACATCTACTGACGGACCGTCCTGCTCTTCCGTCAATCGATTAAGAAAGTTTGTTTGGACTGAAAATTTGGCCAAATCTGGAAGGCATCTATGGAACCCATCTACTGCCCGTCAACTGAACTACAAACCATCCTGCTATTCCATTCCGTAGGTCAAGGTTCAGAAACTCAAAATTCATAAAGTTGGCAGGGCCATCGACGGTTCCCATCTACGGCCCGTTACTCCACCTACGGTCCGTAGATGGCCTCCGTCGTCACTGGCACCAGAAAAATTTTAAAACTGCATTTTTTCCTCTTTTCAAAAACTGGGGTGTTACATTGGGACACTTTATTTGGAAAGTAACAATAGTTCAAAACTAGTTCTCAATAATGGTAAGCATGCTCCAAATGTTCACTTGAATTTGATTTCGGTGGGTTACCTTGATGATGAGGGTTAGGTTAATACCCTTGGTGCTGGCAAGTGGAAGCCTACTAGAGGTTCGATGGTTATGGATCATGTTGACAAGTTGTCAAACTTGTATGTATTTCAGGGCTCCATTTTTAGAGGCTTGATAAATTTGGTAGAGAATAATACTTCATCAGTATTATGGGATAGAAGACTGAATCATATGAGCGAGAAGGGGATTGAAAGTTTGTCTTAGAAGAATTTGCTTTCTGGAGTGAAACAAGCAAAGTTGAAGAAATGTGCTCATTGCTCAGCCGATAAATAGAAAAGAGTCTCTTTTTAGAGTCATCCGCATTCGAGGAAGCTTGATTTGCTGGAATTGGTACATTCTTATTTGTGTGGTCCTTTTAAGGTAAGGTCTCATGGTGGTGCACTTTACTTTGTGACTTTTATTTATGATCATTCTCGCAAACTCTAGGTATTTTCTTTGAAGACCAAGGATCAAGTCCTTGATGTGTTTAAGAGTTTTCAGACCTTGGTTGAGAGACAAACATGGAAGAAATTGAAATGCATCTGTTCTGATAATGGTGGTGAGTATATTGGTCCTTTCTATAGATATTGCAAAGAGCAGGGTATTCGGCATCAGAAAACTCCTCCAAAGACTCCTCAGTTAAATAGTTTAGCAGAGAGGATGAACAGAACTCTAGTTGAGAGGGTTAGATGTATGCTTTCAGATGCTAAGCTGCCAGATTCCTTTTGGGCAGAAGCACTTAATACTGGTGCCTATATTATCAATTTATCTCCCACTGTTGCTTTGGATGGTGATGTCCCTGACAGAGTTTGATTTGGTAAGAATGTTTCTTATGATCATCTTAGAGTCTTTGGGTGTAAAGCCTTTGTGCATGTTCCTAAGGATGAAATGTCAAAATTGGATATTAAAACTAGGCAGTGTATCTTCATTGGTTATGGTCTTAATGAATTTGTCTGTCGTTTCTATGATTCAATTGAGAAGTAACTTGTTAGAAGTCGTGATGTTGTGTTCTTTGAATACCAAACAATTGAAGATCTTGACAAAGCTGAGAAAGTTGATTCTCATAGCAGTGTGAGCCTAGTTGATGTTGATCCAATTCCTTTGACTATTGCACCTGAAGAAAATCTTAATAATGATGAAAATCAAGTTGCTAATGAAGATGGTGGTCATGTTCAGAATGACCATTATGATGTTATTGATGCTCCAGTGCAAGATGATGTGGTTGACACGCAAACAATTATTGATGCTCCATAGAGTTCTCTCAGATGATCTGCTAGAGAGAGAATTCTTTTATCTCATTATTCTCCCAATGAGTATGTACTCTTGACTGATGGGGGAGAACCTGAGAGTCTTGATGAGGCCATGGAAAGTGAAGAAAAAGAAAGGTGGTTTGATGCAATGGAAGATGAGATGAAATCCTTACATGATAATCATACATTTGATTTGGTTAAGTTACCTAAAGATCGAAAGGCTTTGAAAAACAGGTGGGTTTTTCAGGTAAAACATGAAGAAGGTAATCCAATTCCACAGTACAAAGCTAGATTAATTGTGAAGGGATTTAACCAGAAAACGAGAGTTGATTTTGATAGATTTTCTCTCCAGTTGTGAAGATGTCATCCATTCGTGTGGTTCTAGACTTGGTTGCAAGTCTAGATTTAGAGGTTGAGGAAATGGATGTTAAAACTATTTTTCTCCATGGTGACTTAGATGAAAAAATTTATATGGAGAAGCCAGAAGGTTTTGAAGTCAAGGGTAAAGAGAATTATGTTTGCAAATTGAAGAAGAGCTTGTATGGTTTGAAATAAGCTCCTAGACAGTGTGGTACAAAAATTTGGTTCTTTTATGAGTCAGCAAGGCTTCAAAAAGACTTCTTCAAACCATTGTGTTTTTGTGCAAAAATTCTCTGATAATGACTTTATTATTGTGTTGCTTTATGTTGATAGCATGCTTGTTGTTGGTCATAATACTAGCAGGATTAAGAAATTGAAGCAAGAGTTGAGTAAGTCTTTTGCTATGAAAGACTTGAGACCAGCAAGACAGATTCTTGGCATGCAGATTGTCCATGACAGAGAGGCCAAGAAGTTGTGGTTATCACAAGAGAAATACATTCAGAAAGTACTTTGCAAATTCAGCATGGACAAAGGTAAGGTTGTCAGTACACTTTTAGCTATGCACTTTAAATTGAGCACGAAGCAGTGTCCTTCTACTGATGATGAGAAGGAAGATATGAAGAAAGCTTCTTATGCTTCAGTTGTTGGTAGTTTGATGTATGTGATGGTTTGTACAAGACCGAATATTGCTCATGATGTTGGTGTTGTTAGTCATTTTCTTTCTAATCTGGGAAGAGAACATTGGAATGTAGTGAAGTGGGTTATGAGATATCTTTGTGGCACTTCTAGTTTGAGTTTGTGTTTTGCTACAGGGAATCCTATTCTTTGTAGTTACAATGATTCAGATATGGACGGTGATGTTGATATTCATAAGTCTACTTTAGCCTACTTGATTACTTTTGTAGGGGGAGCTGTGTCTTGGCAATCTAGATTGCAAAAATGTGTTGCTCTATCTACTACAGAAGCTGAGCTTATTGCTGCTATTGAAGCTTGCAAAGAGTTGATCTGGATGAAGAGATTTTTGGGGGAACTTGGTTGTGCTCAAGAGATATATGTGCTTTATTGCGACAATCAAAGTGCTATACATCTTGGCAAGAATTCTACATTTCATAGTCGGTCTAAACACATTGATATGAGGTACCATTGAATTCGAGATGTGTTGGATTCTAAGTTGCTTGAGCTTGAAAAGATTCATACAGATGACAATGGTTCCAAAATGCTGACTAAAGCTTTGCCAAGAAGGAAGTTTGAAGATTGTTGCATGATCGCTAGAATGGCGGTCTCCTCCACATAGTTGTGATGGACGTTGTGGATGTCAATCTTTTTTATGAGGAAGAACAAGTCACTTGTAAAAGTGAAATCTGCATAGTCTCCATGATAGAATTGGCTTTAGATTGCACAACGAAAACGCCAGAATCAAGACTAACCATGAAAGATATAGTCAAGAGGCTTAACAAAATCAAGAATCCATTTATGGAAATGTAGAAGTTGGCATCTGTTCTGATGGTGTTTTCCCGAGCTGCATGTTACTATGATACTTTTTGCTTACCTGTAGACATCTACTGTTTGTAGTTCAGAGTGTTGCATTTCCCTCATTTTGTGATTTCAGATTTTAGTCTTTAAAATGTTTTGAATGCTTGAATAAAATTAAGAAATATTACAAAAGTGTTTAGCTGCACTATTTTACTTTCAGTTTTCCTCTACTTCATATTTTTGATTCATTAGTTTCTTCCAATAGATATATTCAACTATTTAATAGTTGGACTTGGTGAATTTTGCAGCTGAATGAAAGATCAGATTCTAATAATTCAATAGAATTTAAATTCAAACTTAAATTTGATCTCCCTGTTTTTCAGTATCAGTTAAAGTAAGTGCAAGTAAATCTTCTTTAATGGTTTTCTAGAAGAGGAGATTTATGTAGCTTCAACCCGAAAGTTTTGTGGTTCAAGGAAGTGAAATCACTCTCATTCTCAGTTTAATCAATAATAACTTGAAGTTCCATTGCTCATCAATTGAAGCTATGTTTGTAGGTACAAGCTTGTTTTCAGGAACCATAAACAAATAAAATTTGCAGAGATGAATTAGGAAGCTTACCACTATTTCATCGAGAATCTATTTTTCACTATGCAGAAAAAGCCTTAGTTTCTAGTAGTATCTTTTGGATCTATTCATTAGCACTTGGGCACATGATACATTATTACACTTGGATTACTGTACATTATACATGTTCTTTAGTCTTTGCGCGCAGCCGTAAACAAGTCCATGGATGGATCTTACTAAGACATTGGGCACTCTTGGTTACATTGCACCAGGTATAAAAAATCCACTCTTTTATTTTCTCTTATCATAATTATGCCTCTCCAAATTGATGCAGAAGTAAAAAAGCTAATCTTTATTTGTTATTTCATTTGAGTGGTTTTGATCTTAAAAAGCTAGTCTTTATTTGTTATTTCATTTGAGTGGTTTTGATCTTCTGAGGGGAGCCTTTTCTCAAATTTTAATGACATATTTGAATTTTTTTTAACCCATCGGTGGCCCCCTAAAGTTGGCACCATATTTCACTTAGACACCTGAAGTGGACGGTGTTCATTTTAGACACTTTATGTAGGGTCCTGTTGTGCCATTTTGACACTTTTTGCTTACATGGCATAATGAGTGTGATACACTCATTGACTGGGGCGTGAAATGATTTTTTTGTTAATTTTTAATTATTTTTTTCTTCTTCTCCTCTATTTTTTAGTCACCATTTTGCCCGAGTTAAATTTCATCCATTGTGAATGAAGATTTCAACAAAATGACGAAGTGAATTTCTTTGAACTAGCAAAATCTTTCATTCACTATCAGCTATTTATAAGGCCAAAAAAATGGAGAAAGTGATCGTAAAATTTTTCAACGGTACACAGATTTAGTGAACCAATGTAGATGTTTCTGCCAAAGGAATATAAGTATTTAGAGAAGACAACCACTGGAGAGGACAGGCGTTTGGGGGGAGGGGGGCGATTTGGTGTGCATGTCGTTGGAGAAGACGACCACTGGAGAGGACAATTCGGGGGGTGGGTGGGGGTTATTTGGAGAAGACAACTGTTTGGGGTGGGATTTTTTAAAAATTGATTTAAGCTTTATTATATTTTATAATTATTTGGGTCATGTGTCATTAATTCGTTTGTCAATTTTTATTTTTACTCAAAACTAATCATTTAAAAATTACTTTTGACACATATGACAAATGTCATCATTTAATTCATCACTTTACACGTCATTCGCGAGTATAAGGCACACATATTATATATTTTTGCTGATATTAAAAATAGTGTCAAAATGACACAGCGGAACCCTACATGAGGTGTCTAAAATAAACATCGCCCAGTTGAGGTGTCTAAGTGAAACATCGTGCCAACTTTAGGGGGCCACCAATGGGTTAAGCCTTTTTTCCCCTTTAATAATACTAGTATATGTGCCCGCGCGTTGCGCGGTTAGTAAATAAACATAATCGTAAATACTTATTTATTGATAATTTCAAAATTCAACTTATTCTAAATAATATTATAAAGTTTATATGAAAGAATGTTGGCATTAGCACATTGACATGTTAGCTATTTTTTCTACAGGTAGCTATTTTTTCTGGGAAGTTGGTAGATTTTTTTCCTTTTTTACTTTCTTTTTATAAAAAAACAAAATAGATTTTTTCTTTCCCGCATGTTAGTTTAATTAAAATTAAATATTATTTTAATGTAAATATTTAATATTAAAAAATCTGACAGCCTCCTACAGAAAAGAGTTTTAAACATATTTATTAAATTTGATTTTTCTTATGTGTAAAAATTGAATGTAAACACAAAGGAATTTCCTATAAAAAATGAATAGTTATGAAAAGTTAGTTTAAATATATATGGTATAAAAATCTGATAACTTTTCAGACAAAGTTAAAGCAAATTGTTGATAAGGTTAGAAGGATATATAAAAATCTATTTTTTTTTAAAAAAAGGTATTATGGGTGATAAATTATTATTATTATTATATTTTTATTTTTATTTAATATTTAAATTAAATATATTTTATAACATCTGAAAGGATAAATTTATGAGATAGTAAGAGTTCATTCAGAACTGTGCAATCATAGATTTCTACTTACTTTAAGTTAATCAAAAATCTTTTTTAATTTGAAAATTTTCAATTAAATTTTCTATTACAAAGTATATTAATTTTATCCTAAAATTACCAAGTGACTTTTCAATATCTTGCACTTAACTAAATCACATTACAAAATAGATTTGCAAACAAATGAGATATATACACATAATCATAAAACATATAATCTTTTACAATTAATATCTATCATTTGAAAATAATTTTTTTTAAGCTTTAGGTTGAAAATAATAGTAATAAGAAAGTGACTTTTGCCGAAAATAAAAGCAAAATTTTATGCATAGTCAAACAAACACCAATATACTTGCATATAGAAGTCTTTATACAGTTTTCTTGATGTTATCATTAATTAATGTATTTTAAATGGCTCCATCACATAACTATTCCTGAAAACTGATATTAAAGAAAGCGGAGAAGTTATAAGTTAACTATCTCCAAAACTTTAAATTTTAAATCTTTATTTTTTAATTAATTCATATTTTTCATAAATAAAAGAAAAAAAAACTAACAATTCACATAGAAAGGCCCCACATAAAAAAATGACCACCCACATAACTTTTATGATTTTAATTAAACAAAAAAATAATTTCTTATCTCCAATTCAAATAATTTTTTTATTCCTTTTATATTAAAAAGAAAAAAAATATGTAATTTATGCACGGTAATATTTATAAATTCTCATTGTAACTAAAAATTAAACAACAAATTTAATGACAGTAAATTTGATGTTAACTTTTGCCTTTTTCTTGAAGTTGGTTCGATGGCTTCATGTGCGGCCTCCCATACTCAATTAATTCTTGCATGACTGCATCAATCCTTCGAAAATCATGTGGATCAATCATCTGAAAATTCTTAAGGATAATTTTGTTCAATTGAGAAAATAAGACCGGCCGCAAACTTCACTCAACCAAACAATACAATTTTCATAATTGTGATAATATTAATGAAAATCAAAATATCACATAATTGCACAAAGATCTCAAGCATGATTATTTCTTATGAATTTTGTATACATTTGATAAAGTTTTTACTTGAAGATTAAAGTAAAAGATTCGCACCACATTAAAGTAAAAGATTCGCACCACACAATGTATATTTAGAGGGAAGTGCTCCATAATAAGATTTTTCTATATGTAAAAGTTCAAAATCGAAACCTCTAATGATGGAAGAAATAACTTCATTTGCTATACGACGTCCTTTGGTGGGTAACAAAGTTAATTCAGTGAATTATCGTTAGTCCACATAAGATAACCAAAATTAAAAAAATTGATACTTTATGTGTCTAAAATTTCAAGTCATCTTTTCGTTTCTTTCCTCTCAGTCAAATCATCAAACATTTGACCTTTAGTCTAAAAATTATCTTCTTTTAAGCCTTTTCTCCATCATTTCTCTGCACCAAAAACTCAATGCAAAATTTACTATGGATTATTTATGCCCTCATTTTTTTATTATAAATAATATTTTCAAAATAAATAAATAAATTTGAATGAAGAAGAGATAAAAGGAAAAAGTCTGACCTTCACATATTGTCTCATTTATCAAGATGGCCATCTAGCACGAATTTAATGCAAACAATTGAAAAGCATGATAACTTTCATGGATTCAAAATCTAGTATTTTATCAATAAAAAATTTCCATATATATAAAGCATACACAAATCTCATTGAAAGTGTTAATTCTGAAGTAAAAATCAAAAGTTAAAGCGGTGAATTTGTCTCAACTGCTTTGAAGTCATATTCAAAGAAGGAGGAGAAAAGATAAATAGTAAACAAAGGTAAAAGAATTTATGAAGAGATATAGACTAAAAAAAGTTCTTTTAAAATTTTCAAACAACCGTTTTCCTAATTTTATGGCTTTATCTAAAATAATTCAAATAGTATATTATTTTTCTTTATTTATATCTCACTTTTAAAAAATGAGAAACGTGTGAAGAGTGGGAGAAGTTAGTTTAGATAAGAAAAGTTTTTTTTCAATTAAAAAACAAAAATTAGTTTCATACTTTCTTCTTTTTAATTATATATAGATTAATTTAATTATTTAAAAAATATGTTTTTGTGGTGCTGACACATAGGCGTTATCACCTCTCCATATATATATGAGAGGGAGAGAGGGAGAGAGAGAGAGAGAGAGAGAGATTTTATAAAATTTAAAACGGTTATATCATAATTCATACATATTAAAAACAATTTATAGATATTATAAATAAGAAATATTAGTTGAATACGTTTAATGCGCATAAATTTTATTAATTTCAATAATTTATTTATTTAAAAGGAGAAAATAATATGCTTTATTAACTTGTGGAGTAGTGGGAAGTTTTAAAATGACACGTGTCATTTTAAATAATTCTTTAATAAAAATTATTTTTTAAAATTTTAGTTTCAAATGTAATATAATAAGAAATTATAAATAATTAATTATTTTAATTAATAAAAATTACTGTTTTTTGTGGTGCTGACATGTAAGCGCTATCACCTCTCCTATTATATATACTAGTATTCGTAACCGCGCGTTGAGCGGATATTCTTAAATGTCATAATTGTTAAATTAAAAGTAATTTATGAATTTATTACTTGTTAATATATTTTTTAAAATAGATAAAATTGATTTACTTGTTAATATATTGTTTAAATAGTTATTGTAATACATTATTACTATTTATATGATCATATTAACTCAATGATTTAGTATATAACTTTACTTGTTATAATATTGTTGTAATAGTTATGATCAGGTATATTTTTAGGTTACGATATATTTATGTTAAGCTATTAAAAAGGTTTTTTTTTTATCTTATAAAAAATCAAATTTCAACTATCCACATGAAGTATTTAATACTATAAAAGTAAAAAACCAAATTTAAATATTTTATATATGTATAATTCAAAACCACAAATTTCAAAAATATTATTTACTGATTTTAGTTCGAGTCAAATTATTAATGGAAAGAATTATTAAATTATAAATTATTATTTAGTATTTAATACAAACATGAAAATAGAATTTAATACATAATTAATAAATATATTTCATATTTATTATTGAAATTAATTAAACACACATAGTGAAGTAATTCCTTGATTTTGCATATAAGTAATTTTTTTTATTATTGAGTAACATTTTATTTATGCACTTTTAAATAACCAAACAAACTAAATACAGTAATTAAAAAAAAAGCTTTATATAACACTGTAATTTATTTTTACGATAAAAAGAAGTCAAGTGGTACCAGTTATAATGTCTGAATATATTTATTTTTAAAAAAATATATATATACATCAGATATCTTTTTTGGAATGTTTGCAACTTTTATTTTTATTTTAAAATTTTAAATTATGTTTGTTGATTAAATGATAAATTTTATTTTATTTTATAGTAATTTTATTTTCCTCTCCTATTAGATATATAAATAGAAAAATAATAGATGGATGATTGAAAATATTAAAAATAAATAAATTTTGAATTTTCAATTAATTCTTTTCAAAATTAATATATTTACCTAAGAATATATACTATCCATACCCACTTATATGTTGCACATTTTATTTTCTTGAACCTTTAGTTTTTTAAAGAAATATATATTTTTATTTTTATAATTATTTAGCATTAAAATAGATTATTAATTTTTAGTGTTTATTATTTTGAGTGGAGATAAATGAATTATTATGTACCTATGATTTAGGAGAAGAGATTCTACACTTTTAGGAGGATTTAACTTTTTTCTTGTAAAGGTAGTTATTAATCAATTACCTCAATTTTTGAAATTCATCATAAATTATTGCACACAAATTTGAAACTAATCTCAATTATTTTAAAAATTAATTATAGTAACAATTGGAGATAAATTAATTAATTTAATCATTATAGGAGACAAAAAGTAATCTTGTAATTGCTATTAATAAGGGGTAAAAAAAGTGATTTACTCTATTGTAGTAAATCATATTTAGTGAGTATATAAATAAATTTTAAATTATATGTATTAAATATTTGTGCAAAACATTGCTAATAGTATTCATATAGATTATCAAAAATGGAAAATTAGAAAATAATATCTCATTGATATATACAACTATTATCAACTTAAAGATATTAAGAAGCATGCTATTTTTACCACATTATGATATATCACATTACTAAAATAGAATAAATACATAGATTTGGTTGGCTTATGGATGAACTTTTGGTAAATAATTTTTTTTTAGTATTGAGCCTTTGTTTAATAATATCAATTGCATCAACAACAAAATAAACAATAATTTTATAAGATACTATCATTATTAAATGAATGCTACACTTTAAATATGTGTAGATAATAACTTTGACAATATCTAAAAAAATAAGAATAAAAATTCATATTCAAATCCAGCGAATTCACACACTAATCATCCTGGAAAAAAAACAGTTACAATCATTAAAAAATATTAATAAAAATATAAAAAAGAATCAACAAAAACTAACGATTTGCAATAATTATTGATAAGAGATTTTAATGCTTAAAATGTTGCTATAGATATAACACATACACAAATCTCATGATAGTGTTAATTCTAAATAAAAAGTTGATTATAGTGATTTTTGTCTCAACAACTACGAAGTCACATCGAATGAAGGAGCACAATTAAATTATTAAAAGAATTTATGCATAGATAATCATAGTAAAGTTATATTTTCATTTTTACAAAATAAAAATAACCATAAACAAACATAAATTTAATAAAGAAAGACGAAAAATTGATATTAACTTTAAAAAATATTTTAATTTGAAGTAATTATTTAAATTTAAAATAATCTCAATTATTTGTTTCCTGATTTTTTTTTAATTTAGTTTAAGATAACTACTGACAAATAAAAGGTTATCAATCCAGTTTTCATTAATTATAGTACTGTATAGTAGTAGATGGGTAATGGGAAGTTATATAACTGTTTTATCTGAAATTATTTTTTCATTAAAATATCCATTTATATAAAATATATTAAAGGACTTCTAAAACTAATAAAAATAAATAATTAATATATTATTTTAATAAGCTAAACTGATATCAATGTTTTTTGAAATATATACTTTTTAGAGCATTATTCATGAATCTTGTTTCTCAAATACTTTATTATGTAATTTCAATTAACGCATGTGTATGATTACCCTATATCCAAACAAAATGTAGATTATAATCATTAATAAGCAAAAAAAAAAGGAGTAACTTGAATATCAACAATATCAACGGTGAATAAATAGTTTAAAGTTTTTACGCAGATTTTTCTTAAAATTAGATTTTTTATTTAATAAATGGAATTCTTTAAAGTATGATATTTAAAGAAAATCTATGATTTTTATACATGTTAGTTATTTTAAAATACTAATTTATTTTTTTTGTATGTTAAGATTTATCATTATTTGTTTTAGTTCATTTAATTGTCCCACATGCTTAAAAAAACACAAACAAAAATTTTACTCACTTATTTTTAGATATTTTAATTAAAATGTACAAAGATTTAGATTTAAATCATTTTAATGACTTAAGTTGATGATATACCATATTAACTTTTCATTTCTACAATTATATATTTGTCATTTTCACCAAAAGATGATTTAAAGGAATTTTTTTGAATTTTCAGCATATTATTAAATATTTATTTATTTCTTATTTGAAAATATTGAATTAATATATATTTTAATTTTATTTTTGAAGTATTTAATATTATATCATAATATTATTTTAAATAGTATTTTTCAAGATTTTAAGGATAAAGAACAATATCAATTCAATTATATAATTAGATCTACATATTATACATTTAAATTAAGTGTTAACCAAAGAATACATGCATGCATACATAATTAATTTAAAAAGAATTGTAAGTTACTTTTAGTGATTCGGAATGTACCGTAATCATATAACACGAACATTCCAATTTCATTGTATCTTCGAACTTGACAGTTCATCGACAAAATAATTATGTGAAACCATAATTTATTTATGGCAATAAATAATGATTTTTTATAATGTGTCAAGATTTATTAACTATACAAAAATCTTCATATTATCTCAAATCTTATATAAACAAATAATTAGAAGAAAATATCCATAAAATTCCATAGTTCCCACAACATACACACGTGGAAATAAAATAACTGGCAAAATCCAATTTCTAACATAATGAGAATTGAGAAGTTTGATCACATTGAATTACTTTATCAACTTTTATAAATAAAAAAAGATAAGAAAAAAAAATATTTACCAATAGATAGAAGAACTAACTTGAATTAAAAAGATAGTTATAATAATAAAAAAAACTGACCTGAATTATTTGCTATCCATCTGGAACATAATCAAGTAAAATTCATGGAGTTTCACTATTCTTTTCTTTTCTGCAATTTGAAAATTTTTAGTATTAGCATGACATATGAGATATAAGAGAAATTGTGTTTGATTAGAATAGCTCTTTTAAACAGGCAACTTTGAAGTTTAAACTCCTACAAAAAAGTGAGGAAGTTGAAACTATTTTCATAACTGTAACTATTATCTCTAAAACTGTTTAATATTTAATTTAAATTTTAAATCTTAATCTTTTAATGATTTTTAAAAAAAAACGTGTGTAAGTGTGTTTAAAGGGATGGCAGTGTTTATGAGTTAGTGGAGATTTTTTTACTTTTTTTTTAGTTGAAAGATGGTTTAGGGACATTAATTTTAAACATTATTTTTAATTATAAAAGGAGAATTTTTTAAACTGCTTTCACGTTAATTACAATAAATGTTTTAAATTTTTGAATTGTTGTTTAAATTATGATTTATTATTTAATATAATTACAGATCAGATAATTAATTTAGAATATAAGAAAAATCAATAAAATATGTTACAACTCAATTGTTGATAAATTGTTTAAATTAATAGATTTTTAAAAATAATTTGTATGTATTGGTTGTGATTTATATCCTTTTAATTAGTTTGAAAGTTCAAGTGATAATTAAAGATATTTCATTACTAATAGGATTGTGACAATTCAAGAAAAATGTATTAATTTAAAAACTTACATTAAAATTGCTAATAAAAAGGAGTTAAAAAAACGTTATTTACTATTTTGTAGTAACAATATTTAGTGAGTTTACAAATACATTAAATTAATTTTAGTAATTCATAATTATGTTTTTTTAATATAAATTGTTTTTTGTAGAATTGATTTTTTTTAATATAAATTGTTTTTGTAGAATATAACCATATTTAGAATTTTTTTTTAATACAAATAAATTGTTTTTTTAATTTAATTAAAATTCAAATTTGGTAAAAACTGATCATCTCAACATACGTGTTTTCCTCTATGTTCTGTTACTTTTAAGAAAAAACAATTTCTTACTTTCAATATATATATACTTTCAATTAATAATTAGAACGGTTTAAATTTTTTTTATCATTTAATTTTGAAAAATGCTTTAAAATTATTTTTAAAATAAAATAGTAATTTATTATTTAATAATTTTACATGTAATTAATTTTAATTATTTAAGAAGTCTGTTTTTTGTGGTGCTGACACGTGGCACTTTTTACTTTTCCTATTATATATAGATAGATATAGAAGATTATTATTATTATTATTATTATTTTTATATAAATTATTATTATTATTATTATTATTATTATATAGATTATTATTATTATTATTAGAAGGAAAGTTATGTATATAATTTTTATTTTTATTTTTAGATTTCATATTAATTTTAAATTTGAAATTATTCCTTACAATTCTCCACTAATTGAATTGTTCCTTAAAATTCTCCACTGACTAACGTGGAGCATTTTTATTTTTTTAATTAAAAATTAATAATCACACTCACTTTTTGCAGTGTTAAATTTTATTTTTCAGATTCAGATAATTAAAAATTTTAATTATTATCTTATATAAATTTTAAAAATTATTAAATGGTTAATTTTAAGTAATTCCTTAATAAATAAATTTAATATTTTAATTTCAAATTTATAATAATTACAAATAGTTGATTTTTTAAAATCATTTTAAAAATAAAATAGTAATTTATTAGTTAATCCTATTACATGTAATTAATAATTTTTAATTATTTAAAAAGCCTGTTTTTTGTGGTGCTGACAACGTAGGCGCTATCACCTCTCCTATTATATATATATATAGATTATTATTTTTATTTTTTAATATAGATTATTATTATTATTATTAGAAGGAAAGTTATGTTTATAATTTTTATTTTTATTTTTAGATTTTATATTAATTTTAAATTTGAAATTATTCCTTACAATTCTCCACTAATTGAATTGTTCCTTAAAATTCCCCACTGACTAACGTGGAGCATTTTTATTTTTTAATTAAAAATTAATAATCACACTCACTTTTTGCAGTGTTAATTTTTATTTTTCAGATTCAGATAATTAAAAATTTTAATTATTATCTTATATAAATTTTAAAATTATTAAATGGTTAATTTTAAGTAATTCCTTAATAAATAAATTTAATATTTTAATTTCAAATTTATAATAATTACAAATAGTTGATTTTTTAAAATCATTTTAAAAATAAAATAGTAATTTATTAGTTAATCCTATTACATGTAATTAATAATTTTTAATTATTTAAAAAGTTTGTTTTTTGTAATGCTGACACGTAGGCGCTATCACCTTTCCTATTATATATATATAGATATTTATTTCTATTATTTAGAAGTGGGAGTTAGAAGGACCAACAAGGACAAACAAGTAATCCTACTTTACACTTCAGTCTTTAATTATGTTGTACCAATTGCTGTGCTGTGTGAACATTTTCTGTTGGAGACAAAAAAGTATATCATATGTAGTTTGTCTTTTCACATGTGGGTCCCACTTAAGTTAGCAACTGCAACATATTTTTTGAAGTTTCAGCAAGAGTATCTTTTGATTTTCTCTTTCATGGAAATTGAATTTTTGTTTGATTATTATCATATGATATAATTTAATATAATATATAATGTAAAAATTCCATTGATACTTAGAGTAAATGTTAAAAATTTAATTTTTGCACGTACTGTAAATTTAACTTTTGAAACTTTATAGAACTATGATATCATGAATATCGTAATTATTTGTGTTCTTTTATCTCAATTTATATGACATCATTTTTTTTATTAGACATAAGTTTAAGAAAGAAAAACACTTAAAATATTTGATTTTAATAATTTCACATATATTTATGTGCTATAAATCATCTCATTAGGGATAAAATGAGAATTTTAAAATTAAAATTATTGTACATAGCAAAAGTAAAATTATTTTTGGGGTGAAATAAATATTTCTTCTCTTAAAATAAAAGTACTTTGAGTTCATTAATATTTTATTTATTTTATCTATCAATTTGATTCACTAACACTCTGTTTGGATCATTGTTACCCATTGTTTCATAATATACCGTATTGTATTGTATTGTACTATACGGTAGATACAATGTTTGGATAAACTATATTGTTTGCTGTTATTTAATAATATTTTTATTATTTGGTTTGATTGTATCATACTGTATTGTAATTTATAAATTTACTAAAATATCCTTAATATTTCTAAATACTAAATTTATCAATAATTACTAATAAAATAACAATACTATCATACACATTTTTTATGTCATATGAAAATAACATAAAATTATATCATCAATTATAATTATATTATCAAACATTATTATCACGTTAGTATCTAGATTGATTTAATTATATTTAAAAAAATTTATATAAAGCAATACGTTGAAAGAGACAAAAGTATGAAAAAAGGAAAGAACGTATGCTTAAATAAAGAGAAGAAAGAGGAAGGACAAACAACCAAACCTAGCTAGAAGGAGACAAACAACGTAGTAGTTGCTGGATAGGAGGTTTGAGTGGAATTAAATAACATAGGGTAAAGGGTAAAATAGTATTATGAAATATTAAGTAAGGACATAATTGGAAAAAAAATTAAGTAACAATGGGAATACACCAAATCGGCTGTTCCATAAAATGGGGGGTTTTCATAGTTACGTAACAATGAAATTTAACAATACAATACATTTTAAGTAACAATCACAACAAACATTGTATGTATGGTAACAATACAATACAATACATTGGTAACAATGATCCAAACAGAGTGTAACTATAAATAGGTTAGATCCAAACTCTGTACACGACACATGAAGCCAACAGATTGAATCCACTTTTGTCGTAACACAAAATTTATCTTACCATTATAATTTTCTCATGCTTCAAACATTAAAGCAAACTTAAAAAATAACATATTCATGCAGATAATCACACATATATACCAGTATGTTATAAGTTATCTATTTAGATGTAAACATGGGTCTTGATGCCAATTATTGGAAAACTATATGTACAACGGAAGCATACCCAGAATCATACTACTTACATGAATAATAGACAACACATATGTTTATACTAGAACTCATACAATTATGCTAGAACACATAAACTTACTGAAATTTAATTCGATAAATACCTCTTGAAGCATGAGCAATACCTTCAAGCGAATCCACAAGTTGGACAACAGTTCTACGGTCTTCTACAGTGATCCCAAGTTCACATCCAAACTCTCTCAATACTTGGGTGGGCAAGTAAGTATCAATAGAAACCTTCAATCTTTTTCTAGGTTAGCAGAATCCATAGAGATTTCTTCCCAATCTAAAAAGGAGAAGAAAACATAGTTTTCTTATAATTCCTTTTCCCATAGAAATAGGATTTTGAGTTCTAGTTAAATATGAGTACTATAGGAACCACAAAATTAATTACTGAGGTTTCCTATTATGGAAATAATTCCAAATAATTAATTTGAATTATTCTTACCATATTAAATTACAAATCGTTCCACTAGAAATTTGTAATTGCACTCCTCTATTTATATTTCGAAATTCTCCATTAAACACTTATGTAATTCTCCATATTAAGATTACAGATACTAATCAATCAATTAAATTACTGACGAATTTAATTTAATAATTAATTTCCTTTAGAGCATTACTTAACTTATTTCATGTGTCGGATTCATAAATCCACTTGGTAGGTTTGACACGATGAAAACTTATAAGTTTCTCAAAAAGGCATATCAATCAATCTCTATAACGAGACATGGATTCCATCAACTAACTTATTATTTCACCAATATATATTATTATCATCCAACCTATCAGGCATATTGACCCATCTCAGAATCTCACCTTTTAATAAATCAAAACGATAAGTAATATATACATATCATAATAGTTATATCAGGATTAAGAATATAAGTACATTTAACAGTTTAGAGAATATGCTTTTGTCAGTCAGTCTAAATCAACTATCTCTACTCGGTCCCGTTCAATACATACCAAATGCACTAGCACAAGAAGTTTGAACTACACCGTTCTCATAATCAAGATAAATTACATATAATCTTGTGCTACAATCGTACCGATGACATGTCCAATTTTCATCTCAGATTGTGAACAAAAAACTTTATACTTATAAGAACCGATGATTTAATCCTCTGTGTATAAGCTAAAACTCTATACATTAAATCATCTACTATATAAGTAAACAGACACCATAAACGAATATATGATCTATTAAAACTGAAAAAATAATTATTCTATAATAAATACTATATCTAAACATATGGCTAATAGTATATATCCCAACATTATTAACCTATTCACTTTTAAACGAATGTTGTGATTACTATATCTCTTCAGTTATATATTACATATAAAAATTTTCTTAGAATATATTTGTTCGCAACTGTTATTAACTATACAATGAAATTTGAAAAAAATAAATAGGGTTCCCTTATAAGTTATCATATATCATCATCATCATCATATATTACTAAAAATGGAAAGAGCCCAAGTAAAAAAATTGAATTACTAAAATACCCTTTAAAAGTTGATTATTATTTTATTCTTTTATAAAAAAAAAAATCTCCCATTAAAATGAGTGATCATAACTAAACTTAATTGGAAAGACCTTTCATCTACCTATGGAACTCTACAAATTCTATGAACTTTTATTAGCTTTCAACAGTTTAAACTTATCATATTCTTCATCAAATCTCTCTCTCTCTCACACACTTTATTTATATATATATTCACCAAATAAAAGTACACTTTATTTAATATTTAAATGATACACATTAAAGATTTTTTATTACCCAAAGAGGTAGAAAATTTGAGAATTGGCTAATTTTACAAAAACATAACAAAATTATTAATAATAAATAATGAACACTGTAATAATGCAATTAACTCCTGTCATTACTTTTCATTATATACTCTATTTGAAATCTATATATTCAACGTTTGGCCGACAAGTTCAGCTTATTTAATAAATATTGAAAGCACATGAAAAAACTACTATTTTTATATCCATAACATTTATAAGTTTGGATGAGCACAAATAAGGAGGAGGTGAACTAGAGTCACATGCTTTTAGAAAATCTCATTTCACATTGTGATGCTCCAGAATACAACTGTTTTAATTTAATGGCTTTTCTTTGTTGGAAGAAGAAGGTCAGCATAAAACTTTACTTATTTATTTTCCATAGAGTCTAAACATTTTATGTATTGTAATTTATTTTTCCTTTTCATTTGATATAATATCAAAAATAGTATAAAATTTGTTCAAATGATTTGATGCTTAGGTGATAATATAAACATATGTTTCTATTTCTCCACTCCTTTCTATTCGAGTGTTTCTCTAAAAATGTTATTTTTGTCATATTAGTAGACAAAGAAGAAATTGTACAATATCCCCAAAGAAACAAGGTCCAATAACTTTGACAATTAAAGGTAAAATTAGAAATCACAATAACATCCAAGGATTTCCTTGGGGAAGTGTTTCTTCCTTTATTGATCTACCAAGTAGGATTAAGATATCACTTTAAGAACTTGCACTTCTCCTTTAGTTTATACTTTATAACTCAAACATATTGCTTAATACTAATATTTACGTAATTTTTAAAAATTGTGTACTCAATTGAAATGGGGTACACGCGCAAGGCACGTGCCCAAAAACTAGTAACTTATAAATATAGGAAAAAGTGATCAAATAGAATACATTCAACATTTTAGTATGTTATCAAATAATTCCATTTAAGGACCATTCCATACCAAAGAAACTAATGTTTTCTATGTTTGATGTGATAGTACATGCGGGGATAGGTTTGCAGTAAAGACTTGGAAAATAGTGATATCTATCTTTTCAGGGTAAGGGTAAGGCCTCGTACACTTGTAAGATTACGTTGGATATTGTTGTTGTTGATGCCGTGAAAACTTGGGCAAATACCAATTGCTCTGTCAAGTCAACAACATAAGTGGTGCTATATAATGGAATAATACATTTGAAAAACAAATTGAGCTTCCAAATCCCTTTGAAGTAATCTGTTCCCAAGTGCATATATATAGTAACAACATAAAGAAGAACAATGTCTTATTGATTCTTCTCTTTCTAATTCAATTTTACTCTCTTTTTAAATCACTTGCTTCTTTTAATGAGACTGACCAAGACGCTCTACTAGCTTTCCAAAATCTTGTTACAAGTCCTAGTCATTTTTTTGGCCATTAATTGGACCAAAAATACTTCTTTTTGCTCTTGGTTTGGTGTCACGTGCAGTTCAAAAAGGCAAAGGGTTGTGGGCTTGGCTCTTCCTCGTTTGCAACTTCAAGGCACAATTTCCCCATCTTTGGCCAATTTGTCCTTCCTCAACATTATCAATCTCGAGAACAACAACTTCCACGGTGGCATCCCTTACGAACTTGGCCACTTGCCTCGCTTGTAAGTCATTGATATTCAAAATAATCACCTCAACAGAAGTATACCAACAAGTCTATTTCAACACCGGAGAGTTCAAATCATTTCATTGGCTTTCAATGAACTCAGTGGTGAAATGTGGAAAGGGCCTTGGTATGCACCCGAACTCAAAGTCTTAAACCTCAAGAACAATAGCCTCACGGGTATGATCGCTCCTTCTGTTGGAAATGCCACAAAAATGATGAACTTCAGTTTGTATGGGAATAGAGTCAGCGGCAACATTCCAAAGGAGGTCGGTAATCTGAGCCAACTTGCATTTTGTCCTTGGTTGAGAATCAATTAACAGGTTCCATTCCCGCAACACTGTTTAATATCTCATCGCTACTTGAAGTGCATCTGGGAATCAATAGATTTTCTGGTCCTCTCTTGCTCGATGAGGGGAATATTGTCTCAAATCTGAACTTTTTAAGTATATATCACAACCAAATTTCTAGTTGCATTCCTTCCAACATATGCCAACTCACAGAGCTCAAAGTTTTGTCCATACCTTTCAACAACATAACTAAACACATACCCACAAATATTGGTTGCTTATCCAAGCTCCAGGAGTTTTATATTGGTACTAATCAAATAAAAGGAACTATTCCCACTTTATTGGGAAATATTTCCACTCTGCAATATTTTTATTGTCAAAACAATCGCATACTGGGGCAAATTCCTCCAGAATTAGGAAAGCCATCAAATTTGAGGCACTTAATGTAACACCTCGGACGTCGAGAAAAGGAATGAAAAAGAAAGAAGGGCAAACCACGGAGGGGTCCACGGGCCGTGAAGAGGACCACGACCCGTCACCCTTCTCGTGGTTATGCACCCAGCAGAAGGTGAAAGACCATGGACCACTAGACGGTCCGTGGAGCTTCACAAGGGCCGTGGAGTGGCCCGTGAAGGGGACACAGAATCACTCGAGCTACTGTGAAGGACCACGATCACCTAAATGGCCCGTGGAACTTCACACGAGCTGTGGGGTGGCCCGTGAAAAAAGGAACATTACTCCCAAGCGTTTGTGAAGAACCACGGTCACCTAAACAGCCAGTGGAGCTTCACACAAGCCGTGAAGTGGCTCGTGAAAGAGGCTTGTCAGACTTTGAGTTTTAGGTCAACTTCAAAAGATCATATCTTTCAACACAAAATGAACTAGGTGCCCCATGACCTATCAAATTAAAGGTCTTTGAGTCCTCTTTCCAACGCCACCAAGTTTTCCCCATTTAAAGTTTGAAGTAAAATGTTATGCTCATTTTAGTGAAGCCCTATCAGGCATAATTTCTTCACGACCCACTTGATGGGCCGTGGTGCTCTAGATGGCCCGTGAAGCCTGTCTTGAAGTCACTTCATCAGCTTTAAGTCAGGGTCATATTGGTCTTTTCCCCTATGTGTTGGGCACTTAAACTATGTCGTTTTACTTAGTCTAAGCCTAATAACCTGGTCAAAAACTACATAGAACCCTCATTCTCCCAAAATCGTCTAACTTAGGAAGAAAAGAAGAGGAATAGGTGACAGTTTCTCCCAAGAACGAGCAGAGGTGTTCTTCAAGTTCAGCCCCAAACTCCAAAGAATTTCTCCGTAGTTTTCGTCACCAGGTATGTGGGATTTCACTAGTGGGTTCCTTTCACCCATTAGGTCCCTAAAATTCAGTCAGTTCTTCAATTTCTCATAAATTGTTCAAACCTAGGGTTTCTAAAACCTTGGAGATTCTTTGTGATTTTAGCTGCTACAGTTTCTACAATCTAAATAACATGTTTCTTGGAAAATTTGCATAGTCCCATGTATAGAACTCAGAACCCTAGCTTGTATTAATTATCAGTATTTTATGAATTATACTCGCTAGACAGATCAGTCAGAAAATCATGCTCCAATATTTGAATGCCATATCTTTCAGTATATTTATGTTGCATTCCCAGATAGCATGTCAGTATTTTGAGCTACTCAGTATATCAGTTGCATTGTTAGCTTTACATATTCAGTTGGGAGTAGACTTAGCACCGAGTTGGACTAGGGTTCAGTGTACCCTCAAAGTTCGAGAACTACGTGCCACCGTAGGTTTAGAAGTCCCCTATGTTGGGCATCAATTTTTAGTGATCACGCCACAGACATGCCTTTATACCCCTGGCAAGGTATATTGGGTCCTCTCGATGGGGCGTATACATTGGACTCCACGTTTAGCTCACGTGGTTTATGTCAGTTAATAGTAGCTCCCACAGTCATACTCTCATTGCATTGACCATGTTATCAGCATTTACTTCAGTATACAGTTCAACATGTTATCTTCATGATTAGTACTTGGTCATTGCATCTAGCCCAGTTTTCAGTTATACTTCAGTACATCCTTTTTCCATGTTCGGTTTATATTGTTAAGCTTAGTATCTATATCCTGCATGCTCAGTACATTCAAAGTACTGACGCATACTGTAACACCCCAAGCTTCCAAAGAATTTTAAAATGCAGAACTCACCTGAAGACAGTGACCTACGGAGGCCACCTACGGGCCGGAGGTGGGAACTGTCAATGGCACTATGAAATTTTAGGATTTCCAAGTTTCTGAACTATGACCTACGGAATAGCAGGACAGTTCGTAGTCCAGTTGACGAGCCGTAGATGGGTTCCGTAGATGCCTTCCAGACTTAGCCAAATTTTCAGCCCAAAATGAACTTTCTGAATCAATTGCCGGAAGAACAGGACGGTCCGTCAATTGATGTACGGACCGTAGATCCTGTCCGTCGATTGGCCCCGACAGTTATTAATTAAGAGCTTTTTGGTCTTTTCCCTAATTGTTTACCTATTAAGCTAAGTCAGTTATGCCCTTAATCTAAGACCTATAAATACTTTCTAAGACTAATTCCTTTCATTCCAAAACTCTCCTCTCTCAAATATTTCTCTCTCTAAAAAGAAACTCTCTCAACTCTCAAGGAAGAAGAAGGAGCTTGAATCCCTCATTGAAGACCTTCAATCTTCTCCAATTCTTGTGGATTGCTTTGAGGTATGATAGAGTTCACCATTAGGAGTCTTTTCCTCCGATGGGCCCTTCCTCTTCTTCATGATTTTGAAAGGTTTACTCTAACCCAATTGAATTAGGGTTTTGATCAATCATTGTGGGTTCTTCAATTATGATTTCAATTGTTGATTTTATGATTCCTAGTGCACGATCCAGCGTGATAAAGTAACTTAGTGCACGAATTAGCGTGAATTGCATGATATGAGTTGAACTTGCATGAACCCATATGAACTCTATGAACTATGAAATATGAGCATGATGAGTTAAGGGTGCTTTGAGAGTAAAGTACCAAAGTTATGACATGATGATGCTATGGTTGAGTCGTGACAGGTCTTCTCACGTAATTCTCCCAATATGACTTAAAAGAACAAGAGGCGATTACCCACGTTCTTAAGGAGCTATTCTAATGAATAAAGGGACAAGAGGCGATTACCCATGTACCCTAATGTAGACAAAGCGGCGATTACCCAAGTCTACCAATAATGAGCTTATGACTAATGTAGACAAGAGGCGATTACCCATGTATACCTAAGATTAAATGAACTAGGATTAATCCGTGGGTAGTATGCTTAGTACCGAGTGGACAAGTGGCGATTACCCATGTCCCATAAACTATGTGCCACCGTAGGGTGATGGTCTATGTTAGACACTAGCTAGTGGATCCACCTAAGCTAAGAAGTTCATGGTCTTACCTTGGCAAGTAGGACACCCCTTTTCAGTGTGGGGTAGACACCGGATTCCATGTTGATAATTCACATGGTCTTACATGTCGGTTAAGGCTTTTCCCCATAAGTTAATGAACAAATGTTCTCATGATGAAGTAAAGAAAAGAAGAAAAGATGATTTAGCTTGCTTTGGCCTTGATATATGCTTTATGTTTCATGTTTCTCATGTTTTTAGCTTGGCCATTGCATGTCATGATTATGTCTCTATCTCTAGCATGATTTATGTGGTTACGTGCATTGCTATCATGCTTAGTACTTAAATGTGCTAACGCATACTCTTGCCTACATTAACTTCTTTGGTGTAGGACGTGGTGGTTCACCTTCCACTCGTGGCTATAGCATTGAATTAGAGTTGAAAAGAAGACTTGGTGAGTCCTCATCCATCCGAGGACATAGCCTTGTTGGATTTTACTTTTATGTCTTTCCTTATGTTGGATATTGTATTGGGCTGCGTTCCTATCACTTTTATTCGTATTCTATGATATTAGAAGGCTTTGAGACATGAGTTGTAGACTTTCGCTGTTTGAGTAAAGCTTTGATATAAAATGCTCTTTTGAACTCTTATTTCTCTATTATCTTGTATGTTATGTATGCTAAGGGCTTGTATGAGGCCTCTCGGGGTCTTGTACGCCGTGTTACATCTAGGGGCTACCCTGGGTCGTGACACATACTTTTGCGCTACATCATTTCATGATGTAGGTTCAGGCGCTCAGCATCCAGACCGCACTTAGTTCGACCTCTAGTTCTTACTCAGCAACTTCAGTGGTGAGTCCTCATAGATCGAGGATAGACACGCTTTACTTTTGCCGTCTTTATTTTCTAGTTTCAGACTTATAGAGTTAGCTAGGGGCTTGTCCCAACAACTCATCACTCATCAGTATTAGAGGCTTTCAGACATAGAGTTAGTGTTCAGTGGTTTGGGGTTGTTTCCCATGGATATTCATATATATTTCCGCGTGGAGTCCCTTGTATTTTGACTCCCTTTACAGTTATGCTTCCGCTTAGTTAGTTATATTTCAGTATGCTTGTGACATGCCAAACTCAGGGTTAGCTTGGGGTCACTAGTGATCCTAGGTCCCGTGTTACGTCTAGGGGGTAGCCTCGGGGCGTGACAATTAAGCTTTGGGTTGAATTGTAATCTTATTGGTCAAATTCCAGAGGCTATTTTCAACATATCTCTTTGGAAATAATCAATTTCAGTTTCAATAACCTCTCGGGGAGAATTCCAACCACTACTGGTCTTCATCTTCCAAACATTAAGGATCTTATCTTGGGAGGTAATCAGCTGGAAGAAGAAATGCTTCCAAGCTTGAGAGACTATCGCTACAAGATAACTTTCTGACAGGAACTATTCCTACTAATTTGGGGAATCGTTGTGAGCTGCAAATACTGCTCCTACATACTAATCAATTTACCAATGAACCAACAGAGCATGAGTTGCGATTCTTCAATTCTTTGGAAGACTGTAGGATGTTGAAATATCTACAAGTGGGTAACAATCGGTTGAATGGCGTTCTGCCCAATTCTATTGGGAATCTTTCATCTACTATTGAAGACGTTAATATAGGACATGCGCACATCAATGGCCTCATCCCCACAAGTATAGGCAACATGAGCAGTCTTACAGCCTTGAAGGAAACAACTTGACAGGGAGTATTCCTTCTGATGTTGGTAAGCTTAAACAACTCCAAGGGCTGGATCTAGATAACAACAAACTGCAGGGACATATTCCAAAGGCAGTATGCCATTTATCTAATTTGGTTCTATTATATCTGTATGGTAATGAGCTTTCGGGATTAATTCCAGAATGCTTAGGAAATCTTACCATGCTACAACATCTTTATTTGGATTCTAATAAATTTTCATCAAAATTTCCATTGAACCTTTGGAAAATGAGTCGCCTTCTTTATCTAAATGTGTCACGAAATTCTATAGAGGGAGAAGTTCCATCAGATATTGGAGAACTGAAAGCCATTGTAGCTCTAGATCTTTCAAGTAACCACTTTTCAGGCATGATACCAACCAGATTGGGAGAACTCCTAAACCAGCAGTCTCTTGACCTATCAAACAATTCACACTACACCAAAAGAGACCTTTAGTGGCAATATTTATTGCCACAAATACATTTACCGGCATTTGATTAAATGCCATTGGATCCAATGTCGCTAAGGCCTTTAGTGGCATTTATGTCGAGTGCCGGTAAAGACCCTTATTATTGCCGCTAAAAGTAATTACTTTTAGCGGCATTTACTATTGCCATTAAAGCTACCTTAGGAACAAGCATATTTGTGGCTTTTGCTATTGCCGGCAAAGATAATAATTGTCATTCAATTATTGTAACGACTTAAAACTGATCATGAATTCACCTTAATCCACATATTTAACCCTCTATTATAATATCAAAAATAAAATGCACAAAAGAAATAAGTTTGAAGGTAGTAAAGAAGAATTACCAAACTCAAAACAATGTCATTCACTTAAAATAAGAACAAACAATCTTAATACATTCACTTTCTTATCTTGTAGCGGTAAAAGAAAGTATGAATTATCACAATAGAAATAATGTGTTCAACAATGGAGAATCTAAGGCAACTAAGCCACTATTTTTTTTCCTAATGCAAAATGTGTCAGCTTTCTGGATCAATGTCATTCCTTGAACAAGCTCACCATTTGAATGAATATCCCACTGTACACATATAGCAGCAGAAGGTTAGATGACAAGAAACCAACATACCAGTTGCATATCTTACTAAGATCTAGGCGACTAGGAGCATTGCATAAGAGGAGCAATAATAAAAGCCATCAGCAGTAGTAAACATACTGTATCCAACAGACAAAGAAGAGATAACTTCAGATTGGAGCAGATTTTGAAACAACTGTCTCATCAAACAAACACAGAAAATACAAATACCTATTTTTGTATATAGGTGTAAATTCCCCTAAACATGCTGAGTCATAATATCAGAGCTTGCAGGCAAATCATATCACATATGTTTTTTTGTTTTGATAGGTCAATCTTATAACAAAAGTAAGCATTTTATAATAAGAATATGAGACTTACCATGAGAAAATTATATCACTGCATTTTGGCATACTCATACATCTTGCACTACTAAACCACACAGATCACTGCATTGAAGATCCAGTGTCTACAGAAAACTGTAGGCACCCCTGTAGCTTAAGCTGTAGGCACATCTCATAGCCACTATATCCTCTTCAAAAGGGCAATCTACTTTTAGCAAGAACTTATCCACACAACAGTAGCATCTCAAATAAATTCCCCAGACGCAAACAGAATAAGTGCAGACTAAGAAACTGATCAAAGAGGACACCATAATACACCTAAAAATTGCATCAATTTGCATTGCAAAAGCCTCAGCAAGGAGATACTAAATTCATATTCACATCCAAGAAAATGTAACAGTAATATTGGTGAAGTCCAACCCAACAATGGTGAAAAACATCAGCTAAAGAAATCTTATTGTAGACAGAGAATGAACAATGAACAACATGAAGACTAAATCATAGTGAAACATGCACGGCGAGAATTGGATCAATTAAGTACACAAAATATGTCCCACAAAAGTGATCACCACATTCTTAGCAAGTTAAAAGAATGCTTAAGTGTTACTTAAATGAAGTTATTTCTTGATTTCAAAGATCTGAGTGCTAAAGACTATTGGGCTGGAATGCCATTTCGATGTACTACAAAAGCCAAACAATGTTCAAGGGAATGAAAAAACCTACGCAGCACCCACTCTCACTACCTAAAACAAAGCAGAATAAGATACAAAAAATGAAGAGGAAGAGACTAGGACTGGATATTATTTATGTGTTTTTTCTTAATAGAAGCACAACGATCATGTATGGTAAAAGAGATTACCTGAGAAGAAGAACTTGTTATCACTTGATGACTTGAGCAGTGCTTATATTGCTTGTTCATTGCCACTATTGGCATCAGAAACCTAGTAAAAATCAAAGACTAGATGACAAAATTATCTTGTAAAGCTAAATTTTAAGAAAAGAAGTTTAGAACTTTGAAATCGGATAACCTGTCTAGTAGTCCTTCCATTGTTTCGAGGCCTGCTTAATTCAGTAGGAGCATATTTCCACATGACTTGTCTCATCCATGATAATTCTGAAACTAGCATTTCTTGATTTTTTCTCATCAAAATCATTTCTTCATCCTGCTTTTTGTTCAACTCCTTTAACTCATTTATCTCTTGTTCTAACTTTTTTGGAGCCTCATTACACAAACCATCAACAGAAACATTTCGTAAGAAAGATTTACTGCCCCATAACAGAGAAGGGGTTGGACCAAGTCCTAAACCACGGACATAACCACTTTTTTCTTTTTCCAACACTTGAGAATACACATCTCCTTCCCAAGCAACACTGTCATGAGATTGTTCCTCAAGTATCTCACCATTACTCAACTTCTCTTTCATCATGTCCTGATATTAATTAAGATTATGATTTTTAATCATGTGAAAAAGTACAAAATCAGTGTAATGAAACTTAGAAGCTTCAACAGATTAGTTGCAGTTCACCAATTCCTCATATTTTAACTCTGTAAGCATTTTTTTCCCAATCAATTTTCAAGTTAGATTTTTCACAATTGAAAGGTAGAAATTTATAAGAGATCTTACAACGGCATTTGAAAACTCCTCATCCAATGGTCTACCATCTCTACGCTTTGTATGAGTTAATATGTAGATTTTTGCACGTGTGGGCTCTATTCCATCTATAGCCTATGAAGTTAAATTGATGCAAAATAAATTAGGCATGACTGAAATGAATTGTAAAATCTTATAGTAAGTAATTTATGCATTAATACCTGTTCATTCATCAAGGTTACTATGCTTTTGGATCCACCCGTGTGAGCCATTTTTTGGTTAGCTCTACTGATTCTATTTGTTTGACTACGCTTCTAGAATGAGAAAATAAAACATCAGCTCTTGCTAGTATAACAGAGTACTTAAGTTCTTTGAAAGAACTAGTGGAAGAACTATGAAGAATCTGCACTGTTTAGCTTGATTGTTGCACTGTACTTATTCTTTCTCTGATGACTGTCACAAGTGAGTTCTGAATTTATTTCAGGTCCTTCAAAGACAAGTAAAGTTCGTGGACCTACTTTATTAAAAGATGTTTGGAATCTACCGTCGGGGAAGTCAATTGTTGTGCCGTTTAATAGTCGTAATCAATCAATTGGAAAAGAGAGACGAAAGCTGGCTAGCTTTCTAGGCATCATTGCTAGAACTCCAGATTTGACACCGTTAAATGCAAATGATTGGCGAGTGTTTGACGACGAAGAAAAGACAAAGTTGGTGAAATTTGTGAAGGTATAAAATTATTATTCTTAACAAGTAACATTTCTTTTTTATACATGATATTATCTTGTTAACTTATGCCTATCTTTTCAGAAAAAGTTTTCCATTCCGATATGCGGAGAAGAGTTTGTCAAAAAGTCAATAGGAAAAAAATGGAGGGACTATAAATGCGACTTGAAGGCTATGTCTGTGACCAAATATAAGACCAAAGATGCCTTGATGAAAAATAGACCAGCTCACATACCAAGGGATCAATGGAATGGTCTCGTCTTGTCTCGTATTGGCTTTCTGAAAAAGCAAAGGTTAGCGCTTCCTATATCTTGACTGCTTTTATTTATTTGGATGTTATTATCTATATCTTGGTGAACACAACTTTTCTCCTTTTGATTACGTTTGATGCATGAAGCGGCTTAAAAGAGAGAAGAGCTCAATTCTTTTTCCCGAACTTCTTAGATGAATCTTTTATCACTTTGTGAAAAAAGTTGAATCATGCATTTATCATCACCAGGGATAAAATCTTTGTTTGTTCTTGATCATTTTTAGGCCAAATTCCATTATCCTTTGCCAACTTGATAAGCTTGGAATCCTTGAATTTGTCTTTAAATGCCTTGTCATTGGAAAAACTCTCATACCTTAAAAACATTAATGTTTCATTTAATGATTTAGAAGGTGTAATACTGAGTGGTGGTGTGTTTGAAAATTCCACTCTGCAATCATTTCTTCGGAACAAAGGTCGATGTGGAGTGCACATATTGGAGATTTCTGCTTGTGCTATCACTAATCAATCAAACCTTAAGGAGATTGTGCCAAAAATTTGTTACTCCAGAGGTTATTTCATCCTTTCTGATATTCTTGTCGGTTTCAATTTGGATAATGAAACGACAGAAGAAAGGAAAGTCCAAAGATGTTGAAAAGGTACTGGAGATCAGGACTCATCAATTAGTTTCTTATCACGAGATTCAATGAGCAACAAATAATTTTGATGAATTCAATTTAACTGGTGCAGGAAGCTCTGGCTCTGTGTACAAAGGCACATTATCTAGTGGAACTATAGTGGCCATTAAGGTTCTGGATTTGGAAAATGAGCAAGTATGCAAGAGGTTTGATACCGAATGCGAAGTGATAAGAAATGTTAGACACAAAAATCTTGTTCCAGTGATTACTACATGTTCTAGTGACTATATAAGATGCAGCTATGGCAGTTGAATATCTACATCATGGTCATGTCATTCCAATAGTTCACTGCGACCTAAAGCCAGCCAACATTATTTTGGATGAAGATATGGTGGCTCATGTTGGTGATTTTGGAATCTCTAAAATTTTAGCCATATGCAAGTCCATGGCTTATACGGAGACATTGGGCACCCTTGGATACATTGCACCAGGTATAAAAAATCTACTCTTTTTGATTTTCTCTTATCATAATTAAGCCTCTCCAAGTTCTAGAAGTAAAAAGAGCAAGTCTTTATTTATGCAGAATTATTGTGATATTTCAATTGAGTAACTTTTCTTCAATCCTTTTCTAAGAATATGGCTTGGAGGGAATAGTGTCTACTAGTGGTGATGTTTATAGCTACGGCATCATATTGATGGAGGTTTTGACCAAAAGAAGGCCAACATATAAAGAGATATGCAATGAAAATCTTGACTTGAGGAAATGGATTAATCATTTTCAGGGACTATGATGGACGTTGTTGATGCGAATCTATTTTTTGAGGTAGAACAAATCACTTGTAAAAGTGAAATATGCATAGCGTCCATGATAGAATTGGCTTTAGACTGCAAAGGAAATGCCAGAATCAAGAATAACCATGAAAGATGTAGTCAAGAGGCTTAACAAAATCAACAACACATTTCTGGAAACATAGAAGTGATCAACAACTCTTCCGATGGTGTTTTTTTCTGAGCTGCAAGTTAATATTATGCTTTTTGTTTACCTGGTTTCTTTAATAAAGTCGTTGTATAGTACTACTTGGAGTCATGTATTGTTTGTAATTTCATTTGAGTGATTTTGAACCTATTTTACTTTATCTATTTGTAATTACGTTTTGAATGCTTGAAAGAAACCAGAATGAAATTAGTAAAGGTGTTTAGCTCTACTATTTTGTTTCTTTTTTTTCATGAACTTCTTCATTTGTATTTTCAATAAACTTCTTTTGAATGTGATAGTATGGGGAAAAAAATAAACAATTAGTGAATTGAGCACTTTTCATTTCCTTGTACTAATTACTGTATTCTTTGGACTTTACTTGCATTTTTGTCCTTGGACGATAATCAATTAACAGGTTTCATTCTTGCAACACTGTTGTCCTTCTTGCTTGATCAAGGGAATATTGTGTGAAATCTGAAGTTTCTAAGTATATCTTACAATCTAAGTTCTGGTCACATTCTTGTTGGGAAAGGCAAGCACAAATAAATGTGCACTATAGGGCAATAGCGGAAGAAAATTCAAATCAAAACTTTCCCGTTATATTTGAACCAAGAGAAGACAAAATAATGCAAGAAAAACACTGTTTGGGGCAGCAAAGAAATCAACCAAGCAAGCAAAATAAATCAACACACGAGACACCAAGTTTAACGTGGAAAATCTCTTCAGGGTAAAGAGAAAACCACAAGGCCAAAGCTCCAGTATAATCAACAAGAGTTACAAAAGTGTTCTCCAAAATGGCCACCAACAAAGTATCAAACAATGAGCAACACAACTACAAGATAGCACCAAAAACTAGAGAAATAAAAAGGAGGAAAATCACCAAAATGCAACTACTGTTCACGAGCAAAAATCTGGAGCTACAGGACTCCAAATCACCCTCTCTCAGTTCCCAATCAAAGATTAAGTTGAAAGGAACAAGCTATCCAAAAATCGGCTCAATCGAACAAGAAACGAAGCGGAAATTGCGATTTGAAATTGTCTACTCGGACTTGTGCGAAAATCTGCACTTTCTCTCTGTTATCTCTATATGGCTGCTGATCCAACTCTTGTAATTCTTCAAAATAAGACCTAAAAGAAAGTCTTACATATGTACCATAATATTGGGTTTATGGGCAAAAGTGGGGTATTCTAATTGGGCTCAAATTTATCCACATAGGAAAGGAAAGAGATCCAAAACCTTGGACTTTTATTTATCTACATAGGAAGGGAAAAAGACCCAAAACCCAACAATTCTTCCCCTACCGACTATGTGGAGGAGACCGCCATCCCTACGATCATGCAACATTCTTCAAACTTCCCTCTTGGCAAATCTTTAGTCATCATGTTGGAACCATTATCATTGGTATGGATCTTTTCAAGTTCAAGCAACTTAGAATCCAACACATCTTGAATCCAATGAAATTTTTTGAACACATCAAGTACCTGATCCTTGGACTTCAAAGAGAATATCCAGAGTTTACGAGAATGATCATCAATAAAAGTCACAAAGGAAAGTGCACCACCATGAGACCTTATCTTAAAAGGACCACACAAATCAAAATGTACCAATTCCAGCAAATCAAGCTTCCTCGAAGGCGGATGACTCTGAAAATAAACTCTTTTCTGTTTACCGGCTAAACAATTAACACATTTGTTCAACTTTGCTTGTTTCACTCCAGAAAGCAAATTCTTCTTAGCCAAATTGTCAATCCCCTTCTCGCTCATATGACTCAGTCTTCTATGCCATAACTCTGATGAAGTATCATTCTCCACCAAATTTACTGACCTCTAGAAATGGAACCCTGAAAAACGTACAAGTCAGAAAACTTGTTACCACGGGCTACAACCATCGAACCTCTAGTAAGCTTCCACTGGCCAGCATCAATGGTATTAACATAACCCTCATTATCAAGGTATCCAATAGAAATCAAATTCAAGTGAACATCTGGAGCATGTCTGATATTATTAAGAACTAGTTTGGAACCATTGTTACTTTCCAAACAAACTGTCCCAATACCAATAACTGCAACTTCATGATTATTGCACATTTTCAACATCCTAAAATTACTTGGAATATAAGAAGAAAATAATTCCTTTTATTACAGACTTAATGTAGAAAACAATATAAAAATAATTATAAAAAAAAGAAGAAGATGGAAAGATCTTAGTTTCAAGACGTTTAATTTTTCCCAATCAGTTACATCCATTAATAAGTTGAACTAATAGTAATTAGTGGTAAAGAAGAAATAATATAAAAGGGAAAAAGAAGAACTTGGTTGAACACATAATTCTGCCTTATAGATGAGGCAAGTATACTTTTGCCTTATTTTTCCTCTGCTCATTGGTTAGAGGTACATTTACGAATCCGTGCCCAGTTTAATTTTTGTATTTCTCTGTTCTTATTTTTTTGTGTTAATTTTATCGTATGATTAATGATTTTTTAAATTCTTTGAAGGTTCTATATCATCACTTTGAATCCTCTCATAGCCATAATCAACACATGCTATTTTTTTTGTACATTTTTGTAACGCAAGTGCTATTTTTTATTAAGACAATTTTATTTACATAATTTAACTATTTTTTTGTTAACTTCACAGCCGAAAAAACTTCATAATTCTGAATTATCAAAAGGATACATGTACGTGTAAGTATGATTTATATACATCAATTTCAACAATTATTATCTTCATCACAAATAACTACAATTTATATGTAGGTGAACATCATACAATTGACAATGATCTAATACACATCCTATAAGGAAGAAATACATTGATGGAATTTATGTACAAATTTTATATAACACTACTTTCATTCGACAAAAAATTCTTGATATATATGCAATTATAAAAGGAGGAGACTGCAATTTTGTAAAAATATGACGAAAATTGTAAGACGTGAAACATATGATCATAATCGATGTTCCCCAAATTCATATTTAAATTATGTGTTGCTGACATATAAAAAAAATTTATTGTCAAGTGAGTATATGTTTTATATATAATAATAATAATTGCATAACTGAAGTTCTTTGGAAAATGCTTTTCAGATTCATTTGATAGTGATTTTTTTCATAAAATTATCCTTTGCACTGACGATAAATATCAGCTCACAATTTACCATTTTGAATTTGCATTTTCCATTCAATTTTTGTGCAAGCTCACTTATTATTATTTTTGTAAAATGACTTTTCGAATTTGCATGTTAAAAAATTAGTGGTGAAAATTTTATAATTGACATCTATAGGACTAATAATTATAAGTTATGACATTATTATTTGTCTTTCAAGTTTTAACAATAAATAATTACGGGTTATAACATTTTATTAAATTAAAAAAAGATTTTAAAAAACATGATATACCATTTTGTTAAAAAAAAATTTAAAATGAAAATTTAAGTAACATTTTTTTTGAAAATATTAATGATAATTAATAATGGGCATAAATTTAGGAGAGTCAAACAAAAAAATATTTGTTTTCCTTGTTTAACTTAAGACAATTACTGACTTTTCTCTTACTTGTTAGTTGTCTTTCAAAGATATTTTTTTTGTTAGTCAATATTCGTCACTTTCTCTCTCTTTTCAATATTCTCTCTTCTTAATCGTCACTTTCTTTTATCTGAAAAATCTTTTTAGTTTTTATTGTCATGGAAGGTTTCTTATCAATATTAATAAATCATGGTGGTAGATGAGATCCTTCAGGTTAGTGTTTATTTCGAATTTATTTTTATATTGGCTATATAAATAATACTGTGTAATTTTTTTCTATTCAGTGAAAATGTGACGAATTTGTGAATGAATATTTTCTAATTGTATACAAATAAAATGTTAAAAAATTTATATGGGAAAAGGTTATTGGAAAATGCAATGAATTTGTGAATGAATTCTGATTAAATATAAATTTTGTATAATGTTTTTACTTTTGGCGTTGTTTTTTTTATATGTATACTGTTAATTTTCGGTATAAACATTAAAAATGTCTACAACTAAATTTGTTCATTCTTTGTATGAACCATTATTGATTTTTTGGTATGACTCTTGTATAAAAATTGACATAAAGTTTGTATGAAATTGGTATAATAGTTGGATCAAATTTGTATTGAAATTGATATTTTTTAGGTACGAATCTGGTATGATTCAATTTTTATTTTTGGCATTATATTGGTATAGAATTGTACATAAAAGATGTTTATTATTTATTTAATAAGAGACAATTACTAGTTATAAAGTGTATGATTTTGGTGTTCTTTTTGGCATGAATAGGATGAAATTGGTATATTCTTTATTTAATAAAAGACAATTACTAGTTATAAAATGTATGATTTTGGTATTCTTTTTGGCATGAATCTGGTATGAATCAGTGTTTACTTTTGGCATGAAATAGGTATAGAAACTATGCAGAAGGAGCCGGAAATGTAGTTGTGGGAGGTTTCAGCATGATGAGATACCTTGTGGACATGCAATGGCTGTTCTTAGGTACAGAAGACTGCATGAAAAAGATTATTGCTCTCCTTTTTATAGCTTGAAGAATTTTGAAGATGCATATGCAATTCCTGTTGAACCTCACCCATGCGAGAGTACGTAGGATGTACCAAGTTATGTGTCGGAGCATAAATTGTTGTCGCCTGGTTCAAAAAGAACTATGGGAGACCATAACTTGAATGCTGGAAAGGGTTTGTTGATGTGAAATTCAAGAGGTCTAAAGTTACGTGCAGCACATGTCATCGGGAGGAACATAACAGGAAGACATGTTCAAATTACCCTACTGAAAAAAAAGTCATAATTTATTTTTATTTTTATTTTGATTTGGTTGTTTAATTGTGACAAACTCATGTTTTTGGTTTATTTTGTCTTTTAAGTTAATGAATTATAATTTCAGAACATTTATTATGTGTACTAGTTAATCATTTGTCTATTTAGTGTTTTTCAAATGTATAGTCAAAAACTAGGTAATGCTGGTATGTAATTGATATCGACTAGAAAAATTAAGTCAAATCTAAGTATGAAAATTGGTATACATTTGGTATCCAACTAATGTCCCAATGAAAAAAATTGAAAAAATAGCATGTAACTGGGATTTCAACCTAAATAGTCAACCTAAAATTAGTTAATGTAGATGACAATTGGTATACATTTGGTATCGAACTGGTATCCTAATGGAAAAATTGAAAAAACAACATGTAATTGAGATTTCAACCGAATTAACCAACTTAAAACTAGTTAATGTTGTACCCAATTGGTATACATTTGGTATCGAACTGATATCCTATTGGAAAAATTGGAAAACAACATGTAATTGAAATTTCAACCGAATTAGCCAACCTAAAACTACTTAATGTTGTACCCAATTGGTATACATTTTGGTATCGAACTGATATCCCATTGGAAAAATTTAAAAACTAACATGTAATTGAGATTTCAACCAAATTAGACAATCTAAAACAAGTTAATGTTATATCCAATAGGTATCAATTTTGTATCCAACAAATATCCCACTGAAAAATGGAAAAAAACAAAATGTAATTGATATTTCAACCAAATTAGACAACCTAAAACAAGTTAATGTTGTATCCAATTGATATCCAATTTCTATATACTTGGTATCCAACTTAAAATTTTAAGACAAAGACTAAAAATAAAAATGTATGAAGTTGGTATCCAACTGGTATAAATCTGGGAAGAATAAATCTGACAATGTAAAACAATGCATATTATGTTGTCAAAAACTGTAGAATCATCTTTCAATGTTGTTCTTCTTTTAGATGGTTTTGAAGACTCACCCATGACCACATTCTTTAATTTTTGGTAATTTTTTGACTTACAAAATCTGAGTCAGATTTTGAATAGTCAGAGGACGGAGGTTCCACCATTTTTCCTTTTCTCTTTTGTCCCTTTCGATTTGGAGGAGTTGTAATTTTCTTTGATTCTTGTTTCTTCTCCTTTACTGGGCTTTGTTTTTCCTTGGGAATGGTCACACTCTTATTCGCTAAATTCACATTCCTCATGATCGGTGGAGATTGAGTCAAAATATTAAAATATGGAGCTTTTATCTCAACATTAGAAACACCCGCTTCTACCAATCTGGGACTCTTTCTAGGTGTATGATAATGTTTTTGAGACTTCGACATGCTTTTTTATCAACCTAAAAATTTGATACTTTGTAATTGTGTGTAGGAATTGTGCCGATTTTCTTTTTGAATGAAGAAGAAGAACGTTGAAAATGGTGAGAGAGAAAAAGTTGAAGATGGTGAGAGAGAAAAAGTTACTTCTCTATAAAAGAGGAATGTGGGGGTGGGGGTGGGGGTGGGGGTGGGGGTTGTCGTGTAAACATGGAAAAAATTCCTAAAAAGGTGTAATAGATAATTACAATTGATTCCCTAATATTAATATTATTTCTCTTACATATTAATTATAATGTAATTGTAAAAATAATAACTAATTAATAAAATAAAATCAATTAAATTATATATTAAAACTAATATGTTAATACTTGTAATTAAAATGGTATAAGTAGTAATATAAAAAAAGTACATCTAAAGTTTGTAATATTAAGCCTTAAATAGATGTGTGGGGTGATTTTTCCTAATTAGTTTGTGATAACTTCGATGATTCATTATTATATTTTATTGGTCTGCTTGACAAGTTGTAAATTTGTCTTCAACTATTTTTTAAATTCTTTACTAGAGCTCTTGACTATGTTACTGTTCAAAGTAGTAGTTTAGCAATCAAGAGTAGACATATAAACACGGCAAAGAAATTATTATTTTTTATTTCATCATTTAATTAAATCCATTTTCTCATAAGTTCTTCAACCATCATCCCACAGGAAAAAGTGAATGTTTCTCAATTCAATTTAAGATTGAGTTTCTATTTAGTTTTAATATCTTCTGTAGTTTTAAATTAACAATAAAATATATAATTTTTAGTAATTTGCTATAAAACCCAGTGTGTGGCTATTTTTGGTAATTTTTTTAAGCTATCTTTATAAAGAATAATTAGAAGGTTAAAGTTAGCTAAGCCAAGTGTTTTTTTTTCCATATATATATGAATTACAGATTATGAAAAGGAGAATTTTTGTTTGCCAATCATCATATGCTTTGCTTATATGAAACTTTAGTTAGATGTAATATATATTCATACGAAATTGTGAACAAAGACATAAAACATGGATATATACTTTTAAAAGAAATGATATAATCTTGGAGCTAGAATTCAAATAAATGATTAAATACAATCTTGGAAATAGCTGGAAGAAGTTGCAACATCCTTTTCTCCGTTGCCTTTTTTATTTTTTCTCTAACGACCAACATTCCGTTTGTTTGTTTTGATATTTGAATCTTCTTTTGCCGAATGATTCATATTTGGATCTTCTTTAGTTGGAGGATTCCATTTAAATTTAGCTTCAACTGGTAAGAGCCTGTTAGCATACTATGGAATGCAAAGAAACTTGATGAGATAATCAAAATAAGTTCAACAATTTTATTTTATTTTTTCAAATATCTAAGACCAAAAGTAAAGAAAGAGCAAACTACTGTTGAGCAATACTAGAAACTTGTTGAAAATACTTAATGTTTTAGAGGAAGATAGACATAAGGTTTATTTGAATTACCTTGTAGACGGTATCGATGGAATAAAATTTTATACTTCTTAGTATTCCTTTAGTGTTGCAATAATTTCCATCTTTTTCATCTCTTGTCCAAAGTTTCGAGCCACAATTGATAATGTTGTCTTTTAAAATATAATCAGAATTATTTAAAATACAATCAAAATTATCCAAGAGACTATCTCCACATGTAACTTTGTTGAGCTTTGACTCACTTGAAAATTATATGTAACCAAATGTGATGAAATGATACACATGAAACAAATTCTAAGTTCAAAAAGTAGGACTGAAGCTTCAATCAAATGGCTACATTTTAGATTACTACTATGTTATGTGTCATTTAGGTCTAGAGTTTCAATTATACTTCACTCATTGATTTAAAATTTAGGATTCATCTCTACTTCTGAATAAAACCAAAAATCAAATAATGAACATAAGTTTAAAGTATAAGATGTAAAATTCCTTAAGTACCATAGATATCTTTTTGTTGATCAGGTAGTTCCTCCTCGAAAGAATTCTTTTGATCCGTGCTTATGTTACTTCCACTGCATTTTTTGGATGTCTCATTTCATAAATCCTTGAAATCCACTTGTTTCCTTTATAAGTGATTGGAGATAGAAAAATATATTGTGGAATACAATGAGTGTGCTCAATGAAAAATTCATGTAAATAGACATAAGTATGATCAATTACGTTTAAAAGGTCAACAAGGGCATTAAACCTCTTTGATATTCCCTTATATGCATGGTAGTCTTCATTTTTTTTAGGTATTTGTATTTTCAACGTTATTGTCAATTAAGGTAGGATTAGAATTATTCGACGGGCCATCTTCAATAAGGTTATAAGACTCACCTGAAAATCATGCATAACCAAATGAAAAAAATAATAATTAGAAATTCACTCATACTATTAATTATTTTTATTTTTCATTTGGTTGTGCATGATTTTCAGGTGAGTTTAATAATTTGAGTGAACATAGCCCATCGAATAATTCTAATCATACCTTGATTGAAAATAACATTGAGAATATAAATACTAAAAAAAATGAAGACTACCATGCATATAAAGGAATATCAACAAGATTTACTGCGCTTCTTAACGTTTGCAAGGTAATTGATTATCACTTATGTCAATTTACATGAATTTTTCATTGAGCATGCTCATTGTATTCCACAATATATTTTTCTATCTCCAATCACTTGTAAAAAAACAAGTGGATTTCCAGGAGTTATCAAATGAGACATTCAAAAAAATGCAATGGAAGCAACATAAGCATGGATAAAAGGAATTCTTTCGAGGAGAAACTACCTGACCAACAAAAAGATATCAATGGTACTTAAGGAATTTTACATCTTACAATTTAAACTTATGTTCATTATTTGATTTTTTATTTTATTCAAAAGTAGTGATGAATCCTAAATTTTAAATTAACGAGTGCAATATAATTGAAACTCTAGACCTAAATGGCACATAACATAGTAGTATCCTAAATTGTAGTCATTCGATTGAAGCTTCAGTCCCGCTTTTGGAATTTATAATATATTTGTTTCATGTGTATCATTTCATCACATTTAGGTATATATAATTTTCAGCTGAGTCTGAGCTCAATAAAGTTACATATAAAGATAGTCTCCCGAATAATTCTGATAGTACTTTAAATAGTTTTGATTTTATTTTAAAAGACAATATTGTAATATTTGTGGCTCGAAACCTTGTATAAGAGATGAAAAATATGGAAATTATTGCATCACAGAAAAAATACAAAGAATTATAACATTTTGTTCCATCGATAACATCTACAAGGTAATTCATATAAATTTTATGTCTATCTTCCTTTGTAACATTAAGTATTTTCAACAAGATTCTAGTATTATTCAACATTAGTTTGCTCTTTCTTTACTTTTGATTCTTAAATATTTGACAAAATAAAAGAAAATTGATGAACTTATTTTGATTATCTCATCTAGTTTCCTAGCATTCCATAGTGTACTAACAAACTCTCGCCAGTTGAAGCTAAATTTAAATGGAATCCTCCAACTAAAGAAGATTAAAATATGAATCTTTCGGCAAAAGAAGATTCAAGTATCAAAACAAACAAAAGAAATTTTGGTTGTAAGAGAAAAGAGAGAAAAAAGAAAAAAGGGCAACGGAGAAAGGATGTTGTGACTTCTTTCACCTATCTCCAAGATTGTATTTAATCATTTCTTTGAATTCTAGCTCCAAGATTGTATCATTTCTTTGAATGTTGAATGACATCAAATTTATTTACAATTTTAAATTTAAGTCACCTTTATAAACTTTGTCAGTTACTTCTTCGATTCTTCTTTATTAACTACCCTTTATAAAGGTTTATTTTCAAAATTTGTCAATAATAATGGTGTGATATCTCTCGAGTAAAATAATACATTCGATATATTATACCAAATCAATCAATGTGAGTTTTTTCGAAATTCCTATGAAGGCTCCAAACATAATATTGTGTCTAAATTCAGGTTAATTTCACATAAGGTCACCAATTTATAGTTTCTAACCATAAAAGCAATCAACTTTAACTAGAAAATTTCTATTTTTAATAGCACATTAGCATTACTGTTTTACTTGTGTTGTAACACTGATTTACTGCACACAATTTGATTAGGATTAGGTTTGTTCAATTTATTCAGTCCTTGGTTTATACTAGCCGTTGTTATATGTTCCTATAATCTACAAGTTAGTTTAGGCTAATTTAGTTTATTTCATATGTATAAAAATTCTACAGGAGTCTCATCAAAGTAATATACTTTTTTCTATTTTATTTCACTCTCTTAATATGTTATTGTCACGCCCCGAGCCTACACCCTAGGCGTGGCCGGCACTCATGAACCATTTCTGATCCCAAAGCGAACCCTTGGCCTGGCTACATGACTTACATGATTCTAAACAATACGCGGAAGCTTAAAATAGATGAACATTTAGACATTCATGAAAGTCTTAAAATATTGCCTTGCAAATACTTAACATAAGTCACAAGTTAAATAATTATCTTGAGATAGACAAGGGAAACATCTAAATCTGTCTGTCTATGAAGCTTCTAACTATGTAAGATAAATGTCGGGTTAAGACCCATGACACCTCAATTACTACTAAGCTGAATAAAAATGGAGTCTCCCGGAAGCAAGGGAGGCCTCACCAAATACTGTCTGTGAATGAATAGTAATCTCAACGAAACTCCTGTTGATGATCTTGAGTACCTGTATCTGCATCATAATAAGATGCAGGTCGAATGACGTCAGTACATTGAATGTACTGGTAAGTGATAGGGCTAGAGTAAGCAATTAACTGACTAGGATGACTGAAAACAACATGACTGGATCAATAACTGAATATGAAGTGAAAACCATTTGAGCTTGACAATATGGTGTGCAATGAAAGCAACATGAATGACTAAGAGCAACTCAACAATATATCAATACATGAATAAGACATGAAAACTCTTTAAGCTTTACAATAAGATATGCAATAAAAGAAATATGAAAAATAACATACTTTACTTGTGGGGAGTTTCTATAACCGATAACCATTACTATGAGCCTAGCAATGATACAACGTTTCGCCCACGTTGCAAGGGCCATCCTATACCTTGCCAGGGGTATAGGATGATATTATGACTATGGATCCATCTAATAGGCCTTCTCAGAGGCAGTAAGGAGTCTCATGAAGAATCAATGCTATCCTATCCTACGCTGGCTACGTAGTTTTATGGGACTTCCGAGTCATAAAAGACTCTAACCCAATTCGGTGCTCGATACTACTCCTAAAATAATCGATATAACTTTATGCTCAATACACCCTTTACAAAGAAGAGACTTTTTACTTTACTGAAGTACTTCTCAAAACTTTAGACATAATACACCCTTTACAAAGAAGAGACTTTTTACTTTACTGAAGTACTTTTCAAAACTTTAGACATACTTGCATCCTTGAAACATGAACTTATGAACTTATCTTTCAAGCCCACTAATCAACATAAGAACATATATATGTATATATAAATAACATTTGAAGCTCTTAAGTTTTTATGAAATAGAACCTTTAAACTTTCCTCTTTTCTTAGGTTAATTTGGAATGTAAATGAAGACATTTGAGTTGGACATGTAGACTTTCTCAAGGATTAATGAAGCCTTTAGGAGCTAATACAAAGAAGAGAACGTAGTCACGACTCAAAGGAACACGTTCAGAATGAAACATGGAAGAAAAAAGACTAGGGGACCCTGGCGTACTGCTGGCGTGGGGCGCCAGGCCCCAAACTACTGACCAGAGTTTGGGGCGTAATGTTGGCGTGGCATACCAGACCCCAAACTGCTGATTAGTAATCCTGTTGCTATGGTGGCGTGCCACGCCAGCCCCCTACCCAGAATTTTTGACTAATTTTCTTGCTCAATTTCAGGTTCTAACTCATCTAGAATTGATTGGTTTCTTCCAAACTCTCTTTGATTAATAAATCCAACACAAAACTATAAAAATCCCACTCAAATTCTATCATGAAACACCACTCATTCGCAAAACCCTCACCTTAAGAACTCAAAACCTCCATTGATAAAGAATAAATCTTAAAACTCAAGAACTCTTCAAGAACATTTACATAAACGATTTTATGGGTGAATTAATGAAAAAATTACATGATTGGTGTGAGGAAGAACAATTTCATCACTATGGGAAGCCTCACATACCTCGGAAGAAGAAAGTTATTGGCGAAATCGACGAATCATGAAGAACGCTTGAAAACCCTCTTTTTCTCTTCTTGAAACTTCGCCCTAATTTCTCTTAGTGTTAAAGAACGTGAATAGGTGATTTAGAATCTGATTAGACCCTTAATTAGGTCAGTAAAAACGTACTAAGCCTGGTGGGAAAAAGGAAAAGACCAAAATACCCCTTTTCTAAAATGGATGAAGTGCCTTAAATAGAGAGGCTTTACTCAAATGACCATAACGTTTTACTCCAAGCTTCAAATGGAGCAAACTTGGTGGCGTTGGAAAGAGGACTCAAAGACCTTCAATTTGATATATCATGGGCTACCTAATTCTTTAGGTTCTAAAAGATATGATTGTTTGAAGTTGACCCAAGTAAAATTTCCTATTGAAACTCAATCGGTAGGAAAGCTTTCAACTCAACTTTGTGCTAGAGGATTTTTTTGTGACCTTAATTCATGTACAAATCTATTTTTACACTAAATAATTGACCTTAGAATCTAAGAACATTTAAGAATCACTCGATAAGATCTTATACGCAAATTAAGAATAGTTCGGGTCTTAACTTAATTTTTTTTTCCTGGGGTGTTACAATATCTCCCCCTTGGGATCATTCGTCCGCGAATGATGTATAAACTGAGAATGGAGGGGAAAGAGTTACTATCACTACCCCTCTTGGCTTCTGAGCTTTCCTACTAACATAGGCGGAACTGATTACTACTAATAGTTTTGAAATTGGGCTTGAGCACACTTGGCACGAAGTTCACATAAGATTTCAAGATTACAGGCCAAGACATGAAACAAGAGTATCCCGGCACGAAGTAAGAATATGACTACTATGCCTCGAGTGATATAACTTGTAGCTTTTAAGCTTAGCAACACTTCTAAACTATACTCTCCTTTCTGATTACTACACTTTATAAGCTGCAACTCATAGCTCCCACTAGAGTATATGACTAGTCTTACAAACACCTAAGTCAAATCGTTTGCTCTTATTGTGTTCAAGCCTAATCTCTAAGTCACAAGGTGCTAAACATGAGATGATTATACTTATCTAAACCACAAGATTCAGGTTCTATACCTCTATAGGGAATCTCATCCCAAGAATACTTCTTCTTATAACCGCATTTAACCAACCTTGAGCCCATATCAAGAAACACCTAATGCATTATGCATTCACCCCCATGTAATCAATACCTCATTCTCGGAACTAAGCATAGATGTGAATCTGTCTGAAGTGTATGAGCATAGGTCATGAAGGCAATTTTGATATTAAAGATATCAACAACATGTTGTAATGACTGAACTTTGAGGAATACGCAAGAGTATGAATGGATCGATATAACACTTTAACTCTTTCTGAACACATTACTATCTGACTCTCAACACTTGACTTGGTTTCTCATCTTTTCATCTCCCCCTTAGGTCTGAAGCTGATACTTTAAAGCTATGGATCTATTCCATCATCTCTAAACTGGTATACATTCGCTTTACTCTAATACTCGAGAAAGACTTATCTCAAAGCTTTTGAACCCTCCATGTGAAAGTACTAAGGTTCCTTCTAAGACCTCTCTATGAGATACCACTCTTAACTTTTTTTCAGCTTCTATAGAAAACTTTCTATAACCGCTACCTGCATTTACATATAAAGTCGTTTAATCTAAATCTCAATAGTCTGACTTCTCCTTCTTAGCCCACTAATACCGTCCTTCTAAGTTCATATCTAACTAACTGGTGTAAACTTGAACTATATTTAAGAGGCTCATCATTGGCTATATATGATCTCTCCGACCAACACTTAAGGGTAATAAACAATGCTTACATTAGCCTACTCCACATTGATAATTCAAATATACTATCTAGGCACACATAGAAAATATACTATCTCAGTTACACCTCTTAATGCTCTTGTTACTCTAATGACTTAGCCACACTTTATTGCTCTCATCTAAAAGTCAGAATCCTACACTTGTGCCACTCACATTAATTGGAACTAACATCTTAATTCCTCACCTACTCTATGTCAAATCTACCAGATCAGATCTCAAAGCTAATATTATCACCCTCATGTTGTCATCCCTTTTATCACGACACTCATCTCAAATTGAAGTTTAGTGTCTATTACTAAACACATATATCAATATAATTGCTCGCTTATTATACTAACTTACAACTACTAGATAAACTTACGAAATACTCACCACTAAGATCTCATGACAAGTAATCAACCTTTATCTCTCAGTCAACCTATTTACATATTACTACCACACTTCCATTTCACCACTTAAGTACCACTTACTCATTCACTATACATCATTGCCTAATTAGTTCTATGACCCTCTGAATATCATGGGTCTCTCCTTTTAAAAATCATAGGCCTAGCTTAAATCTATCGCATTACAAATACTTGGCTCTCCTATTCAACACTTATACTTAGTCTATACTAATGCATTAATACATCATATAAGCTTCTCTCTGGTCTAGTAACTCGTACTCTACCTTCTATCATGAAGTCTACACTAACTCATCATTTCTTATTCTATCCATAAGGAAAAACTTCTCATTAATAACTTACTGGGTGCATGATTGCAACATCATAATTTGCCTCATCACTATCTTCCTTTCTTAGATTACTATACCTCCGCATGCATTCTTCTAATTCTGGGCACTTTTACTACTATTGTTTATAATATCATGACTCACACTATCTTTTGGGTGGGAATACTACCCAAGCATTCTAAACACACTTCCTCATAAGGGTCTCACCTGAATAGGGTTTAGAGAAGAGAGTCTGGGAGTACATCACTCTTTTAGCTCAAACGCATGATTCATATGAATAAGAGTGCATTCTTTCGAATCTAAACAGTTAAGCTCACTCACGGGCTTCTCTCCAGCCCCTCTATTGTCTCATAACTTTCTCAAGACTTTTACTGAGAGTAACTCATCGATAAGAACTTGGGCTTTTCTTTTCAACTACCTTGAGTATGAGGGGTAGTCGAATGGAATTGAAAAAGCACGAGTTTGAATAAGTTCCTTATGACACAGTTCTAGTGCACGATTTAGAGTATGAAAGAAGGGAAACTTTTCTTAAATGTCTATAGTCCGTCATTAATACAATTGGGGTCCTCGCAACCATAAATAAGATCCTACCGACATGGCTTCATAGACACCCTAGGACACTTGTACTCTGTGCTCTGATGCCAAATTTGTCACACCCCAAGCCTACACCCTGGGCGTGGCCGGCACTCAGGAACCATTTCTGATCCCCAAGCGAACCCTTGGCCTGGCTACATGACTTACATAATTCTAAACAATATGTGGAAGCTTAAAATAGATGAACATTTAGACATTCATGAAAGTCTTAAAATATTGCCATGCAAATACTTAACATAAGTCACAAGTTAAATAACTATCTTGAGAAAGACAAGGGAAAAATCTAAATCTGTCTGTCTATGAAGCCTCTAACAATGTAAGATAAATGTCGGGTTAAGACCCATGACACCTCCAGTACTACTAAGCTGAATAAAAATGGAGTGTCCCAGAAGCAAGGGGGGCCTCACCAAATACTGTCTATGAATGAATAGTGATCTCAACGAAACGCCTGTTGATGATCCTGAGTACCTATATCTGCATCATAATAAGATGCAGGTCGAATGACATCAGTACATTGAATGTACTTGTAAGTGATAGGGTACTTGTAAGTGATAGGGCTAGAGTAAGCAATTAACTAACTAGGATGACTGAAAACAACATAACTGGATCAATACCTGAATATAAAGTGAAAACCATTTAAGCTTGACTATAAGGTGTGCAATGAAAGCAACATGAATGACTAAGAGCAACTCAATAGTATATCAATACATGAATAAGACATGAAAACTCTTTAAGCTTTACAATAAGATATGCAATAAAAGCAATATGAAAAATAACATACTTTACTTGTGGGGAGTTTATCTAACTAACAACCATTACTATGAGACTAGCAATGATACCACATTTCGCCCACGTTGCAAGGGCCATCCTATACCTTGCCGGGGGTATAGGATGATATTGTGACTATGGATCAATCTAATAGGCCTTCTCAGAGGCATTGAGGAGTCGCATGAAGAATCAATGCTATCCTATCCTACGGTGGCTACGTAGTTTTATGGGACTTTCGAGTCATAAAAGACTCTAACCCAATTCAGTGCTCGATACTACTCCCAAAATAATCGATATAACTTTATGCTCAATACACCCTTTACAAAGAAGGGACTTTTTACTTTACTGAAGTACTTCTCAAAACTTTAGACATAATACAGCCTTTACAAAGAATATACTTTTTACTTTACTGAAGTACTTTTCAAAACTTTAGACATACTTGCATCCTTGAAATATGAACTTATGAACTTATCTTTCAAGCCTAATAATCAACATAAGAACATATATATGTATATATAAATAACATTTGAGGTTCTTAAGTTTTTATGAAATAGAACCTTTAAACTTTCCTCTTTTCTTAGGTTAATTTGGAATGTAAATGAAGACATGTGAGTGGGACATGTAGACTCTCTCAAGGATTAATGAAGCCTTTAGGAGCAAATACAAAGTAGAGAACGTAGTCACGACTCAAAGGAACACGTTCGGAATGAAACATGGAAGGAAAAAGGCTAGGGGACCCTGGCGTACTGCTAGTGTGGGGCGCCCGGCTCCGAACTACTGACCAGAGTTTGGGACGTACTGTTGGCGTGGCATACCAGACCCCAAACTGCTGATCAGTAATCCTGTCGCTATGGTGGCGTGCCACGCCAGCCCCCTACCCAGAATTTTTGACGAATTTTCTTGCTCAATTTCAGGTTCTAACTCATCTAGAATTGATTGGTTTCTTCCAAAATCTCTTTGATTAATAAATCCAACACAAAACTATCAAAATCCCACTCAAATTCTTTCATGAAACACCACTCATTCGCAAAACCCTCACCTTAAGAACTCAAAACCTCCATTGATAAAGAATAAAACTTTAAACTCAAGAACTCTTCAAGAACATTTACATAAACGATTTTATGGGTGAATTAACGAAAAAATTACATTATTGGCATGAGGAAGAACAAGTTCATCACTATGGGAAGCCTCACATACCTGGGAAGAAGAAAGTTCTTGGCGAAATCGATGAATCTTGGAGAACGCTTGAAAACCCTCCTTTTCTCTTCTTGAAACTTTGCCCTAATTTCTCTAAGTGTTAAAGAACGCGAATAGTTGGTTTAAAATCTGATTAGACCCTTAATTAGGTCAGTAAAAACGTGCTAAGCCTGGTGGGAAAAAGTAAAATATCAAAATACCCCTTTCTAAAACGGATGAAGTGCCTTAAATAGAGAGGCTTTACTTAAATGTCCATAACGTTTTACTCCAGGATTCAAATGGAGCAAACTTGGTGGCTTTGGAAAGAGGACTCAAAGACATTCGATTTGATATATCATGGGCCACCTAATTATTTAGGTGCTAAAAGATATGGTCGTTTGAAGTTGACCCAAGTAAAATTTCCTATTGAAGCTTAATTGGTAGGAAAGCTTTCAACTCAACTTTGTGCTAGGGAATTTTTTTGTGACCTTAATTCATGTCCAAATCTATTTTCACACTAAAGAATTGACCTTAGAATCTAAGAACAATTAAGAATCACTCGATATGATCTTATACGCAAATTAAGAATAGTTCGGGTCTCAACTTAATTTATTTTTTTCAGGGGTGTTACAGGTATTTGCACCACAAATACTCAAATGAGTAATTTTTTCCTGCACATCAATGGCTCCCTCCAACCCAGTTGGTAATGCTGATGCCACCCCTGCCGTTAACCACCCGATTCAGTTCAACCCAGCATCTAAACATCCCATTAAACTGTCTGGTAGCCACAACTTCACCACTTGGACAACCTAGATTGCCATCCTACTTCATGGACATGACCTCTATGGTCATCTTATCGGCACCAAGTTGTCCCCTCCTACAACAATCATCACTAATGAAATTGAAACTACCACCCCTGTGTACAAGGATTGGTTTCAACAAGATAAACTGATAAAAAAATGCTCTTATGGCCTCTGTTGATGCCACAATTGCATCCATTGTCGCTTCCACGGATAACTCCAAAGCTGCCCGAGATCACCTTCACACCTCTTTTGCGAAAAAGTTTCAAACCCGCATCTTTAGCCTTCATAACTGTAACACCCCAGTTTTTGAAAAGAAGGAAAAATGCAGTTTTAAAATTTTTCTGGTGCCAGTGACGACGGAGGCCATCTACGGACCGTAGGTGGAGTGAAGGACCGTAGATGGGAATCTTCGATGGCCCTGCTAACTTTGTGAATTTTGAGTTTCTGAACCTTGACCTACGGAATAGCAGCACGGTTCGTAATTCGGTTGACGGGCCGTAGATGGGTTCCGTAGATGCCTTCCAGACTTAGCCAAATTTTTAGTCCAAAATGAACTTTCTGAATCGATTAACGGAAGAGCAGGACGGTCCGTCAGTGGATGTACGGACCGTAAGTCCTGTCCGTCGATTGGCCCCGACAGTTTTATTTAAGGGCTTTTTGGACTTTTCCCTAAATGTTTATTCCTTATACTAGATGATTTTGCCCTTAACCTTGGCCCTATTTATATTTTCTAAGCCCTAATCCCTTCATTCCAACTCTCATCCCCCAAAAATATTCCTCTCTCTAGAAGAACAAGAAGGAGAAGACGAGAGCTAGAGTTCTCATCAAGGTCATCAATCCTCTTTTTATTTCAAGGCATTGGCATTGAGGTATGATAGTATTTACCATTTGGAGTCTTTCCTCCAATGGGTCCTCTTTTCTTTAAGGTTTTCAAGGTTTAGTCTTGCCCAAGAGAGCTAGGGTTTTGACAAATTCTTATGGGTTCTTCAGTATGCTTTCCATTGTTGATGTTATGGTTGATAGTGCACGATATAGCGTGGTAAAGTAAGTTTCCTTCATGGGTAACTGCTTTCCTTATGAGGATTCCTCTTCCTTTTAGAAGTGTCTTCTATTCTTGCTTCTCTTTTCTTTACTCTGTTTCTTTATTCCAGCTTGTGAACCTAGTTTAGTTTGTCTGGTTCACTTCGTCATTATCAAAACCTGTTCAGAAAGTTGTCATATAATCAATTTTCACCTTTTTGATGATGTCAAACTATGATTCCTCCATGACTCCTATAAGCTGCATTGTATAATCCTAAAAATCACAACCAAAAACATATTCCCCCTTTTGACATCAGAAAAAGATAGGTAGAATTAGGTGTAAGCATGCATAGGCATAACTAGACTCAAAGCCACACTTGGCAACACCACACATATGCAAAAGCCAACAGAAACGTCCAATCTAAGGATATTAGACATCCAAACAAACAATGGTAGGAAGCAATCACACATAAGTAAGATTGATAACAAAATCAGAAGGCACATCATTTAAGCCCACATTGGGCACTAACATAGTCTTTGCAAAAGAACAATTAAGCCTCCCAAAATATGAACATTTTAAACAAAAACAAAAGAACAAGAACTAGTTCCATGATGGGTAGGCTAAGACAAATGGCTAGGGGGAGGGACAGAGGAGGAGGGTTAGGAAGCAAGAAGCTGGAGTGGCGTTTGCATTCTAGCATTATTCTCTTGCTGCTGACGAAGCATCTTATCCTTCAGCCTCGTGACCTCTCCTTGCGACTCTGCAAGAGCATTCCTTAATGTATCAATCTTGGTCTGAAGCCCCACATTCTGCATCCTAGCAGCATTATGTCACGACCCGATTCCTTAGGTCATGATGACGCCTGTTACACACCACTAGTAGGTAAGCCTAACCCTTACCCCAGAGCCATAAGCAATGGGCTACCAAGTGGAAGTTAACAACAAGAAGCATAAAGCTTAAAACAAAATGAAGAAAGGGTAATAATTAGATATGTAACAAAAGGAACCATTCCAAGGCCTGACATCAGTCAGTAATCGAGCATCTAATCAAAATAAGAGTACAAGGTTTTAACAAATACAAAATGAGTATAGGTTGTCTCTGAATCTAACATAAAGATTAAGCCTAGCCAAAACGGATGGAAATTGGAAACTCCGAATGCTAGGAGCTCACCATAGTCTCCAAACTCCAAGCTACTCAGCACGACTCCAAATCAATGGCGAAAACTCAAACTATGATCTCAGGGAAGCATAAGTATAGTATGAATACCAAAAATGATACTTTGTAAGCATTGGCTGACTGAGCTCAAAGATAACACAAGTATAAGTAACAAGTTATAAGGAAAGCACATATAACTAAACAAGAGATATTATGATATACAAGCAATAAGGAAAAGAAATAGGACACAAGAAATAAGGAACCGAGTCAAGAACGTACCTGGAATACAAGCCAACAACCTAATCACAAGCAACTAAGATAGCAAGTCAACTATCCAGAGTCAGGAGGACTAACAACCACAATTCTAAAACCAAACCTATCAGCTTGTAGATCAATAACAACATAGAAATAAATAAAGTCAAACAATAACCTAACCAGACCCCATAAGCCTGGAAGGTACAAACAACAAATATAACCCAACCGCCCCCCAACTAGAGGGTACAATCAACAAACAAGTATACTGCACTGAGCCTGGCTCTATTGACCTACTCCAAGCAAAGGAACTTCTGAAAAATCGACACCTTGAGCCCATAAACTATTCCACCACCACCAATCTAGACCAAACACCCCATCCTATGGGAAACCAAGCCAAAAGGCGTATCAACATAGTGAACAGGTCAATAAAGGCCTAGGGGCACCACTCCAATCACGAACCATGCAAGATGCAAGCTAGCTACCAAGCATGATAAAAGCATACCTCACATCCTGAACAAGAATCAAATCATGGATTTCAAGAGTTAGTTTGACTACATCCTGAAGACAAACTTTCTTAGATAATTTCCATTTTCCTATAGAAGCTAAGTTTTGAAGCCACTGATGAACACCACCTATCCATCTCCAAAACACCAACCAACCTTGAGAGCTATCAACACAACAACAAAGAACCAACAACAACAACAATAAGGCACAACAAGGAATCACACGCTCAAATTATGGATTTCTATCACAAACAACAAGACCACCATAAAGAGACTAATCCACAAAGGTCGAATGAGTGAAAATACAATTTCGCAACACAGAACAAGACTAAGGCCAAGGAAGGAAGAAGCCAACTAGGACTACCACAAAACTATAGAAGGCTAAACTACCCCTCACATAACTCGAAAAACAAGCAATCTCCCAACTACTACTCAAAAGGGAATACACACAACTAAGGCAACCTCCTAAGAGACCTAGGCCCCACAACACATACAACTCAAACTGGGCAAAGCTGGTCTAGCCACCTATCTAACAAGGATTGACATCACAGTGAGAACACATAACAAGGATGGAAAAAAGGAAAACCAACAATCCCAAGACCAAAGGCACATGGAATTACTCGACCATTACCCCCAATAGAAGCAACATTGCCTAGTCGATCCACTACTAAAAGAAATCAACTACAAGAGGCAATCATATACACAATCCTCAAATCAACCTGTCATATCAAGCCAATGATAGATATAAATCAAACAGGCACGGATGGGCATGAAAACCCCAAATCAACACCAAAATGGAACTCAAGGTATAAAACCTCAAAAATTGCATCCAAAGAAGGGATACCTGGAGCCTCGGCCTCTAGCTGGCCTATAGAAACATGGAATGGGTCATGCCCAATGTGAACCTGAATACCTGAAGTAGTACCAGCAACACCAAAGGAACTACCTCTAATCGAAGGTGATGACATCCCATGAGACTAACCTAACTGAATACCTCTCATCATGGTCCCATGCTGGGGACAAAATGTAGACCGATGGGCAAGCTCTCCCCAGATATGAAAAAGTCCGACCAGTATAGCCTGGTGAGTATTAGATGTTGGCAATGCTTGGGAGATCAACTTTCACCTTGGGAACTCCTTGGACCAGTGGCCAAATTATATGAAATCATAACAACCTCTATAGTCTGAGGCTCAGCGTAAAGAATGCGATGAGCTACCTTGTCTATCTTTGCCAAACTCGAAACCATCCCTAGCCAACTACATTGGGACCCTACAACAATCTCTAACATAGTGGCCTACCCGGCCACACTCATAACAGCCGTCACTAAGAGCAACCTATTTTGGAAACCCAACTGAAGTAACATGAAACTCAACACCTGAAGGTCAAGAATGATCACCATAAGAAGTATGACCTGAGCTCTGCCCACCATAGGTACCACGATCCATCTCATAAGCCCCTGGAACCTGAGATGTTGTCGTCGTAGGTCTGATAGGTCAAAAAGAAAGATGACTCTCACTGAACCGTTACCCACTTCAAAGTGGAATGCGGTCACCACTAAATTGATGGTGAGGCCTCTTACCACTATCTCTATAAGCGTCAAGACACGCCTTCTGCACCGCCCTGACATGGCTGGTGACATGTGGAAAGGTAGACCCCGCTACTATCAGATGCTCTGATGCCAACCAAAGTGGCAAGGCCAAAACTCTGATGAACCTCTGATTCAACTCCCACCTCGAAGAAGCCCAGGCATCCTGACATAGAATCTTGAGGAACCGAGGTAGTCAATGACCCTGTCGAAGCCTGGGCTGCCCAAAAATTCTCTAAATCTTGAAAAATGCCTCCACCCTCAATGTCCATGCTCGATTGAGACCCTTTAACCTGACCACATACTGAAACTCTGGTGATATGTGCTAATGCTCTATCCACGTCTATTGAGTACCTTATGCTATCCATTTAGGAGAGAGTAGATTCTAAAAAGGCTATTTTAGTGGTTAATCAACGCAAAAGCACAACAATAAGGGCTCAAAGATAGAATAACCTAAGAATACCCTATAGCCTCTCGAAGATAGGATACAGACATCTCCACACCGATCCATAAGACTCTACTAGGTATTTTCCCTCATACCAATGATGCCGGTAAACCTAGACTCTGATACCAACTTTTCATGACCCTATTCCTCAGGTTGTGATGGCACCTACTACACCCCACCAGTAGTTAGGCCTAACCTTTAGCCTGAAGCCATAAGCAACGAGCTATCAAGCGAAAGTCAACAATAAGAATCATAAAGCTTAAAAAATAAAGAAAGGGTAATAATCAGATATGTAACATAAGGAACCATCCTAATACCCGATATCAGTCAGTAATCGAGCATCTAATCAAAATAAGAGTTCAAGGTTTTAAAAATACAAAATGAGCACAGGCTGTCTCTGAATCCAATATAAAAACTAAACCTAGCAAAAAAAGACAAAAATTGACAACTTCGAACGCAGGAGCTCACTCTAGTTTCCGAACTCCAAGATGCTCAGCACGAGTCCAAATCAATGACAAGAAATCAAACTATGATCTGCGGGAGCAGAAGTGTACTTCGAGTACCAAAAATGGTACTCAGTAGGTAACTATTGACTGAGCTCAAATATAACACACATATAAGAAACAAGTAAAAAAGAAAGCATAGTACAAATAACTAAATAGGAGATATTATGATATACAAGCAGTAAGGAACATAAATAGGACACAAGAAATAAGAAACCGAGTCAAGAACGTACCTGGAACGCAAGCCAACAACCTAATCACAAGCAACTAAGATAACAAAGTAAACTACCCAGGGTCAGGAGGACTAACAACAACAATTCTAAAACCAAAACCTATCAGCTAGAAGATCAATAACAAGAGAGAACAAAATAAAGTCATACAATAACCTAATCGTACCCCCATAAGCCCGGAAGGTACAAACATCAAACATAACCCAATCGCTCTCCCATAAACCAGAGGGAGTAGTCAACAAACAAGTATACTGTTAATAGGCAACAAATCATATCCAAAGAGGGTAAGACCAGACCTTTAATCAGTGAATAGTAGGGATCAACTCCGTAGAGGATCATGAGTAGCCAAAATCATGCAGGAAAGGGCGTCGATGCTCCAGCTAGTCAAGTAAGAACTGATCACATCTCAGATGCCTCTAATGTCCCAAATAGAAAAGGAGCACGTTAACGACACCTCATATGTCTCAAAATCAGTAAATCTAGTGATCCAAGTGGTATGACTCCTGTTAAAACCAATTTAGAATAAAAGTTGAGTGAAAACAACATTTCTCCATGAATAATAAAGATGAACCAATGCATGATCCAGAATTGTACAACAAAACGGAGAATGAACAACCAATGCAATGCATGCCATCACCAACATTCAAACAAAGCACTCACAATCAAATAAATATAAGTCCAACCAAACCACACTACTAAGGCTGAGAGTACTAACCTAGGATTCAACTGGTCCTTGAACATGGCCTCGGGCCCAACAATATATAATAAAGCTCAAATGAGCATAACAAGCCTACCGCTAAACAACAAGCAAAGGGGTCAAGAAAAGCTTCTGAATCAATAAAGGGGGAGAAAAACTCAAGGGATGATGCCTAGTTGAGGAAATTATGAGTTAAGGATACTTTTAGATAAAGTATTTATAAGTTTTATGAAAAGGTTGCTTATTATTGAAGTTTTCTCTTTATGAAAGATGATCATTATTTTGATGCATAAAGGAAGTGTCTCCATGAATATTTTATGAAATTATGATTTTAAAAGGAGCTAGTCTATGATATGAAGTTTATGATTGGATTTCTATTACTAGATTCTTACCTTTCAAAGTATTATGATTATGACATATTATACTTATTTTCATTGGGAGTTTACTTAGCACCAAGAGGACTTCGGGATTGAGGCTCTCCTAGTAGTAGAGGATGGGTATTTTGTAGCAATCCCCTAATACCATAACTACATGCCCACATAGGACTTTGTCTTGGATATATATTATCTAGTTGATCCACCTAAGCTTAAGAACATGGTCCTTACCTTGGCAGGTAGGAGAATCTTTTTTTAGTGTGGGACTAAGACACCAGATTCCATATTATAACCCACGCGGTCTATGTCAGTTAGCGGTATCTCCAACAATAGTTTATGTTTTCTTCAAAAGATTATGATTTAAGCTTATGTTATGAGTTCTTTAAATATGTTACATTAACCTTGTCTCATGACTTATGAATTCGGCTCATTAGATCATGTCATGTTTTACTTGGTCATGCAATATCATGTTTTCAAGACATAGCATACTTCATGTTTATGTTTATGCATTTTCCCCATATTCAGTACATTCCAAGTAATGACACATACATTCTCTGATGCCTATATTATATGATAATATAGGGCCTGCTATTCCTCTATTCGGCCATGTCTAGTGGATTGATCAGCGTTCCTTAAAAGTTGGTGGGCCGTCATGGTTTGGGAACCTTTCCACCACATTTCTTTCATTACTTTGTGTCATTTTTAGTATTAAAACTATTTTGTGAGCTAGAACTTGTCCTAGTTACACCTATGATTAGTAGAGGCTTGTTGTCAGACTTTGTATGAATTCTACCTTTTTAGTCTTTGTACTCTGTTTTGTACCATGTTGAGTTGAAGATTGAGATTTATATTTTGATTTATGATTTATTTCATTTCTTGTGTTAATTTAATTTCATGCCTATGTCAAGTGACTTGTTTAGGGTCTCTCAGTATCCTATTCGGCATGTCACGTCTAGGAGATAATTTGTTTAATGAAAAACTTAGTATTCAGAGCATCAAGTTTTTAAAAAAGTCATGGGAGTCTAACAAGCCCATTTAGTAGAGTCTTATTTATGAGTATGAAGCGCACCACATTTATAAATAGGAGGCTACAAGACGTTTAAGAAACATCACTTCTTTTATTACTCTAAATTTGTGGGATAGAGTTGAACTCTATAAGGGTCTTCCTCCTAACTCTTTTTCTGTGCATTTTTAGAACATGCCTCTATGAAGAGCTTCATTGAGAAGGAATGCCAATGACAATATGGAACCCAAAGCTCCTCAAGCTCCCGTTGACTATTTGTCCAAGCATCTTATGCAGAGATTAGGGTTGATTTCTAAGTGTTGGCCCAAGCCTTGAACGCGTAAGCTAACATGGAGGTTGTAGCTCTCGTGCACACAAATATGGGTATGGCGGCACCAAGGGTAAGAAACTTCACAAGGATGAATCCTTTGGAATTTCATGGTTCAAAAGTTGATAAGGATCAATAAGAGTTCATTGACACATTCCATAAATTGAAAGGGGTTTCTCAAGTGTTTAAAGGTGGATTTGGCTACTTATCAATTGAAAGGGGTTTCTCAAGTGTGGTTTGATCAATGAAAGAGAGAAAAGGCATTGGATGTGGGTCCCTTGGATTGGGAAAAGTTCAAAGGGGCATTTCTTGATCGGTTCTTTTCCCTTGAGATGAGGGAGGAGTTAATAAACATAAGGCAAGGAAATATAAGTGTGAAGGGATATTCTTTGAAGTTCAATCTACTAAGTATGCTCTGACAATGGTTGCCGACTCCGGTCACGAATGAGTAAGTTTGTTTTTGGTGTGTCTGAAATGGTAGTCAAAGAGTGTAGAACTACCATGTTGATCAAAGAGATAGATATATCAAGGTTGATTACTCATGCTCAACAAGTCGAGGAGGAAAAGCTTAAGGAGAAGGCTAGACAGTCTTAGAGGGAAAGAACATATAATGGTGATTTCACTCACCCAAGGTCTGGTTGAAATTGATGTTCTCACATTTGGTAAACGTTCTCTGGTCCGACATTATCTAGTACTTCGGTTAAAAGATTAAACAATGATAGGGTGTCTAACCCTTATCCCCAAGGAGGTGGTTCTAGTGGATCTCCTTTCCGCACATGCCAAAAGTGTGGCAAGAATCATCCGGGGAGTTTCTTAGTCAGTACCGATGGTTACTATGGAATTGGTAAGAGTAGTCACAGATTGAGAGATTTCCCTTTGCTTGATAGAAAGGGAAGTGATGGCCATCATTTTTAGCCTAGTGGTTCTTCTGGTCTCCCAACTCAGGAGGGTGCTTCTTCTTGTTTCAGTAGTACTCAATGTCATAACATGTTTTATGCACTTTAGACTCAACAAGATCATGAGGGTTCTCCAGATGTGGTGCCTGGTATGTTTTGAGTCTTTCAGTTTGAAGTTTATGATTTACTTGACCTAGGTGCTACATTGACTTTTGTGAGTCCTTATGTGGATTTGAAGTTTGATGTTAGTACTAAAATTATTTTACAACTTCTCTTAGTCTCTACTCCTGTTGTTGCTAGACGGGTCGATAGAAATTGCCTAGTTTCAGTTTCCCATAAAGTTACCTCTGTCGATACTGTAGAGTTAGACATGATAGTTTTAGATGTTATTCTTCGGATGGATTGACTTTATTTTTGTTATGCTTCCATTGATTGTAAAACTTGAGTGGTCCCATTTCAGGTTCTGAATGAACCTATAATACAATGGAATGGTGTATATTCAACAACTATAGGTCAGTTTATCTCGTGCCTTAAGGCTAGGAAAATGATCTCGAAAGGTTCCATCAATAATCTTGTTCGTGTTAGGCATACAGATTCTGAAACCCCTATTCTTGAGTTAGTCCAGTTGTTAATGAGTTTCCGAAAGTATTTCCCGATAATCTTCAAGGTTTTCCTCCAAAAAGGGAGATAGACTTTGGAATTGACATTCTTCTCAATATGAAGCCTATCACTATTCCTCCTAACCGTATGGCTCCGACAGAACATAAAGATTTGAAGGATCAGTTGAAAGACTTGTTGAATAAGGGCTTTATTAGACTGGGTATCTCTCCGTGGGGTGCTCCAATTTTGTTCTTTCTAAAGAAGGATGGTTCAGTTCATCTGTGTATGAATTATTAGCATTTTAATAAGGTCACAATAAAGAATAAAAATCCTATTCCAAGGATCGATGACTTGTTTGATCTACTCCAAGGTGCTAGTTTCTTCTCAAAGATAGATCTTTGATTGGGTATCATTAGTTGAGGGTGAGGGAAATTGAAAGACGGCTTTTCAAACTCGTTATGGTCACTATGAGTTCTTAGTGATGTCATTTAGCTTAATTAATGCCCAACGACTTTCGTGGATTTAATGAATAGAGTGTTCAAGCAATATCTTGACATGTTCGTGATCATGTTTTTTGATGATATATTGATTTACTCACGGAGTGAGGATGAACATGTTGATCACCTAAGGATCATTTTTGAAATCCTCAAGCCTCGCCCGTTGCTTACTAAGTTTACAAAATTTTTGTACTTTCCTTGGCCATATTGTTTCTGGTGAAGGCATTCAAGTTGGTCCTAAGAAGATTGAGGCAGTTGAGAATTGCCCTAGGCCTCTTTCGCCTTTAGATATTTGGAGTTTCTTGGCTTTAGCTGGTTATTATAGAAGGTTTGTGGAAGGATTTTCCTCTATTACTTTTCCTTTGACTTTATTGAATTAGAAGAAGGTAAAGTTCCTATGTTTTGAAGCATTTGAGAGGGGCTTTAAAGAGTTGAAGATTCGGGTCACCTCCGCCCAATTTCGACATTGCCGGTAGGTTTCGATGGGTTTGTTGTATATTGTGATGCTTCAATAATTAGACTTGGTTTTGTTCTAATGCAACACGGGAAGGTAATTACGTATGCTTCGAGGCAACTTATGATCCACGAAAAGAACTACCCTAGTCATGATTTAGATTTAGCGCTGGTTGTGTTTGCTTTGAAGATTTGTAGACATTATGTGTAAGGTTTCCATGTGGATGTGTTCACCGATTATAAGAGTTTGCAATACGTGTTTAAGAAAATAGATTTGAATATTCACTAAAGGAGGTGGCTTGAATTATTGAACAATTCTGATATGAGTGTTCTTTATCATCCGAGCACGGAAAATGTGGTTGTCGATGCTCTTAGCTGATTGTCCATGAGTAGTGTTGCTCTCATTGAAGATGGTAAACATGAGTTAGTTCGTGATGTTCATAGGATAGCTTGATTTGGTGTTCGCTTTGTTGATTCCGAGGATGGTTGCATCATTGTTCAAAATGGCTGCAAATTGTCTCTTGTATTGGAAGTGAAGGCTAAGCAAGATCTTGATCCGACTAACGTTAAGTTAAACAAGGCGGTTTCAAAAAAAGCCATTGAGGCTTTCTCCCAAGGGGGAGATGGCTTCACTACAACAAATTCGATTATTAGTGATGAAATATTTTGTCACTAAAGACTCATATTTCATTACAAAAACTCATTTGTTATGAAAAAAATCGTCAATTGTTCATCCTTAAATCATGGGTCACTATAGGTATATAGTGACCATTTAGTGTTTCATCGCCAAATAAAGTTGCACTAACTACAAAAAAAAATTTTTGTCACCAAATGTATAGTATTTATAACGAACTCATTCGTCAAAAAAATATAAAACTTTGTAATTAAAAGTGTATTGTTGTCACTAAAAAGTTACTAATATTGACAAAATTAATTTGTCACTAAAATATTACTTTAATTAGTGACGACATTAATTGTTTCTAAAGTCATATGTGTTTCGTAGTAAAACAAAAATAATGTTGTCACTAAAGACGATATTTTATATGCGAAAGGATACTTTGTCCCCAAATGTATGAATTAGTGACGATTTTACTTTTACAAAAATTACTAATAATTATGTAGTTAAAATCTATCATGTCGTCACCAAAAATATTGATTTTACTAACACGACAAAATTGTCACTAAAATTGCTGATTAATGACAATTACAATTGTGATAGAATATAGATTTAATTTAAAGTTAAAAATATATTATATTATTGATCAAAAAGCAATTCTAAGACAAATATGTTTGATCACAAATATAGTGAATTTATGACAAAGATGTGATATCTCAAAAAATACAAAAAAAATTAAAAACATAGGTCTTTCTCTTATCTTGTGAGCATCACTTGTTTTGAGCGAAACAATTTATATATGTTATTCCCAACTTATAGCTTTGTTGATAAAATTGCCTGAACACCCCCCTCCCTTTTACCAACTGGATATCTAATATCATTTTCCCATAGAATACTTCATTTCACAAGACCTTTCTTTCAGTTTTCCATGAATTTCTTGATTTCAATGAATCTGCTCTCAAAAGAAAAAGAAAAAACAATTTAGAATACCATCTAAAATGCAAAAAACATGGCAGAATATATACTAGTAATTTCTACCTTACAACTGAAAACTTTATTGCTAGAAGTTTAACATAAGTGGAAATTACAGACTCTTAGGGCTTGTTTGGTTGGAAAAAAAATTATCTCTGGATTAATTATCCCGCTATTAGTTATTCCTGCATTGTTATTTCATCCTCAATGTGGAATAAAAATAATACTACAATCCCAAAATTACTAATCTCGAATAAGTTATACTTTGATTTTATCCCAACCAAACATGGGATATACTCAACCTAAAATTAATCTTCAAAATTATTATCCTTTATCCCTCCTACCAAACGAGTCTAGTATATAATCAAAAACTACTTTACCTTGCAACACAAACTCAATCAACATATTCATGTAACTACTAATTATTTATATATGAGGTAGTATAGGTAGAATTTCTCACATTAGAATCAATCATCATGTGAATTAAAAGAAAAACTATAGATAAATATTGTTTGTAGCCTCATGCATTCACCTCAATGACAAAGAAAAAAGAAGATAAGAGTTTTAGAAAACAAAAGCCAAGCAAATCTTTATCACATCATAGAAACCAGACACATTTTTATAAAACAAATGCATGTGTAAGCAATGACACCAATTAAGATGCCAAAATGCTCTCTTTATCATGAAGCCATCAGGTAAATGCTAATAATAAATTCTAGTCCAAAGCAAAGAGATAACAAATTTAGCAAGTTCACTAAATCAATGGGTTGAGGAGAATTCACAACTCAACGAACAAATTCTAACACAAACCAATGAAATGATAAATTCAGCAGTCCACTAAATTAACGAAAAAGCATTTTGTAGCCATGTGAATTTTGAGAAGAATTTAACTTGATAACTCAAATCTCTAAGTAATCACATAGAGATCAATATTTGCGAGGATCCTTTATGCCTATCTGCCACTAATCCTGTTGATTTATAGTTTAGGATTATATCCTGTTTTACAGTATTTTAAATGAAGTTGATAGGAAGTTAAAAAATTACACAACTAAATACAAAAAATACAAAATAAGCAGTTGTATGATCCTACAAGCAAAGTAGATGAATCATAAGTTCAAACATCTAGATCAAGAAGATTTTTAACTACTCTTTACTCTTAAAATTAAAACACGAAAATTTTACATGCACAATTACCCTTATTTAAGGGAAAGAAGCAAAAGATTTTACTGACACAAGATAAAGCACAAACAAGAAGAACACTCCTATACTAGATAAATGTGCAATATATCAATAAGGTAAAGCTTCTTGTCATTGTAAAAAGGTGGCATTCATCAAATTTAATTAAAAAAAGGTATCATTCAGCTTCTTTGACCCAAGCAGCTTCGAAAGACATGCTTAGATTATAATCCTACCATTAAATATATGAGGATAAGTCATAACTCTCGATATTAAATTTGACCGTACTCATGTCATTATGTAGAACCTACGTAGATTTAGCCTTGATATACATGTATTCTTCATAATACAACAAATCTGCACATAACTTGAATTTTCATGTAAAAAGTTATGCAAAAAACAAACAATTTTCTGCACATAACTTGGATTTTCATGTAAAAAGTTATGCAAAAAACAAACAATTTCAAACTCATCATCTTGAAGGAAAACAAAATTGATTTGCTAAGAAATAGGAACTGAACAATTGTGAACCCTTAGTTATTTGAGAGATAAGTATGTGATGGAAAGGAACAACTAGGCGTGTTTAGCCTCTAAATGCTGAACATGGCATATTTATTTATTATTTTCAGAAATTCACATACTACTAAAATCTCAGAAGAGTCCAACCACTTCAATGAGAATATATACACATTGATACAAGACTGATAGGAGGAAATGATTCGTGTTTTTCACATGACTGAAAAAGACTAAACATCTATTTCCTAAAACTGGAATTAAACTAGTTCATGCCAAATTTAAACAAGCGGAAAACAGAACTAGGAAAAAGAATCTATCTATATATAATAGGAGAAGAAAAAACGCCACATGTCAGTGCCACAAATTTTCAGAATTTTAAATAAGAAATAATTAAATATTATAAATACAAAATTTGAAATAAAAATAGACACATGTCATCAACTTGCACAACTAGTGACAAATGTCAGCATTTCTAAAACTGATTTAATTTTTTTTTAAATCCAATTTATATATTAGTTAAAAATTGATTTTTTTTAAAAATCAACTAATCTGGGAAAGTTCCGATATTTAAAAAAACAAATCTATAAGCTTTTAAAAAAAATAAAATGAATTTTTGCATATATAATATAATAATAATAATAATAATAATAAGAGGAACTTTCACATATAGCCACTCAAAATATTTTAATTATGCTCTATAGTTATAGTTTGATAATTACAATTCATAGCTACATGTTATAAGGAGGAGGGTGGTGAGCGAGAATGGGAGAGAGAGGAGAGAGGCGCGCGAGAGAGGGCAGAGAGTGGAGAGAGGCGAATTGTATATGTATAACTGTCAAAATAATGTATAAATGTAACTGATATGCAAATTTATTTGTATATCTGGTGAGAGAGACTGAGAGAGGGAGGAGAAAGGCGAGCGAGACTGGGAGAGAGCGGAGAGAGGCGAGTGAGAGAGGGCAGAGAGTGGAGAGAGGCGAATTGTATATGTATATGTATATATGTCGAATTATACATATGTATATATGTCAAAATAATTGTATATACATATATGTATCAAGTATTGTATTTGTATATCTAAATATAATTTGAATTTGTATACAATTGAATCGACTTAAAACATTTGTATTGTATATCCAATCTCTCTCGCTTTATACAAACACAAATTATACATTTGTGTTTGTATAAAGCGAGAGAGAGAGATAGACAAAAGAGAACTGGGCAGGGCAAAATCCAATCTTTCTCGCTTTATACAAACACAAATTATATATTTGTATTTGTATAAAGTGAGAGAGAGAACTGGGCAGGGCAAGATCCAATCTCTCTTGCTTTATACAAACACAAATTATACATTTGTGTTGTATAAAGCGAGAGAGAGAGAAAGACAAAAGAAAACTGGGCAGAGGAAGATTTGTTTATGTATAATTATAAGTGTATAGGGCGGAGAGATATGTATATGTATTTGTATATCCCGTCTCTCTCGCTTTATACAAACACAAATTATACATTTGTGTTTGTATAAAGTGAGAGAGAGATTGGCAGAAGAGAAGAGAGAGAGAGAGAGAGAGAGAGAGACTGGACAGGGAGAGGAGAGTGGCGAGCGAGAATTCCAGAGAGATGGGGGAGAGGGGCGAGAATTCCAGAGAGATGGGGGAGAGGCGCGAGAGAGAGAGGAAGAGAGGAGAGAGGCGAGAGAGAGAATGAAATTATACCTTAAAGTTAGTTTCGAATTGTAATTAATGCAAACTATAGCTATGGTAGATAATTAAGTAGTATAAGTTTGCTTAGCTACGTAATTTTCCCTAATAATAATAATAATAATAATAATAATAATAATAATAATAATAATAATAATAATAATCTATATATCTATATATCTAAATTTATAATATGTACACACGGTTACAAAATTTTTGCATACAAACAATTTTTAAAAACATTTAAAATAGAAAATTAGGCAAAGTTGTTTTACGAAGAGTCTGGAAAAATATGAAAACCTAATAAATTTCAATTTTAAAATCAAAGTATAAAGCAGTTGAAGTTTTTCTGTTTTTTTTAATAGTCACTTAATTTTTTGTATTTTTTAAAATATCCAAATAATTTCGTAAAACTTTCAAACATTTAATTTCAATTTTGAACTCAATATATAAGGCAGTTTAAACTGAAAAATCTAGATAAGTTTTTTGTTTTTCAATTTTTTTTATAAAAAAAGTAACTTCCCAAGTTTAAACTATAACTACAAAAATTCTTTAAATTGACATTAACCCACTTTCTCTGTATTATGAACATCTAAAGGAAGAAAAAAAGCTCTCGATCAAAGCAGTTTGTTTTTACAATCGTCACATTTGTTCTTTTTCTCTTCTTAGTGGTGTAAGAATCAAAAAACAATCAAAGCATTCTATAGCCGAGACATGAATCCAACTGTACTTCCTTTTTCCTTTTAAATAGTAGATTCGAATCGAATTTAAGAATTTAAAGTGTCGTCCACATATATAGTATACAACTTTAATGACAAAAATTTGCCTTTTGGGTACGTATATTCAAATCACAACATATTCTTTTTAATATCACATAAATATTTTAATGATCATCATTTTATAATCATTTAAATTGTTCTATATTTATTTTTATGATGATTTATTTGTTGAATTAACTTTTGAAAAGAATATCGAATGATATATCATAAAATCGAGAAATGAGTAACTACCAAACAAAATTATTATCAAAGAACATATATTTTAAAGCAAATTAAAATTAAAATATTGGGAAAATCTTTTCTATTATATTGTGAGTTGATTAGTTCTCAGTTTTAAAAAAATTAAATTAAAATAGAATAATAAAAGTTTTAAAAAAAAAACTAAAAGACGTAAAAAAGAAAGTCCTTTATTTTTAAAAAAAAGTTATTTCGTTGAAGTTTTTAAAAGTTCATATTTTTGGTCTTTAAACTACTTTATTTTATATAAGGAATCACAAATGTCTATTAATGCTAATTTCAACTTCCAAAGGTTGAAATTTTTCGCATACAAACAATTTTAAAAAACATTTAAAATAGAAAATTAGAAAAAAATGATTTACGAAGAATCTGGAAAAAAAATGAAAGCATAATAATTGAAACTAAAATTTAATTTTGAAATGTAAAAAAAGGCTAAATTTGTGCCACGCTTTACTAGCCATAGTTATTTTCATTTGAATATTCTTTTTCTTTTTAAATAATTTATAACTCAAAGTATTTTGATTTGTAAATGGTAAATCCAAAAAAAATTAACAAATTAAAATTAAAACATTAAAAACTCAAAAATAACTATACCACTAAACAAAATTAAATAACGTTTCTTTTTTTACTCTTTTTTTATAGCAAATTAACAATTGCAAGGTCAGTTTTATCTCCTGCGGGGGAGGGGGGGGGGTGGGTTAAATTGATTTATTTACCTTTAAATTATGATAAATTTTTTTAGGTTTTATTGCAGTTACTTATTTTTATTAGTGGGGTGAGTTTAAAATCTGTCTAATTGCATTTATTTTTTAAATATTGAGATATGCAGAAGTACAAGAATGGTGGTGGATCCCTGTACCTAAGGTAACTGCTCAAGAAATTTTTTATTAACATGACTCAGTTTCAGATTTTATTTCAAATCAATTTTTTTGCTACATCTAATTATTAAAAAATGTCACGATTTGAGAATTTGCATTGAACATATATCAAATTAATTTTGTTTACTTGGTTATATGTGTTTTCAATGAATATTATATATGTTTCTAAATATCTGAACACTATTCCAATTAGATTTACCAAATTAATATTCTCTAATAGTGATCATGAACCATTGATTAAGAGTATGTTTTTTATATTCAATATGCATTAGCTATATTCATACGATGGAGTCTTTTTAAGCATATTTTATATTTTATATTGAATTAACAAAATTAATTTTAAATCTGAAATTAAAAATTAAAAATATTTTAAATTTTAAAATCTTTATAAAGGAGAAGAATACTTATGCACATAGAGTCTTTTAAATCATAATTCATATTGAATTAAAAAAATTAATTTAAAATCTGAAATTATTTTTTTTAGAATCTGAAAATATTTTAATTTTAAACAAAAAAGAAAGAAAAAAGATAACCGTGCCATTTTATTTTATTTTTAAAAAAACTTCCCACATTTAAAAAAATACATATATAACTACCCCAATAATGCTGCTAAAATTTAGGAACTATAATTTTTTTTTTCATTTACATAAATTTATAAAACAAATAAATTTAGCCTATTTTTCTGTAACTATATTTTCACATAGCAGATAATTGCATGTACAAATAATGATGCTATAATTTAGGATTGTGTAGGGAGAGAATCAACGAATATTGTTATTTTTATTTTTGCTTATTGCATAAAACGTTATCAAAATTGCTTAAATAATTAATTTGAAATTTGAATTTTAAAAAATAAGTAATTAATCTTATCCTTGAAAGCACCTCCTTTTTAGCCATTAAAACGTAGTTTTTTTCTCTTCTTTTTTGTTTATTTTCTATACTTATATTTGTCTAATTTATTTATATTATAATTGAGATATTTTTAAAAGTTTTATTGCAATTATTTTTTAAATTAGTAGGGTCAATTTCTATTGAATTTTGAGTTACACGATGATAGTGATGTACAATATATATATATATTCGTTACTTTAAAAGGACAATCAAATTTCAAAATTGGTAAATAATTTTATGATAAAATAATATTTAAACTTTTGAATTTAAGATAAATAATATCTATCTATATCTAGCCAGCGTTAAATTCTATCTTGAACAATATCACAATTATAAGTCATTTAGCAAATTTAAGACTATTCACAATATTATATAACAACATTAAATTAAGTTGAAAATTGCGATTCTAAAATATATGATACAGTTTTTACTTTTTAATTTATTTTTTTAATTTAAATTTCAAGAAAACTATAATTACACATATTATATATAGCGGATAAAGATCAAATCAACAGCCTCTCATTCATATCCATATGTTTTCTGATACAATTCAAATTCAAATTTAAAATATTCAATACATACTTTGAGTTAAACTAATAAAGCGGTTGCATTAATTAAGATTATTTTACCTTTAAATTAATTTTCTATTATATTCTTACACAAATTTAATACGGGAAAAAATATTTTGAATAAAACATATATAGGAAATATATTAACATGCCATTTAATCTTGCGATATCAAATATTTCAGATGGAATGTTAGAATTAATAAATTATTTATATAATTTTTTTTATTCAAATGACATAAAAAGAATAAAGTACAAACACGTAAAAATATTTGAAATATATGATATTTGATCAAGATAAAGTAATCATAAAATCAATAGTATCCTTAGAAAAATTTCAACATCACATATTATAAAATTAAAAGCGTAGCTTATATAGCTATAGATATAATATTTTAATACAGTAAAATAAATTGTGTATTAATAATATTAATTTAATTTGCTCAAATAAATAAGTTAATGATTTGTATATATTATTATTATTATTATTATTATTATTATTATTATTATAAATTAAATATATTATTAAGTGCATAATACATTTTATTAGTTATTTTTAATTATAAAATTATTACATCTTAAATTATCCGCGCAACGCGCGGACACATATACTAGTAAAAAATAATAAAGCAAGAGCAATTTATTGAAATTTATTAGGACTAAGAAAACTAATCATGCTCATCTAAAAGAAAAAAATCCTTTCAACTAAGGAAATACTGAATTTCAACGCTTAAGAAAAGGCTCACATAAAAATAAAAATAGAAAATCTTACCATTAGTGGACAATTAGGCACTGTACTCAAACCAAGTCGTCTCAATCTTATTCTAAAATAAATCAAAGAGGGGTACGATTTTGTGGGGAATGATGGCTGCACAGATCTTTTGAAGACTAGGGCTCTTTGGCTGCTGGGTATTTGTTGAAGAAAGAAGGGTTTAACGAGAGTTGGGTGGGTATCTTGGGCCTGACTGGTTCGAAAAAAAGGGTTAAAATTGTATTTCAAATGATGGAAAACTAGTTAATTTGACAAATATTACTATTGTATTTATTAATTCTCTCTATAATTTGAAAATTTATATATTACCTCACTAATTAATAATTTTATACCTGATTTCACGTCAGATTCTTCTAGATACATATATTTTTGTTACCAGATATACTAAAATAGGGAGAGAGATAAGCGAGAGAAGGAGTTAGGTGAGCGAGATTGGAGGGAGGTGAATGAGATAGTTTATGTATCCCAAATACATACAAATCATACTAGATACATGTATCTAGGGATACTAGAATAAAGGGAGAGAGGAGAAGGGATGTCACAACCCAAAAATATAAAGTCATGATGACACCTACTACATCCGACCAGTAGGTAAGTCGATCCCATAGCCCGAAACTAGAAGTAACAAGCTATTTAAGGAATAAAGAAATTGTGGAAGAAAAACAATAATAATACGAAGAAAAAGTAAACGAGAAAATCAAATCAATACAAACACCAACCCAAGACTTGATTTCAGCCAGTATTTGAGCAACTAGTTAAAATAAGAGTACAATAACAATACAATAACACAAAACTGTCTCTGGAACCAAAAAAAAAGACTAGTCCTAGTCTAAAAATAGAGGTAGAGTGAGGCAACTGCGACGCCAAGAGCTCACCCAAATCTCTGAATCTATGAGCTGCTCCGCACGAGACTAAATCAGCGGTGAGAACTCGTACCACGATTTGTAGGGTGCAGAAGTATAGTATGAGTACCAACAAGTGGCACTCAGTAGGCATAGGCCGACTGAGCTCCAAAGATAAAGAAAGCATAAACAACAAGTAAGAAGGGAGCATATGTCACAGATAACTAAAGGAACAACAGGAAATATCAACATAAGAAAAAAACTAAAGTAAAGAACATAGAGTAAATGAAGCAGATGAAGAAAGTAAGGGACGAACCTGGATGTTCTAGCTCATCAACCTAAACACGAAAAAACTCTATTATGGGGAACAACTATCAAAAGGTACACTAATAGGAACAAACGACAAATGCACATAAAAACCATAAAGGCTGAGCCAAGACAACCCCTGCATTAAGATTTAAAACTTGTCGTCTACTTTCAGGAAATGTTTGGAATAGAGAACTTACAATAAAACAACGCCGTATTCTCGGAAGATTGAGGAACAAGAAGAGATCTATTAAGAGAAAGATTTATTCTAGAGAAAACAATTGGATTGGCTTTTCTAACTCTCTTTAAAAGAGACTGCTTTCAAATTCACTTGCCCTAGAACCTGCTTTTTCCGCTTTGTTCTAGTTCATTCTCTTTCCCTGTTTTGTGCAGAAAAATTGTTGATTTGAATTCTTTTTGAAATCTCATTTTTTTCTTGTTAATTTCTCACATATACAACCTCAAACTATAGCCAAGACGGTGGAAGTTGTGTGTTTAGTGGGGAACAAGGGCAGTACCTACCTTCAAACAAAGGACCACCCAGCATACTACCACACGTCAGCAATTAGTCAAACAATAACCTTCCTAGCCTCTATGTGCCCAGAAGGTACACAACAACAAACTAAACTCGTATGGCCCCCCCATATGACCAACAAGTACAAACAACAATCAATTATACTTGTGATAGGTATTGCATGATGAATGCGAGTTATGCAATAATAATCATTAGTACCAATAGTGCAAAGATATATACACCTACCCCTTAGTCGCAGATAGCGAGGTAGGACCCATGCGCACCTCCCTCTTCCTGTTCAATGGGTCACACAGACAGAGGAATCCATGGGGGACTTCAGAGTGTCCATATATACCTGACTAGTCCTGATCTAGGACTTTCCGCTCCGTGAGTGTGACTTGAGATAATCAACATAACTATAATAGTACAGAAAGGGTCATCAACTCCTCGACCGGTAAGTAAAAGTGAGAGACTCTCAGATGCCTCAAAATCCATAAAAGTGAGCGTATCCCAGATGCCTCTGAATATGTAAGAATGAGCGCATCCCAGAAGCCTCTAAACCTTAAGTCCATTTGTAAAATAGTAAAGGTAGTACGAACCCCGTAAAAGATCAGTTTTAAAAGTAATCGGGCAAAACCCTGGTTCCTCAAAAGTATGAGGAGAACCAATGCATGCATCGAGTCGTACTACTAGACACATGAGCATGAGGATATCAATGCAATGCATGCTATCACCAACGTCTAAACAACAAAATCACTATCACAAATAGGATAAGTAGCAACCATCTCCCTCTTAGAGTATAGGAACTTACTTGGGATCCAACTTGTTCTTGACTAAGGCCTCGGGCCTAAAATACCTCAACCAACTCGACAGAGATAACAAGAGAGGAAAAACCTCTAAACAAGCATCAAAAGGGATCACGAGGAGTCAACAAAGTGAAGGAGTATACAGGGAACACCCCTCTACCCAAAAATACCACCAAAAGAGGCATAAGCACCGCTAACCCCATCTTACGACAAACACAAGCATGGAATGGAATCCAAAACTAAACCAAGGTATTGGAACCTCATCATTGGGACAACTCTAACCTGAGCGAAACTCCACAAGCCACACGACCTCTAGGTCCCCGCACTAGCAGAGGGAACCCAACGTCAGAACCACTCCCAAGAAGAAGCTTTAAAATCTAAGCATAAACCAAAACTCATTTAAAGGTACTAATCACGCCGAATACCCACAAGGTACCGAGCAAAAACTCGTAGGCGATTAAAAGTACTAAACTAAGGCACAAGCAAAGAATCCCTAACCTAAACTAAGAATTTCACAATTCTAACTAGCCTAAAGCTCGGGCAGGAATCAAAAGAATAAGAATAAAGGAGATAAACCTAAACCTGCTACACAGGCCCAAAAATTACATGCAATAAATGCTAAACACCACCTAAGAAAGCTTAATCAAAGAACAAGTAGACTGTACCCTATCTCGAAGCCGAACACGCGTGCTTTGAAACCGTTGAACTAGGTCACTCCTCTTCAAATCACCTCTGACCACTACCACACTGGAAAAATTATTGATCACAATGCCAACACAGACGTTTAGACACAAAAATCACCATAATTGGAGATGGACCCAAAAATCGAGTCAAAATAGGAAAGTGGGACCCGCACCGATAATACCAAAATTGACTCCATTAATAGGTCCTAAACTCCTTTACGAGTTTGTGTCCAAAAATGGGACACAATTCGATTCTCGAAAAGGGAGAAAGCAGCCCATGAAATTAAACACCAAGAAAGAAAAGAAAGAGGGCTGGGCAGCCCCTTTTCGAGAACAATATACCTCAAATTAATGATCTTCACACTCTTTCAAACAGTCCCACACGTAGCCATGCCAATTAAGAAAAAAATGCAACTTGAATCACCCAAAATAGAGCTTTCTAGCTGAAGACTTTGAGGTTTGAAAATAAGGCAAAAGGCTGAAAAACAGGTTGAAGAGAAATAAAAGGGGCAAGACGCTAGCAAAAGCGATGCCCGGGTCGCAAAAGCGACAAAATCCCAAAGGGCTTCTACTCACTTAAGCAAACATTCGGGCCGCTAAAGCAAACATCACAAAAGCGATGCCTCGGGTCGCAAAAGCAAAGGCACCAGCACTGTTGCATTAGCTGTTTGGAGCAAAAATGCTCCAAACTTCGAATGGACACCCGGAATTTATTCGGAGTCTAAACAGTGCAAGCCAAAAATGCAAACCACTTGGAAACGACATTCCTGACTCAACAGAATCGACGAACAAGCAATCGAGGTCGCTTCGTTAAAATGTTGACCAAAGTCAACACTTTACAAAGAAACACAACAAAACACCAAAAGCTAGAAACCCAACCCATTAGCCTTGGGAAATGAACCAAAGGTCGTTCCAGACCAAACTCGGCATTACTGAGCTAACAGAATTCGATTTTGAGCACATTTACCAAGAAAGTTGACCAATGTAAAACTTTAGGCAAAACTCTAAAGCAAAAATGTCTAATCGCACCAACTCCAAATGGAAGCCTCAAAACCTGAATCGATCATCACACTAGATAAAAATGACCCTTTTGGAGCTGATTGAATTGATGGAATTCCGATCCGACATGAGAATCTCCGGATGTTGACTAAAGTCAACTCTTTCAAGCTTAAAGCCTCTAAACTCAAAAACTTGCACCAAACCCAACCAAACACCTCGGGAAGCATGCCACCCAACCCAGCATCACACCAAAGTCATAAGGAAGCTACGGGAACAGAAAAAATAATAAAGACACATGAAATCACATAAATGACCCCCGAGGGTCATTACAATGAAGGGAGGTAATTATGTACGAAACTAGTGGAATTTCTTTAAGTTAGCTATAAAAGATACCCTTTTATAATGTAACTAGTATTCGTACCCCCGTGATTTTATACTCTCTTTCTAATAGTAATATAGAGACATAGATTTTAAATTAATTTTAAATTTAAATAATAAATACTATTTTTTTGTGATGCTAAAACGTGACAGTTTTTGCCTTTCCAATTTTATACAGATAGATTATGGGTGTTCATCGGCCGGTTCAGTTCAGTTTTATATATTATCAGTTTGGTTTATCGATTTTTAATTTTTAAATACGCTAAACCAAAAACCAAACCAACAAGATACTTTTTATCGATTTTCGGTTTAACAATAAGAAAATGCTTATAAAACAATTATATGACTTCTCCGATAATTTGATGAGATAAGAAAATAATGTAACTTTACAAATGCTAATAGAATAGAAAAAATAATAACTAAGACGAAAAGAACTATACAAGTGTAACAAAGGTCGGTAACATGTCTCAAATGTTAATGAGTTGAGGCAACATATTTTATCAAAAGCTCATAGTTCACTGTATTCTATTCACCCAAGAGCCACCAACATGTACTGTGATTTGCAGGAGGTCTATTGGTGGAATGGAATTTAGGAGGATATCATGGAATTTTTGGCTAAGTGTCCAAATTGCCTACAAGTAAAGGTTGAGCATAAAAAACCAGGAGGCTTGGCTCAAGACATTAGCATTCCTATATAGATATGGGAAGACCTGAATGTGGATTTTATTACAGGTTTACCCTGCACTCGGAGGAAACAAAATTTGATTTGGGTCATGGCGGATCAATGAAGAAGTCGACACATTTTCTCCCTGTGAAGACTTCATATTCAGCGAAGGACTATGCTAAATCATATACCCGAGAGATGGTTAAGTTGCACGGTGTGCCCTTATCCATTATATCGAGCCGAGGTACCCAGTTTACTTCCATGTTTTGGTGGTCTTTTCAAAAAGGCCTTGGAACCCAAGTTAAGCTTAGTATATCCTTTCATCCTTGGCAAAGATGACCGTACTATTCAGACTTTGAAAGATATGTTGACAGCTCTTGTGATTGACTTCAAGGGTAATTGGGATGATCATTTTCCTATGATTGGGTTTTCTTATAATAATAGTAATCACTCAAATATTCAAATGGCTCTATTTGAGGCTCTCTATAGTAGGAGGTGTGGTCTCCTATCGGTTGGTTTGAAGTTGGTGCGGTCTCTTTTATAGGGCCTGAGTTGGTACATGAGGCTATGGAGAAGATTTGACTTATTAGAAAAAGGTTGAAAATGGTTCAAAGTCGACAAAAGTCTTATCTAGATGATAGAAGAAGAGAGCTTGAATTTGATGATGATTTCATGACCCAAAATACACCCTAGATGTGACATGCCGAATAAGACCTCGAGAGATCCAAAACTAGCTGCTTGATATAAGCTTGAGGTACAGGAAATACAATAAAAGATATTGTAATCAATATAAGTCTCAACATCATAAATGAGATAATAGATACCAAAAGAGTACATAAGAGAATGCGCGGAATACCATAAAAATGTATGCATTACAATATGATGAACTTAAACATGATATGCATCACCAAACAAAACGTAGTAAAAAGCCTTTAAAGAGAAATTATAAATCATGAACAAGGTCAATGCATATTGAAAACCATAGAAAAGCTTTGAAAAAACTTTTAAAGAAAACATAATTCATTTGTGGGATATTTACTGTTAACCGACAATAAGACCATGTGATCTATAACTTGGAATTTGGTGTAGCCCTCACACTGAAAAGATAGAGTCTACTTTCCTAGGTAATAAATTTGTATCATTCATTATTACTAAAGTGGATCCACTAGCTAGGTCATTTAAGACAATCCTACGGGGACACATAGATTGGGATAAGGGAATTGCTACTAAAGACTAAACCTCTTCTAACAGTAAGACCTCCATTCCAAAGTCCTCTCTATGCTAAGTAAATTCCAATGGAAAAGACATCATCATAATCATATCAAAATAATAGGAAAGGCAACTACTTAAATACTACCAATGCAATCATAAGTTCATATTAGAGTAGCTCCTTTCAAACAATGAATTCACTTTAAAACACTTACCTTCCTAAGCATCTAAATAACAATTTCATTCAAATGTGAGAAAATCTTTCACAAATTATTAACACTTTATCTTAAAAGTATCCTTTAGTCATAAATCATCAATTTCATGAAACATGCATAAATCCAAAATCGTAATTTATAAGTTCATAATCATCATAAGAGTAATAATGTGTGGGTTCATATGAAATCAATGGGAAAATATGTAATTGAATCAAATCATGCATAATAAAATAAAATAATAATAATTGAATCATAATATATTGAACCCATAGAGAATCACATAAAACCCTAGAAAATTTGGTAGAATTCAATGGAGAATTTATTTTCTTTTGGAACCCAATGGATGAAAGGGATCCATTGGTGAAGTTTCCACATACCTTGAAGAATCCTAGCTTTAGAATTGAAAGAGGAGACTTGGAGCTGGAAGATCCATTGAATCTCTTGAAGCCTTGGGAGAAAACCTGGAGAAGAAGATTGGAGAAATATTGGGGTTTGAGTGAATGAGAGGGAATAGGTGGATTGGTGTCTTTCGAAGTAATTTATGCTCATTTAGAAAATGTAAAACTGACATAGTATAAGGGTTAAAAGAGTGAAAAAAGACCTAAATAGCATTGACCTAAAATTGTTTGAACACCCACTATGAAAGCCTTCCACAGACCGTTAATCGGTTCACCGTCTGTCAACCCATCCGTAGACCCTGCCTTAGATTATTTTTCATAAGGTTCAGGTCCAAGGATGGCTTCAATGACCGTGGACCCTTTCACCATCCATCAATCCATCCTTAGACCCGTGCCTTATAATATTTTTCACATGGTTCGAGTCCAAGGATGGCTTTACTGACTGCGGACCCTTTCATCATCCGTGAACCCATCCATAGACCTATGCCTTAGAATATTTTTCACAATGTTAAGGTACAAGGATGGATTCAGTGACCGTGGATGCTTTCACTATCGGTGAACTCATCTATAGACCCCTGCCTTTGAAATTGTTTCCCAAGGTTCAAGTCTAAGAATGGCTTCACTGACTGTGGACCCTTCAACCGTCCATGAACCCATCCGTAGAAGCCCATTTTAACCGATTTCAATTGTCTTTTCTCATCCAAACTTCCAACTAATTTTATATACTTCTTAGGTTTTACAATATCTCCCCCTTGGAAACATTCATCCTCGAATTGCATTCAAGCAAACGTGAATAGAATACGGAGAGAAACTGTCATCCCAACATGAATGTAATATACATAAAAAAATGCACATAATCAAGGAGTAATAGACTCCAAGCAAAAACATAAACTTAAAACAAGGTTTCATGAGCATGAATGCATATGGAAATATGAGAATGACTAAAATGCATGAATCCAAAATAATGAACCATGAAGAACTTAATACCTCAAGCCAGAATAGGAGTGGAGGGAAATAGATGAGGATACTTGGATATCATATCAGCTTCGGTCTCCAAAGAACTTTTACGAAAGTAGTACCTATATTTCTGAACTTCAGAACTTGACATCAGAGATTTCAATCGAAACCTCTTCATAAGAGAAATTTTCCTTAACTCCCAAAATTTTCAATGGCACTATAGACGTCGGATCTCCAATACACTTTTTTAACAACGAGACATGGAATACCGGATGCACCGATACCAAATTGGAAGGTAACTCTAATTCATAAGCCACTTTGCCATCACACCTCAAAATTTGATATAAGCCCACATAGGTGGGATTAATCTTTCCTTTTTTTCCGAAGCTCCTCACATCCTTCATTGGTGAGATTTTCAGGTAAATTCAATCATCAACATCAAATATAAGCTCTCTTCTTCTAACATCGACATAATACTTTTGTTGACTTTGAGCCATTTTCAACCTCTCTCGAATAAGTCAAACCTTCTGCATAGCCTCAGGCCCTAACTTGGGCCCTATCAAAGTGACCTAACCAACTTCAAACAAACCAATAGGAGGCCTACACCTCCTACAATAGAGAGCCTCAAACAAAGCCATTTGGATACTTGAGTGATAACTATAATTATAAGCAAGCTCGATTAAAGGAAAATGATCATCCTAATTAACAATAAAGTCAATCACACAAGCTCTCAACATATCCTCCAAAGTCATAATAGTACGCTCGACTTGACTGTCGGTCTGAGGATGAAAAATCGTACTAAGCTTAAATTAAGTACCAAGACCCTTCTGAAATGACCTATAAAACTGAGATGTAAATTGAGTACCACAATCTGAGATAATGGATAAAGGCACCCCCATGCAACCTTACAATTTCTTTAGTATAAAGCTTAGCATAGTCCTTTGCTGAAATGAAGTTTTCACTAAAAGAAAATGAGCCGACTTCGTCATCCAATCAACAATAACCCAAATTGAGTCAAATTAAGGAAGAGTACGAGGTAAACCCATAATGAAGTCCATATTCAAGTCTTCCCACTTCCAAGTAGGAATGCTAATGTCCTGAGCCAAACCACCCTATTTTTGATGCTTAACTTGCACTTGTCGACAATTTGGACTCTAAGCTAAAAACTCTGTGATATTCTTTTTCATCCCATTCCACCAATAGACTTCCTGCAAATCTTGATACATCTTGGTGGATCTCGGGTGAATAGAATACTGAAACAACTTATGGGTTTGAGTTATCTAAACTCGTACCCAAATTGGTGCTCAATACTACTCCTAAAACATGCAATAATGCTCATATGATATATGTGTTGAGATAATACTCAAATACTTCTTTCAAATCATACTGAATTTTCTCTTTAACTAACTGAAATAACTTTCTAAAACAGATTATCCTTTCTTCAAAACTAGTCATATTTTTTTTTTTGGTTAAGTCTGATTTTGCATTAATATCAAAAGTATACTTACAAATAATATTAGAGCTTTGACTACCTACTCTCTCATGAAACAAACCTCTACATTAAGCAATGAAAACATTAAGAATTAATTGTAGAGCCTCAACTACTTCTAGCGCCTCTTAAGGATTGCGAGCAAACATTTGGAGAGCTTGTTGCCATTTCTTCTTTGTTTGACTTCTGATATGTATATGCAAAGCTATCTCTTTCAATAATACCTCTGCATCAAGCTTGAAATTATGGAATGTCATCTTGTTTCTCTCATGCCATATACTATAGAAAAGCATGGCAAAAACACTAAATAGAATTTCAGTTGCTCCTGTTTTCCTCCAAGCTATCATACACACCGATTTCAACTTAGCATTCCAGTTTTGAATGCTACTTTATATCCCCCATCTAGTGAAAGAGTCTTCTCCATAATGCCTTGGTGATTAGACATTCAAAATATAGATGATCAAATGCTTCCAATGTAGCATCACAATACACACAATCTAGAGGCACCCAGATTCATGATTTCATCAACCTGTCCACTGTTGCAAGTCTTTTATGGAAATCTAACTACAAAAGAAATTTTAATCATGAATGCACACAACAGTGTAAAGTATAACTTCTCCACTCCTCTTTAGGATACTGAGGCATCAAACTAGCATATATCCTTTTTGTGGAATAAGGTTCACCCTTCTTAATTGTCTTTAATGTTGCTAGTAGAGCACCATGACTACTGTTTTCTTTCAGTAAGAGTTCCCTTTATTCCAATATCTTCCTCACAACCCAATATGCAGTCTTTGGAATATGGATTGTTTCAATAGGCTTGTTCCTTATAAAGAAGCTCTGAATTCACCGAATCCACAATCAATATTTCTTTCTTGCCACATTCCACAACTGTTTTAGGATATCTGCCCTATTCCATAAGCTCAAGTTAAGTATGTTCTATCCTCTAGCAGCTTAGGGTTTACAAATATTTTATCAAGATGCTAAAGCCTTCTTAGACACAGTAATAGCACCAGTCCATAAAAATGTTCTACTTATTTGATCAGTAGCATTAAGTAGTTTCTTGGGGATAAGCAATACTTGTGCCCAATATTCTTATACACCAAACAATTAATCCAGTGAACACTTCATGCGTAAGAGAGTACCTTTGCTGACCAACAAGTGACTTTTTCTGTGATCTTCTCTATCAAAGGCTGATAGTGGTGTACACAAAGGTTCTTTGTGTTTAGTAGCACCCCAAGATACCTTAATGGTAGCCTTCCTTTTTCATATCCCAACTCATCAAGAATCTCTTCTTCAATGTGTTGTGACACTTCAGCAATATATGATGCACTCTTTGTAGCATTAGCATAGAGGCCAGAGACCAAAGAGAATCTCTTGCAAGGAGCATGTAAGAGTCAAATTAAAATAATATTAGCCCTGTAGTACATCAAAAGATCATCAGCAAAGCATATATGAACACTTCAAAATTACCTGCATCTAGGATGAAAGTTAAAATATACATTATGTTCTAGCATACTCAACTCCCTTCCTAGGTATTCCATGGCTAAAAAAACAGATAAGGAGACATGGGATCTCCTTGTTTCAATCGTCTTTTAGTCTGGAAAGGTGGAGTCAATACCCTTTTAATAAACACTGAATGAGATACAATAGATACACATGTCATGATCCATTCGATGCATTTAGTAGGAAACCCATATCAAACACTTGTAAAAAGCTGCATTCTAGTATGTCATATGCCTTCCATAGGTCAGCTTTTAAAACACATCTTGGGGAGATCCACTTTCTTGTGTAGCACTTAAAGAATTCATGGCTGTATATGATATTATCTATGATACTTCTTCCTTCAGCAAAAGTAGACTATGTCGGCCCCACTAAGTCAACAAGGATTGTATTCAATCTTCTAGTCAATACCTTAGATATAATCTTATACATTTTAGAAAAACATGCTATAGACCTGTAATCTTTGTCATGGGTGGGAGACGGAACCTTTGATATCAAAGTAATGGCAGTGGTGTTAATTGCAGGGTTCATAACACATGTTCTAGAGAAATAGTGAACAGCCTCTACCACATCTTCCTTAATTACCTCCCAGTTTCTAGTGAAAAACTCAATAGGGAACCTATTCACCCCTGGGTCTTTCTCTTTAGGCATACTTTTAATAGCGTTACAAATCTCTTCATATGTTACTGGTTTGATCAGCTCTTGTTGTTATTCTAGATTAAGACATTGTCCTACCTTAACCACTTCTAAGTTAACATAGGGCAATTCATCTATACTATCCCTCATCAGGCCAGAAAACACCTTAGTAAATTCCCTTTCAACAGCTACTGGCTTAGTAAGTTTAACATTGCTCTTAGTATGCACTGAGGTCATAACATTATGGCTAATTCTAATTTTCCATTCTGCATGGATATATTTTGTGTTGGAATCATTACACTCTATCCAATGTTGCTCTAGCCTTCTGTCTAAGTACCTGCTCCTCAACACTGCTCTATTTCTCCACCTCAATTATAAGCTTCTTTTCCTTCTCAATCAACAAATCATCTAAAATTTGTGCCTTCATTTTCCCTTGAATAAATTCTAATTGCTCCCTAGATAAATTTAGTATTTGTCTATAAGAAGGAAAATATTCATTCACCTCTTGCATCATGCTCGTATGTTTTTTTAGCTTAGTCCATACCCTATGATATGGGAGCTCCTTGTGAACAATGGTCAATGCCTGCTTTATAATATGGTGAAACTGAGAGTTCTCCATAATATTCATATATAATCTAAATAGCCTCAGATGCAAGTTCATATGTGAGCAAACTTTAATTAGAACAGGTGAGTGGTCTGCTATAAATTCTTCTACTAATCTCTTTTTTATTACACCATGTATAATGCGAGCCAATATATCATAAGGGGGACAATTGCATAGTATCTATCTATCCTTGGAATCCCTTCTGCTTAGTGGATATGACCACTGAGCCCATTCTATCCCCTATGCCTAAGACACTATTAAAGTCCCAACCAGCAACCATGGATAGTTATGGTGTAACTCAACCTTTGTCAGTGCATCCCATGGCATGTCCTTGTGTTAAGTGTCATTTTTAGCATATACAATAATGAGATAGAGAGTAATTTGAGTGCCTGGATCCTCTACACTACATTGACTAAATTGATCCTGGTTGTAAATGATGGTCATATTGATGTTACTCCTCCCCAATAACCAGATTCTACCATTAAGGGTGGATGAGTAATTAAAGTAAGATTTCCAGCTTTTAGCCATAGTCTGTACAATTCTCTGAGCACCATCTTCCTTTACTCTAGTTTCCAAGCATCCAAAAATGACAATCTTTCTCCTTGCTAGAAGGAGTTTAATCTCCTTCTGTTTGTAGGCCTGATTGAGGCCCCTAATGTTCTAGGTTGAGATAATCATGGTGGGTTGAAAGGCATGAAGTTTCCAAAACTTTCATGTTAAACTAAGATTTGTTTACCACTTTTGTGATTCAGCTCAATAGCACCTACCTTTTCTAGTATATTTTTAGTTCTAGTGGCTGGAGATTGAATTTTCTTTGTAATTACATGCCTCTTGCTAGAATCTAGGGATTTCAGTTTCTCAACATTTATTTTTGGGTTCACAATAGTAGTAGTAGGTTCCTCAATTATTCTATTCTATCTTCTTTCCCTCCACTTCTTCATATGTGGCTTCTTGTTTCTTGTTCTCTTATATGCTTCAATCACAGGTGCATTCTCTACTTCTGCATCATTTGCCTTCTGTGCTTTTTGGTACCAACACTCAACGTCTGTACGCCCAAACCTAAGATATTCGTTACAATATTTTTTTCCCAGTCATAGTCCACTAATTGCTTCCATGGCCCCGAAGGCGTCTCGAATTGCACTACCTAAATCAAAGGTTGAGAAACATCAATGTCTATAAGAACTCTTGGATAAGAAATTTTATCAGCATTTGCAGTCACATTATCTATGTGCAAAGGCTTTCCTACTACACATGCTACCTTACTCAACACCTCAGTTGACCAATATCCTACTGGTAGTCGAGGAAACATTACCCATAAAGGGATCTGCTCATATTGTCTTGAGCAAAGTCAAAATTAATCTCCCACTGTTAAAGGATCATTGGCCTGTTATTGTAGTAGTAAGGTCCATATTTGAGAACTTCCTCCTTGTCCTTCCTTGTATGGAACTTTAAGATAAAGTACCCCTTATCATGAAGTGGAACTTTAGGAGTTTTGACAAAGTCCCATACTCGCTTAGCAAAGTTCGTCATTAACTATTCCGAAGGGGAATCTCCCAATACATAGCCAATACGAGATGAATCTCGGGTTTTGACATGCTATTTGATATCCTCTTCCTCAATTTTGACTGTAATTACACCATTTTTCAGAGTTGGCGGTAGTGTCTGATTCCTCTGGTATCAAATAAAACCGTTGTGGCAATTAGCTTCCAAAATTTATGGTAGGACGTCCTCTTTTGTACCCATCAAATGTGTAACAGTGGTAGAAAGTAAGGCGGTCGATCAGTGCCGGACCATGGTCAATTCTGGGCACAATTGCAACCTTGGGAATGTGCACCGAGAGAAAGACTAAGCATGCCTATTGTGTGCCTCGTTATTTTCTCTTCTTTACCAACACAAACAAGTCATGTTTTCTTTAAGAAATTGTGTATACTTTTCTTTTGAGACTATGCATCTTGATGCAAAAATATACTTTCTAGAAACTCTTCTAAAATAATACACTTGAAGTTAAAATATATTTTCTTGAATTTTTTCTTGAATAATGCACATAAAGCAAATGTATACTTTCTTGAAACTCTCCTAAAATAATGCACTTGAAGAGTGAAATAATAGTACTTTCTTGAAACACTTCTTGCAGATCTTGAAACTTACTCTCTTCATGAAAAAATGCATATGAAAGACTATGACAAGATTTGCAGATACCTTTAGCAAAAAGTTTCCATGTAGTAGTATAAGCATGAACCAACAATCCATAATCATCAAGGAATATAAAATACCATAATTGTGATAATAAAAATAAAGAATCAATGATAAGAGATAGAGAGAATTCAAAAATCATGATCTTTTGACGGTAAAATCCTTAGCTTTGATCGTACTAACGAAAATTATAGATGTATGACAAGAGGAAGAAGTTAATCCCTCACTATGATAGCCTTACATACCTTAAACACTTCATTAATCTTGAAGAAGAACCCTAACTTGAAGAAGAACGATCAAGAAAACCTTTTTTGAGAGTATTGAATTAGTTTCTTGAAAACCCTTTGGCCAAGAGTTATGATTTCTATTATTGATTCATAATTATATGAAGAAATTTGAGTTGGAATGATTGAAATATTTGGAGAAGGACTTACCTTGAAAAATAATCTTGATTGGAAATCTTACGCTTGAGTTTTCCTTAGAGTTTTGCCTTGGGGTTTGAGAGAGAGTAGAAGGGGGAATTAAGAGATGCAAAATCTGATTGCTCAGGGTCTTTTAGGAATTAAGAAATTCGTTTAGGGTTTTCTTAGGGGTAAAAGGACAAAACAACCTATTTTAGTTTTTTCCCGTCGGCTAAAACTTTAATGCGTTACATTAGGTTAGTAAAATTACCATAACACTTTACTTTGACCTCCGATTGATGTAAATATCTGAGGAGTTGGAAAGAAGACGCTGATATCTGTAATTTGGTAGGTTATGGGTCAGCTAACTCATCATATTATAAGTGATATGATCATTTGAAGTTGACCCAAATAAATCTTATATAAAATTCAATTGGTAAGGAAGCTTTCAACTCAACTTTTTGCTAATAGATACTTATAATCTTAATTCATCTCAAAATATATTCCCACACTACGTAATTGACCTTTAACACCTATGCACAATTAAGAATCACCCGATATGATCCTATATGCATATGAAGAATTGTTTGGATTTTAGCTTAGAAAATTACAGTGTGGTACAATAGAGGACATAGCACGAAACTCGAACCGCAGATAAGCCTCCAAGTAACCAAGAGCAAGCTGATAGGTATCAATTTCGTAGAGGATAATAAGCCCGAATCACAGAATGCGGCTTAAGATGAGATGTCCAAAACTTGAATCTTCGAGTAATAGTAGAGTCGTGTGACCATATTTTGAATCTGAATCCATATGGGCTGTCGAAGTATCCTATGTCAAATCATCTTGAAAACAATAATGGAATGGCATCCACTCCCTGGTAATGCAAATAGTACTTCAAGCTCGAACCAAATTCAATCCCAAGCTGCCAAACAAACCTCAAAATTTCAACCGAAAACCATGGGGCCATACAAAGAGGGGGTAATGGATAGAAGGTCATCAGAGCTGAGTCAATGCCTAATCTAAGGCTCATTCTATAGAACCCAAGTCTGTTACATCACCCTATAGGGAGCTAAGGCATCTGAAATGATGTCGGAGATATTGTAAGGCCTATCTGCTCCAATACATGCAAGACTATGGAAATCACTAGTCTAAGCCTAGATTAAGGCTAAGTATGCTAAAATTATTCAACAACAATAACCAAAGCATACCACAAGGTAAGGATGAATAAAGGCAACACAACAAACATGCTCACACTAATGAAAAACCAGATGAAAAGACTAAAGAATGAATTCTAAGGAATTGAGCATGTTCAACTAGGTACCCACTCCAAATTAACACAAATCAATGTATATTTACATATTCAAGCTCAATCTAAGGAATGGAAAGTCGTAGCCTACCTTAAGGCTGACTGCACGTGCTCCAAATACATAATCTGGAGCTTTTCCTTTCTGAACGACCTCTGACTGCTATATCGCTATTAAAAAGATAATCACAACGTTAATGCTGTTGTTTAGACACACAAAATGCATGAAACAAAATTGAACCCAAATTGGAGTCAAAATGGCAAATATGGGACGCGCACCGAAAATTCTGATATTGACTCCATCAAATGGTCCTAATTAGCTCCCAGAACCTGTGTCCCAAAACAAAACACAACTCGGGGCTTTGGAACAGCCCGAAACCAACTCATGCATAAAATCGCCATTAAAGAACCAAGAAAAGGGGCTGGGCAGCCCCTTTGGGGTTGAATTTACCTCAAACCAACAATCCCCGATGCCCTCCAAATACTCTAATGCTACACTGTGAACTTTTCGAACATCCCAGGATTCAAATAAAATAATGCCGAGCTCAAATGAAGGAGATATCAAACTTTGAAGGTTTGAGTGAACTGCTGAAATGCGTTAGGTCTTTATTTAAAAAGGCTAAGAAATTTTCTCTTCATGAACGGGGCAAGGAGGGCCCGCGAACATGAAGGCGTAGAAGCTAACCCTTCACAAATATAGTGGAAGCCCTGCAATACGAATGGTAAAGACCTAAGGCACCACAATTGCGGCAGGAGGCCAGCGATCGTAGAGGTTCAATAAATCAAACCCTCGCGAATGTGGCCAAGCCATGCAATCACAGAGGCCAGCAATCAGGGCCTTCACGAACGCGGCCAATGGGCTCACGAATGCAAAGGGAAAAATGGCCCTATACAAGCTATTGCATATCAGCTGGTTTTGGCCAATCCCAAAATCCCCAACGGGATTCTCGGGATTTTTTCAGAATCCCCTGCATGCAAATGAAATATGCTACCCAACCTAATTTGACATTTCAAACTCAATAGAGGAGTCGAAACATCCAATTGCGCTCATCTTGACAAAATTTGGGTCCCATACCTAAGCTCCATTTTAAGCCAAATTCAACAAGGGGGCTCGAAATTGGCTCTGAAGCATCAGGATCTGCATGAAAGGTCTTCCTAGAAAAAGCTTGATGTTTCGAAGCTAACAGAATCATCATATTGCATTCTAAGGCTGTCTTCCTTAGTTTTTGACATAATTCAACAGTTCAAGTTTTAGAAGATCCAAAACACGGATATTTGCATAAAAACCAAAGAATGACCAAGTGAGCTGACTGCCAGTCCCATCCCGTCATGAATGAATTGGGGTCACCATAGGAATGCTCTAAACAAAAAAAGGTATTTATGCAGAAATGACCTGGAGGGTCATTACAACACCCACTACTAAAGAGGACTTTCATTCGCAAAAGTTATAGTCAAGAAGTATCTGAAGGCTCAAACAAGTCAAAAAATTGCTCTCGAATCTCATGCTCGATCTCCTAGTTAGCCTCCTTAATTAGATGATGCCTCAATTAGATTTTACCCATAAAATGGCTCTCAAATGCAACCGCGCACATATTTGGCATGAATAGAAACTTGCTCCTCCACGAAGGTCAAACGTTCATCCAGCTTAGCTGAATCATATTAGAGCAAAAGAGACTCGTTAGGAATATACCGGTAGAGCATCAAAACTTGGAAACCAAGGTGAACAGATGAAAAACCAAGAGGTAGGGCCAACTCATAAGCGATACCACCAACTATATGAAGGATCTCAAAAGGCCCAATATACCTGGGGATCAGCTTTCCCCGCCTCATAAACCTCATCATGCACTTCCTGGGTGATAGATGGAGGAATACATGATCGCCAACTTAGAATCTCAACGGTCGATGCCTACGATCGGCAAAACTTTGGTGCCTACTCTGAGCTATCCTGAGCCTATCTTGAATCACATCACATGATCTAAATCCTCCTGAAGAAAATTGGTACCACGTAGCCTAGCGTCTTAAAAATCAAACTAACCAAACAGAGAGCGACAACGCCTACCATATAAGGCCTTAAACGGGGCTATCTGAATACTAGAGTTTTAGTTATTGTAATACATAAACTCTGTCAAAGGAAAGATGTGGGCTCCATTGACATTCAAAATCAAATACACAGGACCAAAACAAATCCTTAAGAAACTCAAAAGTACGATTCGTCTGGCCGTCAGTCTATGGGTGGGAAGTTGTGCTAAGGTCAACACAAGTACCTACTACCTCTTGAAAGGTCCACCAAACAATAAGAGTGAACTGAGAACCCGGATCTGACATAATAGACCTAGGCACACCATGAAGCCGGAGTACTTCCTTAATATAGAAACGAGTCAACCTCTTAGACATGGTCAATCAATCCACGATGAGAATGGTGATACAATCCACACCTCTAGAAGTCTGAGGCAAACCCATAACACAGTCCATGGTGATACTATTCCACTTCTACTCCGTAATGGGTAATCTCTAAAACTTACCACTAGGCCTCAAATGCTCGGCCTTCACCTACTGGCAACACAGGCAACGGGACACATAGTCTGCAATATCTCTCCTTATACTGCTCCACTAGTAGTGTTGCCTCAATTTTTAATGCATCTTAACAGTTCCCGGAGTGATTGAATATCTGGAATCATGGGCCTCACAAAGGATTAACCGAATCAAATCCTCAACTCTCAAAACACAGATACAGACATAAAATATCAAAACTCCATCTAAATCTAAGGTTGCATGTCATGCATTACATTCCTACAATTGATCTTGAAGGGGAATCAACGTCTCATTCTCAAACTGGAAACCACAAATTCTCTCTAATAATGAAGACTGAACTCCCATATACGGCAATAGTCACCTAGAATCTGAAATATACAACCGAATCATCCTATTGGCTAAAGACTAAATGACTAAAGACAGAGGTAGCTCCACAGTAAACATAAATTCTAGATTACCCATACTCACCGCCTTCCAGCTCAAGGTTTCCGCTACTACATTCTTCTTGCTCGGATGGTAAAGAATAGAGAGGTCATAGTCTTCAAGAGCTCAATCCAATGGGGCTTCCTTGAATTAAGGTCCCTCGAACTCATAATGTACTGAAGATTTGTTTGTTTAGTGTAGATATCACATTGAACTCCATATAGGTAATGCCTCCACATCTTAAGCACAAAAACTATGGCTGACAACTCCAAGTTATGAGTGGAGTAGTTGCACTCATACAGCTCAAGCTGCCTTGATGTATAAGATAATACCCGGCCCTACTACTTCAATACATAACCCAAATAACTGCAAAATGCATCACGATACACGATGAAGACCTCGTCTTCAACTAGAAGAGTCTATACAAAAGCAGTGGTAAGCAACTGCTTGAGCTTTTGAAAGCTTAACTCACACTCCTCAGACCACTCAAATGGAACATCAAGGCGAGTTAACCAGGTCAAAGGTGGTGCAATGGTGGAGAAGCCCTCCATAAACCATATGTAGTAGCCTGCTAGTCTAACAAAGGTCTAAATCCCAGTAACTGAGGTGGGCCTAGCCTAAGCACAATTAGCCTCAATCTTTACCGAATCTACCATGATACCATCCTTGGACACGAAATTCCTTAAGAATACTACATTCACAGGCCAAAACTTGCAATTTGAGATCATGGCATAAAGCCGTCGATATCTTAAATTCTGGAGCACAATCCTCAAATTGTGGTCATTCTTTCTCTAGCTTCGCGGATATAGAAAAATATCATTAATGAACACTATCACAAATGAATCAAGTTAAGGCCTGAACGCCTGTGACATCAAGTCCATAAAGGCGGCACGGGAGTTAGTCAACCCAAAAGACATCACTAGGAACTCATAATAAATGTAATGAGTCCTAAATGCAGTCTTAGGGATGTTTATATCCTAATCCTCAACTAATGGTAACCGGATCCGAAATAAATCATAGAAAACACTATAGCATCCTGAAGCTGGTCAAATATATAATCAATATGAGGCATGGGGTAATGGTTCTTCCCTGTCACCTTATTCTATTGCTTGTAATCAATACACATCTGCATGTATCCGTCTTTATTCTTCACAAATAGGATGGGGGTACCCCAATGCGATATACTAGGTCGAATGAATCCCTAACCCAAGAGATCCTAAAGCTGAACACTGAGCTCCTTAAGATCTACAGGGGCCAATCTGATAAGGTTGAATAGAAATAGGTTGAGTGTCCGGCTCAAGGTCAATAGGAAAGTAATATCACGCTCTAGGGGGTAGGCCATGTAGGTCAGTAGGAAACACAAGGAACCTGCCTACTCACATCCCATACATATGCCAAGTAAGAAAAGCAACCACTAGCCACCAACCTCTAGGCCCAAATAAAAAAGATAACTCCAACTGATGTGAGACTACAAGAGCCTAACCATACCATCAGGGGAATACAAGGCATGGCAAAGGTATTAGTTTTAGAAAAGCAATCAAAGAGTGTACGCTAGGGGGATAAAATGTGCACACCCAGAATCACATCAAAATCCTACACATCAAGCAATATAAGGTTAGCCCAGGTGTCATGCCCCTGGATAGTCACAAAATAAGATCGAAAAACTGGATCCACTACTAAAAACTTATCCACCAGGGCCGGCACACAAAGGTGCAGCAAAACGCTCAAAAATTATACTCAAATGAGAAGTAGAATACACATATACATATGAAAAAGCATAGCCTGAATGAAATAAAGCCGAGGAAGGCTATGGCATAAGGGAATCGTACTTCTAATCACTACATCTAATGCCTCAACCTTCGCCCTTGCCAGAGCTTCATACAAGTGGGCATGTCAACCCCTACCTTGAGAATCTATCCTACAACCTGACCTTCCTCTCTAGGGAACACCTCATGCACCCTGGTGACCATCTCGATGCTCTTGACCCTAGCCTCCACCTCTAACTTGATGTACTTCTACTAGAGCCGGTCGAGGGTCATATGGAGCTGGTGCAATCATCCTACACAAGGAACTATATCTAAACCAATGATCAAGCTCCCTACATTCATAACAACCCTATGAAGATCAGCCATCAGGACCTGAAGCACCCGACTTTGACACAACTTGACCCTGACTCATGTCTTTATCACTCTAACTGTACAGTTCACCTCTAAAGCCTAAGTGAGGCTTGAATAGATCGGCTGGAGTTACCCTGCTGAAACTTCTAGCGTGGTCTATCGTAGAAGTCCCTTAGTCCTAGAACAGGACCCACTGTAGCTACCCTTATACGTAGCCCTCTTGACCCTGCCCCCATGGGCCTTACGATAGAGCTGCTAAATCATGTAAGTATGGTGAACTACATCAAAAAATGGATGGTCCACTGAGACCATAACATGGGTCTCAATCTACAACTTTAGTCTTAAACCTTGGACCTTGCACCAAACTCTCTCTTCCTGAGTACGTAGAATAATAGTAGTATGATGGGAGAGCTCGTGGAACCTCATCTCATACTCAGATAGAGTCATAGAGACCTACTCTAACCTCAAAAACTAATCCTAGAGTCTAGATCTTATGCTTCATGGGATAAACCATGCAAAGAAGGCCTCTGAGAACTTTGATGATGACACCAATGGAGACCGAGCTGGCCTAGTTTTAAGATAAGAAAACCACCACTCTCTGGTTAGCCCATAAATCTTGAAAGTAGTGAAGTTTGTTCTTTTCGACTCCACCAAGCTCAAAGTATATAGCCACTCACGAAAAGTAATGTGAAACTCATGGGAATCCTTCCCAAAAGGCCCCAAAAACCTCAAAGATGATTTTCTCAAAAACACTCTGAGCATTTTTAGCTCCTGTAGCGGCATAGCTCCAAGTGCAATCATGGGCTGGGCACCCTCCAGGCACTACCAAAATCTAAGGTTCCTCTAGTGTAGGTTGACCCTGTTGGGCTGGTGCAACTGTAGCTGTAGCTGGGGCCTGTTGCATACCCCCTAACACTATCAATTGCTAAGTGATGGCTCCCTGTAGATTGAGAAACATAGCTGGACCGGGTGATGGTTTGACAGATCCCAACCCCACCGCCTGAGGAGAAATCAGATCTGCCTGATGCTCTGGTGTATTCTATGGAACCCTCTTCCTATAAGGGACTTGCGCTACAGCCATAGCACGATTTTGAGATCATCCTCTACCCCTAGCTAGGGGACTACTTGAAGGTACGCGTGGATCACCTAAACTCGTTGAATATCAAGTATGAGCCATTCTTTGAATCTGTGAGAAATCTGAAGAAAATATTATTGATTGTGTATTTACATTATTTCATTGAGACCATATTTATAGACAATACATTGAACTCCTTTTTCCAAATAGAATTCGTATTCCTATTCTAAATAGTATTGTAATACTTATTCATATTCGAACACTCCCCCTCAATCTGGTGCATATAAATCATACGTACCTAGCTTGTTACAGATGTAATTAATATGAGGACTGGAAAGGGACTTGGTGAAGATATCTACAAGCTGATCATTTGACTTCACAAATTTCGTAACAGTATCTCCTGAGAGTATCTTTTCTCTGACAAAGTGACAGTCAATCTCAATGTGCTTAGTCCGTTCATGAAACTTGGGATTTGATGCGATATGAAGGGTCGCTTGATTATCACACACAAGTTCGATCTGACCGATTTCACCAAATTTTAGCTCTCTCAGCAACTGTTTGATCAAAACTAGCTCACAAGTTGCTGCAACCATTGCTTGATAATCTGATTTTGCACTAGATCAAGCAACTATACTATGTTTCTTACTCTTCCAAGACACCAAATTACCTCCTACTAAAACACAATATCTGGATGTTGAACGTCTATCAGAGGGTGATCCTGCCAAATCAGCGTCTGTATATCCAGTGATATGCTCATGGTCTTGATCCTTGAAAAGTAGTCCTTTACCAGGAGCTGACTTTATATATCGCAAAATACGAACAACCAAATAGATACATCGATTTGGTGAAGAATGTCGATAAAATACAGAGTGATTAGCTCTACTACGAGTCATACTAAACTGTTGAATTACTGTGCTGAACTTTCCAAAACAAGCTCGAGAAGATTGTTTCGGACCATAGAGTGATCTATTCAATTGTCATACAGGGCTACTAGACTCCCCTGAGCAACAAAACCAGGTGGTTTCTCCATATAGACTTCCTCCTCAAGATTACCATGCAGAAAAGCATTCTTAATGTAAAACTGATGAATAGGTCAATGACGAACGGCAACCATAGATAGAAAAAGATGGACATATGCTATTTTATTCATAGGAGTGAAAGTGTCACTATAATCTAGCCCAAATATCTGAGTATACCCTTTGGCAACAAGGCGAGCCTTAAGCTGATCAACCTGACCATCTGGACCAATTTTGACTGCATAAACCCAACGACAACCAACAGTAGATTTACCTGCAAGAAGGGAGACAAGCTCCCAAGTACCACTCTTATGCAAAGCAAACATCTCATCAACCATAGCCTGCCTCCATCCAGAATGAGAAAGTGCTTCACCTGTAGTCTTAGGAATGAAAATAGAGGACAAAGACGATACAAAGGAATAATGGGGTGATGATAGACGATGATCACTCAAGAAAGTATAATGTGGGTTAGCATTTTGTGTGGATCATATAACTTTTTGAAGTGCAAGCGGTTGGCTAGGAGGAGGCAAGTCTGTGGTAGGAGCTGGGTCCGGCGCATGACATGAATCATCTGGACGAGGGCGGCGATGATAAGTTAGAAGTTGTGGCACTACAACTGGAGATGTAGAAGTTACCGTAGATTCCTCAGAAGTTGGTACAGGTAAAACCTGAGGTATGGGTAAGACCTCAGATATATCAGGATGATCAGAAGATGTATAGTAAGGTTGAGACTCAAAGAATGTGACATCGGCGAACATAAGGTATCGATGAAGATCATATGAATAACAATGATACCTTTTTTGAACTCGAGAGTAACCAAGAAAGACACATTGAGGGAACGAGGGGCTAGTTTATCTTTCCCTGGGGCTAAGTTATGAACAAAACATGTGCTCCCAAAGACACAAGGGGGGGATAAAATAGAGATTTGACTGAGGAAACAATATGGAATGTGGAGCCTGATGCTGAATAGAAGATGAGGGTATTCTATTGATTAAATAACAAGATGTAAGAACTGTATCTCCCGAAAAATGCAGCAGAACATGGGATTCAAGGAGAAGAGTACGAGCGGTCTCAATAAGATGTCTATTCTTCCTTTCTGCTACACCATTCTGTTGAGGGGTGTATGGACAAGTAGTTTGGTGAATAATGCCTTGGTGAGTCATAAATTCCTGAAATTAGGAGGAGAAGTATTCTAAGGCATTATCACTACGAAAAGTACGAATAAAAACACCAAACTGATTTTGTATTTCAGCAAAGAAACTTTGGAATATAGAAAATAACTCAAAATGATGTTTCATTAAGTAAACCCAAGTACATCTTGAGTAATCATCAATGAAAGTAATAAAATAATGAAATCCTAAGGTGGAACTGACTCTATTAGAACCCCAAATATCAGAATGAACTAATGAAAAAATAGACTCTAAACGACCCTCTATACTACATGAAAATGTAGCACGAGTGTGTTTCGCAAGTTGACACGACTCACAATCTAAAGTGGATAAACTAGACAAACTAGGCACCATCTTTTGTAGTTTGGATAGACTCGGATGTCCCAAACGTTTGGGAATTAGATCTGGGGAATCTTTAATGGAGCATTCTGTTAAGGAATTGATGAGGTAAGATAGTAAAGGCCTTGTGATTCATGTCATGTTCCAATCATCTGCCCCGTACTGCGGTCCTGCATAAGAATAAAATCACCACAAAAAGTTATGCTACAATGTAGGGCTTTCGTCAAACGAACAGATGCTAGATTAAATGGAGAACCAAGGACATAAAGATCAGAGTCTAGGGTGACAGAAGATAGGGGTTTGGCTTTTCCAACCCCTTTCAGTTTTGTTTGGATCCCATTGGCTAAAGTAATAGCAGGAAGAGATTAGGAATAAACAATATCAGACAAAAGTGATTTATTACCAAAGATATGATTAGAAGCTCCTGAGTCCATGACCCATTATCCAAGAGTACTAGACTATGACACACAAGAAAAAGAATTACCCACAGCAGAAACATCAGGTTGTGCTACCGAAACTACTTGTGGAGACGTTTGCTTATTTGCACGATACCGAAGGAACTTATCATATTCTGTCTGAGCACTATGAGCATTGTTGGATGGTTGATTAGGTTGAGTACCATATGCTGTTGGTGGAGATGTCTATTTACTTGCGCGATTTCGAAGGAATTATTATATTCCTTTAGAGCAATAGGATCATAACTGGGTGGTGGACCATGCAAAATATAACATATGTCACGAGTGTGACCAAGTTTATGACAATGACTACACTTGGATCGAGGTTTCCCAAAATGCCCTCCCCCTCACCAATTCTCCATAGACTGATATGTATGCTTTCTATTGTTTGAGATGAGAGAATAGATGAGTCAACAATGGGAGAGGAAACTACTTTGTGACTGGGAGGTTCAGTAAGATAAAGTAGACAAGAGAGTAATTCATCAATTGTAGGAACTGTAGGGCTAGCTAAAATCTGATCACACAATGAAGCATGGTTAGCAGGAAGTCCAGCAAGAGTAAGAACTAGAAACAATGTCTGTTTGTGTTCTTGTTGTTTTTCCACGTTTGTAGTGACTGGCATCAACGTGTCAAATTCCTCCATGACTGTCTATACCTATCCCATCTAAGTAGACATATCAGATTCTTGTTTCTTTAAATTTGTTAGCCGAGATATCACATCATAAAGTTGAGATATGTCGTTAGTGTATAAAGCACGGGCCTTTTCCCAAACTGTATAACATTTCTGGAATAGGCGAAACAAGGGCATCAACTTGGAATCAATAGAGCGCCATAGGAGACAACATAATTGAGCATCCACTTTCTCCCATTGTGCTTTGGCCTTTGCATCTTCCTCACTCGTCTTTGCCTTTACATCTACCATATAAGTCTTGTTTGTTATATGATCTTGGATACCTTGACCTTTGCACCACAAATCAACTGAGGAAGCCCAAGCTAAATAGTTTAAACTTCCCATTAATGGTTCTGAAGTGATTATAGGGCTTGAACTTCAAATCCCCGTATTTTTGGAGAAAACAACATCACAACCAAAAGACATAGTAAAAATTTTGACTTGAAAATAGTGAGAAACTGTCGAAATTAGCCTTCAGTGCCTGAAAATTCTGATTTCACCGGAAACTGCCGGAATCTACCAAAACCCTAATAACAGTGATAAGATCTAGAGAGAAATCAATGGTCTATGATTGGAAATACCAGCTGACCCCAACAGAAAAAAACAACTCGAAAAAGATGATCGGAGCAGCCCTCACGCGCTGGTGCGTGAACAGATCTCGCTAGAAAACTTCCACCTTCAAACAGTGCATGAGAGCGCATGAGGGGTTGTTTTTTGGTGGTTCTAGTGGGGGTTTGGTTTACTGAGCTTCCCGAGCCTCGTGATGGTGTTGGTTTTCACACAACACCTTCAAAACAAAAGATGACACAAATCAGCCCTAACTGTCGCCTGAATTTTACACGGTGACTTGAAGTTTCTCACCAATACTCTGATACCATGTGAGAAATATGAAGAAAATACTATTGATTGTGTATTTACATTATTTTACTGAGACCATATTTATAGACAATATATTGATCTCCTTTTCCAAATAGAATTCCTATTCCTATTCTAAACAGTGTTGTAATACTTATTCACATTCTAAGAGAACCTAATACGACATACCATGCAGGAAAGAAATACAAAGAGAGAATATTCCTAATGACACCCTGTAGCCTCCAAAAGATAGGATACGAATGTCTCTATAATGATCCGTAGGACTCTACTAGGCATTAACTTTGTACAAATGGGACCAGTGAACTTGGCTCGGATACCAACTTGACATGACCCAATTTCTCGATTCATGATCTGCCAGTAGGTAAGCAAACTCTTAACCTATAATGACAAGTATTAGGTATAACAGTAGAAACAAGCGGAAGCGACAATTTGAATACATAAATAGAAGAATAAGCGAAAGTAAATAGAAACATATATATAATAATAAGATCCCTCCCACAACCTAAAAATCAAAAGTTAGAGCTACTATAAAAAAACAACACAAGTCCAAAAAGTGGACCCAAAATACAAAGTCTTGTCTCAAAATGCAAAAGAGTAGCCAACAAAAATACAAAGGGAGACAGGTAAAGTCCAGAATGCCATGTGCTCATCCTTACCTCCAAATCTTACTGTTGTAGGCTCGATATCAGCACTGGTAACTGGTGCTCCGACTTGCACCATGAAATAGAAGTAGAGTGTAGTATGAGTACAAAAACAACATGCACTCAATATGCATCATAGGAAAACTAAGAAACAAAAGTAAAGCCAATATGAAATGATAAAATCTAACAAAGAGGTCAAAAGAGTGACATTTAAAAAGAATGCACACAAGTGTACGAAAGAACTGATGTCACGACCTAAAGTACCCCCTCGATGTGAAATAGTGTATAAGACCCCAAAGGCCCCATACAAGCCACTTAGCATACATCATACAAGATAATAGTAGTTAAGAGTTCAAAAGACAACTGTAACTCATCAAGAGTTGACAAAAGCATAGCAAAAATCTAATATAGTCTCAAGGTCATCTAATACATCAATAGATTGAAATTTAGAAAGTTACTCATACAAGTTCAAAAGTAAAATGACATAAAACTATAAACGTGGCATTGTCCTCGAAGTATGAGGACTCACCAAGTCTTTGTGATCACAAGTACAACGATCTAGCCATGAAGGAGGGAGAGGAGTCGTCACACCCTACATTAGTGAAACAATGTAGGCAAGAGTATGTGTTAGTACATAGAATGTACCAAGAATGATAACTACGCATAGAAGTTATAAAATCATGCTAAAAAGGAGATAAATATAAGATGCAATGACAAAGCTAAATCGTAAAATAACATGATGGAAAGCATGAGTTAAAAACCATGGTCAATGCAAGTAAATCATCTTAGACAAAACATACTTGAAATACCTTTTAGGAAGTAACCTTAGTTCATTATGTGGTAAATTAGCCTTAACTGACACACACCATGTGAGCTATAACATTGAATCTGGTGTCTACCCTACACTGAAAGGAGGTGTTCTTAGCTGCCAAGGTAAGAACCATAACTTCTAGCTTATGTGCATCCACTATCTAATATCTATCTAAGACAATCATCCTATGGTGGCATATAGTTTATGGGACATGGGTAATCGCCACTTGTCCACTCGGTGCTAAGAATAAATCCCATGGAATAGTCATTAATCTTACTTGCCTTTACATTATGAGATATGGGTAATCGCCACTTTTCTTATCATCCGTGGAATGACACATCAGATAGCAAATCCAAGCTAAAGTTCATTAGAATAGCTCCTTAAATCTTGATTCAAAGTTTAGTTGAGAAAACCTTTCAACCCTTATGAATCCTTCATGTGAGAAAATCCTTTCACATTCATGTTTTTGAGTAATATATGAGAAATCCTTCCTCAACACAACAACAACAACATTGATGCTTCACTCTCAAAAAGCAACCCTAAATCCTTTATCTCAATTTCATAAAGAACGTGCATATCTTCATAATTTCATCTTTCATGGTTCACAACCTCATCATAAGATCAAAGTCTAGAAATTATGGATTTCACATGGGTTCAGGGGGATTCAACTTAAAACCTACAATTAACTCAATTCATGCATAAAAAGACTTCCAATCAATTAGATCACAATTTGAAATAACCCATAAGATAGAAGAAAACCCTAACTTCAATTGGCGAATTCTAACTTGTAAAAATTGGGGAATTTAGGAACCTTGGAAAGGACTCCATAGATGAAAGCCATCATACCTTGGACTTCAATGCCCACAATCAATGGAGAATTTGAGACTTGACTTGAATCCCTAGCCTTCTTCTTCAAGCTTTAGAGAGAGAAATATTTGGGGAAATCATTGGAGGGATTTGGGGGAATTTGAAGAGTGATTACAATGGGTAGATTTTACGCTTAGAAGACTTATATATTGTCTAGGATCAAGACTAAACTGACTTAGATTAGGTATAAGTCAATTAGGGAAAATACCAAAAAACCCTTGAAAGTAACTGCCGCACTCAGATCTATGGCATGGACCTACGGCCCGTAGGTCTAACTACGGATCGTCCTGGTCAACCGTAGAAAGATTGAGAAACTAATAATTTTGGACTTCAAACGACAGGTTCTGTGTCGGGTTAGAAGGTCCACTTACGGACCGTACATGGCAATCGTAGATTCCAATTTAAGGATTTAAAATTTAACTAAGTCTGGGAGAGGCCTACGAGACCCATCTATGACTCGTACAAGGAATGAAGGGCCGTCTTGGAGAACCATCAAAGAGGTTCTAAAACTTGACATTTTCAAAATATTTATCTTGCAATCTACGGTTCCCACCTACGGCCCATAAGTCAACCTACGGTCCGTAGATGACTTCCGTCAGTACTGGCACCAGTTCTGAAAACTTGAAACTTTCCTTCCTTTCAAAGCCAAGATGTTACAACTGAAATGAAGTCAGTACAACTAACTAAACCTAACAGGACCATCATAAGCCTAAAAGGTACACTCATGCACAAGTTTAAGTAAAAATGCAAACGAACCCCCATAAGCCCGATAATTACACAGAATAGTTATATTTACTAGGAATAAGTCATGGTAAGTCTAGATCTAGAAGGAGTGTAGCCTAGACCTCTAATTGTGAATAGATCTCGAAAAAGAACCATAGAGGACATAGCCTGGACCTCGAACCATGGATAGGCCTCCAAGTAACCAAGAGAAAGCCAATAGTTATTAACTTCGTAGAGGATAATAAGCCTGAATTGTAGACTGCTGCTGAAGGTCAGATGTCAAGGCCGTGAATCTCGGACTAATAGTGGAGTAGTGTGACCCAACCTTGAATTTGGGTCCATAAGGGCTGCTGAAGTATCCCATGTCAAATCATATTTAGTTTACTAGAAAAATGTTTTACGCTATTAATAGAGTTTTTTTGGGACTTAGAGCATTCTTATCTTGTGGCATGTTTTTGTTATTGTTTTTACTCTATTGATCATGTTTGGCCTAAGTCTAGGCATAGACTAGTGATTTCCATACACTTGCATAGTTTTGGAGCTGATAGGCCTTAGATTCTCTTTGACATTGCTTCAAATAACTTAGCTCCCTATAGACTGATATAGTAGACTCAAGTATGATAGTATGATCCTTAGTTACACAAAAAATCATCTTATCTTTCCCTTTACCTCTTTTGTTTTATTCTTGTAATCGACTCAGCGTGTACATGGTTTATTTTTGACTTATCAACTATTTGGCCTCAACTTGATGAGTAGGGAGCTGGAGTGGGTCCCTGACGAGTCTAGAGGTGGTCACATGCAATGATCTAGACAAGTGTTGAGATGGCCAACGATTTGGATTCATTGGAGATCATTTTCTACATGTCGAGCTCGTATAAATTTTTATTGCTCCTGTTTTGAGGCTCCCGTGTGAATCAAGTTTAGACAGGTTTAGCCCCCACTTATTCCCCTCTGATAAGTTTTAAGTCCTGGTTGGGCGGATACCTTTCTCCATTGATCGATTTCATGTCCTAACTTGGTGACTAACCCTTGGATCAGTTTCAAGTCCTGACTAGGTGGTTCTACTTGGTTCCTTGGTGTCATTACTGCAGTGGCAATTCTAGAAATGTTGTGGTAGTTCTCTAAATACCCTTAATTTCTCTTATTTAGTTCCTAGATATTATGTGTACCTATCAGACTTATGATGGTACGTTCATGTTTTACTTAAACTTGTGCATGAGTATACCTTCTGTGCTTATTAGGTCTAGACTTTTTTAGTTAGTTGTACTTACTTCATTACTATTCTTAGTACTCACGTGTGCATTCCTTTTACTTTTCGTTCATTGACTTCTATTGTATTAAAATTCTAGCATTTCATATTTCCTTTACTGAGCAGCAGTTATCAAAGCTGAGATCTAGCCTTCAGTTGCCGAATTCTAAGGCGAGGGTGACCACTTTACATTCTGGACTTTAGCTATCTCAATTCTTATTTTTATGACTCGTCTTTTGTTTTTTAATACAAGTTTTTTTATTTTGGGTCCACTTTTCAGACTTCTACTATTTATTTTAGCAGCTTTGTACTTGTGACTTCATCGTTCTCGGTGGGATTTGATTATGTACATATATTTAGTATTGCTTCCTCTTATTCTTGTGTCTATGCTTTAAAATTGTTGTTTTCTCTTTGTTTCTGCACTTACACCCATAACTTATAATTCTGAGTTACAGGTTGGCTTACCTACTGGTGGGTTATAGTAGGTTCCATCATGACTTGAGAGATCAGGTCATGCCATCAACAATCAAAGATATCTCATCCATAATCCATAATCTTTGCATCTCAATATAGTCTCTCTTTTAAATAAGGCATCATAAGTTTCTTGAAATTTAGTTTCACTTATGTTCATATGAGTTCTGTATGACCTTAGTATGTTAAGTGTAGCTTAGTATGAACTTTTCATAAAAGTTGTAATCAAGTTCGAACCACCTCTTGTATGAAAGTACAAGAGGGAGGGGGGGGGGTTAATTGTAAGCCTATTAAAATTCAGTGGACTTCTCTCTGGATCTAGTCGATCGATAACAAGATTGCCTGCAGATAATTGTCAGTCCTTTGATACAAAGAATGGCATACCATAATAAAATTTAAGGGTGCACAGTATATTGTGAGAGCATAAAATAAATAACAATAAGATATTTATGCTAGTTTGGATCCAATGTGGTACCAAAGTCTAGCTTTCTTGGGTTGCAATGATGTTATCTATTTAATATCTTTGTTATTTGAATTGAGTACAACCTTTGCGCTTTTCCGCGTTCACTATCAATGTTTAAAAGGACACTTTTCCTTGTTTTACTCCCTCACCAACAACAAACAAGGGTTTGTTTTACATACTCACGAACAATATACAGGTTGGTTTTGACACTCTTGCCAACAATGTATAACATTTGTATATAACTCTCTCACCAACATGACTCTTCGCTCTTTTGACTACTAAGTAAATGAATAATAAATTGCAATATTTATGAAGAATATAATAATGAAACTTGAGAGTGATTGAGACAATAGTATGTACACCTACGCATTGAACAAGTCCAATACTTCTTTAAATATTGGTTCATTCTGCTGTGAGAAATCTGACCATTGCTTCATTCTTTGATTAATTTACTTCTCAGTTGATTGAACAAAATATTTATTCCAAGGATATTGTTGACCTTCCTTTCTTGACCAAATTATTATATATATATATATATATATATATATATATATATATATATATATTATATTTGAATTTAAGAAATATTATTGAAGTATCTTTTAAGAATGAGTTTATCCGACCACACATTTTCGGAACCTGGTTCAGAGAAACACATTAGGCAGTAAATAGCAAAATTAACAGGATTTGAACCACTAATTTCCACTAACTTCTCAAGAGCAACATTTCAGATTACAACTATACTCTCTAGGAAGTGAAACTCCCTTTTTGTTACAAACCTTACCGACACAACTAATCACCTCTATCTTAGATTTATTACAACTCAATAATAAAGCAAGAAAAACATCAATTCTAGTCTCTACAATGAATAAAAGTTATTTCAACTCAGTAAATACTCATATTACCAGAAATAACTTTGACACAAAAACTATCATCACGTAATAGCTTAAAATTCTTGAGTGGTGTTCTTCTCCTTCCTGCCTTGGTGAATGCCTTGATTTCTGTGTAAAAAATGTGCGGCTGAAGTGTAATCAATATTCCCATATATCGTTAGCTCATGCCCCCTAATTTACATCCCTTGTTTCCTCGTATGAAAGGGACTCTTTTATGGTAACCTATAAAGATACACCTCTTACGATATAAGGAAGATCTTTTAGTAAACTAGGAGCGCTTTTGCTCTCAACCTCTTTTTAATATGTTATTGTGCATTCCAATCTACCATATAGACATAAGTAAAATTGTTTCCCTGCTTACAAGTTAGTCATCAAAACTCTAATAATAGGACCCCTATACTTCACATTTGCCCCTTTTTAATAATTACAAATAATGCATAATTATACCAATCAGGCCACATATCATCATACATCTCACTCATGTATAATGTAACCCAACTTCCCTTGTTTGGCATTGAAAATAAGATAGGTAATTAACATAATAAGAACAAAAGCCAGTAGTGAAATTTCAACCAAACTCATGATCAGTTGGGCAACACTAACTAATATACAACAAATAGAAGGAAAGAAACAGTCTAACGCTATTAGACATCCAGTGCCCTAACCTCTATCACAGAACTAGGTAGGAACCAATTTTTAAATGCCTCAATCTTTTGGGGATCTACCATCACCCCTATTTCCGAGACCACATGCCCTAAAAAGGCAACTAAACACAGCCAGAATTCACACTTTTAAAATTTAGCATATAATTTTTGCTTTCCCAAGATACCCAAAACAATAGAAAGGTGTTTCACATGCTCTTCCTAAGACTTGGAGTAGATTAGAATATCATATATTAACATTTTCACGAAGTAATCAAGGAATTGTTTGAAGACACCATTCATGAGACTCATAAAAGTTGTTGGCGCATAAGCCAATCCCAAAAACATTACAAAGAACTCATAATGCACATATCTAGTCCTGAAAGCTGTCATTCTAGTCCTGAAAGTTGTCATGAAGTATGTCCTTAGGTCTAATATTTAATTGATAGTACCTAGACTTTAAGTCAATCTTATAGAAAATAGGTGCACCCTGAAACTAGTCAATGAGATCATCTATGTGAGGTAGTGGTTACTTGTTCTGGATGGTAACCTTATTCACTATCTATAATCTATGTGCATCCTCATGCTACTATATTTCTTCTTTCCAAACAATACTAGAGCTACCCAAGGAGAAGCACTTGATGAATGAAACCCTTATCAAGAAATTCCTAGAGATGAGTCTTGAGTTCCTTCAATTCTGTCAGATCCATGGATGAATAGAGATTGGGAAAGTTCTAGGCTCAAAATAAATACGAAAGAAAATATCTCTATACGAAGTCATACCATGCAAATCCATAGGAAATGCCTCCTGAAATTTTGAAACTACGGGGATTGACTTAATGGAAGGGAACTCTGCACTAACATTCTGAAGATGAGGCAAATAAGCCAATCAACCCTTCCCCACTAGCCTACTAACCCGATTGAAGGATATGATCTTTACTAGCTTATAATTGTATACCCCTTCCCACTCTAATCTTTCCCCAACTGGGATCTTTAGAGTTAATATCTTAGAGTTACAATTTACCACAACATAATGAGGGGACATCCAAGTCATACCCAAGATAACATCAAAATCTACCATATCCAATATTACTAAATCTACCAAAATCTGAAAACCCACAACCATAATAGAGCACAAACGATACACATGGGTAACAACTACAGACTCTTCAACCGGTGTAGAAACAGGGAAAGGGGCATCAAGGGCCTCAATAGTCAACTCAAGACTCAAAGAAAACTTAAAAGATATGTAGGAGTATGTAGAGCCCAGATTAAACAAATGTAACACTTTGGATTTAAAAAGAAGGAAAAATTTTAGATTTTCTAACTGGTGTATGCGTCGACGGATCCCCACCTACATACCGTAGGAGCTTCTACGGGCCGTAGATGGCATCCGTAGGTAGTCGAAAAAATAATTTCAAAAGTAAAGTTTCAGAACCTCTTTGACAGTTTTCCAGGACAGCCTGTCATTCATGTATGAGTCGCAGATAGGTCTCATAGGTCTTTCCCAGACTTAGTCAAATTTCAAGACCTTAAGTTGGGATCTACGGTTGCCATGTACGGTCTGTCAGTATACATACGAACCGTACATGGGTTCCATCGATTGAAGGTCAAAATTATTAGTTTCTGAATCTTTCTACGATTGACCAAGACGGTCTGTAGATGGACCATAGGTCCAAATCATAGGTCGATTCCGGTAGTTATTTTAAATGGCTTTTTAGTCTGTTCCCTTATTGATTTAACCCTATACTACATTGTTTTGCCTTCTAACCTAAGCCTTATATAATGATTTTCAACCCCAAATTTACCCAATTCAATTTATTCTACTAAATTCCCAAAAGTTGATCAAGTTCATCCTCTCAAATATTTCTCTCTCTAAGGAAGAAGAAGAAGAGCTAAGGTTCCATTCAAGTCTACATTTCCACCATTGATTATGGGCTTTGAACTCCAAGGTATGATAGTATTCACCTATGGAGTCCTTTCCTCCATACTGTTCCTACATTCTCCAATTTTGTAAAGCTAGATTCTCCAATTGAAGTTAGGGTTTTCTTCTATCTCATGAGTTCCTTTCAATTATGATCCAATTGATTGATTTAAGTCTTTTTATCCATGAATTGAGATAATTTAAAGTTCTTAAGTTAAATTACCATGAACCCATGCATGATCCATGATTTCTATACTTTGATCATATGAGGAGGGTCTTGAACTATGAAAGATGAATTTATGAAGATATGCATGTTCTTTATATAATTTAAGTAAATTATTTAAGGTTGCTTTGAAAGTGAAGCATCGATATTGTTGTTGTTGTGTTGTGAAAGTATTTCTCACATACTACTTAAGACATGATTGTGAAAGGGTTTCTCACATGAAGGATTCATAAGAGTTGAAAGGTTTTCTTAACTAAACATTGAATCAATAACTAGGAGCTATTCTAATGAACTGTAGCTTGGATTGACTACTTGATGTACCTTCCATGGATGATGAGACAAGCAGAGATTACCCATGTCTCCTAATGATAAGACAAGTTAAGAATTATGAATAATCCGTGGAAATTATGCTTAGCACCTAGAGGATATCGGTATTGACTCCCTCCCATAGTAGAGGCCGGGTTTCTACTATCAATCTCCTTATCTCATAACTATGTGCCACTATGAGTTGTCTTAGATAGACATTAGCTAGTGGATCCCTTTCAGCTAGAAGTTTATGGTTCTTACCTTGGACAGTAAGGACATCTCTTTTCGGTGTGGGATAGACACCGAATTCCATGTTATAGCTCACATGGTCTATGTCGATTAAGGCTCACTTCCCACAATAATGAACTAAGGTTACTTTATGAAGGTATTTCATTGTGATTCAAAGATGTTTAGATTGCATTGACCATGATTATGCTTATGTTTTCTAACATGTTGTTTTATGAATTAGCTTGGACATTGCATGTCATATAAAGTCCCCTTTTTAGCATGATTTTTAACCCTTATCCATTGCTATCATACTTGGTACGTTACATGTACTAATGCATACTCTTGCCTACTTTGTTTCACTAATGTAGGGCGTGGCGACTCTCCCCCCTCCATTCGTGGCTAGACCATTGCACTTGAGATTAAGAAGACTTGATGAGTCCTCCTACTTCGAGGACGATGTCACTTTTATAGCTTTATGTCTTTCCATCTCGGGCTGTGAATGTGATGTATCGGTTATGTCCCAATCACCTCCTTTATCATGTATTAGATGGCTTTGGGACTATGTTAGACTTCTGCTAATTTTGTCAAACTCTTATGATATGAAAATTGTCATTTGAACTCTTTAAATTCTATTATCTTGTATGACATTTGCTAAGTGGTTTGTCTGGGGCCTCTCGGGGTCCTATGCGCCATATCACCTCTCACGGGTACTTTAGGTCTTGAAAAACTTGGTATTCAGAGAACAAGCTTTTAGAAAGGTCTTAAGATGTCTCATAAGTCACATTGAGTAGAGTCTTATTCAAGAGTGTGAAATGCGCCACACTTATGAATGGGAGGCTATATGATATTTAGGAAATTCCACTTCTTTCATCATTCTAAAGTCGTGCGATAGAGTGTAACTCTATATGTCTCTCTCCTAATCCCTATCCGATACTTTTTAGGATATGGCCACTCGAAGGGTATATGCTAGGAGGAATGCGAGAGAGAATATGGAACAAGAAGGTCCTCAAGTTCCGGTCAACCCATTGGATGAGCAAGTGACTAATGCAGAGTTTGGGGTTGCTTTTCAAGTGTTGGCTCAAGCCAATAAGGAGGCTGTGGCCTGTGAACCCAAATATGGGTATGGCGGCATCTAGAGTGAGGGTATTCACTAGGATGAATCCTCCAGAGTTTAATGCTTCTAAGGTTGAGGAAGATCCTCAAGAGTTTATTGATGAGGTGTACAAGGGGCTAATGATCATGAGTGTGACACCGGTGGAAAAAGTGGAATTGGCCGTCTATCAACTTAATGGTGTTGCTCAAGTTTGGTTCAACCAATGGAAGGAAGAGAGGGCGGTTGATGCGGGCCCTCTTGATTATGAGAAGTTAAGGTTTCTTTATTTGATATGTTCTGTCCCCTTGAGATGAGGGAGGCAAGGGTTCTAGAGTTCATCAACCTTCATCAAGGAAACATGGGTGTGAAAGAGTATGCTTTGAGATTCACATATTTGTCTAGGTATGCTCCTACTACGGTTGTCGATCCTAGGGCAAGGAGGAGTAAGTTTGTTTCGGGGGTGTCCGAAATGGTTGTCAAAGAATGTCGTACTGCCATGCTTATCCAGGTTATAGACATTTCTCATCTAATGGTTCATGCTCAACAATTCAGAGAGGAGATACTAAAGGAGGAGTCTAGGGAGACAAAAAGGGCTAAGACCGGTGATAGTGACTTTTCACGCTCGAGGTCTAATGGATATGGTCGTTCTAAGTTTTCATAATGTTTTCCGGTCAAGGTTCCTCCAATACTCCTCTTGAATTCAAGAAAGATAGGGTTTCTAACCCTAAGCCTCAAGGAGGGAATAATGGTGGATTTTCATCGACTACTTTTGCTAAATGTCGAAGGAAACATGAAGGTAAATGCTTAGCTAGTACGGATGGTTGCTTTGGTTGTGATAAGAGTGGTCATAGGATAAGGGATTGTCCATCACATATTGCTAAGGGAAGAGAAGGTAGACAAGCTCTGCCTAGTGGTTCAGGTTCAAATGCTCCTAAGCAAAACTGGTTCTATGCACTCTAAACTCGAAATGATCAAGAGGGTTCTCCCAAAGTTGTCACCGGTATGTTGAAAGTTTTTCAAGTTGATGTTTATGCTTTTTTAGATCCTGGTGCTACCTTATATTTTATGACGCCATATGTGGCTATGCAGTTTTATATTTTTCCGGATGTGTTGTTAGATCCTTTTTTTGTCTCTACTCCATTTGGTAAATCTATTATGGCTAAAAGAGTTTATAGAGATTGTCCTGTCTCCTTATCTCATAGAGTCACTCATGTTTATCTTGTAGAGCTTGATATGTTAGATTCTGATGTTATTCTTGGAATGGATTAGTTGCATTCATTTTATGCTTCTATTGATTGTAGAACTCAAGTGGTCATGTTTCAGTTTGCAAGTGAACCCGTTCTAGAGTGGAAGGGGGCAAATTCTATGCTTAAGAGTCGGTTTGTTTCTTGTCTTAAAACTAGAATGATGATTTCTATGAGTTGCATATACCATCTTGTTCGAGTTAAGGATATGGATTCCGAACCCCTATCTTTGAGTCGGTCCCCGTTGTTAATGAGTTTTTGAAAGTGTTTCCCGATGAGTTACCCAGTGTTCCTCCCGAAAAGGAAATAGACTTCGGTATTGAACTTCTCCTAGATACGCAACCTATCTCTATTCATCCTTACTGAATGGCTTCGGCAGAACTTAAAGAACTAAAATAGCAATAGAAAGATTTGTTGGATAAGAGCTTCATCCCACTAAGTATCTCATCATGGGGTGCTCCAGTTTTGTTTGTTCGAAAGAAGGATGGTTCACTTCATATGTGTATTGACTACCATCAATTGAATAAGGTTACCATTAAGAACAAGTATCCTCTTCCAAGGATAGATGACTTGTTTGGTCAACTTCAAGGACTGAGTTACTTCTCCAAGATTGACCTTCGATCGGGCTATCACAAATTGAGGGTGAAGGAAGATGACATTCTGAAGATGGCTTTTTGGACTAGATATGGTCATTTAAAATTCTTAGTAATGTCGTCTTTTTTGACAAATGCTCCAGCCGTATTTATGGATTTGATGAATAGGGTGTTTATACAATACCTAGATATGTTTGTGACTGTGTTCATCGATGATATTTTGATTTACTCAAGGAGTAAGGATGAGCATACAAATCATTTGAGAATTGTGCTGCAAGTTCGCAAGGACCAACATCTCTTTGTAAATCTTAGTAAATGTGAGTTCTGGTTGAGGTCTGTGGCTTTTCTTGGTCACATTGTTTCTGCTAAGGGTATTAAGGTAGATCCTAAAAAGACGGATGTGGTTAAAAGTTGGCCCAGACCTCTACCCCCTTCAGATATTCAAAGTTTCTTAGGTTTGGCTGGTTACTATAGAAGGTTTGTTGAAGGGTTTTCTTTGATTTCTTCTCCATTTACGACTTTGACTCAAAAGATGGTTAAGTTCATATTGTCTGAAGCGTGTGAAAAGAGTTTTCAAGAATTGAAGGTTAGACTTACCTCAGCTCCTGTGTTGACTTTGCTGGAAAGATCTGGTGGATTTGTGGTTTATTGTGATACTTCAAGAGTTGGGTTGGGATGTATCCTTATGCAAAATGGGAATGTCATTGTTTATGCTTCAAGGCAACTTAAGATTCATGAAAAGAACTATCCTACCCATGACTTAGAACTAGAGGTGGTTGTGTTTGCTCTAAATATTTGGAGGCATTACTTGTATGGTATTCATGTTGATGTCTTTTTCGACCACATAAGTCTGCAATACATGTTTAAATAGAAAGATCTAAATCTTTGCCAAAGAAGGTGGCTCGAGTTACTAAAGGACTATGACATGAGTGTCCTCTATCACCTAGGTAAGGCGAATGTGGTGGCGGATGCTCTTAGTGGGCTATCAATGGGTAGTGCTGCCTATATAGAGGATGGTAAGAAGGAGTTGATTCAAGATGTTCATAGATTAGCCCGATTGGGTTTTCGGTTGGTTGATTCAACCAAAGGCGGTGTTATGCTTCATAATGGTCCAGAATCGTCCTTTGTGTCAGATGTGAAGACCAAGCAAGGTCTCGATTGAATTTGGCTGAATTAACGGAAGCAGTACTTGAGAAGTCCATTGAGTCTTTCTCCCAAGGAGTAGATGTAGTGCTTCGATATCAAGGTTGTTTGTGTGTTCCCAATGTAGATGACTTGAGAAGGAAAATCTTATCGGAAGCCTATAGTTCTCGATATTCCATTCACCCGAGAGCCACTAAGATGTACCGCAAATTGCAGGAGGTCTATTGGTAAAATGGGATAAAGAAGGTCATTGCAGAATTTATGGCTAAGTGTCCTAACTGTCAACAAGTGAAAGTTGAGCACCAAAAGCAAGGAGGCTTGTCCCAAGATATTAGCATTCCTACTTGGAAGTGGAATGATTTGAATATGGACTTCATTGTGGGTTTACCCTGCACTTGGTGACAACATGGCTCGATTTGGATTATTGTGGATTGTATGAAAAAATCAGTCCATTTAATTCATGTCAAGGTTTCTTATTCAACGGATGACTATGCTAAGTTGTAGTTGAGGGAAATGGTTAGGTTGCAAGGAGTTCCCTTATCCATTATCTCCAATGGTGGTACCCAAATCCCTTCTCAGTTTTTGAAATCTTTCTAAAAGGGCCTTGGTACTCGTGTTAAGCTTAGTACGACCTTTCATTCTCAAATCGATGGGCAAGCGGAGCGTACTATCAAAACATTGGAAGATATGTTGAAAGTTTGTGTAATTGATTTCAAGGGTAATTGGGATGATTATTTACCTTTTATTGAGTTTGCTTATAATAATAGTTATCATTCATGTATTGGTATGGCTCCATTTGAGGCTTTTTATGGTAGGAGGTGTAGATTAGCTATAGGTTGGTTTGAAGTTGGTGAAGTTGCTTTGATAGGTCCCGAGTTGATACATGAAGCTTTGGATAATGTTCGGCTTATTAGAGATAGGTTGAAAATAGCTCAAAGTCGATAATAGTCATATGCCGATGTTAGAAGAAGAGATCTATGATTTGGTGTTAATGAATGGGTTTACTTGAAACTTTCACCCATGAAGGGTGTAATGAGGTTTGGAAAGAAAGGGAAGTTTAGTCCCCGTTATGTGGGTACATATAAGATTTTTAGGCGTATTGGCAAGGTTGTTTATGAACTCAATTTGCCTAATGACTTGGCATCGATTCATCTCGTTTTCCATGTCTCCTTATTGAAGAAATTCGTTTATGATCCGACATCTATAGTACCATTGGAGAGTCTTGGTATAAAGAAGAGTCTTTCTTATGAAGAAGTTACAGTTGAGATTTTGGACTGGCCAGTTCGGAAGTTGAGAAATAAAGAAGTTGCTTCCGTAAAGGTTCTTTGGAGGAATCAGTTGGTTGATGGTGCTACTTGGGAGGCCGAGGCAGATATGATGTTCTGTTATCCTCATCTTTTTCCCTCTGACCCTACTCTAGCTTGAGGTATTTAGTTCCTCATGGTTCACTCTTTTGGTCTCATGTGTTTTAGATATTCCCATAATTCCTCATTTATGCATGTTCATGAAAAGCTTAATTTTTTATAAAATGAGTTAACATGATTCATTTCTTCATGTATTGTGCATTTGAGTATGACTTACCTATAGACCTTATGAAATGATACATTGAACATGCTAAGCTTGGAGTTGATGTTTCATCTTCGAATTTGTGCATTTATGTGATTACATTCATGTTGGGCTGATAGATTTAGCTTCTACCCTTCCTATGATATCTTGAGTTTCATTCGAGGACGAATGTTCCCAAGGGGCCGATACTGTAACACCTCGAATTTGGAAAGAAGGAAAAATTTCAGATTTTTTAACCGGTGTCTGTGTCTACGGATCCCTAGCTACGGACCGTAGTAGCTCCTACGGACCGTAGTAGCTCCTACGGGCCGTAGATGGCATCCATAGGTAGTGGTCAAAATAATTTTAAAAATCAAGTTTCAGAACCTCTTTGACGGTTTACCGAGACGGCCCATCATTTCATGTACGAGTAGTAGATAAATCTCATAGTTCTTTCTCAGACTTAGTCAAATTTCAAGGCCTTAATTTCGGATCTACGGTTGCCATGTACGGACCGTCCTTGTCAACCGTAGAAAGATTCAGCTGTAGGTTGAGTCCAACAGTTTTTTAAGGGCTTTTTGGTCTTTTCCCTAATCGTTTTAATACTATACTATGTTGTTTTGCCTTCTACCCTAAGCCCTATATAATGATTTTCAAGCCCAAATTTACCCAATACAATTCATTCTCCTAAATTCCCAAAAGTTTATCAAGTTCATACCCTCAAATATTTCTCTCTCCAAGGAAGAAGAAGAAGAGCTAGGGTTCAATTCAAGTCTCAATTTCCACCATTGATTGTGGGCTTTAAACTCCAAGGTATGATAGTATTCACCTATGGAGTCCTTTCCTCCATAGGGTTTCTAAATTCTCCAATTTTATAAAGATAGATTCTCAAATTGAAGTTAGGGTTTTCTTCTATCTCATGGGTTCCTTTCAATTATGATTCAATTGATTGATTTAAGTCCATTTATGCATGAATTGAGATAATTGCATGTTTTTAAGTAGAACTACCATGAACGCATTCATGATCCATGATTTCTATACTTTGATCATATGAGGAGGCTCTTGAACTATGAAGGATGAATTTATGAAGATATGCATGTTCTTTATGAAATTTAATTAAATGATTTAAGCTTTCTATGAAAGTGAAGCATCAATATTGTTTTTGTGTTCTGAAAGGATTTCTCACATACTACTTAAGAAATGATTGTGACAGGGTTTCTCACATGAAGGATTCATAAGAGTTGAAATGTTTTTCTCAACTAAACATTGAATCAATAACTAGGAGTTATTCTAATGAACTCTAGCTTGGATTGGCTACTTGATGTACCTTCCATGGATGATGAGACAAGTAGCGATTACCAATGTCTCCTAATGATAAGACAAGTTAATAATTATGATTAATCCGTGGGAATTATGCTTAGCACCGAGAGGATATCGAGAAGGAAGCTCTCTCACGTAGTAGAGGCTAGGTTTCTAGTAGCAATCTCCTTATCCCATAAGTTGTCTTAGATAGACATTAGCTAGTGGATCCACTTAAGCTAGAAGTTTGTGGTTCTTACCTTGGCGTGTAAGGACATCTCTTTTCAGTGTGGGATAGACACCGGATTCCATGTTATAGCTCACATGGTCTATGTCGTTTAAGGCTCACTTTCCACAATAATGAACTAAGGTTACTCTCTAAAGGTATTTCGTTGTGATTTAAAGATGTTTAGCTTGCATTGACCATGATTATGCTTTTGTTTTCTAAATTTTTGTTTTATGAATTAGCTTGGTCAGTGCATGTCATATAAAGTCCCTTTTAGCATGATTTTATAACTCTATCATACTTGGTACATTCCAAGTACTAACGCATACTCTTGCCTATATTGTTTCACTAATGTAGGGCGTGACGACTCTTTCTCCTCCATTCGTGGCTAAATCGTTGCACTTGAGATTAAGAAGACTTGGTGAGTGCTCATACTTCGAGTACGATGTAACTTTTATAGCTTTATGTCTTTCACTTTCGAGCTGTATATATGATGTATGGGTTATGTCCTAATCACCTCCTTTATCATGTATTAGATGGCTTTGAGACTATGATAGACTTCCACTACTTTTGTCAAACTCTTATGATATGAAAACTGTCTTTTGAACTCTTTAAATTCTAATATATTGTATGACGTTTGCTAATTGGCTTATGTGGGGCCTCTCGGGGTCCTATACGTCATGTCACGTCTAGGGGGTACTCTAAGTCATGAAAACAAAACAGTAGTCATATGATCATAGACAAGAATAGTACATGTTATCACTATGGCTGATGCCTAAGAAAGGCTTAACACTAAGCTCTATCATCATTAACGGCAACCCCTCTACATAGTTGTGCCACTCATCACCGTGTCTTACCAATTCCCCCACCTCAATGACCTCTCCGATTACCTTTTTGCCCACCCTGCGGATGTCCTCTACCATTATTACCTCTACCTACTTAGACCAAATCATTTACCTATTGTTGTGCTTGGCCAACATTATGCTTGTGAGGGCATTCCGTCTTGAAGTGTCCCTGCTAGCCACAATTAAATTAACTCCCGTCAAGTGAGGACCCGCTAACTATCGAATTAGAAATTCCTTGACCACCCTATGTTAGAGACTACTAGGAACCTCTGAATAACCACTTGTAGAAGCGGGCAAGGCTAATTTCATTGGACGGGCTGAATACACATGTTGACCTGAACACTTGGAATAAAAACTACTGAAGTTGCCCACATTCTTGGACCTCTTAGCCAATGCATATTGGACTGCCCAACCTGCCGAGCTCCCTCAATTTCCTTTACAAAGTTTGTTACACCATTGATACTCTTCCGAGCTGAAGTCATATGCACAGATAATGCATGAAATTAAATAATCAGTTCCCTCACATAGAGACAAATCCTATCATCCTTAGTGCTCACAAGCTGAGTAGCATAACAGGACAAAGCATAAATCTTACCCTCATATACTTCAACAGACATACTACCCTGCTCAAGAGCTATAAACTCATCCTTTTTACGATCTTTTAAAGTAGGATTCACGTAATTCTCAAAAAATAGAGCATGGAGCTGGGTCCAAGTTAATAGAGGCAAGATTGATGGATGACACTCCACATAATCTCTCCATAACTATTTTGTTTTGCCCTGTAGTTGAAAAGTAACAAACTAAAAATCATGCTGATGCACAAAACCCAACTTTTGTAACCTCTCATAGAAGTCAAAAATTAACTCAAATGCATCCTCACTCTCTGTACCATGGAACATTGTATTCTTCAACTTTAGAAACTTATCAATGTCAACTTATCGTTATCACAAGTCCTAGTAAAAGACGGAAGAATGCATCAGTACCAGAAGCCTTATCCATCTTGGGGGCACTAGTAGCAAGAGGCTGAGCACCTTGTATTGAGTAATCACCATTGTGGGAGTGACCCCAGTTCTTGTCTTCCCACTCAAGAATGCTATTACCTGCTTTTCCACCTCAGAATCCATAGTGGCAAGACCTATATTCCAATTCTATGCTTCCACCTCTGGCTCAAAATCTTCTTCAACCTCTCTCTGAACCTCTTCCTAAAGATGGATCTGGGTGGGGGAGGTGTCGCTTGCTTTATTCTGGTTCCTACCTGAGCTCCACCCCTAATGGGTGTTGCTCTCCCTCTGCCCTTACCCCTTCCCCTGCCTCTGCCTCTACCGTGTCCTCATGTTGTTGTCTCCACCGCTAGAGCTACTTCCTTTGAACCATTGTGTCTAGTATCACTCATATACAAACATAAGAGTAAAATATGTTAGATACTTACTTGGATTGACAGATACCAATGGAAATCAAGTAATAACATGAACGAAGAAAGAAGATATAATTTCCAAAAGTCCTGTAGCTTCTTGTAGAAAAGTACAAACATCTCTGTACAATTCTGCAAGACTATACAAGACTCATTTTGGTAAGACCGGATCAATGAATCTATGGCTGTAATACCAATTTTTTCATGACCCAACTCACCTAGAGTTGCACCCACACTAACCATCTGGTGGGAGAACCAACTACTCAACCAATCACGAACCCACAATTTTTAAGAAATAACTATTTAAATAGATATACTAATTAAGGAAACAGATTAAAAAATAAAAGATTAAGTTCCCATAAACTAAATCGTTATCAAACACTATGTGGAAAAATCCAACTAGAAACTGAAAGTCATAGTCACAAAACATCTAATAAGTAAAAAGTAGGGGATGCAACGCCAAATAGGAATCATAAAATAAAATAATCTTAAAGTGTATGAGTCCAAAAGGATGGACAAAGAGATAGAGAAGGACCCATGGTAACCCGGAAGAAGCGGTCACCCTTTGATTCAAATGTCATGCGTCTCACTACCGAGTTCTTGATGCAAGTTCCTGAATATTCTATGTACTCAACAAAGAAAAACTAAATGGAGTATTAGTATACAATCCTAGAGTATTAGTAGGATCATCGGTCAACTCCAAAGATATGAATTTAAACATGACACAAAAATGCAGTACTAACCGCCAACACATATATCAATAATAACTTAAGCTATCTTGAAACAAGCCTAAATTCTCCAAAGAACTTAAGCTTTACCCTTTTGTAGTGTCTTGGCTTGTTCATGGTCTAAAAAAATAACATAACACAACAATCAATGAAAATTTCGCTAATTAAACCCATATTATCACTTAATCCCAACCCTAGGAAAATTTCATGATCATTCTACTGAAATCAGGGCTTTTCACACCATTAATGCAAGTGAAAACCCTCCCTAAGAGTACCACTCTAACTTCAAAGGAAGAATTGCATTACAAGTTAGGATAATAATTAACTTACCTTTACCAAAGAAATTGGTGGAAAAACTGAAAAAGAATGCCCTTGGTTGCCCTTTCATTTCCCAAGAACGAAGTTGCCGAATAATTAGAGGTTTTGGCAATTTTTCTGCATAATTCATGACTAACAGGCTATAGAGGGCACCAACCCACTATAGCGGGATCCTATATTCTGTAGCAGCTTGCACGAAGAGCTGAAACTCAGAAATCTTCCCTAGTCCCCCATTTTGCAATACACCCTCGAGCCTTGATATTCTAAAATAACCCTTTCACACAGATTTAGATATCAGAAGTTCTACTAACCTGAATTCACTTCTGAAAAGTCGTATGAACTCCTTAACGTTTTAGATTAAAAAAAATCCAACCCAAGCTTAGACTTCATCCCCTATCCCTTCCCGGATTGCCCTACCTCACCTTGCTCAGGTTTCATCTAAGTTTAGCCTAGGCTAAAATTTTCAAGTCACTACCCAAAAGGTTTTCTGGCCCAAATCTTTCACCATTGGTGTACCTATAACGAACGCAATGGTTCATTAAATTTTCTGATACCTGAAAGGATTGCTTTTCATTGCTCCGGAGTAGATTGATATTGGTAGAGATGTATTCAACTCTGTTTTTTCCACCATGGTTGGTAATCACATTGGTCATATTAAATACTCTAACATCAATTTAAATAAGTTCGATTCTTCTCCTATTTTATGTCAATATAACATATTTAAAATGCAATAAAAGTTAAAGAGAAAGTTCCAAATAAAAAATTGATAAAAGAAAGAAATTAAAAGATAGAAATCATGCATGAGAAAAAAATAGGAAAAGAGATTATTTTTTTAATATATAATATATTTATTATATAAATCAGGATTATGAATTTACTTTGGTTGATTAAATCATAGACATTAAATTTAAGTTCATGTGTCAAAAATCCTTACAAGAACTTGGGAAAATTTTAGAAAAGAGAAATGGAGAAGAGATAGATCTGGTTTATATACTTTTGACTAAACAAGTAATAAGAAAATAATATAATTTGTAACCATGTAAGGAATTTGACTTTCTAAAATTATATTTATGGTATGGTGTGTTATTAAGTAAAATTAGACATAATTTTATATTTCTTAAATCTAATTGTGAACAGATATAATAAGTTATTCATGAGTTTCCCATATTTAATAATATTGAACTCTTTCAAACATGTCCTCCTCAAAGAAACAGCAAAGAAATAAATAAATAAAAACTTGTTGTTCATTCATTTTCAAGAACAATTGCATTAGTTCTCTCCCTATTTTGATCAACTTTTTATATGTTATTCCAGCTTCCTTTTATTTTTAAAAAAATTATATAAATTATCCACGTTACCTACTACCTACAACCAATCCCAAAAATTACCACAATTTTGTGTTGGATCCTCTCTGTATTTGTTCGTCAAATTAATATTGAATTAATGAGTCACCAAATTTCTCAATGAATGAAATTTGCATATCCCCTCAAAACTAAGGATTTTAGATTGGAGAAATTTCAAATATATTTAGTTGCTTCTTTCGCCAATTCATTGATCACTATGTTAGGTAAATTTATGATCATGTATGCTTAGTTTGTAAAATCTGGATGATATATATATATATATATATATATATATATGTGTGTGTGTGTGAAAATGTATGTATATAATATGTGAAATAATTGTAGATGACATTCAAAGATAATATTTCCCGAAAAGATATGATTGAAAATATCTCACGCACTCTCTAGTTTTTTTGGTGATCACAACCTTTATGTAATAAAGCTTCTGAATCTTGTATGCATTGAAATAGATAAACTTAAGATTGGTCTTTCTTTTTTCTTTTTCTTAATCTTACATTAGTGACGTGACATGAAGTATCTCCACTTATCTAAGTGTTTCTTGAAAAACATTACTCGACCTAAGAATTGTGGTATATTCGTGGTTAGTGCACATATTGAGTCTATAAATTTCATGATGTTTGTAATATGTAGAGAATGCACTTTTGAGAAGAGAATAGCGGATATATAGAATTTCTTACAATCATCTAGTGATATCAATTTTAGATTATTTTTTAAATTAAATTTGATCGATGTGCCGACTTTATATATATTTTTAAAAAAGTTCAAATGAAACAACCAAAAAAATAATATAAAAATGAGCCCAAAATTCCAGTCCAAAATTAATACAACATAAAATAGTGACTAGGCCCAAAAATGACCTAGCCCAAAAGAATGACAGTATATATTTGAGCATAACATATTGAATTGCCCTCATCTTTCTCTGTGTTTAGCTACTGAAGAATTAGAAAATCCTATCGATGTTGGTTTTCTCTTCACATTTCAAGTTCTATTTCAACCTTCCAAGGTGATTTTCCCCCAAATCTGTTATCTTTGGTGCCTCCTTCAGTAGTTCAATGTACAAACGTCTTATCTAACCTATCTCATCAAACGTATCGATCCCCTATATAGATTTGAGAGTGTATTCTTTCTCCCATTGAAGATCGTCAAGATTCTTCTTCGTCCGATGATGATGACCATCTTGAAGCTCAAATAGGTTCCCACAAAGATGAGGTAATGGAAATTTGTAATTTCTCTTGAGAGTGTTTCTTGTTGATGTATTCTTCTTTTGATGTATGTAATAATGTGAGATATCTGGATGTTTTTTTCTTGTTTTGTTTCTCTCTTCTCTGCTAGTGCCTCTGTTTATTGTATGACATTGTGCCTTTGTCTACTTATTTTATTTTCAAGTTGTTTCTTGAACTTGCTAGACTTTTTTAGATATTCTATGTTCATATCCTGATTAATGATATTTGTGATTTTTCCGTATTCAGAATTATTCTCTTAATAGTTAGAAGCTCCTAAAAATTATGATATTAACATATGCCTTCATGTTCTAGAGCTGCGTTTGCAAGATAATTTGCTTAACACTTGCCTTTTCAGAATATATGATTAAATTGTATGTGTTTTTTCTCTGGATGATACATAGTCTACTTAATGAGAAAAGATAAAAATTTGTTAATATGAGATTTTTGTTCAGAAAAAACATCTAATATGATGAGGTGCACAAAGGTTGTTTTGAAACTCATCCTTGAATGCAACTTCTCAGTTAATGAAGAAGGTTTTAGCTTGATTTGTTTTTGTAAGTACAACAAAATTTGTGGTTCTTAGTGCATATATTTATATGTACTAATATTTCAATGTAATAGAAAGAATTTTCTTACGTCAATTCAGATTGAGTTACTTAGTTCATTACTACATAGTATTCGTTTATATTAAAATGAAAATTGCATATGAATTATGAATAATAAATATAACTTTCGTACTAAGAAAGGCTTTCATTTGATGTAATATTTTATTCAAATTTTGATGCCCTCATTATATTGCAACATTGATGTTGTTTAACAGGATTAAGGATCCAAGTTAAATTCCTTGATGTGCTCAATCTCAAGACAACTAGTAGGTATGTTTGTAAGATTTTGAACCTCTATAAATGGTAAGAATTCATAACTCTGTCTAATAAACTATATAAATTGAGAATTGTTTTGGATAATTAAGATAACTGTTATTTTATTCTCTCTGAATGTTATACTTGGAACGATATAAATGAGTTGTTTGTAATTATTTTTTACATAACTTTATTTTTAGGGAATTTTTTTTTATTTGCTTTGTAGAGCTACATTTACTCGGCTTATCTATGAAGGATCTAAAAAGTAAAAAGGCACATTAGCATACGACTAAAGACTACTCAACTTTATGAGTGTTATTCTCGAGGAATAAGAAGTGACAATTTAGAAAGGTACCTCTTACATATTGACTTCTTATCATAGAAATAAATCCTTAAGGAAGTATTCAGATGCAATATTACTAATATAAAAATAATCGAAGTGTAAAAGAAGCACATCTTTTTCTAGTAACTATAGTTTATCTTTTTTCCTACTTAGAAGTGTTCCCCGTAACAATTAACTTATTGAAGAAACTAAATTAAGAGGATAAAAATCTCCATCTATTTGAGGTAAGGTTCTGCCCCTCTTAGTCCCTCCTTGCCTATGAGCTTGGGTGGAAAGTTCTAGATGTGTTTTTTGTAAGAACAGATGAGATGGTGATCTAAAGTTGCGAGTTCATGTTTTTCCATTGTATAGAATAGTTTTTGGGGCTGTTTTATGCACTATATTGATAGAATTTTTAACTTTGTACAAAAATTATTTTAAAGGACAAAATATGAACTCAATTTTTGATGGATAAATTTACAAATAAACTTTTAGCTTTGATTTTCCTTACATTTAATATACTATGATAGGATATGATTCATATCAAAACAATTTTATGTAAAAGCGAACGGATGGAGTACTTGATATCAACGAGTATTTTAGTACTTTCTTAGAAAAGAACAAAGGGATGAAGACTTTAAATAAGGGAAGAATGTTTTTATAAAACTTGAGTTTTAAAGTATCAAATTATTTAATTTCATATCGCAATAATTTTATGTAAATAGTAAATGGGATATTCTATGCACCTTTTTAATTTGATCCTCCTATGAAATTTACTGTTAAGTTATCAAGTAAGCTAGAAAATTCAAGTAGTAAATTTTCATCATAATTACAGGAATTTCATTTTTTTACTAAAAGTGGAATGGAGATTTGACTTTCCTTTTTTGCTTCCGGTTTAGAGGAGTTATTGTAATCTCCAAGACCATACCAGGCAATGTCGTCCATCTCCACCACTCTATGCCGCAACTCCTCTCATTATTCACTGCTCTGTGGTGATAGCGGCTTCTGCACACATGTCTGTTAGGGTTGTCTAGAAACTCGGATCTCTCCATTTATTTATTCTCTCCCGTGTTCGTTTAATTTTTCTTTCTACTGCCTTTTTGGGTACTACAAGATCGGATCATATCCAAAAATTTACAATTACGATCGGATCTTGTCCTTCTTCATCGGCTTTGAGAGGTATCTCTGGTGACCCAGACATTTGGGCTTCCCTTCTTCTAGCCCTTTCCCTTATTCTCCGCTATCTTTTCTTCCTATTTCAACTCTCTTTGAAGGTAATATTGTGAGCCATACTCGGGTGACAAGGTTCCAGTGAGCACCAAAACAGAGGCCTCCGGCAACATCTAGCAAACCTTCGGTAATGTGAAAGTATAAGGTTTCATATTTCTTCACGATTTGTTGCACAAAAAAGTTTCTGTTTCATCTCTTGCAATATTTTCATTTGGCACATTAAATTGTCAGTCCTTTCCATGCCTTTTGTGTTTCCACTGTATTCTTATATCTGATAAACTACCATTCTTAACTTTATTTCTTAGATTAAGTTATTTATTTGCTAGTAGTATTAACGCTAGTTTTAAGAAGCCCAATGTTAAAATTTTCTCTCATATTTGATTTACTCTAAATTGGCTTGCTTGTATTTGGTTTTTCAGATTTGTTTCCTTTTCTATATGCACATTTGAAGTTATTTTCCAGATCTAGTTTTCCAATCTATTTTTCTTGTGTAATTGCTGATCTCTTTTGTTAGCATACTATTGTATATCTCACTGTTTCTTGATCCATAGCGCCATATATTACATAAATCTTGTGGTTTCTCTTATTTTAGTATATTAGGTGTACACATATTCTAGAGTTGATTGCTTTTGTTCATTCATTATATTATTTCTTGCTTTTTTAGGTTTTTTAATATAGTAAATTGGTAATGGAATCTCTGCTTGTTTCTGTATTCTAGTAGACTTTTGATTGTTTTGCATCTTATTTAGCTAACATCTCCTAAGAGGCTTTGGTGAATGATGGTGGACTAGGGTCATGTCTTCGATTGTGGCATGTGGCAAGGAGAAATAGTGGTAAGTGGGCAATGGGGTCCCCTAAGCGTAGAGTAGGGTCATGGAATATAGGGTCGCTGACAGGAAAGTCCATAGAGCTAGTTAAGACTCTTAAGGAGAGGAAGATAAATATATCTTGTGTACAGGAGGCCAAATGGGTAGGTATCAAGGCACAAGATGTGTATGGGTTTAAGTTGAGGTACTCAGGAGACTCAAGGGATAGAAATGAAGTATATATTTTAGTAGTTCGAGACCTTAGGGAGAAAGTGGTGGAGGTTAGGAGGATTAATGATCGCATGATGCTGATTAAGCTAGTTATTGGTGGGCTTAATTTGGACGTTATTAGTTCTGATGCGCCTCAAGTGGGACTAGACAAGGAGGGAAAAAATCTCTTTTGGGATGATTTGGATGAGGTAGTGAGAGGTATACTATTTTCATTTGTGGAGATTTTAATGGCCATATCGGGGTAACTTATAGTGGCTTTGATGATGTTAATGGAGACATTGGTTATGGGGAGAGGAACGGAGGTGGAGCTTTGCTTCTATATTTTACTACACAATGACAAATTAGTATTTGCATTAAATTTTTCAAAAATCTACAAAAAGTGATTATAAAAGTAGGATTAGATAAATGGCAAGGCAAATGAATCTCTTGTTAAATTTTTTCTCTAAATTTGGTTAAGTTGTTAGAAAGTGTGAATAAATATGACAATTTCTTCCTCTTATTAATTAGGTTATTTAATTCCACTTTCATTTTAGTTTTTCCCTGTATGTACAATCAATTCCATTATTGATGATTATCACTTTTAAATTTCAATATTACTGTCATTAATCAGTCATTTGTTTTTGCCTCACTGAATTGATCAATAGATTTGAAAGTATGTTCTTTGCCTCATTAATATATGAATTTTATTAAAGAAGGTTTTTTTCATTAAAGTTTTTTATCATCCGACCTCCAAGTCGATTGAGTTGTTGCTCAATAAAACCAATGATAAAATCACATTAAATTTTTTTAAATACATGAACTTCCTAGTAAGTTCCATAACTTAGCATGGAATTACTAAATAGACAAAACATTGTATTTCTACAAGATTTTAAGAATTTAAAGTCAGAGAAAATCTTGTTTTGCAACTAAGAACTAATCATTTTCATTTTCTAGATTGTTTGATGAATGAAGGAAATCTTGCAATATTAGATGGATGGATTGAACTAAGTCCATGCTAGTCAAAATGATTTGTATAAACAAATGAGCGGATTAATAAATTATTTTGGGTTGAGTTGGGCTTAAAATAGACCACAACCCAATTTCCCAACTCTAACCAAACTTTATTTTTCTTAGTTTTTTCTCGTTGTTTGTTCAATTACCAAACAAAGTAATTTATTTTTTATCACGACTATATTTATCACGTCAAAGCTGAGAGTATGGTCTCTGACAAGGAATTCCATAGAGCTAGTGAAGATTCTCAAGAAGATAACCTGTATGAAGGAGACCAAATAAGTAGGATCTAAAGCATGAGATGTGGACTGGTATAAGTTGTTGTACTCGGGAGGTGTGAGGAATAGGAAAAAAGTATGCATCTTAGTAGATTGTGAGCTTAAGTTGTTGAGGTTAGGAGGGTTAACAATAGGATGAGGACGATTAAGTTAGTCACTAAGGGTCCACTTTGAACGTTGTTAGTGCTTACGCTTCACAAATGGACTTGGACGAGGAGGACTAGAGGATTTCTTGGAAGGATTTGGATGATGTGGTTGGAAGTGTTTCCCACACGGAGAATTTATTAATAGAAGGAGATTTCAATGTTCACATCGGGTCTACTTCGATGGGGTGTAGTGATGATAATGTAGATTTTGGTTTCAGGTGCAAGAATGTGGAAGAGTCTCACTTATGGATTTTGCAAGAGCTTTTGGGTAGTGGTAGACAATTCCAATTTCTTGAAGAAGGAGGAACACTTGGTAACCTTCCATTGCACGGTAGATAGAACTCAGATAGATTATTTTTTTCTTAGGAGAGATAGTAAAGGTCTTTATAAAGACTGCTAGGTTATCCCAAGTGAGAATCGAATGACCTAAGATAAACTCCTTGTGTTGGATTTTTTAATTGTAAGAGAGAGGAAGAAGAGGATTGTGGATGGCCAACCGAGGATTAAATGGGGCAGCTTGAATATGGTAAGTGCTCTGGATATGGGGTAGAAGTTTTTCTTTGTGGGAGCTTTGGGTAGTAGTAGTGATGCAGATAATATGTGGTTCAGGAATTCTATTTGCATTAGGAAAGCAGCTTTAGAAGAGTAGGGTGTCTCAAAAGGTAGATCGGGGTGGCATCAAGGGTACGGGTGGTGGAACGGACAAGTCTAATGAAAGGTGGAGGCTATGAAGGTAGCGTATGCGAATTTTGTTGAAATTAAGGATGAGGAGGAGAAGCGTACGAATAGGGAAAATTTTTAAGTGGTGAAGAAGGAGGTAAAACTAGCGGTTACGATGGCAAAGACATGAATTTTGAATGTTTGTATGTTGAATTAGTATAAAAAGGCCAGGATAGGAAGTTGTGCAAGCTAGCCAAGGCAGGAGAAAAGAGGGCTCGTGAATTAGATAAAATCAAGTGAATGAAGGACGAGGAGGATAAGGTGCTAGTGGATGAGGCACTTACCAGATGGAGGTGCAATCTTACATCCATAAAATCTTGAACAAAAAGGGGGATAAGGACATTGTACTGGGGGAGTTGGAGCACTCAAAGAGGCATCACAATTTTGGGTGTTATAGGTGTAATAAGGTTGAGGATGTTAGCCATAAGATAATAAGGTTGGAGTGGCTTATAATATCATTTTTAGATGGAAAAAAATGCCTAAAGAATGGAGATGGAGTACGATAATTTTGTTGTACAAGAACAAGGGGGACATTCAGAATTGCAACAACTATAGAGGTATCAAGTTGCTAAGCCACAGTATAAAAGTTTGACAAAGGGTGGTGAAGATTAGGTTACAAAGGGCATGACTATATTCTTGAACCAGTTCGATTTCATGCTAGGACGATCGACTAAAGAAGACATTGATCTTGTAAGGAGATTGGTGGAGCGGTACTGCAAGAGAAAGAAGAACCTACACATAGTATTCATTGACCTAGAAAAGGTTTACAATAAAGTCCCTAGGGAGGTTATATTGAGATATTTGAATCTAAAGGTGTACCTATGACATACATTAGGGAGATCAAAGAAATGTATGATAGAGACAAGACTCGGGAAAGGGTAGTGGGAGGAGACTCAGAGCATCTGTAATGGGGTTGAAATAGTGGTCAACTTTTAGCCCATTTTTGTTTGTCTTGGTGATGGATGAATTAATGCGACATATACAAGGATAGATATCATGGTGTATGTTTTTTATAGATGACATATTTTTGATTGATGAGACCCGAGGTGGAGTTAATGCTATGCTGGAGGTTTGGAGGCAGCCCTTGGATGGAAACTAAGAATTAAAAAATACCAACTTCCAAAGGTCGGAAATATTAAAAATAAAAAAATAAAAATTAATTACTCCCGACCATTGGAAGTCGAAAGTTAAAAAAATAAAATCAAAATAAATCAAGAATACCAACCTCCGAATGTTGGTATCTCAAAATATAAAAATTAAATATTCCGACATCCAGAAGATGAAAATAATAAAAATATAAATAAAAAATATATAAAAGTGACCTCAAGAAGTAGAAAAATTAAATAACGAATTTTGCGACTGAAAATTAAAACTGATGTCTAGAGGTCGGTATTGAAAAGCGATCAGCCTTATTCCGACCTTGGCTGGTAAGTCGGTATTTGGTCGGTATTTCAGGGAATACCGGCTTCTAGAAGTCGGTATTCTTAGGTCGGCATTCACTGTTTTTTTAGTAGTGTCAATAATAGATCAGACCTAAATTAAAGCTAAGTGTCAACACTAGATGCACACAAATCGATCTAGCAAGAAAATCAATTTCGTTATCAATAGGATCAACTAGTGTTGGTACTTATGCCTAATAATGTCATTATCACTAAATTAAAACTAAGTGTCAACACTAGATGGAAAAAAATAGATCTTGCAAGAAAATCAATTTTGTCATCAATATGATCTACTAGTGTTGGTACTTATGCTTAATAAACACATTATTACTAAATTAAAGCTAAGTGTCAACACTAGATGTACACATATCGATCTTGCAAGAAAATCAATTTTGTCATTAATAGGATCAACTAGTGTTGGTACTTATGCTTAATAAATACATTATCACTAAATTAAAGCTAAGTGTCAACACTAGATAGACACAAATCCATCTTGCAAGAAAATCAATTTGTCATCAATAGGATCAACCAATGTTGGTACTTATGCTAAACAAACACATTATCACCTAATTTAATGCTTAGAGTCAACACTCGATGGATACAAACACATTATCACAACATTAAAGCTAAGTATCAATACTAGATGGACACAAACACATTATAAAAAATAATTGTACTTGAACTTTAGAAATTTAAAAATACCAAGCCTTATCTCCTGTTTTGATGAAAGAAGCAGTATAGTCTTGTGACAACTTTTTTTAGATGTCGAGCTTCCTCAGTTGCCTAGCACGAAAAGAAACAACTTAAAATTTCTTCAGTGGACATTATAGAGAGTTTCAGGCAGTAAAATTTTAAAGCAAATTCATTTATTTACTTTAGCGAAAATAGACAAACTCTACTAGCATCTTCGACTAAACAATAAAATTATGAAATAACTTTGTTTATTTTATCCTCATATTCAATAATACATTAATATTAATAGACAAAGTTTACTAGCATCAAAATTTTGTATTTTTACGAACACTTATCTACCCATATCTTGTCAACTAAAATAGGGCAATGCTTCTATACTATATTTTTGCAAATTCTCCATTCTTTTGGAAAAGAAAATATAGTATTTTTCAATTTTAAAATCTTTGTGTAGTTATACTTGCTAAAGTTGGTAATCCTAGTTCACATAAACCTCAAAAAAATGGTCTGTTCACTAACTTCATATTTCCAACACTAACTTTAAATTTCCTCTTCCATTTGTTAAACTCTAACTAGTTATCGACCCCACAGGACAAAGATATATGTTAAATAAGCATTAAAAATAAATATTCAAAAATTTAAAATTTACTTGTTGCTCCCGCTGCTACTCCCGCTGAAGTTTGCTGGTGCGACCCGCTGCTACTGCTGCTGCTGTGGCACTGCGACCTACTGCTGCTGCTGAGGCGACGATGGTCGGGGGATAGGTGGCGTGGCGACGCAGGCCAATCGGGGGGATGGATAGTTAGATTTAGCAGTGAGAGAGGTAACTTAGGGTTTTGAGAGAAAAAGGAAAATAATTATCATTCTTTTGAATCTTCACTAGCTATATGGAATTCCTTGTCAAAGACCATACTCTCAGCCATTTAAAACCTCAAAAGAATCATAATTATTTTTTCTTTTCTCTCAAAACCCTAAGTTACCTCTCTCACTACTAAATCTAACTACCCATCCCCCTTATCGACCCATCCCCCGATCGACCCACCTCTCTCACCCACCCCCCCGATCGACTGGCATCACCACACCACCCATCCCCCGATCGGTGCCGCCTCTGCAGCAGTAGGTCGCAGTGCCGCAGCAGCGGGACACACAAGAAAACATCGGCGGCAGCAGCAGTGGGCACAACAAGTATGTTTTAAATTTTCGAATATTCATTTTTAATGCTTATTTAACACATATATTTGTCCTTAGGGTCAATAACTAGATAGAGTTTAACACATGTAAGAAGAAATTTGAAGTTAGTGTTGGAAATTTGAAGTTAGTGAAGAGACCATTTCTTTTGAGGTTTAAGTTAACTAGGATTACCAACATTAGCAAGTAATACTACACAAAGATTTAAAAATAGAAAAATACTGTATTTTCTTTTCCAAAAGAATGGAGAATTTGCAAAAACATAGTATAGAAGCATTGCCCTGTTTTTTTTTAAGTTTCCCACCCGGTGTCCGGTACCCACTTTGGAGCCCGACTAAATCCAGATACACACCGGAAAGTCCCACATTGGGGGGGTAATGCGCTCCCTAACAAAGGCGACTCCCACATTTCCCTATTTTAGTTGACAAGTTATGGGTAGATAAGTGTTGGTAAAAATAAAAAGTTTGATTCTAGTAAAGTTTTTCTATTAATATTAATGTATTATAGAATATGAGGATAAAATAAACAAAGTTATTTCATAATTTTATTGTTTTGTCGAAGATGCTAGTACAGTTTGTCTATTTTGGCTGAAGTAAATAAAGGAATTTGCTTTAAAATGTTACTGCCTGAAACTCTATATAATGGCCATTGAAGAAATTTTAAATTGTTTCTTTTCGTTCTAGGCAACTGAGGAAGCTTGACATCTAATAAAGTTGTTTCAAGACTATACTGCTTCTTTCATCAAAGTAGGAGATAAGGTGTAGTGTTTTTAAATTTCTAAAGTTCAAGAACAATTATTTTTTATAATGTGTTTGTGTCCATCTAGTATTGATACTCAGTTTTAATTTTGTGATAATTTGTTTGTGTCCATCAAGTGTTGACACTTAGCTTTGAATTAGGTGATAATGTGTTTGTTTAGCATAAGTACCAACATTAGTTTATTCTATTGATGACAAAGTTGGTTTTCTTGCAAGATTGATTTGTGTCCATCTATTGTTGAAACTTAGCTTTAATTTAGTGATAATGTATTTAGTAAGTATAAGTACCAACACTAGTTGATCCTATTGATGACAAATTTGATTTTCTTGCAAGATCGATTTTTGACCATCTAGTGTTGACACTTAGCTTTAATTTAGTGATAATGTATTTATTAAGTATAAGTACCAACACTAGTTGATCCTGTTGATGACAAAATAGATTTTCTTGCAAGATCGATTTGTTCCATCTAGTGTTGACACTTAGCTTTAATTTATGTCTGATCTTTGTTGAAACTACTAAAAAAACAGTGAATACCAACCAAAAAATACCGACTTTCGGAAGTTGGTATTCCATGAAATACCGACCAAATAATGACTTCCCAGCTAAGGTTGGAATAAGGCTACTCACTTTTCAATACCGACCTCTAGACGTTAGTTTTAATTTTAATGGAAAGTTCATTATTTTATTTTCCGACTTCTTGAGGTCACTTTTAAATATATATATTTTTTATTATTTTCGTCTTCTGGATGTCGGAATATATTACTCTTTATATTTTGAGATACCGACATTTGGAGGTCGGTATTCTTGATTTATGTTGATTTTATTTTTAAAATTTTTGCCTTCCAATGGTCGGTATTAATTAATTTTTAATATTTTGACCTTTGAAAGTAGATATTTTTAAATTTTTATTTTCGATCCAAAGTCTGCCTCCAAACCTCTAGCATAGCCTTAATTCCACATCGGGTCTCATCAATCAGAACTATGTCATCTACAAAAAACATACACCATGATATCTCTCCTTGTATATGTCGCATTAATTTATCCATTACCAAGACAAATAAAAGTGGGCTAAAAGTTGACCCCTAATGCAACCCCATTACAGATGCTCTGAGTCTCCTCCCACTACCCTTTCCCGAGACTTGTCTCTATCACACGTTTCTTTGATCTCCCTAATGTATGCCCTAGGCAAACCTTTAGCTTCAAAATAACCTCCCTAGGGACTTTATTGTAAACCTTTTCTAGGTCGATGAATACTATGTGTAGGTTCTTCCTTATCTTGCACTACTGCTCCACCAATCTCCTTACAAGATCATTGGCTTCTTTCGTGAATCGTCCTAGCATGAAACCGAACTGCTTCACGAATATAGTCATGCCTTTTCTAACCTAATCTTCACAACCCTCTCTCAAACTTTTGTACTGTGGCTTAGCAACTTGATACCTCTATAGTTGTTGCAATTCTGAAGGTCCCCCTTGTTCTTGTACAACAAAATCATCGTACTCCATCTCCATTTTTAGGCATTTTTGTCATCTAAAAATGATATTATAAGCCACTCCAACCTTACTATCTTATGAATAACACCCTCAATCTTATTACACCTAAAACACCAAAAATTGTGATGCCTCTGTGAGTGCTCCATCTCCCCCAGTACAATGTCCTTATCCCCCTTTTTGTTCAAGAGTTTATGGAAGTAAGATTGCACCTCCATCTGCTTAGTGCCTCATCCACCAACACCTTATCCTCCTCGTCCTTCATTCACTTGATTTTATCTAAGTCACAAGCCCTCTTTTCTCTCACCTTTGCTAGCTTGTACAGCTTCCTATCCCTGCCTTTTTATACTAATTCAACATACAAACATTCAAAATTCATGTGTTTGCCTTTGTAACCGCTAGTTTTGCCTCCATCTTCACCACTTAATATTTTCCCTATTCGTACGCTTCCCCTCCTCATCTTTAATTTCAACCAAATTGGTATACGCTACCTTCATAGCCTCCACCTTTCATTAGACTTATCTGTTCCACCACCCGTACCTTTGATGTCACCCCGATCTACCTTTTTAGACACCCAACACTTCTAAAGTGGCTTTCCTAATGTAAATAGAATTCTTGAACCACATATTATCTGCATCACTACTACTACCCAAAGCTCCCATAGCTAAAAACTTCTCCCCCATATCAAGAGCACTTACCATATTCAAGGTGCCCTATTTGATCCTCGGTAAGCCATCCACAATCCTCTTCTTTCTCTGTCTTACAATAAAAAAATCCAACATAAGGAGTTTATCTTAGGTCGTTAGATTCTTACTTGGGATAACCTAGCAGTGTTTATAAAGACCTTTATTATCCTTCCTAAGAAGAAAACAGTCTATCTGAGTTCTATATACCGCTCAATGGAAGGCTACCAAGTGTTCCTCCATCTTCAAGAAATTCGAATTGTCTACCACCAACCCAAAAGCTATTGCAAAATCCATAAGTGAGACTCTTCCATATTCTTGTACCCGAAACCAAAATCTCCATTATCATCACTATACCCCATCAATGTAGACCCGATGTGAACATTGAAATATCCTTCAATGAATAAAATCTCTGTGTGTAAAACACCTCCAACCACCTCATCCAAATCCTCCCAAAAAAGCTTCTTTTCCTCCTCGTCCAAGTTCAATAGTAAAGCGTAAGCACTAACAATCTTCAAAGTGGACCCTTAGTGACTAACTTAATGGTCATCATTCTATCATTAACCTTCCTAACCTCAACAACTTACTCCCTAAGCTCACAATCTACTAAGATACATACTTTATTCCTATTCCTCACAACTCCCGAGTAGCACAACTTATACCAGTCCACATCTCGTGCTTTAGATCCTACTTATTTGGTCTGCTTGATACAAGTTATTTTCTTGAGAATCTTCACTAGCTCTATGGAATTCCTTGTCAAAGACCATACTCTCAGCCTAGACGTGATAAATAGAGTTGTGATAAAAAAAATTACTTTGTTTGGTAATTGAACAAACAACGAGAAAAAACTAAGAAAAATAAAGTTAGGTTAGAGTTGGGAAATTGGGTTGTGGTCTATTTTAAGCCCACTCAACCAAAATAATTTATTAATCCTCTCATTTGTTTATACAAATCATTTTGACTAGCTTGGACTTAGTTCAATCAATCCATCTAATATTGCAAGATTTCCTTCATTTATCAAATAATCTAGAAAAGGAAAATGATTAGTACTTAGTTGCTAAACAAGATTTTTTCTGACTTTTAATTCTTAAAATCTAGTATAAATACATTGTTTTGTCCATTTAGTAATTCCATTCTAAGTTATGGAACTTACTAGGAAGTTCATGTACTTTAAAAAATTTAACGTGATTCTATCATTGGTTTTATTGAGCAACAACTCAATCGACTTGGAGGCCGGATGATAAAATAACTTTAATGAAAAGAAACTTCTTCAATAAAATTCATATTTTAATGACGCAAAGAACAAACTTTCAAATCTATTGATCAATGTTCGGATATATACTATTAACCATATGTTTAGATATAGTATTTATTATAGAATAATTATTTATTCAGTTTTAATAGATCATATATTTGTTTATTGTGTCTGTTTACTTATATAGTAGATGATTTAGTATATAGAGTTTTAGCTTTTACACAGAGGATTAAATTATCGGTTCTTTTAACTATAAAGTTTTTTGTTCACAATCTAAGATGGAAATTTGATATGCCATCGGTACAATTGTAGCACAAGATTATATATTGTTTATCTTGATTATGGAATGATATAGTTCCAACTTCTTGTGCTAGTGCATTTTGTATGTATTGAACGGGACTGAGTAGGTATAGTTGCTTTGGAGTAACTGATAGATAAAAACGTATTCTCTAAACTATTAAATGTACTTATATTCTTAATCCTGATATAACTATTACAATCTGTATATATTAATTATTATTTTGGTTCATTAAAAGGTGAAATTCTTAGATAGGTCAATATGCCTGGTAGATTGGATGATAATAATATATATTGGTGAAATAATAAGTTAGTTGATGGAATTCATGTCTCGATATAGAGATTGCCGATATGCCTTTTTGAGAAGCTTATAAGTTTTTATCCTGTTAAACCTTGCAAGTAGATTTATGAATCCGACACATGAAATAAATTAAGCAGTGCTTTAAAGGAAATTAATCTCTGAATTAGATTCGTCAGTAATTTAATTTATTGATTAGTATATGTAATCTTAACATGGGGAATTACATGAGTGTTTAATGGGGAATTTTGAAATATAAATAGAGGAGTGCAATTACGAATTTCTAGTGGAATGATTTACAATTGATTATGGTAAGAATAATTCAAATTAATTATTTAGAATTATTTCCATAATAGGAATCCTCAGTAATTAATTTTGTGGTCCCTACTGTGCCCATATTTAACTAGAACTCAGAATTCTATTCTAAAGGGAAAAGGGAGAAGTATGTGTCGTTCTCTATTCTAAGGAAAGGGAGAAGTATGTAATTTTCTCTATTTTAAGAAAAGGGAGAAATACATGGCTTTTTCTATTCTAATGAAAGGGAGAAGTATGTGTCTTTTTCTATTCGAAGGAAAGGGAGAACTACATGTCTTTTTCTATTCTAAGGAAAGACAGTGTGTTTCCTCTCCTCCTTGGACTAGGAAGATATCTCTATAAATAGGGATTCTTCTAACCATTGAAAGGGAGTAAGTTTTCTATACGATACTTGCCAACCCAAGTATTGAGAGATCAGAAGTTAACTTGGGATCAATGTAGAAGACCGCAGAATTACCGTCCAATTTGTGGATTCGCTTGAAGGTATCTTCTCACACTTCGAGAGGTAATTCTTGAATTAAAGTTCAGAAAGATTATGTGCTCTAGCATAATTTTGTGTGTTCTAGAATAAACTTATGTGTTGTCTATTATTCATGTAAGCAATATGATTCCAGTATGCTTCCGTTGTGCATGTAGTTTTCTAACAATTGACATCAAAAGCCATACTTACATCTTTATAGATAACCTAAAATATATGTATGTGCAATTCTATCTATGATTCGTGGTTGGTAAAAAAAGTTTATCATGAAAAGAATGAATCAGATGAAACTTGAAGTATTTTGATTCGTTGGCTAAAGTACATACGATCTTAATTGTGAGATGATCAAGAGGACAAAACGTGTTGGCGGCAGTTTTTCACTTTTACGTGAGAATGGACAGCGGCAGTAAACACTTTTCCTAATGATTATTTAAAGTCTTTTATTTTTAAATTAGTGGAATCCAAATTGAAAACTTTTCATCAGTTAAAAGAAAAGTTAAAGTTCCATGGATATTTTTAATTAATAAATGGCAGTAAGAATTTCTGCACATATAATTGATTTTTTTTATCGGCAGCTAGTTACAATTTTTTTAGGGTTGTTTCTTATTAGTCTATCAAATTGACAAAGCTTGATAAGAAAGAGAATCATAGAAGTTGTTGATGAACAAATTATCATTGAACTGATTGTGAAGTATTATTTAACTTTATAATATTTTTTCTTGATTGATTGTTGATTCCAAAGCTTATTAAGTGGTGGTGCAGTCCCTATTCAGTTCAATTGGATTAATTTTTTTTCTTTTTGTTCAATAATTATTTGAGCATATTATTCGTTACATATATGTAACACTCTGAAAATTTCTAAAGTTAAGACCCGAATCATTCTTGAATTGCGTATAAGGTCGTACTGAGTGATTCTTAATTGTTCTTAGATTATAAGGTCAATTCCTTAGCGTGGAAATGATTTTGGATATCAATTTGGGTGACTAGAACCCCCTATCACAAAGTTGAGTTGGAAGCTTCCCTACCGAGTGAGTTTTGAGTTAAGATTCTACTTACGTCAACTTCAAACAATCATATCTTTCAGAACGTAATGAGTTAGGTGGCACATGAGCAATAAAATCGAAGTTCTTTGAGTCCTCTTTCCAACGCCACCAAATTTGCTCCATTTAAAACTAGGAGTAAAAAGTTATGCCCGTTTGAGTGAAGCCTCTCTAGTTAAGGCTTTTCATCCGTTTAAGGAAAGGGTAGTTTGGTCTTTTCCTTACCCCAATAGGCCTACCCATGTTTTTACTCACCCAATTAAGGGTCTAATCAGATGCTAAACCACTCTTGGTCGTTCCCAAACCCTTAGAAAAATAAGAGAATAGTTCAAGAGGATAAAGAGCTAGGTTTTTGAGCGTGCGTCAAGATACCGTCGATTCTCGCCAAGGACATTGTTGTTTCCATGTATGTGAGGCTTCCCATAGTGATGGAATTGTTCGTCCTCATTCCAATCATGTAATTCTTTCGTTGATTCACCCATAAAATCATTTATGTAAATGTTCTTGAAGAGTTCTTGAGTTTTACGCTTCATTCTTTATCAATGGAGGTTTGGAGTTCTTGAGGTGATGGTTTTGCGAATGAGTGTTGTTTCTTGATAAAATTTTTGTGGGATTTGGATAGTTTTGTGTTGGGTTTGTCAATCAAAGAGATTTATGAAGAAACATATCGATTTTAGATGAGTTAGGACATGGAATTGAGCAAGAAAATCCATCAAATATTTTGAGCAGGGGGTGAGGTAGGGCGCCACCATAGCGCTAGAGCTTTTCTTCTGAAGTTTGGGGCTTGGCGCCTCACGCCAGCATTGCGCTTCAAAGTTTCTTCTGAAGTTTGGGGCCTTGCGCCCCACGCCAGCAGTGCGCCAGGGGTCGCCAGGGTCCATTTCTTCTCCGTTCTTTTGAGTGTGTTCCTTTAAGTTATGGCTAGATTTTCCCACTCTATATTAAATCCAATAAGCTCCTTTTATCATTGAAAATTCATGCATTATCCTACTCACATGTCATAATTTACATTCCAAACTAAAGTAAGTTTAAGAGGGACGTTCAAGAGGTCTTTTTGAGTCATTTTGAGAATTCTTTTGTAATTATCAATGGTTTTGAACTAAGTCTTGAGAAAGTAACTATGAGAATGAGAAGGGTTGTATTCACGTTTGAAAAAGAGTATAAGGGAAGTAAGTATTCCCAAATGTAACGCTTTTACATTTAAAAGAGAGAAGCATTGATCTTTAAATGAGTTTATGAGTTCAGAGATGTTTAAGAGTATTACCTCTATTAAGAGGATCATTTGAGTAATTACCTAAAATTGAGAAAGAGTTATGTTTTATACATTTGAGCATGAGTATATATTGTCGGGAGTAGTATTGAGCACCGATATGGGGGAGTTCAGACAACTCAAAGACCCCATAAACCATGTATGCCAACATGGGTAAAGGATTCATACTTTTTAGATGATTTCCTTAGTGCCTTCGGGCAGAGCTTAGTGGATCCACTTAGTTGAGAGGTTTATACCCCGGCAAGGTATAGGACAGTTCTGGCAGCGTGACCGAGACGCTGTATCATCACGTTGCTCATAGTGATGGTTGTCGGTTAGAGAAACTCCCAAATAGAGTAAAGAGTACTTTCATTGTATTTTCACATATAATTTTCTTTGAGTTATTATATTATACTTTGTGAAGCTAAAATTGGTATTATTTTATTTATGTTTTACGTTGAGTTAAGTTGAGTTGAGTTGAGTCGAGTCGAGTTGAGCTGAGTCAAGTCGATTTGAGTTGAGTTGAGTATTTCTTTCTGCTTGTTCAGTTCAGTATATTTTTTTATTGCATTCTTTCGGTAAAAGTTTAAATGAGTTTTCCATCATGATTTATATTATATTTTAGTTGAGTTACTGCTAGAGTTTCAATTCAGTTACTTTGTTATTCAACTGTATTACATACTCGTACATTCAATGTACTGACGTCATTCGACCTGCATCTTTTAATGATGCAGATACAGGTACTTAGGATCCTCAACATGAGTTTCGTTGAGATCACTTCATCTTCTTGTTAGCTTTTGAGTAAGGCCTCCTTGGTTCCGGAGGACTCCAGTTATATAGGTTGTCAGTAGTAGCTCTTTGAGGTGTCGTGGGTCTTGTCTCGATATCCTTCCTTAATAGTATAGGCTTCATAGATAGACAGAATCGAGGTGTTCCTCAGCATTTACTTTCTGTTGTGTTGTTTTATAAACTATAAGTATTACTATTGAATATTCTACAAACTTTATGAGTTGAGTATTTGAGTTTATCATATTTAATGAAATTGTATGCCTATTATTGCTTGAGATAGATTTCCGCTTGTAGTCAGCCACGATGAGGGTTCGCTTGGAGACCAGCAATGGTTCTCGAGTGTCGGTTACGTCCAGGGTGTAGGCTAGGGCCATGACAATATATATCAATTTGTATAAATTAAGAATTTTTTGATTAATAAATAGTTATCACTTAAGTGGTTTATTTATTTGAAATCGTTGAAAATTCTTTAGACTTTATACATGTGATAATATATATTGCATTGCATGAATTGAGAATTATGATTAATAAATAGGATTCACTAAAATGGTCTATTTATTTGAGTTATTAGAACATCCTCAATGCATCATGTATAAATTATTCTAAGTGAATATTAGTGGTAAATATTTATTTACGTAAATGGTGATTTACCTTAACATACTAGTAATGCTTAATAAATTCATTAGAAGAGATATCGAGGTTTTCACTCAAAAGTGAGAAACATAATATCTTGGATTCTCAAGTGTATAATTTAGAGAATAATTTGATATAAGAAGGTACTGAGTGTCTTAGCCAAGGGAAAAACACACCGTATGTTTCATGCTTATGATATAATTATAAAAAGAGAATGAAAATATGAATCAAGTTATTGAATCTTTAACTATGTCTAAAATGATTATTTTTCAAATTTGGTCATAGTTTAGGTGGTCATGAATTTTATGATCTCTAATTGACTTGAAATTTGATGGTTCTATCGAAAATTATTTAGATGGGTTTTAGATAGTTTGTCAGATTAAAATTTGATTTGCATATGATAAGGTGATTCTTTATATATGTCAGTTATATTTATGTTAATTTGGAACTTGATTACACATTATGATTTAACATGAATTGATATTTGATAACGATATAGATCTGATTATTTTTCTTTAAATCGTTTGAATCTGAATTTAATCATAGCTTTGGAGATAAATATTATTTTTAAACTCTAATTGATTTGAAATTGAGTAGGTTCATCAGAAATTATCAAATGAAAAAAAAACTCATTGCTATGTAGTGATTTGACAATTTGAGGTCGTTTTGATGATGTTTCTAGGTATTTTTTTTATCTTGAAATTTTATTTAAATAAAAAATTACTCGACTATGATATAGTGGTGATAGAGTTTGTTCTCTATGGATGACTAAATTTTAGTGAAGTATTATGTTCATGTGTTGGCTTTAGACCTTCCTCCAAATCTAATGAAATTAATACAAGTCACTAGATTCAATCTCTAATTTTGATAATCTGTATTGACTATCCCTATCAGAGTAATTTATGATTAGATCAATGGATCTAGGGATAATGATATTCACTTGGTTTAAATGAACAGTATACTCTCCATCTGAGTTAGCTCTTGTTCTAAATTTATTGGAGTGAATATCTGACACCATATATGTGTATCTTGCTTGAGTGGTTATTTTTTATCCAAAATTTGTCATTCAAGATGCCTTAATATCTATGAGGTATGTTTTGAATTGGAATATTCAATGTATACATAAATATGTTGCTTTTTGGAAAATACTACTCGGATATTGTAAAAAGATTTTAGAATTTTCTTCTTTTTTCTTCGTTCGTGTATGTATTTCACAAATGATAATATGTGATAAAAATTGTTGAACGAAAAAAATTTTAAATTCTATTTTGGTCAAACAACATTTTCAACCAAATTGATCATAGTTTTGAAATTCGAAGAAAGGACTCTGATTGATCTAAAATTTGGTAGATTCATAAGAACGACCTAGTAAAAAAAATAAAAAAATAATGGATCGTTATATGAGTTTTTGGTAATATTTGGTTAGCGGAGTCCCTCTTTTGATCGCCAAGATTAAATAGTAGTGAAGTATTAGTTTCATGTGTTGGTTTAGACCTTCCTCCATATCGGATGAAATTAATACATGTCGCTATGTATTTAATCGCTAGTTTTGATAATCTATATTAACTCTCCTAAATTGAGTAATATATGATTGGATCGATGTAACTAGTGAGATTTTCACTTGACTTAAACTAACAGACTCTCCATCTGAGTTAGGTCTTTATAAGTTTATGGAGTGAATAATCGGTCATTGTACACGTTTATTGCATGAGTAGTTCTCTAATCCCATCGATTGACTATTTGAGATGCATGGATATATATATGTATAAATGAGCCCTGAATTTTATTATTTAGAATTATTCGACATATTATGATCGATTTAATATATTATATCTCAAATTCTCAATAGACTTTGCAGACCCACTTAGTACTACTCAAGAATTACTTTCGATAGAGATAAGATATTAATTCAAAGAATGCATTGTATATGTACCTTATGCTAGAAGGAATTATTTTCAGTTTCTAACTAGATAAGAGATGGATACTATATATATATTTCTTGTAACTCTCCTATTATTGAGTTTGATGAATATTTTATCTCTTGTGATATATTGATGCGTGAATTTTTTTTGTTAGTATTACCTCTCATGAATTGAATTATATTAACATGTCTCATAAGAGAAAATATCTTTTAAATTGAATCGAACTTATCTGTACACTAGTGTCTAAGTCATTCATTCTGGATAGAACTTCGAGGTTGGTTAAAGGATGGACATAACGGTTCATTGAAAGTGAAATCACTATCCTGTTTAGAAGGAAAAATGACTAAGAGAGATTTCTTCTTAAAAGGAAATAGAAGTAGTGATACGTTAGAATTAATATATTCTGATTTGTGTGGTAAATGAGCATTCTGGCAAGAGGTGAATTCGAGTATTGTGAGATTTTCATAGAAGGTTACTCATGATATGAATATATATTTTTTTATGTTTTGTAAGTCTGAATGTCTTGATAAACTAAAAATATTTAAGACAAATGAAAATAGCATCATGAAAAATATATAAAGTCACTGCAATCTGATTGTAGTTATGTATACCTCTCTGCAGAGCGGGTGAGTCACTTACCTCATAGAATAATTGCTTTTCAATTGTCTACACCAAACACTCTCACTCACACTCTATAATAGACTGGTGTAAAAGAGAAAAGAAATAGACTCTTATGAAGATGATAAGATTAATGATTGGCTTATTTGTTGTTGTTTTGTTTCTTTTGGGATGATTCTAAGAACTACATATAACATTTGAATTCAATTCCTTTTAAATCAGTACCTTGGACAACTATAGAACTAGTATGGATTTGACGTAAGTCTAATCTCTGACATATTTAGATATTCAAAATTGTCTAGCACATGTGCTAGAGGGGGAATGAAATATGTATGTCTGTTAATTGGATATCTAAAAAGAATGAAAACATGTTTATTTTATTGTCCTAAAGAAAATAAGGCAATTGTTAAGACAACTATCAGATTTCTAGAAAAATGACCATTTAGTAATCCATGTTCCTTGAAGTAAACTAGTTTTACAGGAACTAAATAAAGAAATAACAAATTAGTCAGTTGTAAATTCAGACGCTCAAGAACATCTAACCGGTATATCAGAATTGACGTTATATTGCATTTAAGTAGTGGGAGAAACGTTACTAGACGTAAGAAAACTACTACCTCAAGTAGTGAGAGTGATGTTGAGCAAATTAAACAACACTACATGAAAAAGTTGTTAATATTTCAATACCGAAAGGTTTTAAGGAAAATATTAAGACTCAAGAGCACGAAAGTGTGACTACTATAGTAGTACTTAGTTGTAGTGGAAGAATCATAATGAAGATTGATTTGTTTTGTATGTTTAAGAGGATTTTCATGATAGATATCCTGAAAAGAAGTACCCTTTTGAAGAGTTTCATGATAGGGCCTCTAAAGATCTAATAAAAAATCTATAAGTTACGATGAAGCACTACTAGATAAAGTTGCATAAGAAAATAACTTGGTAAGATCCTTTTGATAAGAAATATAAAAGGAATACTGTGAAAATTGTAAATGCATAGTTAAGAGTCTAAGTGGGAGATTGTTAGGGTATATACTATTAATCATGTGTTTGGAAATAGTGTTCTAACAATTTTCTAGATTAAATATCTAAGTGGGAGATTGTTAAGATATATACTATTAACCGTGCATTTAGATATAGTAAATTATAACAATTGTAATGGTTAAAAGTCTAAGTGGGAGATTGTTGGAATATATACTATTAACCATATGTTTAGATATAGTATTTATTATAGAGTAATTATTTATTCAGTTTTAATGGATCATATTTTCGTTTATGGTGTCTGTTAACTTATATAGTGGATGATTTAGTGTATAGAGTTTTAGCTTATACACAGAGGATTAAATCATCGGTTCTTATAAGTATAAAGTTTTATGTTTACAATCTAAGATGAAAATTGGACATGCCATTGGTACGATTGTAGCACATGATTATATATAGTTTATCTTGGTTATGGAATGATATAGTTTCAACTTCTTGTGCAAGTGCATTTTGTATGTATTGAACGGGACCGAGTAGAGAAAGTTGTTTTAGACTAACTTACATACAAAAGCATATTTTCTAAACTATTAAATGTACTTATATTCTTAATCCTGATATAACTATTATGGTCTGTATATGTTAGTTATATTTTTGATTCATTAAAAGGTGAGATTCTGAGATGGGTCAATATGCCTAGTAGATTGGATGATAATAATATATATTGGTGAAATAATAAGTTAGTTGATGGAATTCATGTCTTGATATAGAGATTGATGATATGCCTTTTTGAGAAGCTTATAAATTTTTATCCTGTCAAACCTTGGAAGTGGATTTATGAATCCGACACATGACATAAGTTAAACAGTGCTCTAAAGAAAATTAATCTTTGAATTAAATTTGTCAGTAATTTAATGCATTGATTAGTATCTGTAATCTTAAATGGGAATTACATATGTGTTTAATGATGAATTTTAAAATATAAATAGAGGAGTGCAATTACGAATTTCTAGTGGAATGATTTGTAATTTATTATGGTAAGAAAACTCAAATTAATTATTTGGAATTATTTCCATAACTAGGTAAATTACCCGTGCTTCGTACGAGATTGAACTATTTTATTAAGTTTAATTTACATATGATCATTCGGTAATATTCGTATTTTTGATACATACAATACATTGTCAAGAACATTTTATCTTAAGGCAAAGCGTTCCTCTGAAATCTTAAAGTGATATATTTTTTAAATCTTCGTTTTTGTTATACAAAAATTATGAGTCAGAGAGATTTTAAGTATAAGTAAGAAGTCTAAGTAAATCTCCATGGAAATAGTTGGTCAGAAGTAACGAAATTTTGTAAATGCCAAGAAGTTACAAAAGACCAACATTAGACATTAGAGAAGAGATTAAAAGGCCTCGAACAACAACACTCCCAAGTAAAGTGGAACATCACGTCCATACAAGAACATAATTAACTAAATTCAAATGGAAGACCTTCCACCCCTATCTTATGAACCTCCATCAATTTTTTTTTATTGTAGTATACCGTATCATATATATGTTTAAAATAACCCTAAAATTATTAGTATCATAAAGGTTTTTCCTCATTGTCTCAGAATAGTCATTGCTATTGCTTAGGTTTTATATCACCGGCCCCAACTTATTTGGAATTGAACCATAGTTATTGTTATGGTTATAGTATGCAGTTACAAAAATTAATGCAATGATCAACCAAGAAGTAGGTGTCATCTGAATGGAACTGTTCACAACTGGATATTCTAAACCAAAATTTTGATATATAACATATTAAAATCTCACAGCATAATTTTGGGCGCACTTGAACTCACAAATATCCAGTAATAATAATAAAGACGACCCTACTTTCCTAAAAATAAGGAAGAAAAAGGCATGTTGCTTAACATATTTTTCAAAAGGATAGTCTTTCGCGCCGTATCCAAGTTTACATTTTACAAATTTAATTGAAAGAAGCCAAAAGAAAGATTTATCACTAAAGCAAAAATGATCCTTAACGGTAATTAATAGCTTAGTTGCCACTAAATATGTATTTTCAGAGGTAATTAGTACTCTCTATAAATGTCCCTAAAGTATATAGCGACATTGAATTTAATAACAATTAATTAATGTCGGTAAAAGCTCTAGCACTCTTCTTAATGTGCATATTTATTGCCGATAAAAAATATTTTTACTATAGTGTATTTTGGGCATTTGTTAGTTGCACGAAAACTTGTTCTCTTATTATGCCCAAAAAGAAGAGAGGAAGAAAAATGGCAAATTAGTCAACTTGCGATAAAAGAAGTGGACTAATTGTGTCTATACTAATATTCTAGCAAGAGTGCAATGGCATACAAAATGTTTGTACCTAAGATAAAACAATCAAAATAATATACTAACTGTGGCAAGCAAGAGAGCAATCTGTTTGGTTCTTTTAACAAACTTCACCATTGGTTTTGTATTAGTTATCACATATTTGTTGTTGTATGCTATCAAATTTAGCACAGCCCATAAGCAATTTTCCCAAAAAGTATATGACGAAACCTGTAGAAATGGACAAAAGAGATGATCAATTTTTAATCATCCATGCTGAAATTTTTAACAGAGTTAAAAAAAAGTCACCAAAATAGCAAAAAGAAATCGCAATAGGTACATGAATCGCTATGACTTACAGTAAAAGATTAAGCTTCATGAAATAGGAGAAAGAAAACTTTGAGGAATGAAACACACTTCATACGAAGCTTAATTAATGTATTTGAATTCGAGTCCTCTGTAGCAGAAAAAAATATACAAATAATAGTGGCAGAAATAAAAGTTTTGTTTACTAAAGAATCAAATATAATTAATTCAACCATTACAACAACGTTATATGTTGTGGACTGAGAGGTGCAAGAGTAGTAATGCCACATTGCAAGCTAAGTCAATTTTCTTCTTGTTTATTCTTTCTTCTTTTGGTGCCTTGGAATTAAGTGTTGGGTTTAAAATGTGTGAATGAAAAATGAAGAGTTGTGAGTTTTGTGAAGAGTTGTGACTTTTGTGAAAAGTTGTGACTTTTGTGAAAAGTTGTGATTTTTGTGAAAAGTTGTAACTTTTGTGAAAAGTTGTAACTTTTGTGAAAAGTACTTTCCATAAGGTTGTGACTTTTCTAAAGAGTTGTGGCTTTTATGAAAAGTTGTTACTTTTCCGTAAGGTTGTGACTTTTAAAAAGGACAGTTTTGAAAATATATAAATAAAAAGAGAATCCTTGTTTCTAGGAGCGCCACATCACCGGGTTGAGGGTTCTCTTTTATATATATATATGATATGATATGATATGATAGGAAGCCTCGGTAATTAATTTTATGGTCCCTACCGTGCCCATATTTAACTAGAACTCAGAATTATATTCTAAGGGGAAAAGGGAGAAGTATGTGTCATTCTCTTTCTAAGGAAAGGGACAAGTATGTGTCTTTTTCTATTCTAAGGAAAGGTTGAAGTACATGTCTTTTTCTATTCTAAGGAAAGACACTGTGTTTCCTCTCCTCCTTGAACTCGGAAGATATCTCAATTAATAGGGATTCTTCTAACACTTGAAAGGGAGTAAGTTTTCCATACGATACTTGCCCACCCAAGTATTGAGAGAGTTCGGAAGTTAACTTGGGATCACTGTAGAAGACCCAGAACTGCCGCAAGTTTGTGGAGTAGCTTGTGGTTTCGCTTGAAGGTATCTGCTCACGCTTCAAGAGGTAATTCTTGAATTAAAGTTCAAAAAGCTTATGTACTCTAGCATAATTTTATGTGTTCTAGCATAAATATATGTGTTGTCTATTATTCAAGTGAGCAATATTACTCTGGTATGCTTCCGCTGTGCATATAGTTTTTTAACACTTCAGTGAGGCAAGAACAAATGACTGATTAATGAAAGTAATATTGAAATTTAAAAGTGAAAATCGTCAATAATGGAATTGATTGTACATAGAGGGATAAAAAATAATGAAAGTGGAATTAAATAACCTAATTAATAAGAGGAAGAAATTGTCATATTTATTCACACATTCTAACAACTTAAGCAAATTTAGAGAAATAATTTAACAAGAGATTCAGTGGCCTTGCCATTTAAGTAATCCTACTTTTATAGTCACTTTTTGTAGATTTTTGAAAAATTTAATGCAAATACTAATTTGTCACTGTGTTTTAACAAAGAAGAAGAAGCACTTTTTGTAGATTTTTTAAAAAGTTAATGCCAATACTAATTTGTCACTGTGTTTTAACAAAGAAGAAGAAGAAGAAGAGCATTGGAACTAAAACCTCCTTGGTAAGGAACGTTTTACCCCAAAAATGGGACTTAATTCCCCACTTGAAGTTGGATTAGTCAGGCCGTAGATCAAGTACAAGATACTCACCAAAGATTGAGGAGCAGTAAGTACTCTTTTATTCTTAACAAGAGGCTTCGTGTTGAGTCATGGGACAAGAGTTGTCACCTTCGATAGGGAGCGGTTTATCCTCCATGGTGACGCTTTCGGATGTGAATTTGAACTAATTAGGTCCTAAATTTGGACTTTTCAAGGCAAACCTTGATTAGTTGGGCCCTAAAGTGAATTGTTTTTATGCAATTTGGATTAGTTAGGCCCTAAAATGAGATTTGTCGACGCAAATTTACACTTATCAAGTTGAAGCAGAACTTAGCCTTTCCTGGAAGATGTTGAAAGGAATGGATCATCAAGTTCTAATAATTGCGTCAAGCAAGTTTATCAAGAAAATCTGCTACTTGATTTTCTTCTCTGTAGTGGTGAGTATCCGTGAGTTATTTGGATTCCAGCTCTCTTCTTGTAGTTAATGATATTGTCCACAATCTGCTTAAGCTTCAGGTAGAAAGTGTCATCCTTTGTCACCGTGTTGGTTGTTCTTTGAGTCAAGTTCTAAGTATGTCCATTGAGACAACACCATTTAACTCAAAACTCTGCTGCAATAGCTTCTTCCAGCCAATCAGTGTTCACTTTGATTGTGCCATAAGGAGCCTCGTTCCTGCAAACTTATTTCCATCTTTAACAGTTCTAAGCCTTTCCACCATGCTGCAAGGATATGTCCATTTTGTAATGGACCCGACTGATTTGGACCATTCTAAGTCATAACAGCCCTGATCCATCTAATTTATTAATTCAACCCATTTTGATCAGTCTAATTCTGTAAGACCTCAGACGTCGATCGGCTTTCAGTTTTTGATCAACTTTAAACGATCCTATATTTTAGAACATAGAGAGTTAGGTGGCCCATGAGGTATCAAATCAAAGATCTTTAAGCCCTCTTTCCAACGCCGCCAAGTTTGCTAAGTTTTGAGCTCGGAGTTAAACGTTATGGCCATTTTGGTATAGCCTCTCCAGTTAAAACTTTTTATCCGTTTAAGAAAAGGTATTTTTGTCTTTTTCTTACCCCTATAGGCCTAACCACGTTTTTAATCACCCAATTTAGGGGTCTAATCAGACACTAAGTTAATTTTCATATTCCTAAACACCTAGAATTTTAGGGCGAAGTTTCAAGAAGAGGATAAGAGGGTTTTCAAGCGTTCATTCAAGGGTTTGAGAAATTTCGCCAAGAACAATCGTTCTTTCCAAGTATGTAAGGCTTCCCATACTGCTGGATTTGTTCATCCTCATGCCAAGCATGTAATTCTTTCTTTAATTCACCCATATAATTGTTTATGTGAGCATTATTCAAGAGTTCTTGAGTTTTAAGCTTCATTCTTTAACAATGGAGGTTTTGAGTTCTTGAGGTGAGGGTTTTGCGAATGCGTGGTGTTTCTTGATAGAATTTGAGTTGAATTTCGATAATTTCATGTAGGATTTGTTAATCAAAAAGATTTTTGAAGAAACCAATCGATTGTAGATGAGTTAGGACCCAGAATTGAGCAAGAAAATTCTTCAAATTTCTGGGTTCGGGGCTGGGGCGGTGCACATGCAGTGCGCCCGAAACTAGCCTCTGAAGTTTGAGGCCTGGGGGGGTGCACCTGTAGTGCACCCAAAACCAGCCTCTGAAGTTTGAGGCCTGGGGCGGCGCGCCCGCAATGCCCCATGGTCGCCAGGCCCGTTTCTTCTCCGTTCTTTATCCCGTATGTGTTCTTTCAAATCGTGTCGTCGCTCTCTTCTTAATATGAACTCATAAAGGCTCCATTAATCCTTGAAAGATCCTACATGTCCTACTCACATGTCTTCATTTACATTCCAAATTATTGTAAGAAAAGAGGAAAGTTTAAAGGTTCTGTTTCATAAAAACTTAAGAGCTTCAAATGTTATTTATATATACATATTTATGTTCCTATGTTGATTATTTGGCTTGAAAGATAAGTTCATAAGTTCATGTTTCAAGGATGCAAGTATGTCTAAAGTTTTGAAAAGTAATTCAGTAAAGTAAAAAGTCCCTTCTTTGTAAAGGGTGTATTGAACGTAAAGTTATATTGATTATTTTGGGAGTAGTATCGAGTACCGAATTGGGTTAGAGTCTTTTATAACTCAAAAGTCCCATAAAACTACGTAGTTAACGTAGGATAGGATAGCATTGATTCTTCATGCGAATCTTCACTGCCTCTGAGAAGGCCTACTAAGTGGATCCATAGTCACAATATCATCCTATACCCTGGCAAGGTATAAGATGGCCCTTGCAACATGGGTGAAACGTTGTATCATTGCTAGACTCATAGTAATAGTTGTCGGTTAGAGAAACTTACCACAAGTAAAGTATGTTATTTTCATATTGCTTTTATTGTATATCTTATTGCAATGCTTAAAATGTTTTCATGTCTTATTCATGTATGGATGTACTGTTGAGTTTCCCTTAGTCACTTAGTTCAGTTATCGTTTAATCTAGCCATATTACGTACTCGTACATTCCATGTGCTGATGTCATTCGACCTGTATCTTGTTATGATGCAGATACATGTGTTCAGGGTCATCAGCAGGGGCTTTGTTGATACCATTTGCACTCCAGCTAGCGTTGGTGAGCCTCCTTGCTTTGCGGAGGGCTTCACACTTATTTTCCGCTTTGGTTAAGTTGTCGTGGGTCTGGTCCCGATATCTATCTTACATGGTTAGAGGCTTTATTTGACAGACAGATTTAGATGTTTCCTTTGTTTTCTTAGGATAGTTATTTAATGTATGACTTAAGTTAAGTATTTGCAAGACAACATTTGAAAACTTTCTTGAATGTCTAAATGTTTCTCTATTTTAAGCTTCCGCGTATTGATTAGAATCATGTAAGTCATGTAGTAAGTCCAAGGGTTCTCTTGGGGTCCAAAAATGGTTCTCGGGTGCCGGCCACTTCCAGAGTGTAGGTTCAGGGCATGACAAACTTGGTATCAGAAAACAAAGTTCAAGAGTCCTAAGGTGTCTAAAGGGTGGATGATCTCCAAGAGAGAATCATGGAAGAAGCTCACAGTTCCAAATATTTGATTCATCCGGGTTCCACAAAGATGTACCATGACTTGAGAGAAGTCTATTGGTGGAATGGTATGAAGAGAGGTATTGCAGAGTTTGTCGCTAAGTGCCCAAATTGCCAGCAAGTCAAGGTAGAACACCAAAGGCCGGGTGGTGTGGCACAGAACATAGCTCTTCCGGAATGGAAGTGCCAGATGATTAATATGGACTTCATTAGAGGTTTACTGTGATCACGCAGGCAACATGATTCCATTTGGGTGTTTGTGGATCGAATGACCAAATTAGCCCATTTCTTACCAGTAAAGACTACTAATACAATAGAAGAGTATGCAAATCTTTACATTCGTGAGATAGTTCGAATGCATGGAGTTTCGTTGTCCATCATCTCAGATAGGGGTGCTCAGTTTACCGCGCAGTTTTGGAAGTCATTTCAGAAAGGTTTGGGTTGGAAGGTAAACCTTAGCACTGCTTTCCATCCTCAAACTGATGGTCAAGCAGAGCATACAATTTAGACCTTATAGGACATGTTGAGAGCTTGTGTCCTGGATTTCAAAGGTAATTGGGATGACCACTTGCCTCTTATCGAGTTTGCTTACAATAATAGTTATCATTCCAACATTCAGATGGCTCCGTATGAGGCTCTATATGGGCGAAGATGTAGATTTCCCATTGGCTGGTTTGAGGTTGGTGAAGCTGAGTTGATAGGACCAGAGTTGGTTCATCAAGCCATGGAGAAGGTGAAGACAATTCAAGATAGGTTGAAAACAGCGCAGCGTAGTCAAAAATCCTATACTGATGTTAGGAGAACAGATTTGGAGTTTGAGGTTGATGATTTGGTCTATTGAAAGTCTCACCCATGAAGGGTGTTATGGTGTTTGGTAAGAAGGGAAAGCTCAGTCCTCGATACATTGGTCCTTTCCGGATATCAAAGAGAGTTGGCAATGTAGCTTATGAGTTGGAGCTACCGTCAGAGTTAGCAGAAGTTCATCCAGTATTTCACATCTCAATGCTTAAGAAGTGTTTGGGCGATCCTTCAGTTATTGTGCCTACTTAGAATATTGGTATCAAGAACAGTCTATCGTACGAGGAAATGCCCATTCAGATTCTTGATCATCAGGTTCGCAAGCTGAGAACCAAGGAGGTTGCATTAGTCAAGGTCTTATGGAGGAATCAATTCAAGGAGGAAGCTACTTGGGAGGCTGAGGAGGATATGAGGAGGAGATACCCAGATCTCTTTCCTTCCGGGGAAATTCCAAACCAAGGTACTAACTCTTTGTAAAGTATTCTTTAAGTAGATATACTGAGTTATGTTAATTGCATGTTGAATACTTGAGTTGGGGTTGTCAAATGGTTTCCACCCCTGTTCTACGTGGTGTGATCTCACTCGAGAACGAATATTCCCAAGGGGGAGATATGGTAACATCACAGACTTCGATCGATTTTCAGTTTTTGATCAACTTCAAATGATTATATCTTTTAGCACATAGAGAGTTAGGTGGCCAATGAGGAATCAATTCAAAGGTCCTTGAGACCTCTTTCCAACGCCGCCAAGTTTGCTAAATTTTGAGCTCGGAGTGAAACGTTATTGCCATTTTAGTACAACCTCTCTAGTTAAGGCTTTTCATCCATTTAAGAAAAGGGTATTTTTTGTCTTTTCCTTACCCCTATAGGCCTACCCACGTTTTTAATCACCCAATTTAGGGGTCTAAACAGATGCTAAGTTAATTTCCATATTCCTAAACACCTAGAATTTTAGGGCGAAGTTTCAAGAAGACGAAAGAGGGTTTTCAAGCATTCATTCAAGGGTTTGAGGAATTTCGCCAAGAACAATCTTTCTTTCCAGGTATGTAAGGCTTCCCATAGTGATGTATTTGTTCATCCTCACACCAAGCATGTAATTCTTTCTTTAATTCTCCAATATAATTGTTTATGTGAGGATTCTTGAAGAGTTCTTGAGTTTTAATCTTCATTCTTTAACAATGGAGGTTTTGAGTTCTTGAGGTGAGGGTTTTGCGAATAAGTGGTGTTTCTTGATAGAATTATAGTGGGATTTAAATAATTGCGTGTTGGGTTTGTAAATCAAAGAGAGTTTTGAAGAAACCAATCGATTATAGATGAGTTAGGACCCGAAATTGAGCAAGAAAATTTGTCAAATTTCTAGGTTCGGGGTTGGGGCAATACCCCACCATTGCGCCTGGAGGCCTGGGGCGGTGGGCCTGCAGTGCACCCAAAACCAGCCTCTGAAGTTTGAGGCCTTGGGCGGTGCACCTGTAGTGCGCTTGAAACCAGCCTTTGAAGTTTGAGGCCTCAGGCGGCGCGCCCGCAATGCCCCAAGGTCACCAAGCCCGTTTCTTCTCCGTTCTTCATCTCGTATGCGTTCTTTCAAATCGTGTCTTCGCTCTCTTCTTAATATGAACTCTTAAAGGCTTCATTAATCCTTGAAAGATCCTACATGTCCTACTCACATGTCTTCATTTACATTCCAAATTAATGTAAGAAAAGAGGAAAGTTTAAAGGTTCTATTTCATAAAAACTTAAGAGCTTCAAACGTTATTTATATATACATATATATGTTCCTATTTTGATTATTGGGCTTGAAAGATAAGTTCATAAGTTCATGTGTCAAGGATACAAGTATGTCTAAAGTTTTGAAAAGTAATTCAGTAGAGTAAAAAGCCTCTACTTTTTAAAGGGTGTATTGAGCGTAAAGTTATATTGATTATTTTGGGAGTAGTATCGAGCACCGAATTGGGTTAGAGTCTTTTATAACTCAAAAGTCCCATAAAACTACGTAGCCAATGTAGAATAGGATAGCATTGATTCTTCATGCGACTCCTCACTGCCTCTCAGAAGGCCTACTAGATGGATCCATTGTCACAATATCATCCTATACCCCGGCAAGGTATAAGATGACCCTTGCAACGTGGGTGAAACGTTGTATCATTGCTAGGCTCATAGTAATGGTTGTCGGTTAGAGAAACTTCCCACAAGTAAGTATATTATTTTCATATTACTTTTATTGCATATCTTGTTGTAATGCTTAAAGAGTTTTCATGTCTTATTCATGTATGGATATACTGCTGAGTTTCCCTTAGTCATTCAGTTTAGTTATCGTTTAATCTAGCCATATTACATAGTCGTACATTCCATGTACTGATGTCATTCGAACTACATCTTGTTATGATGCTAATACAGGTGTTCAGGGTCATTAGCAGGCACTTCGTTGATACCATTTGCACTCCAGCTAGCGTTGGTGGGCCTCCTTGCTTACCAGAGGGCTTCACACTTATTTTCCTCTTTGGTTAAGTTGTCATGGGTCTTGTCCCGAAATCTATCTTACATTATTAGAGGCTTCATTTGACAGATAGATTTAGATGTTTCCTTTGTTATCTCAGAATAGTTATTTAATGTATGACTTATGTTAAGTTTTTGCACGACAACATTTTAAGACTTTCTTGAATGTCTAAATATTCCTCTATTTTAAGTTTCCGCGTATTGATTAGAATCATGTAAGTCATGTAGCCAGGCCAAGGGTTCACTTGGGGACCAGAAATGGTTCTTGGGTGCCGGCCTCGTCCAGGGTGTAGGCTCGGGGTGTGACAAATTCAACCCCTCTAAAAGTTTTGCTGATATATAGATCAAATTGATACATGAGAAACATTAGTAAGAGTTGGGTGGATTGGACTACCCATTGTTTAACCCATTTTGACTCAATTTGTTTCAACCAAAGTACCATTTGGGCGGATTAATAACCTACTCATTTATTAACTCAACACATTTTATTTTCACCTCTCCAAATTCAACCCAACACACTCATTTGACACCCCTAAACACATGCCCTTATCACTGACGAATTTAAATCCACATTTAAGGAGAAAAAATCCGGAGAAAAAAGTTGTTGGATACTCACTGGCGTTTAATATATGCAGTAAATTGTTTCTTTATACATGCAGGTATAATATATTAGGAATTTTGCATTGTATTAAGTTATCTCCTTAAATATCTCTAGCTAGCTATCTTTGACATATGTAGAGTCCCGGTATATTTTAACTCTCCAAAATATTGAAATAATACTCATTCGATGACAATTGTACCAGAGAATTAAATTTATATGCCGCAAGATGATATGAATATAAAAATAAGTGTTATAGGGTCATTTGAGACTTAGTTATGAATATAAAAATAAGTGTTATAGGGTCATTTGAGACTTAGTTAAATGGAAGAAATAATTATAAAATAGAAGGTATGACGTAATGTTTACACTAGGTAACTCATATGTTTTTCTAGCCATATTTGCCATTAGTTGTATAGTTGGTGTAATAAATTTAACCATGCTTATTATGTAGATTTAGTTGTACGCTGATTGGAGTTGGCAAACATAGAAGTTAACCTTCCTAGAAAGGAAGAATCTTGAGGTCAGTTTAGAATTGTCTTAACTAAAGTTCTTTCCTTACGAAAGTCATGCCCAGAAGGTAATTTGATTAAATGTTTTTGAATGATAATATACGTCGTGTAAATATGGTGACAAAAATCAGTATGTCTAGAGTAGTATTAAATTCCTCGTTATATGGAACTTGAAAGCTGTTATGAGGTTATCTTTTCCTATCTATAGAGATTTTCCACTGTTACGGAGAGGCTAATCAAGTAGCAGATGTACTTGCAAAGAAGGCTACAGAATAACATATCCTACCTATATCTCCATTTATCAGAATCTATCACAACCCTCCAGAGGAGCCTAGAATTTGGATAAGCGGCCGCTTCCAAATCTAAGGATCAGATACGGTAAGTCCAACTTTTTGGTAAGAAGATTTTTTTTATGGAAAGCTGTATACGAGCTACTGATCATTTGATGGTAACTCTATCTTTTCTTTTTTACATGTTATCAATTTGTGAAAGAAGTGTTCTTTTAATCTTTCAAAGCATGTTTCTTTGAAAGGTATTAATGAAATTATGTAAGTTGGAAGTTTCTCTTTATTCTTCTTATGAAACATGCAAAGATTTTGAATTTTTTATACTTTTAAAGTAAGAAAGCTATTTATTTTTTTAATCCACCTCCGTGGTGGGTGGGTGGGGGGACTTTAGCATAGCTGGTAAAGTTGTTGGCATTTTGTTAGGAGCTCATGTGTGTTGGGTTCGAAAGAATCAGGGCATCATACGGCAGCTTATAATTGCAAATTATGATGTCGATAAATTTGACGACAAATAAGGCATACTAAAAATATGTTATTAATATGATTTGGTTAAGCGACCTACATATTATAAAACTAATATTGTAAAAGCAAAACCATTTTAGGAGAAAATTTCTCCCTAAACAAAACTCTCTAATCGACTACATTGCGGATGCTCGTGTGTGGTGTTCTGGTATCAGAAGAGGGGTGTTCAATTTATAGAATTTCAAACGTTTCCTCCAAAGAAGGAATAACCCAAATATGGAAGAAAATTATATTTTCTTCTCAGGAAAACTAAAAGCATTTATTGTAATACTTTTATTTCCCTTCAAGAGAAAAATAAACTTTAAATAAGGTAAGAAAATCAGGGCAAAATACTAAGAAATCTCCCCTTTTGGCTTGAATTTTTTGGCAAAATAATCTTGATCCTCTTTCTTCACACAATCTTCCTGAATCACTGCTCCTTACCATGATTTAAAAATTGGTATGGGTTAAAAGTTGGAGCCTTGTGCATTAAAGTAAGCACATGTTAATAATATTGGAGCCCTACGTTAAAAATTATGAATAGGGTTGATAGTGGAGCTCATGCCTTAAAAGTAATATGCATGAGTTGAAACTAGAGCCCAAGCATTAAAAGTTTACAGGGGTTGAAAGTTGGAGCCTATGCATTAAGTATGCATCAGTTGAAAATTGATTTTGTTTTTATAGATGGAGCAGAAGGATTGTTGAAAATATTGTTGAAATTTTTTCTCCACATGTAGTATCACCAAAATCTTTATTATCATCAAATTGCTTGCCACTTGATCTAAACGTATCTTGAACCAATGGACCACAGGATCATTGAACCATGTGCTCTAATACCACTTGTTAGGATTGAAAAAATCAGGGCGTCATGCATAAGCTTATAATTGTAAATTATGATGCCGTTAAATAAAACGACAAATAAAAACATATTAAAAATATATTATTAGTATGGTTTGGTCAAGCGACCTACATATTATAAAACTAATATTGTAAAAGCATAAACATATATCTAAACAACTACATTGTGGATACTAGTGTGTTGTGTTCTGGTATGAAAAGAATGGTCTTCAATTTATAGAATTTCAAATGTTTCCTCCTAGGAAGGAATAACCAAAATATGGAAGAAAATTATATTTTCCTTTCAGAAAAAAGTTAAAGCATCTAAGGTAATACTTTGATTTTCCTTAAAAAGAAAAAATAAACTTCAAATAAGGTAAGAAAATCAGGACAAAATTCTAACAACGGGTTCAAGACATGGAAACATGCACATATACAAGGTAGTGTTGCGAACAATCTTGAAGTGGTATTCATTAGTCCTTGGGATTTCTCAAAAATCGCTATGAATTAACATTAACTAATTGTAAATAGCTTAAGAGGTTTCCAGCTCTGTGTATCAGTTCCCTTAAATATCTGACTCTACAGGTGTGCTCTAGTTTAGAAGATTTTCCCGAAATACTCGGAAGCATGGATCTGGAGTTAGAGATTCACATGCTAGACAGTGTAATGAGGGATCTAAATTCAATGCATATTTCAGTTCCACGTTTGTTGTGTCAGAATGTCTCGTCATTGCATCATGACATCTCTGCTATAAATTCCTTGTCACTAAGAATGTTTACCATTGATCTTGGTCGGAATGGATAAAAGTGTATCAGATAATTTGCCTTAAAATTGGTATGTACCTGATAACTTCTCGGGATTTGCTGTAAGTTAATCTGGGAGGTTAATCAGATATATAATGAATTTTGTAACACAGTTTGGTAGTGAAATGTAATGATCAAGCTCTCGTACCTTAATGATACAATTACAGGGGTCATTTGCACATTTGTACCATATTAAACGTGAAGGTTCAATTTAGGATAGCAGGAGATTTAATTGTATCTTCAATATAAAGATCTTAAAGTATAGCAACCCTCTAGATTTTCTATCGTGTTATTTGTGCAGATGCCAAAGTAAGAATGTAATACTATATTCATATTACCATCATGGTTTGTGAGAATGCAACCACAAGCTGCTTCACTAGGTGCTGAAGTTACCAATGCCATACTCTCAGGAAAAGCTCCAATTACTTTGAGCAAGAGGGTACCTGTACCTGAAAGTGACACAGGTGGGTAGGTAGAGAATACTTAGGGGCACGAGAAACACTCTCTAAGGTACTCAGCAATATAGCCTAGTAACTTTGAGAGAAGGTGTGCTTCCTCATAATGGGGGTCACAGTGACCAGGCCTGAGCGACTGTTTTGGTTTATTCCACCTGATAATTGTTAGGGTTTTTCGCTAATTTTTCTTACTATATTCGAGTTTTACTTTCCTTGAAGGAAAGTTAAAACATTACCATAATTTCTTATACTTTTCCTGAAAGAAAATATAATTCTCTTCCATATTTGGTTATTCTTTCTTTAGAGAAAAGTTTGGAAATCTATAAATTGAAGACCTCTCTTCTCATATCAAGAACACAATAGAATCCACAATGTAGTCATTAAAGAGTTTTATTTATGGGGGGATTTATTCTCTGCGCAGTTTTTATATTTTTCTTTCATACTAGTTTTGGGAACGTGCGTTGCACGTTTGTCCTCTCTTCTATATAACATTTATAAAGATCTAACTCTTGTTGATAAGAAGGTAGTACCTTCATTTTACTGTGTCCTACTAAATTCATCCCTCAATTTATGCATGTAACTTAAGAAATTTGACAAAGATAAAATTTAATGAAATAACTTTTAAAAATACTCTATTTATAAGTGGTAAGTGTTTCACAGAAAAATTCCTTGTAGTAAAAAGAATGCAAATGGATTTGTCCTTATTACAGAATTTCAGAGAGTTGTAAAGTTCGCTTATTTTAAGCATAATATTGACCGTAAGCTGGACCAGGAGCCTTTTTTAGTCCCATTGACTATCTCTCAGCACTTAATAACTTTGATGTTACCCAAATTCAGTTAAAAAGAATTGGGTTAAAATTAACACGGGTAAGCTAAACTTGCTTTTGTCATGTCTAAGGAGTTAAATAACATATTTGAACTAACAAAATAACAAACCAATGATCAAAATGTGTATAGATGAATAATTAGACAATGCAATAAAAATCTCTATACAACATTACATGTTCTATTAATTTATCAGAATCACACAAACTTTAAAAAAAAAATATAAAAAGTAAATTTATTAAAATTGAAATAAAGAATGGAAGTTATAGAGAAAAAATATGTAAGAATATCAAATCAATTAAAATAAAAAAAATAATTAAATACACATGTCATCATATCGTACAAAATGAAAGAAGTTAAACAAAGCAATATACCAATAAGAATAAAGAATGACCAATGAATAAAAAAATTACATAAGAACTCTATGATGATGAAACACAAAATGTAGTGGACTAACATTTTCTATGCAATTTATGATGGGAGAAATTGTGTACTTGAAAGGTTTCGAATGAACGTGTTTAATTGTAGAAGCTAAAAAGTTTAACAGTTAAAGTCATTAAGAAGTGGAAAATGATAAGTTGTGACATCTAACCAAGTATTTGGTCTAGTTTAATTTTAATTATTGATTTAATTTTAAAAGTTACTAGAATAATTTTTAATTAAAAAATTAGTGAAAAACCTTTTCATAATCCAACTTTGAACCTAATATGTCTCCATGAACGATAATGATTCAACTTGGAAAATTTGCATAGAGAACAAATTAGCAGGGAAAACATTAGTTATTACAATAACTAATAGTATATGTCCAAATTATGTACAAAAAATGAATGTGTTCGTATTTATTATTTATGATAATGTATCTACATCTTTATACAAAAAATATAAAAAGAATAATTGTAATGATCATCAGGTCATTTCTTTGTTTATGCCTCCTGTTCGTTGTTTAGAGCTTTTCCATAGCGACCCCAAGTCATTTATGACTTGCTGGGACTGACAGTTCGGTCACCTGGTCATTCGTTTGGTTTTTGTGCGAGTTTTAGTGTTATGGAGCTTTTAAACTTTGAACGGTCATTTTTGATCAAAAGTTCTAGAAGATAACCTTAGAATCCAATTATGATGATTCTATCTACTCCAGAAGGGTCATTTTAGACTAGTAGCATGGTCAGCATGACCCTCGAGACTTTTAGTGCGAGTCTGTGTGATTAGGCGTTTAATTTTCAAGTTATGGCCTACATTGACTTTAGTCAACATTCTGAGTCCGTAAACGAGCTCGGATGAGAATTGCATCAGCGTGGTTCACTTTGGAATGTTGAGTTTTGTCTCGAACGACCCTTCGTTTGGATCCTGAGGCTTTCGACTAATTTCAATCCCTCTTAAGAATTCTGGCTTAAAATAGAGTTTGGGTGTGGGACCCACTTTTTGCCGAGATGACCTTGATTAGAATTTCAACTACTCTGTTGAGTCCAGAGTATCCAATTTGGTAGGGTTGCATATTTCATTTACTTGCATAGGGTTTCGAACAAATTCCAAGCACCCCGTGGGTAAATTCGGAGTTTAAGCAACCAGCTAAAGTGCTGATATCTGGTGCAGGATTTTAGCGACCAGAAATCAAACTTTTACCGACCAGATCTTTACTATTTATATAGCGAATTTGCAGCTTCGTTTCTTATTTTCAAACGGTGATTTCCTCTTCATCCGAGCTCCGATTTGAGTGATTCAAAGTCCTGTGATCTTTGGGAGCGTGGCGACTTGGATTTGTGATTAGAAGCTATTGAGGAACCTTCTTTTGAGGTTAATTTGAGCTCAAAGCTGTTACGTTAGGTTAGTTTTCTTGTTAATTTTACATGTTGTTGTGGCTGTTTTTGGGCTTTGGATTTTGTTCAATTTTGGAACACAAGTTTGAGACGTAGTTTAGGACCTCCTGACGGAGTCAATTTCAGAAATTCCGATGGAGGTCCCATAATTCTAATTTGACTCTAAAATTGGTTCGTGACCGTTTTATGTTTTTAGGTCACTAAACGACCGCACTTACGTTGTGATCCTATTTTTGATAGAGTGGCAGCATTCAGAGGTCATTCGGAAAGAAAAAGTGCCAGCCTTGTGATTTGGAGCCTGCGCTGTTGACCTACAGGTAGGCTATGACTTTCTTTCATTTAGATTGAGCATGAATGTGTGAATTCATGATGATTAGTGGGAATTGGGGGTGGTACCTAGTTATACCTGGTTTTCTTCTTATAAACCCTGTTTTAGGATTTATCAATACTATTTTGAGGGTAGTACCATGCTAGTGGGGGTTGTAGCATGCTATGTGATTTACTTGTATTATTATGTGTTTTCTGAAGCATGTTCAACCTTAGTCTAGGATAGACTAGTGATGCCTTAGACCCGCGATCCTTGTAGTTTTATTATGTTTCCGACGTTGCTTAAGATGGATTAGGTCCTTGTAGACTGGAATAGCACACTTGAGTCTTATAGTACAAGACTTAGTTTATGCATTTGCGCAGCTTGTTAGACCTTCTGTCTTCTCTCCCTATCTCAGCATCTCCGATGCATTACCAGAGGTTGTGTGCTTTCTCGAAGTTGGGGTATTTCAGGCTTGGAGCCTTTTATGATTCTTTGGGAGTGGAGGTCGGTCCATGGTAGCTTGGCGCCTACTTAAGATCCTCTATGGAGTCCACACGCCCTCGGGTCACTCTTGCTCGCTGGGCAGCTTACACACCTAGGGTTGGACTGGCTGGATGGGCATCCTTGATATTTGAGATCCTTTACAGAGTCGACATGCCCTCGGGTCACTCTTGCTTGTTGGGCAGCTTACGCCACTGGGAGTGGACTGATAAGGGTCAAACTACTCTTCAAAACCTATCAAAAGAGTAACCTATCCTTGTCAATAAAAATTACCCAACTAGGAGTCAGGGTCGAATCCCACAAGGAGTAGTGTGAGGTTAAGGATTCACGAAATGGATTAAGATGTAACTAATCTAATGTAGAAATGAAGCAATTTGGGTGGATCATTCCAGCAAAATGTATCATATAGTTTCAATATCAAGTATAAGCGACAAATTTAGTAAAACAAAGTTTAGACAATAGTAGTTAAATCTAGGGGTGTAGGGGTGTGTATTGATGCCAATTAGGGGTAGAATTGTATTGCTCAATATTACTTAACAACTATGGATAAGCTAGGTCATCTTCAATTATTCTAATCTTCTTTCAATCTCATAGCAGTAGTTCATAAATTCTCCTTTCGGTCTCATTTATGTGATTCACATACCAACCCATTACTTTGCTTTAACAACTACATTCAACTAGATTGAAAACATTGAGACAATTACCAACTCCTATTCATCTCTTTCAATCACAAATTAGAGATCTAAAGTAGGATTAAGTTGACCACCTTAACCCCTATATTAACAACCTTCTAACAGCCCAAATCCATGGAAATCAATGAGAACACAAAGCAATACAACATACCCACTAATCAATATCAACACCCAACCCATAATTACACCCCTAGATATTAGGGTTTTAGCCACCCATCACAAAAAGTGCAGAGATGATATCTTTCATGATAGCGGTCATGGATGTAATGAAATTCAACGATTATAATCAACACTCACTTTGATGTAATTTTCTAATTGTTAATTACAAGAGTAATATTCAAAATCCCAATTGAAGAACAATGCCCAGGAGTTTCTCTATAAAGTTCTCAAAGTAATACTTGGTAAAATACTCATCTCTCCCTTTTCTCTCTCCTCCCAACTACTTATACTTTTGAAAAAGATTCGTCCACATCCCATTCGGCGATATTAGTCTCGCTCACCGAACCAACTCGGAAGATTGCTGTTCTTGTCTTTCAGCTCACCCTTCAGTGGCTCCTAGCTTCAAGTGTTTGAAATTAAAATGACGGACTCGATGGAGCCTGCCTTCCACATTCGGCAGATCACAGAGTATCACCTATGTTCGCCTTTAAAACCTTCACTTTTCTTCCAAGTATTGTCACATTCAGTGATGGTTAGCATATTTTCCATTTTGCATTCGGCGGATTGCCGATGAATCTCTTCTTCGCGCATTGATTTCAACATTTGGACCTTTCATTCTTCCGTTTCGGCGCAGATGAACCGTTTGGGTGATTCACTATTCTTGGTTAGGCGATCATCATATTGGAATTTTCTACTCTTTTGAATGTTTTTGGCCTTTCTCTCAAGCATTTATCCTTACCTTGACCCCTAGCATTCATAGTTGCAAATCATTAAAATATAATTAGAATAGGACATAATTAGGCATTGAGGACGCTAATTGTTGAACTAAATAGGCCTCAAATGAGTGTAATTCTACCACTCATCACACCCTCAACATAAACTTTTATTTGTCCTCAAGTAAATCAAGAACACAATTAGCTCAACCAGGGTGTCTACAATAGTACTCAATGAGAGCTAACATGCAAGTGTCGTTACAAGACTACTCTCAAAGACATGCTACACTCCATCATAATAAAAAAATTTCAAATGATGACTAGCCGGTCTCAAACCAAGCTCAAGCTCACTATAACTTCTTTTCTAATGCGTGAATATGCTTCAACAAATGTATTCAAGTGCCCTCACATCAAGAATAATTCAATGCTCTCACAAAGCAAATCAATAAGGAAGAAAGGAATAAACATAACTTTCACTCTCCCAAAAAAGAAATACATGAAAGCTTCATCCATAGGTTTGCCATATTTTTCAATCATCATACAACCCAGTTCATGCAATATCCCAAGGGTCTTTTAAGGCTTGTAATGGGGCTGAGGGTTAAGGTATGGTCAATTTGGCTCGGTGATTTCACCTTTTCAAAGTATTGTTGCAATCATTTTCACCACTTCTCAAGTTCTTTTCACTCTTTTTCATTTGAGAACTCAAACTTTGACTTGTAAATCATTTTATTGGATACCCCTATTTGTTTCACCAAACTTTCTTTTTCATTGCAATTTTTGAAATCTTCATCACATGCTTTTGCGTTTTTTTACAAGGAGGGGTTCCTTCTTTTTGTAACACATTTCAAAGTTGAGCCTCATCTCATTTTTTTTTTCTTTCCCTTGGCTTTCATTCTTCCTTCCTTTCTATGCCCCAACTTAGGCTTTTGACCTAAGTAGGCTATTCAAACTAATCAATTCTTCGAAAAGGATTTTGGGTGAAAAGTTAGGGACAGTTTGGCTCAAGAGCTTACAAGGTGGTTGTCAACAAATGGTATAGGCTCAAATGGTGCAAAAATGGTTGCACACCCTCAGAAGAAGGTCACAAAAGGATATGGAAATTTTGGTTTCCTCTCAAAAATTTTGCCCAAGATCATTCCCTATACTTACCAAAACTAGGTATTAGGACCAATATGGCAAATTTTAGGATTTCACAATCATGTTACCAAGTAAAATCTCACCACACAAGGCACTTCAAACACACTAATTCAACACAGCCCGAAAAGATCAAAATGCTACGCGTGATGTTCATTACAAAGCTCACATCAAAATGCAGCCAGTCAACACAAGATTCAATAAGATTGCTCAAAAGTGCAACCACATCAATTTCTTCTTGCAACACAAACACAAGACACTATGCTCATCATGAGTACTATTTAAGACATTGATATTGAATATAATCGATCCTCGAATTTTTATCATGATAACTCTAACATTTCACGATTTCCAAAACTCATGGGGCAAGAGAAAATTTGAGAGAAAGAGAGACAAAATGAGATAACACTATAATATAAACAAAAAAAATGCAATAATAAAAAGGGAAATATTGGCACAAGTATCCACCCCTACCAAAAGAAAAATAGAGTATCCTCAATGCAAAGAAATAAAATAACTGAGCTTAGATAGAGGGATTCCTTGAATGCCCTACAGTAGAGATCGCCGACTAGGCCAGCGGATCGCCAAACATGGACAGATCGATGACTATGCCAGTAGCATATGAGAACTTTGAGTTCAACTCGGCGAACTGCAGACTGATCGCATAAAGTAAATAGGCGGATCACAGAAATGCCATTTACATCACCGAAATTGACACTACACCTCCTAATTTGTGTAGCTTATTGGGTTAACTGAGTTGGGTTCACCCAACATTATCGATGAATCACCAAGCTAAAGGTATATTCGCCAAATTTGATAGTACTCACACAAAGTTTAGCTGCCCATTGGGCAAACTCGCTGGAGCTCCACGTAATGGCTTTGATGAATCACCCAATGACCCTCTCGATAGCTAATTTATTTAGATCCTAGACAAGTGACACCCACATTAATGAAAACTACTAATAATTGTGTTGCCTCCCAAGAAGCGCTTTATTCAACGTCGCGGCACAAAGAGGATATGCTTTCAAGCATTCTTCAACAACACCACTTTAACAACTCTCACATCACGACCCTCCCCAAAGTATACCTTCAACCTTTGGCCATTAACTTTGAATTTGACGCCCTTTACATCATCAATTTCAATTGCTCCTTTCCCAAAAACTCGAGTGATTGTGTACGGACTGGTCTATTTGGACTTTAGTTTACCCGAGAAGAGTTTCAATTGTGAAGTAAAAAGTAGGACTAGCTCCCCCACACTAAATTTTCGATGCATGATCTTTGCATCATGCCACCGTTTAAAATTGTTTTTATAGAGTGTGGAGCTCTCATATTCTTTCAGCCAAAGCTCATCCAATTAAAGAAGTTGACTCACACGATTTTTGCTTCCACTTCCCAATTTGAGTTCACCCTCTTTAACGCATGTAGTGCTTTGTGCTCCAATTGAACTAGAAGATGACAGGCCTTCCCAAATACCAACTTGTATAGAGACATTCCAATAGGAGACTTGAATGTTGTTCGATAGGCCCAAAGGGCATCATTAAGCTTGCTAGACCAATCAGTGCGATGGACATTCACTGTTTTGGCTAGAATGTTCTTTATCTCCGTGTTGGATACTTCACCTTACCCACTAGATTGTGGATCGTACGGTGTTGCAACTTTGTGTTTCACCCTATACTTAGACAATAGTGCTTCAAATTGGCAATTGCAAAAATGAGAGGTGCCATCACTTATAATGGCTCTTGGTGTACCAAACTTCGTGAAAATATTCTGCTTGAGAAACTTTGCGACACTTCTCCTTTCATTGTTTGGTAATGCTACTGCTTCCACCAATTCGAACACATAGTCCACTGCCACAAGAATGTAGTTGTTCCTAAAAGAACTAGGAAAAGGGCCTATGAAATCAATTCCCAAAACATCAAATAGCTCAATCTAAAGAATTTGTGACAAGGGTAGCTCGTGTTGCCTTGGAACACTCCCTTGAATTTGACATTGCACTCAACACCTACAAATGGCAAGAGCATCTTTGAATATTATGGGCCAAAAGTAACCACATTGCAAAACTTTAGAAGACGTACATATGCCTTTATGATGACCACCCGCCGGTGAATCCTTGAAAACTTTAAGTATTTCGTACATGTCCACCTCAGGCTTAAAACACCGGATAACATTATCATCACACTCCCTAAAAAGGAGAGGCTCATACCATATATACCTCTTCACATCAAATAATAACTTCCTCTTTTGATGACTATTCAAACCTTCAGGTAACAACGCACATACAATGAAATTGGCGTAATCGGCATACGAAGGGACTGAAGTTTGAGAAATAAACATTACCGATGCATCCGGGAAATCATCATTGATGTATCTTCCTTCAATTGTTGCAGCATCGGCCTCAAGATTTGATAGGTGATCGGCTACTTGGTTTTCACAGCCCTTTCTATCCCTTACCTCAAAATCAAACTCTTGAAGAAGAAGTAACCACCAGATGAGTCTAGGCTTTGCTTCTTTCTTTGCTATCAGGTATCTTGGAGCAGCATGATACGTATGCACAACAACCTTGGTACCCAGCCAATATGCCTGAAATTTTTTGAACCTAAACACCACAGCCAACAAATCTTGCTCCATGACATTGTAGTTCTTTTGAGCACAATTTAAGGTCTTGCTAGCATAATAGATTGGATGAAATAGCATGTTTCTCTGCTTCCCAAGCCCAGCACCAAGTGCCAATCCGCTAGCATCACATATCATTTCGAAAGGAAGAGTCAAATCGGGTGCTACTATGATAGGGGCTGAAAAAAGCTTAACTTTCTAATTCACAAATGCCTTAAGGAAAGCAGCATCAAATTCAAAAACACACTCCTCTTCAAGAATCCTACACAATGGAATAACAATTTTTGAAAAATCCTTAATGAAACACCGATAGAATTCGGCTTGGCCAAGGAAACTTTGCACTCCCTTTACTGAAATTGGGGGGGGGGGGAGGTAGTTTTTCAATCACTTGAATTTTGGCTTGATCTACTTCAATACCATCTCTTGAGATTTGGTTCCCAAGTACGATTCCTTTCTTAACCATAAAATGCCATTTCTCCCAATTAAGGACTATGTTGGAATCCACATATCTTTGAAGTACCATTTCTAAATGCTTCAAGCACTCTTCAAATGAATCCCCCACAATCAAAAAATCGTCATGAAGACTTCCATCGAGTCTTCTACCATATCCACAAATATCCATCGCATACACCTTTGGAACATGGCCTGTGCATTAAACAAACGAAAGGGCATTCGTTTGAAAGCAAAAGTCCCATAAGGGTAAGTAAAAGTTATCTTCTCTTAAACATCCGGTGCTATGGATATTTTATTGTACCCAGAATAACCATCAAGAAAGAAAATCCATCCCTTAACCGCAAGCCTATCAAGCATTTGATCAATAAAGGGCATCGGGAAATTCCTTCTCGGTCCATGGGTTCAACCTCCAGTAATCATACATACTCGCCATTCGGTCACAGGCCTTGTAGAAACAAGCTCAACCAATTCATTTGGGACTATAGTAATACCTCCATTCTTAGTAACACATTGAACCAAACTCACCCATTTGCTATCTGCATTCGAAAAATAACTCCTGCATCCAATGATTTTATGATCTCTTTTTTCACAACTTCTTGCATCAGAGGATTTAACCTCCTTTGACGCTCGATACTTGTTTTCCCCCATTCGGTCAAATTGATTTCTTGAGTGCACACACTCGGAGAGATTTCCACTATGTCGGCAATTGACCACCCCAAAGCTTTGATGTTCCTTTTCAAGACTTTGACTAACAACTCCACCTGCCATTCTTCAAGATCACTAGAAACTATTACATGTAGAGTGTTTTTTGCCCCCAAGAAAATATATTTGAGATGAGCAGGAAGTTTCTTCAATTCTAATTTCGGTGGCTCAATGATCGATGGCTTGGCCAGTGGTGCTTCACGAATAGACAAATCAAGATCCAAATTCTTTTGTAAAGAAGTGTGTGAGCCTACCCCAACAAGAGCAGCCACAACTTCATCATAGTCGCTTATTTCGGATTGATCATAATTAAGTAGCACAGTTGCTAATGACTCTCAGCTACATGGAGCCTCCTCTATACGTGCTACAGCTTCATCAATATGATCCAATTGAGATACGACATGCATACCATTTGGGTATTCTGCTGATTTATGAATATTAAAGCTAACCACTTGATCATTGACTCGGAATTTCAATTCACCGCCTTCTACATCAACTAGAGCTTTGCCCGTGGACAAGAATGGTCTACAAAGAATAATAGGCTTATTAAAATAAATCTCACAATCCAGCACTACAAAATCAGCGGAAAACACAAACTTGTCTACCTTCACCAAAACATCATGGACAACACCAACCGGCCTATTTATTGAATGATCAGCTATCAAGAGTGTCATGTTTGTCGGTTGTGTATTATAGATCCCAAGTTGATTAAAGATCATTAATGGCATTAAGTTAATGCTCTCAACAAGATAACACAAGGATTTTGCAGATGTATATGCACAAATAGTACATGGAATCGTGAAAGCTCCCAGATCATTTTCTTTAGCACTGCATTCTTTGCCATCACCGCAGCACATGTTTGTTGCATTTCAATTGTTTCACAATTTATTATTCTCTTCTTTTTCACCAATTCTTTCAAATATTTGGCATAACTGGCTCTTAGTCAATGCATCTACCAAAGGAATATCCACTTTCAAATCTTTCACTATTCCCTAAATTTTTGGAAATTTGCATTATAATCCTTCTTCTTCAATCATTGAGAAAAAGGAGGATTTATCTTGATTTTTGGAAGCATAGTTGGGGCTGAAACATCACCATTCTTCACATTTAGCTTAGGATCACCTATAACCTCTATTGTTTGCTGCTCGACTTTATCTTTAGAAGGTTTATTATCGGCAACAACCCCTTGAGCGTCTACATTATCCGGCCTTGTTCTTTCTTGCAAATTCTTCCCACTTCGGGTTACTATGGCTGACAGTTGACTAGCATTCATTTGATTTTCAGTCACATGGGGCACCAAGTCTTAATAAGGATTTGAATACACAAGGGTAGTCAAGTGACTCGTCTTTTCTTCAAGTAACTTAATGGAGGATGAGTGTGAGATTACGGTAGTGGATAATGCTGAAATATCACTCTCCATTTGTTAAAAAATCAAATCTGACTCTTCCACTTTATCAAGAATTTTAGTTAACAAATCCTATATTGGAGTGCTAACCGGGTCTTGCAAGTCATAAAGTGATGTATACCTGCCATTTCCGCATCCATTTCCATGCCAACTTCTTTCACTATTTTCAGTCCAACCTTGATTTTGGGCAAACTTTATATAGTTTAACCGAAAGCCCTCCAATTTTTCACCCTTCAGATAAAATATCTCCTCATACATCTCTCGAGACACATCATTCACTAAATTCACACTACTGCCTATAACATGCTTGGATAATATATCAAGTTGGCCGTCAATTAAGCAATGTTTTTATCACGCTCTTAATTTTTCTCTTCTTGCTCTTTAAGCATTCCCAAGTGTGGAAGTGACACATGATCCTCACTATTGTACTAAGCTTGATTAATTTTCATCATTTCCTCAAGAAATTTCGATGCTACCATAAACGGTTGCTTAACTATGCTGGCTTTAACAAGATGATCAACGAATCCTCTATTCACAATATCAAGACTTTGATAAAAGTATTGCAACAACAGTGTATCAGGAAAACCATGGTTTGGGCATCTTAGCAATACCCTTTTAAAACGCAGCCACGTTTCATGCATCGGTTCATTGTTCACTCTTTTGAAATTCTGAATGTCCTTCCTTAGTTTTGTTACTTTAGACAGAGGAAAGAACCTCCCAAGGAAAGCTTCAATCAACTCTTTCCATGAGGTACTTGAATCTAGCGGCAACTCAATCAACCACCTAATAGCTTCACCCATCAAAGAAAATGGGAATAACCTCAGCTGCATCGAATCCTGTGAAGTGCCCTCAACTTCAAAGGTCCACACACATTCAATAACCTCAGTTATATTTATGATTTCACAAAGGATAATAGTGGAAAATATAGTTTAAATTTTGTCCTTGAATGTTTTTCTTAATATGTGCATTATCTCACAAATTCATTTAATATGGAATAGAGGGAGTATTAGAATGAAATGTTATTGCTAAACAGTCCTTCAAATAAAAATAAAATACATTTCCAATATCCTCCCTCTTAATTAAATAGGAAAAATGTTTTTTTAAAAAATATTAATGGATTAGCAAAATGACAATAAAAATACTAATTTCATATCTATGTTTTTTTCTTGGTATTAAGGATAATATATTATAACTTAATACGCATCAATACAAGTAAGTGACAAAGCTTTTCTTCTACTAGTACTGTTTGTGGTGCGAGGGAGGGTTTACATAGTATATGTTACAACATTTGGTATATGAAGATGACCTGTTAAGCATAACAAAAGGACTTCCTGCCCTGTTTGCCTCTATTTTCCTAGATACAAATGAAGGGGACATTCTATAAAAATACAACAGTGTTAGCCTCCATTAATTTAGACCCTTCCTTAGCTAACAACTTTCATTGTTAAAATATCCATGTTATTTTAACAACTTTCTTTCTGGAAAAAAGAATTGACTAGAAATGGCAAGCAAGAATAGTAAGAGTGATTGGGAGCTTATTATAAATAGTGGGAATATTAGAAATAACTTTCTATAGAGGTCCAGTGGTAAAGCAGTATTCTCCATCTTTCCTTCATCTTGCCACGTCACCACACCTCTTCATCTTCACTTCCACGCATGAGAATTGGATACTTGGTTGTTTCTTGGTGCATCTGCTTCCTTTGCTCTTGTCATATGGAACATTCTTTTTCTATTTTATTTTAATTTTTTTCTCTATATGAAATATGTATTGAGTGTAATATTATTGTTTTCAGGCCGAAACTAGCAAGGAGAAGCAACATGTTATGAAAATAACTTGTCTTTATACCTTATTTAGGTTGATCCAATCTGCACTACTTGCTCTGCTTATGCAAAATGATTTTAGCATTTTGAGACTTAAGATTGACGTGGAGCTTCTTGTCATAGTTTTACCTGTAAGATCACTTAATTAAAAAAATCAGACTTTTAGTAAGTTAATTAAAAGGCAAATTAGTCATTAATTAGATAATTTTAGTAACCTGATAATGTTTTAATATTACGTAATAGGAAATTTTTGGCAGTTTAATATGTACCAATGTTCAAATATAGTGCTCGCATTTGAAAGGGACCTCTTATACCCTATTTTTCAAGCCTGTGGGAGTTCCAGTTGCCAACACTTACAGTTGTGTGCTCTTTTATGTGAATTTCAACTATGGAAGGCAAGTTTAATTTCATTCTCACTTTTTCTATACATACTTGATCATAAACGTCATGTAACCATTTATTATGAGTAAAATTAAATAGAAAGTTTACATGGATTAATATGTGCAGCATGTTGAGTGCATGTATATGTGGACTTGGTTATTACACTACACTATGGGGACAAGTCAAAGAAGACAAGGCAATGAAAAACATGAAAGGCAACGTGACTACTTCTGATGAAATAGTTCCTCATTTGCAATAACAACAAGAAGAAGATTTACAGGTCTTAGATATTAAAGATAATGATTAACCAACTGTAAATATGTAATTGTAGGTGTGTTTTTTAAAACCCTCCATTGCAAATTAAAGTGTTTGTGATAGTACTATAAGATCCGGTGTTCTTATAATTTATTAGAATACTTTGATTGTGATGGAAATAACAAAGTGGAGTATGAGTGGTTAGTGTTGATCAAAGTATAAAAATTATGTATTACATTTTTCTAATATATCTACGTTGGTTAGGGTTTTGATTCAAGTAATATATATGTTTTTTAAAAATATTATGAGCCATTATTCACGTCTCCCCTTATTTTGCATGCCTTCTTCCTTGGTTTTGTAGTGTAATTAAGTACTCTCTTAATTTTGATCTTATTATAAATTTATTGAATTAGTGGATTGTTCATTCACTCAATTCATGAACTACTTACATTCAAGTATGTAATGACCCTCCATGTCTTTTCTGTGTAAATGCCTTCTTTCCATTATTTAGAGCATTTCTGTAGTGACCTCAAGTCATTTATGACTTGCTGGAACCGACTATTTGGTCGCCGGGTCATTTGTTTGGGTTTTATGCCCGTTTCCCCATTTTGATGCTTTTGGACCTTGAAAAAAGTTTATTTCGGCCATAACCTCAGGTAAACGACCTAAGAATAAGATTCTGACGGCTCCATCAGCTTCGGAGCGATTGAATTAGGCTAGAACCATGATTGGACCGAGTCCTAAGGATTCCGGTGTGACTTTAGGGCCATTTGGTACTTTAGCCTTTGAAATTTGGCTCAAGTTTGACTTTGGTCAATATTTTTGGTAAACGCGCTCGGATGAAAATACCGTCAGTGCGGTAAGTTCCGAAATACCGAGTTTGATCTAGAACGATCCTTCGAGCGCTTCTCGAGGCTTCTAATCTAATTCTGAGGCCCTTGGTTGAAGTTGGCTAAATTTGCGATTAGGAAGTGGGACCCACTTTTAGTAAAAAGGACCTCGTATACTGAGTCCGAAACATAGAATTTTATGGGGTAGCATATCTCGTTTGCGTGCACGGGGTTCCGAACGAATTCTAAGCACCCCATCGGAGTGTTGGGTAAGCCAAGTTTCAGCTGGTGAACAACTGATGTTGCAGACCCATTTCTTCTCCGTGTTCATGGGCCAGTCTCCGCATTCGTAGAGGTCTGAGTCTTCCTTCTCCGCGTTCGCGGTCCATGCTCCGCGTTCGCGGTCCATGCTCCCCGTTTGCGGAGGTCTGAGTGTTTCTTCTCCGCGTTCGCGGATAAGGTTCAGCGTTCGGGGATAAGGTTCCGCGTTCGTGGAGGTTTAAGGGTCTGGGGAGTCTTTCTCTCTGCATTAGCAGATAGGCCTCCGCGTTCATGGAGGTGTGGATCCCTTCCCTCTGCGTTCATGGGGTCCTGGCTGCGTTCGCGGAGGTCTGCGTGTATGGCAGTTATTATAAAGGGGGCAGTCGGCTCATTGTTGTTGTAATGTTTCAAATTCTGATTCCTTCTCTGTTTCAAGTCGGTTTTCAGTGATTCAAAGTCCGGTGTGTTCAAAATCTCATTGGCTGTGGGGGTTATTGTTCGGAGAGTGTTGGGAAGGCTTCAATTCTTGTGAATTTGTGCGTAAGTGGCTGCCTCAAGCTTTAATTGTGTAAAGTTTTGCATGTTTTTGTTTCTTGATTTGTTGGCTGTTTCGAGCCTCGAATTGTGTTCTGTTTTTGAATATAGGTTCGGGGGAGGGTTTAAGACCTTTTCACGGAGTCAATTCTGAGATTTCCAGAGCGCGTCCCACATTTTCTTATTTTGACTCCTAAATTGGTTCGTCTCCAATTTTTTATGGTTTTGGTTTCTAAACGACCGTACTGACACTGTGATTCTATTTTAGATAACGTGGCAGCATTCTGAGGCTGTTCGAAATGGAAAAGCTCCAGTAGAGTGATTTGGAGCGTGCGTGGTCGGCCTTCTGGTAGGTTACGGCTTCCCTTCTTTTTTAGATTGAGATGAATTGTGTGAATGCATGCTGAGTTATGTGAATCTGGGGTGGGGTTCTAGTACTTATTCTCTTCTTCTTAGAAACCAAGCCTTAGGGATGATTTTCAGGCTAATTTTGGGTAGTACCATGTTGCCGGAGGGTTTGTTTATGTGTTGTTGCATGTGGATTATCTGTTTGCTGCTTTATTGTGTTGGATTATATTTTTGACCTTAGACTAGGTTAGGCTAGTATTGCCTTAGACCCATGCACCTGTTTGACTATGGTATATATCCGACACCGATTCAGATGGACTAGGTCCTTGTAGAATGAAATAGCAGACTTGGGTTTGATAGTATGAGCCTGGCTTTGGCTTTCTATTATTGTGATCTTTTGGCTTCTCTCCCCATCTCTGTGGTACCATGTGTCATTTGAGGTGTGGTGTTTTTATTTGAGATCTTCTATGGAGTTGATATGCCTCACACCCTTGATTGGCTAGGGCAGGTACCCCCGCAGTGTTAGCTGGCGCACTCGTCTTGCTAGGGTAGGGTCCCTGGAGTGTTAGCCGGCTGGGCAATTGATTATGAGTTATTTGAGGTCCTCTTCGGAGTCGACATACTTGTGCACTTGTCTAGGTAGGGCAAGGCCCGTGGAGTGTTAGCTGATTGGATGTCAGGGCCTTAGAGGAGCGTTATGCCCCCTGAGAACTCTGATGGCTAGGGCAGGGCCCCAGCGAGTTGCAACCGGGCTGGGCGGCCCGATTTGGAAGTCAGACTCTTTATTGGGTTGGAGTTGCTAATTGTTTCGGTTGAGTGGGTTTATGGTTTCGGTTCACATTTGGGGTTTCCTTTGGTCTTGTAGATTTAGCTTTGCCGTGTACGTGTCGGGCTTATGAGGGTCCGTTCAGATTTTGTGTGTCCGTGTTTGAGTGTACCATCAGGATCTTATGGGGGCCTAGTTAGGTTTAGTTTAGGTTTATCCAAGATTGTTGTCGATTGGTTTGTGTTTATTTCAGTTGACCTCTATTATTGTAGATTCTATCCTTTCGGTATGTTATTACCTTTCTTGCTCAATCGGCCCATGATGCCTACTGGGTACCTATTGTATTGGTACTCATGCTACACTCTACATCTATTTTCGTGATGCAGGTCTGAGCACCAGTTATCAGCATTGAGTTCGAGCCTGCTACAGTCCGTTCCGGAGGCGAGGGTGAACACATGGCGTCCTGAGATTACCTATCTCCTTCTATACTTATATTTTGGCTTGTCTTTTTCTTTTGAGACAGTCTTGTTTCGGTGGTCCACGTTTTGGTCTTGTACTCATTTTGTAATAGCTCTGTACATGTGGCTTCTAGGTTCTGGGAGGTATCATTTGTTGTATATAGTTAGTTTCGCTTCCGCCTTTCCCTTATGGGATCATTTATTTATGCTTCTGCTTAGCTGAAGTTAGTCACCTTCAGTCCCATTACTATTAAGTTTCGGGAGAGGGTTTGGCTTGCCTACTAGCGAGTTGGTAGGTTACATCATGACTCGAGGAATCGGGTCGTGACAAGTTGGTATCAGAGCCCCAGGTTCACCGGTCTCACTTGTACTGAGCTAGTATCTTGTAGATTCCTGCGGATCTGAGCGGAGATGCCGTGGCTTATCTTCGGGAGGCTATAGGATGTTCTTAGGTGGCTTTCCTTTTTTGTATCATGTTCGTGCATTGTTGTGCGGTTGGTTTCATGAAATCTTACTTGTTTCACTCTGTCACAAGATGGCTCACACATGAGGTAGAGTGGCCAGGGGTGATGCACCTTGTCCCACAGATAGAGCTCTAGCTAGGGGTAGAGGTTGACCTCGAGGTTCGGGTAGGGCTGCGGTGCCATCACTAGATAGAGCGAGGACGCCAGAATCGGAGGTTGAGCCTCAGTTATACAGATCCCTCCTCAGCTGATGGGGCAAGGATCAACCACGCCACCGCCCGCACCAGCTGCCGCCCCTGACCTCCATGCCATGCTTGTGCAGATACTAGCAGCGATAGGGTGTATTGAATAGCAACAGCCGGCCCCAACACCAGTTCAAGAGCTAGTGCTAGCACCACAAGGTCTGCTTGCCCCAACGACTCCATAGATCCAGCAGCAGCGTCAACCTGCAGTAGCGGCCCCAGTGGTTCAGCAGCCGCTAGCACTGGCCACCATTCAACCGGATACCTTATGGGGTCATGCCATTGCGAGAGCAGAAGATGTTCGGGGTATTTCTAAGGTTGTCACCACCGAGGTTTTCTGGGGCGATTGGGGAGGAAGCCCATAAGTTCATTACTTCCTGCCGAGAGCAATTGTAGGGTTTGGGATTAGTGGAGTTGACAGGATATGACTTTACTGCTTATCAGTTAGATGGGCCGGCCAGGTAGTGGTGGAATTCTTTCATGGAGACCAGGCCAGTTGGGTCCCCACCAGTGACATGGACAGAGTTTTTGGAGGCCTTCCTGGCAAGGTTTGTCCCATAGAGCGTCAGAGATCGACTTCGTGATGAGTTCTCGAGGTTGGAGCAGGGCTCTATGGAGGTATTTGACTACGAGGCTAGATTTCATGAGTTATCCCGTCATGCCACTATGATCTTGCCCACGGAGGAGGAGAGAGTCAGATGTTTTGTTAAAGGCCTGAGGTTGCAGCTGCGTATTGAGTCGCATTCTATGGTTTCTACGGGCCGCTCTTTTCTAGATGTTGTGGACCATGCCCACGCGCTTGAGCAGTTCTGTTGTAAGGCCCAAGGGAGCAGCGGCAAGAGTGCCAGGCAAGATGATAGCTTCAGTGGGTCCCGTTCTAGACCAAGAGATACTCAGGATCGGGTGCATCAGAGGTTCCAGCCGGGTTAGCCCAGTCGCCCATTTCAGGCCTCATTGCAGATTGTAGAGGGTCACCAGCACCATCAGGGTGGTTATAGGGCCAGTCTGAGTCATGGCTGAGATGGTATTCAGATGGGTTCCCAGGTTGGGGTGGCCGACCTCCAGCTCTGAGCAGGTCATATCAGGGTTGCTTTACTTGCGAAGGGCTTGATCATTGGTCCCGGGAGTACCCTATCTCCAGACCAGCCTTACCAACTCCTTAGGTAGTGAGACTGGTATCAGGGTGCACGGGGAGGTCCTCGGGGAGGTAGGATGGGTGGATACACGGGTAGAGGCCCCCAAGGAAATTTCTATGCAGCTCTAGCCCGAGAAGAGGCCGAGGCGTCAGATGATGTGATTACATGTGCGATTCTCTTATGCCATCAGCCCGCTTTAGCCTTATTTTATTCTGGTTCTACCTATTCATATGTGTCTGCTTATTGTGCTCCACGATTGGAGGTGAGTCTAGAGCACTTAGTGGTACCGTTGCGTGTTTCGAACCCTGCAGGTGATTCTTTAGTAGTGGATAAGGTTTGTAGATCCTGTGTGGTGACTATTCAGGGGTAGGACACTAGGGCTGATCTTATTGTGCTTAGTATATTGGATTTTGATTATTTTTGGGTATGGATTGGCTATCCCCTCACCGAGTGGTCTTGGATTGCTATGCCAAGGCCGTTACTTTAGCTATGCTTGGTATTCCGCCAGTGGTGTGGTAGGGTTCTTGTAGTCACACACCAGTTGGGGTGATTTCTTGTATCCAGGCCCGGAGGTTAGTGGACAGCGGATATTCAACTTATGTTAGAGATGTTAGTAGGGAAGGCACTACGGTGGATTCAGTGCCTATAGTGCGAGAGTTTGTTGATGTGTTTCCTACTGACCTTCCTGGCCAAACCCATAGCAAGATATTGATTTTGCTATTGATTTGGAGCCGGGTACTCATTCTATTTCCATTTCACCATATCGTTTGGCCCCTACAGAGCTCAAGAAGCTTAATGTTTAGCTTCAGGATCTCTTGGGTAACGGATTCATCCGGCCTAGCGTATCGCCTTGGGGTCCCCAGTCCTTTTTGTGAAGAAGAAGAACGGTACTATGCAGATGTGTATTAATTACAGGCAGCTGAATAAGGTGACAGTGAGGAATCGTTACCCCATGCCTCGTATTGATTATCTGTTTGACCAGCTTCAGGGTGTCGCAGTATTTTCTAAGATTGAATTTAGATCGGGTTACCTCCAGTTGAGGGTTAGAGCAGGGGACATCCCTAAGACAGCATTTAGTACTCGTTACGACCATTATGAGTTCCTAGTGATGTCTTTTAGGTTGACTAATGCCTCTGCCACTTTCATGGACTTGATGACTCATGTATTTAGGCCGTATCTAGACTCCTTTGTCATAGTCTTCATTGATGATATCTTGGTACACTCGCGGAGCCATAGTGAGCATGAGTAGCATTTGAGGATAGTGCTCTAGACTTTGAGAGATCATCGGCTTTATGCTAAATTTTCAAAGTGCGAGTTTTGTCTTGAGTCTTTTGCATTCTTGGGACACGTGGTGTCCAAGGATGGCATTATGGAGGATTGGGCGAAGATTGAGGTTATTCGTTTCCATCTCTGTGACTTAGATTCGGAGCTTCGTCGGATTGGCATGTTACTACAGCCATTTTATGGAGGGTTTCTCTTCTATAGCGGCACCTTTGACTCAGCTGACTCGCTTGGATATTCCCTTTGTGTGGACGGAGGAGTGTGAGAGGAGCTTTCTGAGGCTTAAGGAGTTGCTTACCACCACTCTTATATTTACTCTTCCAGTGTATGGCGAGGGCTTTACGGTATATTGTGATGTATCTAGTGTTTATTAGGGTTGTGTATTGATATAGTAGGGCCAGGTTATCACTTATGCATTGAGGCAACTTAAGCTGCATGAGCGCAATACCCCACTCATGACTTGGAGTTGGTGGCGGTAGTTTTTGCGCTTAAGATCGAGAGGCGTTACCTATATGGAGTTCATTGTACGATCTACACTAATCATAGGAGCCTTTAGTACATTATGACCCAGAGGGATCTTAATTCCAGGCAACCCTGCTAGATTGAGCTTCTGAAGGACAATGACATCTCTATTCTCTATCATACGGGCAAGGCGAATGTGGTAGTGGACGCTTTGAGCCGGAAGGCAGTGAGTATGGGTAGTCTAGCCTTCCTTTCTCTTTCAGAGCGATCCTTGGCTTTGGACATTCAGTCCCTAGCCAACTAGATAATCAGGCTTGATATTTCAGATAACAGTCGGGTGTTAGCCTATGTGGGAGTTCAGTCATCTCTACTAGATCAGATCCATGGCTGGCAGTTCGAGGATGAGTCTTTGGTGGCACTCCGAGATAGAGTATTGGTAGGTGATATCGGGCAGACTACATTAGACTCAGATGGGGTTTTGAGATTTGCTGGCTGTTTGTGTGTTCCGAGAGTTGGAGATTTGATTTAGCTGATCCTTAGTGAGGCCCATGACTCTAGGTATTCTATACATCAGGTCACAACTAAGATGTATCATAATTTGAGGCAACATTAGTGGAGGAGCGGTATGAGGAGGGACATCTCAGATTATGTGTCCCGTTGCTTGTGTTGTCAGCAAGTGAAGGCCGAGCATTTGAGACTTGGAGGTGAGTTGCACAGATTACCCATTCCTGAGTGGAAGTGGGAGCGTATCACCATGGATTTCATTGTGGGCTTGCCTCGGACTTCTAGAGGTGTTGACAGCATCTGGGTCATCATGGATCGATTGGCCAAGTCAGCACACTTCCTTCTAGTTCATACGTTCTTCAGTGTGAGAGGCTAGCTCATAGTTATATTCAAGAGGAGGTTCATCTTCATGGTGTGCCTGTTTCTATAATTTTAGATAGGGGTTCAGAGTTCAATTCAAGCTTTTGGAGGGTATTTCAAGAGGAGTTGGGCACTCGTGTCGACCTTAGCACAACATTCCACCCGCAGACCAATGGCCAGTCCGAGTGTACTATTCAACTCCTTGAGAATATGTTGCGGGCATGTGTTATGGACTTTGGAGGTCAGTGGGATCAGTTCTTGCCTTTGGCAGAGTTTGCGTACAACAACAACTACCACTCTGGCATTCAGATGGCCCTGTTTGAGGCTTTATATGGTAGGCGTTGCCACACTCCAGTTGGTTGGTTCGAGTCTATGGAGCCTAGGCCGCTATCATGATTCAATCAAAATTTATCGAGTTCTTCTAATTTGTAACTTCACCGAAATCGGAATAGTTCCTATACTACTACATTAGTATGAAATCGAATCGCGTTGAAATATTTCTTATTTCATCTCGATTCGTGTCAAAAAGGAACAATTGGAATAGAGGATTCATATCTTTTGTTTTTTTCTTAAAAAAAATAAGTTTTGATGTTATTTCGTACTATACAATTCTTTTCTTTGTGGGATCTTTTTCCCACGAGAGGTAATGAAAAGAATTCTAGAATGGATTGCTACCTATGCCTATATCACGAATAAATGGAAATTTTATTGATAAGACCTTTTCAATTGTAGCCGATATTTTATTACGAGTAATTCCGACAACTTCAGGAGAAAAAGAGGCATTTACCTATTACAGAGATAGTGTGATTGAACGTGGTATAGATTCATTTCAGGAGGCCTTAGTTCATGTGAGGATGATTCAGGATTGGCTCTGGACGGCTCAGAGTAGAGAGCAGAGTTACACGGATCGCAGGCGACGGCCACTGAGATATGCTGTGGGTGATAGAGTATTGCTCTGAGTATCACCCATAAAAGGCGTGATGAGATTTGGGAGGCGGGGCAAGCTTAGCCAAAGGTATATATATTTGGCCTATTAAGATTTTGAGGACGGTTGGTAATGTTGCCTATTAGTTAGCCTTACCTCCAGCATTCTCAGCTATTCATCAAGTTTTCCATTTTTCGATGCTGCGTCGGTATGTTCCAGATGAGTCTCATGTGCTCCAGTATGACGCCGTTGAGTTGGATAATCGTCTGACCTATATTGAGGAGCCAGTTGCTATTTTGGCTAGAGATTTGAGGCAGTTGAGGTCCAGAGCCATTCCTGTGGTTAAGGTCCATTGGAGGCATCATCTAGTCAAAAAGGCTACCTGAGAGACCGAGCGAGAGTTGCAGGAGCACTTCCCCAGCTTATTTGAGCCCACAGGTACTTCTTGACTCTTACTTTCGCGGGCGAAAGTTCTTTTAGTATTGGATGTTTCAATGACCCTCCAGGTCATTTATGTGTAAATACCTTCTTTTCGTCATTTAGAGCATTCTTGTAGCGACCCCAAGTCATTTATGACTTGCTGGCACTGACTGTTCGATCTCCTGGTCATTCGTTTGGGTTTTATGCCCGTTTCCACGTTTTGGAGCTTTTTGACCTTGAAAAGTTGATTTCGGTCATAACCTCATGTAAACGACCTCAAAATAAGATTATGACGGTTCCATCAGCTCCGGAGCGGACAAATTAGGACAGAAGCATGGCTGGCCTGAGTCCCAAGGCTTTCGATGTGACTTTACGTCCATTTGGCGTTTTATCCTTTGAAATTTGGCTCAAGGTCGACTTTGGTCAACATTCTTGGTAAACGCGAGGATGAGAATCCCGTCACTTCGATTGGTTCTGAAATGGTGAGTTTGGTCTAGAATGACCCTTTGAGTGCTTCTCGAGGCTTCTGATCTAATTTTGTGGCCCTTGGTTGAAGTTGGCTAAATTGGCGATGGGAAGTGGGACCCACTTTTAGTCGAAATGACCTGGTATGGGAATTCTGACAGTGCCATTGAGTCTGAAACGTCAAATTCTATGATGTAGCATATCTCATTTGCGTGCACGTTGTTCCGAACAAATTCTGAGCACCTCATCGGAGATTTGGGAAAGCCAAGTTTCAGCTGATGCACAACTGATGTTGCAGACCCATTTCTTCTCCGCATTTGCAGGCCTGGCTCCGTGTTCGTAAAGGTATGAGTCTTTCTTCTTCGCATTTATGGTCCATGTTCCGTGTTCGTGGAGGTTTGAGTGTTTCTATTCCGTGTTCGCGGAGGTCTGTGTGTTTGGGAGTCTTTCTCTCTGCATTCGCGGAGGTGTGGATCCCTTCCCTCCACATTCACGGGATCATGGCCACATTCGCGGAGGTTTTCTTTTCTTCCCTCCACATTCGTGGGCCTCTGGCCGCGTTCGTGGAGGTCTGCGTGTGTGGCAGTTATTATAAAAGGGGCAGTCAGCTCAATGTTATTGTAATGTTTCAAATTGTGATTCCTTCTAAATTTTAAGTCGGTTTTCGGTGATTCAAAGTCTGGTGTGTTTGAAATCTCCTTCGCTGTGGGGGTTACTGTTTTGAGAGTGTCGGGAAGGCTCCAATTCTTGTGAATTCGTGCATAAGTGACTGCCTCAAGCTTTAATTGTGTAAAGTTTTGCATGTTTTTGTTTCTTTATTTGTCGGCTATTTCGAGCCCCGAATAGTGCTCTGTTATTGACATAGGTTCGGGGGAGGGTTTTGGAACTTTTCATGGAGTCAATTCCAGGATTTTCGAAGTGGGTCCCACATTTTCTAATTATGACATCTAAATTTATCCGTCTCCGATTTTAATGTTTTTGGTGTCTAAACGACCCTTATTGACACTGTGATTCTATTTTTGATAGCTTGGCAAGAGTGTGAAGCCGTTCAGAAGGGAAAATCTCCAATGGAGTGATTTAGAGCACACGTGATCTACCTTCTGGTAGGATACGACTTCCCTTATTTTTTTAGATTGAGCTGGATAGTGTGAATGCATGCTGAGTTATGTGATTCTGGGGTTGGGTTCTAGTACTTCTTCTCTTCTTCTCTGAAACCATGCTTTAGGGTTGATTTTCGAGCTATTTTGGGGTAGTACCATGTTACCAGAGGGTTTGTCTATGTGTTGTTGCATGCGGATTATCTGTTGGCTGCTTTATTGTGTTGGATTATATTTTCGACCTTAGACTAGGTTAGGCTAGCACTACCTTAGACCCATGAACCTGTTTTACTCTTGTATGTATCCGAAGTCGATTCAGATGGACTAGGTCCTTGTAGATCGGAATAGCAGACTTGGGTCTGATAGTATGAGCTTGGCTTTGGCTTTGTATTGTTGTGATCTTCAGGCTTCTCTCCCCATCTCTGTGATACCAATGTCTCATCGGAGACGTGGTGTTGTCCTTGTGCTTCGTGTGTTTTGAGGTCGGTTATGTTGTGATCTGGTTGTTGGTGGACGATGATCCATATTGATCTTGTATTTGAGATTCTCTACAGAGTTGATGTGCCTCACGCACTCGTCTGGCTAGGGCAGGGCCCCCAGAGTGTTAGCTGGCGCACTCGTCTGGCTAGGGCAGGACCACCGGAGTGTTAACCGGCTAGGCAATTGGATATGAGTTATTTGAGGTCCTCTTCGGAGTCGACATGCCCGTGCACTCGTCTGTCTAGGGCAGAGCTCCTGATGTGTTAGCTGATTGGGAAATTGGATGTTAGGGACTTAGAGGAGTCGTTATGCCCCTTGGGCACTCTGCTGGCTAGGGTAGGTCCCCCAGGAGTTGCTACTAGGCTGGGCGGCCCAATTTGGAAGTCAGAGTCTTGATTGGGTTAGAGTTGGCTAATTGTTTCGGTTGAGTGGGTTGGTGGTTTCGGTTCTCAGTTGGGTTTTCCTTCGGTCTTGTAGATTTAGCTTTGCCGTGTAACTGTCGGGCTTATGGGGGTCCGTTCAGGTTTTGTGTGTCCGTGTTTAAGTGTACCTTCTGGGTGTTATGGGGGGCTAGTTAGGTTTAGTTTAGGTTTATCCTAGATTGTTGTTGATTTGTTTGTGTTTATTTCACTTGATCTCTATTATTGTAGATTCTATCCTTTCAATCTATTTTTACCCTTCTTGCTCTGCCTGCCCATGATGCCGGGACAGGAGTTGGATTGCCTACTGGCGGGTTGGTAGGCGCCATCATGACTCGAGGAATCAGGTCGTGACAATGTATGTATATTCACTAGGTTCTATGAGCCATTTTGGATAAGAATGTATCCATCAATTTGGAAATATAACATAGTAACTTTTGGAGTGATTTCTCAACCTATAAATAGGATTGTCATTTATCATTGTACTAGATAACTTACCCTCCCTTCGCGCGGTAATCTATGACCTCATTAAGATTATTAATGATCATTTTCTAATATCAAAATATTTGAAATTTTGTATTGTCACATGTATTAAGAATTTGAAAGATTGTCAGATTCTTACTCTTCAATGAATTTTATCTTCTACATATTTTCAATTATAATATTTATTCTTTGATATAATTGGCTTCTCAATAATAAATGGTTTTTCATAGATCAGTCAGTTATCCTTTTCTCTATTTTTTTTGGGTACATGTGCATGTAAAGTTGAAGATACTCAATTTCATGGCCTATTACACATTCTTTAGCTAGTACCAGCTAATTTTCGTTGCTCTTCCATGTCATTGTCCATAAACACCCCTAAATATGCCATATTAAATAAATCATGTGAAGATATTAGACCCTCGTATTCTCAAATGTGTATTTCTTGATTATTCTACACCTAGTAAATCATAAAATGATCTCATTATATTTTTAAAAACTCTTTAATCATATTTAAAAAGTAAAAATATTTTGAAATACATTATTTTACAAAAAAAAGAACAACAAAATTAGTTGAAATACATTATTTTACAAAAAAAAGAACAACAATATTTTCCAATATATGTATAAATTAGCTGCAATTTTTGAGTCACTCTCCAAGTAGATTTTGGGAATGATAATGTTGTCTGCTTACCAAATTGACATGCCTCGCAACTTGGGAGTTCCTCTTCATGTTGAGGTAAATCTTTTGCAACCCTTTTTCCTGCATATACAAAAGCGCCATGTGATGGAAGTGATCCAATCGTTTGTGCAAAGTTTCTGCAATAGTAGATTGACTTAGAAAAGCTATTTGCTCTTCCTCCATTGGATTCAAAGAAAAGCTTATACCTTGCATGTTAATTCTAAATAGTTCCGAACCACTTGGATCAACGATAAGGTACGCCTGATCTTCAAAAAATAATTTAAAGTCATTTTCAAGAAGCAGTCCAACAATTAATAAATTCTGATCAAGTTTAGTAACAAAAAAACTTCAGAAATAAGTTTTGTACCTTTATAACTCTCAATAGTTACAGTTCCCTTTCCTTTTGTAGGAAGGTATTCTACATTTCCAATCCCGACTCTTGATGTTGTTGTTGTATCAAGTCTTTTGAAAAGCTTTTCATCACTTGTCTTGTGGTTTGTACAACCTTTATCAATAAGACAACCGTCACTTGAAATTCTAGATGCAAAAAATGATGCAACAAAGAGTTTTTCATCCTCATGTTGATTTGCAACTTGAGCTTCGACTTATTGCAGCTATCCTTTTTCCTTGCAGATGATCTCAGCATGCCCATGTTTTTGACATTTCTTGCATCTCATATCTGGCTTTTCCAGCATTTGAATTGAGGATGATTCGTCCTTCCACAATATTGACACGAAGGGAATTTGTCTCCTCTATTGCTGCCTGAATTGTGGCTACTAACATTACTAGCGAAAACCTGATTTTTTTCATCATAATTCTTCTTCCCTTTGATTTTCTTGTATTTGCTTCCAAGATAGTTTTCAACTTGGCCTGAAGTGCACCTTCTACCGACCCTTCATGTCTCTCATTAATCTTCTTTGCTCTAGTGCCTGCAATGCATTTAGTAATTCTGCCAAAGTGATCTTTGATAGATCCTTAGTATATTATAAGGAAGCAATGGTTGGTTCAAACTTCTCAGATAATGTAACAATAATTTTCTCAACAACTCTGCTATTAGGAAGCTTATTTCCCAACATTCTTACATTTTTCACAATGACAAGAAGCCTATCTGAGTATTCTTTGACAGTTACAGAATCTTTCATTATTTGTATCTCAAATTCTCTAATAAGATTCATAACTTTCATACCATTGATTCGCTCATCTCCTTGGTATTCTTCTTTTGGAAAATGCAAGATTGCTTTTATCGATTCCAACATCATGATTCTGGAAAAATTGTAGGTGAAAGTATAGCATATAAGCAAGATTTCGCCTTGGATTTTCTTGACTTCCTTTCCTTGTGAAGCTTGATTTGAGCCATTGTTGGATTGCTAGGAAAACAGGAATTTCTTAATCCTCCTCTACTGCTTCCAGAGATCACATCCTCTATGTGAGTCTGCATCTTGATAGCCCATACCTGGGAGTTCTCTCCATCAAACACTGGTGGAGAAATAACATAAAAATCAGAAAAGTGTTCTGAATCCAAGTGTTCTAATGGCTTTCCAAGAAAACAGGTAGGGACTTTATTGATGGTTCACTCAGACTACACTCGCAATTCACTCAAAGTTCCTTTAAGAAGAGGGCTCTGATACCAATTTGTTGGTGTTTACCGATAAAGAAAACATATGATAGAAGAAGAAAAAGAGAGTTCTTTATTAAGTTGAAAGAAGTGATATTTAAATAGAAGAAAACCCTAACTATCTGACGTAAATAATGTAGTAACTCAAAAAATAGTCGTCCTAATAACTAGGAACTAAGTCTATCAGCACCTACATGCCTAAACACTTGCAAACTCATAACTGAAAATAAAATAGAAAAAAGTTATCTTCTGAAAACAGAAAACACATCAGCAGCTATGTCATCATGCCAACTCAACATCAATTAACACCTCATGAGGTAGATTTCAACAATATTTCTTGTAGTATATTTCTCATATTTTTCGGCGAGTTATCAACATGAGACTCTAGCCAAGTGAGATTGAGTTTTAGTTTTTCTTCATATCATGTTCTTGTTGATCTCGTTATGAGAATCGAGAAGGAAAAATGATAACATTAGCAATCAAAAATACTATATGCATAAAATCAGGTATGTGTTTTGTAGAATCTTTTTATGATTTAGAATTAAGTTTTAATCAATAATCTATGATACAATAGTGTTCGGTCATTAACATTTACTAGTAACAAAAGGCATATACTACTACTTGTTGAATATTCTCTGCTCCACAAAACTATTTAAATGAAAGAAGGTATAAATTTTGGCAGCATGAGTTTGTTTAGTTGCAGATAAAGAACGAGCAGCTCTCTGGTAAGATTGAGATCATATTGAGTCATACTTCTATTGATTTCTCATAAAAAAGTGGAAATACTTGATAGAGTAATATTTTGATTACGTTAATCTTGACGATAAATTATATATTTTTTTATTGAAATTACTTATATTGTTTAAGGCATTAGTTGACCAAAGTGATTTTATATTTTATAAATTTTATTTAAATATTTAAAAGACTTAAAGGGTGATTCATGTTGTACTTCAATCTATTATACCATTGGTTGAGTGTAAGACGATGGATTTAAGTCCCACCGCATCAAAAGGGTAAGAAATTCTGTCAAAGTGCCAGTGCACTATAATGATAATATGTTGGGTTTAAGACCTAACAAATTATGGACTAATATGCCATTGATTGAAGGGTAAGACGGTAGATTCACGTTCTATTGCATCAAGAGGGTAATACATCAAATTTGAGTTTTGATGCACTATGATAATAAGGTATTGAGTTTGAGACCCATAGTTTTATGACCTAACGCGGCTTATATGGTGAAGATAGTGAGTTTGAGTTTCAATGAACGATAATGATGTTAAAATTATGACGACAAAAATAGTATATTTTTTGTGAAACATCATGAAATTTGTTCCATTGACTTTGCTCCATTCCCTAAAGCGAATGTTGTAGAAGTACATGATAAGTTTGAAATATGCTCAATTACTCCATTCGATCGTATGAATGTGGTAGTATTGAATAATAAGTTTTGAAAGAAGACAAGTTATTGAATGTATGAATAAGGGCTTGGAGGGACAAAATTATAATAGTCATCATTGTCGTAATTATAAAAGGAAGAGCGTTGTGGGTTCTTCAAATTGTCTGTCAAAATGTGAAGATAATTTTTATCATCAAAATGATATGAAAAGTCATTTGAATCTTCGCCAAAGGAGGTAACTTGAATTGTCAAAAGACTACGATATGAGCGTTCTTTATCATCCGGGTAAGGCAAACACTGTTGCCGATGCTCTTAGATGATTGTCTATGAGTAGTATTGCCCACATTGAGGATGGTAAGACGAAGTTAGTTCGTGATGTTCATAGACTAGATTGATTGGATATTCACTTGGTTGACTTTTAGGATGGTCATAACATCATTCAAAATGGCTCAAAATTTTCTCATTTTTTTCAGATGTGAATCCTAAGCAAGATCTTGATCCGACTATGGTTGGATTGAAGAAAGTGATTTCTGAAAAACCCATTGAGGATTACTCCCAAGGGGGAGATGGTGTGCTTTATTACCAAGGTCGGGTATATGTTTCAAATGTTGACGAGTTGAGAAATCAGATTTTACAAAAGCTCACAGTTATAGGTATTCTCTTCACTTGGGAGCCACAAAGATATATTGTGATTTGCAGGAGGTCTATTGGTGGAAAGGTAGGAACAAGGATATTACAGAATTTGTGGCTAAGTGTCTAAATTATAAACAAGTGAAAGTTGAGCATAAAAAATTGGGAAGTTTGGCTCAAGACATTAGCATCCCTACTTAGAAGGGGGAAGATTTGAAAATAGACTTCATTATGAGTTTACATCGTGCTCGTTGATAGTTTGATTCTATTTAGGTTGTTGTGGACCGAATGACTAAGTCAACTCATTTTCTTCCTATGATTATCTCATTTTCAGCCAAAGACTTTGCTAGGATCTACATTCGAGAAGTGGTGAAGTTGTATGGAGTGCCTTTATCCATTATTTTTGACAGAGGTGCTCAGTTTATATCCCAGTTTTGTAGGTCGTTTAAAAAGATCTTCGTACTCAAGTGATACTTAGTATGAATTTTTGTCCTTGTAATGATCCTTCAGGTAATTTGTGTGTTTGTGCCTCTTTTCTTGTTTTTTAGAGCGTTCCTGTAGCAACCCCAAGTCATTTCTGACTTGCTGGCACCATAGGTTCGGTTGCCTGATCGTTTGTTTGGGTTTTGTGCCTGTTTTCCTATTTTGGAGCATTTGAAGCTTGAAAAGTTAATTTCGGTCATAACCTCAAGTAAACGACCTCAGAAGGGAATTCTGATGGTTCCTTCAGCTCTAGAGCAGCCAAATTAGACTAGAAGCATGATTAGCCTGAATCCCGAGGCTTCTGGTGTGACTTTAGGGTCAGTTGGCGCTTTAACCTTCAAAATTTAGCATAAGGTTGTCTTTGGTCAAAATTCTTGGAAAAAGCATTCGGATGAGAATTTTGTCAGCGCGGTTAGTTCTGAAATGCCGAGTTTGATCTAGAATGACCCTTCATGCGCTTCCCGAGGCTTTTGATCTAACTCTGAGGCCCTCATAGAAGTTGGCTAAATTGGAACTTTGGGTGTGGGACCCATTTTTTGCTGAAATGATCTCAGATGGAAATTTCGACTGCGCCATTGAGTCTGAAATGTTGAATTTTCTGGGTAGCATATCTTGTTTATTTTCATCGGGTCACGAATGAATTCCGAGGATCCGTTCAAGGACTTTTAAAAATAGCCAAAGCTGGTGTTGCTAGTGCAGGCCTTTAGCGACCAGAATTTAGCTTTTAAGCGACCAAATATAGCTTTTAGCGACTAGAACTGCTGCTATTTAAATAGCAAAATATCAGATTATGCACTCATTTTAAAACTTCGATATCTCGAGTTCTTGAGCTCCGTTTTAGGTGATTCAAAGTCCCAAGTGCTCGAAATCTTGTTGGCTGTGTGGGTGACAGTCCAGAGGGTGTCATAAAGTCTCCGATTATGGTGTATCTGCATTGGCAATGGATGCCCCAAGTCTCTTTTTGTGATAAGTTTTGCATATATTTTTCTTGTTGCATGGAGCTGTTCTGAGCCCTGAGAGGCATCCAATTTTGGAACACAATCTCAGGGGAGGGTTTAGGACCTCTTCATGGAGTCAATTCCAGAAATTCCCGAGCGGGTCCCACATTTCCCGATTTTAACTCCGAAATTGGTCTGTCTCTGATTTTTATGATTTTAGTGTCTAAACAACCGTGTTGATGCTGTGATTCTATTTTTGATAGCGTGGAAGAAATACGAGGCCGTTCGGAAGGGAAAAGCTCTGGCAGAATGATTTGGAGCGCCCGCGGTCGGCCTTCTGGTAAGTTGCGGCTTCCCTTCCTTTAGATTGAGCTTGATTGCGTAAATGCATGCTTATTTGTGTTAATTTGGGCTAGTTAGCTATTATTTCTACTCTTCCTCTCCGACATCTTGCTTTAGGGATGGTTTTTGGGCTGTTTCGGGGTTAGAACTATGCTACCAGAGGGGTTATTTATCCGTGAATATTTGTGAATTATCTATTGGACTGTTCATTTGTTGTTGCATACGTAGTTTTGCTATGCTGTTTATTTATGTTGAGTTATATCTTTGGCCTTAGATTGGTTAGGTTAGAGTTGACTTAGACCCATGTGCATGTTGACTTTAGTATGTATCTGACGTTGATTCGGATGGACTAAGTCCTTGTAGACTGGAATAGCAGGCTTGGGTATGATAGTTGAGCCTGGTTGTAGTTTCGTATTGTTTCTGATCCTTCTGTCTTCTCTTCCCTTTATGTGGTGCAGATGGGTCATCGGTGGCATGATGATTCTCCTCGGCTTTCGGATATGTCGAGAACGGTTCGGCGGTACTATTGTTGGTAGTGGATGGCGATCCACCTTGGCTTGAAGTTTGAAGTTAGTTGGATGGCCCCAGATATTATACTGGGTGGGTAGGGCCCCCGGGAGTATTGGCAAAGTGGGCGATTGGATATGAGATACTTTTGTTGTCCAACATACTCTACTGGCTTAGGTAGGGCCCCCGGGAGTACCAGCGCACTCTACTGGCCTAGGTAGGGCCCCCGGGAGTGTTAGCTAATTGGGCAGCAGAGTATTAATGCTTGGGATTGGGTGGTTGTTCCCTTTTAAGGTTATTGGATATAAGGTACTTGGGTTGTCCAGCGTACTCTACTGGCTTTGGTAGGGCCCCTGAGGTTACCGGCGCATTCTACTGGCTTGGGTAGGGCTCCTGGGAGTATTGGCTGATTGGGAAGCAGAGTACTAAGGCTTGTAGTTGGCTGGTTGGTTTGGTTGAGCTGTTTGGTTAATTCGGTTCATGGCTTTGGTCTTCCTTCGTTTCCATAGCATAGCTCTTCTGTGTACCTGTCGGGCTTATGGGGGTCCCTTCGGGTTTTATTTAAACTTGTGCATGAGTGTACCTTCTGGGCTTATGGGGTCCGGTTATGTTTAGGTTAGATGTACTTAGTTTTACTTCTGGTGTGCTCGTGTGCTTATTTCGCTTTCGTTTGACCTCTGATATTGTAGATTCTATCTATTCAGTTTATTTTTATCTTTTTTGCTCAGTCGGCCTATGATGCCTACTAGGTACCTGTTGTATTGGTACTCATGCTACACTCTGCATCTATTTTAGTGATGCATATCCAAGCACCAGCTATCATTGTTGAGTTCGAGCCAGCAGCGGTCTGTTCTGGAGACGAGGATGAGAACATGGCATTCTGGATTATTTGCCTCCTTCTATTATATATTTTGTCTTGTCTTTTTCTTTGAGACAGCTTGTTTCTGTTGTCAACTTTTGGGGCTTGTACTCGTTTAGTAGTTTTATACATGTGACTTCCAAGTTCTGGGAGGTATTGTTATTGTATATAGATGTTTAACTTCCGCCATTCCTTTATATGTTCCTTTATTTATGCTTCTGCTTAGTTGAGGTTAGTTTCCACCCTCGGTCCCATTACTGCTAATTTTTGGGATAGGGTCTTGGCTTGCCTACTGGTGGGTTGGTAGGCGCCATCATGACTCCAGAAATTGGGTCGTGATAGTCCTTAGACCGATTGTCAAGCTGAGTGTACTATTGAGACTTTGGAGGATATGTTGAGAACTTCTGTGATTGTCTTTACGGGTAATTGGGAAGATTATTTTCCATTGATTGAGTTTGCATATAATAATAGTTATCACTCAAAGTATCCAAATGGCTCCATTTGAGGTTCTCTATGGTAGGAGGTGTTGGTCTCCTATTGGTTGGTTTGAAGTTGGTTGCATCACTTTGACAGGGCCCGAGTTGGTCTATCACGCCCCGAGGCTACCCCTAGACGTAACACAGGACCTAGGACATCACAAGTGACCCCAAGCTAACCCTATGTCTGGCATATCATAAGCATACTAAAATTTTATTAAGTAAGGGGAAACATAAGGGTAAAGTAGTTACTACTAAAAGAAACTTCAGGTGATAATTTAACTTAATATCTATGGGGAACAACCCAAAACAACTAAATACTGACTCTATGTCTGAAAGCCTCTAATATTGATGAGTTGCTGGGATAAGCCCCCAGCTAACTCTATAAGTCTAAAACTAGAAAATAAAGACTGCAAAAGTAAAACGTTTCTATCCTCGATCTATAAGGACTCACCACTGAAGTTGCTGGGTAAGTAATCGAGGTCGAACTAAGCACTGTCTGGATGCTGAGCGCCTGAAGCTACATCATGAAACGATGTAGCGCAAAAGTATGCGTCAGTACTTTGAATGTACTGAGCATGCATGATATAGATACTAAGCTGAATAATATAAACTGAATGATATAAATTGAAAAATAAAACAGAACATGGAAAAAGGATGTACAGAAGTATAACTGCAAACTGGGCTAAAAGCAACGACCAAGTACTAATCATGAAGATAATATGCTGAACTGTATACTGACGTAAATTCTGATAACATGGTCAATGCAATGAGAGTATGACTGTGGAAGCTACTGTTAACCGACATAAACAACGTGAGCTAAACGTGGAGTCCAATGTATATGCCCCATCGAGGGGACCCAATATACCTTGCCAGGGTATAAAGGCATGAACGTGGCGTGATCACTAAAAATGATGACCAATAGAGGGGACTTGTGAACCTACATTGGCACGTAGTTCTGGGAATTTGTGGGTACGCTGAACCCGTCCAACTCGGTGCTAAGTCTACTCCCAACTGAATATGCAAAGCTAAAATGCAACTGATATATTGAGTAGCTCAAAATACTGACATGCTATCTGGGAATCCACATAAATATACTTAAAGATATGGCATTCAAATACTAGAGCATGATTTTCTAACTGACCTGTCTAGAAAGTATAATTCATGAAATGCTGATAATTAATTTAAACTAGGGTTCTGAGTTCTATACATGAGACTACATTAATTCTCCAAGAAAAGAGGTAATCAATGCAGTTGAACTATAGCAAATAACTTCCAATGGATTCGCAAGATTTGGGAACCCTAGGTCTAAGCAATTTATGGAGAAACAAAAGAAGCTGACTAAATTCTAGGGACCTAATGGGTGAAAGAACCCACTAGTGAAATCCCACTACGTGGTGACGAAAGGTACGGAGAAATATTTTGGATTTGGGGGCTGAACTTGAATAACACCTTTGCTTGTTCTTGGGAGAAAACTGTCGCTTCTTTCTTCTCTTTTCTTTCTAAGTTGGATGATTTTGGAGAATGAGGGTTCTAGGTAGTTTCTGACTAGGTTATTAGGCTTAAACTAAGTAAAACGATGTAGTTTAGGCATCAAACGACGTAGTTTAAGTGCCCAACACATAGGGGAAAAAACCTATATAACCCTGGCTTAAAGCTGCCGAAATGACTTCAAGACAAGCTCCACGAGTCGTACAATGCTTCACGGCTCATACAGTGGGTCGTGAAGATTTCTCAGCCTGACAATGCTCCACTAAAATATGCATACTTTTTTACTGCTAACTTCGAATGGAGGAAACTTGGTGGCGTTGAAAAGAGGACTTAAAAACCTTTAATTGGATAGGTCATGGGCCACCTAATTCATTTTGTGCTAAAAGATATGATCGTTTGAAGTTGACCCTAAACTCAAAATTTGAAAGATGCCTTGTACGGGCAACTATACAGGCCGTACAATGCACCACGGGCCATTTAGTGGCTCGTGGTGAGTGACTTCACCTTGGCTGCCTTGGGCAGATAATTCCCTATATAGGTCGTGGCCCCCTCCACGAGCCATCTAAGGTCTCGTGAAGTGTCCATGGTCCATTTTGGGTTCGTGGACCTTTCCCATTTCCCCTTTTTAGCCTTTTTCAAATCCGAGATGTACATGGTTCATGAGGCTATGGAGAAGGTTCGACTTATTAGATAAAGGTTGAAAATGACTCAAAGTCGACAAAAGTGTTATGACGATGTAAGAAAGAGAGAGCTTGAATTTGATATTAATGACTAGGTTCACTTGAAAACCTCACCTATGAAGGGTGTGATGAGATTTGGATACAAAGAGAATCTTAGTACCCTCTCTGTAAGCCCATATCAGATCTTGAGATACTTCGGTAGGGTAGTCTATGAGATGGATTTCCTTTCCGATTTCGCAACCGTGGATCTGGTGTTTCATTGTTCATTGTTGAAGAAGTGTATTGGTGATCCTACTTCTATTGTGCGTTTGCAAAAGTGTTGTTCTTGAGGAAAGTCTTTCTTATGAAGATGTTCTGGTTGAAATCTTGGATCGTTAAAGAAAGTAAAGACCATACCTTGAATCTGTGAATAGTAGGAATCAACTCTGTAAAGGATAATGAGTAGCAAAAAACATGCAGGAAAGGGCCTCAACGCGCCAAATAGTCCAGTAAAAGGTGATCATAATCTACATGCCTCTAATGTCTCAAGTAGGAAAGGAGCGCGTCAATGACACTTCATAAGTCTCAAAATTAGTAAATCCAGTGATCCAGGTCATATGACTTCCATTAAAACTAATTTAGATTAAAAGCTGAGTGAAAACAATATTTCTCCATGAATGATAATGATGAAAAAATGCATGAGCTGGGATCATACAACAAAACACGTGAGAATGAACAACCAATGCAATGCATGCCATCACCAGCATTCGAACAAGGTACTCATCAAACATGGTACTCACAATCAAATAAATATAAGTCCAACCATACCAAGCTACCAAGAATGAAAGTACTAACTTAAGATCCAACTGGTCCTCAAACATGGCCGAACCAACAATATAAGCATAGCTCAATAACTCAAGCAAGTCTACCACTCTCCTAGTCAAGCAAACCAGCTAATATGCTTAAGCTAGTGTAGGTCGAGTTGCTCATCACATTCACGAGCCCTGGGGGATGCATTCGTGGAGCTTCACTTCCATACTGGCGTGATTGCGAGGCCTATGGCCGTGATCATGAGTGCATGTAGTACAGTCCCTCCGTGTTCGTGAGGATTCCCCTGTATTTGCGAGGATTCCCTCCTCATTTATAAAGGTATTTCTTGGTGACGGTCGCGATCGTGAGCCTTGGGCTCCTTTATCGGGATGCCTTGTGGGTCTGGTCTTTTAATTAAGACCAACAGTTATTTTAGCCCGATCCTATTAAATCTTTTTGAGATTTTGATAGGTAGGGAGCTCCAAATTGGGCGATTCCAAGTGCGATGTGTTCATTTGGTTAATCGCGACGTGCTGGGAGGTTTAGAGAAATTTTGGATGCATCGTTTTGAGGTAATTCTCACCCCAAAGGGGCTTCCTTGTCTCTTTAATGGTGTTTTGTGTACATCTATTTTTTTGGGTTGTTCGAGGCATAGAATTGTGTCCCATTTTGGGACACATGCTCGGCTAGATGATTAGGACCTTTCGATTGATTCAATTTTTTGACACAAGCTAGATTAGTCAGTTTGATGTATATGTTTTGCTTGGTTCGGGTGCTACATTGTCTTTTGTGACTTCTTATGTGGCTATGAGATTTTATGTTTGTCCAAAAATTCTTTTAGAACCTTTTTTAGTCTCTACACCTGTTGGTGACTCCAGTCTTGCTAAATGAGTTTATCGAAATTGTCCTATTTCAGTTTCTTGTAAAGTCACTCATGTTGATCTTGTAGAGCTTAATATGTTTGATTTTGATGTTATTCTTGGGATGGATTAGCTTCCCTCTTATTATGCTTCTGTAAATTGTAGAACTCGGTTGGTCACATTCCATGTTCCGAATGAACTTATCTTAGAATGGAAAGGGGGGAATTCAGTGTCTAAGGGTCAATTTATATCTTGTCTAAAGACTAGGAAACTAATTTCTAAAGGTTGCATCTATCATCATATTTGGGTTAGGGATACAGATTATGCAACCCATACTCTTGAGTCAGTTCCGATTGTAAATGAGTTTTCAGAAGTGGTTTGATGATCTTCCTGGTGTTCCTTCCAAAGGGGAAACATACTTCGATATTGATCTACTCTCAGATACGTAACCTATTTCTATTACTCCTTACCATATTACTCTAAAAGAACTTAAGGAATTAAAGGATCAATTGAAATATTTATTGGATAAGGGTTTCATTAGACCAAATATCTCAATATGGGGTGCTCCGGTGTTGTTTGTTCGAAAGAAGGATGGTTCGCTACAAATGTGTATTGACTACCGTCAAATGAACAAGGTCACAATAAAGAATAAGAATCAAACAAATGTCATATTCCTAGGATTGATGACCTATTTGATTAACTCCAAGGTGCGAGTTTCTTTTCAAAGATTAATCTTCGATCGGAGTATCATCAATTGAGAGTAAGGGAAAGTGACATTCCAAAGATGGCTTGCTGGACTCGGTATGGTCACTATGAGTTCTTGGTGATGTCATTTGGTTTGACTAATGCCCTGGCGGCTTCCATGGATCTTATGAATAGGGTGTTCAATAAATATCTTGCAATGTTTGTGATTATGTTTATTGATAATATTTTGATTTACTCATGGAGTGAGGATGAGCATGTTGAGCATTTAAGGATTGTGTTTCAAATCTTCAAGAATCATCAATTGTTTGCTAAGTTTAGCAATTGTGAGTTCTGGTTTAGGTATGTTGCTTTCCTTGGCCATATTGTCTCTAGAGAGGGTATTCAAGTTGATCCTAAGAAGACTGAGGCTGTTAAGAACTAGCCTAGACCTCTATCTGCTACAGATATAAAGAGTTTTTTGGGTTTGGCCGGTCACTATGGAGGGTTTGTTGAAGGATTTTCGTCTACTACTTGGCCTTTGATTACGTTGACTCAAAAGAAGGTGAAATTTCTATGGTTGGAAGCTTGTGAAAAGAATTTCCAAGAGTTGAAGGATAGACTCATTTTAGTCCCTATTTTGACATTATCGGAAGGGTTGGATAGTTTTGTGGTTTATCGTGACGCTTCACGCATTGGTCTTGGTTGTGTTTTGATGCAACATGGAAAAGTCATTGCTTATGATTCAAGGCAATTGAAGGTGCATAAAAAGAATTATTCGACTCACGACTTGGAGTTAACGGAGGTAATTTTTGCTTTAAAAATTTTGAAACATTAACTTTACGGTGTTCATATGGATGTGTTCACTGATCATAATAGTTTGAAATACATGTTCTCCCAAAAGGGCTTGAATCTTCTCCAAATGAGGTGGCTTGAGTTATTAAAAGATTATGATGTCCTTTATCATCTTGGTAAAGCAAATGTGGTTGCCGATGCTCTTAGTCGGCTATCGATGGGTAGTGTTACTCATGTTGATGATAGTAAGAAAGAGTTAGTCTGTGATGTTCATAAATTATCCCGATTGGGTGTTCGCTTGGTTCATTCTGAGGATGGTGGCATCATTTTTCAGAATGGTTCTGAATCATCTCTTATATAGAAGATGAGACCTTGATCTAGTTTTGGTTGAGTTAAGATGTTCTCTTCCAAAAGTTTTTTTGAGAATTTCTCCCAACGTTGAGATGGTGTTCCTCATTACCAAGGTCGATTATGTGCTTTGACTGTGGATGAGTTGAGAAATTAGATTTTTGTGGAAGCTCATAGTTCTCGATATTCTATTCACTCAGGAGCTACAAAAATGTACCCTGATTTATGGAAGGTCTATTGGTTGAATGGGATGAAGAAGGATATTCTAGAATTTATGGCTAAGTATCCAAATTTTCAACAAGTGAGAGTTGAGCACCAAAAACTAGATGGTTTGGCTCAAGACATTAGCATTCTTACTTCGAAGTGGAAAGATTTGAATATGGACTACTTTGTTGGTGATCCGACCTCGATAGTACCATTAGAGAGTGTTGATATACAAGAGAGTCTTTCTTATGAAGAGGTTCCGGTAGAGATCTTGGACCGGCAAGTTAAGAAGTTAAGGAATAAGGAAGTTGCATCTGTGAAGGTTTTATGGAGGAATCAAAGATTTGAGGGTGCTACTTGGGAGGCCAAGGCCAATATGATGTCCCGTTACCCCCATCTCTTTCCCTCCGATCCTACTCTTGCTTGAAGTATTTAGTTCCTCATGGTTCGCCCTCATGTCTTAGTCATTTTCATGTTTCCTCATGCATGCATGGTCATGAAAATTTGCTTTTGAGATTTTGATTTAGCTACGATTGATTTCTTCCTTATGAAATGAGGTTTTGAATATGTTTGAGCTTGGAGTTGATATTCCTCCTTGGTTATGTGATGTTGATGAAATTGCATTCTTGTTGGGCTCTTAGATCTTGTTCCTGCCCTTCTTATGTTGCCTTGAGTTCCATTTGAGGAAGAATGTTTCCAAGAGGGAGATATTGTACACCTCGAACTTAGAAAAGAGGAAAAATGCAGATTTTGGGTTGCATGCATGACCTACGGTTGGTAGAAGTACCTACGGACCGTAGATGACATCCATAGGTAGTGGGGAAATAATTTTCATAAATGAAGTTTCAGAACCCCTTTTTACGGTTCACCAGGATGGCCCGTCACTCCATGTACGAGTCGTAGGTTGGTTTCTACGGTTGGTTATGTATGGACCGTAGGTAGACCTACGAGCCGTACATGGGTTCCATCATTTGAAGGTCCAAAAATCTAGTTTCTGAATCCATCTACAGTTGACCAAGATGATCCGTAGAAGGACCTAGGGACTGTAGGTCAAAACGATAGGTCGAGTCCAGTAATTATTTTTAAAAGGGCTTTTAGGTTTTTTCCTAATTGTTTTAACCTAATGCTATGCCATTTTGTTTTCTACCCAGCCTATATAAATTTTTTAAACCTCCTATTTACCCACTTAAACTCATTCTCCTAAATCCCTAAAGATTGACCAAGTTCACCCTCCCAAAATTTCCTCTCTCTAAAGCTTGAAGAAGAATACTAGGGTTTCAAGATCAAGCCTCCAATCCTCCATTCCTTTTGGACTTCTAGAAACAAGGTATGATAGTATTCACCTATGGAGTCTTTTCCTCCATAGTGTTCCTAAATTCTCCAATTTTACAAGTTAGAATCTCCAAATTGAAATTAGGGTTTTCTTTAATCTTATATGTTCTTCTCAATTGTGATCCAATTGATCATTTTATACCTTTTTATGCATGAATATGAATAATTACATGTTTCTAAGTTAAATTACCATGAAGCCATACATGATCCATGATTTCTAGACTATGAACATATGATGATGCTTTTGAACTATGAAAGATGAATTTATGAAGATATGCATGTTTTATCATGAAGTTGATATAATTGAATTGAGGTTGCTTTGAGGGTGAAGCATCGATGTTGTTGTTGTGAAAGGATTTCTCACATACTACTTAAAACATGATAGTGAAAGGGTTTCTCACATAAAAGATTCATAAGGTTGAAAGGTTTACTCACCTAAGTTGAGAGAATGACTAAGTAGCTATTCCAAAAGAACTCTAGCTTAGATTGGTTACTAAGTTGTGCCTTTCAATGGATAATAAGAAGAATATGATGTTTCTAGCTTGGATTAGTATCTTAATTGTACTTTTCCATGGATGAAAATATGAAAATGATAAATGACTATTCCTTGGGATTTATGCTTAGCAGCGAGTGAACAAGTGGTGATTACCCATGTCCCATAAACTATGTGACACCATAGGATGATTGTCTTAGATACACTTTAGCTAGTTGATGCACTTTAGCTCAAGTTTATGGTCCTTCCCTTGGCAAGTAGGACAATCTCTTTTTGGTGTGGGATAGACACCTGATTCCATGTTATAGCTCACATAGTCTATGCCGGTTAAGGCTAACTTCCCACAATAATGAACTAAAATTACTTTCTAAAAGTATCTCAAATGTGTTTTAAATATGTTTAGCTTGAATTGACCATGGTTATGGCTTATGTTTTCTAACATGTTGATTTTTGACTTAGCTTGTTAATTGCATGTCATTTAAAGTCCCTTTTTAGCATGATTTTATAACTCTTATGCATTGCTATCATACTTGGTACATTCTATGTACTAACACATACTTTTGCCTACATTATCTCATGAATGTAGGGTCTGGCATTCCTACCGTCTCGTGGCTATGTGATTCTATTGTCGTTGAAGATTTTTTATTGTTTTATGTCATTTCGGCTTTTCAAACTTTGTATGGGTGACTTCCCGGATTTATTCTATTGATGTAGTAGATGTCCTATTGAGACTTATGCTTAGACTTCTGCTTTTGCCAAACTCTTTTATTTGAAATATTGTTTTTAAACTCTCTTAAAATTCTATTATCTTGTATGATGTATGTTAAGTGGCTTGTACGGGGCCTCTCGGGGTCCTATACGTCGTGTCACATCTAGAGTTTACTTTAGGTCATGACACTATTTACTTTAGATCATGACACTCTTTACTTCTTATGATATTTTTTGGTTTTCTCTATTATGTTGTGTATATGCATGTCAAATGGTTTGTGTAGGGCCCTCGGGGTCTTATACACCATGTCACGTCAAGGGTGTACTTTGGGTCATGACATGAACATATAATTTAAGAGATATAGCAATATAATCTCAAATTATAAGATAACATAAATGATACAATAGAGCACATGACGAATAAGAGAAATACTACTAAGTCTGACATAAGCCTTTCTAACATCAAAGGAGTGGTTGGGACGTAATCCATACACCGCGTACAAGTTTGACACAAAAGACATCAAATTGAAAGAACTAAACCTCAGTGGTCTTTTCCTCGGATCATGAGGACTCACCAAAAGCTGATAAGGAAATCCAGGCTAGCTGCGTGCAGAAGGAGAAATGTCGGACCCTATATTATAAAATAATATAGGCACATGTATGCATTAGTACATGGAATGTACTAAGTATGGGGAAATGCATGAAAACATAAGCATGATCATTTGGGGACTTTAAACATGATATGCATGACCAAGCTAAAATATAGTAAAAGCCTTTAAGAGAAATAATAAATCATGTACATGGTCAATGCATACTTAAATCATAATGAAATCTTTCATAAAACCCTTGAAGGTAACTTAGTTCATTTTTTGGGATATTAACTTTAATCGACAATAGACCATGTGAGCTATAACACGGAATCCAATGTAACTTTCACATCGAGAAGGGAGAGTCTACTTTCCAAGGTAAAACTCTGTATTATATCATAAAGGCTATGTGGATCCACTAGCTAAGTTACTTAAGATAATCCTATGGAGGCACGCACTTTGGAACAAGAGGTTGCTACTAGAGACTAACTATCCTATTTGAGCCTCCACCTCAAAGTTCTTTCGGTGCTAAGTCAAATCCCAACGGAATTAGTCATAATCATATTCATATCATCATACTTTGAAGGGTATAACTACACTGCCAATCCAATCATAAGTCATTATAGAGTAGCTCCTTTAAATCATGTTTCATACACATGTGAGAAAACCTTTCACAACCATGGTTTCATTATATGTGAGAAAACTTTCACAATTTATTGAAACTTATCTCAGAAGCATCTTTAATTCATAAAACATCATTTTTCATAAGACATGCATAAGCTTCATAAATCATAATTCATAAGTTCATAAGCTGTTTTTATATATTCATCATCATAATCAAGTAAAAGGATGGGTCCATATGGAATTAATTGAAAACCATGTGATTGAGTCAAATCATGCATAATAAGATTGAAATAAAACAATTGAATCATAATAAATTAGATCCATGGAGAATTGCATGAAACTCTAATCAAATTGGATTACAAGTGAATTTGAGATTAAGATTCTTTTGGCACCCAATGGATGAATGGAATCCATTGGTGAATTCCCACATATTTTGATATCAAAGCCTAGCAAAGCAAGAGAAAGAGAAGACCTTGAAGCTTGAAACCCTAGCTTTTCTTCCTTTAACTCAAGAGAGAATTGAGAGGATGAACTTGGATGGCAATTGGGATTTCAGAGAATGAGAGGATTTGGATAGTTTTAGGAATTGAAAGGTAGTTATAGGACTCAAAAATAGGGTCAAAATGACATAGTATATGTATTAATTGCATAGAAAAATACCCAAATACCCTTAATAAATAAATGCTAGACAGGACCTATGGTTTGGACCTATGGTTCGTACTGGTCAACCATAGGTTCACTTACCCTAGTATGTGAACCTATGGTCCCACGAGACCTTTCTATGGTCCATCGCATAGTCTATGATCCATAGATCCATTTTGTATAACCCAAGTTCAAGTAAAAAATTTCACTAAGTCCGGGTCCATTCTACTAGTGCTTCCTACGACCTGTCAAACTTCCTACGGCTCGTCCTGTTCACTTGCAGGTGAAACACCAGAAACTTTAAATTTCAAAACTCATCTTAAATTATATGACTCATCTTCTATGTTCCGTAGAACCTCATACGGTTTTTAGATGGGCCTCGTAGATCACAACATCAGTGCCCAAAACTAAACTTTTCCCTTTGAATCCAACTTTCATATTTCTGAGGTGTTACATGATTCTCAAGAAATTTTCAAATTCTCTTTAAGATTTCACCCAAATTCTAGGATTTTGTATTATTTTTCATTGTTTCAATAGTTTATGACTCAATCGATTATATTTGATCTTATTATGCATGATTTGATTCAAATTACATGTTTTCAAATTATTTTATATAAAGCCATGCTATATGACTATCTAATGATCATGAATTAAAGCTTTGAAACTATACGTGCATAAAATTATATTGACTATGATTCTAGGGTGCTTTCAAATAAAGCATCTCAGGTTTTTATGAAATTAGGTTGCTTCCGGTGGAAGTATTCCTATTTTGTAAGATTTCAATGATTTTTTAGCCACTTCCGATTGAAGTGTGGTTTTACTAAGAAATGATTATCATGATTTAGATGATTTCAATTAAATGTCTTTGAAAATTAATTATGTTGTGAAATCATAATATTTTAAAGGAGCTATTATTAAGATTTATGAAGTTTAATGATTGGGTTGGTAGTACTAGATTCTTACCTTTTCAAGTATTATGATTATGATATGAGTATTCTTTATAATTTCCATTGGGAGTTTACTTAGCACTGAGTGGATTTTGGAGAATCCCAAAGTCTTTCAACTATGTGCCCCTGTATGATGTCCCAAATGGATGAATTAGCTAGTGGATCCACCTAAGCTTAAGTATAAGGTCCTTACCTTGGCAAGTAGGATAATCTCTTTTCAGTATGGGAAAGACACTAGATTCTATGTTATAGATCACATGATTGATGTAGGTTAATGGTAAACATCCCACAAAATATATGATTTTCTCACTTAGCATATGTTATACATATGTCATGATCCTTATATTTAGTTGATCTTCTTATGACTTATGAACTAAGCTTACCCAATTGTTATGTTTTCACTTGGTCATGTATTATCATGTTTCGAACTTATCACATTATCATGTTTATGTTTATTCATGTTCGCCATATTCAGTACATTCAAAGTAATGAAAAATATATCTCTTGTGCCTATATTGTTTCATAATATAGGGTCCGATGTTCCTCCATCCGACTGTGGCTAGAGGATTTATTTAGCTTTGCTTAGCTTGTGGTGATCACATGTTATGAGTTTTTTTCTATTTCAATCATTTTAGATTTCAGACTTTTTTCATGAGCCAGGGCTTTGTCCTAGTCACATCTATGATATAGAGGCTTGTTGTCAAACTTAGTATGTTTCCACTTATGAGATCATTGTACTCTGATTTTTTGTATTATATGTCATTGAAGTATTGAGACTGATATTCTGCTTTATCTCTTTATGTTGTTCGTTTTAGTGTTATGCTTATGCCAAATGGCTTGTTTAGGGTCTCTTGGGATCCTATAGTCATGTCACGTCTAGGGGTAGTTTGGGTCGTGACAAGTAGTTTGTTGGAGAATAAGTAACTTGGTCACATACATTATCTTCACATGATATCACTAAGAGTTGGACCTTGTTAAAAAGTGTTATCATCTTTCCATTATGTCCTAGCTATTTGCTCTAACAATCTAGACGCCATGTTCATAAGATTTTATTGAGATGTTGATTTACTTTCTAAACTTACTAAGCTATTTAGAGTGGTTAAGCATATTTGATACTTTAGAAGTTCTGTTAGCATGAACTTTAATTTTTTTGTCTTGCCTAGACTTTAAGTCTGTTGAAGTTCTTATTTCAGAAATCAACGTGAAGTCCTGTGCTCCGTATTTTTTTTCTATGTCGTTGATGTTTAATATGTGATTCTTTCTTCTCTATTTTCCCCTCTCTACTGAATAATGTAGGGTTGTTAGCTTGTAATACATGTCTACTAGGCATCGTCAAGGTTCATATGAATCAACCGAATTAACTATTTATTGAGTCTAATCAATCTTGAACTATTTCCCCTCTCGTGTTTCAGCTTCTTTTGGAATATTTTGAGTTTGTTCTTTATAATGTTGTTAGTCAGGTCGTTACTTGAACTTCTTTATTTTTTTTCGATTAATGAAATGAACGTAAGAATTTTTTAATGTTCGTATCTCCTCTCAATTTCTATTTTATGCCTTTTTTGGGGTGATTAACTCGGTAGAACTTACACCTTGCTCTTTTATTACAATCTGTGTGATTATCAAGTTTAAGTATATAGAAGAGTTGATATGAACCAGAATGCATATTCATGTTGGGCACATTTTGTGCATGTTTGTGTTTAAATGTCATATGCAAGTAGGAAGACATCATTTTGTTCATAGAGTTGAGATAAAATCTACCTTGATTATATAATGGAAATTCAATTTCAAGTATTTTGGGTTGATTATCTAGGAAAATGGAGAGATTGACGAGGATGGCACTCACCGTATTGGTGGAAGGTGGAAATGGAGGCTAGCATCAGGAGTCTTGTGTGACAAGAAGGTGCCACCTAGACTCTAATCAAGTACTACAATGTGGTAGTTAGCCAAGCTATGTTGTATGATATGGAGTATTGGCCAGTCGAGAACTCTTAAGTTCAGATGATAAAAGTGACGGAGATGAGGATGTTGTGATGGATGCGTGAGTATACTAGGAGAGATATATTTAAAAGTGAGGATATACGAGACAAGTTGGGGGTCACTTTGGTTGAAGATAAGATGCAGAAAGTGAGGTTGAGATGGTTCGGAGATGTGATAAGGAGATTCATGGACGCCCCATTGCGGGGTGTAAGAGGTTGGTTATGGATTGATTCAGGAGAGGTAGAGGCAAACCAAAGAAGTACTGGGAGAGGTGATTAGACAAGATATGCCGCAGTTGCGGCTTACTAAGAACATGACCTTAGATAGGAGGGTGTGGACAAAAATTATGGTAGAAGGTTAGTAGGTAGGAGTGTTTTATCTTGTTGCGCTTGCAAGTAGTCGTAACACTACTCTTGTACGTTCTTTTCTTCAATTTTTTTGACTATCTATTTTTTCGTGTAGTTTGTTTGCCGTACTATTTTGTTGTAGTACTATTATGATCCTACTCTAGGGTTTTAGATTTATTTATATGAAGTATGAAGGAAAGGGATCGTTTAGTCCTTGAACAGTTCTTGCAAAATAAAAGATTGATTGAATTGTCTTATTAAGATATTCATGGTTCATATGCTTAGTCAGAAGGAATGGATTTACCTAGAATAGTTTATGGGCTAATAATTAGAGTATTTTTATCTTCAAAATCCATTGGATAAGGCAGTGCAAGAGAAATCATATGTTATTATATATTGTCTATTGTACTTTCCTTATGTATTTTCCTAGACTATTTTGTCCTTGATCCGGGGGTTTATCGAAAACAACCTCTCTACCTCACCTCTGAGATAAAGCCCCTGAGGTAGAGGTAAGGTCTATGTACACTCTACCCTCCCCAGACCCTATCGTGTGGGACTGCCCTGGGAATGTTGTTGTTGTATTTTCCCCTTAATAGTAATTTCTCTTGAACATTACAAATACCTAATTATGACACATACAAAGAGTAGGTATTCAATGAAAAGAGATTATATCTTAAGAAGTAATTAAAAGTAGTCAAACACCCAGCTTAATTAATTTTTTATTAAGGGTTGTGCAAATGAAAAATACGATAAATATTCTAAGATGGAAAGAGTTACTTTCAAGCTTCAACTTGAATTCTAATAATCTTAGAATTGAAGGGAAAGAAAAAAACAAAATTCTTTAAACACCGACAACATTTGAATTTCTTTATAGTTGATAAAATATTAGATAATCAAGTATGGCGTACATCTCCAATTATGACATTTACTCAAATGAAACTACTTATTTTTAGTACATGAGCATAAATAGGAAGGGGAAGAAATGAAATAATAGTATTGAGAATATTAAATAATAAAAATGTGCTCTCTCTACCAACTTAAGCTTCGAGATGAGGTGGTCACACATTTCAATATGGTATCAGGGAATGTAGTGGTCCTGAGATGTTTACACACTTAGAATAAATAGGAGAGAAATTTGGTTGATAGATAGTATTGCTTCCTTTTAGATCAAAGAGGAGAGGGGCTAGCCCCCTCTCCTCGCAGCCTTATTAGCAGTAGTATTTAGCAATTACGTAGTTTCAAATACTTCAAGGTTTTCTACTATTTGTAGCTTTAATTACTTTCTATCTTGGTATATATTTGGTTGTCACAATTTTTATTGCAATCCTGCTTCGAATATCTTCTCTTTTGAGCCGAGGGTCTATCTAAAATGATCTCGCTACCCTGCAAAGATAAAGGTAAGATCTACACAAATTCTACCCACTTTAAACCCATGTGAAACTACAATATTATAGTTCTACTAAAACCTTCAACAGAATATCATAACATCAGTATACAAATATTGACATTATTTACAAGCTTATTAACTTTCATCAAACTCGTCTTTGTATCAGATTAAATATTGCAAAAATATACTTACAACTTAAAGACACTTTCCTTACACAAAAGTTTAATTTAACTCATTGGTCATTGCAACACTTAACTTACCACATTTTTCAAGTAACCAGTTCACACTTACTATAGATAATCAAGTGTAGTTTATAAGGATTTTTTTATAGAGTCATTATTAAAAACTAAAATATTTCCAATTCATTAATTTTCATAAGCATTAATGTTTCTTTTAAAAGAAGACTTAAATGCCAAATGTTTATCAATTAATGTTAAATATCACAATTATCACAACAGATAACTTTAAAATTTAATGGCGTTAACTGTTAAGTGGTTTAGGCGATAAAATGGAATTGTCTAAACTTGATGAAAGTAGTTTTCAAAAGTAGTAACAGATCTACCTGTTGGGAAGTATGTGTGTGTGTGTGTGTGTGTGTATATATACATATATTTATGTCTTCAACTATTTTTTGAGTTTCTTTACTAGAACTCTTGACTATGTTACTGTTCAAAGCAGTAGTTCAACAGTCAAGAGGAGACATAAAAAATGATAGAGAAATTTATTTTTTATTTCATCATTTAATTAAATCCATTTTCCCATGAGTTCTTCGACCATCATTCTGCAAAAAGAAGTGAATGTTTCTCAATTAAATTTAAGATTGAGTCTAGATTTAATTTTAATATCTTCTGTGGTTTTAAATTAACAATTACATATATAATTTTTAGTAATTTGATATAAAACCCAATGTGTGGCTAATATTTGGTATTTTTAAAAAAGTATCATTATAAAGGATAATTAGAAGGTTAAAGTTAGCTAAGCCAAGTACTTTTTTTCATATATATGAATTACAGATCAAGAAAAGGGGAATTTTTGTTTGGCAATCATCGTTATGCTTTGCTTATATCAAACTTAAGTTAGACCTAACATATATTCATACGAAATTGTGAACAAAGACATTCAACATGGATCTATACTTTTATATGTCAAATAAAAATCTCAAATTGTAAATGAATTGGTACCATTCAACATTCAATGAAATGATACGATCTTGGCGCTATAATTCAAAGAAATAATAAAATCCAATCTTGGAGCTAGTTGGAAGAAGTTGCAACATCCTTTTGTTGTAATGACCCTCCAGGTCATTTTTGAGTTAATGCATTCATTCCGTCATTTAGAGCATTCCTATAGTGACCCCAAGTCATTTATGACTTGCTGGGACAAACAGTTCGGTCACCTGGTCATTCGTTTTGTTTTTATGCGAGTTTTAGTGTTTTGGAGATTTTGAAACTTGAAAAGTTGATTTAGGTCATAACCTCAGGTAAACGACTTCAAAACGGAATTCTAACGGTTCCATCAACTTTGAAATTGCAAAATTAGGCTAGTAGCATGGTCGACATGATGCCCGATGCTTTCGATGCGACTTTGGGTCATTTGGCGCTAAAGCCTTTGAAACTTGTCCTTAGGTTGACTTTGGTCAACATTCTTGGAAAATGCACTCAAATGAAAATTTCGTCAGCGCGGTTAGTTCTGGAATGCCGAGTTTTGTCTAGAACAACCCTTCGTATGCTTCCCGAGGCTTCCAAACTAATTTTGAGGCCCGTTGTGGAATTTGGCTTAAAATGGCATTTGGGTGTGGGACCCACTTTTAGTCAAAATGACCTCGTAGGGAAATTTTGACTTCGCCATTGAGTCTGGAATGTCAAATTTGGTGGGATAGCATATCTCGTTTGCGAGCACGGGGTTCCAAACGAATCCTGGGCACCCCGTCGTAGACTTGGCAACCTCCAAAAAAACCAGCTGATGTTGCAGGTGACTTTCTTCTCCGTGTTCATGGGTTAGGGAGCGCGTTCGTGGAGGTTATGGAATTTCCTCTCCGCGTTCGCGGGAAAGTCTCTGCGTTCGCGGAGGCCTTGGATTCTTCCCTCCGCGTTCGCGGGCTAGTCTTGGCATTCGCGAAGGGAAAATCCGTCTGGTATTTTATTTAAAGACCAGATGCGATCAGCTCGAGGGAGAAAATTTCAAGTGGCGATTTCTCTCTCAATTTAAGTCGGAATTGGGTGATTCAAAGTCCGGTGGGTTCGAAATTGTTGTGGCTTCATGGGTGATTGATCGGATTGTGTCAGGGAGGCTTCGTTGGAGGTAAATATCCTGTTAAAGGTGCTGCCTTGTTGAGATTCGTGTTTTAATTCGTGAAATCCTTTCATGCTTGTTTCCACGCTGTTCCGAGCCCTGGATTTTGTTCTGTTTTGGAACACAAGTTCGGGGAGGTGCATTGGACCTCTTCACGGAGTCAATTTTTGAATTTAAAAGAGCAGGTTCACATTCCCATTTTTGACTCCGAAGTTGGCCTGTCTCCGATTTTAGTAATTTTAGTATAAAACGACCGTGCTGAGGTTGTGACTCCATTTTTGATAGCGTGGCAGCGTTTCGAGGCGTACGGAAGGGGAAAAGCTCTGGTAACGTGGTTTGGAGCGCGCGCGGTTGGCTTCCTAGTAGGCTACGGCTTCCTCTCCTTAGACTGAGCATGATTAAGGGAATATATGTTGATTTGTATGAATTTGGGGTTGAATCTATATTGCAGGTTTTACGGGTAGTTGAAGCATGTTGGTTGCTTTTTTCTTTCTTTTTGATCATCTGTACCTTGTGATGTGCCTTTAGATGGCTTGTGTTTATTATTGAAAGCATGTTTGGCCTTAGTCTAGGCTTAGACTAGTGATTGCCATAGACTTGCGTGCTTTTGGTGTCGTTAGGCCTTAAAATCTCTCCGACGTCGCTTCGGACGGCTTAGCTCCCTGTAGGCTGATATAGCAAACTTGAGTCTGATAGTATGAGCCTTAGTTTAGGTGAATTCACGGCTTATCAGATCTTCTATCCTCTCTCTCTCTCCGTATCTCTGCGATTCTGAACTGTTACCCGATGGTTATGCTATCGCGACGGTCGGAGATTTAGTTGTGCTAGGCTGGGAGTCTTCTATTGACACCTTTGGGTGGGTGGCATCCCACGGTGACTTGTCTTTGCATTATGGTGGGTTGTGGTGATTATGTATGGTTGGAGGCCGTTATTTCCAGCTTGAGACTGCTTTATTGGGTTCGAGGCCCATGTTTTATTATTATTGGGTTCAAGTCCCAGGTTTTATTATTATGGGTTCGAGGCCCAAGTTTTGTTTTTATGGGTTCAAGGCCTAGGTTTTATTGTTATGGGCTAGAGGCCTAGGTTCTATTATGGCGGGTTCGAGGCCCAGATTCTATCATCTTCATTTTGGGAAAACTTCAAGCATATGGATTGAGTCGGTTCAAGTTCGCAGGAGGTTGTGAGAATCTTGGATACTTCGTCCGATTCTCTTATTTCATTGTTAATGATTTTATCTACCTGTCGGGCTTATGGGGTTCCGCTCGGGTTTTTACCTTTATCTTGCGCACAAGTGTACCCATTGAGTTTATGGCAGCCCGGTGTGATTTAGTTATTTGTTCTCCTTGTCTTTGTGTGCTAGTACACTCATGTGCATACCTATTAGGTTTCTCTGTCTGGTTTATAGTTGTAGTTGTATTATTGCATTTCATATTGCTTTTGCTTTTTCTTGCTCAGTCGGCCTATGATGCATATTGGGTACCTGTTGTATTGGTACTCATGCTACACTCTGCATCTATTTTTGTGGATGCAGGTCAGAGCACCAGCTACCAGTGTTGATATCGAGCCAACTGCTGTCAGATTTGGAGGCAAGGGTGAGCACACAACGTCCTGGGGTTACCTATCTCCTTTTGTATATATATATTGACTTGTCTTTTGCTTTTTGAGACACTCTTGTTTCTATGGTTCACTTTTGGGACTTGTACTCATTTTGTTAGTAGCTCTGTACATGTGACTTCCAGGTTCTGGGAGGGATCTTTCATTTGTATATATGTTTTGCTTTTTTCCGCTTCCTCTTCTGCAATTCTGTCATTGTATTACCGTTTAGATTGAGTTAGTTTCTGCCCTCAATCCCATTAATTTTAGGTTTCGAGATACGGGTGGCTTGCCTACTGGTTGGTTATAGTAGGCACCATTACTACTCGAGGAATCGGTTCGTGACATCTCCATTGTCATTTTTGTTTTTTCTATTATGACCGACATTCCTTTTGTTTGTTTTGATACTTGAATCTTATTTTGTCGAATGATCCATATTTGGATCTTCTTTATTTAGAGGATTCCATTTAAATTTAGCTTCAACTGGTGAGAGCCTTTTAGTACACTGTGGAATGCAAGAAAATTTTATGAGATAATCAAATTAAGTTCAACAATTTTCTTTCATTTCGTCAAATATCTAAGAACCAAAAGTAAAGAAAGAGCAAATTACTTATGAACAATACTAGAAACTTATTGAAAATACTTAATGTTACAGAGAAAGATAGACATAAGGGTTATATCAATTACCTTGTAGACATTATCAAAGGAATATAATTTTATACTTCTTGTTATTTCTTGCGTGATGCGGTAATTTCCATTTTTTCATCTCTTGTCAAAAGTTTCAAGCCACAATTGACAATATTGTCATTTAAAATACAATCAGAATTATTTAGTATACGATCAAAATTATCGTAGAGAATATCTTCACATGTAACTTTGTTGAGCTCAGACTCACCTGAAAATTATATATAACAAAATGTGATGAAATGATACACATGAAACAAATTCTAAGTTCAAAAAGTGGGACTGAAACTTCAATCAAATGACTCAATTTTAGGTTACTACTATGTTATGTGTCATTAAGGTCTAGGGTTTCAATTAGACTACACTCATTGATTTAAAATTTAGGATTCATCTCTACTTCTTAATAAAACCAAAAATCAAATCACGAACATAAGTTTAAATGGTAAGATGTAAAATTTCTTAAGTACCACCGATATCTTTTTGTTGGTTAGGTAGTTCCTCCTCGAAATAATCCTTTTTGTCCGTGCTTATTTTGCTTCCGTTGCATTTTTTGGATGTCTCATTTCATAAATCCTGGAAATCCACTTGTTTCTTTTATAAGTAATTGGAATTAGAAATATATATATTAGAATACGATGAGAGTGCTGAACAAAAAATTTATGTAAATAGACATAAGTGATGACCAATTACGTTGCAAAGGTCAACAAGGGAATTAAACCTCTTGGATGTTCCCTTATATGTATGGTAGTCTTCATTTCTTTGGTATTTGTGTTGTCAATGTTATTACTAATTAAGGTACGATTAGAATTATTCGATGGGCTATCTTCACTAAGGTTATCAAACTCACCTAAAAATCATGCATAACCAAATGAAAAAAAACTATATATTCACTCATACTATTAATTATGTATTTTTTTTCATTTGGTTATGCATGATTTTAATATGAGTTTTAAAATCTTAATGAAGATAGCCCATCGAATAATTCTAGTCATACCATGATTGACAATAACGTTGAGAATACAATTACTAAAAAAATGAAGAGTACCATGCATATAAGGGAATATCAAAGAGGTTTAATGCCCTTGTTGACCATTGCAAGGTAATTGATCATCACTTATGTCAATTTACATAAATTTTTCACTAAGCACGCTCATTGTATTCCACAATATATTTTTCTATCTCCAATCACTTATAAAAGAAACAAGTGGTTTTCCAAATTTGAAAAATGCAATGGAAGCAACATAAGCACGGATAAAAAGGGATTCTTTTGAAGAGGAACTACCTGACCAACAAAAAGATATCAATGGTACATAAGAAATATTATATCTTAAAATTTAAACTTATGCTCATTATTTGATTTTTTTTTTCTGAAGTAGAGATGAATCCTAAATTTTAAATCAATGAGTGCACTATAATTGAAACTCTAGACCCAAATGGCAAATAACATAGTAGTAACCTAAAATGCAGTCATTTGATTGAAGCTGCTATCCCACTTTTTAAACTTATAATATATTTGTTTCATATGTGTCATTTCATCTCATTTGGTTATATATAATTTTCAAGTGAGTCTGAGCTCAACAAATTTACATGTGAAGATAGTTTCCCGGATAATTCTAATCGTATTTTAAATAATTCTAATTTTATTTTAAAAGAAAATATTGTAATTGTGGTTCGAAACTTTTTAGAAGAGATGAAAAAGATGGAATTTATCGCATCACCCTAGGAATACCAAGAAGTATAAAATTTTATTCCATCGATAACATCTACTAGGTAATTCATATAAATTTTATGTCTATCTTCCTCTATAACATTAAGTATTTTCAACAAGTTTCTAGTATTGTTCAACAGTAGTTTGCTCTTTCTTTATTTTTGGTTCTTAAATATCTGACCAAACAAAAGAAAATTGTTGAACTTATTTTGATAATCTCATCAAGTTTCCTTGCATTCTAGAGTGTACGAATAGGCTCTAACCAATTGAAGCTGAATTTTAATGGAATCCTCCAACTAAAGAAGATCCAAATATGAATCATTCGAAAAAAGAAGAGTCAAGTATCAAAACAAACAAAAGGAATGTTGGTTGTAAGAGAAAAGAGAGAGAAAAAAAAGACTACGGAGAAAAGGATGTTGCCACTTCTTCAACCTAGGTCAAAGATTGTATTTAATAATTTCTTTGCATTCTAGCTCCAAGAACGTATCATTTCTTTGAATGTTGAATGGCATCATTTCATTTACAATTTTAAATTTAAGTCACCTTTATAAACTCTGTCAATTACTTCTTCTATTCTTCTTTATTAACTACCCATTATAAAGGCTTATTTTCAAAATTTGTCAACAAGAATTGTTTTGTAACACCTTGGGCTTTTAAAAAAGGTAAAAGGGAGATAACGAGCAAGTCCAGAAGCCTAAAGCAGGTCAGGGACCCTTCATGAGATCCTAAACGGGCCGTTTAGGGCACTACTGGTCGTTGAAGGCAAGTGAACTGGCCTTCCAGGGCTGCCAGAATTTGGAGTGACCTAGACGGCTCCCTAAATGGCCAATCAAGAAGTGTACGGCCCGTTTAGGGCCACTAGCCTAACCATTAGGGCAGCCCTAAAAAGGGGCCACCTAGACAGTTTCCTAAATGGTCCATAAAGCCCTAAACGGTCCATTTAGGGGTCCATCTAGGGTCACCCCGTTAGTTTTTAAGCTAGGGTCATTTTTGTCTTTCCCCTAATTGGTTGGTACTTAAGCTATGACTCTTTGACCCCTATTTCAAGACATATATAAGTGAATTAAGTCCTAAAACTACCCATTCTAAATCATTCACCTAATTCCTAAATTTCTCTCCAAGATCCCTCCCAAAATCATCTCTAAAGCTAAGGAAGAAGAAGCTAGGGTTTCACTTCAAGATTCTCAATTCACCTTAGCTTTTGGGCATTGATCACTAAGGTATGTTAGTATACACCTATGGAGTCCTTTCCTCCATAGGGTTCCTAAAATCCTCAAGTTTTACAAGTTAGATTCTCAATTCAAAGTTAGGGTTTCATTAAATCCTAATGGGCTCTTTTCAATTATGATTCAATTGATTGTATTCTATGTTTTTATACATGAATTGAAGTAATTACATGATTTTAAGTTGAATTCATATGAACCCATGCATGATCCATGATTTTTAGACTATGAACACATAATAAAGCTTGTGAACTATGGAAGATGAATTTATGAAGATATGCATGTTTTATGAAGTTGATGTAAATGATTTGAGGATGCTTTTAGAGTAAAGTATCAATAATGTTGTGAAAGGTTTTCTCACACACTACAAAGAACATGAATGTGAAAGGATTTTTCACATAAAGGATTCATAAGGTTGAAAGGTTTTCTCACCTTAAGTTGAATCAAGTCAAGGAGCTATTCTAAATGAATTCTAGCTTGGATTTGGTTGCTTAATTGGGCCTTTTAATGAACGATAATATGACTATGATTAATGACTACTCCGTGGGATTTTACTTAGCACCTAGTGAACTAGAAGTTATTACCCATGTCACATTAAATGTGTGCCACCATAGGATGATTGTCTCAGATAGACATTAGCTAGTGGATCCACTTTAGCTCAGACTCATGGTTCTTGCATTGGCAAGTAAGGACATCTCTTTTCGGTGTGGGATAGACACTAGATTCCATGTTATAGCTCACCTGGTCTATGTCGGTTACATGGTAAACTTCCCATAATAATGAACTAAGTTTACTTTATGAAATTATCTCACAAGTGTTTCTAAGATGTTCAGCTTGCATTGACCATGATTAAGAATTATGTTTTATAACCTTTTATCATATGACTTAGCTTGGTCATTGCATGTTATGAGAAGCCTTTTTTAGCATGATTTCATAACTCTTATGCATTTGTATCATACTTAGTACATTCCATGTACTAATGCATACTTGTGCCTACATTGTTTCACTAATATAGGGTCTCACGCTCCTACCTCTCACACTCGCGGCTAGTTGATCTTTTGGCACTCAAGGATTGGTGCGTCCTCATGTTCTGAGGACCGAGAAACTTTTATTGCTTTCTTTATTTCAGTTTTCAGACTTTGTATGTGATGTATGGGTTACGTCCCAATAACTTTCCTTATGATGTAATAGATGGTTTATTGAGACTTATGTTAGACTTCCATTTTTGTCAAACTCTTTTATGATATAAGACTGTTCTTTGAAATCTTTATTTCTATTACCTTGTATGATGTATGCTAAGTGGCTTGTGTAGGGCCTTTCGGGGTTCTATACGCCATGTTACTCTTAGGGTATACTTTGGGTCATGACAAGTGTGATATATCTCGAGTAAGAAAATACATCTGATATATTATACTAAATCAATCAATGTTAGTTTTCTTGAAATTCTTAAGAAGGCTACGAACACAGTATTGAGTCTAAATTAAAGATAATTTCACATAGGGTCATCGACTTAAAGTTTCTAACCATAAAAGCAATCAACTTTAACTATAAAATTTCTATTTTTAATAGCACATTAGCATCACTGTTTTACTTGTGTTGTAACATTGTTTTATTGTGCACCATTTGATAAGGATTATGTTTGTTCAATTTACTCCGGCGTTAGTTTGTATTACCGTTGTTATTTGTTCCTCCATTCTAGGAGTTAGTTTAGGCTAATTTGGTTTATTTCACATGTATAAAAACTCAGCAGGAGTCTCATCAAAGTAATATGCTTTCTTCTATTTTATTTCTCTGTCTTTATATGGTATCAACGCCAAAAATACTCTTAACGAGTAATTTTTTTCCTTCACATCAATGACTCGCTCCATCCGATTTTCTAATGTTAATACCTCCCCTGTCGTTAACCTCTTGATTCAATTCAACCTAACATCTCAACCTCCCACTAAACTGTCTGGTAGCCACAACTTCACCGCTTGGACAACCTAGATTGACATGCTACTTCATGGCATGACCTCTATGGTCATCTTGTCGGCACCAAGTTGTCCCCTCCTAAAACAATCATCATTAATAAAATTGAAGCTACCAACCCTGAGTACAAGGATTGGTTTTGACAAGATAAACAAGTCATAAATGCTACTATGACCTCTATTGATGCCACAATCGCATCCATTGCTGATTTCAAAGACAACTCCAAAGCTGCCTGGGATCACCGTCATACCTCATATGAGAAAAAGTCTCAAACCCTCATCATTAGCCTTCACCACCATCTAAGTCGAGTCAGAAAAGACAATAAATCTATTTTTTATTATTTTCGTGAGATTCAATCTCTGTATAGTGAACTCGCCACATCGATTCACCGGTCATTAATGAAGAACTTGTGGTGAAAGTATTGAGTGGCCTCGGTCCAAAGTTCCGATAGATTTCAGCAGCAATACAGGCACAAGACTCTCTTATTAGCTACACTAAACTGTTTGAAAAACTTCTTGATCACGAAATTTTCCTCAAACATGAGGACCTAAAAAAGACAACACTCAAGTGACTGCAACAGTTGCTCAATGAGTCACATATTCCCAATCAGCCAGACGCAATGATCAATGCCCACCTAGCAACAACAACTGGCTTCCTCAAACCAGACAGCCCATCAAAACCCCACTCCCAAAGATTCGAATAATGGTTCATAATGGAGTAATTTACCACAACAACCCTCATAGGTCTGCTGTCAGCTATGTGACAAGTTTGGGCATACAACAAATGTCTGTCGATCCCGGTCCTATAATTATTTTGAAACGAAGTCATATTTTGTTTCCCATACACTGGCACATGACCCTTGGATTGTCGACTCAGGTGCATCTCACCACATTACCTCTGATTCCAACTCCGTGAACGTTGTTCAACACTTCAAAGGGATCGAGGAAGTGATGATGGGTAATGGTAATGTCATTCCAATTACTCAAATTGGTACAACTCATTTATCTACATCAAATAATACCATCAAACTCTCTATTGTTTTATGTGCTCTTGCTATCAAGAATAAGCTTCTTTTGGTTTCTCAATTAATCCAAGACAACCTAACTTCAATTGAGTTTTTTCCTTTTAATTTTCTTGTGAAGAATCTTACAACGGGAATGCCTCTTTTGTGCGGCCCGAATAAAGCATGACTCTAGGAACGGCCGTCACTGTCTCACTCAACCATCAATGTTGCTACCAGCCCTTCCTTACATCTGTTGCATCAGGATTGGGTCACCCCCATTCTCTAGTTTTATTTTACATCCTCAATAATTTAAGTTTTTCTTATTCTTTGAAAGAGAAATTCACTTATTGTAATTCTTGTTGATGCAATAAAGCCCGTAGATTTCCATTTTCTTCAATCACATTGTCCAACAAATCTCTTTTAGAAACACTTTACAGTGATCTATGGGGACCCTCCCCGGTGCTCTCAATTGATAAAAAATATTATTATTGTAGTTTTGTTGATCAGTATAACAAGTACAATTATACAAAATGAAAAACAAAACTGAAGTTAAAATTCTTTTTCACACCTTACATCCTATGCTAAAAAAACATTTTGATAAAAAATAATACTCAGCCTTAACACTGATGGAGGAGGCGAATATCAAATACTAGATCCATACCTTCATTTCAATGGCATACAACACCTTGTTTCTCCACCACACACGCCTCAAAGGTTTGCCATGGCTGAAAGACGCCATCATCACCTAGTTGAGACAGCAAAAACACTACTTCATCAAGATGCCTTACCATCCGACATTTAGTCATTTGCTTGTCATCATGCCAGATATCTCATCGATTGTCTACCCATTAGCACCCTTAATAGTAGGTCACCATTTTAAGTTCTTTTTATTGACAAACTAGCTTACACATCTCTTCGCATATTTGGTTGTTTGTGCTACCCGTGGCTTCGACGATATGCCAAAAATAAGTTAGAACCATATTCCAAACCTTGTGTCTATCTAGGTTTCTCCATTACTCATCATTCCCATCAATGTTTTGACCCTACAATTTCCAAACTTTTTCTCTCTTGTAAGATTTTTTGAAGTAGTTTTTCCATTAGACAATATGTTTTCTCACTTGGAACATAAATTTTCTTCTTTAACGTGGGAACACATTTATTCTCCAAATAAGTCTAACCTTTTACTCTCATTCAGAAACTACACTTGATACTAATACCACCCAGTTCCCCCCCCCCCCGTCCCCACTATTCCACTATTGCAAGATACATGCCGAGACGCATGCTCAATTTGTTCCGCACAAAATAACTACTCGAAGGAAGATCACTACATAACTCAGGAACCCCATAATACCCCATTTACTTCATTACCCTCTTATTCTGATAGGTATATGCAACCCCATGTTGCTCATCCTAAGCCCAATTTTGTTTTCCAGAACCAACCCCCTAACCCCTCTACTTGTCAAATCTCCATAAATCGCCGTCCACCAATTAATCATGCTTATCGGCATGGATCATCCTCATCAAATGCACTACAACCCCATCTCTTAGTTTACCTCCCCCATTTGAACCTTTTGTTAACATTCCACCCATAGAATAACATAATTTTGTTAAGAGGTCGCAAAACAACATCTTCAAGCTACAAAAATTCATTGACTACGCTACCTAAATGAGCTAGCCTGCACCTTCTATCCCTGTAACCCACAAAAAAGCACAAAAATTTCCATATTGGAGAGATGCAATCAAGGATGAATTTGATGCATTAATGTAGAACCAGACTTGGGACTTGGTTCCACCAAACCATGCCCCAAATATTATCCCTTGTAAGTGGTTGTTTCGAATTATAACTAAGGCTGATTGCTCAAATGATAGGTACAAAGCACGTTTAGTTGCTAAAGGGTTCAATGAATGGACCAGAGTTGATTTTTCATAAAACATTTAGTCAGGTGGTCAAACCAACCACAATTAGAACAATTGTCACACTTATTGTGAAAATGAATCGGCGACTGCATCAAATAGATGTCAACAATGTTTTTCTTCATGGGAAGATTCAATAAGACACGTATATGTATTAAACTCCTGGATGTGAACACACAAATCATCCCAACTATGTCTTTCATCTCAAAAAGGCAATCTATAAACTCCGGCAAGCTCCTAAGGTTTGGTATGATGCACTGACTAATTCCTTGATTTGAATGGGGCTCAAAATTTCTAAGTGTGATAATTCTCTCTTTGTTCTACACAATATGGGGGTCACTATTTATATTTTGATCTATGTGGATGACCTCATAATAATCGGCAGTGATGAAACACTCATTCAACATGTTGTTACCTCTCTTTTCCACAAATTTTCTCTGAAGTACACAGGGATGCTGTTGGGTTGTTTCTCAGTCAAGTACAAGATATTTTACATGACACTAAGATGCAAGATTGAAAAGGTATTCAGTCACCTATGAGCATGTCCGAGACACTACTAGTTGCTAATGGACACCAAAAATTTACGGCAAAGAATACAAAAGTGTGCTTGGTAGGCTTCAGTACCTTTCATTTACCCGAGCTTATATCACATACTCAGTCAACAAGCTTACTTAGTTCAACACCTCTCCCTTTGTGCTTCACTAAAAGTCAGTTAAGTGTATCGTAAGATACCTTAAAGAAACTTTCTAGTATAGTATTCGTATTTCCCGATAGAAATCGACTCCTCTCTGTGCATATGCTGATGCTGATTGGACAGGTGACATCAATGATCACCACTACATCTAGGGTTACATTGTTTATCATGTGACGACGCCCATTTCCTGGAGTTCTCGTACGCAACCCACTATCTCTCGATTCTTCACAGAGGCTGAATATCCTGCAGTTGCTTCTGCCTTGTCTAAAATGAATTGGGTTACTCACTTACTCAAAGAACTTTGTATGTCACTCCCCACTACTCCAATGATACTTTGTGATAATCTTAGGCTCACATACATCACCGAGAATATGATACATCATACTAAAATGAAGCACCTTGAGATTGATCTTCACTTCATTCATAACCAGATCCGCATTGGGCTGGTCCAACTGAGGCACATACACTTTTCTGACCAACTTGCAGATCCTCTCACCAAACCCTTTTCCAAACAAGCTTTCTAGCAAATACTTCCCAAGTTATGCATTATAGCGCATTAGCATTACTATTTTACTTGTGTAGTAACATTGTTTTACTGCTCACAATTTGATTAGGATTAGGTTTGTTCAATTTATTCAGGCGTTAGTTTGTATAGTTGTTGTTATTTGTTCCTACATTCTAGGAGTTAGTTTAGGCTAATTTGGTTTATGTCATCTATATAAATACTCTACAAGAGTCTCATCAAAGTGATATACTTTCTTCTATTTTATTTGAGTCTTTATAACAAAGATATAAAAGTTGTTCTAAAACATAAAAAATACTCTCACTCAAATAAAAGACTCATCACCTGACTTGTCATAACCCAACCTTTTAACTTTTAATAGAGTAATGGTTAAAACTCACTTCGCTGATATATATATATATATATATATATCAATCTTCGCTTTATCTTATTTAACCACTATATATATTACCCTCTATAAATTCAGGTGTAATGTAAGTTAGAGCCATACCTTTGCTATTCCCTACGAATAATCCAACCCATGGGGACTCCAATAGTTCTGTCATCTTCAGCATTCCCTTTTTCAATTTGAGTAGTTTTGCGGCCATTTAATTGTTCCTACACTTCTCCAGTAGACTTTTTGCTTCATCTCGGCAGCTCTCCGGATATCCAGAAGTGATTATCAGATTCTTTCTAGGATTCCATAAGCCCTATCGATTCCTCCAACCATGGATAAATTAAGTCATGCATGCTAGCATAACCTACACCGGATATGAGTTGATAAAGATAACTGAAGTTAGTTTTTTCATTATACCGACACTATACTATGATTGTGAAGAAAACACACAACATAGTGCAACAACTAAGCAATGTTCTACCTTTGATTTGTGACCGGAGATAGGCGAAGGCATTTGCATTATAGTTATTTAAATTATGAAAGGAGAAGGCACCAAAAAAAGGCTTAATTTGTAACTACAAAAAAAGTTACTTAAACCTAAACTCTTCAAAAATACCGTCTAGTGTGTATAAATCCTTCCAAAGTGAAGTATTTTTTAAGGATCCAACACAGACGCAACAACAGTTTTGGAGGTTTTGAGTAACATATTTAGATATAAATAATGAAGATAAAACAATAAAAATCGAGACCGTAATTTCTAGTATTTTCCTTGGAAGATCAACAGAAGCTTTCTATTTTTTGAGAGTAACAAGAAGCCAGCAATCATCACTTCAAGAAACACATAAGCATTAATCTACATCACAATAGTTCTTCACAACAAGTTTGTGATTTTATAGCATACTAAATCAATCGATTAAACAGTTCTTTACTAGCCTATAAGTAGTCTAGCAGATGCACTTCTGGCAGCAAAGTATTTGAGACACTCTAGCGAGTAAACTTCAATTTTAACTCCTTTAACTAACTGCGCCACATGAATTCATCTTAATCTGACACTTAACAACCTACCTCCCTAAAAACTCAACTCACGTCCAAGAAGTTATTGGACATCTTGAAGTATTGCATATTCCATCATGTGATAAGCTTATCATATTTCAAACAGTGGACAAAAGCTCCTACAACATAAAAAAAATAGCATATTATCTCTCTGCACCTAGTTGAATGCGGAAACATTTAAACAATACAACAATGCTCCAACTTTTCTAAGAGACACAATAATACACAAAAAAAAAGGTATGTAGGAAGAAATTCAGCTATTGCATCCTCTGTACTAGGCCCACTACAGAGCACCTCTAAACAATATCATAAAGGTCCTTCACTTAATTTCTAAAGAATCCACTAAATTTCTCCAGCTTCAGCCTCAGGAATGCAGCTACAAAACATCCATGTTAAACCGGAAACATATGGTTTCTACGAGGTTTGAAAGTTTATAAATACCGGTCACATAGGACTAATCGAACTTTAACAAATGGAAAATTGCTTCAATCAAAATCAGACAGCTAAACACATCAGAAATCTAGGCTGATCTACCCTGAACTGTATAGTTACATTATTTCCTTGTTTCACACGGATTTGTAGATAAAATTCTTTTAGCGCCAACCCTCAACTATATTCTTTTTGTTGAAATCAATAAAGGGATATCAATCTTTTTTAATAAAAAAAATTCTCCAACAAGAGTATTGTAATGACCATAATAAATGAGCTAAGTGAAAAATAAAGAAACCATGAATAGTACTATAACAAATGAACACACGAAATTTTATTTGAGTTAATGAAGATGAATGCCGTTGATTGCACGTGAGGATCCTATAACTAAATCCTTGAAAGGCATGATCAATTCGGTATTTTTGTCACCTTCCTCAATTCTCTTTCAGCTCTTCTTCTGTTACAGTTTACAAGTTCTTCTCATCTATGAAGATTTCCTACTCCAGTTATTTCCATTTTGTGTCAGTAGTTTGTATTTTGTAATAGAGTTCAGTTTTTTGCTTAGTATAAACACAATAAAATTCCCCAAAGTTGTTGAGTTCTGTTTGATTTAGTTTAATTAATTGGATCAAAACAAAAATGTAAACCCTAATGCATAAAAAGATAAAAATATCAATAATATAATACGAAAAAATAAAGGGTAATACAAATTAACCTCCGATCGTCCATATCACAATCCTCGTCTGCCATTGTTGTGTCTTCTTGAGAGCTCCAACTTCTAGAGGAAATATTGAGCCTTCTAGAAAAACTTTTTTCTCAATGTTATAAATTAGGATAATTAACATTTTAAAATATTTTTAAAACATATAAAATGAAAATCATCAAATAAAACTTGATTGACCAATAATTATGCTTTCTTAATTTTATAAAATAAACTAGTGAGAAAGAAAAAATATATGTGTAAGGTACAAAGAAAAATAAAATGGAGGGAGTAACTAGGAATTTGAGTAAAATTAAATGGATATTTAAAGCAACTATTGAACGATAAGGATATATGTGAGTTAAACTATTAACGAAGAATATTTGTTCAATTTTAATACTTTAAAGACATATTTGAAACTTCTTCATTGTCTAATTTATATTTTTTATGTAATGATCATATTATTTTTGAAAGAGAAAAAATTTGGTATGATAAAATATCAACAATTATAATTTTTTGTTAAATAATAATTATATCAAACTTTGGAAAAGACAAGTCTTTTTTTTCAACCAGAGTATGAAAGAAAAAAAAGCTCTAGAAAATTAAATTGATGTTATTTTTATAGAATGTTAAAAGAGGATTTAGTAGAAATCACTTTTCTATCATCACAAAACTAGTATACAAACTTTGACAAGGTACTTGATGGCATAGAAGGAGTTGAACCTTCGCTATTTACAAACTTCTTAACTTTCAAACTCATCTTTGTAAGAAATTAAGTACTACAATATATACTAACTCGAAAAGAAATTTTTAATGCAAGTCGAGCTCCATCAAAATCTTACACTCAAGGCGAGCTAAGAAGTTTGTAGACTTTTCATCGAGTGGTTTAGATAGGTACTTGAATGAAGGCGTGAAGTTTGAAAATATGCTAAAGTAGAAGTACAACATTCTAGATATAGAAAGAGGCTATAAATGCAAAGTTGTTATTCTTATAATACAACCTCTTGATTAAGAAAACTAAGAAGGTCATGATTTATTAAGGATATTTTTGTAATAACCATCGTTAGTCTTTTATTTTAGCATAGCTTCGTATAAATACTACACTATGTTATTTTACATGGATTGTTTTGGATATTATTGATATTCACTTGAGTAGGGATACTTCTTAAGGGAGTTATGTCTAAGTGTAACACCTCGAATTCAAAAGAATGAAAATTTCTGGTTTTTCTAAATTGGTTCCAGCACCGACGGAATCCACCTACGGACCGTAGGTTGACTTATGAGTCGCACGTAGGAACCGTAGATGGCAAGGTAAATATTTTCAAAATGTCAAGTTTCATGATCCTTTCTACGAATCAACAAGACGGTCCGTTGTTGCTTCTACGGGTCGTAGGTAGGTCTCATAGGTCTCTCCAGACTTAGTGAGATTTTAAAGTCTTAAGTTGGAATCGACAGTTGTCATGTACGGTCCGTCTATGGACCTACGCACCGTACATAGGGTCCAATCGTTTGAAGGTTAAAAATCATAGTTTCTGAATTGATCTATTCCTAATCTAAGTCGGTTTAGTCCTAATACTAGGCCCTATAAAAGCCCTCTAAGCCTAATTCTACCCTTTTCTAATCACTTCCAAACTCCCTCCAAATCTTTCCCCAAATATTTCTCTCTCTAAAAGCTTGAAATAGAAGAAGAAAAAGAAAAATCTAGGGATTCAAGATAAGGCCTCCTAATCCTCCATTGATTTGGCATCAAGGTATGATAGTTCTTAACCTATGGAGTCCTTTCCTCCATAGGGTTCCTACATTCTTCAATTTTTCACAAGTTAGAATCTCCAATTGAAATTAGAGTTTTCTTCAATCTCAAAGACTCTTTCCAATTATGATATAGTTGATTGAATTATGTTTATTTACGCATGAAATGAGTTAATTCAATGATTTTGAGGTGAAATATATGAGCCCATGCTTGATTTATAATTTCTAAGCTATAAGTCTATGATGAAGTTATGAATGATCAAAGGATGAATTTTATGAAGTTATGCATGCTCAAATTATGAAATTGATGATGATTTAAAATTTGCTTTGAGAGTGAAGCATAAATGTTGTTGTTGCGTTGTGAAAGGATTTCTCACATATTACTCAAAACATGATTTGTGAAAGGAATTTCTCACATGAAGGATTCATAAGGGTTGAAAGGCTTTCTCAACAAAACCATGAATCAAGAATAAGGAGCTATTCTAATGATAAGACAAGAAGCGATTACCCATGTCTTCTAATGATAAGATAAGTCAAGAATTATGATTAATCCGTGGGAATTATACATAGCACCGTGAGGATATTGAGATGGAAGTCGTCCCGTAGTAGAGGCCGGGTTTCTAGTAGCAATCTCCTTATCCCATAACTATGTGCCACCATAGAATGATTGTCTTAGATAGACATTAGCTAGTGGATCCACTTAAGCTAGAAGTTATGATTCTTACCTTGGCAAGGGAACCACTTTTCGGTGTGAGGTAGACACCAGATTCCATGTTATAGCTCACATGGTCTATGTCGGTTAAGGCACAATTCCCACAATAATGAACTAAAGTTGCTTTAAAGGTGTTTTTAAAAGTGCTTTAAGATGTTTAGCTTGCATTGGCCATGATTATGATTTATGTTTCCTAACATGTCTTTTGTAATAAATCTTGCTCATTGCATATCCTGTAAATGTCCCCTTTAGCATGGTTTTATAACTTTGTGCATTACTATCATACTTGGTACATTCCATGTACTAACGCATACTTTTTGCTTACATTGTCTCATAATGTATTGCTTGGAGATACTTCTCCTTCCGCTCATGGCTAGTGAGTACTTAGAGATTTTGAAGACTTGGTGAGTACTCATATGTTCGAGGACAATGCCACGTTTATCTTTCCATATCACTTTACTTTTGAACTTGTATGGGTTACATCCTAAATTTTCTTCTATTCATGTGTTAGATGGCTTTGAGACTATATTAAACTTCCGCTACTTTGTCAACTCTTAAATATTTGAAAATGTTCTTTTGAATTCTTAATTACTATTATCTTGTATGATGTATGCTAAGTGGCTTGTATTGGGACTTTCGGGGTCTTTTATGCCATGTCACATCTAGGGGGTACTTTAGGTTGTGAAGAACTTGGTATTCAGAGCACAAAGTTTTAGAGAGGTCCTAGGATGTCTCATAAGCAACGTCAAGAGAGTCTTGTTCATGGATGTGAAGTGGGCCACACTTATGAATGAGAGGCTATTAGATGTTTAGGAAACTCCACTTCTTTCATCACTCTAAAGTCGTGCGATAGAGTTTAACTCTATATGTCTCTCTCGTAACCCTTATCCGATGCTTTTCATGATATGGCCACTCGAAGGGCATATGCTAGGAGGAATGCAAGAGAGAATGTGGAACAAGAAGCTTGCAAAGTTTCGATTGATCCTTTGACCGAGCAAGTGACTAATGCAGAGTTTAGGGCTGCTTTTCAAGTGTTGGCCCAAGACATGACAGCTCAAGCCAATAGGGAGGTTGTGGTCTCCGTGAACCCAAATATGGGTAAGGCGGCATCTAGAGTGAGGGACTTCACTAGGATGAACCCTCTGGAGTTTCATCGGTCTAAGATTGAGGAAGATCCTTAAGAGTTCATTGATTAGGTGTGTAAGGTGTTGATGATCGTGGGTGTGACGCCGGTGGAAAAGGCAAAGTTGGCCGCTTATCAACTCAAGGGTGTGTCCCAAGAGTGGTTTGAACAATGGAAGAGGGAGAGGGTGATTGATGCGGGTCCTCTTGATTGGGAGAAGCTTAAGGTTGCTTTCCTTGATAGGTTCTTTCCCCTTGAGGTAAGGGAGGCAAGGGTGCTTGAGTTCATTAACCTTCGTCAAGGAAACATGAGTGTGAAGGAGTATGCCTTGAAATTTACAAAATTGTCTAGGCACGCTCCTACTATGGGTACCTACCCTAGGGAAAGATTGAGTAAGTTTATGTTGGGAGTGTTTGAAATAGTGGTCAAAGAATGTCGTACTACTATGCTCATCAATGATATGGACATTTCTCGTTTAATGGTACATGCCCAACAAATAAAAGAGGAAAAACTCAAGGAAAATTCTAGGGAGGTGAAGAGGGCTAAGACCAGTGATGGTGACTTTTCATGCTCAAGGTCCGATAGGTATGGTCGTCCTAAGTTTCGACAAAGGTTCTCCGGTCAAGGTTCGTCCAATGCTCCTCCTAAGTTCAACAAAGATAGGGTGTCCAACCCTAAACCTCAAGGAGGGAATGATGGTGGATTTTCATCGACTACTTGTGCTAAATGTGGAAGGAAGCACGAGGGTAAGTGCTTAGCCGACATGGATGGTTGCTTTGAATATGGCAAGAGTGGTCATAAGATAAGGGATTGTCCATCACTTACGGCTAAGGGAAGAGAAGGTAGACAAGCTCAACCTAGTGGTTCAGGTTGAAATGCTCCCAAGCAAATAGATTATATGCACTTCAGACTCGTCATGAGCAAGAGAGTTCTCCCGATGTGGTTACCAGTATGTTGAAAGTTTTCCATCTTGATGTTTATCCTTTGCTTGACCCCGATTCTACCTTGTCTTTTGTGACGCCATAGGTGGCTATGAGTTTTGATGTTCTTCAGGATGTATTATTAGATCTCTTTTCTGTCTCTACTCCTATTGGTGAATCAATCGTGGCTAAGAGAGTCTATAGAAATTGTCTTGTCTCCTTATCCCATAGAGCCACTCATGTTGATCTTGTAGAGCTTGATATGTTACATTTAGATGTTATTCTTGGGATGGATTGGCTCTATTCATGTTATGCTTCTATTGAGTTTAGGACCCGAGTGGTCAAGTTTCAGTTTCCAAATGAGCCTATTCTGGAGTGAAAATGGGGAAATTCCATGCTTTAAAGTCGGTTTATTTATTGTCTTAAAGCTAGGAAGATGATTCCTAAAGGTTGCATATACCATCTTGTTCGGGTTAGGGATATGGATTTTGAAACCCCTATCTTTGAGTCGATCCCTGTTGTAAATGAGTTTTCGGAAGTGTTTCCCTATGATCTACCCCGTGTTCCTTCTGAAAGGGAAATAAACTTCGGTATTGACCTTCTCCCAGATATGCAACCTATCTCTATTCTTCCTTACCAAATGGCTCTGACAGAACTTAAGGAATTGATGGAGAAATTAAAATATTTATTGGATAAGGCTTCATCCGACCGAGTATCTCTCCATGGGGTGCTCCGGTTTTGATTGTTCGAAAGAAGGATGGTTCGCTTCATATGTGTATTGATTATCCGCAATTGAATAAGTTTACTATTAAGAATAAGTATCCTCTCCCAAGGAAAGATGATCTGGTTGACCAACTCAAAGGAACAAGTTACTTCTCTAAGATTGACCTTTGGTCGGGCTATCACCAATTGAGGGTGAAGGAAGATGACATTCCAAAAAAACCTTTTGTACTAGATATGGTAATTACGAATTCTTAGTGATGTCGTTTGGTTTGACAAATGCTCCAGCTGCATTTATAGATTTGATGAATAGGGTGTTTAGACCATACGTAGATATGTTTGTGAATGTGTTCATCAACGATATCCTGATTTACTCAAAGAGTGAGGATGAGGATACCAATCATTTGAGGATTGTGTTGCAAGTTCTCAAGGACCAACAACGCTTTTCAAAGTTTAGTAAATGTGAGTTTTGGTTGTGATCCGTGGCTTTCCTTTGTCACATTGTTTCCAGTAAGGGTATTGAGGTAGATCCTAATAAGATGGATGTGGTAAAGAGTTGGTCTAGACCACTATCCCATTCATATATTCGAAGTTTCTTGGGTTTAGTTGGTTACTATAGAATGTTCGTTGAAGGGTTTTCTTCTATTGCCTCTCCATTGATGGCTTTGACCCAAAAAAATATTAACTTTGTATGGTCTGAAGCTTGTGAGAAGAGTTTTCAAGAATTGAAAGATAAACTTACCTCTGCTCCAATATTAACATTATTGGAAGGATCTGATGGATTTGTAGATTATTATGATGCCACACGAATTGGGATGGGATGTGTCCTTATGCAAAATGGGAAAGTGATTGCTTATGCTTCAAGGCAACTTAAAATTCATGAGAAGAACTATCCTACCCATGACTTAGAACTAGCAGCGGCTGTATTTGCTTTATAGATTTGGAGGCATTACTTGTATAGTGTTCATGTTGATGTCTTCACCAACCACAAGAGTTTACAATATGTGTTCAAGCAAAAGGATTTGAATCTTTGCCAAAGGAGGTGGCTTGAGTTGTTGAAGGACTATCACATGAGTGTCCTTTATCACCCCGGCAGGGTGAATATGGTGGTGGATGCCCTTAGTCGGTTATCCATGGGTAGTGTTGCTCATGTTGAGGATAATAAGAAGATGTTGGTTCGAGATGTTCATAGATTGGCTTGATTGGGTTTTCAGCTAATTGATTCTATTGACGGTGGATGGATTGTTCATAATGGTTCAGAATCATCCTTTGTGATGGATGTTAAAGCAAAGAAAGGTCTTGATCCAATCATGATGTAATTGAAGGAAGCGGTGCTTAAAATGTCCGTTAAGGCTTTCTCCCAAGGGGGAGATGGTGTACTTAGGTATAAAGGCCGTTTGTATGTTCCGAATGTTAATAATTTGAGGGAGCAAATTTTATCGGAAGCCAATAGTTCTTGATATTCCATTCATCTGGGAGCCTCCAAGATGTACCGTGACTAGCGGAAGGTATATTGGTTGAATGGGATGAAGAAGGACATAGTGGAATTTGTGGCTAAGTGCCCCAACTGTCAACAAGTGAAAATTGAGCACCAAATGCCAGGAGGTTTATCCCCTAATATTAGTATTCTTCCTACTTGGAAGTGGGAATATTTGAATATGGACTTCATTGGCTGTTTACCACGCACCCAGCGACAATATGACTCGATTTGGGTTATTGTGGACCGTATGATGAAATCGGCTCATTTTATTCGTGTCAAGGTTTCTTATCTGGCAGATGACTATGCTAAGTTGTACCTAAGGGAAATGGCTAGGTTGCATGGAGTGCCCCTATCAATTATATCCAACCGTGGTACACAATTCACTTCTCAATTTAGGAACTCTTTCAAAAAGGTCCTTGGTACCAAATTTAAGCTTAGTACAACCTTTCATCCTCAGGCCGATGGGCAAGCGGAGCGTACTATCAAATTTTGGAAGATATGTTGAGAGCTTGTATGACTGACTTCAAGGGTAATTGGGATGATCATTTGCCTTTGATTGAGTTTGCATATAATAATAGTTATCATTCAAGTATTGGTATGGCTCAATTTGAGGAACATTATGGTAGGAGGTATGGATCTCCTATAGGTTGGTTTGAAGTTGGCAAAGTTTCTTTGATAGGTCCTACGTTGGTTCACGAGGCTATGGAGAAAGTTCGGCTTATTAGAGAGAGGTTGAAAATGGCTCAAAGTCGACAAAGGTCCTATGCCGATGTTAGAATGAAAGATCTAAAATTTGATAGGGTGTCCAACCCTAAACCTCAAGGAGGGAATGGTGTTGGATTTTCATCGACTACTTGTGCTAAATGTGGAAGGAAGCACGAGGGTAAGTGCTTAGCCGGCATGTATGGTTGCTTTGGTTGTGGCAAGAGTGGTAATAATATAAGGGATTGTCAATCATTTACGGCTAAGGGAAGACAAGGTAGACAAGCTCCACCTAGTGGTTCAGTTTCAAATGCTCCCAAGCAAAATAGATTTTATGCACTTCAGACTCGTCATGAGTAAGAGAATTCTCCCGATGTGGTTACTAGTATGTTGAAAGTCTTCCATCTTGATGTTTATGCTTTGCTTGACCCCGATGCTACCTTGTCTTTTGTGATGCCATATGTGGCTATGAGTTTTGATGTTCTTCCGGATGTATTATTAGATCTCATTTCTGTCTCTTCTCCTATTCGTGAATCTATCGTGGCTAAGAGAGTCTATAGAAATTGACTTGTCTCCTTATCCCATAAAGTCACACATGTTGATCTTGTAGAGCTTGATATGTTAAATGTCGATGTTATTCTTGGGATGGATAAGCTGCATTCATGTTATGCTTCTAGTGAGTGTAGGACCCAAGTGGTCAAGTTTCAGTTTCCAAATGAGCCTATTCTGGAGTCGAAAGGGGTAAATTTTTTTCTTAAGATTTGGTTTATTTCCTATCTTAAAGCTAGGACGATGATTTCTAAAGGTTGCATATACCATCTTTTCGGGTTAGGGATTTGGATTCCGAAACCCCTATCTTTGAGTCAGTCCCTGTTGTAAATGAGTTTTCGGAAGTGTTTCCCGATGATGTACCCGGTGTTCCTCTTGAAAGAGAAATAAACTTCGGTATTGACCTTCTCCCAGATAAGCAACGTATCTCTATTCTTCCTAACCAAATGGCTCCGGCAGAACTTAAGGAATTGAAGGAGAAATTAAAAGATTTCTTGGATAAGGGCTTCATTCGACCGATTATCTCTCCATGGGGTGCTCCGATTTTTTTTGTTCGAAAAAAGGATGGTTCGTGAAACGACCCCAAAAATGCCCGAAAATGTGCTTCGGAAACACCTATAATTGTAATTTCCATATATCTCAAAATCCGTGCATGATTTCGGAAATTCGACTTCATATTCTTATTTGTGGGGTCAAATTGAGTGGGAAATGGGTCTAACCCGAATTTTAGAGCAACCGTATCAAAATTCAAAAATCGCAAAAATTGCGATTTGGAGGGTCAACTTTAAAGGGGCATATCTCTTAGCACACAAGGAACTGGAAGGGCTGAAAACTATCAAATTAAAGCTCTTTGAGTTAGCTTTCCAACGCACTTGGTTTCACCTTAGTCCGAGTTAGGATGAGGGAGTTATGACCATTTTCGTAAAACCTGTCTGTGCAGATTTGCAATTTCCAGTGAGCTTTTTTTTTAGGCGGGTTGGGGACGTTTTTTATAAAAAGGGGATATGTCCCATACTTAGTCATTTTTCTTAACTCCAAAAACACTCTCTAAGCCCTCTCCAAAAATTCCCAAGATCTTCAACCAAATTCAAACATCTCAAGCTCTAATTCCGGATTCAAGACTCAATCTCAAGCTTCGATTCTCCATTCCAATCTTCATCAAGGATTCTCCAAAGTTGAGGTATGTGGGTTTGATTGTGGAAACCTTCCTTTCCACAAGTCCAACCATTTATCCTCTATTTCTACTTCAAGTTTATGGGTCCTTATGATTATTTATGAACTCTTGAATTATGGAATTACTACTACACACCCTATTATGGTCCATTTTGCATATTATCATGAAATGGAATTATTATGTGATGTTTATGGTTTACATGCTTCCATGATCAAATTATGAAGGTTGATATATATATGTATGTTGTTGGTGGGCTGATTTATATGGATTTTTGAATTGGTTGGACTTAGTATTCTTGAAATACATGATTTCATTTACATGAACAATTGCCCACCTTGTGTTTGATAAAATGCCCATTTATAGAATTCTTAGGAAAGGGAAGGTCCAAGGTACGTCCTATGAGTCGGATGGTTATGTAATTACTGAAATGATGATGAAATGGACACATGTATACGATTTTCTCTATATAAGTGTTGTGAGTCGACCAAGCCTAGTACGGGGGGTAGTAGGCCCGTATAACCGTATCGAGGGGTTGGTACCTTGGTTGCCTAGTACGGGGGGTAGTAGGCCCGTATAACCATATCGAGGGGTTTGTACCTTGGTCCCTAGCTCGGGGGGTGGTAGGCCCGTGTAACCATATTGAGGGTTTTGTACCTCTTTCGCCTCTCCAAGGGGGTGGTAGGCCTTGGAAATACTATATTGATGGTCACTCGCCACACATGTACTACGTCCCACTAAATATGATTTTTATGTAAGCATCATTATACATATCATTTCATTAATATGCTATCTATTGGGTATGATTACGCATTTTTCCTATGATGTCCATCTAATGTAGCATTGCATTGCATCCCATATACTTAGTACATTCAAATGTACTAACGCATACTCTATGCCTACATGATGTCACCATGTAGGGACCGGAGCACCGCTTGACCATCCTCCTCCGCGTGGCTAGTACGATTTTCTATAGTGGTTATTGGTGAGTCCTCCATTTCGGGGACGTTGCTCATGATCTTTTGCTATGTATTAAACTTTTCCTTTCTAGTTATGTTTTGACTATGAGGGTGAGCCCGGTAGTTTGTCTTGGCCCCCGCTAAGTACTCATGTTTAGAGGTGGTGTTGGACAAGTTGTGTATTATGCTTGAGCTTGACTCATCTATGGTATTTATGTATCATTTCTTTTTTTTGCTCCCTTAGTCCCGATTTCCCCCTTGATTATGCTTATCGTTTATGGTCATTTAATTGCTTCCGCGACCAAGTATGTGTAATGATACGCTATGAGGCTTGTTTGGGGTTCCTTCGGGTTCCCCATTCGCCGGTCACATCTAGGCCCTAGGCTTGGGTCGTGACAGTTCGCTTCATATGTGTATTGATTATCTGTAATTAAATAAGGTTATTATTAAGAATAAGTATCCTCTCCCAAGGAAAAATGACCTGGTTGACCAACTCCAAGGAACGAGTTACTTCTCTAAAATTGACCTTCAGTCGGGCTATCACCTATTGAGGGTGAAGGAAGATGAGATTCAAAAAAAACCTTTTGGACTAGATATGGTCATTATAAATTCTTGGTGATGTCGTTTGGTTTGACGAATGTTCCAGCAACATTTATGGATTTGATGAATATGGTGTTTAGATAATACCTAGATATGTTTGTGATTATGTTCATCGACGATATCCTGATTTACCCAAGGAGTGAGGATGAGCATACCAATCATTTGAGGATTGTGTTGCTAGTTATCAAGGACAAACAACACTTTCCAAAGTTTAATAAATGTGAGTTTTGGTTGTGATCCGTGGCTTTCCTTTGTCATATTGTTTCCAGTAAGGGTATTGAGATAGATCCTAAGAAGGCGGATGTGGTAAAGAGTTGGTCTAGACCTCTATCCCCTTCAGATATTCAAAGTTTCTTGGGTTTTGCTAATTACTGTAGAAGGTTCGTTGAAGGGTTTTCTTCAATTGCCTCTCCATTGATGGCTTAGACCCAAAAATAAGTTAAGTTTGTATGGTCTGAAGCTTGTGAGAAGAGTTTCCAAGAATGAAAGATAAACTTACCTCCGCTCCAATATTAACTTTACTGGAAGTATCGAATAGATTTGTGGTTTATTATGATGCCGCACGAATTGGGTTGGGATGTGTTCTTATGCAAAATGGGAAAGTGATTGCTTATAGTTCAAGGCAATTTAAAATTCATAAGAAGAACTATCTTACCCATGACTTAGAACTAGCAGTGGTTGTATTTGCTTTAAAGATTTGGAGGCATTTCTTGTATGGTGTTCATGTTGATATCTTAACCAACCACAAGAGTTTACAATATGTGTTCAAGCAAAAGGATTTGAATCTTCACAAAAGGAGGTGGCTTGAGTTGTTGAAGGACTATGACATGAGTGTCCTCTATCACCCCGGTAGGGTGAATGTGGTGGTGGATGCCCCTAGTCGGTTATCCATGGGTAGTGTTGCTCATGTTGAGGATAATAAGAAGAAGTTGGTTCGAGATGTTCATAGATGGGCCTGATTGGGTGTTCAACTAATTGATTCTACTGACGGTGGAGTGTTCGTTCATAATGGTTCAGAATCATCCTTTGTGATGGATGTTAAAGCAAAGAAAGTTCTTGATCCAATATTAATGGAATTGAAGGAAGTGATGCTTAAAAAGTCCATTGAGGCTTTATCCCAAGGGGGAGATGGTGTACTTAGGTATAAAGGTCATTTGTGTGTTCCAAATGTTGATAGTTTGAGGGAGCATATTTTATCGAAAGACAATAGTTCTTGATATTCCATTCATCTGGGAGCCACCAAGATGTACCGTGACTTGTGGGAGGTCTATTGGTTGAATGGGACTAAGAAGGACATTGCGGAATTTGTGGCTAAGTGCCCTAATTGTCAACAAGTGAAAATTGAGCACCAAAAGTCGGGAGGTTTATCCCCTAATATTAGTATTCTTCCTACTTTGAAGTGGGAAGATTTGAATATGAACTTCATTGTTGGTTTACCACGCACCCAGCGATAATATGACTAAATTTGGGTTATCGTGGACCGTATGATGAAATCGGCTCATTTTATTCCCGTCAAGGTTTCTTATCTGGCGAACGACTATGCTAAGTTGTACCTAAGGGAAATGGTTAGGTTGCATGGAGTGCCCCTATCCATTATATTCGACCGTGGCACACAATTCACTTCTCAATTTTGGAAATCTTTCCAAAAAGGTCTTTGTACCCGAGTTAAGCTTAATACAGCCTTTCATCCTCAGACCGTTGGGCAAGCGGAGCGTACTATCCAAATTTGGAAGATATGTTGAAGCTTGTGTGATTGACTTCAAGTATTGGTATGGCTCCATTTGAGGCTCATTATGGTAGGAGATGTAGATCTCCTATAGGTTGTTTGAAGTTGGCGAAGTTGCTTTGATAGGTCCTGAGTTGGTTCACAAGGCTATGGAGAAAGTTCGGCTTACTAGAGAGAGGTTGAAAATGGCTCAAAGTCAACAAAGGTCCTATGCCGATGTTAGAATGAGAGATATAGAATTTGATTTTAATGATTGGGTTAACTTGAAAATCTCACCCATGAAGGGTGTGATGAGATTTGGGAAGAAAGGGAAGCTTAGTCCCTGTTATATGGGTCTATATCAGATTTTGAGGCGTATTGGTAAGGTTGCCTACGAACTTGACTTGTTTAATGATTTGGCATCGATTCATCCGGTTTTCCATGTCTCTTTGTTCAAGAAATGTGTTGTTGATCCCGCATCTATAGTGCCTTTGTAGAGTCTTGGTATAAAAGAGAGTCTTTCTTATGATGAGGTTCTGGTTGAGATTTTAGAGCGGCAAGTTCGGATGTTGAGAAATAAAGAAGTTGCTTCCGTTAAGGTTCTTTGGAGAAATTAGTTAGTTGAGGGTGCTACTTGGGAGGCTGAGGCCGATAGGATGTCCCGTTATCCTCATCTTTTTCCCTCCGCTCCTACTCTAGCTTGACGTATTTAGTTCCTCATGGTTCACTCCTTTGGTCTCATGTGTCTTAGATATTCCCATGATTCATCATTTATGCATGATCATGAAAAGCTTAAATTTTGAGTATATGTTGCATATAGACCTTATGAAATGATGTTTTGAACATGCTTTAGCTTGAAGTTGATGTTTTCTTCCTCGGATATGTGCAATTATGTGATTGCATTTATGTTGGGTTGTTAGATTTAGTTCTACCCTCCTTATGATGTCTTGATTCACATTCGAGGACGAAAGTTCCCAAGGGGAGATATTGTAACACCTCGAATTCAAAAGAACAAAAAAATTTGGTTTTTCTGGAATGGTGTCAGCACCGACGGAAGCCACCTATGGACCGTAGGTTGGCTTATGTGTCGTAGGTGGGAACAATAGATGGCAAGGTAAATAGTTTCAAAATGTCAAGTTTCAGGATCCTTTTTACGAATCAATAGGACAGTTCGTCGTTGCTTTTATGGACTATAGGAGGTCTCGTAGGTCTCTCCAGACTTAGTGAGATTTTAAAGTCTTAAGTTGGAATCGACAGTTGTCATGTACGGTCCGTCTATGGACCTACGCACCATACATAGGGTCCAATCGTTTGAAGGTTAAAAATCATAGTTTCTGAATTGATCTATTCCTACTCTAAGTCGGTTTAGTCCTAATCCTAGGCCCTATAAATCCCTCTAAGCCTAATTCTACCCTTTTCTAATCACTTCCAAACTCCCTCCAACTCTTTCCCCAAATATTTCCCTCTCTAAAAGTTTGAAATAGAAGAAGAAGAAGAAGAAGAAGCTAGGGTTTCAAGATCAAGCCTCCTAATCCTCCCTTGATTGTGGGCTTTTGGCCTCAAGGTATGATAGTTTCTCACCTATGGTGTCCTTTCCTCTATAGGGTTCCTAAATTCTTCAATTTTCACAAGTTAGATTCTCTAATTGAAATTAGGGTTTTCTTCAATCTCAAGGGTTCTTCCCAATTATGATCTAGTTTGAAGGTTAAAAATCATAGTTTCTGAATTGATCTATTCCTACTCTAAGTCGGTTTAGTCCTAATCCTAGGCCCTATAAATCCCTCTAAGCCTAATTCTACCCTTTTCTAATCACTTCCAAACTCCCTCCAACTCTTTCCCCAAATATTTCCCTCTCTAAAAGTTTGAAATAGAAGAAGAAGAAGAAGAAGAAGAAGCTAGGGTTTCAAGATCAAGCCTCCTAATCCTCCCTTGATTGTGGGCTTTTGGCCTCAAGGTATGATAGTTTCTCACCTATGGTGTCCTTTCCTCTATAGGGTTCCTAAATTCTTCAATTTTCACAAGTTAGATTCTCTAATTGAAATTAGGGTTTTCTTCAATCTCAAGGGTTCTTCCCAATTATGATCTAGTTGATTGAATTATGTTTATTTATGCATGAAATGAGTTAATTCAATGATTTTGATGTGAAATTATATTAGCCCATGCTTGATTTATATTTTCTAAGCTATGAGTCTAAAATAAAGTTATGAATGATCAAAGGTTGAATTTTATGAAGTTATGCATGTTCAAATTATGAAATTGATGATGATTTAAGATTTTCTTTGAGAGTGAAGAATAAATGTTGTTGTTTTGTTGTGAAAGGATTTCTCACATACTACTCAAAACATGATTTGTGAAAGGATTTTCTCACATGAAGGATTCATAAGGGTGGAAAGGCTTTCTCAACCAAACCTTGAATCAACAATAAGGAGCTATTGTAATGATAAGACAAGAGCCGATTACCCTTGTCTTCTAATGATAAGATAAGTCAAGACTTATAATTAATCCATGGGAATTGTGATTAGCACCGAGAGTATATTGAGATGGAAGCTCTCCCGTAGTAGAGGCCGAGTTTCTAGTAGCAATCTCTTTATCCCATAACTTTGTGCCACCATAGGAGGATTGTCTTAGATAGACATTAGCTAGTGGATCCACTTTAGCTTAGACTCATGGTTCTTGCATTGGCAAGTAAGGACATCTCTTTTCGGTGTGGGATAGACACTGGATTCCATGTTATAGCTCACATGGTCTATGTCGGTTAAGGCTCACTTCCCACAATAATGAACTAAAGTTGCTTTAAATGTGTTTTCAAAAGTTCTTTAAGATGTTTAGCTTGCATTGGCCATGATTAGGATTTACGTTTTCTAACATGTCTTTTGTAATAAAGCTTGGTCATTGCATATTATGTAAATGCCCCCTTTAGCATGATTTTATAACTTTGTGCATTGCTATCATACTTGGTACATTCCATGTACTAACACATAGTTTTTGCCTACATTGTCTCATAATGTAGCGCTTGGCGATTCTTCTCCTCCAGCTCGTGGCTAGTGAGTACTTAGAGATTTTGAAGACTTGGGGTGTCCTCATATGTTCGAGGACAATGCCACGTTTATCTTTCCATGTCACTTTACTTTTGAACTTGTATGGGTTACATCCAAAATTTTCTTCTATTCATGTGTTAGATGGCTTTGAGACTATGTTACACTTCCGCTACTTTTTTGAACTCTTAATAATTTGAAAATGTTCTTTTGAACTCTTAATTACTATTATCTTGTATAATGTATGCTAAGTCGCTTGTATGGGGCCTTTCAGGGTCTTGTACGACATGTCACATCTAGGGGGTACTTTAGGTCGTGACACTAAGGCCATTGTTAATTTAAAATGTTCATAGTATAGTTGTGTCACGATCCAAAAACCAGACCTGATTGAACCTATCTTATCCCATCAACACAGGACAACCTAATCAAACTTTGATATTATAAATGCGTAACTAATTACACAATAAGGAACTAAACATAACATGAACATGGGAAAAACATAATATAACTCAATAACCCCTAAAACCTGGTAAGCCTCTTAATATTACAATAGATTCAGAAGAAATATAAGTTTGAATATCTCCATTTTTGTAGAGTAGAACAAAGACATAATGAAAGAGTAAGTATCATCTGCCGATATGGCAAGCAACTACCTCACAAACTCCAAAAGCAAGCCTCGGAAGAAGATGAGAAGGGTAATAAAGACAATCCGGGCTCTTAACCTACACAAGTGTAGAAAGCAAGGAAGTGAGTACTGAACAACAACGGTACTCAGGAAGCATCCATAAATAACCATAAGTATAGAAATATTGAACACAAGTACTCCAACACGCCATCCAAACCTCCAGATACTACAATCTACATAGGAATTAGACCAACCCAACCTAACAATTCACATATAAAGGAACAACATAATACAAATACCAATTGTAATTCACATATTAGAGTCTCCATAACATTAATACCACATTTCACATCCAAATATCCACGAACATAAAAACTCACTCATTAGTGTCAAGAATGATGATGATGTGCAAGTGCAACGCAATGCAAATGTCATATCACATGATGAATTTCTGTCCTATCGATGCACACCCACTACATCACGACCCAGCTTCTCAGGTCAAGATGGCACCTTCTACACCCCACTCATAGCTAATTAAGCCTATACCTTAGCACAGTGATATAAGCAACGGGCTACCAAGCGAAAGTCTACAAAAAGAAGCATACAACTTATGACAAAATGAAGAAAAAGTAATCATTATAAATATAACACAAGGAACCATCCCAAGACCTGGCATCAGTCGGTCATCGAGCATCTAATCTAAATAAGAGTACAAAGCTTTTACAAACACAAAATGAGTACTGGTTGTCTCTAAATACAATATAAACACTAAACCTAGCCCAAACAGACAAAAATTGGTAACTTCAAACATTCGAAGCTCACCCTACTCTCCGAACTCCAAGCTGCTCCACACGTCTCCAAATCAACGGCAATAACTCAAACTATGATCTGCACGGAGCAGAAGTGTAGTATGAGCAGAAAAATGGTACTCAGTAGGCATTGGTTGACTAAGCTCCAAAGATAACACAAGTATACACAACAAGTAATAAGTAAAGCATATCACAGATAACTAAATAGGAGATAATACGATAGACAAGCAATAAGAGAAAGAAATAGGGTACAAGGAATAAGGAACTCAATCAAAAATGTACTAGGAACGCAAGACAACAACTTAATCACAACAAAAATTCTAGAACCAAAACCTATCATCAAGAAGATCAATTACAATAGAGAACATGATATAGTCAAACAATAACCTAACTGGATCCCCCCTTAAGTCTAGAAAGGTACAAGCATCAAACGTAATCCAACCACCCCCATAAACCAAAGGGTGCAATCAACAAATAAGTATACTGGTGATAGGCACCACATATTAATGCAGAGCATGCAGTAGGACCATCAATAACCATTTGTAACCATTAGTAACCAAGTGTATAGACCTACCTCCATGCCATGCGGGTAAGGTAAGACCTATGCAACTCCCTCATCTGGTACTATGGTACTCATAGTAATAGGGGCACAGAGGGGACCTAGGAAGTCCGTATACACTACCTAGGCCTGAATCTAGGTCTTACAACAAATCATCTCCGAAGAGGACAAGACCAGAACTTAAATGTGCGAATAGTATGAATCAACTCCGTAGAGGAAAATGAGTAGCCAAAACCATGCAGGAAAGGGTGTCGATGCACCGGCTAGTCAAGTAAAAGCTTAGCACATCCCAGATGCCTCTAATGTCTCAAATTGGAAAGGAGCGCTTCAATGATGCCTCATAAGTCTCAAAATCAGTAAATCAAGCGATCCAGGTTGTACGACTCCCATTAAAACTAGTTTAGATTAAAATCTGAGTGAAAACAATATTTCTCCATGAATGATAATGATGAACTAGTGCATAAGCTGGGATCATACCAAAAAACACGTGAGAATGAAACAACCAATGCAATGCATTCCATCACAAACATTCAAACAAGGAACTCACAAACAAATAATTATAAGTCCAACTATACCATGCTACCAAGGATGAGAGTACTAACCTTGATACAACTGGTCCTCAAACATGGCGTCAGGCCAAACAATACAAACATAGGTCAATACCTCTAGCAAGCCTACTGCTAATCAACAAGCGAAGGAATCAAGAAGAGCATGCGAATCAGTAAAGGGGGAGAAAAACTTAAGGGACGATGCCTTACCCCAATCATACTGCTCCCGTCTATGATTAAGTATAGCTAGTGCCAACGACGAGCCACCAAGGTCAAGCACAAAAACAAGATGAACAACCCAATACCAGTCTTAGAGGGAGCAACTCACAAATACAAGGGGGATAAAAGCATTCTAAGGCATCTAAAGTTCAATCCTAGCCTAAGTCCATAAGTACCAACCCTAACAAGGATAAAAATGATAATCTATACCCCAAGCGAGGCTACACACCTAAACTAAGGATCCCAACACACATAAAATAAGCCCACGCTCCTACGGGAGTCAAGAAAAGATAGAATGAACAGGAGGGGAACTTATACCCGACAAATACAATCCTAAATCATATGCAATCTATATTAAACATAATCTAAAAATCCCAATAAAGAAAATAGATTGAAACCTACCTCGAAGCCGATTACGTGCGCTTCAAATCCACCGCACACGAGTTATCCACTTTTGAAATGACTCCAAACACTGCCACTGTCATGACCCAAAGTACACCCTAGATGTGACATGAGAGATCCTAAACAAGGCACTTGACATAAGCATGACGTAATGAAACACAATAAAATAGAATATAAACCAATATAAGTCTCAAATATTTAGATGACATAAGAGTTACCAACATAGTAAATAAGAGAATATGTGGAGCATTAACTAAGTCTGACGTAAGCCTTCTATTCATAGTTGTGACTAGGGCAAACTCCTAAGTCACGAACATAATCTGAAAATTGAAAGACTAAGAAATTAATAAAGTGACAATGGCCTAGCCCTAAAACCATGAGGAATCACCAATCCAAGTGCTAAGCGGAGAAATCCAACTAACCATGAGCAGCTGCAGGAGTATCAGATCCTATATTTTTAAACAATATAGGCACAATATGTATTCGTACTTTGAATGTACTGAATATGGGAAAAAGCATAAAAAAATAAACATGATAATATAGTGAACTTAAAATATGATATGCATGACCAAGTAAACCGTAGTAAAGTTTTTAAAGTGAAATCATAATCATGAGCAAGGTCAATGCATATTTGAAAACCATAAGAAAAGCTTACATAAAAGCTTTGAAGAAAACATAGTTCATTTGGAGGATATGTACCGTTAACCGACAATAGACCATGTGAGCTATAACATGGAATCAAGTGTAACCCTCACATCTAAAAGAGAGGTCCTACTTGGCAAGGTAAGGAAAACGTACATTTATTTTTTCTAAAGTGAATCCACTAGTTTAGGTCATTTAAGACAATCTTATGGGGGCACGTAGTTTGGGACAAGAGAATTTCTACTAAAGACCAAACCTCTACTAACAGTAAGGCCTCCATTCAAAAGTCCTCTCGGTGCTATGTAAATCCCAAAAGAATAGACATAATCATATCAAATACTTGGAAAGACAATAATCAAAGACTACCAATCAAATCAAAAGTTCATATTAGAATAGCTTAATTCAAAACTATGATTTCGTAATTGTTCATCAAAACACTTTCTTTTTAAGTATCTAAATCATGTTTCCTTTCAAATATGAGAAAACCTTAACACTCTGTTTGGATCATTGTTACCCATTGAATTGTATCGTATTGTTACCATACATACAATGTTTGTTTTGATTGTTACTTAAAATTTATAGTATTTTATTGTTAAATTTCGTTGTTACATAACAATGAAAATCCCCATTTTATGGAACAATCGATTTGGTGTGTTCCCATTGTTACTTAATTTATTTTTCCAATTATATCTTTACTTAATATTTCATAATACTATTTTACTCTTTACCCTATATTATTTAATCCTAGTCAAACCTCCTACCCTAGTATAATTAAGGACATTTTAGTAAATTTATAAATTACAATACAGTACGATACAATCAAACCAAATAATAAAAATATTATTAAACAGCAGCAAACAATACAGTCTAGCCAAACATTGTATCTACCATATAGTAAAATACAATACAGTATAGTACAATACAATACATTATGAAAAAATGGGTAACAATGATCCAAATAGAGTGTAAACCTTTCATAAATCATTGAAACTTTATCTTAAAAGAATCTTTTAGTCATAAAACATCAATTTCATAAAACATGTATAAATCCATAACCATAATTCATAAGTTCATAATCATAGTAAAAGCAATAAGGCATGTGCTCATATGAAATCAATTGAAAAACATGTAATCGAATCAAATCATGCATGATAAGATTGAATATAAGAAATTGAATCATAATTTATTGAACCCACGAAGAATACATAAAAACCCTAAGAGAATTGGGTTGAATTCATATTGGAGATTGAGATTCTTTTGAAACCCAATGGATGAAAGGAATCCATAGGTGATGTTTCCCACATACCTTGGTGATAAAAGCCCTAGAAGATTGCTAGAGGATGAGTCCTTGAAGCTTGAAACCCTAGCTTTGCCTTGAGAGTTCTTGAGAGAATTTTAGAGGATAAACTTAGAGGGAATTTGGGGTTTTGAGGGAATGTGAGAGAATGGGTAGACTTAGGATTATAAAATAATTGTTATAAGGGTAGTTATAGGGCCAAAACGACATAGTTTAGGTGTTAAATGGGTAGGACAAGACCAAAGCATCCTTATTTAAAATTTGTCGGACAGTGTCTACGGTTGAATCTACGGTCCTATGACTTTCTATGGATAGTCCTGGTCAACCGTAGAACGGCTACTGGAACTCAACATCTTGCAAAGTTTCCACAAGACCCTTTCTACCGTCCGTGAAACTTTTTATGGTCCATAGGATGCTTATTGTAGAACCCAAAAACCATCCATAACTTCACTTAGTCAAAACAACTTCTATGAGTCTATCCTACGACCCGTGCAAAATTTTGCGAACCATCTTGATGGTCTGTAGACACTTATTAGAGATTTGACATTTTCAAAACTTCAATCCATCTCATATGGCTGTGTTCCTATGACCTTTAGGTAGTCTCGTAGAACCTTCATTAGTGCCCAAAAATGTAAATTTTCATTTCCAACTTGACTTTCCATTTTCCTAGGTGTTACAATATCTCCTCCATGGGGACAATCATTCTCGAGTGGGACTCAAGCTAACAAGAATAGAGTAGAGAGAGAGAGATCTAACAACCCAACATGAATTCAATTTACATCAAAATGCACATACTCAAGGATTAATAATCCCAAGCTTAATCATAACTCAAAATCAAGTTTTTCATGAACATGCATGCATATGGACACACGAGAATGACTAAAACGCATGAATATGAAAGAATGAACCTTGAGGAACTTAATGCCTTAAGCTAGAATAGGAGCGGAGGGAAAGAGATGAGAATACTTTGACATCATATAGCCTTTGGTTTCCCATGTAGCACACTCAACTTATTGATTCCTCCAAAGAACTTTAACATAAGAAACTTCTTTGTTTCTAAATTTCCGAACTTGACAATCGAAGATTTCAAGTGAAACTTCTTCATAAGAAAAACTCTCCTTAATGCCAACAGTCTCCAATGAAACAATAGACATAAGATCTCCAATGCACGTTTTCAACCAGGAGACATGGAACACCCGATGCACCGATGCCAAATAGGAAGGTGATTCCAATTCATACGCTATTTTTCCAATACACCTCAAAATCTAATAGGGGCCCACATACCAGGGACTAAGATTCCCTTTTTTTTCTGAACCTCATCACACCCTTCATAGGTGATATTTTAAAGTAAACCTAATCATCAACATCAAACTCAAGCTCTCTTTGTCTAACATCGGCATAGGACTTTTGTTGACTTTGAGCCATTTTCAACCTTTCTATAATAAGTCAAAACTTCTCCATATCCTCATGCACCAACTCGGGCCCTATCAAAGCGTCCTCAAAAATTTCAAACCAACCAATAATAGACCTACACCTTCTACAATAGATAGACTCAAATAGAGCCATTTGGATACTTTAGTGATAACTATTATTATAAGGGAATTAAATCAAAGTCAAATGATCATCCCAATTACCCTAAAGATTAATCACACAAGCTCTCAAAATTTCCTCAAAAGTCTGAATAGTACGCTCAACTTATCCATCGGTCCAAGGATGAAAAGTTATTATAATCTTTACTTGAGCATCAAGAACTTTCTGGAACGACCTCCAAAATTGAGATGTGAATTGAGTACCAGAGTCGGAGATAATGGATAAAGGCACTCCATGAAACCTCACCATTTTTTGAATATAAAGCCTAGCATTAGATCTATGGTCGTAATTTTAAGGATGAGGCTTTTGTGGCGCTTTGAGATAGGGTGTTAGCGGGTGATGCCATTTAGGCTACCTTAGATTCATATGGGGTTTTGAGGGTTTTATGTCGTAGTTGTGTTATGAGAGTTGGGGGTTTGATCCAGATGATACTTCGTGAGGCCCATGATTCTAGATACTCCATCTATTTAGGTACCATATAGATGTATTGTGACTTGAGGCAGCATTATTAGTGGAGAAACATGAGTAGAGATATTGTAGACTATGTTTCCCATTACCTGAGTTGCCAGCAGGTTAAGGCCGAGCATTTAAAAACTAGTGGTGAGTTTCAGTGATTACTCATTCCGAAGTGGAAGTGGGATCGCATCACTATAGACTTTGTGACAGGTTTGCCTAAAACCTCCAAAGGTGTTGACAACATTTGGGTCATCATTAATCAATTGACCAAGTCAGCACACTTCCTTCATGTTCAGTCTTTATTTTAGCACCAAGAGGTTTGGTCGTATCTACATTCGAAAGATGGTTCATCTTCATGGTGTGCATGTCTCTATCATTTCAGACCAAGGTGCTCAATTCACTTCTAGATTTTAGAGGACCTCTCAGTAAGAGTTAGGTACTCGCATTGACCTTAGCAAAACTTTCCACCACACACTGATGATCAGTGGGAACGAACTATTCTGGTTCTTAAGTATATGTTGTGGGCATGTGTTTTGGAGTTTGAAGGTCAGTGGAACCAGTTCTTGCAATTGGCATAGTTTGTGTACAACAACAACTACCACTCTAGCATTCATATTGCCCCATTCGATGCCTTATATTGTAGGCATTGTCGCTATACCGTTGGATGGCTTAAGTCTAAAGAGCCTAGACGATGTGGTACAAACTTGATTTAAAAGGGTTTGGACATGGTAAGGGTGATTTAGGACACGCTTCAGACAGCTCAGAGTAGGCACAGGAGTTAGGCTAATCGTAGGCGGCTGCCTTTGAGGTTTTTAGTTGGTGATAGGGTCTTCCTTTGTGTATCACCCATGAAGGGCGTGATGAGGTTTGGGAGGCAGGGCACGCTTAGCCCCAGGTATATTGGGCCTTTTAAGATCCTCCGGGCAGTGGGAGAGGTTGCTTATGAGATAGCTTTACCTCCAGTATTCTTACCTATCCACCCGGTTTTCCATGTTTCCATGTTATGCCGGTATGTTCTTGATGAGTCTCATGTGCTCTAGTATGATGCAGTAGAGTTGGATGACTGTTTGATTTTCATGGAGGAGCTAGTTGCCATTCTACCTAGAGATGTGTAGTGGTTGTATTTGAGAGTCATTCCTGTGGTTAAAGTCCGTTTGAGGCATTGTATGGTTGAGGAGGCTACCTGGGAGACCAGGAAAGAGATGTGGGAGCAATTTTTTGGCATGTTTGTGCCGTCAGGTACTTCTTGACTCGTACTTTCGTAGACAAAAGTCCTTTTTAATAGTGGATTTTGTAATGACCCTTTACGTCATTTCTATGTTTATGCCTCCTGTTCATCATTTAGAACATTCCTATACCGACCCCAAGTCATTTATGACTTGCTGGGACTGACAGTTTGGTCACCTAGTTGCTCATTTGGTTTTATGGGAGTTTTAGTGTTTAGGAGATTTTTAACATTAAATGATTATTTTTTATCAAAAGTTCAAGAAGATGATCTCATAACCCAACTCTGACGATCCCATCAGCTCCGGAAGTGTTGTTTTAGGCTAGTAGCATAGTCGGCATGACTCTCAAGGCTTTTAGTGCGAATCTGTGTGATTAGGCATTTTAACTTTCAAATTAAGGCCTAAGTTATACTTTAGTCAACATTCTGAGTAAACGAGCTCAGATAAGAATTTCATCAGTGCGGTTCAATTCGGAATGTTGAGTTTGGTCTAGAACGTTCCTTTGTTTAGATCCCGGGGCTTTTAGGCTAATTTCAACCCCCTAGTGGATTTTGGCTTAAAAATAGAGTTTGGGGTGGTGGTACCCACTTTTTGCCGAGATGACCTCGTATGGGAAATTTTACTGATCCATTGAGTCTATAATATCAAATTTGGTAGGGTTGCATATCTTGTTTTCATGCACGGGGTTTCGAACAAATTTGGAACACCCTGTCAGAGATTTCCAACTTGCCAAAAACCAGCTGATATGCATCAGCTGGTGAGGGAAAAATGGATTACACACTCACAGGCCCTGGGCGACATTCAAAGAGGTCAGGCGGCCTAGTGGCCGCGATTGCGAGGGCCATAGCGCATTCCTGGTATTCCCTACCCCGTTTGCGGGGCCCGATTCCCTCTTAGCTACAATTGTGGGTCCCTCACTGCGTTCGCGGGGGCCCCTCCATGTTCGTGAAGGGTAACTTCACTGAGCACGCATTTGTTGGACCTCTGGGCTGGGTTCGAGTAGAGTAAAATTGCCTGGTCTTTTATTAAATGACCAGACACGATCTGCTTTGGTTGCATATTTCAAATTGCAATATATTGCTCGATATAGCTCAGATTTAGGAAATTCAAAGTCTGGTGGATCCGTGAAGGTTGTGGCTACATTGTGGAGTGATCATGAGTCATTGGTGAACCTGCGTTCAAGGTGACATTGCTTTTAAATTAACTGTTTTGCTTCTTAAATTGAGCTTATTTGTGGTCTTTCTTACATGTGTTTTTTGTGGCTGTTCTAAGGTTTGAATTGTCTTATATTTTTGAAAATGTTTGATGTATTGATTAGTACCTCTTGTTGGAGTCTATTTCAAAAATTCTGATATGGGTCCCACAATTTCCATTTTACCCCAAAATTGACCTATTACCATTTTGTATGTTTTCGGTGTCTAAATAGTTGTCTGACATTGTGATCCTATTTTTGATAGCGTAGCAACATTACGAGGCCATTCAGAAAGGAAAAGCTCTGGCCTTCTTATATGGAGCACGTGCGATTGGCCTATAGGTAGGCTACGAGTTCCTTACTATTTACATTGAGATTAAATGTGTAAATGCATGATGATTGGAGTAAATCACGGGCGGGTACCTAGCTATTATTATTTCCCTTCCTAGATACCATGTTTTAGGATTGATCGGCATTGTTTTAGGTCTAGAACCATGCTAGTTGGGGTTTATCTGTATTGTTTCATGCCATTATGTATTAATTGTGTTACTTTATTGGTAATGAGCATGTTCGGCCATAACTTAGGATTAGACTAGCGTTACCTTAGACTTGTGATCCTTGTAGCCTTGTTACATATCCAGCGTCATTTCAAACGGATTAGATCCTTTTAGACTGGAGTAGCAGACTCAAGTCTGATAGAATGAGCCTTAGTTTAGGTGATTTCACAGCTTTATAGATCTTACGTCCTGTCTCCCCTATTTCTATGGCTCCGATGTGTTACCAGAGGTATTATGCTTTCGCGGTGACTTGGGATCGGATAGTTCTAGTCTTGCAGCCTTCTGTTGATACTTTGTGAGTGGACATCATTCCACGGTGACTTGGTATTGATATTTGAGATCCACTTCAGTGTTGACATGCCCCTGAGTAACTCTTGCTAGGTGACCGCTTAGACCCCTAGGAATAGACTGGTTGGCTAGGCGGCCATGATATATGAGATCCTCTTCAGAGTCGACATGCCCCTAGGCTATATTTGCTAGCTGGGGTAGGAGTTGGTTGGATGGCTGGGCGGCCTAGATTGATTGTCACTCTTTCTAGTTGGGCTGGGAGTTGACCGGATTAATGGATAGTGGAGTACTTGGGCTGGGAGCCCAGCTTTTGCTTCGTGGTGCACTTTTCTCAGTAGACTTAGATATTCTGTGTACCTATCGGGCTTATGGGGGTCCGTTCGGGTTTTATTTTAGCTTGCGCACTAGTGTACCTTCTGGGATAATGGGGTCAGTTAGGTTAAGTTTAACTGTACTTAGATTTATTTTTTGTATGCTCATGTGCTTCTTTCATATCCGCTTTGACCACTATTTGTGTCTAGATTCTATCTTTTCTTATTGTTTTTACCTTTGTTGCTCAGTTGGCCAATGATGCCTATTGAGTACCTTTGTTTTGGTACTCATACTACACTCTGCATCTATTTCGTGATGTAGGTCTTAGTGCCAGCTACCGTAGGTGATTGTTCATACCATCTTCAGCAATTTTTAAGATCAAAAATGTGGGTGAGCACTTGACATCCTGGATTAGTCTGTCTTCTTCTGCATATATGTTTAGCTAGTCTATTGCCTTTGAGACAACTTGTTGTTGTCCACTTTTGGGGCTTGTACTTTATTTTAGAAAACTCTGAACTTGTGACTTCCAGGTTCTGGGAAGGATTCTCTTGTATATAATTTTTTGCTTGCTGCGGCTTCTGTCTTATTTTGTTGCTATAGTTTGATTTTTGTTTAGTTCTACACTTATACCCATTACTTGTCATTTTGGGCATGGGTTGGCTTACCTACTAGCGTGTTATAGTAGGTGACATCATGACTCGAGGAATCGGGTCTTGACAATTAGTTCTTGTGACTTACATGGGATTCGGGTCAAGGAGTCCTCGAATTCATATTTCGATGGTTCCATTAAGTCCAGAACGTCGGCTTAAGTCGGGTAGCATATTTTGTTTGTATGTACGGGGTTCTGAACGAATCCCAAGGGTCCATTCAAAAATATTTGTATTGGGTGAGTTTGTTGGTGTCGAGCTTCCTCACATTTATGAAGGGTTTTCTCTCTCGCAAAGGTCGCATTAGAGAAGGTCGGCTCACGTTTACGAGGGTTCGAGTGGTCAGACCCTCCCATTCATGAAGGCCTGTTCGCGAATGCGAGATATCCCATTTATTCGGGGTTTGCTTTTGTGAACATGGGGTCGCGATCGCGATGATCATGTAAGTAACCCTGAGTTTGCAAAAATGTTACCAAGGAGGGTTTCTTGTTTGAAATTTTGGGGTTTCTCCCCCATTTTCCATTTTTGAGCTTCGAGCACTCGCTTGAGGCGATTTCAAGGGGATTTTTAAGATAAAACATTTGGGTAACTATTCATGACACTAACTTTTCTTTTACCCATTATTAAGAATGATTTTTAAGTGATCAAAACAAGGTTTTTGGATGATAAAATTGGAGGTTCTTCGAGAACCCAAGAGCTTATATAAATTAATAAATGTGAGTTGATTTTAACTCCTTTTTCGAAATGCTTTTCACCAATGAGTTCTAAATGCTTTGGATAGCATATCCAAGTAATGGATTCTAGATTTAAACCTCATTTTCTTAATTGGATTTTTGAGTCGATTTGACCTCATTTTCGAATTTCTTGATATAGGTGTTGTTGGTTTTGAAATCTCATTGTGAATACTTATTTGACTAGATTGTGTTGATTTGGATATCGTTTGGAAGGGAAAAGCTCAAGTCCCAGAGTGATTTTTGATCCATTAAGGCAAGTAAACTTCTAAAACCTTGTTAAAGCTTGTAGAATCTTGTATTATCTTCATTGTGTGTGCTGGGGAGTAATGTGAATGAGGTGATGTGTTAAATTTCTCAAATTGAATAACCTTAACGATGGAAAGGGGTTTAAAGTAAAAGGCAATATGTTAATAATAATGCATTGCATACTATGAATTGCATTGAGTATTGATTATTGAATCGGTGTTTGAGAAATACTTCGATAATTTTGTTGTGAATGTGAATTGCTTGAAATTTTCATCACCTTATTATTGTGTGAAGTGTGAATATGCCTAACTGCATTGGTTATGAGACACTAAGATGAAATGTATTGTGATATTGATACCGAGGTTTATTTTTGTAAGCAATATTAATACCAAGGTCTCTTTTACGAGGTGGTATTGATGTCGAGGTTGCTTTCGACAAGTGGTATTGAGATTGAGGTTGTTTCTTGCAGATGTGTGAATCTTGGATGTTCCTCACGGATCTCGATTTGAGACTTGTGATTGATAAACTTGATTATTGTGATTGATGACCTTGATAGTTGTGACAGATAAACTTGATTATTGTGATTGATGAACTTGATACTTGTGATAGAAGAACTTGATTATTGTGATTGATGAACTTGATACTTGTGATTGATGAACTGTAACTGTTTGGTTACGATCATTGAGTCTTGTGAAATGTATATTGTTAACTGTTACATTGGGTTGATTTCTATGCAGGTTGTAGTTTTGGTGGTTCAGTTGGGATGAATGGAGTACTCATATTCTAGTTTAGGTTTACCTTGGTTTTTAGTGGGTTGCTTGCAAAGTACCATATTGTTTGGTACTCACTCCTTGCTTCTACACTTGTGTAGGTCTCGAGCCCATGTGTGATCAGCCTTCTTTAATCCATGTTCGAGGCTTTTTTGTGGACACTTGAGAGGTAGCTTCCTATCATCCCGATGGGACCTCATGTTCCTTATTTATGTTATTATTTTATTCGAGAGACAAGATATTTGAGACATGTATTTATCTTTTAAACACTATTATTATACATTAGTAGCTTGTACACATGACAACCAGATTTTGGGGATATTTTGAGAATGACTAAGTTTTCTGCACTTATGTTATTGTTAGTTTATTTCCGCATTTCCATCGTATTGTTGAGTTTTAGGCTTACATGTCTTGGTGGGAGAAGATGAGTGCCATCACGCCCATTTTGGGTTATGACAAAAGGAGAATGTACTTAATAAAGAGATTTCAATGCGTAGTAAATATCAAAGGACATCTACTTCCTTTGGATATGATTTTGTAACATTTCTTCTTGAAAATGAGTCGCATACATTCAAAGAATCTATGTTTTCTGCAAACTCATCCTTTAGGAAAGAGGCTTTGAATAGTGAGATTGATTCAATCTTGAGCAACCATACTTGGGTGTTGGTTGATCCCCTCTAGGATATAAACCTTTAGGATCAGAGTGGATCTTCTAAAGGAAAATGAAAGTTGATGGAACTATTGACAAATACAAAGCAAGACTTTTCATCTAAGGCTTTAGAAAAAAACAAAGCCTTGATTATTTTAACATATACTAGCCAATAACAAGGATTACATCCATTCGGATGTTAATTGCACTTGATGCGGTATATGTCCTTCAAATTCATCAAATAGATGTGAAAATAACTTTCTTAAATGGAGAATTGGAGGAAATAATTTAGAGGGAACAACCAAGAGGCTTTGTGGTTCCTGATAAAGAAAAGAAAGTGCGCAAACATGTGGAGTCACTATATGGACTAAAACAAGAACCCAAACAATGACATGCAAATTTTGACTAAACCATGTTGGCAAATGGATTTATTATTAATGAATATGATAAATGTATTTATATTAAAGACACTCCAAATCACAAGGTCATTATTTGTTTGTATGTTTATGACATGTTTATCATTAGTAGAGACACTTCTGATCTAAATTCTACTAAACGTATGCTAGAAGGAAACTTTGATATGAAAGACCTTGGAGTTGCTGATGTGATCTTAGGTATAAGAGTCCTTAGAACTCCTCAATGATTAGCATTGTCATAGTCTCATAACATCAAAAAGGTACTTGACAAGTTAAAGTATTTGGATTTCAATACTGCCAAGACTCCAATAAATGTGAGTTTTGCACTCCAAAAGAATGAAGATGAAAGTGATTCAAAATTTGATTATGCAAGAGTACAGTATGATGCATACCATGAATTATACGTGACCAGACATAGCGTGTGTTATTACTAAACTGGGTCGGATCACGAGTTATCCCAATCCTCAATGGATGATAATGAAAAGAGTTTTGGGATGTTTAAAACATACTCAAAACTAGTGCCGGCAAAATAAACCCATATTTTTGTAAGCCGCCCATATTTTAATGGATTGGGTAAGTGATTTTTTATATGGATAAAATATGGGTTGATACCCATATCCAACCCATAAAATATGGGTAAGCTATGGATTAGACAAATGTGTTAAGCTTCAAATTTTTATTCACTCAAAATTCATGATATCACTAAAAATATTGTAACTTCTCTTCCTTTTTATGTTCCTCTATTAAACTATTTATTCCTCTACGTAATTGAAAAGGTGAAGTTTTGGCCCTCCAAAAAATATATTTTTTAAATGTACATTTCTTTTGATAATTATAATAATATTTTTTTTATTTGTTTTAATTTTATATTGCATAACAAATAATAGTGTAGAATAAGCAAATCATGTATTAGTATTGACATTGCTTAGGGGTCATTTGGTAGAGTGTATTAACAAAAATAATGCTTGCATTAACTTTGTGTATTAGTAGTACCTTGTTTGGTACATTTTTTTATACTATGTATAACTAATGCTTGCATTAGTTACACACACTATTGTATATTGAGGAGTGTATTACTAATACCATGGATTTCTAGATATTAGTAATAAAAAAGGATTTAATACATGCATTAGCATCAAAAGCACTTTTACATCTTTTCTACCATAATTGTGGAGGATACTTTTGTAAATAATTTTTTTTATACAATACATACTTTTTTGAATACACCAAACCAAACAATGCATAAAAAATATTCTATGTATAACTAATGCAAGCATTACTAATACACTCTATTTAGCATTATTTTTATACACTCTACCAAACGACCCTTTAAAGTGCATTAAGCATGTTTTAGTACTAAAATGCAAATATTCATTTACTTTGAAATTAAAAATAATTTCCCCTTGTTACTATATAAATTTATTTTATATTGAAAAGATATGATTTTTTTTCTTACTTTTTTTTGGTAAATAAATTGTATTATTACCAAAGTAGGACGTTTTGAGTACTGGAAAAAAATCCTTACTATTGGACATAGCCCCAGTAGTTAGTTTAAGCTCAATGTCAAAATTGAAATCAAAACATCAAGATTTTTTTTTACTTTTACGATACAATAAAACTAAATAGAGTATTTTCCACATTTTTTATCTAAAAAAAGACTAAAATATTTTCTCCATGTTGAATTTTAAGTAGAGTACTATTTACTCATGAAAATATGGGTAAATATGGGTAAACTAGTATTTTACCCAACCCATTTTTTATCCAATCCATTTTTACCCATATCAAATATTAGCGGGTTGAATTATTACCCATCTTATGTTGACCCATTTTCAACCCGCCCAAATTTTACCAAACCCACCCATTTTCCACCACTACTCAAAACTATGCTTTACATTATAACAAATATCTAGAAGTATTGAAAGGTTATAGTGATGCAAATTGGATCACTTGGACAAATGAACTAAAATCCAGGAGTGGGTATGTATTTACTCTTGGTGGAGGAGAAGATCTAAGTTTGTCACTCTAGATAAGGCCGGTAAAGAAGTTGAATGACTCAAGAATTTCTCAGAAGATACTCATTTTTTGTCACGACCCAAGGTACGCCCTAGACGTGACATGGCATACATGACCCCGAAAGGCCTCATACAAGCCACTTAGCATACATACATACAAGATAATAGAGATTAAGAGTTCAAAATAGATTTCATATCAAAGCTTTTAAAAGATAACACCGGAAGTCTACATCTCATGTCTCAAAGCCAATCTATCATAGAAAGTAAAGTTTGGGACGTAACCCAATACAATCCGAAAACTAAAAAGAAACGACATGAAAATAAGAACAACTAGGCTATGTCCTCGGATGTATGAGGATTCACCAAGTCTTCTATCAATCTTCTACTATAAAGCTCTAGCCACGAGTTGAAGGTGAATCGCCAAGTCCTACACCAAAGAAGTTAATGTAGGCAAGAGTATGCGTTAGTACAATTAAGTACCAAGTATGATAGCAATGCACATAAACATATAAAACATGCTAGAATGAGACATAATCATGACATGCAATGGCCAAGCTAAAACATGATAAGGCATAAGAAGCATGAAACAATAAAGCATATACCATGGCCAAAGCAAGTTAAATCATCTTTCTTTACTTTACTTCTTCATAAGAACACTTTGTTCATTAGTTGTGGGGAATAGCCTTAACCGACATATAAGACCATGTGAGCTATCAACATGGAATTCGGTGTCTACCCTACACCAAAAGAGGGTTGCCCTACTTGCCAAGGTAGGACCATATCTTCTTAGCTTACGTGGATCCACTAGCTAGTGTCTATCATAGACCATCACCCTATGGTGGCACATAGGTTATGGGACATGGGTAATCGCCACTTGTCCACTCGGTACTAAGCATACTTCCTACGGATTAATCATAGTTCATTTTATCTTAGGTAGACATAGGTAATCGCCTCTTGTCTACATTAGTCATAAGCTCATTATCGGTAGACTTGGGTAATCACCGCTTCGTCTACATTAGGGAACATGGGTAATCGCCGCTTGTCCCTTCATTAGAATAGCTCCTTAAGAAAATGGGTAATCGCCTCTTGTTCTTTTAATTCTTAATGTGAGAATTAAGTGAGAAAACCTTTCACAACTCAACCATGACATCATCATATCATGACTTTTGGTACCTTACTCTCAAAGCACCCTTAATTCATCATTAAGCTTCATATGAGACATGCATAAGTTCATACGCTTTATCTTTTCTTAGTTCATCATGCTCATAATTCATGGATCATAGAGTTCACATGGGTACATGCTAGTTCAACTCAATTCATGCAATTCAATGCAAGCTCATGCTTAGAAAGTCATAATTAAGACAATTTACCCATACTTGAAGGAACTCACATAATAGAGGAAAATCATACTTTTGACTTGATCATGCTAAATTCATAAGATCATCCTCAATTCATTCACAATTCATGCATAATTTCATAGATATTTAATAAACTTCATCAATTCATAACTCAACCCAACAATAAAAGCATAGATTAGCATGGTGGGGAGAATTAGCTTGGGATCATGGGGGTTCATGCAATCTTTACATCAAATCATGTAATTCACGCTAATTTGTGTACTAAGTTACTTTATCACGCTAGATCGTGTACTAGGAATCATAAAATTAATAATTGAAATCATAATTGAAGAACACATAAGAATTGATCAAAAACCCTAACTTTAGTTTAAGGAGATTGAACCTTGAAAACCTTGAAGAAAGTGAGGACCCATTGGAGGAAAGGGCTCCAAATGGTGAATACTATCATACCTCAATAGAATCCTCAAGAACTTGAAGGGAATTGATGGTCTTTAATGGAGAATCCTAGCTTTCTTCTTCCTTGAAGCTTGAGAGAATTCTTCTTATAGAGAGAAATATTTGAGAGAGGAGAGTTTAGGAATGATTTAGAACAAGAAGAATTAGTCTTAGAAACTACTTATAGAGTATGGGTTAAGGGTATAACCGACTTAGATTAATCGTTAATCAATTAGGGAAAAGACCAAAAAGCCCTTAAATTAAGAACTATCGGGATCAATCGATGGTTGGGACCTAAGATCCGTAAGTCAATTGACGGACCGTACTGTCCTTCCGTCAAAATATTCAGAGACTACATAATTGGACCCTGCAACGACGACACCCATGTACAGCCCATCATTGTACCTACGGTCCGTACATGGCCATCGTAGGTCAGACCTTAGAATTGAAAAATTTGACCAAGTCTGGAAGCTATCTACGGACCGTCAACTGAACTACGACCCGATCTGCTAATCCGTAGGTCAAGGTTCAAAGACTTGGAAATCCTGAAGGTTCATAGTGTCATCGACGGTCCCCACCTACGACCCGTCATTCCACCTACGGTCCGTAGGTCACTGTCTACAGTTGAAAACTGTACTTTCCTTTCTTAGAAAATTTGGGGTGTTACATTTTTGGCCCTAACCTTTGCACCAGTATGCATACACTATGATAGTCAAGCTATAATAGGGTAGGGAGCATGATATATAGTGGAAAGTCTCATCACATAAGACGTAGACAAAATATCGTTAGAGAATTACTTTCTAGTGTAAGTATCATAATTGACTATGTGAAGTCAAAGAATAATGTGTCGGATATACTTACAAAATGCCTAACTAGAGAGGGAGTTGAGAGATCATCAAAGGGAATGGGTTTAAGGCTTAGGATAAGTCCTTATGGCAGTAACTCTACCGAGCAGACTGGAGATCTCAAGAGCTAGGTTCAAGGAGATTAAACAAAGTTGAGACTGACAGTTGGACATTGTCAAATAACTCAATCAGTTCTCGTGATGAAGCCAGTGTTCACGAAAAAGGTTAAAACATTAAAACTTTTTAACGAGTTAATAAAGCTTTCAAATTTTTTTAATGGTTTCTAGGTTTAGCAGATCTGACCGCATAGTGTATCTATGCGATGACATAATTAGGAATCACCTCTGTAAGTGTGAAGTGTAAGTCGCTTTAAAGAGGATGATTGTAAAAATCCATTCTCTATACACTCATGAAACCAAGAGGTGTTCATGATTGAAACAAACATAACAATGAGTACCATAGACGGTAAATGATTGATTGTGTGACATGTGGTTGTCTAGGTATACATCAAAGCTTGACAGTTCAAAAATAACAAATCTACTGATTGACTGAGTATATCCAACATATATTCACTACAGAAAGTTCAAAGAAAAACCTACTTGTCCAGATGCAATTAATGCGTACTTGTAAAGTACACACCTGTCTGTTTCTTTTTGTTAGAGTCTTTCCCCATTCATGTAGGGTATTGTTAGATTTTAAAAGGTGTGAATGGAAAATGAAGAGTTGTGACTTTTTAGAAGAGTTGTGACTTTTCAAAGGAGTTGTGACTTTTCTGAAGGGTTGTAACTTTTCTGAAGAGTTGCGATATTTTCGAAAGGTTGTGACTTTTCCAAAAAGTTGTGAATTTTCCAAAGGGTTGTGACCTTTCAAATAAGGAAAAATAAGTACATGTTTATACTTCCTATTTTTGTCTACAAATAGAGGGGTTTCCTCTCATTTTTCAAACAACGAATTTTCTGAACTTCTTCTTATTCTTCACAAAAAAACAAATTCTAGTATATTTTACTGCCTTTGAGTAGTTCGCTGACACCATGGTTTTAGGTACTAATACACTGGTGAGCAAAATTGTTCTATCCCGTGAGGTTATATTCCACTGACTTCCGGTACTTAAGGGAATTACAATTTCCATAAGGACACACTGTGTATTCAGTAGGATCGATTTTTTTTCAACATTATTTCTGTTTTGTTGCAAATTATATTTTCTTTATTGGTTCTTACTATCAGGTTTTGAAAATATAGTTAAAACTTTGTTCTTTTTTTACGAAATTATGCAAAGTTATTGTTCTAAGTATCTTAGTAATACTGATAAACAACATCATATTCTACCCTTTCCTTCCTCTAACAAGTGAACCTGGTCTCCAATCACATTTCTTAAGCCAAGTCAAAAACCATTACTGTTATTGTTCCATGGCAGTCACAAATGTAGCTATATATCTATTTTGGCTTTGATGAGTTCTCAAGATGATTAATACGATTAGATTTTCTTAAATCTCTTTTCCCCCAATAATTCAAACACCTGGGTAGTGGTCCTATGTTGTTGGGGGGGTTTGGTAAGACCCCAAACTTTTCTATTTATAGAATTTATTTGTACTAAAGAGGGAGACACAAAACCTATACTCTTGTTCCTATAAAAAATATGGCCGGAGGAGGAATCTAAAGGAAAACAATATAGTGTATAGATTTTTAACCTCCTCATGTAACATATTTTGCATAACATATCCGCATAGATGGTAATTGTCCTTGATATTTTACATAACAGATCCTCATTGCTGGTAATTGTCATTTATCATACTGTTCATCTCTTTAGCTAATTTGGCAAGTTGGTCAGCAACTGAACTTCTATGTAATTGATGCTAATTGAACATTGACTATCTCCATCATGTTTTCAATGTCTTTCATTATCCTTCTTAGCTTTTTGTTGTGTGATGCTCTTTATTTGATCGAGTTATGGACTACCAAAGGGTCCACCTCCATAACAAAATCTTGATGATAATTGTTGAAGTCTCTAATCTTACTATGGAACAAATAAGATCTCCACAACTCCTAATAGGTAAGTATAGGGGTAATATGAAAAATATTACTATGGAAATTATTCTTTGGTTTCCTCTGCCATCATTGTGTTAGGACACTAAAAATGGAATCAAATTTGAGAAATAATCATGTGCTCCAGGTAGGCACATGTAATGAAAATAATTGTCTACATACCTTATTTAAGTCCATTCAATCTGTGCTCCAGACTTAAGCTTGACATAGAGCTTCTTGTCGTAGTATTAACTCTAAGCACACTAATTAAAGAAATAAAAATAATAAGTTAATTGAATGGGAGACTTGGCGTAATAGGTAAAGTTATTGCCATGTATTAGGACATTACAATATGATTTTAAAAAATATTATTTTTCTTTTAGAAAACATAATTATGTGACTTTGATTGAAAAAAAGACATATTATATATCTATTTCTGAAATTTAACCTATGATTCTATTTTTATAGGAAATATATAAATAGCAAACCATATTTACTAATCCCAAACCAAATATTTTGTGAAAGACAAACAAAACAAATCACAATTCTTATCTTGTGTTCACACTTTCTATTCTCTGTGATTTTCCTCCTAATTTTTTAGGCATAATACATAAATATGTTTTTTAACTTGGCCTCATTTCACATTTATCTCATTCAATTTTGGATGTGCACAACTAGACACTTGAACTTGTATAAAGTTCAACAAATAAACACACACGTCCTACATGACATCCTACATGGAAATTTGTGTTCTACGTGGTGTCCTATGTGTATTATGTCACATAGGACTCATGTGTTTACTTGTTCAACTTTATACAAGTTTAAGTCTCTACTTGTGCACACGCAAAGTTGAAGGGCATAAGTGTTAAATAAGACGAAGTTAAAGGGTACATTTATGTATTATGCCAATTTTTTACAACATCAGATTCTATGTATATGCCACATGTTAAGTCAACTTATTTTCTACTACATAAATATATCACTTACTATGGATTTATAACGTTTCTCTATATATCTATTAATCAATCAAAAGTGTGTAAAGATCTCTCTTTTATATATCTCTTTTCATTTAGTTCTATTTTAGTTGTTTCGTATATAAATTGATTGGGTAAATCATAAATCAAACAGATTAACACTTGGTTTTTTCTAATTTTTTTGTTAATGTTTCTTGAACAGGAAATTAGCAAAGAAAAATGGGAGATTCTGAGAAAGAACATGTTGGAGAATCATCAACGTGCCTATAAAGATTAGAAAGGGAAAGGCAATGCCACAGCCTCACCGTGGAACAAATTGAACAACTTGAATAAAAAATAAAGAACTTGAACATTCATATATGTTCAATTTTTTGGTTTGTTTCTTTAAAGAGATGATGTTATTTTCTTAGAGGCATGAGTAATGAAATAAAAATTAATTAGTGATATAATAATTTATTTTCTATATTTGTTTTTTTGCAACAATTTATGTTTAATTGTTGTTAATTTCATGTGTTTCTTTTTCATTTTGTTCTTTTATGATTTCATTGATATTTAGTAAAAGATATGTACTTTTGATTTTGTTATTCAATTTTATTCTTGATTTAATTGCTAGAATGATTCAAGGATAGCTTATTTGGACGATTGATTTATCATATATATACATCTTTTATAAATCAATCGGTTTGTTCTTGACTATTCATTAATAACAAATAACATAGGAACATGAGTTTCTTTAAGTTAATGTCTTTCTCATTTTTTCATCAAAACCACAATTTCTTTCTCATGGTCGGTGTTCATACCTTTTTGTCGGCTCGACTAATCCAGATTCACATTGAAAAGTCCCACTTTAGGGTTCCACTAATCATGATTTACATAAAAAAAAATCAACTTCAAGTCCCAAGTAACCTAGTTTTGCATCAGAAAGTTTCACTTTAGGCTCGTGTAATTCAGACTCGTGTTGGAAAGTCTCACTTTTGGGATAAAATGCTCCCACCGAAGGTGACAACTCCAAGTTCAGGAAACGAACACTTGTACGAGACCTCTGGTTAAATACAAATGAGTACTTAGCTCTCATCATTCCTTGATGAGTATCTGGTACCTTCTCTAGGGTATGACTAATCTAAATTCACATTGGAAATTAAGTCCCTTTTTGAGGCAAAACGTTCTCTACTAAGGATGACTTCCCTAATTTTAAATAGTCATTTATTTCTAAATTATTGTATAATTTAATGAAAAATAAATAAATTAATTCAGCATTATGCAAGGAACAGGAACAAGAACAACAACAATAATGATAACAATAATAATAAGCCATCAATTAAGTATAACAACATTTATACAAAATAAGGACTAATTAATTAATATTACCTCTGTTTGAGTCCTTTTGTTTTGAAACCAAATCATGATCTGCTTAGGTCAAGCCCTATTTTCCTACCCATTTGGTTTCGCTGGTTTTCATTTGGATGCTAACATTCGTTGAAGAATCTTCATTTCAAAATTCACAAAAAAGAACAACCATCATTGATCATTTTCTTAAAAAAAATAAACCTAAAATTGAAAAATGAATAAAAAAGACTTTATATATCATCAAAGATATGGTTAGTCGATAACTGTTTCTCTATCATTCACTGATATGGTATGGCCAGTGAATCTCTTGTGCTAGGCCGCAAAATTTCTTCTCCAAATTTGTTTACGTTGTTCGAATTTGTTATTTAATACAATAATTTCTTCCTCTACTAAGAATTAGTACATTTACTTCCTATTTCGTGTTTATTTTTTCTTTCCACATACAATCAATTCTTTCAGCGTCCAATTCAAATTAGCTGTAACTCATTAAGATCAATTATAGAATCATATAAAATTATTCGAAATACATGAACTCCAAAACAAGTTTCAAAATATATCAAGGAATTTCTAAATGGACAATTTTTTGTATTTCTACTAGATTTTGAGAATTTAAAGTCGAAAAAAAATTGATTTTACAACTAGGAACTAATGATTTTCCTTTTATGCATTCTTTGACTAATTAAAGAAATCTTGGATTTATTAAATGTGCAGTTTGAACTAAGACCATAATAGTCAAATACATTAATTAATTTTTTTAATCGTGGCTATATTTAATATCCCTTTTCTAACTAATTAATATTTTGAAAAAAATCATTTTACACCTTATCTACTTTAAGACAAGGTTGATTTGTCTTTATTGTGCAGTTTAGTCATGATAGTTGGATATACAAATGAGCGGGTTAAAGATTATTTGGGATGAGTTGGGTTAAAAATGAACCACAACCCAATTTTCCAACTCTAACCAAAATTTTATTTTCTTAGTTTGTTTTCTTGTTATTTGTTTATTAACTAAAAAAATTAATTAACTTTTTCTTTATGGCTATATTTGATATCTCTTTTCTAGCTAATTCCTTAACAGATATTTTGAAAGGAAATATTTATGCCTTATCTATGTTAAGACATGGTTGATCTGTCTTTATTGTCTACAATACTCTCAGGCATTTTTGTCACTCAATTTACAATCAGTGGAAGGTTTCTAAATCATGTAATATTTATTGTTTATTCCTAATGAAATTGTATACAAGAGCTTAATCTGATGAATGGTGAGCCTATAATCGTCCATGCAAAGTGGAATTTCAAATAACAACTTTATTTATGTACTTTTTATTTTATATAAAATATACCACTTGATAAATTTCTCATTTTGATATTTCAATACACTATTTATATTTGAATATGTGAAAACTTAGTAATTATTGTAAATATTTCATGTCTAAAAATTTATGGCTTGTATTAGAGAAATTTAGTCTCCTTTAAAAGTTTATAAATATCAAGAAGTTCTCGCCAAATAAATTTAGCATCTTGTTAGAGTTAAACAACAATACAATTGATAAATGTCTTTTCTTAGAATGTCTAGTAGATCAATATCAATTCCACAGTGTATATCTGCAAAAACAAAAGAGTAATAAACTATATGTGATCTTTAATGAAAAAAAAGAATAAAAGGATAAGAAAATACTGAACCATTTCTTAATATGATATATATGTTGAATCAATTAAACATTAATTTTATCTTCAATATCAAATTGATAACTCCATAGGGATACTACAGTAGAAAAATTCACAAGGGGCTGATATGAACAACATAAAAGATTTCTTTGTTGATATAACTTGCAGATAAGTTTTATAAATAGTATATTACACAAATTTCATCATATAATGATGATAATGATATGACGATGATGTGATATGATTACTTAGTATAGCAAGTAACTTAAGAATTATTTTTTTTGTTTTGCAGCATGATAGAAAATCGAATATCATCCCCATTGTTCTTGGAAGGTCTTTTGTGATGGGTTCAAATTTGGCACCACAAAAATCTTCTCTTGGATCTCCATCAATTCATCTAATGAAAGTTTATTGAGCCAAAATATAAGTGAATCTTCCACTGCATATCATCCTCCTTTTCATCAAAATAATAATAGAAATGTTAGAGAACATCCAATAAATACTAATAATATCCCAATAATGTCCCCATCACCACATGAAAATTATTAATTTCATCATGATAATAGGAAGAAATGAACTATTTTTGAGATTGTTGTTGCAACTATGAATGAAATGGTTGAACTTTTGTAATCGAATAATCCAATTTGGGTAGAATCACTATGTGATGAAGGGTGTTTTATTCATCATAAGGTTCATGACAAGATATTTCCAAATCAAAATCGACCTTGTAAATCACCGACTACTCTATTTGAATCATAAAAGGTTTGTGGAGTTGAGCCAATGAATGCAATTGAGTTAATCCAAAGTTTTCTTGATCCGGTAAGTTTCTTGAACGTTTTCATGTTATGATAGTTCACCTCACGAGTGGTATATATTATTTGCTTTGGACCTAGATTGATACAACTTTAAAATGTGTTAGCACTAGGGTCTAAGTATTCCTTCCTTTTTATATATATGTATATATATTTAGTTCTCTCTCATGTGTTTAAAAGAGCAAAAAAATGAGCATGCTAACAACTTTTGGATAGATTTTTCCAAAGTAGCCAATGTTTCAGAATTTGCTATAAACTGACTCTTTTGGATGCTGAAACATACCAAGCTAGAGTCATGACTTTCAAACTTGAGAAAAATGATATATCAAAGATGCTATTATAATTTTTTTTGAAACCTAATGCTTTTACATCACAAATTTCAAAGAATGGCTATGTTTTAATGACTTTTGAATCTTATCACTATTTTAAATGGCTTCGAATTTGTGACTATTTTTAAATTGACCATTTTGTTTTAATTTTCTCCCACAAAATATTAATTAAGATGAGTTCAAATAGAGTGAAAAATATGGACAATGAGTATTTACATAGGAGTTTTAGGGCTAACAAAAATAAAAATAAGTTAATTACATGAGTTTCAAACAAAAAATTGGATGAATGATCCATTTATTTAGTTTTATGTGCCTTATTACTTGAATCTATTTTGAAGCGTAACTATTACTCTTGTTTAATCATTAATCATATACTTAAAAACGATTGATGTTGTATATGCAGATTAAATGGATGAACATGTTTCCTACTATTGTCACAAAAGCAAAAACTATTGAAGAACTTGATTCGGGGTATTTGGAAGGCTCTATACATTTGGTAATATTATATTAGTTCATTTTTTATATCTTTTTTCCTAAATATTAAAATTCTTTCATAAAAATGAACTAATTTTTTCTTGGTTCTTGAAAACAGATGTATGAAAAGTTGCATATTCTATCTCCTCTGGGGGAAGCTAGAGATTATTTCTTTATACATTATTGTAGAAAACTTGACCAAACAACATGGATTATGGTGGATGTTTCATATGATTTAATCAAAGAGATTGAAAGTGGTGTACCTTCTCATGCTTGGAAGTTTCCTTCTGGTTGTGCAATTCAAGATATGGACAATGGCGAAAGTATTGTAAGAATCATTTACTTTCTCTCTCTCTCTCTCTCTTTCTCTCTTTATATATATATATATCATAAAGGTCTTTTGTGTGCAACTTTACCTTGTATTATTGTAAGAGTTTGTTTGTTTCCACAACTCAAACCAGCTCAACTTTACCTTTTTAACAATCTACATGCCACTTATTTTCAAAAGAGCATGGAATTGTTGGCAACGTGATCAAGGGTCAATTAATAGTTAGTTTGTTGCATTTATTTAGGAGTCAATAAGTTGTTTTCTAGTCTTTAGGTTGCAGGAGTAGTGGAGTCAGTATTAGATTCAGATTTATTAGGAACAATTAAACGTGTTGTTTTTGTTTAGTAGTTTTTATCTTATTTAAGGACTCTTGTAATTTAAGGATTAGTAACTTGAATACAGAGTAAATTCCTAGACTTTGCAGAGTCTCTTTTCTTTCATTTTTGCAGTTTATTTTTCTATCATTTGGTATCCGAGCCAGAAAGTTTTTTTTCTTTTTTGGAGTACTATTGCAACAACAAAAGATGGCTTCTGAAAATTTTGTCCAAGCCGCTATTCCGTGCTTCGATGGTCATTACGACCATTGGAGCATGTTGATGGAGAACTTCCTTAGGTCCAAAGAGTTTTGGCCAGTTGTCAGTATTGGAGCGCAAGAGCCAGCAACTGGTACTGCCCCGTCGGAAACACAAAAGGCAGAGTTGGATAGTCTAAGGTTAAAGGATCTCAAAGCGAAGAATTACCTTTTTGCAGGCTATTGATCGATCAATAATGGAAGCCATTCTTTGCAAGGATACTTCCAAAAAAATATGGGATTCCATGAAGAAGAAGTATCAAGGAACAACAAAAGCAAAGCGAGGGTAGCTTTAAGCACTCTGTGGTGAGTTCGAGGCTCTGCGTATGCAAGTTGGTGAATCAGTAACAGATTATTTCTCTACGACGTTGTCTATCGCAAATAAAATGTGAATTCATGGCGAAAGACTAGAGGATGTTACCATCGTCGAGAAAATACTTCGATCAATGACGGCAAAGTTTAACTACATAGTTTGCTCAATTGAAGAATCCAAAGATATTGATACTCTTTCTATTGACGAGTTGCAAGGCTCTTTGTTGGTTCATGAGCAGAAAATAAATTTGCAAGACAAGGATGAAGTAGCATTGAAGGCAGCGTCGTCTTCAAAAGGAGCACATTAGGTGAAAGCCAAATGGAAAGGGAAAAATTGGCACCATAAAAAGGAGAAGAGCAATTCTGGTGATTCTCTGGAAAAGGAAAAGAGACGAGATAAGTCTCAAGTTGAATGCTATCGATTTGGACACTATCGATCTGAGTGTCGTACCAATTTAAATAGAAATCGTGGCGGCAGATCTAACTTTGCAGAGACAAAGGAAGATGGGGAAACTAAGGAAGAAGGAGAAGAGGTTTCACTTTTGATGGCATATACTTCAACAAGAAAGTTTCCACTCATTTATGGTATCTCGACACAGGTTGTAGTAATCACATGTGTGGGCAGAAAGAGGAATTCTCAGAGTTGGATGAAAGTTTTCAAGATACTGTGAGATTTGGAGATAATTCAGTGGTCTCTGCCATGGGTAAAGGGAAGGTAAAAGTCTCAACCAAAAAACAACTCGATTCATACCATAAGTGATGTGTTTTATGTCCCTTCGTTGAAGACAAACTTCTTAAGTGCTGGGCAGCTTCAAGAAAAGGGATATGAACTTAATATCAAAGGTGGAATTTATAAGATACGAGATCCTCATTTGGGGTCATTGCTCAGATTATCATGTCATCAAATCGATTGTTCCCTTTATATCTTCACAACTCCATAAAATCTTCTCTTTCTGCAAAAGTGAAAGTGGATGCCTGGAAGTGGTATTTTCGTTATGGGCATTTAAATTTTGCAAGTTTGAAGTTTTTAAAGCAAAAACAATTGGTGTTGGGTCTTCCAGAGCTTGAATCTCCCAATGAAGTATGTGAATAGTGTGTAGTTAGCAAGCAACCACGTGAACCATTTGCAACAGGAAAGTCGTGGAGGACAAAGAAGGTACTAGAGTTGGTGCACTCAGATATCTGTGGTCCAATACGTCCTACATCTAATGGAGGTAAACACTATTTCATTAGCTTCATTGTTGATTATAGCAGAAATACTTAGGTCTTTTTCTTAAGAAAAAAATCAGAAGCATTTGAAAATTTTAAAAAGTTTAGAGTACTTGTTGAAAATGAAGTAGCTTGTTAAATTAAGTGTTTGCGGACTGATCGAGGTGGTGAATATAACTCACTAGAATTTGTAGAATTTGGTGAGAAACATGGAATTAAAAGGCACCTTACCGCAGCCTACACACCTCAACAGAATGGTCTGTGTGGAAGGAAAAATCGCACAATTCTTGATATGGTGCGTAGTCTTTTGAAGCGAAGCCACTTACCAAGACACTTTTGGGCAGAAGCAGTTCGTTGGAGCGTTCATATATTGAATAGATGTCCTACCAGCTCTATTCGAAGTATGACATCTCATGAAGCTTTGAGCAGGCATAAACCAAATGTTTAGTACTTTCGGATTTTTGGGTGTATAGCATATGCACACATTCCAGATGTTGTGAGGAAGAAGTTGGACGATAAAGGTCAGAAATGCATTTTCATTGGTACTGATGACAAATCAAAAGCTTATCGCTTGTTCAATCCTATTACCAAGAAAATTATTATTAACCAAGATGTTATATTTGATGAAGAAGCAATATGGAATTGGAGCGATAACAACTCGTTTCAATATATTCCATTTTCTATTGAAGAAAAAGAAGAATCAGAACAACCTTTGCAGATCAGTTCACAAACAAGTCCAATTGTACAAGATACTAAAGGTGTTGAACATGAATCAGGTGATTCCCAGTTCAACAATTAACGTCCACAACGTAACAGAGGTGCACCGAGATGGTTGGAAAATTAAGAGGTATATGGGACTAGGAAATCTGGAAATACAGTAAGTCATTTTTCTTTATTTTTAGATTGTGATCCGATATCTTTTATCGATACCGTCAAAGATCTGAAGTGGCAGCAAACCATGGATGAGGATATTAGATCAATTGAAAAAAATGATACTTGGGAGTTGACAAATCTTCCAGAAAATTAGAAAACCATTGGTGTCAAATGGGTTTACAAAACAATGTTGAAGGAAAACGGAGAGGTCGACGAGTTCAAGGCTCGCTTAGTAGCAAAAGGCTATAAGCAAGAATATGGTGTTGACTATGTAGAGGTGTTTGCTCCGTTCTCGTTTAGATACCATCAGATTGGTGATTGCTTTCGCTGCTCAAAATGCTTGGAAAATCTTTCAATTGGACGTGTAATCTGCCTTCCTACATGGTGAACTTCAAGAAAAGGTATTTATCGAACAACCTCCTGGCTATGTGAAATTTGGTGATGAAAATAAAGTGTTTAGATTGAAAAAGGCTCTATATGGACTAATACAAGCTCCAAGAGCTTGGTATAGTCACATAGATGCTTATTTTTCAAAGGAGGGATTTCGAAAGTGTCCATATGAACATACTCTTTATATAAAAAGGAAGGGTGCAGGGGTCTTTATGGTGTGTTTATATGTGGATGATTTATTTTATATCGGAAGTGATATGTCTATGATTGAAAGTTTTAAGAAGTCCATGATGGTTGAGTTTGGCATGTCGGATTTGGGTATGATGCATTATTTTCTTGGTCTAGAAGTGAATCAATTTGCTGATTGTATTTTCGTTTCTCAAAAGAAATACGTGCGAGATATTTTGGATAGAGTCCAGATGAAAAACAACAACATTGTAAGCACACCAATGGAGAAGGGTCTGAAGCTCGTCAAAGAACCTGAAGGAAGAAAAGTGGACAACACTTTATATAAGCATATTGTTAGAAGCTTGATGTACTTGATGGCAACAAGGCCTAATGTTATGCACGTAGTAAGTCTCATTAGCAGATTCATGGAGAGTCCACAAGAAATGCATCTACAAGCTGCCAAGAGGATCCTGCGGTACTTGAATGGTACAAGTGACCTTGTAATTTTTTATCAGATGAGAGTAGCTAGAGATTTGGTTGGTTACACTGATAGTGACTATGCTGGAAATCTTGAAGACAGGAAAAGCACATTAGGATATGTTTTTATGTTGAGCTCTGGAGTTATTTCTTGGTCTTCAAAGAAGCAACGTATTATTACTTTGTCGACTACCGACGCAGAGTATGTAGCTGCAACATCATTTGCTTGTCAAGTAGTTTGGCTGAGGAATATTCTTGAAGAACTTCATTTGAAGCAGGAAAGACCAACGCCAATTTATTGTGATAGTACTTCAGCCATTAATCTTTCAAAGAATCCAGTTGAACATGGACGAAGTAAGCATATAGATGTGAAGTATCACTTATTGTGTGATCTAACTAAGGATGCAAAGATTGGTCTTATTTATTGCAGAAGTGAAGAGCAGGTTGCAGACATGTTCACAAAGCCCCTAAAACCAGTATCCTTTCTAAAGCTTCGCGATCAACTTGGTGTTTGCAAATTAAACTTAAAGTTGTTTCAGTTTAAGGGAGGGAATGTTGGCAACGTGATCAAGGGTCAGTTAATAGTTAGTTTGTTGCATTTATTTAGGAGTCAATAAGTTGTGTCCTAGTCTTTTGGTTGCAGGAGTAGTGGAGTGAGTATTAGATTCAGATTTATTAGGAACAAATAAACGTGTTGATTTTGTTTAGTAGTTTTTATCTTATTTAAGGACTCTTGTAGTTTAAGGATTAGTAAGTTGAATACAGAATAAATTCCTACACTTTGCAGAGTCTCTTTTCTTTCATTGGTGCAGTTTATTTTTCTATCAGGAACATAGGTAAAAATTAAAATGTACCGATACTTATCTCATAATGTCTATTTTTATTATAATGGTATAAGAATCAGACCTATCTTTATTCTTGATTTATCAAATTTTGAATCATCATGCTATATTGTTCACACTCCAAATATTTAGATTTGGACGTGTGTCAGGGGCTATTGAAAGTGTCCCTATTATTGGTTTAGAATATGATGATTTTTCCTCCATGTATCCTCTTGGAAAATCCCAACAACAACCTTATAAGTTGTATTTTGGGTCGGATTGTGTTAGTTTTGATAACAATCTTTTTAACTTTTCCTATTAGAGTCGTCAGACCTATCACTATTAATCTTAATTTAACAATGTTGAACATCAGCCCACATTATGTTATTCATGCCTAAGATGTTCAAATCTAAACAAGGGTGGATGAATAGTTTTCTCCTTATATGATCTTAAAGAATCCTCATCTTATAAACCACTACTAAAAAACACAAATTTCCAACATACGTTCCTATCATAAATGTTTCTGATGATCAAGCTAAATATATTTTTTTTTTCTTTCCTGATTGTTTTTTTCTTGTAGGTTACTTTGATTGAACATGTTCAAGTAGATGAAAAAATGCAGGTTCATCATATCTTTAGAAACTTGTTGATTGGTTGTGAAACATATGGAGCTAAAAGATGGATCGTTACACTCCAAAGGATGTCTGAGAGATACAATATTGAAGTGGGTGCAACATGTTTTACTAGGAATGATCTCAAAGGAGGTTATGTTTTATGTACTTTTCTTTATATATTTATTCCCTTTTGGATTTAAATTTATATGATAAGATAAGGATTTATGTAAAAAAAAAAAATTAGTCACCTCAAGGCGGCTTTGATTAAGAAAAGAAAATCTTGATGGGTCCAAATCCATCCCCTTTTCTTTGTTTATTTGAAACATAACTTTTTTTCAAAAATTTTCTTTTTCTTTAAAAGTGGCTTGGCGCGAAAGTTTTATTATTTTTTCTTATGAAAATATAAGTTTTTTATCGATGTTTGACTAAAGAAAATGGTATTTTTCTAAAGTGGCTGAAAAATGACCACCTCTATTATATTTGCATATAAGTCATTTTCTTTGCAATTATCTCAATTCTTAACTCAAAACATGTCCCTTGGAAGTTATCTTTTACTTTTGGGATGTGTTTGGTATCATGAAATTTATAGAAAAACTACGTCATTTTCTAGAGAAATATTTCCAACCAAAGGAGGGAGGAAAAATAATCACTTCTCTCTTATTTTGGGGGAAACCATTTTCCTTCACAATCACCTCAACTTTAACATTATATCAATGCTTTAACGACACTCATACACTATTATCATCTTTAACTCTCTAGGATCTCATCAAAACACTATCTAATTTGATAATATTATTATCAATAGGATCAATATTAAATAATCTTTTATAAATACTTTTCCAAAAATAAATTATTCTCTCAAAAATGTCTTCTATCACACCAAGTACACCCTTATTTGATAAGTCAATATTCATTTTTTTAAATTTTATTTTTCAGTGGTTAATGATCCAAAAGGTCTCGACAATGTGATGCAAATATCTCTAAGGATGGTGAAGAGGTTTTGTGAATTCTTAAGCATGACAGAAAAATTATTATCCAATTTCATCACAGCTGAACAGTGAAGATAGAGTATCGATAAGAAAACACGAAGAATTTATCGAACAAAAAGGCTTCATTGTCAATGCAGCTATTTCCCTATGGCTTCCTCATTCATTCCAAACTCTTTTTAATTTCCTTTAAGATGATAATATAAGGTGTCAGGTATGTTTGAACATCTTCATAGTGACGGGGTTTGTTCAAATATTTATTTTGTTGTTATATTGAAATGTATAATATTGATATCGGTTCTAAGGAAAACTTAGATGTTATACTTGAATGTTGTTGTTATATATAGGCTTGATTGTATGTATATTTTCACTGAAAATTTAATTTTTAATGCAATGAACCAAACGTCTGATAAAAATTAAATTTTGCATTATCAATTCTTGTACAACTTGTTATTTTAACCAAACGACCCCTAAAACTACACTTAAAGTAATAGTCCTGAATTCGACTAATCTACTAATATTCAACTCTCATGTTATGTTATCTATATGTTTATCTCTTGACATTCATTTTACATAACTTTTTTATTTTTATTATATGATCTTTAAATACGCATCTCATGAACTAACTTCTTACTATTAAATTATGATTTTGTTTATCATTTGATTTTTATTTTTATTTTATTTTTTATTTGGATTTTTATTATTAGTGGGATGTTTTGACCAGTGGGAATAATGTTACTGAATTAGCTCAAATAAAAACAAGAACTACTCCAGGAAACAATATTAAAATTATTCCGGTATTTGTCATATTTATTTAATAATTTGTTATTTTCTGCTTAAATTATCAAATAAGGGTATTTCACTATTTTTCAATAATCAAATAAACTAACTTAGATCTGGATTCATCTTGTTTTGACATGTAAAAATACCACAATTTCTAACTTGTATCTTTTTTTCCTTTACTTTTTAATCTTTGACTATTACATCAAAAGGCATTTTCTAGATTAGATAATTCCACTCGTGTTTTCTTTTTATATTTAGGTGAACTAATTATGATAAATATATATATATAACAGCAAAAAAGGATAAGAATTAACTATGAAATTTGTCGTTGATCTATTGCCAATAGGATGTAGCAAACAAGATTCTTTGATAATATGTTCTTAGATGGGATTAGTGACGACTTTTTTGTTGTTAAGCAGCAAAATATATTTGTCACTAATTTTTTTTTTTTTTAGTTCTTACACTAACATTTCTTCAATTGTTGTAATGTATATGCAGCCTTATGTACCAAAAGAGAACAACATGTTAGTTCTTCAAGAGTTAGGCATTGATGAAATTGGAGCATTTTTAAACTATGCACCCATAGATTCACCAACAGTCAATTCAATTGTCAATGGAGGTGATGCCAAAAAAGCTACCACTTTGCCTTCAGGTTTCATCATAATGTTGGAAAACTATATGCACATCGAAAGTATATCAGAATTATACTGCTTACATGAATAATAGACAATCAAAATGTTTATGCTAGAGCACATATAAACATGGTAGAACACAAATATCTTCAAGCAAATCCACAAGTTAGACAGACCTTCAAGCAAATCACAGTCTTCTACAGTGATCCCAAGTTCACATCCGAACTCTCTCAATACTTGGGTGGGCAAGTATGATAGAAACCTTTTTTTTTTTTTCTAGGTTAGGAGAATCCCTATTTATAGAGATTTCCTCCCAATCCAAAAAGGAGAAGAAAACAAGTTTTCTTATAATTCTTTCAGAATTTCCATACGAGGTCGCTTCGACAAAAAGTGGATCCCACACCCATTATGCCATTTTTGCCAATTTCTATCGAAGGCCTCAAAATTAGATCCGAAGCTCCCAGAGATTCTGGAAAGGTCGTTCTAAACCAAACACGGCATTCAGGAACTAACTGCGCTGTCGGAATTTTCATCCGAGTGCGTTTACCAAGAATGTTGACCGAAGTAAACATTAAGCCAAATTTTGAAGACTAAAGAGCTATCTGGCCACAAAATCACACCGAAAACCCCGGGACTCGGGCAAACCATGCTTCTAGCCTAATTTGGCCGCTCTGGAGCTGATCGAACCGTCAGAATTCTCATATGAGGTCATTTACCTGAGTTATGACCGAAATAAACTTTTCAAGATTCAAAACCTCCAAAACAGGAAAACAGACATAAAACCCAAGGCGACTGAACAGTAAGTGCCAGCAAGTCATAAATGACTTGGGGTCGCTACAGGAACGCTCTAAACGATAGAAAGAAGGCATTAACACAGAAATGACCTGGAGGGTCATTACAATATCCACTACTAAAAGGACTTTCGTCCGCAAAAGTAAGGATTAAGAAGTACCTGAGGGCTCAAACAAGCTGGGGAACTACACCTGCATCTCCCGCTCGATCTCCCAGGTAGCATCCTCAACTAGACAATGCCTCCAACAGGCCTTAACTACAGGAACGGCTCTCGACCTCAGCTACCTCACCTCTCTTGCCAAAATAGCAACTGGCTCCTCTGTATAAGTCAAACGATCGTCCAACTCAACGGCATCATACTGGACAAAATGTGACTCATCTGGGACATACTGGCGCAATATCGAAACATGAAAAACTAGGTGGACAGCTGAGAATGCTGGAGGTAAGGCTAACTCATAAGCCACCTCGCCAACTGCCCTCAAAATCTCAAAGGGTCCAATATACCTGGGGCTAAGTTTGCCCCGCCTCCCAAATCTCATCACGCCCTTCATGGGCGATACTCGGAGGAATACTCTGTCACCCACAACAAAACTCAACGGTCGACGCTTGTGGTCTGCATAACTCATCTGTCTACTCTGAGTCGTCCTGAGCCTGTCCTGGATCAACCTCACATGCTCCAAGGACTCCTGAAACAAATCTGTACCATGCGGCCTAGGCTCCGTAGACTCAAACCAACCAATTGGAGTGAAACCACGCCTACTATATAGGGCCTCGAACGGGGCCATCTGAATGCTGGAATGGTAGGTGTTGTTGTACGCAAACTCTGCCAAGGGCAAGAAATGGTCCCACTGACCTCCAAAGTCTATAACATAGGCCCGCAACATATCCTCAAGCACCTGGATAGTGCGCTCTGACTGACCATCAGTCTGCGGGTGAAATGATGTGCTAAGATCCACGCGGGTGCCCAACTCTCCGTGAAATGCTCTCCAAAAGCTAGAAGTGAACTGTGGTCCCCAGTCTGAGATGATCGAAATAGGCACACCATGAAGACGGACTACCTCCCGGATGTAGATACGAGCTAACCTATCAGCATGGAAGGATATATGAACGGGTATGAAGTGTGCTGACTTGGTCAATCGATCCATGATGACCCAGATATTGTCAACACCTCTAAGAGTCATTGGCAACCCAACAACGAAGTCCATGGTGATGCGCTCCCACTTCCACTCAAGAATGGGCATCCTCTGCAACTCTCCCCTAGGCCTTATATGCTCGGCCTTAACCTGCTGGCAACACAAACAACGGGACATATAATCTGAGATGTCTCTCCTCATACTGCTCCACCAGTAATGCTGCCTCAAATCACGATACATCTTAGCTGTGCCCGGATGAATATAATATCTAGAATCATGGGCCTCGCTAAGGATCAGCCGGATCAATTCACAAACTCTGGGAACACACAACCAGCCAGCAAACCTCAAAACCCCATCTGAATCTAAGATAGTCTGCTCGGCATCACCTGCCAACACTTTACTTTGAGTGCTATCAAAGAATCATCCTCAAACTGGCGATTACAGATCTGATCAAGCAGAGATGACTAAACCCCCACATAAGCTAATACACTGCTGGAGTCTGAAACGTCGAGTCTGATCATCTGATTGGCTAAGGACTGAATATCCAAAGCCAAGGGCCGCTCCGAAATAGAAAGGAAGGTTAGACTACCCATACTCACCACCTTCCAGCTCAAGGCGTCCGCTACCACATTCGCCTTGCCCGGATGGTAAAGAATACGCAGGTCGTAGTCCTTTAGAAGCTCAATCCATCAACGCTGCCTCGAATTAAGATCCCTCTGCGTCATAATGTACTGAAGGCTCATATGATCAATGTACAACTCACAATGAACTCCATAAAGGTAATGCCTCCAGATCTTAAGCCCGAAACTACCACCGCCAACTCCAACTAATGAGTGGGGTAGTTGCGCTCGTGCATCTTAAGCTGCCTCGACGCATAAGCAATAACCTGGCCTTGCTGCATCAGAACACAACCCAAACCAATGTCGGATGCGTCATAATAGATCGTGAAGCCCTCGCCCTCAACTGGAAGAGTAAATATAAGAGCGATGGTAAGCAACTCCTTGAGCCTCAGAAAGCTCCTCTCACACTCCTCCGACCACACAAAAGGGATATCCAGGTGAGTCAACCGAGTCAAAGGCACCACTAGAGTGGAGAAACCCTTAACAAAGCATCTGTAGTACCCAGCCAATCTGATGAAGCTCTGAATCTCGGTGACAGAAGTGGGCCTAGCCCAACCACGGATAGCCTCAATCTTCGCCGGATCCACCATAATGCCATCCTATGACACCACGTGCCCCAAGAATGCTACAGACTCAAGAAAAAATTGGCATTTTGAGCACTTGGCATAAAGCCGATGATCTCTCAAAGTCTGGAGCACTATCCTCAAATGTTGCTCATGTTCACGATGGCTCCGCGAGTATACCAAGATTTCATCGATAAAGACAATGACAAAGGAGTCATAATACTGCCTGAATACTCGATTCATCAAGTCCATAAATGCGGCAGGGGCATTAGTCAACCCAAAAGACATCACCAGGAACTCATAATGACCATAACGAGTCCTAAAGGGAGTCTTGGGGACGTTCGCTGCTCTAAACCTCAGCTGATGATAAACGGATCTCAAATCAATCTTAGAGAACACGGTTGCACCCTAGAGCTGGTCAAATAGATCATCTATATGAGGCATAGGATAACGGTGCTTTACCGTCACCTTATTCAGCTGTCTGTAATCGATGCACATCCGCATGGTGCCATCCTTCATCCTCACAAACAGGACTGGGGCACCTCAAGGTGACACACTAGGTCGGATGAATCCTCTACTCAAGAGATCCTGAAGCTGATCACTGAGCTCCCTGAGCTCTGCAGGTGCCATACGATACGGAGGGACAGAAATGGAACGAGTGCCCGGCTCCAAGTCTATAGCAAAATCAATGTCCCGATCTGGGGGTAGGCCAGGAAGGTCAGCAGGAAACACATCTGCGAACTCTCGGATGACAGGTACTGAATCGACTGTAGGGCCCTCCCTACTCACATCTCTAACATATGCCAAATATGCTAAGCATCCGCTGTTCACCAGCCTCTGAGCCCGCGTACAAGAAATCACCCCAACTGGTGTGCGACTACAAGAACCCTGTCACACCACCGGCGGAATACCAGGAATGGCTAAAGTCACGGTCTTGGCATAACAGTCCAAGATAGCCCGACAAGGGGACAACCAATCCATACACAGAATCACATCAAAGTCTACGATACACAGCACAACAAGATAGACCAGAGTGTCCTGCCCCTAAATAGCCACCACAAAGGATCTACAAACCTGATCCATTACTAAAGAATCCCCTACTGGGATGAAACACGCAAAGGCACAGACAAGATCTCAGGACTCACTCCCAATCCAGGCACACAATAAGCTGACACATAACAATAGGTAGAACCTGGGTCAAATAAAGCTGAAGCGGACTGATGGCATAAGAGAACCGTACCTGTGATCACATCATCCGATGCCTCGGCCTCTACTCTAGCTGGAGCTGCATAAAACTGGCCTTGGGCGCTTCTACCTCTTGCATCCACTCTACCCTTTGTCCTGCCTCCCCGGGGACCTCTCTGAGAACCCTGCTGCTGACCTCCTCCTCTAGGTGGAGGTGCTACTGTCGAAACTGGTATCTCCGCCTGAGGAGCTGGTAAGGTTGATCTAGATGAAGGGCACTCCCTGGCCCAATGTCCAAGCTCCCCACAAGTGATGCAACCCTGCGAAGGTTTGCTAACCGCTGGAGGTCAGCTACCCCGACCTGATGCACCTGACTGAAACCCAATTCGGCCCTGACTCGGATCGGTACTATACCCACTCTGACGGTGCTGATCACCCTCTGAAGTCTGCAACGCTGCCTGATATGGACGACTAGACTATCTTGACTGAAACCTCTGATAACCCCGATCTCGGGTATCCCTCGACCTACGATGGGTCCCACCAAAACTATCATCTGACCTAGCCCTCTTGCTGCTGCCCCCATGGGCCTAGCGACGAAGCTGCTCAATGGTGTGGGCATGGTCCACCACATCTAGAAAAGAACAGCTCGCTGACAACATAGACTGCGACTAAATCCTCAACTGCAGTCTCAGCTCTCTAACAAAGCATTGGACTCGCTCCTCCTCTGTAGGTAGAATCATGGCGGCATGACGAGACAACTCTAGAAATCTGGCCTCGTACTCAGATACAGTCATGGATCCCTGCTCTAATCTCGAGAACTCATCACGGAATCTGTCCCTAATGATTCGTGGAATAAACCTGGCCAGAAAAGGCTCTGAAAATTTCTCCCATGATACTGGTGGAGAACCAACTGGCCTAGTCCCAATGAAAGACCGCCACCACTGTCTAGCTGGCCCATCCAACTGATAAGCTGTGAAGTCTGCTCCTCTAGACTCCACTAAACCCAAGGTCTACAACCTCTCCTAGCAAGTAGCTATAAACTAGTGGGCATCCTCTCCCACAGCCCTTGAGAATCTCAACGGTGACAATCTAAGGAACACACCGAGCATCTTCTGCTCTCACTGAGGCATAACCCCGTCCGAAGGGTCTAACTGAACCACAACTGGGACTAGCGGCTGATGCACCTCTGGAGCTGCTACTGTAGGCTGGTCCTGCTGAACTAGAACCGGCTCTGGAACTGGAACTGGAGGTGGCTGCTGCTGCTGCATACTGCCATTAGCAGCTAATAACTGGGCAAGCATGCCCTGCAGATCTGGGGTGACAACTGGAGCTGGTGGTGGCTGGGCTGATCCCGGCCCCACCGGCTGAGGCGGAATCTACTCTGCTCGAGGCTCCGGCTCCGGCTCCGGAGTCCTCTCTCTACCTCGGCCTGGTGTCACCTCACCACCTTCCCTGCGTGTACGAGCCATCCTATAACAAAAGGACACAAGTGAGATTTCAAGAAATCAACTGGATAACAATGCATGAAAAATATGCAGGGATAAGACAACATCCTAAGGGAAACCTGTAGCCTCCCGAGGATAGTCACGGACGTCTCCGCTCCGATCCGCAGGACTTTACTAGATGCTAGTTCTGTACAAGTGAGACAAATAAGCCTAGGCTCTGATACAAATTTGCCACGACCCAATTTCTCTAGTCATGATGGCGCCTACCAACCCACCAGTAGGCCAGCCAAAACCTTATCTCGGAACTAAACAGTAACAGGACAAAGGGTGGAAACTAATTCATAACCAAGCGAAAGCATACAATAAGAGCAATCACGAAAGCTGGAACGAACCAGACTAAATATATACAACACCTCCCAAAACCTGGAAGTCAGAAGTATAGAACTACTAAAAAGAGTACAAGTCCTGAAAGTGGACCACTAAACAACTCTCTTGAAAACAAAAGACAAGCCAAAATATATAAACAGAAAGAAAATGGTGATCCCAAAATGCCAAGTGCTCACCCTAGTCTCCCGAACTGACAACTCCCGGCCTGATCTTAACACTGATAACTAGTGCTCAGACCTTCATCATGGAAACAAATGAAGAGTGTAGTACGAGTACCAAAAAAACAAGTACCCAATAGACATCATTGGCCGACTGAGCAAGAAGGGTAAAAACAGGCAGACAAAATAGAATCAGCACAAACAGAGGTCAACAAAATAGGAAACGGAAAAGCTGAAAGGAAGCACAAAGAAATAACTAAAATAAATCCAACTTAGCCTCATATAAGAACTGTTGGGCACACCCGTGCACAAGTTTAAATAAAACCTGAACGGACCCCCATAAGTCCGACAGGTACACAGAAGAACTATTCTACAGAAACAAAAGAATAACCAACTCCAGAACAACACTAGGGCCCCGCCCAATCATTACAATCAGTGCCCCGCTCAATCATAAACATCCGAGCCCAGCTCAGCCATAAATATCAGAGCCCAGCTCAGTCATAAATATCATAGCCCAGCTCAGTCATAAATATTAAAGGCCTGCTCAGTCATACATCACGAGCTGGAAATGCCGGACTCTAACTAGGCAATATCAGTCTCGAACTGGCACAAACAGCCCACATTCGACAGTCTAACGCTGGAAATACTGGTTCCATCGAATATGTCGGTTGCGTAGCTGGGACTAGTAGCCTATGCTCCACGGACTCACACTGGAAATAACGAGCTGCATTCGTGTAACTTCAGCTGCGGACCGGAGTGGCCCTACCCCCGTCAGCCTAGCGCTGAAAATCCTGAGTGATAACCGAGTAACGTCAGCCGCGTACTGGAGCCAGCCATCACAAATCGGATAAGCCACAACAACAATGCACCAAGAGACTAAACATCACGGGCCACCACCCTCACATATATACCAACCAAAGTCTCTCAGCCTAGCACAATCCAGCTGACAATCGGTGCAACAATGGCATCTTCCGGCAGTATCCCAAGAATCGCAGCGAGAAGGGGCAAAGAATCGAAAGGTTTGAAAGCCACGAAAACACCTATACTAAGGCTCATAATCTGACCCAAGTCTACTATATCATTCTACAAGGATCTAATCCGTCCAAAACGACGTCAGATACATACTCAAGTAGGCCAGGTACATGGGATTGTGTCAATAATATCCTAGCCTATTCTAAGGCAGAATCACAATAATCAGTCAATCATCAAACAAATTCACCCGGACCCACTCATGCAACATCAGATAGCCACCAACAGATACCCCACAATATGCATATCAACAAATCAAATCAACAGCCCAACCTATAGCATGATACTAGCTCATAACAACCCAACAGTCAACTCTAAACTGAAGAAATCGGGGAACAAGGTAAACAATACTAACTAACCACCCCAGATTCACAAATATCAACCACAATCTAGAATGAAGGGAAGCCGTAAACTACCAAAAAGCTTATCACGCGCGCTCCAAGTCACTCAATTGTAGATTTCCCCTTCCGAACGGCCTCAGACTGGTGCCACGCTACGAAAAATAGAATCACAGCGTCAATACGGTCATTTAGACACCAAAATCAACAAATTCGGAGACAAATCAATTATTGAGTCAAAATCATGCAAAGTGGGACCCGCTCTGGATTTTCCAAAATTGACTCCGTCAAAAGGTCCCAAATCTTTCCCCCAACACTAATCATAAATTAGATCGCTCAATAGGGGTCGGATCCGCTCCTACCTACCAACAAAAATAATTTACAAAAAAATAGCCAAATAGAGACTTACCCTCAATTTCATGCAAAACAAGGAGCACCCCCAACCTAAAACTCATGAAGCCAACAAAAATCCGAACACGTGGGACTTCGAATCACCAAAAATGGAGCTCTAGAACTCGAAGTTTAAAATGAAGAAGAAATCATAACTTGATGGTAGCAGCTTCGAGCTGAATTTTAACTCAAACGAGGGTTCACCAACACAATCTGATCACTCCCTGACGTAGCCACAATCTCCACGATCATACAGGACTTCGAATCACTCAAATCGGAGCTTGGATGAGGGAGAAATCGCCATTTGAAAATGAGGGCTGAAAATTGAAATTTTATGGGTTATAAAACCCGAAACTGGTCGCTAAAGACCATTTCTGGCTGCTAAAAGTTTAAGTTCTGGTCGCTAAAGGTCCGCACCAGCAACCATATTTTTTTTTATTTTTCAATGTCTCCGAACGGACCCTCGGAATTCGTTCAGGACCCGATGATAATAAAACAGATATGCTACCCTACTAAATTCGACATTCTGGACTCAATGGCGCAGTCAGAATTTCCATACGAGGTCGTTTCGACAAAAAGTGGGTCCCACACCCATTATGCCAGTTTTGCCAATTTCTACCGAAGGCCTCAAAATTAGATCGGAAGCTCCCGAAAATTCTGGATATGTCGTTGTAGATCAAACTCGGCAATTCGGAACTAACCGCGCTGTCGAAATTTTTATCCAAGTGCGTTTACCAAAAATGATGACCGAAGTCAACCTTAAGCAAAATTTCGAACACTAAAGAGTTATCTGGCCCAAAAATCACAGCGGAAACCCCGGGACTCGGACGAACCATTATTCTAGCCTAATTTGTCCTCTCAGGAGCTGATAGAACCGTCAGAATTCTCATATGAGGTCATTTACCTGAAGTTATGACCGAAATTAACTTTTCAAGGTTCAAAAGCTCCAAAATAGGAAAACAGGCATAAAACCAAATGAATGACCAGGCGATCGAATAGTCAGTGCCAGCAAGTCATAAATGACTTTGAGTCGCTAGAGGAACGCTCTAAATGACATAAAGAAGGCATTAACACAGAAATGACCTGGAGGGTCATTACAACGTTTATGCTAGAACACATATAAACGTGGTAGAACACATAAACTTGCTGAAATTTAATTCAAGAATTACCTCTTAAAGCGTGAACAAATATCTTCAAGCGAATCCACAAGTTAGACAGACCTTCAAGCAAATCCACAGTCTTCTACAGTGATCCCAAGTTCACATCCGAACTCTCTCAATACTTGGGTGGGCAAGTATGATAGAAACATTTTTTCTTTTTTTTCTAGGATAGGAGAATCCCTATTTATAGAGATTTTCTCCCAATCCAAAAAGGAGAAGAAAACCAGTTTTCTTATAATTTCTTTTTCCATAGGATTCTGAGTTATAGTTAAATATGGGCATTGGCGGGACCACGAATTAATTACTGAGACTTCCTATTATGGAAATAATTAATTTGAACTATTCTTACCATAATAAATTACAAATCATTCTACTAAAAATTCGTAATTGCACTCCTCTATTTATATCTAGAAATTCCCCATTTTACACTTATGTAATTACCCATGTTAAGATTACAGATACTAATCAATAAATTAAATTACTGACAAATTTAATTCAATGATTAATTTCCTTTAGAGCACTGCTTAACTTATTTCATGTGTCGGATTCATAAATCCACTAGCAAGGTTTGACAAGATGAAAACTTATAAGCTTCTCAAAAAGGCATATCAATCAATCTCTATTATGAGACATGGATTCCATCAACTAACTTATTATTTCACCAATATATATTATTATCATCCAACTTATAAGGTATATTGACCCATCTTAGAATCTCACCTTTTAATAAATCAAAACGATAATTAATATATACAGATCATAATAGTTATTTCAAGATTAAGAATATAAGTACATTTAACAGTTTAGAGAATATGCTTTTATCAGTCAGTCGAAAGCAACTATCTCTACTCGGTCCCGTTAAATACATACAAAATGCACTAGCACAAGAATTTGGAACTATACCATTCCCATAATCAAGATAAATTACATATAATCTTGTGCTACAATCGTACCGATGGCATGTCCAATTTTCATCTCAGATTGTGAACAAAATTTTTTATACTTATAAGAACCGATGATTTAATCATCTGTGTATAAGCTAAAACTCTATACACTAAATCATCTACTATATAAGTAAACAGACACCATAAACGAATATATGATCTATTAAAACGGAATAAATAATTATTGTATAATAAAAACTATATCTAAACATATGGTTAATAGTATATATCCCAACACATAAGTCCTGATGCAAAATAGTTCAATTTTTACAATAGCTTTACAAATATTAATTATTTTGCCATCCCCATAATAATTCAATCTGTCATAAGGAACAAAAGTGTGCAATGATTTCTGTTCATAACCTTTTGAGCTCTACAGTTTTAAAAATAAGGGCAATAATGAATTGATTGTGATTAAAAATTATAATGGTTTTGTTTCTTAATGTTGTTTTTTTGGAATATTTTTAAACTTAGACAAATTAATATATTTCAAGGATGACGGTTTTCCTTCTTGTGTCTTATGATATTCTCGAGACAGTGAAATTTATTATTGCTATTATCTCTTATATTGATAGACTATATTTGAGATTTCTCATTTGTTGTTTAATTAATTTAGCATGTTTTGACAAAATATCAAAATTTGTCTCCGTAGGAATGCGTTATTTTGAAAAAAAAAATATATCACTAAAAAGTAACAGGCTCAATTTGATAAATACTTTTTTTTCATTATGTTTGTTCTTTGTCATGTATGAATTTCACGCCTTTTTTATTTTGCAAGTCAAATCTAGTGTACTACTTGAATTATACATAAGAATTTAATAATGTGGTAAGTTGCCATTATGCTTTTAATGCTATCTATTCTTTTTCAAAATATCTAACTTTTATCCTGCATTGACATACTTCAACTTCCACTGCCTCCTACCTTTCTATGTTTTGTTATAGTAGGCACACTAGTATTTACTTTTTGGCACATTAGTATCAATTTTTGTCCTTGGAATTGACATTAAATGTGTATTTTTTTGGGTTTATTATCAAAATGGGGCATCAATACAACACAACTTTGCAATTACTTGGTGACGCCATCACCCAAAATACAAAAAGCCTAGCAAATTATACAACTTGGTGATGCTAACTATGTACCCAAAAAACTCATCTTACAAAAATACTATCTTTGTTACACTTTGACCTAAGGCTGGCATTTGGTGCTTGGCAAGTTGAAGTTGGTCTTCACTATAAGATATTGGAAGGAATTGATTCAAGTCCTCATTGTTGCTTTATGAGAATTTAGCAATAAAATTATTTACTTGGTTTCCCTCTTTAGTAATACTTAGTGATTTGGATTCCATCCCTTTTCTTGTAGTAAATGATGTTGTCCACAATTTGCTTAAGATTCAGGTAAAAGCATCCTCCTTTTACCATGTTCGTGTTCTAAAGTGAAATTAGTATGTCCATTATTTGAGACAATGCCAATTCACTCCGTCATATTGCTACTGCTACATTGAATTGAAAAAGAGAATGTGATGACTAAATCACCATGAGTATCTCTAACAATTCCACCTATACCAAATTTGTTCATATTTTGTGAGAAACTCTCATCAGTGTTCACTTTTATTGTGTTGTGAGGAGCCTTGTTCCGGCAAATTTTTTTCCATCTTTGTACATGTCTGAGCCTTTCCACGAGTTGCAAGGATCTGTCCATTTTGAAATGGACTGAAGTGGTTGGACTATTATAAGTCAGAACAATCTTGTTATTCTAAAATATTAAGCAACGTCATTTATTACCTCAACCCAATTTGACTGGCCCAATTCAGCCCATGTGATGTTTAGCTGCAAATTCATACGTCAGAAACATTATCAAAATATTCTTAAAGAGATATATTTTTTTTGTTTGATATATTATTGTCATCACCCGAGACTACCCCCTAGTCGTTACATCGTGTTTAGATTCACAAGTGACCCTAAACTAACCCATGATAGTGGCATAAGTCATGAGCCATTGAATATGAACATGTAAAAGAACTAAAATGACTTCGCAGAAGCATAATTATGGAATATTGATTCAATATATTTCTGAATAAAGTTTTGTATACAACAATTGTAATCTGAAAAGAATCTAGAATAGACTAAACTAAATAAAACAACTCTAACTAAATATCTATGAAGCCTCTACTAATATTGACTATATGTAGTCAGGCCATGAACCCTCTACTTCCCTTAATCAATACATATGAACAAAAATAAAAAAAATTGGAACTATGGACTAACTTGAGCTCTCGAAATAAGAGAACTCGTCAACTGTTGGCTGAAAGCTGAGATCTGGTTGGCTAGAACCCTTATAGTAAGAACCTGAATCTACATCACATGAAAAATATAGGCAAAAAAAGTATGCAATAAGTATTTTTTGAATGTATAGAGTATGTGAAATATGCATGATAATATGTAAATCTAAACATGATGAATCTAAGATGCTAACTGAATATATAAGTGATATATATAATCTAGTGCAATGACCAAGTAGTAAAGCATGCCACTAATAAATACTGACAGAAATAACTGAATACATAAATTTTTTTTATTAGAATTACAATTCAAACATTGTATTTATTTCACTATTGTTGTTAATTACAATGGAAATCTATATATACAAAAGTTCACGAGAGATAAAGAAGGCAACAAAGTATTAATTAGGATCTTGCTGATTTGGTTCTAACAGTTAGTAGGGGATTGAGGAACTATTATGGAATGAATATTGATTGAGGAAATCCCTGTGAGGTATGAGATTTGATACCAACTAATTAGCTCTTTCCTTATGTGAGTCATAAACAATAGTTGTAACTCTTTCCTTAGTTGTAGGTTGAATATCATTCTTTTCACCCTTTTTCCAGCTAGAGGAAATGATTGAATGTACTCCTAGCTTGTTCCTAAAATGCCGAAATGGGAGTTTTGACAAAGGTTTGGTGAAGATATCGGCAATTTGATGAGATGAGGGAATATATTGAGTTGTCAATGCTTTAATAGCCACCTTCTCACGAACAAAGTGATAGTCGATCTCTATATGCTTTGCGCGGGCATGAAATACTTGATTTATGGTCATGTCGAGTGCACTTTTGTTTTCACAAAAGAGTTCTGGTGGTTCATGGAATTTAATTCCAATATCTTATAGTAAGAAGGTAATCCATACTAGTTATGCCGTTGTACTTGCCATTGACTTATTCTGCTTCAGAACTTGATCTTGAAACTGTTGGTTGCTTCTTTGATGACCAAGAAATAAAATTATCTCCTAGATATGTACAGTAACCAGTAGTGCTTCTTCTAGTGTCCGGAAAACCTGCCCACTCAGCATCACAAAATCCATATAGCTTTAGAGGACTTTCGGCAAACAATTTGATTCCATAGTGCTTTGTTCCTTTGAGATAGAAAAGTATTCTCTTTACTGCTTTCATGTCTCCATCTGTTGGCACATTCAGTTTTTGACATACTTTATTGACTTCATGGACAATGTCAGGACATGTATACGTTAGATATTAAGTGCACCCACCAGACTTCGATATTCCTTTGCTTCAACTAACTTTGAGTCTTCTGGTATTGGTTGTGATTTCAATGCCATTAGTGTATTGAAGTGAGAGCTTTCTATAAGGTTAGCTCAGTTGAGAAGATATTTCATGTACTTGCCTTGGAATAGAGTAATACCTCCTTGAAACTATTGTACTTCTAGCCCAAGAAAGTAATGTAATTTTCCCAAGTACTTCAATATAAATTCCAAGCTGAGTTGAATTATTAATGCATGTATAAACTCTTCATTGTTTCATTTACGCACAATATCATCGACATAAATTAACATGAGCAAAATGATACCCTTTTTTCTTAAAATAAATAAGGAAGAGTCTGCCCACACAACCATTATGAATTAAAAATTCAGACAATATATTGAACCAAGCATGAGGTGCGTGTTTGAGTCCATAGAGTGATTTGTTTAGTTTGCACACATAATTAGGGAGTTTTGGATCCTTAAATCCTAGAAGTTGTTCCATGTACTCAGTGTCTTTTAAAATACCATGGAGGAAGGAATTTTTGACATCCAATTTCCTTATTTTCCAACTTGACGAGATTGCAATAGCTAGCATAAATCTTATGGTAGTATCTCGTACAACTGGATTGTAGGTTTCTTCATAGTCGATGCCTTCCACTTGTGTGTATCCTTGTTCAACCAAGCGGGATTGGTATCGTTCTATAGATTCATCTTCCTTGAATTTGACTTGATAAATCCATTTTGAACCAACTACATTAGTGTTTGCTGGTATGGGCATAAGGGTCCAGGTGTGGCTTTCATGTAGTGCTTCTATCTCTTCTTTCATTGCTTCTTGCCGATGGGAGTGAGAAAGATCATTCTATAAGATTTTGGGGTTGTAACACTACTAGTTGTGATTATGGTGTGGTGATGCAATTTTCCTCGCCGTTTATATTTCTTGTCTCGAATCTGTTGACTTTCATTTGCAAGATTAGGATCTAATTCAAGATCATTCCTCAACTTCATTTGAGTAATAATATGAGTGTCTTTTGAGGCTTGCATTGAACCTGCACATAAATCATTGGAAGTTGTACTTACTTTTTCATTCAGATTTGGTGACTCGTGAAGAGATTGATGTTTAGTTGTTCGAGAATCATTGTGGTTAGATGTTGTATGTCCACTGCTCAAACATTCTAGTTCTTCATCGTCGACTATGAATCTTTCATTTTTTGTTGCATTTTCCAAGTCAGTAGTGAGCTCAATCATTGTAGTATTTTCTGAATCTGAATTATATAGCTGAGGTGACTTCTCATTTTCGGTATTTTCTGAATCTGAATTGTATAGCTGAGGTGACTTCTCATTTTCGTTTTGAGATTTGGTGACACAGTCTTCATCACTTAGAGTACACGAAGCCCCTTTCTGAATCATTGCATCAACTTCTTTAGTAGATCTCAATTGCTGTGCACTTCCTTTTTGAATTATGAAGTCAATCTCTTTCTTTCTCCATGCATCTGAATCTGAAAATGTTGTGACTGCTAGATTTTCCTATATATACATTTCTTTTGAAGTAGAGTATGGAAAAATATTTCCATTAAAAACAACATGTTGTGAAATTCAAATTTTATTAGTTGAGGGATCAAGATATCTGTAACTCTTGTGAATAGAACTGTATCAAGAAAAACACAACGATACGTTTTCTTTGCAAACTTATTTTTTTGTAGTCTCTTAAATATGGAAAGCACCTGCATCCAAAAACCTTCAGATTACCATAGTTAGAATGACGATTAAACAATTTAAAGAAAGGATTTTTCATTTTCAGCGTTCTAGAAGGCATGCGATTTATCAAAAAGCATGTTGTCATAAAAGCATCAACCCAATATTTGGAAGGGAGGTTAGACCTAAATAGCAAGGTGAGACATGTTTCAACTATATGACGATACTTCCTTCAGCCATGCCATTTTGTTCTGGGGTGTATGTGCAATAAAATTGATGATGAATGCCACATTGAGATAAATGATTTTCAAACTCAGTTGAAGTTAATTCACCTCCACCATCACTAATTTTGTATTTTCCTTTCAAACTGATTTTCAATTTGTCTTTGAAATTTAAGAAAGTTCTCAAAGAAATCAGATGTCTTCTTTAGAGGAAAAAGCCATGAGTAACAAGTATAATCATCAACAATAATTGCATAGTATTTAAATTGTTGGCAAGATAGAATTGGAGCAGGACCCTACAAATCACAATGTAATTTATCTAGAGGAAATGTAACATCTCAGACTTGGAAAAGAAAGAAAAACACATATTTTGGGTTGTAGGCATGACCTATAGCTCCCACCTATGGTTGGTAGAAGCATCTACGGACCGTAGATGTCAACCATAGGTAAGAAGGGAGATGAGGTTAAATTTGAAGGAAAAGTGGGGACCTACAGTGGCCATGTATGGGTTGTAGGTAGACCTACCAACCATACATGGGTCCCATTGTTCGAAGGTCCAAAATGATAATTTCTGAATCTACCTGCGGTTGACCACGGACAGTAGGTCTTAATAGTAGATCGAGTCGGCAGTTAATTTTCAGGGACTTTTTGGTGTTTTCCTAATTGTTTTAACCAAATACCATGTCATTTTTCTTCTACCCTAAGTCTTATATGAAGGATTTTAACCTCCAAATTACCCATTCTCAATTGATTCTCCTAATTTCCCAAAACTTGACCAAATTCATCCTCCCAAATCCTCTCAAGTCTAAGGAAGAAGAAGAAGAGCTAGGGTTTCATTCAGATCTCCTTTCTTCATCATTCCTTAGGGCTTCAACTAGGGTATGTAGGGAGTTCATCAATGGGTTACATTCACCCATTGAGTCCCCAGGATTTCTCCAATTCTCCAATTCAATTTCCCAAAATTGATTACATTTTCATTCAATTCTTCATGGGTTCTATTTGTATGGATTCAATTGATTGACTTTGATCTTATTTTAATGATTTAGACTTAATTACATGCTTTTCAACTAATTCCATGTGAACCCATGCATTGATCTATTAATTTTGACTATGAACCCTAATTACATGAATTTATGAAGAAGCTTGAATTTATGAATAGTTTTATGAAATTATGTATGTTTTTATGAAAACAATGTATATGACTCAAGTAAGCTTATAGATGAGGGTATCTATATGTTCTATGAAGCTTGGCCACATAATATGAATGACATCTAGATTTGCCCTCAATGCTTTTGGGCTATTTTCCCAAATTAGGTCTTAAGTAGTATGATATCTGGATATGCCAACAATGATTATAGATCATGCTTTTAAAACTATTTCCATTAGTGGTAGGGCATTTTTAGTATTGAAGTTAATGCATGTGGGCTTTATAAAGCTATTATGAAAATATCATGGATGGTGAAAGGTTTTCTCACGCATTGTCTAGGGAGCTACTCTATGATGTTTCTAGCTTTGATTAGTATCTTAATTGTACTTTTCCATGGATGATAATATGAAAATGATTAATGACTATTCCGTGGGATTTGTGCTTAGCACCGAGTGGACAAGTGGCGATTATCTGTGTCCCACAACTATGTGCCACCATAGGTTTATCCTAGATAGACATTAGCTAGTGGATCCACATATAGCATATGATACGATGTGTAAGGGTTCTACCTTGGCAAGTAGAATTCCCCTTATTTCGGTATGAAGGATATATCGGATTCCATGATATAGCTCACATGGTCTATGTCGATTAATGGTAAACTTCCCAAAAAATGAACTAAGATAATTACAATGTTTTATGAAGCTTCCTTTATGATTTAAATATGCATTGACCATGTTCATGATTTATGAATCTTCTTAAATGATTTTACTATGTTTTAACTTGGTCATGCATTTCATGTTTCCGATTATATCCCCTTATAATCATGTCTCATGTTTTATTGCATTCCCCCCTTACTTAGTACATTCCATGTACTAATGCATACTTGTGCCTACATTGTTTCACTAATGTAGGGCTTGACGACTCTACTCCTTCCGTTCGTGGCTAGTTTATTGCATTAGAGATTTGAAGACTTGGTGAGTCCTTATACTTTGAGGACGATGTCACTTTTATAGCTTTATGTCATTTCCATTTTTAGACTTTGTATGTGATGTATGAGTTACATCCCAATCACTTTCCTTATGATGTATTAGATGACTTATTGAGACAAATGTTAGACTTCTGCTTTGCTTCAAAAACTCTTTGGAAATATGAAATGTTATCTTTTGAACTCTTTAATTCTATTGTCTTGTATGATGTATGCTAAGTGGCTTGTGTAGGGCCTCTCTGGGTCTTATACGCCATGTCACATCTCGAGTGTACTTTGGGTGGTGGAAAATTTTGTATTCAGAGCACAAGGTTTCGAAAGGTCCTAGGATGTCTCATAAGTCACGTCGAGTATAGTCTTGTTCATGAGTGTGAAGCGCGCCACACTTATGAATGAGAGGCTATAAGATGTTTAGGAAACTCCACTTCTTTCATTACTCTAAAGTCATGCCATAGAGTTTATCTCTATAAAGGTCCTCCTCTCCTAAACCCTATTTATGCTTTTCAAAATATGCCTCCATGAAGGAATCCCATGAGAAGGAATGTTCGTGAAAATGTGAGACAAGAGGTTCCTCAAGTACCGGCCAACCCTTTGGCCGAGCAAGTGACTAATGATGAGTTTCGAGCTGCATTTCATGCATTAGCCCAAGCTATGTGGCTCAAGCGAAAAGGGAGGTTGTCACGACCTGATTTTTTGAGTCATGATGGCGCCTACCAACCCACCACTAGGAAAGACAGACCCTATCCCAAAACTTGACACTAATGGAACTGAGAGTGGAAACTAATCTCACTACGCGGAAACATAAGTAAAGGAACATATAAAGGAAAGGCGGAATTGGAAACATCTATATAAAACAACGATACCTCCCAGAACCTGGAAGTCACATGTACAGAGCTACTACAACAGAATACAAGTCCCAAAAGTTGACCACAGAAACAAGATTGTCTCAAAAACGAAAGATAAGCAAACATATACAAACAAAATGAGGCAAGTAATCTCAGGATGCCATTTGCTCACCCTCGCCTGCGGAACAGACTGTTGTAGGCTCGAACTCAATGCTGATAGTTGGTGCTCAGACCTATATCACAAAAATAGATGCAGAGTGTTGCATGAGTACCAAATAACAAGCACTCAGTGGGTATCATAGGCCGATTGAGAAAGAAAGGTAAAAACAGACTAAAAGGATAGAATCTACAATCACAGAGGTCAAGCAAAAATGAAAAGAAGCAGACGAGCGCACTGAAAGTAAAACTAAGTACAGCTAAACTAAACTAAATTGGACCCCCATAAGCCCAGTAGGTACACTCGTGCACAAGTTAAATAAAACCCGAACGAACCCCCATAAACCTGACAGGTATACAAAAGAGCTAGATTTGCGGGACCAAAGGAAACAAACTCCGAAACGAAAAAACCAGTCATCTCCAACCCAACCAACAAGCCTAACTTCCAAAACAACTCACCTAGCCCGCTAGTCACTCTGGGGGCCCTACCCAGCCAGATAAGTGTTGTGGGGGGGGACGATGACCCTTCCAAGATTTTGAAATTCAACCGCCGACTGGGTAACACTCCGGGGGCCCTGTCCCAGTAAGACGAGTGCACCATCTAACACTCCGAGGACCCTATCCCAGCCAGACGAGTGTGCGGTGATGCCAAATTCGAATATAACCTTAGCTAACTGATATCCAATTGCCTTGCCAACTAACACTCCGGGGGCACTGTCCCAGCGAGACAAGTGAGTCAGCTAACACTCCCAGGGGCCCTACCCAGCCAGATAGAGTGTAAGACGAATCAACTCCGTAGAGGATCTTAACTCCCAAACCATTGTGGATCGACGTCCACTACCAACCACAACACCGCAAAACCATCCTCGAAACACCCAAATAGAAAGATAACATGCCTCCGGTAATGCATCAGCATCATAGAAAAAGGGGAGAAAAGACAGACGGATCACAAGTACTACAAAGTCAAAACTAAATTCAACTATCAAACCGAAGTCTGCTATGCCAGTCTACAAGGACCTAGTCCATCCAAATCGACGTCGGATACATACCAAAGTCAACCAGATGCATAGGTCTAAGTAAACACTAGGCTATCCTAAACTAAGCCCAAATATATACTCAAATACAATAACGACCAACTAGAAAATCCGCATGCATCAACATATAAGTGGGCCAACAATAATCCACACAATCACAAATAAGCAACCCCTCCAATAACATGATTCCACCCTGAAAAAGCCTGAAAAACAACCCTAAAGCATGGTTTCTAAGAATAAGACAAGAAATAATAGCTACCCACTCGAGATTCACACAAATCAGCATGTATTTACACAATCAGGCTCAATCTAAAATAAGGGAAGTTGTAGCCTAGCAGAAGGCCGATAGCACGCGCTCCATATCACTCTGTCGGAGTCTTCCCCTTCCGAACGGCCTCGGATTGTTGCCACGCTATCAAAAAAAGAATCGTAGCATCAACACGGTCGTTTAGATACTAAAATCAACAAAATCGGAGACAGACCAATTTCGATGTCAAAATCGGGAATTATGGGACTCACTCTGGAATTTCTAGAATTGACTCCGTGAAGAGGTCCCAAACTCTCCCCCGAGCTTGTGCTCCAAAACAGGACACCCCTCTGGGCTCGAATCAGCTCCATACAACAACAAATCCAAGATGCAAAACTTTACACAATTAGCTTAAGGTTGTGACTTGAGCACTAACCCATGAAGCCAACAAGATTTTGCACACCTGGAACTTTGAATCACCAAAAACCGACTTATAACAGAGAAGATATCAATTTCCAAACATTTCTTCAAATGAGACCCGACCTCCTCTTTTATAACTGCCTGAAACGCTGACCTCCGCGAACACTGCCAAGGGCCCGCGAACGCGTAGGGAAACCATCCACAACTCCGCGAACGCAGCTAGGAACCCTTGAATGCGGAGTAACAACAACTACAACTCTGCGAACGCGGCTAATGATCCGTGAATGCGAAGAGAAAGGCTCCCCAGACCTCCCAAACTTCCGCGAACGTAGAGCCTTGTCCGCGAACGTGGAGAAGAAAGTCTCACACCTCCGCGAATGCAGAGCCAAGCCCCAAAACGTGGAAAATAAAGGCTTACACCTCCGTGAATGCGGAGCCAATTCCGTGAACGCAGAGAAGGAATGGGTCTGCAACATCAGCTGTGCACCAGCTGTGTTTTGGGCATTTCCAAAACTCCGCCGGGGTGCTCGGGATTCGTTTGGAACCCCGTGCACGCAAATGAGATATGCTACCCCATCAAATTTGACATTTTGGACTCAATGGCACAATCGGAATTTCCATACAAGGTTGTTTCGACAAAAAGTGGGTCCCACACCAAAAGCGCCATTTTAGCCAACTTTTACCGAGGGCCTCAGAATTAGATCGGAAGCCTCTGGAAACGCTCGAAAGGTCATCTAGACCAAAATCGGCATTCCAGAACTAACCGCACTGACGGAATTCTCATCCGGGAGCATTTACCAAGAAAGTTGACCAAAGTCAAACTTGAGCAAAATTCCAAAGGTTAAAGCACCAACTGGCCCTAAAGTCACACCGGAAGCCTCGGGACTTGGGCCAATCATGCTTCTGGCTTAATTTCGCCGTTCCGGAGCTAATGGAACTGCCAGAATTCCTTTATGAGGTTGTTTACCTGAGGTTATGACCAAAATCAACTTTTCAAGGTACTCAAGCTCCAAAACAAGAAAACAGACATAAAACTCAAACGAACGACCAGGCGACCGAATAGTCAGTGCCTGCAAATCATAAATGACTTGGGGTCACTGCAGGAACACTCTCTATGAAAAAAAGAAGGCGTTAACACAAAAATGACCGGGAGGGTCATTACATTATCATAGAAATATGAAGCACTTGATGAACTGCTGCGAACTCGGATGGTAGCTCCAACTCATAAGCTACATTACCAACCCTCTTGGACATCCTATAAGAACCAATGTATCATGGACTGAGGTTTCCTTTCTTACCAAACCTCATAACACCCTTCATGGGTGAGACTTTTAGATATACCCAATCATAAACTTCAAAATCCAAATCTCTTCTTCTAACATCAGTATAGGATTTCTGACGACTCTGCACCATTTTCAACCTCTCCTAAATTATCTTCACCTTCTCCATGGTTTGATGAACCAAATCTTGTCCTATCAACTCAGCTTTGCCAAACTCAGATCCGCCAATAGGAGATCTACACTTCCGCCCATATAGATCCTCATACGGAGCCATCTGAATGCTGGAATGGTAACTATTATTGTATGCAAACTCCATGAGAGGCTGGTGGTCATCCGAATTACCTTTGAAATCCTAAACAATGCTCTCAACATGTCCTCTAAGGTTAGAATTGTGCTCTCTACTTGACCATTGGTCTAAGGATAACAAGCGGTATTAAGGTTAACCTTCGAATCCAAACCTTTCTGAAATGACTTCCCAAATCGTGTGGTAAACTAAGCACCTCTATCTAAAATTTGCATAATCTTCTGTTGTATTGGTAGTCTTTACCGGTAAAAAGTGGGCTGATTTGGTCATCCGATCCACAATCACCCAAATGGAATCATGCTGTCTACGAGATCGCGATAAACCAGTAATGAAATCCATATTAATCATCTCCCACTTCCATTCTGGAAGGGATATATTCTGAGCTACACCACATGGCCTTTGATGCTCAGCCTTGACTTGCTAGCAATTTGGGCACTTAGCAACAAACTCGGCAATGCATCTCTTCATGCCATTCTACCAATATATTTCTCTCATGGTACATCTTAGTGGAACCTATATGAATCGAATATTGGGAACTATGGGCTTCTTCCATGATTCTCTCTGGGAAATCATCCACATTTGGAACACACAGTTTACCTTGATACCTCAACACACCATCTCCCCCTTGTGTAAAGACCATAACTTTCTACTTATGCACATTTGCCTTCAACTCAAGTAAAATAGGATCCTTGTCCTGTTTCTCCTTAACTTCTGACACTAATGAGGATTCGGCCCCATTCATCACGACTACTCCACCTTCACTGGAATCTAACAAACAGACTCCCAGAGGTGCAAGTTTGTGAGTTTTCTTAGCCAACTCTTTCCTACCTTCCTCGACATGAGTAGTACTTCCCATGGACAACCTACTCAAGGAATCAGCAATAACATCAGCCTTACCTTGATGGTACAGAATACTTATATCATAATCTTTGAGTAGTTCCATCCATCTCCTTTGTCGAAGGTTTAGCTCCTTCTGACTGAAAACATACTGGAGACTCTTGTGGTCGGTGAACACGTCCACATGAACACTATAGAGATAGTGATGCCATATCTTGAGCGCAAAAACTACTACTGTCAACTCAAGATCATGAGTCGGGTAGTTCTTTTCGAGAATCTTAAGATGTATGGAGGCATAGGCTATAACCTTACCATTCTGCATAATTACACAAGCAAGTCCAACTCTGGATGCATCGCAGTAAAAAATAAAACCCTCTGTACCCTCTGGTAGGGTTAACACAGGAGCAGTAGTTAATTGAGTTTTCAATTCCTGAAAGCTTTTCTCACAAGCTTAAGACCATTGAAACTTAGCTATTTTCTGAGTCAACTTAGTCAACGGGGATGAAATAGATGAAAGCCCCTCGACGAACCTTCTGTAGTAACCAGCCAATCCCAATAAACTCCTTATGTCTGTTTGAGATCTAGGTCTGGGCTAATTCTGCACTGCTTCAATCTTCTGAGTGTCAACTCGAATTCCTTCGCTAGACACAATGTGGCCTAAGAATGTCACAGACTCAAGCCAGAACTCACACATAGAAAACTTGGGATATAACTCTGGACCTTTGAGAATTTGGAGGACTATCCTAAGATGAATAGCATGGTCCTCCTCATTCTTCGAATATATCAACATGTCTTCAATAAATACGATAACAAACATGTCGAGATACTGCTTAAATACTCTGTTCATAAGATCTGTGAATGTTGCAGGTGCGTTAGTCAAACCAAAGGACATAACAAGGGACTCATAATGACTATAACGGGTCATGAATGTTGTCTTTGGGATGTCACTTTCTCTCACTTTCAACTGATGATAGCAAGATCAGAGGTCTATCTTAGAGAAACAAGTGGCACTATGAAGTTGGTCGAAAAGGTCATCAATTCTCGAAAGGGGATACTTATTCTTTATGGTGACCTTGTTCAACAAGCGGTAATCGATACACATCCTAAGGGAACCATCTTCCTTCCTCACGAATAAGATCGGAGAGCCTTAAGGTGAGACACTTGATCGGATGAAACCTTTATCAAAAAGATATCTCAACTGCTCTTTTGACTCAGCTAGAGCCATTCTATATGGCGGAATAGAAATGGGTTGAGTATCAGGAAGAATATCTATTTCGAATTCTATTTCTCTCTCATGAGGGACTCCGAAAAGATCATCTAAAAAGACCTTTGGAAACTCACTCAAAACTGGAACTGACTAAATAGGTGGTATCTCAACACTAAAGTCATTAACTCGGACTGAGTGATAGATGCACCCCTTAGAAACTAACTTTCTAGCCTTAAGGTATGAAATAAAATGGCCTTTAGGCACTGCTGAACTACTCCTCCACTCTAAAATGGGCTCATAAGGAAACTGAAACTTGACTACTCGAGTTCTGCAATCAACAGAGGCATAACAAGCATGAAGCCAGTCCATACCTAGAATAATATCAATGTCCATTATATCTAGCTCAACTAAGTTAGCCATGGTGTCCTTGTGATTGACAAAGATGGTACAATTACGATACACTCTTTCTGCTAGAATAGAATCACCAACATGTATGGAAACACTGAAGGGCTCAAGAAGTTATTAGGGGGAAATGCCAAACTTTATGGCTACATAAGGAGTCACAAAAGACAAACTCGCATCTAGATCAAGTAAGACATAAACATCAAAAGTAAAGACTTTAAGCATACCAGTGACAACATCTTGTGAGTTCTCCTGATCTTGGCGACTAGCTATAGCATACAGAAGGTTCATACCTTTGCCTGTTCCTGAAGTAGCTCCCCTCTAGGTTTTTCTATCTGCTGGAGCTGCTGAAGAAGATTGGGCTCTATTTCCCCCATTACCCTACCTGTTCTTAGGGTATTCTCTCATGAAATGACCCTTCTCACCACACTTAAAACTACCATTGGAGTCATTATGACACTCTCGTAGATAGGTCCTACCACACTTAGCACAAGGTGGGCTCTGAAACCCCTATGTCACACTACCCTAAGACTAAGTACCTTGAGTTCTGAAATTTTTAAAACTCTTATTCCTACGATCATTCTTATTTCTTGGTCTAGGTACACTAGCTGAAGATGGAGCAGGTCCAGATGACCTCTGCTAAAAAGATGACCGATGCCCATTCCCGGTCTTTTGCTAGCTAGTCTTATTTCTTGTTGTCTTGGCCCTCTTGTTGCAAATCTCCTCTCTTTCCTTTCAATTTTCCTCATCTACGTGTTGTACATGAATCATAAGACTAGCTATGTCCATGTGCCCTATCAACATAACTGCTCTCCCCTCCTTATTGGATAAATGGGATAGCCCAGACACAAAAAAACTCATTCTGCTTCTCATATCGCCACCATCTCCGGAGCATAGTGGGATAGCTGAGTGAACTTAAGGCTATACTCTTGCACACTCATAGACTCCTGGTTCAGATTAAGAAACTCTCTTACCTTTGCTTCCCTTAGCTCTCAGAGAAAGAAGCACCCCAAAAAGGCATCTTCAAACACAGCCCAACTCAAAGGTGGTGCTTCCTCTGCCCCATTCTTTTTCCACTAATCATACCATATCCTAGCAACACCTTTGACCTGATATGAGGCTAACTCCACATGCTCTGTATCAATAACACGCATGACCTCAAACACTTTCTGAAGCTCTTCCACAAAGTTCTTTGGATCCTTAGTGACCTTTGACACAGTGAACTCCAAAGGGATTCATTCTGAATAACTCACGGATTCTAGATGTATCAGTTACATCCTGACGACCCGCTCTTGGTCGACCAGCCTGGTTTGCTAGAACCTGAGTTAGCATCTGAATAACATTCCTGAACTCAGCATTGATGACATCTCCCAGAGGAGGTTGCACTTTTCGTGCATTGGGAGCTTCTTGACCTTGAGGATTAGCATTTCTTCTAGCAGTACGACCTCGAACAGATCTTCGTAGAGGCATGATTTGAAAGGGCATGCTTAAGCACGAGTTAGATGAAACTTTTATAGAGTTGAACTCTATCGCACGAACAGGAGTAAGAAGAAAGTGAAATGTTCCTAAAAGTCATAGCCTCCCAATTATAGAGCTGGCGCACTTCACACCAATAAAAAGGACTCTACAAACATGGCATCATAGACATCCTAGGACTCTTGAACTCTGTGCTCTAATACCAAGTTTGTCACGCCCCGAGCCTACACTCTAGACGTGGCCAGCATTCGAGAACCATTTCTGATCCCCAAGTGAATCCTTGGAATGGCTGACTATTTAGCCGAAGACTTACTCAAGCATAAAGAAGTTATATATATATAATTAAACTCAACTAAAATAAATGTCTGGAAATATTTAATAAAGTATAAGTAATAGTTCTCAAGATCTCAAAATAGAAAGAAGCATACTGAGAGACTCACCAACTCTAACTATCTATGAAGCCTCTAATACTAGGATAAATGTCGGGACAAGACCCGAGACAACTCAACCATGACAAAAAAATAAATGTGAAATCCTCCAGAATGAAAGGAGGCTCACCAAAGCTATCTGAAGCGCAAAGTGATCTCAACGAAATGCTTGTTGATGATCCTAAATACCTATATCTGCATCATAAAAGATGCAAATCAAATGACATCTCTACATTTGAATGTACGACTATGTAATATAGCCGAGGTGAAATAACTAATTGAAGGGACTACTATAGGTATGACATAAACTCAACTGGATGTAAAGAATTAAAGGAATGAATCATTTAACTTTACAAAATATTTTCTCATCTGTGAACTTCAACATAATAAGTGATATGTAAATATACACGTTAACTCTATTGGGAGACTCTCTAACCGACAACCGTCACATGAGCTAAATGATAATATAGAACACCTCAACTAAGTGGACCCACTAAGCTCTGCCCGAAGCACTAAGGATTCATCTAAAAAGTATGACTCCGTACCCATGTTGGCAAGACATGGTTTATGGGGGTTGTGAGTTGTCTGAACTCTCCCCCATATCGGTGCTCAACACTACTCCCAATAATATATACTGTTGCCCAAATGTATCAAAAACATTACTCTTTCTCTGGTTTGAGATAATAGCTCAAATTATCCTCTTAAAAGAGGTAACTGCTCTGAAATATCTATGAACTCATTGTTCATTTAGAAAATAAGGTTTCTCTTTGCTTAATGTAAAAATATATTTTGGGTTGAGATAATTACTCAAAAAAGGGCCTCTTTAAGAGGTAACTGCTCAGCACTAAATCTTTCTGAAAACTCTTTTAACTTTTCTCAAAAAACGTCTACTCTTTTTTTTCTTCATGTAAAAATGAAACATCTCGGAAATACATAGTTCCATTATACTCTTTCTCAAACTACTCTTTACTTCCTCAAAACTCAGTTTAAACAATAATATTTTGTTTAAAAGATTATTAATAAGAATTCACTGAGTACTCAAGAATATGGTTCATGTTGAAAAATAGTCATGAACAATCAACTCAATAATCACATTGCACAATGTATTTCAATTCAATGATTAGAGATAGGAATTTAATTAATCAACAACTCAAGAATTTAGAACTCAATATCAACTCATCTCAAGAATACGGAAATCTAAGGATAGAATCCTAGATTGCACTTTTACTGATTTGAAAGTAGATGTAGGGCGTGAGGATGAACTAGTCCAACACTATGATAGCCTTACATACCTGGTAGAACAAAGTTCTTCGGCAAAATCGAAGAAACTTGAAGAACGCTTGAACCCTAGCTTTTCTACTCTTGGAACCTTTCTCTAATGTCTTCAAGTGTTAATGAACGTAAAAGAATTGATTAACACTTTCTAAACCCTTAATTTGGTGTGAAACGACGTAGTTTAGGCTTAGAATATGGGTTACAATGATGTAGTTTAAGTACCAAACACATAGGGGGAAAGACCAAAACGACCCCAACTTTGAAAACTGAAATGGTGCCAAAAATGGACAGTTTCACATGCTGTTTAATGCATCACGGGCCGTTTAATGCTTCACGGCCCGTCTAGTAGGTCGTCAAGTTGCACCTGCCCGACAGGGCTTCACTAAAACTGGCAGAACTTTTTACTCCGAACTTGAAATGAGGCAAACATGGTGGCTTTGGAAAGCGGATTCAAAGACCTTTAATTTACATGGGCCACCTAATTAATTTTTGCTGGGAGATATGATCGTTTGAAGTTTAACAAAAACTCAAAATCTGATGGGCGACTTGTACAGACCACTAAATGGACCGTACAGGTCACCACGGGCAATTTAGTGGCTCGTCTAGGTCACCTTCACCTTGGCTACCTTGGGCAGTACTTTAATGATGCCCAAGACGGGTTGTGGTCCCCTAAATGGGTAGTCTAAGGTCTCGTGAAGGGTCCATGATCCATTTTGGGTTCGTGGACTTGCCTGTTTACCCTTTTTAGCCATTCTCGAAGCCCGAGGTGTTACAAGTAAGCTTATAGATGAGGGTACTTACATGTTCTATGAAGCTTGGCCACATGACATGAATGACATCTAGATTTTCCCTCAATGCTTTTAGGTGATTTTCCCAAATTAGGTCTTAATTAGTATAGTATCCGGATATGCCATCAATAATTATAGATCATTCTTTTGAAATTATTTCCATTAGTAGTAGGGCATTTTTAGTATGAAGTTAATGTCTATGGGCCATATAAAGCTATTATGAAAAGATCATGGATGGTTAAAGTTTTTCTCATGCATGGCCTAAGAAGCTACTCTATGATGTTTCTAGCTTTGATTAGTATCTTAATTGTACTTTTCCATGGATGATAATATGAAAATGATTAATGACTATTTCGTAGGATTTATGCTTAGTACCGAGTGGACAAGCGGCGATTACCCGTGTCCCACAGCTATGTGCCACCATAAGTTTGTCTTAGATAGACATTAGCTAGTGGATCCACATATAGCGTATGATACGATGTGTACGGGTTCTACCTTGGCAAGTAGAATTCCCCTTCTTTCGATATGAGAGATAAACTAGATTCCATGTTATAGCTCACATGGTCTATGTCGGTTAATGGTAAGCTTTCCACAAAATGAACTAAGATAATTACAATGTTTTATGAAGCTTCCTTTATGATTTAAACATGCATTGACCATGTTCATGATTTATGAATCTTCTTAAATGATTATAATATGTTTTAACTTGGTCATGCATTTCATGTTTTTTATTAGGTCCTCTTATGATCATGTCTCATGTTTTATTGCTTCTCCTCATACTTAGTACATTCCATGTACTAATGTCTACTTGTTCCTACATGGTTTCACTAATGTAGGGCTTGACGGCTCTACTCTTTCCGTTCGTGGCTAGTTGATTGCATTAGAGATTTGATGACTTGGTAAGTCCTCATACTTCGAGGACGATATCACTTTTATAGCTTTATTTCATTTCCGTTTTTAGACTTTATATGTGATGTATGAGTTACGCCCCAATCACTTTCCTTATGATGTATTAGATAGCTTATTGAGACAAACGTTAGAATTCTGCTTTGCTTCAAAAACTCTTTGGAAATATTAAATGTTATCTTTTGAACTCTTTAATTCTATTATCTTGTGTGATGTATGCTAAGTGGCTTGTGTAGGCCTCTCGGGGTCTTATATGCCATGCCGCGTCTAGGGTGTACTTTGGGTCGTGACAGGAAATCTCGAAACTTTATTTGATGAAAAAAAAGGAATTGTGCAATTATTTTCCATTTGGCAACTAATACAAAGAGATTTTCTTTTTCCCTCCTAGAAACATTAATTAAATTTCTTGAGTGTAGAAGCTTCAAAAGTTTTGGATGAGGGTGACCTATTCTCTTGTGCCAAATATTTTCAGAGGCAAGATTTTTGAAAACATAAAAAGCTTGATGTTTTTATTTCATGTAGTGCATAAAACCCTCCATATTTTCATCCTTTAGCAAGTAATTTACCCTCCCGTTACTTAAAAAAAGAATTGTTAGCATTGAACAAAATGGTACAAGCATTATCTTGAGCTAATTGTCCCACAAATATCAGCTTCTTTTTAATATGTAACACCCCCAGTTTTTGAAAAGAAAGAAAATGCAGTTTTAAAATTTTTCTGGTGCCAGTGACAACGGAGGCCATCTACGGACCGTAGGTGGAGTGACGGGCCGTAGATGGGAACCGTCGATGGCCCTGCCAACTTTATGAATTTTGAGTTTCTGAACCTTGACCTACGGAGTAGCAGGACGATTTGTAGTTTGGTGGACAAGCCGTAGATGGGTTCCGTAGATGCCTTCCAGACTTACCTAAATTTTCAGTCCAAAACAAACTTTCTGAATCGATTGACGGAAGAACAGGACGGTCCGTCAGTGGATGTACGAACCGTAGGTCCTGTCCGTCGATTGGCCCCGACAGTTTTATTTAAGGGCCTTCTGGACTTTTCCCTAAATGTTTATTACTTATACTAGACGATTTTGCCCCTTTACCTTGGCCCTATTTATATTTTCTAAGCCCTAATCCCTTCATTCAACCTCTCATCTCCAAAAAATATTCCTCTCTCTAGAAGAACAAGAAGGAGAAGAAGAGAGCTAGGGTTCTCATCAAGGTCATCAATCCTCCTTTTATTTCAAGGCATTGGCATTGAGGTATGATAGTATTTACCATTTGGAGTCTTTCCTCCAATGGGTCCTCTTTTCCTTAACGTTCTCAAGGTTTAGTCTTGCCCAAGAGAGCTAGGGTTTTGACAAATTCTTATGGGTTCTTCATTATGCTTTTCATTGTTGATGTTATGGCTGATAGGCACGATCTAGCGTGGAAAGTAAGCTAGTACGTGATTTAGCGTGGTTTAATGCAACTTGATGAATCCTATGAGCTTATGCTAAGTTTCCCCCAATTTATGATTGTGGGTTGATTGAGAAAAGACGAATTGCATGAACTCTTTGTGAATTGAGTTAAGGATTATGATTATCAAGCTATGAATTTCATGTGAAACTATGAATGATGTAAAGAGGATATTTTATGAAAAGATGCATGTTGAATCAAAATCTATGATTTTCCTCTATTATGTGGGTTCCCTCAATTATGACTAAAGTGCCTTGATTTATGGCTTTCTAAGTATTAGCTTGCATTGAATTGCCTGTTTTGAGGTGAAGCTTATGAACCCATGATTTATGAGTTAAGAGCATGATGAACTATGTAAATATGAAGCTTGTGAACTCATGCATGTTTTATGAAGTTTATGATATGTTAGTGCAATTGTTGAGTTGTGAAAGGGTTTCTCATGTAATGCTCAACCTATGAATGTGAAAAGTTTTCTCACACGTAATAATTCATAACTTGTTGAAAGGCTTGCTCAACTAAGCTTGAATCCTTGATCAAGGAACTATTCTATGAAGGGACAAGAGGTGATTACCCATGTCTACTAATAATGAAATCACGACTAATAGAAGAACAAGAGGCGATTACCCATGTTCTTAAGGAGCTATTCTAATGAATGAAAGGACAAGAGGCGATTACCCATGTACCCTAATGTAGACAAAGCTTTGATTACCCAAGTCTACCAATAATGAGTTTATGACTAATGTAGACAAGAGGCGATTACCCATATCTACCTAAGATAAAATGAACTATGCTAAATCCGTGGGAAGTATGCTTAGTACCGAGTGGACAAGTGGTGATTACCCATGTCCCATAACCTATGTTCCACCACAGGGTGATGGTCTATGATAGACACTAGCTAGTGGATCCACATAAGCTAAGAACTTCATGGTCTTACCTTGGAAAGTAGGACACCCCTTTTCGGTGTGGGGCAGACACCGGATTCCATGTTGATAGCTCACATGGTCTTATATGTCGGTTAAGGCTATTTCCCCACAACTAATGAACAAGTGTTATGATGATGATCTAAGGTAAAGTAAAGGAAAGATGAATAGCTTGTCTTGGCCATGGTTTATGCTTCATGTTTTCTTATGTTCTATCATGTTTTAGCTTTGCCATTACATGTCATGATTATATGTCATTCTAGCCTGGTTTATATTCCCTTTGTGCATTGTTATCATACTTGGTACTTGATTGTACTAACGCATACTTTTGCCTACATTGATTCTATTGATAGAGGACTTGGCGGTTCTTCTCATCCCACTCGTGGCTAGTCAGTTCCAGTGATAGTGAAGACTTGGTGAGGCCTCCTATGTCCGAGGACCTAACCTTGTTACGTTTTCATGCTTTCCGTTATACTTTTGGATATTGTACTGGGCTACGTCCCAAACCTTCATTTCTATTCTATTATGTTAGATGGCTTGAGACATGAGATGTAGACTTCCGCTTATGTTTTCTCAAACTCTGTTGTGATTTTTTCTTTTGGACTCTTTAATTTCTACTATCTTGAATGAATGTATGCTAAGTGGCTTGAATGAGGCCTTTCGGGGTCTTATATGCATGTCACGTCTAGGGGGTACCTTGGGTCGTGACAAGCTAGGTATTCAGAGCACAAGGTTTTAGAAAGATTCTACGATGTCTCATAAGCCACGTAGAGTAGAGTCTTGTTCATGAGTGTGAAGCGTGCCACATTTATGAATGAGAGGCTACAAGATGATTAGGAAACTCCACTTCTTCATTATCCTTAAGTAGTGCATAGAGTGTTACTCTATATGCCCCTCTCTCCTAATCTCTATCCTACGCATTTCAGGATATGGCGTCTCGAGGAGCTTATACTCGAAGGAATGCGAGAGAGAGTGAAGAGCAAGAAACTCCTCCTCAAGTTCCTCAAGTTTCGGCCGATCCTTTGGCCGAGCAAGTAACCAATGCGGAGTTCAGGGCTGCTTTTCAGGTGTTGGCCAAAGCCGTGGTGGCTCAAGCCAATAGGGAAGTTGTGCCTCCCGTGAACCCAAATGTGGGTATGGCGGCGTCAAGAGTGAGGGACTTCACCAGGATGAACCCTCCGGAGTTTCATGGTTCTAAAGTGGAGGAAGATCCTCAAGAGTTTATTAATGAGGTTTATAAAGTGTTGATGATCATGGGAGTGTCACCTACGGAAAAGGCGGAATTGGCCGCCTACCAACTCAAAGGTGTCGCTCAAATTTGGTACAACCAATGGAAGAGTGAGATGGCGGCTGATGAAGGTTCTCTGGAGTGGGAGAAATTCAAGGGTGCTTTCCTCGATAGATTATTTCCCCTTGAGATGAGGGAGGCTAAGGTACTCGAGTTCATCAACCTTCGTCAAGGGAGTATGGGTGTGAAAGAGTATGCTTTGATGTTCACACAGTTGGCTCGATATGCTCCTTCTATGGTTGCCGATCCTAGGGCAAGAATGAGAAAATTTGTTTCGGGTGTGTCTGAAATAGTGGTCAAGGAGTGTCGTACCGCCATGCTTATTAATGATATGGATATTTCTCGCCTCATGATTCATGCACAACAAATAGAGGAGGAGAAGCTCAAGGAAAGGTCTAGGGACTTCAAGAGGGCTAAGACCGGTGATGGTGGATTCTCTCATTCAAGGTCCGATGGACATGGTCGTTTTAAGCCTAGACAAAGGCTCTCTAATCAAGGTCCTTCCAATGCCCCTCCTAAGTTCAATAAAGAAAGGGTGTTTAACCCTAGGCCGCAAGGAGGAAATGGTAGTGGCTCCTCATTGCCTACTTGTGCCAAGTGTGGGAGGAAACACGAGGGTACTTGTCTAGCCGATTCAAATGCATGTTTTGGATGTGGTAAGACGGGTCATAAAGTAAGGGATTGTCCCTTGGCTACTAAGAAGAGAGGAGAAAATCATCGAAGGGCTCAACCCCAAAATCTTGCAAGTTCTAGTGGAAATCAAAAGCAAAACCGGTTCTATGCACTTCAGGCCCATCATGAGCAAGAGGGTTCTCCAGATGTGGTTACCGGTATGTTGAAAATCTTTCACTTTGATGTTTATACCTTGCGTGATCCCGGTGCTACGTTGTCTTTTGTGATGCCTTATGTAGCTATGAAGTTTGATGTTGTTCCGGATGTGTTGTTAGATCCATTCCATGTCTCTACTCCTATTGGTGAATCTATTGTGGCTAAGAGATTCTATAGAAATTGTTCCGTCTTTTTATTCCATAGAGTCACTCACGTGGATCTTGTAGAGCTTGATATGCTAGACTTCGATGTTATTCTCGGGATGGATTGATTGTATTCTTGTTATGCCTCTATTGATCGTAGGACCCGAATGGTCAAGTTCCAATTTCCATATGAGCCTATCCTGGAGTGGAAAGGTGGAAATTCTACGCTTAAGGGTCTATTTGTTTCTTATCTACAAGCTAGAAAGATGATTTCTAAGGGCTGAATGTACCATCTTGTTAGGGTGAGGGATGTGAATTTCGAAACCCCTACTCTTGAGTCAGTCCCCATTGTTAATGAATTTCTGAAAGTGTTTCCCGATGATTTACCCGGTGTTCCTCCCGAGAGGGAAATAGACTTCGGTATTGACCTTCTCCCTGATACGCAACCTATCTCTATTCCTCCTTATAGAATGGCTCTGGCAGAACTTAAGGAACTAAAAGAGCAATTGAAAGATTTGTTGGATAAGGGTTTCATCCGACCAAGTATTTCTCTATGGGGTGCTTCGGTCTTGTTTGTTAGAAAGAAAGATGGGTCACTCCGTATGTATATTGACTACCGCCAATTGAATAAGGTTACTATCAAGAATAAGTACCCTCTCCCGAGAATTGATGATTTGTTTGACCAACTCCAAGGGGCTAGTTATTTCTTTAAGATTGATCTTCGTTCGGGCTATCACCAATTGAAGGTAAGGGATGATGACATTCCGAAAACAACTTTCTTGACAAGATATGGGCACAATGAGTTTCTAGTGATGTCTTTTGGGTTGACTAATGCTCCGGCCACGTTCATGGATTTGATGAATCGAGTGTTTAGACAATACCTTGATATTTTCGTCATTGTGTTTATAGATGATATCTTGATTTACTCAAGGAGCGATAGTGAGCATGTTGATCATTTGAGGATTGTGTTGTAAGTTCTCAAGGACCAACTCTTTGCTAAGTTCGAGAAATGTGAGTTTTGGTTAAGGTCCGTAGCATTCCTTGGTCACATCATTTCCGGTAAAGGTGTCGAGGTAGATCCTAAGAAGACGGATACGGTTAAGAATTGGCCTAGACCTCTATCACCTTCGGATATTCGTAGTTTCTTGGGTTTAGACGGTTACTATCGAAGGTTTGTTGAAGGGTTTTCTTCAATTACTTCACCATTGACGAATCTAACTAAAAAGAAGGCTAAGTTTGCTTGGTCCAAAAGGTGTGAAGCGAGTTTTCAAGAGTTGAAGGATAGACTTACCTCGGCTCCGGTGTTGACCCTACCGAAAGGGTCCGATGGGTTTGTGGTCCATTGTGATGCTTCCAGAATTGGGTTAGGGTCTGTACTTATGCAAAATGGAAAAGTCATTCTTATGCTTCAAGGCAACTAAAGATGCATGAAAAGAATTACCCTACTCATGATTTGGAGCTAGCGGCAGTTGTGTTTTCTCTAAAAATATGGCGGCATTACTTGTATGGTGTCCATGTTGACGTCTTTACCGACCATAAGAGTTTGCAATATGTATTCAAGCAAAAGGATCTAAATCTTCGCCAACGAAGGTGGCTTGAGCTATTAAAGGACTATGACATGAATGTCCTCTATCACCCTGGCAAGCCTAACGTGGTGGCAGATGCTCTTAGTCGGATGTCAATGGTTAGTGTTGCCCATATTGAGGATGGTAAAAGGGAACTAGTTTGTGATGTTCATAGATTGGCCCATTTGGGTGTGCGATTAGTTGATTCCACCCAAGGTGGTGTTATGGTCCACAATGGTTCAAAATCTTCCTATGTGCAGGATGTGAAAGCTAAGAAAGATCTTGATCCGAACCTAGTCGAATTGAAAGAAGCGGTGCTAAAGAAGTCCATTAAGGCTTTCTCCCAAGGGGGAGATGGAGTGCTCAGATATCAGGGTCTTTTATGTGTCCCTATTGTAGATGACCTAAGAGGAAAAATCTTGATTAAGGCCCATGGTTCTAGTTATTCCATTCACCCGGGAGCTACCAAGATGTACCGTGACTTGCGGGAGATCTATTGGTGGAGTGGGATGAAGAAGGATATTGCGGGATTTGTGGCTAGATGTCCTAATTGCCAGCAAGTGAAAGTTGAACACCAAAGACTGGAAGGTCTGTCACAAGATATTGACATTCCTACTTGGAAGTGGGAAGATGTGAACATGGACTTTATTGTTGGCTTGCCGCGCACTCGGTGCCAGTATGATTCGATTTGGGTGGTTGTAGATCGTATGACGAAATCAGCCTATTTCATTCCTGTCAAGGTTTCTCACTCAGCGGAGGATTATCGTAAGTTGTACTTGAGGGAGATGGTTAGGTTGCATGGAGTGCCTTTATCCATTATCTCCGATCGTGGTACACAGTTTACTTCTCAGTTTTTGAAATCTTTCCAAAAGGGCCTCGGTACTCATGTTAAACTTAGCACGGCCTTTCATCCCCAAACCGATGGGCAAGCGGAGCGTACCATCCAAACTTTGGAAGATATGTTGAGAGCTTGTACAATTGACTTCAAGGGTAATTGGGATTATCATTTGCCTTTGACTGAGTTTGCTTATAATAACAGCTACCATTCTAGTATTTGTATGGCTCCATTTGAAGCTCTCTATGGTAGGAGGTGTAGATCCCCCATAGGTTGGTTCGAAATTGGGGAAGTTGCTTTGATAGGCCCCGAGTTAGTGCATGAAGCCATGGAGAAAGTTCGGTTTATTAGAGAAAGGCTGAAAACGGCACAAAGTCAACAAAAGTCTTATGCCGATGTTAGGAGAAAAGAATTAGAATTTGATGTTGATGATTGGGTTTACTTGAAAATTTCACCTATGAAAGGTGTAATGAGACTTGGGAAGAAAGGGAAGCTTAGTCCCCGTTATGTAGGCCCATATCAGATTTTGAGGCATCTTGGTAAAGTTGCTTATGAGATAGATTTGCCTAATGAGTTGGCATCGGTACATCCGGTTTTCCATGTCACATTGTTGAGAAAGTGTGTTGGCGATCCATTGACTATAGTGCCTTTAGAAGATCTTGGCATTAAGGATAGCCTTTCTTATGAAGAGGTTCCGATTGAGAATCTAGACTGACAAGTCCAGAAGTTAAGAAATAAAGAAATTGCTTCCGTGAAAGTTCTATGGAGGAATCAATTAGTTGAGGATGCTACTTGGGAGGCCGAGGCCGATATGATGTCCCGCTATCCTCATCTCTTTCCTTCCAATCCTTCTCTAGCTTGAGGTACCTAGTTCCTCATGGTTCATTCTTTTGGTCACATGTGTCATAGTTGATTTCCATGATTCCTTGATTTATGCATGTTCATGAAGAGTCTAACATGATATATGTGCATTGAGTATGAGTTGCATAAAGTCTTCATGAATTTTGTATTGAGCATGCTTTAGCTTGGAGTTGATGTTTCCTCCTCGGATATGTGCATTTATGTGCTTGCATGCTAGGTTGGGTTGTTAGTCCGAGTGTATCGCCCTTCTCAGGATATCCAGGTTCTCATTCGAAGACGAATGTTCCCAAGGGGGAGATATTGTAACACCCCCAGTTTTTTAAAAGAAAGAAAATGTTGTTTTAAAATTTTTCTTGTGCCAGTGACGACGGAGGCCATCTACGGACCGTAGGTGGAGTGACGGGCCATAGATGGGAACCGTCATGGCCCTGCCAACTTTATGAATTTTGAGTTTCTAAACCTTGACCTACGGAATAGCAGGAAGGTTCGTAGTTCGGTTGACGGGCCGTATATGGGTTCCGTAGATGCCTTCCAGACTTAGCTAAATTTTTAGTCCCAAACGAACTTTCTGAATCGATTGACGGAAGAGCAGGACGGTCCGTCAGTGGATGTACGGACCGTAGGTCCTGTCCGTTGATTGGCCCCAACAGTTTTATTTAAGGGCTTTTTCGACTTTTCCCTAAATGTTTATTCCTTATACTAGACGATTTTACCCCTTAACCTTGGCCCTATTTATATTTTCTAAGCCCTAATCCCTTCATTCTAACTCTCATCTCCCAAAAATATTCCTCTCTCTAGAAGATCAAGGAGGAGAAGAAGAGAGCTAGGGTTCTCATCAAGGTCATCAATCCTCCTTTTATTTCAAGGCATTGGCATTGAGGTATGATAGTATTTACCATTTGGAGTCTTTCCTTCAATGGGTCCTCTTTTCCTTAAGGTTCTCAAGGTTTAGTCTTGCCCAAGAGAGCTAGGGTTTTGACAAATTCTTATGGGTTCTTCATTATGCTTTCCATTTTTGATGTTATGGTTGATAGTGCACGATCAAGCGTGGTAAAGTAAGCTAGTGCACGATTTAGCGTGGTTTACATGCAACTTGATGAATCCCATGAGCTTATGCTAAGTTTCCCCCAATTTATGATTATGTTTATGATTATGGGTTGATTGAGAAAAGACGAATTGCATGAACTCTTTGTGAATTGAGTTAAGGATTATGATTATCAAGCTATAAATTTCATGTGAGACTATGAATGATGAAAAGAGGATATTTTATGAAAAGATGCATGTTGAATCAAAAGCTATGATTTTTCTCTATTATGTGAGTTCTCTCAATTATGACTAAAGTTCCTTTATTTATGGCTTTCTAAGTATTAGATTGCATTGAATTGCCTGTTTTGGGGTGAAGCTTATGTACCCATGATTTATGAGTTAAGAGCATGATGAGCTATGTAAATATGAAGCTTGTGAACTCATGCATGTTTTATGAAGTTTATGATATGTTAGTGCAACTGTTGAGTTGTGAAAGGGTTTCTTATTTAATGCTCAACCTATGAATGTGAAAGGTTTTCTCACACGTAATAATTCATAACTTATTGACAGGCTTGCTCAACTAAGCTTGAATCCTTGATCAAGGAACTATTCTATGAAGGGACAAGAGGCGATTACCCATGTTCCCTAATGTAGACAAGAGGTGATTACCCATGTCTACTAATAATGAAATCACGACTAATAGAAGAACAAGAGGCGATTACCCATGTTCTTAAGGAGCTATTCTAATGAATGAAGGGACAAGAGGCGATTACCCATGTACCCTAATGTAGACAAAGCGGCGATCACCCAAGTCTACCAATAATTAGTTTATGACTAATGTAGACAAGAGGCGATTACCCATGTCTACCTAAGATAAAATGAACTATGATAAATCCGTGGGAAGTATGCTTAGTACCGAGTGGACAAGTGGTGATTACCCATGTCCCATAACCTATGTGCCACCATAGGGTGATGGTCTATAATAGACACTAGCTAGTGGATCCACATAAGCTAAGAAGTTCATGGTCTTACCTTGGAAAGTAGGACACCCCTTTTCGGTGTGGGGAAGACACCGAATTCTATGGTGATAGCTCACATGGTCTTATATGTCGGTTAAGGCTATTTCCCCACAACTAATGAACAAGTGTTATGATGATGATCTAAGGTAAAGTAAAGGAAAGATGAATAGCTTGTCTTGGCCATGGTTTATGCTTCATGTTTTCTTATGTTCTATCATGTTTTAGCTTTGCCATTACATGTCATGATTATGTCATTCTAGCATGGTTTATATGCCCTTTGTGCATTGCTATCATACTTGGTACTTGATTGTACTTACGCATACTTTTGCCTACATTGATTCTATTGATGTAGGACTTGGTGGTTCTTCTCATCCCACTCGTAGCTAGTCAGTTCCAGTGATAGTGAAGACTTGGTGCGGCCTCCTATGTCCGAGGACCTAACCTTGTCACGTTTTCATGCTTTCCGTTATACTTTTGGATATTGTACTAGGATGCGTCCCAAACCTTCATTTCTATTCTATTATGTTAGATGGCTTGAGACATGAGATGTAGACTTCCGCTGTTTTCTTAAACTCTGTTGTGATTTTATCTTTTGGACTCTTTAATTTCTACTATCTTGTATGAATGTATGCTAAGTGGCTTGTATGAGGCCTTTCGGGGTCTTGTATGCCATGTCACGTCTAGGGGGTACCTTGGGTTGTGACATAATGTTTGGAACAACCAGAACATTTTTAAGGTTTAATGTACCATTTTGAGTCTCATATTTTCCTTAACAAATATGAGAAATATTCAATCTTTCTCCGTTACCAACAAGATTTGTATCATTACCCCTATATGACATGACTTAAGAGAGTTCACATGTGTTGTTTAAAATGTCTGTTGTTGCTCGCGAATCTGCATAGAGATTTAGATCTTCATTAGCTTTGAAACTCATTGCAGCTAGTGCCTTTGGCAAATGGTCCTCTGATTGGAATGAATGATCGAACCGATTCCAACATTCAAGGGCAGTGTGATTGAGCTTTCCACATATTTGATATTTCACAATGTTTTCTCCTTGTTGGTGTGGCGAGGTTTGTTTCCAATTGGAGTTTTTCGCAATCTGCTAATTTTTATTTTCATTGAAGTTAGAGTTTTGGTAAGGGTTTGGATTGTACCTTGATGCTGGATTGAATCCTCTGCCCCTAGAACTGAATTTGCCTCCAGCTCGACCCTGTCCTCGTCCTCTTTGGCCGACAAAGGCTTGGTCATGACGTGACATTCTTTCTTTTTCTTCATTTCTGTTATTGAACATTTGTTCATATGCTTGCAAGGATAAAAAAACTGATGATAAGTGGGATAAGGTGGTTTGGTTAGCATAGCAGTTCGGAAGTCTTGATATCTCGGTCCAAGACCTCTAGCTAACTGAAACACCTTTTTTGTTTCATTTGTTGGTTTTTTGATTGCCGCAAGACTATCACAAACACCCTTGTACTTCTTAAGATATTCATCTAGTGAGAAGCTTCCCTTTTTAAAAGTCATCAAGGTATTAACAAGCATCATTTGTTTTTCTACATTATGAGGAAGAATTTGTTCTTCAATAGATTTCTATACCTTGTGAACCGAGGTTATATTTTCAAGGGAAATCAGTACCTCTATCACGACCTAAAATATCCTCTAGATGTGAAATGGCGTATAGGATCCCAAGAGGCCCCACACAAGCCACTTAGCATACATCATACAAGATAATAGAAACAGAGGAGTTTAAAAATAACATTTCATATAAAAGAGTTTGACAAAAAGCGAAAGTCTAAGCATAAGTCTCAATAAGTCATCTAGTACATCAATAGATGAATTTGGGGCATAACCCATACAAAGTATGAAATGAAAATGACATAAAACAATAAAAGAGTCTCGGTCCTTGAAACATGAGGACTCACCAATCTTCAAAGTCAATAGAATCACTTTGCCACGAGAATGCAAGGTAGGAACGTCGGACCCTACATTCATGAGATAATGTAGGCAAAAGTATGTGTTAGTACTTGGAATGTACCAAGTAAGATAGCAATGCACAAGAGTTATGAAATCATGCTAAAAAGGGACTGTAAATGACATGCAATGACCAAGCTAAATCATAAATCAACATGTTAGAAAACATAAGTCATAACCATGGTCAATGCAAGCTAAACATCATTAAAAACATTTGAGATACTTTTAGAAAGTAACCTTAGTTCATTATTGTGGAAAGTTAGCCTTAACCAACATAGACTATGTGAGCTATAACATGGAATCCGGTGTCTATCCCACACCGAAAAGAGATTGTCCTACTTGTCAAGGTAAGGACCATGAATTTTTGAGCTAAAGTGGATCTACTAGCAATGTCTATCTAAGACAATCATCCATTGGTGGCACATAGTTTATGGGACATGGGTAATCGCCACTTGTCCACTCGGTGCTAAGCATATTTCCCACGGAATAGTCATTAAACATATTCATCTTATTATCCATGGAAAGGCACAACTTAGTAACCAATCCAAGCTAGAGTTCATTAGGATAGCCCCTTATTCATTGATTCAACTTAGGTGAGAAAACCTTTCAACCTTATGAATCCTTTATGTGAGAAACCCTTTCACAATCATGTTTCAAGTAGTATGTGAGAAATCTTTTCACAAAAAAACAACAACATCGATGCTTTATTCTCAAAGAAACCTCAAATCAATTATATCAACTTCATGATAAAACATGAATAACTTCATAAATTCATCTTTCATAGTCCAACAGCCTCATCATTTGTTCATAGTCTAGAAATCATGGATCATGCATGGGTTCATGTGAATTTAACTCAAAAACATGTAATTACTTCAATTCATACATAAAAAGATAGAAAACGATCAATTGGATCATAATTGAAAAGAACCTATGAGATTGAATAAAACCCTAATTTCAATACGAGATACTAACTTGTAAAATTGGAGAATTTAGACACCATATGTAGGAAAGGACTCCATAGGTGAATACTATCATACCTTATAGCTAGAAGCCCAAAAATAATGGAGGATTGGAGACTTGAATGAAACCCTAGATTTTCTTCTTCTTCCTTGGACTTGAGAGGGTTTGAGAGGATGAACTAATTGGTCAATCTTTAGGGATTCAGGAGAATGAGTTATAATGGGTGAATTGGGGGTTCAAAACATTTATATAAGGCTTAGGGTTGAAGACAAAATGATATAGTATTGAATTAAAACAATTAGTAAAAGACACAAAAGCCCTTTTAAAATAAATGTCGGACTCGACCTACGGTCCGTAGGTCCTTCTACGGACCGTCTTGGTCAACCATAAAAAGATTCAGAAACTTATTATGTGGACCAACTTTTGACGGATCCCATGTACGGCTCGTAGGTCTTCCTACGGTCCGTACATGCCAATCGTAGAAACCTACTTTAAGCCTTAAAATTTAACTAAGTCTAGGAGTGACCTACGAGACCTACCTATGACTCGTAGAAAGGTTGACGGACTATCCTGGCTAACCGTCAAAAGGATTCTGAGACTTGATTTAAGAAATTATCTTCCCACTTTCTACGGTTGTCATCTACGGCCCGTAAAAGCTTCTACGGTTCGTAGTTGGGAATCGTAGACACAGCCTGCAGCCTAGAAATTTATTTTCTCCCTTTCCCAAATCCGAGGTGTTACAGTTTCAATGTTCCTTAGTAGTCATGACTTTAATAAACCATCATTCTTTACCCAGAGAGTATAATTTCGATTTGGCTCAACTCTCTGTCATCTTTGGTGATCTCTTTTGCTGGTTCGCTACCTTCGATCAAATGATGTGCCGTGTCTAAACTTTGAATTAATGGCTCTATTTGAGATCACCATATCATGTAATTGAAGTTTTCAAGTTTCATAGAATAAGACTGGAACACTGATGAAGAACTTGTAGAGTAAGTTCAGGTTAAGTGGTGATGACAACAGTAGAAGAGACCATGTGGTTAATCTCTCGTGTGGCATTGATACCAAGAAAAAAATTATCAAAATTAAAATTCAAACGTTGTATTTCTTTCATTGTTGCTTTTAATTACAACAGAAATCATATATATAAAAGCTCACGAGAGATGAGAAAGGCAAAAAAAGATTAACTAGGATCTTGTTGATTTGGTTCTAACACTTAGAAGCGGATTGAGGAACTATTATTGAATGAATCTTGATTGAGGAAATTCGCACCTTGAATGAGATTTGATACCAACTGATTAACTCTTTCCTTAATTCAGATTTGGGCCGTGTAGGGCCCCACTCGGGGGAAAGTGCTTCTACGAAAGATTTTTCCATATCTAAGACTCGAACCCAGACCTGTGGTTAAGGGAGGAGCAACCACATCCGCTGCACAACATCCGTTTATGGTGTATATGTGTTAGAATTAATTCTATCACTACTTACACTAGATTGAAATTTGTTGAATAAGTTTTTCAATATATATTATTGTATTATTCATTTGAAAAAAAAATGCACTGGAGGTATAACATTTCATATATATACACACACACACATCTTTCTAACGAGTCTACATAAGTTACCATGGATACACGTGTAACACTCGTGCCCAGAACTAGTATTTGGGGACTTACAAATCTTGGGGCCTAAAGCAGGTGTTTTATTGCTTTATGCTTTAGCGAGCAGTGAGCAGTGCATATATTATATATATACACAATTTTGTTAATAGTTTAATCAATTGGATGAACAACTATTTATGTTAATTCCTCAAAAATTATATTCTAAGGAGTTGCAAACTTTTGCTACTTTTATTTTCAAAACTAAATATGTATGTGTTTTTTTATATTATTAATATAGAAAACAAGCGCCTAGAAAATAGTATAATTTAAAAAATGAAGTGATCAATAAAAATCAACATGTCACTACTTCAAGTATAATTCATGTGATAGTACTTTGTGTGTTGGTTCTGGAATTGAAGTTCCGATATGAATATTCTTTTTATTTTTACTTAAATAAGAAAATAATGATAGAAATCAAAGAGTTGGAAGATGTCATTATAATGCCTAGTATTGTCTAATATCCAAATCTTTACAAGGGAATAGTTGGCATGACGTTATGTTGGAAGTGACCAGTATCATATATGTAGTGTTTCTAATCGCTCTTGTTGATGATTCCTCATAAATGGATTACTTGTAGAGACCTCATTCAGGTCATCCTTTAGTATTATTCTAATGACATGTGTCTACATCTTGTGCGGCTTTGTGCTCACTATGTTTTTTCCCCATAAAAATAGTTCCCTTGCTCTCCTTTCTTTCTTGAATTTTGGTTATGATATCCCAAAGCAGCTCCAAGTCACCCTATTCAATTTTGAAGATGTTTGCTATTTTGGCTTGCACCTTTATCTAGTATACACTTAGACAAAGAAATTTTCTAGCATATTAAAATAAAATAGAATATATGTTAGGTAATAATGAGTACCATGACAGAGCTCTCCTTGATAGCGTCTCTCCGAACTTCTTTACCACGGCTGACTCAATATCCTCGGCCATGTTATTTTTATCTTTAATGTTTTTTGTAAAACCCATAACATGAACAAGAGGATCTTTAATCCCATCATACATAGGATAATCTATCTCCCTTAACCTTTGTGGGATTGGCTTTGGTGCCGCGCTGGGTATGTATGGAAACTGGATGTATTTATTTGAATCTAGTCCTTTATATATATAGCGGATGTGTCCTTGGGATCTAATCTATGAGGCTTTACAACTCCTTATGTCTTGTCATAAGCTCCTCCCTAAAATTTTCCATTGTTGGTATCGCTAATCCAAAATCACTTCTTGGCCCTCAGACTCTATCTTCTCCTGATCAGGTTTCTACTATGGAACAGATTCCCATATTTCTCCGTGATGGAGCTACTCTTGGTGGAATATGTTAAATCTTTCTTAGCATTGAAACAATTTTTCATAGTTAGTCCCTTTTTGGAACTCTATCACTCTTTGGTACTAATGAGATAGGCGGTCCACTATGGACCTTTGTTGAGTAGTCCTAACTTCCAAAAGCTCGTTAATGGTTTCCATATTCAAGCAGTCGTTGTACTAGTGATGGCTATCTTCCTCATCATATTGAGCATTATCTGAGATACCGGCATGTGTTCCCATTTATTAAATTTATAGTCTCATGGCTGGTCCCAGTTGTGGTGGTTGCGGTGAATTGTTCCTCATTTGACCCGCTCAGTCGCAAGCACTATTTGAGGGGAGTGGTCCCTCCAAAATGTTTTTTCGGCCATAAGCATCATTGTTGGACATATAATCGCCATAGATCATATTGCATAAAACTAATTTAAGCAAGTTAGTAAATGGAGTAGTGGGTCCACTCAATACCACTATTGTCCTAACCCTATGGTGGGACAAAATTGTTTACTCAAAAAATGGTACAGATAAATTTGTTATGACGTTAAGAATCAGCAGATTGATTTGACTTATGAAATAGAGATTAAGTCAGTAAAAATGTTGTTTAATGAGCAAATAAGGAATAAAAATAATATAATTAAACAAGCAAATGAATTAATAAAATTGAAATGTCACTACTTTAGCTATAATTCTAGTGACGGTTTTGAGTGTTTGTTCCAAAATCAGAGGTTTCGGTATGAATGTTCTCTTCAAGTCTTCCTTAAACAAAATAATGAGAAAAAGAAAATAGTTGAAAATAGTTAATATAATGAATTGTTAGCTCAAAAATCAAACGCTTTATAAGAAAATGATTCAACTATTTATAGACAATAAGTAGAGTATGTTAGCCAATGAAGTTACCCTGCTTGAGCCTTATAGTATATCATCCAATAGAAACTATAACGGAACTCCTGATTATTTTGAGTTTTTTAATGTGTTTTCCATGTTTACACCTCTTTATAGCTTTTGTATGTCATTTGTGGTCTATGGGGATGTATCACACAATTTTCGAGGTGATAAGAAGGGTTATAAATGAGTTTTTCAATTTTGAAGGTTTGAATGTTAAGAAGTTTGACCAAAGACAACATTTTAGGTTAACAAGCTCAGTTATTTTAACTGTTTTGTTGGGTTTGGAAGGTGATTTTTTTCTTAGTTTGATAGTTTGTACTGAACGACAGGTGTTCAGGAGTTCTTTGAGCCTTTGGTTGGATTTTTGATTATTAAGGAATAACTTATGAATGGGATGAATATATGATCAAGACGATCCTGGATCGATGATTTGATGATTCCAAAAAGTCCAAAATGTGGTTTTGAGTCGATTTGCATATTTGGTTTGTTTTCACACAATTTAGAATAAATTGCGAGTGTCCATTCATGAAATTTGGGACTTAGACAAAAGTTGAGTTTCTATTTTCTTGTGTAACTAGTGACTTCTTTGTGTCCGTGAAGAAGTAATTTAGGTGGGCTTCACTATTGCGTAGGTGGGATCGCATTTGCAAAGGGGAGTGTTTCAAGTTCAGGTCGTGATCATTCATCGCAGTTGCGGTCGAGTTCTTGTATTTGCGGAAGACTTGGTTGGGGCATCCTTGCATTCGCGAAGACTAATTGTCACCTGGAAAGATTTGAAATATCGATTTTGATCTTATACTTCTTAACTCAATTTTGGTATCTTGGGATAATATTTTAGGCCGAATCAACTGTAGATTTGCAAGATTTCTTAGTAAGGTGTTTCAATTACAACCCAGTCTTTGCTAAGCCACATACCTCACTTCTAATCCATCTCTTTCGTGAGACTATAGCGAAGGGCAGACCTTCGCTGGAAACCAAGCTCGCCGAAGTTGACTGTTCTAGAACCCCTTGTCCGTTCACTATCCTAATTCATTCATGTTTTTCACTTTCTGTTAATTAATTTTGTCTGGTTAGCTTAGTTGATTAGTTAATGGCCTGAGCATTTTGGGCTAACCCACTAACACACATTTGTAGTTCTTTTCTTTATTTAATAAAATCTTACCCAATGGGTCCTTCAGTTAAAAAAATAAACCCCCATAAATTACGCATTCACTGCTCATCTATCATTGAATTAGTGATTCAGTTAGTGTTTCACATATGGGAAAATTAAGGGGGTTTCCCCAAAGTGAGATTTATGTAGTTCTTTGATCCGAGGACTAATTTACTGTCCATTTTAGCTTATTTTCCACATGTGACTTCCTCAAGCAATGGGTAACCAAATTCTGAAAGAAATTTCTATATTTAATACTCGGGCTCGGGGTTAACCTTTTGACCCAATTTTTTAGACGATTCTTTTATGGAAATATGAGTATCTATGGACTTGTTTACTTACCTAGATTACAAATTTGACTTGATTGGGATCATTCGTATAATTAAAAGAAGGGAAAGGTCATCATTTGACATTTTATACTTTGTTAAGACAACATAAGACTATGTGTTGTGCTTGCAATTGCTTATGTGGTGAGTCAAGGATGTTGGGGGTCGTATAGATGTAAGATGACGAGCACTTGTGTAGGTATCAGTGCCATGATATGGTAGAAGTCAGATATTGGCTATTCGTCTAATATATATATATATATATATGTAAGTATATGGGGGGCATGATAATTGATTTGGTTAGTTGTTGCCTGATGATTTGATATACTTGGTGGGCATGATTCATAATTTCTCCATATACTAGAATCAATGTTTGAATTAGAAGGCATTTATATTTGTTCATGACATATTTTATCTTGTATTTAAGGCATTCTATAATATTTCATATGGTCTTCTCTGATGGCCTAAGGGCAGGATCCGGAGGTATTGAGATACGGTTATGAGATACAGTTTCTTTCTTTGGGATACTCTTCGATGGCCTATGGGAAGTACTCAAACTTAGAAGTGATACTATACTCTCCTATGGCCAACAAACAACAATTGTGGCGTCTGTGTATCATTGCATTGGTCTTTATATCATTATCTCATCTAATACATTGCATTGCCTCATACTACTTGGTATGCTTTATATGACTTTCTAATTGTTGGGTTGATTTTACTTGATGTACTTTATTTTGGATTTGGGTCTCCTGCTGGGTAAATGGGTGAGTTTGGCAAGACCAACTCTCGTCATAGCTTCATTTAGGATCGGTTGACGATGCTGCAGATTACATGTGATTCATGTACTACTCTTGATTTTTTACACCCATGTGATATAGGTTGTGATCTTGATACTAGCGGCAGGCGATCATCATGCCTAATGCAGCTTATTGAGGTCTTAGAGGTAGCTTCTTGGCTGTTCCGCAACGTTTTCAACTTTTATCTTTATATTTGGCCCATGTGTTATTTTTTCTTAGACGGTATAGTACCTTTGTTTTGTACTTGAAAATCTTAGATGATTGTACTCTTATCATCATATTTTGGGCATGGATATCATTTCTATTTTTCTCCTAAGGTTCTTATAAAAGATTGATTGAAGACTTATTCATACGGTTAATTATTACTTATATTTTTGTGTTTTATTGATTAATTGATTAGTAAAGAATTGGCTTACCGATCGATGAGATTGATGTAGGTGTCATCATGGTCTTGAAATTTTGGTCATGAAAACTTGGTATTAACAGAAGAGGTGCATTAAATATTAATTCCTTGGCCTTTATTTTGTTAGATTTCCTTGTCTAGACATTGTTTTCCTGCCTCTATTGACAATCTATTTATGAAATATCACCAGCAATCAATAGAAAGACACGTATCTGTTTAAAAACTTTATTATTTTTTGTTTTGCCAAATTTCTTAACTCTCTTTTTTTCCTATTTGTCCAAAATAATATTTGCTATAAAAACAATTGGCAACACCAAAAAATTTGACGGTAGGAAAATTTTCTTTTCATGAATATGAACCTAGTAAATTATTATAATAACACAGTGGAGAATCATCGATATTATTTTTAAAAATAATTAATTAGCGTACGTAAAAGGATAAAAATAATCAATTAACATAATTAAAAGAAACCTAGTTATTAAAACTATTGAAGTATCTTCATCCATGCTTCTAGATAATTTTATAGAAAAAATGTCTAATGATCATCAAAATAAAATCAAAAGATTAACTCAAAAAAGAGAAATTGGAAGAAAATCGGTGAGTACAAAAATGGAGAACAACATAGGAAAAATGATAAGGTAGGAAGAGAGAATTTTAAAAAAATATATTTATTGATAAAATAATTCTGTAGCTAGAATTTTGGAAGCATATATACAAAATATTTATTATCCAAATCATGATTAGAATTTTAGTTTGGTTAATTAATCGTAACCATTAGTTTTAACCTATGCCATATGTCTCTCATCCAAGTAAGAACTTGGGAAAATGGAGACAATGAAAATGAAGAGGAGCCGAATTCGACTAAAAAGGGATCAAGATTTTAATGCCCGCCCTTATTTTTAGACTCGTGAATATATCTTTATCCCCTACTATTCCTCCTGAATAACATCAGGGAGTTGTTTTCATATAAATTTTTTAGATATCCTTTCTACTATTCTCATATAATATGTCCTTGTTTGTTAATCCTGCATCACAACACACAATAAAAACAAAAGACTATTCTAAAAGGCAAACTAACAAAAGAAAAAGAAAAAAAAATTAGTTTGGGTTGCCTCCCAAGTAGCGCCTTATTTAACTGCATGGAATGCAGAAAATTATGGCATCTTTCCGCTGGATCCAAATAGCCTAATAGGCTTATCTTAATTACTATGTGAATCATAGAGGCTGATGCATAGGCTCTTGGAATTCGCAGATCTCTCCTAGCTCTAAAGACCACCTCATCACCCCAAATTTGAAATTTTATTTCATTATTTTGGAGTCCATGATAGCTCTTTCCATTTCCAGGAAGGGTCTTCCAACACTATAACAAATTTGATTATTAGCGATAAATATTTTTGTTATTAAAAACTCACATTTTGTCACAAAAACACTTTTATGACGAAAAATAATTCGTCAATCATTCGTCCCTAAAGCATGGTTCACTAAACTGAGTATGAGACACGTTTCTGTCAGCTGTCTCATTATTCCATGTCCTTGATTCCAGAGAAGGCGGAGAGGGTCCGCAGATTTGTGAGAGGGTTGACTTTCTCCTATGTGTCTACCTACTTTGCATCTGGATTTGATTTGGTATGTGATAGTATGCCTGTGCCTGTGCATGTTTCTACACCCATGGGTGAGCCCTTAGTGGTTGCTCGAGTGTATCGATCCTGTCCTGTCTTTTTGGCTGGGTACGACACTTGGGTAGACTTAATTATTCTGGGGATAGTAGATTTCGATGTGATATTAGGTATGGATTGACTTTCTCCCTACAATGCGATCCTTGATTGTCATGCTAAGACTGTCACTTTAGTGATGCCTGGTGTTCCAAAGGTAGAGTGAAAGGGTACTAGTGGTTCTTAACCTAGTAAGGTTATCTCCTACATCCGAGCCCAGAGGTTAATTAATAGAGAGTGTTTGACCTATTTGGCTTTTAATCGGGATACTAGTGTTGAGTCACCTTCCATGGAGCCCATTCCCGTGGTTCAAGAGTTTGCTGATGTGTTTCCTACTGATCTTCCTGGTGTCCCTCCAGATAGGGACATTGATTTTGCTATTGACTTGGAGCTGGGCACTAAGTCCATTTCTATTGCCCCTTATCGTATGGCTCCAGTTGAGTTGAAGGATCAGTTGCAAGACTTGTTGAGGAAAGGGTTTATTCACCCTAGTATGTCACCTTGGGGAGCACCAGTTCTCTTTGTTAAGAAGAAAGATGGCTCTATGAGGATGTGCATTGATTATAGGCAGTTGAACAAGGTAACTGTTAAGAATTAGTATCCTCTATCTTGCATTGATGATTTGTTTGACCAGCTTCTAGGTACGGCGTTGTTTTCTAAGATTGACTTGAGGTCTGGTTATCATCAATTAAAGATTACGCCATCAGATATTTCTAAGACAACTTTCCGAACTAGTTAGGGCCACTATGAGTTCTTGGTGATACCTTTTGGGTTGACTAACGCCCCTGCGGTGTTTATGGAGTTGATGAACAGAGTGTTCCGTCCGTACTTAGATTCCTTTGTGATCGTGTGCATCGATGACATTTTGATATATTCCAAGATTGAGGAGGGTCATGCCTGTCACTTGAGGATGGTGCTTCATAGATTGAGAGGGCAGAAATTGTATGTCAAGTTCTCCAAGTGTGAGATTTGGCTTGAATCTGTGGCATTCTTGGGACATGTGGTGTCCAAGGAAGATATTAGGGTTGATTCGGCCAATATTGAGGCAGTTGAGAGTTGGACGAGACCTACTTCTCCTACCGAGATTGAGAGTTTTTTGGGGTTTGCAGGCTACTACAGATGGTTTGTGTAGAGCTTCTCTACTATTGCAGTGCCGTTGACTAGATTGACTCTAAAGACCGTGGATTTTTTTTATTGGTCCGATGAGTGTGAGGTGAGCTTTCAAAAGCTCAAGACTTTGTTAACTTCGGCTCCTGTTTTGACTTTGCCCGAGGAGGGTGTGAGTTTCATCGTGTATTGTGAAGCCTCGGAGTTGGGTTGGGGTGGTACGACTTAGAGGTTGCAGCGGTGGTATTTGTACTTAAGGGTTGGCGGCACTACTTGTATAGGGTTCATGGTGAGGTGTTCACCGATCATCGGAGTCTTCAGTACATTTTCAGTCAGAGGGATCTGAACTTGAGACAACGCAGATGGCTTGAGTTGCTGAAGGACTATGATATGACCATTTTGTACCATCCTGGGAAGGCCAATGTGGTGGTCGATGCTTTGAGTAGGAAGGCTCTAGTATGGGAGTCTTGCCGTGATCAGTATTGATATGAGGCTCTTGGCTAGGGATGTTGAGATGTTAGCTAACAACTTTGTTAGGTTGCAGGTTTCTGAGGAAAGCGGTGGCTTGATTGCGTTTATTGAGGCCCGTTCTTCCTTAGTTGAGCAGATTCGTGAGCACCAGTTTGAGGATGAGAAGCTGTGTCTCATTTGAGACAAGGTGATAAGAGGGGAAGCCAAGGAGGCTGCACTTGATTCTGATGGAGTTTTGAGGATTGAAGGTCGGATTTGTGTGCCCAAGGTGGGCGAGCTTATTAGACTGATTCTAGAGGAGGCTCATTGTTCTAGATATTCTATCCACCCAGGGACAGCGAAGATGTATCATGATCTGAGTCAGCATTACTGGTGGTGTGGTATGAAGAGGGATATTGCAAACTTCGTATCTAGATGTTTGACCTGTCAACAGGTCAATTGTGAGCACCAGCGGCCCAGAGGTGTGTCTTAGAGGATGTCCACTCCTACTTGGAAGTGGGAGCGGATCACTATGGACTTTGTTATGGGTTTACCTACCACCGTGGGTGGTTATGATTCTATTTAGGTGGTTGTTGATAGGCTAACTAAGTCCGCTCATTTCATTCCAGTTCAGGTGAAGTATACAGCAGAGAAGTTAGCCAGCTCTACATCAGTCAGATTGTTAGACTTCATGGGGTGCCGATATCTATAGTCTCGGATCGAGGTTCATTGTTCACTTCACACTTCTGGAGGGCTTTGCAGTATGGGTTGGGTTTCGTTTAGATATGAATACAACATTTCACCCTCAGACAGATGGTCAGTTCGAGCGGACGATTCAAGTGCTTAAGGATATGCTCCATGCTTGTGTGATTGACTTTGGCGCTATGTGGGATCAGTATTTGCCCTTAGCGGAGTTTTCCTACAATAACTATCATTCCAGCGTTCAGATGTCCCCATTTGAGGCGTTGTATGGCAGATGGTGTAGATCACCGATTGGATGGTTTGATTCGACGGAGATGGATTCCTTAGACACCGACTTGCTTAGAGATGCCATGTATCAGGTTCGTTTGATTCAGAGTAGGCTGTTGACTGCTTAGAGTCGGCAGAAGAGTTATGCCGATCGGAGAGTTCGAGATCTGGTATTTATGGAGGGAGATCATGTTTGGCTCCGAGTGTCACCCATGAAGGGTGTTATGTGGTTCGGAAAGAAGGGCAAGCTTAGCCATAGATTCATTGGTCCGTTTGAGATTCTGAGCCAAGTGGAAGGGGTGGCCTATAAGTTGACCTTGCCACCTAGCTTGTCAGTTGTGCATCCTGTGTTTCATGTTTCTATGCTTCGGAAGTATATCACGGACGAGTCTCGTGTGATTACACTCGATTTCGTAGAGTTGGGTCCAGATTTGGCAGACAGTGTAGATCGCCAATTGGATGGTTTGATTCGGCGGAGATGGATTCTTTAGACATTGACTTGCTTAGAGATGCCATGGATCAGGTTCGTTTCATTCAGAGTAGGCTATTGATTGCTCAAAGTCGGCAGAAGAGTTATGCCGATCAGAGAGTCCGAGACCTGGTATTCATGGAGGGAGATCATGTTTGGCTCCGAATGTCACCCATGAAGGGTGTTATGCGGTTCGGAAAGAAGGGCAAGCTTAGTCCTAGATTCATTGGTCCTTTTAAGATTTTGGACCGAGTAGGAGAGGTGGCCTATAAGTTGGCCTTACCACCTAGCTTATCAGTTGTGCATCTTGTGTTTCATGTTTCTATTCTTCGGAAGTACATCACAGACAAGTCTCATGTGATTACACTCGATTATGTGGAGTTGGATCCAGATTTGGCTTATGAGGAGAAGCCTATAGTTATTCTTGATAGGCAGGTCTGTAGGCTTAGGACCAAGGAGATTGCTTCAGTGAAGGTACAGTGGGGACACCGTTAAGTTTGAGAGGCTCCTTGGGAGTCCGAGTCTGACATGCGTGCCAGATATCATCAACTTTTCGAGGCTCCAGGTACTTTCCTTTACTTTATGTTCGAGGACGAACATGGTTTTTAGTGGTGGAAAATGTAATGACCCTAAAGGTTATTTTTGGTAATTTTTGTAAAATGACCATTTTACCCCTTCCGAGAGTTTCCCCGAGTCATGTTTGGTTAATATCCGAAGTTAGTTTGTGAAAATTCTTGTTAAGTTATGGTTTTTGGAAAGTTTTGAATTCTAAAGGCTTAAGTTATAATAATATGGTTTTTGAGGTCATTCGGAGTTTCGGGTCTCGGATGGGGATTCTGTCAATTCCATTAGCTCCAGAATGTGGAACTTGATCAAGGAGAGCTGACGGAATCAGATTTGGGGCTGTAGTGTGGATTTAAGGCCTTGAGTTGGAAAATTTTGTGAAATTTTGACTACAGAGTTGACTTTGGTCAACATTCAAAGATCGGATGCTCGGAATTTGATTCCGACAATTTCGTTGGATTCGGGGGATGATTTAAGGCCTAGGGGTTGCCTTGGTTGAATTTTTAGAGGTCCCGAGCTTGATTTGTGTTTTTGAGGCTTAAGTTAGTTTAATTGTGCTTTATCGAGTTTCGGGTCAAAGAGACCTCGAATTCTAATTCCAATGGTTCCATTGAGTCCGGAACGTCGAATTTAGTAGGGTAGCATATATGGTTTGTGCGCCCAGGGTTCCAAACGAATCCTGAGGGTCTATTCAGAGACTTGTTGGATTGCTGAAATTTCTGATCTGTATCTGGTGTATTTTTAGCCTCCGCATTCGTGGAGGGTTTTTGAGCGTGTTCACGGAGCGTGTGGTGTCTTGGCCTCCACATTCACGGAGTGTTGGCGCATTCGCGGAGTGCAGTGCTTCCTTGACCTCCGCATTCGCGGAGGGAAATTTTTGCCTGAAACATTGTTTAATCGGGAAATGTCACATTTTCACCATTTTCAATATTTTGAAGCTTGGGAAGGCTATTTGGAAGAGAGATTTTCGTGGAAACCTCTTGGGTAACCGGTTTTAAATCTACACCTTGATTACCCATTATTTTTTCATGATTTCAATTTGAGATTTCGGTTTTTAAAGTTAGATTTTTGGGGCTTTTGCATGAACTCTGAATTTTGATCAAATGGTGATTGTGAACTGGTTTGAATACCGTTTTCAAAATGGTTTTTACTAATGAATTTCTAATTCTTTGAGGATCACTTCCATGTAAAAAATTTTGAATTCAAACCCTGTTTTCAAAATTGAATTTTTGACCCATTTTGACCCCTTTACCCGAATTTCATGCTCTCGGAGTTGTTGGTTCCAAAATTTGACTGTGATTCATAATTTTATTAGATTGAGTCTCTTTGGATTGCTTTCGGAAGGGAAAAGCTCTGGTTATTGATTGATTGCGATTTCGGTTAAGGCAAGTGAACTTCTAAAACTTCATGAATCTTGTAGAATTCTGGATTTCTCTTTCTTAATTGGTTGGGGAGTAATGTGATTGAAGTATGGGTTGAATTCTTGTATGAATCAATCTAAATTGATCGGCGGGGCTAATAAAATGGCTATGTGTGCTAAAGTGGTAGGCCAAAATGTGATAGGTCGTGATCTTGATATTGATGTGTAATTGGGAAAATGCTATGATAGTGTCGATGTGATTGTGAACTTGATGAACATGTATTTTGCTCATTGTGGACTATGAGACTAGACTTGAAACTCTTGCTTAGTGATTGATCCTACTTGTGATGAAATGAGTAGTGAAATGGAGACTAGGCAATTGATCTTGTTATAAATGATGTAATTGTTGATGTTGATATATTGTTGATAGTGTGACGTGATTTGCATTGATATAAATTGTGTTGTGATTGTGAACACTATCATTTTCTCATTATTTGTGTGAACATGCTCATGTGCATTGGTTCTGAAACACTATGATGAGACACTTTGATGATTATGCCGATGGGAAATGGTTCCGGCGATTGATGATTATGCTGATGGGAATGGTTCAAGAGGATACATGGTCCATGTGTGGCCCCCATGGGTTATGGTATGAGATTTAGCGGATGTGTATTATAGGATAGACATGCATCACTCTACTTGTCATTGCATTGTCTTACTCTTGATATTGTGATGCTGAGGTTTCTGTCGGCGATATTGTGATTTCGCGGTTTCTGCCAGGGATATTATGATACCGAGGTTTCTACCGACGAGAGTATGATGCCGTGGTTTCTACCGACGACTATGATGCATGCATGAGCATTGCATGTGCATCAACATTCATGCATATTATTGAGTGTTGAACATGATTCTTGTGATTGACTTTGTGATTACTTGCGAGTTATGACTTATGTTTTTGAACTGTGATTGTGGAGTTGAGTTTATGCCTTGTGAATCTGGAATTGATATACTTGATACTGATGGGAGTTATTTTGATGGTGTTGTTGAGCTGTTGTTGACCTTTGTATTATATGAACTTTGTAGTTTAGGTTGGGTTGATTTCTTGCAGGTTGTAGTTATGGAGGTTCGGTTGGAAGTAAGGGAATTCGTGGATTTTATTAGACTTGCCTTGTTTTGTTAGTTGACTTTCTGAGTACCATGTTGTTTTGTACTCACCCTTGCTTCTACACTTGTGTAGATTTCGAGCCCGTACCGTGATTTCAGTTATCCTTTCTTACCCGAGGCTTTTCGAGGAGACTTGAGAGATAGTAGTTCGACGCTGGCGAACTCTCTCGTTCCTTATTTATTTATCTTTGTTCTATTTGAGATACAATGACTTGAGACTTGTTCTTCTCTTTCAAAATCCTGTATTAGTGGCTTGTACATGTGACAACCAGTCTTGGGGGTTTGCTTATGTTTGGTTAGACTTCCGCTTATAATGTCCTTCTTTAAATTGCTTATTTCCGCTTTATTTTTCTGATTAGTTGGGTTTAGGCTGACTTGTCTTGGTGGGATAGGACAAGTGCCATCACACCCGATTTTTGGGTCGTGATAGTACCATTAGCAATATATTTTAATTTATCAATGACAAATTGATTTGTCACTAATAATGTATCCAATTTGTGACAAACTATTATTTGGCTTAAAATTAGTAACAATTCTGGACAAGAAAAGATTTTTCCACAAAAAATAAGGTGTTGTAATAGAGACAAATCATATTTCGTCATTAAATATTGTAAGCTTTAGCCACAAATTTTTATATTTAATTGTGACCTTAGTTTTTGTCACTAATAATATACGCAATTAGTAACGATAATTTTATTATCTCTAATCAATGAGAGATGTAGTGACAACATAGTTTTGTCACTAAATATGCAATGTTTAAAGAGCGACGATTTAAAAATTGTAGTGAAATAATTTAACTATTTGTGATAAAAAAATCATAGTTTAATAAAAAATAATCTTTGGCTACACTTGTTTACGATTACAAGTGGCAAATGACTATTGACAATGCTCAATTGTCCTCTTTAAAAGCAATTGAAAGTGACATTGGTCATCATCAATAAAAATACCCAACTAATAGTCAGGGTTGAATTCCACAGAGAGTGGTATATTATAGAGAATTTCTAGCAAGAAATTTGGATTTTAAACTCATTCGTTTGAAATAGTTAAAGCAAGAGGGTGGTTGTTTCCACCAATTTAATAAAAGATTTGGTTATCAGTTATCACAATTAAACTAAAATTAAGGAGAACTCAAGAGTTACAAGCAATCTAGGGGTGCAGGGATTGGAAATCGATATCGCATAGGGGTAATTGTGCTGCTCTATAGTGATGAACATTCATGAATAGGCTAGGTCATCTTCAATGATGCTAATCATCTTTCGATCTCAAAGCATTTTTGCATAGAATCTCCTTTCGGTCTCATCTATATGTCAATCTAAACAACCCATTACCTTACTCTATTCTCTCTTTCAAAGCAGAAATAAGGCAAATAGATCCGACCCATAACCTCTATTTTCAAGCAAGTTACAGACATCAAACATAAATTGCTAGTCTTGGACTAATTACCCACTCCAATCAATCTTTTTTGAGCATTGACCGGAGATTGGAAGTAGGAATGAAGTTTGCAACCTTAACCCATAAGTTAACCCCATGCTAATTAGCCTAAATTATTGTATGAACAATAGCAAAATAGAGCATAACACAATACCCACTACATTAAATCAACACCCAACCCCATAATTGAACCCCAAGATCTTGGGGTTTTAGCCTCCCATCACAAAAAGCAAAGAAAATATACCTTCCATGAAAGCAATCACGGGTAACATGAAATTAAGCAAATACAAGCAAACCCTTCAACTTCAATTTGTCAAATTCAAGAACAAAGTTGAAAAAACCCCAAAAGCTAGAAAGTGTTCTTCACAAAGTAAAGTGTTTCTCTCTCACTCTAAAAATATTCAGAACTCTCCTCAAAAGATTAATCCCAAAAATTACTTCTTTCTCTCTCCTTTGAGATATTTATAGTTTCCCAAAATTTGGCCCAAGAACTCAGCACGCTACCCTTTGGGCGACGTTAGGCTCGCCTAGTTCTTTCGGTGCATCGCCGATCATGCTTCATCTCACCTTCTTTTGCTCTAGGCTTCAGGTGTTTGAACCTCAGTCGGCGGGCTCGTCGAGTCTGCCTTTCACGCTTGGCGTATCTCCGAATACCACCTTGGTTCGCCTTTCAAGCCTTCAATTTTTGTCTCCTTGAACCGTCATTTTAGGCAATAATCAATAAGGTCGCCTTTCTGATTCGGCGAGTCGCCTTTTCAGTTGGAGTTCACCGACCTATCTCGCTAGACCCAAGTGTTGTGCACTGTCTATTTAGGCGAGGTCATGCTCACTAAGTGATCAGCCTTTCTTGTTTGGCGATCATCAATGTATAGTTTGCACTTCTTTTTGCATTTTTGGTCATTCTTTTAATCATTCATCATTGCCTTGTCCATTAGTCTTCATAGCTGCTGATCATCAAAATATCATCAGAACAAGAAAAAATTAGACATTGAAGACACTAATTATTGAGCTAAATAGGCCTTAAATGAGTGCAAATCTACCACTCATAAACTAAAAAAACTTCGATGTCTATAGAAAATAATAAGACGAAACCATAGAATGATATGATAACTCTAAACTATTTCTTACAAAAAGGCAAGTGATAATGCATACATAAAATTTTGTGGGAGTCAGGGCCATGATAACACAGACACTACAAGAAAATGTACACTACTAGAAACAAAAAGTTCCCCTCCATAAATTAGTGAAAAATTTATGTCATAGAACATGATTTTTCCACTCATTTCCCACTAAATCAGCTCACTAGAAAAATGCATAATGGGAAACTGATTCTCACTAAAATAGTGGCAAGCTTTCTAATTTTTACATATTAAATAATTATTTTTTTCTTTTCACACTGATTCAATCAAAATATATGTGGAAATAGCCACTTAAAATAGTATTTTTTTAGTAGTGATAAAATTAGCAACAATTATAATATTGTTGGCTAAATTCAATAAATGAAAACAACTTGATTTTATCGCTGGCATATATCAAAAAAATTTAACAACGAATTTTTTTTGTTACCAAATTTTTTAATCTTGTTGCCATATATTATGAGTTGAAATAATCATCATACTTATTCTAAAAGTTTGAGCGCGCTATCGTTTTAAACCTTTAAATTTTGTTCAATGCATCACTTATTCTAAAATTATTTATAGGGAAAAGAGCCAAAAATATCCCTGAACTTTAGGAAAAGGTCTAAGAATACCCTTCATCTATCTTTTGGTCTAAAGAAACCTTTCTATCCATCTTTTTGGTCTAAAATTACCCTTCCATTCACCTTTTTGGCTCACTTATACGCTTGAAACTAACATCACTCTTTGTTTTATTTTTTAAAATTAATATTTATTATGTGTCATTTTCTAATTGAATGAATAAAAACCCCACCTCTACTAAAAAAAGTTTAAACCTCCTCAAGACTCCAAAAAATATATTTTTTTAAATCTAGTAATTTTTGTATTTGCTTTAGCTTCTTTTTTTTAAAAATAAAGTTTGTTTTAAATAATTAATATATTATAGAAAATATTAGTAATGCCACAATTATAACAACATTATATTATTCATGAATCGGCCCAAGTCATGTGTATCTTCCGTTTTTTTTTAAAAAAATGATAAGTTAAATTTTTTACTAATAATTCTTTGCGATAACTAATTTAAAAAATTTATAATGTGTTATGGATAAGATAATATATTATTATCGATTTTGGTGATAAGCTATGTAAAATTATGTTAGAAAATATATGTAGCTGGGGAAAATATAATATCAAAATAATAATACAAGAATTAGGACAATTACTACTACAATAATATTCTTAAGTAATATATATATATATATATATATATATATATAATTAATAATTGAGTCGTGCTAGGCACTGTCCTAAGAAACTATTTTAGCAGTGTGAAATGTTTCCCCAGGATTAAACAAGCCTTCTCTAATTAATTAGAGGATACATGAATCAACAAAATATAAATAATACATAAAAAAGCAAGTCGAGAGAAGAATTGAAAGTTAACTAATTATTACTCCTTCTTAAGTTGTGTATATCTTTCAAGACTACATCATATATATATATATATATATAAGGGTAAAGACTTGGAGCCAAAGGAAAATAACTTGGCCACCAATTTGTAAAACTTGGCCTCCAAGTTGTTGAGATATGAGCTTATGTCATATATATTAAAGAGTTTAAATATTATTATTTTAAAATATCTAACAATCCCCGATATATTTTAAAATAATTTTTGAATAGAAGGATTCGACTTGCTTAATTTTATATGATCAAAATGTAATAGGTTTGGTGTCTTTCGGACTATGAACCAAACTTAGGCCGATAAAATTTAACTTACAGATTTATTGGTGAAATATAAATTTCTATGAACCAATAATTCTTATTGTAAGTTAGAGATTCTACCAATCACATTTCAATCCTCATATTTTGTTGTTCAACGTGGTTTTGCGCCAATAAGCCATGCGCGTGGCTGTTATTCATGAGAGCTCTAGAGACTAGGCCAAAGTCTCATAGGAGCAGCCACACTCCACTTCTCATATAGGTTAATTCATCAAGTGCATACTGCTTTAAATACACCATCCTTAATTAAGGACTATGAATTCATTAAGAGTTAATAACTCATCCCTCATTTTTCAGTAGCAGTTCAAGCACTCTCTTATAGTGCGTAGTGTCAATATCGACTTGTTATTACCCATATGAACCTACTTCATGGGATCTCCAATCACATAGGTTGGGTTACCATCTTTATTGACAATCATAATCTCTTTCCAGGTTTGAAGAATTAATTTTCTTCCCACTGGTTTAGTCAGTGAATCGGCCGAATTCAGTTCTGACTTCACATAATCAAAGGAAATTATTTGTTACGACTTGATCTCTCGAGTCATGATGGCGCCTACCACCCCACCAGTAGGCTAGTCGAAACCCTATCCCAGAACTGAACAGTAATGGGACTAAGGGTTGAAACTAAACTCAACTAAGCGGAAGCACAAAATAATTACACATAAGAGAAGGCGAAAATGAAACCAAAACTATATATACAAGACACCTCCCAGAATTTGGAAGTCACAAGTATAGAACTACTAACAAGAGTACAAGTCCCAAAAGTGGACCACAGAAACAACTGTTTCGAAAGCAAAAGACAAGTCAAAATATAAATACAGAAGGAGACAGGTAATCCCAGAACGCCATTTGCTCACCCTCGTCTCCTGGACAGACAACTGCAGGCTCAAACTCAACGCTGAGAACTAGTGCTCGGACCTACCTCACAAAAACAGATGCAGAGCGTAGCATTAGTACCAAACAATAGGTACCCAGTAGGCATCATAGGCCGACTGAGCAAGACAGGTAAAAACAAGCACGCAAGATAGAATAAACACAACAAAGGTCAACAGAACAGGAAATGAGTAAACGGAAAGTAAAGCTATGAATATCACACTAAACCCAACTGGGCCCCCCATAAGACTCGCTAGGCACACTCAAGCACAGATAAACAACAACCCGAATAGACCCCCATAAGCCCGACAAGTACACACAGAAAATCTATGCTTCGGAACCAAGGGAACCCAACTCCAACAACCTTAACACCCATGGGACTGAACCCAAAAAAGATAACACCTGGGCCCCGCCCAATCATCAGTCACGAGCTGCAAATAACGGATTCTAATCGTGTAACATCAGCCTCGGATCGAAATAAACATAACACTTGGGCCTAGCCCAATCATCAGCCATGAGCTGGAAATAACGGACTCTAATCGCGTAACGTCAGCCTCAGACCTGAATAACACCTCTCGCTCAACAGTCTCGTGCTGGAAATACCGGGCTCGAACCGGGTAACGTCAGCTGTGGAGTGGAGCTAGCAGCCTACACTCAACAGTCTCGCGCTAGGAATACAGAGCTCCAACCGAGTAACATCAGCTGTGGACTGGAGATAGCAGCCTACACTTAACAGTCTCATGCTGGAAATATCGGGCTCCAATCGGGGAACGCCAGCTGCGGGCTGGAGCTAGCCACCTCGAACCGAATAAAGCCACCACTAACCAACTCAACACAAGGCTAGACACCGCGGGATGCCACCCCCATAAGGATAACCACCAAAGGCTCCCAGCCTATCACAATCCAACCATCAATCAGCGCAATAGCCAAATCTTCAGGCAGCACCCCATAATCGCAGAGATAAGAAGAGGAAGAATAGAAAATCCGAAAAGCACGGAAACGCCTAAACTAAGGCCCACACTATCAAACCCAAGTCTGCTATACCAGTCTACAAGGATCTAGTCCATCTGAATCGACGTCGGATACATACCCAGGTCAATCAGGTGCATGAGACTAAGGCAATACTACCGTAACCTATTCTAAGGTCGGAACAATAAATCACCGCAATCATCAAATACAAGAAATAACCTGAACCCACGCATGCAACAACAGATAACCACCCAACAGGTAACCCACAACAAAGCATCAATAAACCAAGTCAACAATCCACCCTAAAACAATATAGTAACCCCGAACAGTCAAGAAATTAATTCTAAATGAAGAAAAACGGAGAAGAAGAAAAGAAGTACTAACTACCCAACCCAGATTCACACAAGTCGACAAGTAATCACACATTCAAGCTCAATCTAGGAAGAAGGGAAGCTGTAACCTATCAGAAGGCCGATCACGCGCGCTCCAAGTCACTCTGCTGGAGCTTTCCCCTTTCGAACGGCCTCAGACTACTACCACGCTGCCAAAAATAGAGTCACAGCGTCAATACGGTCGTTTAGACACTAAAATCAACAAAATCGGAGACAGACCACTTTTGGAGTCAAAATTGGGAAATGTGGGATCTGCTTTAGATTTTTTTAGAATTGACTCCGTGAAGAGGTCCCAAACCCTACCCCGAACTTGTATCCCGAAATGGTGCACCTATCGGGGATAGAATTAACTCAAAATAGCCAACACAAGAAAACACAAAACTTTACAATTACAGGCCTAGGATAGCAACTTACGCCTCAAATTCACAAAAATCAAGGAACACCCAATGCAAACCGAGCCAAGACCCACACCGCTAATGAGAATCTGAACGCCTGAGACTTTGAACCACAAAAAACTGATAAAAGATGAGGGAGATATGAATTTCCAAAGTTTTCTTCCACATGAGCTCGACCTCACCCTTATAACCATTGCAACCTGCTGACCTCCACGAATGCGGCCAAGGCCCCATGAGCGCGGAAGGAAAAAAACTCTACTCCGCGAACGCAGTGAGACGGGACTCAGACATCTGCGAATGCGGAAAGGAGACTCCCCCAGGCTTCCCCAGACCTCCGCGAATGTGGAGCCCCATCCGCGAATGAGGAGTAGGAGATTACCCCACTCCACAGACCTCCGCGAACGCGAAGAACAAAACCTCACACCTCTGCGAACGCGGCCTGTTGCCCGCGAATGCGGAGTAGACACTCTTATACCTCCACGAACGCAGAGCCTATCCCACAAACGCGGAGAGATGGAGTGTCTGCAGACACCAGCTGTGTTTTGGAAAATTCCAAAACTCCGATAGGGTACTCGGAATTCGTTCAGAACCTCGTGCACGCAAACGACATATGCTACCCCATCAAATTCGATGTTCCAAACTCAATGGTGCAGTCAAAATTTCCATACGAGGTCGTTTCGATGAAATGTGAGTCCCACACCCAATGAGCCATTTTAGCCAATATCTATCGGAGGCCTCGAAATCAGATTGGAAGCTCCCGAAAGTTCTCGAATGGTCATTCTAGACCAAACTTGGCATTCTGGAACTAACCGCACTGACGAAATTCTCATCCGAGTGTGTTTACCAAAGAATGTTGACCAAAGTCAACTTTAAGCCAAATTTCAAAGGCTAAAGAGCTAACTGGCCCCAAAATCACACGGAACTCAGGCCAACCATGCTTCTAGCCTAATTTGGCCGCTCCGGAGCTGATGGAACTGTCAGAATTCCAAATCTGAGGTCGTTTACATGAAGTTATGACCAAAATCAACTTTTAAAGGTTCAAAAGCTCCAAAATAGAAAAACAGGCATAAAACCCAAACGAACAACCAAGCGACCGAACCTACTGTGCCAGCAAGTCAGAAATGACTTGGGTTCGCTACAGGAAGGCTCTAACTGACATAAAAGAGGCACAAACACGCAAATGACCTGAAGGATCATTACAACATCCACTACTAAAAGGACTTTTGTCAGCAAAAGTAGGAGTCAAGAAGTACCTAAGGGCTCAAATAAGCTGGGGAATTGGTCCCGCATCTCTCGCTCGGTCTCCGAGGTAGCCTTCTAAACTGGACGGTGCCTCCAACGGATCTTAACTACAGGAATGGCTCTTGACCTCAGCTGCCTCACATCTCTGGCCAAAATAGCAACTGGCTCCTCAATATAGGTAAGGCGGTCATCCAACTCAATGGCATCATATTGGAGCACATGAGACTCATCTGGAACATACCGAAGCAGTATCGAAACATGGAAAACTGGATGAATAGCTGAGAATGCTGGAGGTAAAGCTAACTCATAGGCCACCTTAACAACTGTCCTCAAACTCTCAAAAGGCCCAATATACCTGGGGCTAAGCTTTCCCTGCCTCCCGAATCTCATCACGCCCTTCATGGGCGATACTCGGAGGAATACTCTATCACCCACGGCAAATCTTAACAGTCGATGCCTGCGATTTGCATAACTCAGTTGTCTACTCTGAGCCGTCCTAAGCCTATCCTGAATCAACCTCACATGCTCCAAGGTCTTCTGAAACAAATCTGTACCCCTCAGCATAGGTTTCGTAGACTCAAACCAAACAACTGGAGTGCGACAACGCCTACTATATAAGGCCTCAAACGGGGCCATCTGAATGCTCGAATGGTAGTTGTTGTTGTACACAAACTCAGCCAAATGCAAGAACTGGACCCACTGGCCTCCAAAATCCATAACATAGGCCTACAACATATCCTCAAGAACCTGAATAGTATGCTCCGTCTGGCTATCGATCTGCAGGTGAAAAGTTTTACTAAGATCGACACAGGTGCCCAACGCATCCTAAAGTACTCTCCAAAAGCTGGAGGTGAACTGTGAACCCTGATCAGAAATGATTACAACAGGCACACCATGTAGATGGACTATCTCCCGAATATAGATACGAGCTAAGCTAACCTCTCAGCATTGAAGGAGGAATGAATTGGGATGAAGTGTGCTAACTTGGTCAATCGATCCACGATGACCCAAATGCTGTCAACACCTTTAGAAGTCTGTGGCAACCCCACAACAAAGTCCATAGTGATGCGCTCCCACTTCCACTCAGGAATGGGTAATCTCTGCAACTCTCCACGAAGCCTCAAATGCTTGGCCTTCACCTGCTGGAAACACAAGCAACAGGACACAGAGTCTGAGATGTCCCTTCTCATACCACTCCACCAATAGTGCTGCCTTAAATCACGATACATCTTAGCTGTGCCCGGATGGATAGAATATATGGAATCATGGGCCTCGCTAAGGATTAGTTGGATCAAATCACCAACTCTAGGAACACATAAATGGCCAGAAAAACTCAAAACTCCATCTGAATCTAGGGTAACCTGTCCGGCATCACCTGTCAAAACCCTACCTTTGGGTACCACCAACGCCTGATCCTCAAACTGATGACTACGGATCTGATCAAGTAGAGATGACTAAACCCCCACATAAGCTAACACCCGGCTGGAATCTGAAATATCAAGTCTGATCATCTGATTGGCTAAAGACTGAATGTCCATAGCCAAGGGTCACTCCGAAACAGAAAGGAAGGCTAGACTACCCATACCCCCCGCCCTCCAACTCAAGGTGTCCGCTACTACATTCGCCTTGCCCGGGTGGTAGAGAATAGAGAGATCATAGTCCTTCAGGAGCTCAATCCAGCGGCGCTACCTAGAATTAAGATCCCTCTGGCTCATAATGTACTGAAGGTTCCGGTGATCAGTATAGATCTCACAATGAACTCCATAAAGGTAATGCCTCCAGATCTTAAGCACAAAAACTACCGCTGAAAACTCCAAATCATGAGTGGAGTAGATGCGCTCATGCAACTTAAGCTGCCTCGACGCATAAGTAATAACCCAGCCCTGCTGCATCAGAACACAACTAAAACCAACGCCGGATGTGTTACAATAAACCTTGAAGCCCTCGCCCTCAACTGGAAGAGTCAATATAGGAGCGGTGGTAAGCAACTCCTTAAGCCTCAAAAAGCTCCTCTCACACTCCTCCGACCACACAAAGGGAACATCCTAGCGAGTCAACCGAGTCAGAGGTGCTGCTATAGTGGAGAATTCCTCGACAAAGCGCTTGTAGTACCCTGCCAATCCGATAAAACTCCGAACCTCAGTCATAGAAGTGGGCCTAGCCGAATCACGAATAACCTCAATCTTCAGCGGATCAAGCATAATGCCAACCTTGGACACCACGCGCTCCAAGAATTCTACAGATTCAAGCCAGAACTAGCACTTTGAGGACTTGGCATAAAGCTCATGATCTCTCAAAGTCTGGAGCACTATCCTCAGATGCTGCTCATGCTCACCATGGCTCTGCGAGTATACTAAGATGTCATCAATGAAAACTATGAAGAAGGAGTCCAGATACGACTTGAATACACGAGTCCTTAAATCCATGAAAGCAGCAGGGGCATTAGTCAACCCAAAAGACATCACTAGGAACGCATAATGGCCGTAAGGAGTCCTAAATGTTTTCTTAGGGATGTCCTCTGCTCTAACCCTCAATTGATGATAGCTAGATCTCAAGTCAATCTTTAAAAACACTGCGGCGTCCTGAAGCTGGTCGAACAGATCATCAATACGAGGCATGGAGTAACGGTTCCTCACCGCCACCTTATTCAGCTGCCTGTAGTCAACACACATCCGCATGGCGCCATCCTTCTTCTTCACAAACAGGACTGGGGCACCCTAAGGAGATACACTAGTCCGAATGAACCCCTTACCCAAGAGGTCCTGAAGCTAAACATTGAGCTTCTTCAGCTCTGCAGGTGCCATACGGTACGGAGGAATAGAAATAGGACGAGTACCCGGGTCTAACTCAATGGAAAAGTCAATATCTCTCTCTGGTGGTAGGCCAGAAAAGTCTGCAGGAAACACATGAGCAAAATCTCAGACTATAGGCACTGAATCAACTGTAGAGCTCTCCCTACTAACATCTCTAACAAACGCCATATATGCCAAACATCCGCCAGCCACTAGCCTCCGAGCCTAAACATAAGAAATCAATCCAATCGGTATGCGACTACGCGAGCCCTGCCACACCACCGGTGGAATACCAGACATGGATAAAGTAACGGTCTTGGCATAGCAATCCAAGACGACCCGGTGAGGGGATAGCCAATCCATGCCCAGAATCACATCAAAATCCACCATACAAAGCACAATAAGATCAACCAGAGTGTCCTGCCCCCGAATAGACCCCACAAAGGATCTACAAACCAGATTCACTACTAAAGAATCCCCTACTGGGGTCGAAACACGCAAAGGCATAGATAAGGGCTCAGAACTCGCTCCCAAACGAGGCACACAATAAGCTAACACATATTAATAAGTAGAAGCAGGATCAAATAACGCTGAAGTGAACTGATGGCATAAACGAACCGTATCTTTGATCACATCATCAGATGTTTCAGGCTCTACTCTAGCTGGAGCTGCATAGAAATTGCCCTGGGCACCTCTACCCTGCGCATCCACTCTTCCACCTATCTTGCCTCCCCGAGAACCTCCCCGAGCACCCTGTAGGTACATAAAAAGGTGTAGTGGAACCATTAGAGTGAGTGTTGGGTCCTCCTCCTAAACCCTCGATTGAAGAAGCACCAAAGCTGGAGTTAAAATTCCTTCCGACGTACTTGAGGTATGCATATCTTGGCACTAATGAAACTTTACCTGTTATACTTTCTGTGGAATTGTCTGAAGCACAGGTTGATGCGGGTTTAGAGATATTGAAGAAAATGAAGAAAGCAATAGGCTGGCAAATGTCGGATATTCATGGAATTAGTACGACATTGTGTATGCCTCGAATCTACATGGAGGAAGACCACAAACCGAGTGCACAACACCAAAGTCAGCTAAATTCATTGATGAAGGAAGTTATGAAGAAAGAAGTGATCAAGTGGTTAGATGCAGGAATTGTGTATCCTATCTCTGACAGTAAATGGGTAAGTCTTGTGCATTGTGTACCAAAGAAAGTAAAATAACTTATAAGACTAAACAGAAAATGAGAAGAATAATGTTTTATTCATACGCTAATGAAGAATATATATAAGAGCTGATACAACAATGATTCCTAAAGTGATTGAACAACTAATCCTAGCTATACAAGAAGACTTATTCACGTATCTTTCTTTTACGCCCCCGCAAGTTGGTGTTGATAACTATAATACCCAACTTGTCAAACATACGATTGAAGGACGCACATGGCAGTGTCTTGGTTAGGACATCAGCAACCTGATCAGCAGCATGTAAATGCTTCACTTCAACCTCTTTGCGTTGCACCTGGTCACGAACAAAGTGGAAGTCGATAGCAATATGCTTTATCTTGCTATGAAAGACAGGATTCTCATAGATGTATGTAGTTCCAATATTATCACAGAGTATGCACGGTATGCAAGCAAGGGAAAAGTGAAGCACACGCAATATGTTGGTAATCCAGTTGGTTTCTGCAAGAGCAGCAGCAACAACTCGGTATTCAGCTTCAGTGGATGACCGAGAGACGGACCACTGCTTCTTGGAGGACCACGAGACTGGCGTACTTCCAAGATATATAATGCAACCAGTTGTGGAAGTTCTATCAGTAGGGTCACCGGCCCAATAAGAGTCAGAATACACCATAATCCGGTTATCAGTCTCACGGGTTATTTGAAGCCCAAAAAAAGAGGTTTGATTGAGATATCGAAGCAGCCACTTAACAACCTTCCAATGATTAGCTTGAGGACAATGCATAAACTGGGAGAGTTTATTTACTGTAAACGCGATGTCAGGTCTAGTGAAGGGCAAATATTGTATCTTGCCAATAATTATCCGAAAGAAAGAACCATCAACAATAGGATCAACCTGATTTACATTGAGAATAGTAGCGACGGACATAGGATTGTGAAATCCTTTGTTGTCTTGCATATTTGCTTCCTGGAGAAGGTCTTTTATATACTTCTGTTGAGACAACTGTTGAGACAACAGCAGGCTACCGTGATACGATAGAACCTCAACACCCAAAAAATAGTTCAAGGGGCCCAAGTCCTTGAGAGAGAAATGTTAAGCAAGGGCATTGATAATTTGTCGAACACCCTGGTCTCGATTTCCAGTGACAATAATTTCATCCACATATACAAGGATATAAATAGTCAACTCTGAATTATGGAAGATGAACAGAGACGAGTCAGAGTGTGATTTACAAAAACCTTGTGTTACCAGAAAGTTCTTGAGCTTAGTGTACCAAGCTCTATGTGCCTGTTTGAGACCATAAATGGCTATGCTAAGTATGCAGACATGATTGGACAAAGTGGGATGCTCAAAGCCAGGAGGTTGCCACACATAAACTTGTTCCTCTAAATGACCTTGCAAGAGTGCATTATTTACATCAAGTTGATGCAAACACCAGTTGCATTGAACAGTGATAGTGAGAACCAGGGGAATGGTTGTAGGCTTGACTACCAGACTGAAGGTTGAATGGTAGCCAATTCCAGGCCACTGAGTGAAGCCTTTGGCCACTAATCGAGCTTTATACCTGTCAATAGAGCCGTCAGGACGATATTTAATGCGAAAAATGTGGATTAGAAGGAGGTGCAATGGGGTTAGGTACTAAAGAAGACAAAATGGTTTTTTTACTGGCCAATGAAGGTATCGACTGAGGAGCTAAGGTTGGATTGCGTCATTTTTAAGTTAAGAGTGGTGGGTTTTCTTGTTGGACATGGGTGGTTTGGTTTTGGGAAGAAAGTATAGAAGGATTGAGTCGCTGTCGAGAATTTTGAGAGGAAACAGTGACTTCATTAGATGTAGAATTTTGAGCAGAGTTGAAGAGAATACCTGAGCTTTGGGATTGCTCTCTGTTTGTGGCGAGTGGCAGGGGCGAACTTTGTGGGCAAGGTCCACACGCAATAACAGAGGGAAGATCCATGTTCAAATTTTGAGCTTCACATGTGAGATTCCTATCGTTTTCCTTTATAGTGTTTTCCAATGATTTAATTTGGAAATTTGATAAATGAGAGAAAATATTTTGTAAAGGAAAATTATCCTAAAAAATAAAACATGTCTCGATAAAAATATTTTTGAAAAAAATGGATCAAAGCATTAGTGGCAGTAATATTTATTGGAAAACCCCAGGTATACACATGGAGTTGAGCAAGGCTAGAGCTTGTTTTTGGTATATGGTCAAAGCCAAGGATAGCATAAACACCCGAAAGTTCTTATGGAATCAAATTTTGGAGCCTGTTGAAAAAGTATTTCATGAGGGCAGTTATCTTTTAGGGTGGCTGACGGTAATTTATTGATGAGATAAACTGCCTGATGACAAGCAAAGCTCCAAAAAATAGGGGGAAGTGAGGCTTGATGAATTAAGGTTTTTGCAATTTCAACATGTCTGTGGCGTCGTTCAACTACAGCTACATGTTGAGGTGTATAAGGAGGTGAAACAAGATGTTCAATACCATGTGTTTTTAAATAGGGAGATAATCCTTCAAATTCAGCACCACCATAAGTGTAAAATGAGATAATTTTTGTGTTAAAGCGTTCAAGTAATGGATGTAGACTTTCAAAAACATCTTGAACTTCACTTTTATTTTTCAGAGTATATATCCACATGTATTCTGAAAATTTATCAACAAACAATGCATAATAACGTTTTTTGTCAATGGACAACACCGGGGAAGTTCCCCACAAATCGCTGTAAATAGTTTGCAGTAGTTGTTGACTCTGCAGTGTATTTTCAGAAAAAGTTAACCTATGCATTTTATTTGAATTGTAAGAATTACAAACTGAAGAAGTTTTAGAATCAGAAAATGGAATTGAAAACTTAGTTAATAGTTTATGTAAACTTTGACCACTTGGATGCCCCAATCGTCGATGCCATAGGTCAATAGGAAGACGACGAACTACCAGATTTAATTGAGGTTGGGATATGCGTGTTGTCTCTTGCGGCTACTCGATCAACCCATCTCTATTCTGCCCGCACACCAGAGGCTCCCCCGTAGTCAGATCCTTCACAAGAAAATTAAGAGGAAAAAATTCAATGGATGTTTTGTTGTCATTACAAAATCTAGAGACAGAAAGAAAATTTCTTTTTATTTGTGGGGCACAAAGAGTATCATTTAGATTCAAGCTTTTATTTGATGCACATAAGTGAGTGTTACCAATTTGAGAAATTGGAATAGTATTACCATTTCCCATTGAGATCTCTTCGGGTCCGTGGTAGTCCTGAGAAGTGGTCAAGCTGTGAGCATCAGTTATGATGTGATGGTTGGCCTCGAAATCAATAATCCATGGATCTTGTCGCTGTGAAAACTGAGCAGCTTAATTTGCACGAGCCTGAAAGTGGTTGTGAGACTGGGATCTACACACTTTAGCAGAGTGACCAGGTTTTCACAGAGTTGATAGTGAAGGAAATTGTCAGTGTTTTGGGGCTGTTGATTTCAACGAGAGCGCCGCTGCTGGGTATTTGATGAGTCTCGGACTGTTTGGGAACGCCATTGTTGGCTACCTATTGAGGTATTACCTCCCTACTTTTGGTTACTATTGTTTCTTGAAGGTGCTTGTTTTTTTTGTTGAGCAAGTGCAGCAGTAATCGGTGGTGTCCGCTTGGCTTCTTCATGCTTAAGAAAGATCTCATGATCAACATCTCATAGAGTTCTTCATAGGTGATCATTGTTTCATGGGACCGGATGGCTGCAGAGATAGCGTTGTAGTCAGGACCAAGGCCTTGGAGGATTCTCACAGTAAGTTGCACATCTGTGATTGGTGCTCCAACAATTGCTAGTTCATTAGCAATTGAACGTATGTCACGTAAATAGACAGTGACAGGCCTAGAATCCTAGGTAATCCGAGCTAGTTGATCTTGGAGACTGATAATTCTTATATTTGATTTGTTGTCAAAGGCAGTGTGCAGGGATTCCCAAGCTTTGTGTGTCGATGTGGCTGTTGCAACACTAGATGCAATGGTAGGTTCTACCGATGCTAAGATGGCATTTTGAACAAGCTGATCTTGTCAAAACTAGTTCGTATAAGCTGGATTCAGAGTGCTTTCATTATTTACTGTAAGTGTGATTGGAGGAGCAGCAATCTTGCCATCAAGGTGACCAAAGCCCGTGCATGAGCATCAACACCTATGCCTTCCCGGTGGTGAAGTTATGGCTGCTTGCAAGTTTGATGGGTAATTGAGAGGTAGGATTAAACTGCACGATGGCAGTGTTGATGGGAGTGTTATCTGTGTTAATAACAGTGGTATTGAGGGCCATTTTTGCTTGAGGCAGCAGCTAGGGTTAGAGGGAAAAAATTGGGATCGTACTCGTGTGAGCTTTTAGAGCCGTGATACCATAAAATAACTTGTAAGACTAAATAGAGAATGAGAAGAATAATGTTTTATTCATACGCTAATGAAGAATATATATAAGAGTTGATACAATAATGAGTCCTAAAGTGATTGAACAACTAATCCTAACTATACAAGAAGACTTATTCACGTATCTCTCTTTTAGAAAAGTGGGATGACAGTAGTAAAGAATGAAAAGAATGAGGTGATCCCAACAAGAACTGTCACCGAATGGAGAATCTGCATGGATTATCAAAAATTGAACGATGCCACGAGGAAGGATCACTACACTGTCCCTTTTATTGATCAAATGCTAGACCGTTTAGCAAGGTAGGAGTATTATTGCTTCTTGGATGGATATTCCGGATACAATCAGATCTTGATCGCACCTGAGGATCAAGAGAAGACTACTTTCACATATCCCTATGGCATTTATGCATTCAAGCGCATGCCATTTGGGCTTTGCAATGCTCCTGCCACATTCCAGAGGTGCATGATGGCTATTTTCCATGATATGGTGGAGGACTTTGTAGAAGTATTCATGGATGACTTCTCCATCTTTGGGAAGTCATTTGAGGTATGTCTTCGAAACCTTGACAGAGTACTTGCTCGTTGTGAATACACCAATTTAGTATTTAATTGGGAGAATTGTCACTTCTTGGTCTGAGAAGGCATAGTTTTGGGTCATAAAGTGTCAAAGCAGGGACTCGAGGTAGATAAAGCTAAGGTGGAAGTTATTGAAAAATTGCCCCCTTCTATTTCTGTCAAAGGGGTGAGAAGTTTCCTTGGGCATGCTGGTTTTTACCGAAGATTCATCAATGATTTTTCCAAGACTGCTAGGCCTTTGTGCAGTCTCTTGGAAAAGGAGATGAAATTCGATTTTGATGAGATGTGTTTAAAAGCTTTTGAGATGCTGAAGCGAAACTTAATTGAAGCTCCTATCTTGATTGCTCCTAATTGGGAGTTGCCATATGAACTCATGTGTGATGCAAGCGATGCTTTCAATCTACTATGCAAGCAAGACCCTTGATGCTGCTCAAGCTAATTACACAGTGACTGAGAAGGAGATGCTTGCTCTAGTGTTCGCCTTCGACATGTTCAGATCGTATTTGGTAGGTACCAAGGTTATTGTTTATACTGACCATGCAACTATTAGGTACCTATTCAACCAGAAGGATGCTAAGCCTAGACTTATTCGATGGATATTGCTTCTCCAAGAATTTGACCTTGAGATAAAAAATCGAAAGGGTACTAAAAATCATATCGCTGATCATCTGTCAAGGTTAGAAAATTTTTCTCATGTGCATGAAATGGAATAAATACGCGAAGAGTTTCCGGATGAGCAGTTGATGGCTCTTGACTTCTCCCAAGGGCCTTGGTATGCGGACATCATGAACTTATTGGTGAGTGGAGTGTTTCCACCAAGCGCAACAACCCAGCAAAGAAAAAAGCTGACACATGATGCTAAATTTTATATATGGGATGAACCATTCTTGTTCAAGCAAGGATGGACCAAGTGGTGCGAAGATGCATTCCAGAGAATGAGGTAAAGCAAGTGCTCTAGAGTTTTCATGCAAGTCCTTATGGAGGGCACCATGGAGGAGAGCGCACGGCTCACAAGGTATTGCAATCTAGCTTATTTTGGCCCTCTCTTTTTAAAGATTCTATGGCTTATGTGAAAGGGTGTGATCAATGCCAAAGGTTGGGTACTATATCGAGAAGATATGAAATGCCCCTAAATAATATTCTTGAGGTAGGAATCTTTGATGTGTGGGGTATTGATTTCATAGGTCCCTTCCCACTATCGAGTGGGAACCAATATATTCTTGTGGCAGTTGATTATGTGTCTAAATGGGTTGAGGCTGACGCTCTTCCCACAAATGACTCAAGAGTGGCGATTAAATTCATCAAGAAGCACATTTTCACGCATTTTGGTACTCTAAGGGCAATCATAAGTGATGGGGGTAAGCACTTCATTAACCATCTTGTGAAGAATCTTCTTGCTAAGTATGGTATACAACACAAAGTAGCTACAACTTGTCACCCTCAAACTAGTGGTCAAGTCGAAGTGTCAAATAGTGAGGTGAAGAAAATACTACAGAAAACGGTGAATGCGCAACGTAAAGATTGGTCAGAGAAGCTTGATGATGCATTATGGGCATATCGGACTGCATACAAAACACCTATAGGGACTTCTCCCTATAACATGGTGTTCGGAAAAGCATGTCATCTTCCGGCAGAGTTAGAGCACTAAGCTATTGGGCGATAAGGAAGTTGAATCTCGACCCCGAGCTAGCTGGTAGGAAGAGAATTGGTTAATTGCATGAACTTGAGGAGTTTAGGCTCCACGCTTATGAGAATGCGAAGATTTACAAAGAGAAGACCAAGATATAGTATGACAAGCACATAATCCCTCATACTTTCACTCCGAGGCAAAAGGTACTTCTCTTTAACTCTAGACTTAGATTGTTCCCCAAAAAACTAAGGTCTAAATGGAGTGGGCCCTTCGAAGTGGTGAGGATGACACAACATGGAGCGGTGGAACTCAAAGATAAAAATGGCCCGTCGTTCTTGGTGAATGGGCAGAGAGTCAAGAACTACTTTGGAGAATATATGGATCGAGATCGTGAAGCTCTTGAGCTAAATGATGAATGACCCAAGTTGGGTCGAGCCACGACGTTAAAGCAGGCGCTCCACAGGAGGCAACCCGTGAAAACTTGTAATAATTAGCTAATATTTGCTTTAGTTTGATTTTTAAATTTGTAGTTAGTTTAATTTTTCTAGGATTTAGTTGCATTTTCTTATTTTGGTAGGATTTTAGTTGATTTTAATTCAGTTGTAATAGTCAGGATTTAAAAACAATAAAAATACAAGACTATGAGTCGTGCCATGACTGAAACTAAGGCGCTGGGTGGGAGGCAACCCACCATTTTTCTAATATGGGGTGCTCATAATGTAGGGGTACAAGAAAAGGTTGAGAAATTCAAGGCAAAAACACCCCTGGCTGGCAGGCGCACTATTGGCGCGCCACGCCAGGGCGTAGACTACTGAAACAATCCTATGGCGCAATAGTGGCGCGTCACGCTAGACTATTCTCCAGAAGGGGTGCACTGTTGGTGCCCCATGCCAAAGCCCGAACTACTAACAGCCCTTGATGGCGCCATGGTGGCGCATCACGCAAGAAAAGAACCCCGTGCAGGTGAACTGTTGGCGCTTCGCGCCATGAGGTAAACTGTTGGCACTTCGTGCCATGAGGTAAACTACTGCACGTAATTCCTAGCGCAGCTCTACCGCGTCGCGCCCCTATTGCGCCCAAGTGAAACTTTTTAAGGTGGGCTGGCCCAACCCACAGCCCAACCCGACCCACACCCCCAAATTCCCTTTTAATTCCTCCACCCACCAAAATTTTATTCCACTTTCTCTATCTACACTCACCTACCCGATCCCATCCCCCAAATTCCTCTCATCTTCAACAAAATTTTCTTATTCCTCTTCACTCACTTTCTCCCCTAAAAATCTCAAATCCTCCATTAATCCTCCCCTCCCCCCCAAGCTTTTTCTAAACCATATTCCTCCATCCCTAACACCCACCCCACAAATTCTCCAAGAAAAATCAAAACCAAAAAAGCCCCACCCCCACTGCTCGAACCCGACCCACCCCACCCTTAACCCAAAAATGTTTTTCTTCACTTTTCTTGCTCTCTTCTAGTTGTCATGGAACCCAAGGGCAAAAATTTGGAAGTTGGTGCGGGAAGCAAGCGTTCTAGGAAGGGAAACACCGCCGGGTCCTCTAGTAACCAAACTCCATCTAGGAGATTTGGTAAGCAAGCGGTTGAGCATCACGGTGAGAAGTGGTTTGAGAGTCAGAAGGAAGCTAAATATCTCGTGGACGAACACATGAATGAGGTACATTTGCAAGTAGAATTCCCCCGTATTCATGAAACTATCTATAATTTGGGGTTGTAATATATATTTGATGATCAATGGGATTGTAACCTCACCCTTGTGAGGGAATTTTAGGCAAACTAGATCACGGAACAACGATACAATCATTCGGTGGATGTGAGAGGGAAAATGGTTCGATTTACCTCAAGAGTGCTTAATGCATTTTTGGGTACTCCACATTGTGATGTCGCTGAATATAACCAATTGAAAGAAATGCCGCCACATAGAGATATCAGACATACGCTGTGCGGTGAGAAAGAAGTAAGGACACTGGGAGGCATGCCACCCTTCACTATGCTCTTTTGAATCAGAAAGCAAGGGTGTGGCTCAAGATTGTGTGTAGTGTGTTGTTGCCTTGCAAACACACTTCTGAGGTGAATCGGGACCGTGTTGTATTAGTTTACATGCTTATGAAGGGGATGCCAATCAATTTAGGGTCGGTGCTCCGACAAAACATGATGATGTTCTGGAATAATAAGCGGTGGCGATACTGTTATGAGGGTCTGATAACTCGGTTTTTGAGGAACGAGGGTATTGAAGAGGAAGCACTTGACCTGGACCAGGCTAGGGCCCCATACCTAGTTAGCAACCTTGTCGATGTGACGCGCACAATAGCTTTGGATATGTCTCACGGGCCTGTATTATCTATAGCCGACCGGCAGGCTAGAGATAATAGTTGGATGGCCAGGATGTTCGGTATGGCAGATTTACAACTTCGCATTAGAGGTCGCCTGGTCACGGACTAGGAAATGGAAGACTTGTCTTAGCGCTATCCACTGATGGATAGTGCCATGTACATGTGTAGGATGGGTCTGGCTTTTCAAGAGCCGCTTGATGATGTTGAGGCCACAGTCGATGAGGAGCTAGATGAGGATGATGATAATGATGGAGATGCGGCCGATACAGCATTGATGGTAGTAGATAGTGCCACATCTGTGGCTGGTGGTCGTGCTGATGACGACGACGAGGCCTAAGAAAGTTTCTCTCTAACTCTATACTTTATGTTTATTGTGCACTGGGGACAGTGCTATCTTTAAGTATGGGGTGGGAGAAGAACTTCCTTGTAGATATTTTACTTCTTTATCAAGTCTTTTTGTATTTTTAGGTGGGTTCCTCGGCTTTTGTTTTCGGTACTTTTCCTGAGGATAGTCCCTTTGAACCGACTAGGACTAGTGTTTTTGTTTCATTATGTTGAGTCGTAGAGTCGTAGAAGCGACCGTTCCCAATGATGGATGGATGACGACCGTGTTAAAGGAAAATTAGTCACTAGGAGTAGGTGAATAAGAAATCGACCTTTTGGTATTTTGAAACCTTGTCTTAAAAGTTGGCCAGACTTCATGAGTAGTCTCACTTGTATGTGCAACTTGAATTGAAACAGTAACCTTGAAACAACTATGGGTTCTTTGTTTGACTCTGAATTAATAAAGTTGGGCTTAATTGTGTGGAAACACCGTAATGCGATGTATATGAGCATGCTAAAAATGATTGTATCCTAACTTGAGTCGTGATGCCATGTGTGGTGAGCAGTTGTTTAGTTCTTGCATTGAATGACATCTAGAACTTGCCCCATGTGTGCTTAATAAGTAACTTGTATGAATTATGGAACATGATTGGGGCATTTCTTTGAATAGCCAATTCTCTCTGTTTGTATGCTTCCAAATGAATGATCCTTAGTTAAGCCCCTTTGAGCCTCTTAGCCTTGATTTTTTTTTATTAAACCACATATTGAGCCTAATCCATTTTTATTGATACCATGACCTTGTTTGATCCAAATTTGATCCTTAATGTACTATGTTAAGAAGAAAAATGCAAAGAATGGTAGAAGTGAAATAGGGTGAAAATGTTGTTATGTGGTGGACTCCAAGAAAAGAGGTGGAAAAAGATGGCCCATGATCTTCAAATGTAAACGCGCTTGTGATGTGAAAAAGAAAAAAAATGATGAAGAAATAAATTAGAAACAAGTGCGTAAATTAAAAAAAAAAGGGCATAGCTTGAAACACTTGAAACATGAAGGATTTTAGTGACGGCTGTACCACAAGAGAAGAAGCAGTGGATGAAGAAGTATGTCGAAAAAAATAAAACATGTGCATTTGGGAGGAATAGTCACTAATTATATCCTAAATGTATCCTCCCTTACCTTAAGCCGACATTACAACCAAATTCAAGTTCTCTTGATTCTATGATGAATACTTTGTGAAAATTGATGTACACTAAGGGCAAGCTTATGGCATGTTAGGATATGTAGAAATTTCATTTGTGAGAGTGAGCGTTCAATGTTGAAAATTTTTGAGAGAAAAGGCATAGTATTGAAATAAATGTGCAAACGTAGTGTTTGTAGGCGTGAAGTCTATACAAAAAAATGGTGAGGGCATTCATGATACATGTTTGGGTATATGGCTGTTTGGTGTGTTTTTATATGATTGCATTAGCTTGGAATTATGGAAAAAAGAATCATTTATTAAGATTATGTGTTGTTGATAGGAGTGCTAGCAAAAAGAGTTAAAAAATGTTGGGTATTGCATAAAGTGTGTACTACAAAAGCATGATTAAATATGTTTGGTTGATTTTGAAACGGGTAGATAAGCCTAAAGGTAGTGATGAAAAGGGTGATAGTTAAATGTTTGTACTATGATGAACAAGAGTTTAAGTGTGGGGTGGTGATCTTAGGCATATTTATATGCCGGTTTATCAATAATTGCCTACATTTATCTTGTGTTTAAGAATAATCTTTAAGCTATTTGTTGTGTTTTGAGTAACTTACAATAATTGTGCACTAAGACACGTGATTAGATTATGCAGGACTTTTCGAAAAAAAAATGGAGTCTATAGAAGTAAGCGCGAAGAGGGAGGCATGAAGACAAGGCAAAGGAGCACGTACCAAAAGGAATGAAGAGAAGGAAAAGCCTGGCAACCTTGGCGTACTGCTGGCGCTCCACGCCGGGCAGCAAACTATTGAGGCAGGGCAGCAGGCGCACTGCTGGCGCCCAACGCCAAGCCTCTGTCCCCCACGCCAGCCTCTGTCCGACTTCCCCAGCGAAAATTGGTCAAATTAGGACTCCTATTTTAGTCTAAACTTTGAAAACTATCTTTGGAACTCTATATATAGGACCCTAGGATTATTTTGTAAAGGGTCGACTATTTTTTGGTGTGCAAGAGCAAGGGATTACAATTCATCTTATGTTTCAATTCTCTTCCTTTTTTAAGTTTGAATTCTATGAAACTTATTGTTTTTGAGTTTATGAACATTATGAGTGGCTAAACGCTCTTGTTCTGGGGTTGTAGCTACGAGTTATTGTTGAACATCGAATTGCTTTTGAATTGATTGTTGGTTATCGTTTGCATTACTTTTGTATTCTTGTTTTAATATTTCATGATTGGCCACCATAGAGATAAATTTATTGTCTATGCTTGAACTCGAGAGATGAAGAGGTAGATAGACCAAAGAATATAAAAAGCTTGATCTAACTTGCATATCACTTGTTTAGATTCGTGTTTAGGAGTGATACCCGGACGAACACCAAGCTTGATTATGAAACACGATGAAATATAAATGCTCACTAATTAGGACTCCCTATCCCCGCTCAACGATGTAGTTAGGCCGGTAGTTAGGGTAGGCGATTATATGTCGAGAGATCATGATCATAACATGAACCCTGTAAATCAGTAATGTGATAACCATAATTGATTCATTGCATGAGATGTGATACATGAAACCCAAAGCATGCTGCAGCCCTGGAATTGTCTCTTACTTGATTGAAACACCAAAATTACATACAGTTGTCCTTGTTAGTTAGTTTAATAATTAAATTGTTCTCATTAGTAGTAACCAAAACCATCTTATATTGATAATATATTCTTTAAGTTGTAGATTTAATAGAATTGATATACATTGATCGTAAGTCCCTTGGGTACGACAATCCGGTTCTAAAAGAGTCACTTATTACTTCTGCAACCACGTACACTTGCGTGTGCATTTGGGAGCCACAGTGCAGCTTCTCAAATTCAACTAAAGTCTTCAAATCGTGATGCTTCTCAAAATTGAGCAGAATCTTCAAGTTTCAAATTTCATCATATCAAGCAAAATCTTCAAGTCAAAATGCTACTCGACACATGAGTCTAAAATGCATGTTATGAAGATCATCAAATTTGAGCTAAGTCTCAAGTTCCAAAGCTCCTCAAATTCGAGCTAAGTCTTCAAGTCGTGATGATCCATAAATTCAGTCCAAATCTTCAAGTCACAAAAGCTTCATGAAAATGAGTTAAAATTTCAAATTGTTACTCTTGGCCCACATGAATTTAAATCCATATGGTCCAAAAAAGAATTCACGAGGTTGAAAATCTTGAAATAGATGACCTAGAAAAATTAGATAAAAAAGCTCACGTGTTTTGCATTGAAGTGTGAAGTAAATATATTTTATTGCTTCAAAATTATAAAAGTTTGTATACATCAACAATCATAAGGAAGGGATGAAAAAAAACTTAGTCGCATACAAATTTCCATGCCCAGTGTAATAATCTTTATCTCTCATCTTTTCTCCTCAAAAAATCAAAGTTCAAGAACACTGAGATAGCTTCCAAAAAGGTCAACTCGAAATTTACATCTGCTTCTCCATCTGCATCTGTATCTGCATCCGCATCAGCTTTCGCAAAAATTATTGGATCCAAATTCACTCTTCATTAATGTTTAAAAAATATCAATATGACCGCAATGAATATCAATTCCAAATCAGAGGCTTTAAAGGATGTTGACTCCACAAATGGCTTGAAAATTGCCATAGAAATTGTTGGCCAAATTAGAAGGAGTAAAGCCATAATGTGGGGACAACAAGTGCATCAAGCGCCGTCCAAGTCACCTCATGTTCTTGGTTTATCTTCTTCAAAAGAAAAAAATATCCTCTCGATATGTGCTAGAACGAGAGAGAAACATCACTGAGATGATAGAAAGAACTTTGGATCGACTAAGGCTGTCACAAGAACGGCATTGCCAGTCTAATGATCCCTTCATGCATGAAGATGATGATGTCTTAAGCACTAGATCTGCTTCGATCTTCTCTTATTTCACTTCTCAATCCAAGCTCTATCCTAGTGATGTTCCGCACTATTCTTCATCCTCTATGATGGATGTGCAAGTGATGGTGATCAAAACTTTCACCATAAAAGAACAACTTGCAAATTTAACGAAAGCAGTTGAAGGCCTATCAAAGTACATCAAAGGTCAAGACGTCCAAATTACGAAATTGATAAGTATGATGGAGAATATGGAAGAAGCAGGATCCACTCAATTATGTGCGAAGCTTCATGAAATGCAATAGAAAAGAGAGTACTTAAAAAATTAAGAAACAATGATGAAGAAGTTTTAAGTGTCTGCCAAAGGTCTGATTGCCGTTAACAAATTGAAGGACTTCATCATGGAGGCTATCAAAGATAAATCTGAGTCTACATCCAAATCTCCTCTCACATATGTAAAGTCTTATTCTCAAAGAATTGATAACCTAAAGATACATACTTGTTATCAACCTCCTAAATTGTAGCAATTCGATGGCAAGGGAAATCCAGAACAACATGTAGCATACTTTGTCAAAATTTGCAATAATGCTGAAACATATGGTGATTATGTTGTTAAGTAGTTTGTAGGATCTCTCACAGGAATTGCTTTTGACTGGTATATAGATCTTGAATCCAATTCCATCGATAGTTGAGAGCATATGGATCAACAATTTCTTAATCATTTTAATAGCACAAGACATCTTGTAAGCATGATAGAGCTTACTAATGTCCTTCAAAAGAATGATAAGCTGGTCATTGACTTCATCAATCGTTGGAGAAGCTTGAGCCTTAACTGCAAAGATTGCCTTAGTGAAACTTCTGGGATCGAAATATGCATCCAAGGTATACATTGGGATCTTCGTTACATAATGTAGGGTATAAAACCTAAAACATTTGAAGAACTAGCAACTCGTGCTCATGATATGAAACTAAGTATGGCTACAAATGAAAATCAAGAGTTTACTAACTTCGAGCCTTGTGAAGAAAATATACATTACATTGAGCATGAGGACAAGCTTTCATACGAAATAGAAATTGAAGAGTTTATGTAAGTTGACATGCTCCTTGACGTACGAGCCTAAATTGAAAGTTATAATGCTCTTCGATGCATGAGCCTAAAATGCATATCATAAAGCTCATCAAATTTGAGCTAAATCTTTATGTCGTGAAGCTCATTAAATTCAAGTTAAGTCTTCAAATAATGAAACTTCTCAAATTCAAGCTAAGTCTTCAAATCATGAAGCTCCTCAAATTCAAGCAGAATCTCTAAGTTTCAAAGCTCATCAAATTCTAGTAAACCTTCAAGTTGAAATGCTCCTCAACGCATGAGCCTAAAATGCATGTCATAGAGCTTGCTAAATTCGAGCTAAATCTTCATGTCGTGAAGCTCGTCAAATTCAAGCTATATTTTCAAGTCATGAAACTTCTCAAATTCAAGTAAAGTCTTCAAATTGTGATGCTTCTTAAATTCAAGCAGAATCTTTAAGTTTCAAAGCTCATCAAAATTCAAGTAAAATCTTCAAGTCAAAACGCAACTCGACGCATGTGTCTAAAATGCATGTCATGAAGATCATCAAATTCTAGCTAAGTCTCAAGTTCCAAAGATCCTCAAATTCGATCTAAGTCTTCAAGTCGTGATGATCCACAAATTCAATCCAAGTATTCAAGTCACAAAAGCTTCATGAAAATGAGTTAAATTTTCAAGTTGTTACTCTTGACCCACATGAATTTAAATTCATATGGTCCAAAAAAAGAATTCACTAGGTTGAAAACCTCGAAATAAGTGGCCTAGGCAAATTAGAAAAACAACTCACATATTTTACATTGAAATGTAAAGTAAATATATTTTATTACTTCAAAATTGTAGGAGTTTTTATACATCAACAATTATAAGGAATGGATGAAAAAAACTGACATATCATCCTATACAAAAATTCTAAGTAGAAAAAAAATAAAAAATCAAACGCCAAGAAGTGGTTGTCAACTCATCTTGGATGTCTTTATCAAGTTCACATCATTACTTCAAATATTTTTATTGATCAATGCAGCCATAAGCGAGCCTCCATCTTTAGCATGAGGGCATATTTTGAAGTCTTCTTTGTGGAGTAGATCATGTGTCAAGTAGTTGCTCTCCAAAACTATGACAAATTACAACAAAATCTATTTCTCGCCAAAGACAAAACTATAGAGGAAGAGACACCAACTGTGATCCGTTGCCAAGCCAAAATTTAGAGAAAGATACACTAAATGTGGTTCTCACCAAAGCCGTAATTATAGAACAAGATGCACTAAGTATGGTTCATCGCTAAATTTGCAACTACAAGATGCACCAAGTTGGTTCGTTGTCAAAGCCGCAACTGCAAAACAAGATGCACCAAGTGTGATTCGCTGTCAAAACCACAACTACAAAAGAAGATGCATCATGTGTAGTTCGTCATCAAAGCTGCAACTGCAAAAGAAGATACACAAATTATGATTTGTCACTATAGCCGCAACTGCAAATAAAAAAAGGAAGATGCACCAAGTGTGTGGGTCCCGCCAAAGCCGTACCTACAAATGAAGATATACCAAGTGGTTCCTTATCAATTATAGACTATTTCTCACACCTTTTGTTCTAATATCGAGAGTGTTTGAGGTCCATCGTAAACCTACAAAAAAAAAAAGGTGATGCATCTCACGGTGTCAATAGCACGAAGCTTCAAATCGTTACGGTGAAAATTGTGACATATGCTCTCGTGCTTGTCATGATGAATATGGTCATATTGGCTTAAATTTTTTGTGTTTTGTCTCCATGCAGATGATGACATAAGTCTCAATCAATGCAGAAATCAATATGCGGCTCTCCGACGAAGATGCAGAGAAGTGAACTCATGAATGTTGTTCAAAATCAATTGAATGGCTAACTTTAAAAAAATTAATTTTGGTCAATCCATAAGGATTTTGACTTTGATATTTTGATATGTTGTATACTTAAAAGTCTATTTTCTATATAATCAAGTCGCTCTCCATTCAGACGCTCCTCCACCAAAATATGGATGTTTTGGTGAGACTCCACAATTCTGTAAAACAATAATGGAAAACCTGAAGACAAACTTCAAAACACAATTTCTATCAATTCATGAGGTTTTTTGCCTTGGTTTTTGGGTATGTTGTAGAATTTGTAGTCCAGTTTCTGAAGAATTAAGTAACTCGTCATTCAGAAGCTCCTACACCAAGATATAGATGTTTTGGTAGGATTGCATAGAGATGTGGAAAAAAAGACAGATATGAATGCAAACTTCAAAAATCTATTCCTATCAATCGGGAAGAAATTTGACTTTGATTTTTGGATATGTTGTAGATATGTGAGTCTAGTTTCTGAAAAATCAACTGGATCATGATTTTAATGTTTTTATAACAAGATATGAATTTTTTACCACAGGCGTGTTGTGCTGAAAAAAGTGACGAAAATTAAGGTTGATGATGGTGCAAATTGACAATCAACCACTGTAAGAGCATGGGTATTTATAGATATCAAAATTACATAAATTGTGTTCCTACAAATTATAGAAAAAGCATAGTTGAAACAAAATTATGGTAAGTTTTCTAGGAATCAAATTATGGTAAGTTCTCATTGGAATCAAGTTATGGAATGCATTGGAATCAAATATGAAAAGTTTTGATAAAATTCATACGAAAATATATATATACTTCACGAATACTCCAAGCCTTGTCTTTAAAGGTTCGACAAGCCGAGCACTGCAACAAGCCTCAAAGCATGGGGCCTTTGTAGATAGTGAAATTTTATTGATAAATCCATATTAAATTTTGGATTAATCCATAAATTCATGATAGATTGACCAAGTCAAATTATTGGTTAATAAAGTTGAATTAATATTTAAGTTAAAATTATGACTTAAATGAGGTCCAAATTACATTTGGGCCAGTCAGATAAGTTGACAAAACAAGCCCCATTCATGCTGTTCAAGTACAAGGTCCTCTAAAATTACTTAAAGACCACAATACCCCCAAAATCCTAACTCATAACTATAAAAAGGGGTCTTCAAAAGACTAAGAAAAAAGAAGAGAAGAAGAAGAGAAATACATAGAAAAACTCTGCTCTTCAGTGGTGATTCGCAAGTCTGCCGCATACAAAGGATTCTTCATCTCCATGTTGATAGCCACAAGCTCCCATATCTCTGCGATTGTGATCAAAGCTTGGCTCCGTATTAATAGTAAAGTTTCAACAAATATTTCATCGATTCAAGAATAAAGCAAAGCTTTTGAGTTGACGACGTGAAGAGAAGAATCAGAGGACTACATCTTTTTTCTAGGATTTCATTAAGATAACCTTCACCCAAATTATTCAAATAAAAATATTATTATTTGCTTACAATTTCCTTTCTTGATTGCTATATTTCATGAACGAAACTATAGCAGCATACAAATTGGTACGCCCAGTAGAATAATCTTTACCTCTCATCTCTTCTCTTTAAAAAATCAAAGTTTAAAAAGACTGAGATGGCTTCCAAAGAGGTCAACTTGAAATCCGCATTAGCATCTCCATTTGCATCCATATCTGCATCCGCATCAGCAAAAATTTTTAGATCCAAATTCTCTCTTCGAAGTATAAAAAATACTAATATAGCTGCAATGAATATCGACTCTGAATCCGATGCTTGGAAGGAAGTTGACTCCACAAATTGTTTGAATATTTCCATGGAAATTGTTGGCCAAATTAGAAGGAGTAAAGCCATAATGCGCGGACAACAAATGCATCAAGCACCGTCCAAGTCATCTCATGTTCTCGGTTTATCTTCTTCAAAAGAAAAAAATATCCTCTTCCTATATGCTAAAACAAGGGAGTAGCATCACTGAGGTGGTAGAAAGAACTTTGGATCGACTAAGGTTGTCACAAGAACGACATCGCCTATCTGATGATTCCTTCATGAATTAAGATGGTGATATTTTAAGCAATAGATCTGCTCCGATCTTCCCTAATGTCACTTCTCAATCTAGGCTCTATCCTAGTGATGTTCCACACTATTCTTCATCCTCTATGGTGGTTGTGAAAGTGATGGTGATCGAAACTTTCACCTTAGAAGAACAACTTGCAAATTTGACAAAAACAGTTGAAGGCCTATCAAAGTACATCAAAGTTCAAGACATCCAAATTACCATGTTGACAAGTATGATGGAGAATATAGAAGAAGGAGGATCCACTCAATTGTGTGTGAAGATTCATGAAACGCAAGAAAAAATAGTCCTTCGCAAATCAAGAAACAAAAATGAAGGAGTTTCAAGTGTTTGCCGAAGCTCTAATTCCCGTTGACCAATTGAAGGACTTCATCATGGAGGCGATCAAAGATAAATCTAAGTCCACATCCAAATCTCCTCTCACATATGTAAAGTCGTATTCTTAATGAATTAATAATCTAAAGATACATATTTGTTATCAACCTCCTAATTACAGCAATTCGACGACAAGGAAAATCTAAAATAATTTGTAGCACACCTTGCCAAAACTTGCAATAATGCTGGAACATATGGTGATTATCTTGTTAAGCAGTTTATTTGATCTCTCATAGAAATTGCTTTTTATTGGTACATAGATCTTGAATCTAGTTCCATCGATAGTTGTGAGTAGATGGAGCAATAATTTCTTAAGCATTTTTATAGCACAAGGCGTGTTGTAAGCATGATAGAGATTACTTGCGCCCGTCAAAGGAATGATGAGCAAGCCATTGACTTCATCAATCGTTGGAGGAGCTTGAGCCTTAACTGCAAAGATCATCTTAATGAAACTTCTAGGATCGAAATATGCATCCAAGGGATGCATTGAGATCATTGTTATATATTGTCGTGTTTCTCTTTTACATGCTTCATAAGAAAATATTAATTAGGAGGGTTTTGAGTATATTATCCTTACTTATGCCTTAAAATATATTTTATATTCATTGAATGTTTACTTTATGTCTCTATTTGTGTGTCATTTCCATATAACTGAACTGCTTGTAGTTTTCTAAAACAATTACTACTAAGGGTAAAATTAAAAAAATATAACTAGTTTTGTTCTTGAATTTTTAAAATGACTTATTTGAGACAATCATTTTTAAAATTATCTCCCACTTGTCTATATTAAGTGAGTTTTGGCATATCACATTCCTTAAGAAAAATATTTAAGTGTTGTAAAACATAAGTAATATACTACAAGAAAGATAGACCAAAGATATGGAGAGTAGAAAGTAGAGATAATCTTAATCAAATATCTTCAAGTCTCTCTTACAATGGTGAATGAACAATCCTATTTAAGGTTGAGAAATAACTTCAAAAGTCACCATATTAAGTTTCATAATAAATAGATACATTCTTATCCAAAATGGTTCATAGAACCTGGGGAATACACATACATAAATGTAAGTAGTTCATGTATTGAGAATATGGACAATCCACTGATTTAATGAATTTTAACACTTTTCCTTGGATATCCATAGATAATGTGCCTCATTAAAACCTTACTAGAAAAACCCAATGGGAAAAAGCCTAGTGAAGGAAAAAGAGTACACACATCTCATAATACACCTTGATTGCTACCTCATTAAAAATCTTCCTAGGAAAACCTAATTGGGAAGTAAGGAAAACCTAATTGGGACAAAACCATAGTTAAGGAAAAGTGTACAAGGCGTATTTCACTCCCATGATGAAAGCTTTACTTAATATCTCAAAAATGACGCATTCCAATCTTATATCTCAACTTCTCAAATGTTGATATTGACAATGCCGTTGTGAATAAGTCTGCAAGATTATCACTTGAACAGATCTTTTAAACTTCTATCTCACCATTTTGTTGAAGATCATGTGTGAAGAAGAACTTTGGTGAAAAGTACTTTGTAAAGTCTCCTTTGATGTATCCTCCCTTCAGTCGAGCTATACATGGAGCATTATCTTCGTACAAAGTGGCTGGAATATCCCTTTTCAAAGAAAAATCACACAGTTCCCGACATTTGCATAATCAATAATCTGTATGTGCACCAATTGCACTAACATGACATTTTTCAATCATTTTCATGAGATCGGAATTGATCTTTCTTTACGTTAAGCAATCTTACAACTATTATGGTACTCAATGGAATTTCTTTAAGACCTTTTAAATAATTTAAGGATTTTCATACAGCCTTCATCGTCTAGCTACATATGAAAATCATTCATTATACATATTCAAGTATTTCATCTATTGCCAGACTGAAATAAGCCTCATTGCATCCACTATAGGAGAATATATCTCCATTTAATAATGTAAGGACTTTTGTGAAAATCCTTTATGCCTCGAGGCACAAGCCATACTTTATTTCTTACGGTTATAATTTCGCACAATGATTTTGTAGTAACCCTTCAGGTCATTTGTGTGATTTTGCCTCTTTTCTGTTGTTTAGAGCATTCCTATAGCAACCTCAAGTCATTTCTGACTTGCTGGCACTATAGGTTTGGTTGCATGGTCGTTCGTTTTGCTGTTGTGCCTGTTTTCCTGTTTGGAGCTTTTGAAGCCTGAAAAGTTGATTTCGGTCATAACCTCAGGTAAACGACCTCAGAAGAGAATTTTGACGGTTCCATCAGCTCTGAAGCGGCCCAATTAGGCTAGAAGCATGGTTGGCCTGTGTCCCGGGGCTTCTAGTGTGACTTTAGGGCCATTTAGCTCTTTAGCCCTTTAAATTTGGCTTGAAGTTGACTTTGGTCAACATTCTTAGTAAACGCGCTCGGATGAGAATTGTCAGCACAGTTAGTTCTGAAATGCTGAGTTTGGTCTATAATGACCCTTCGTGCGCTTCCCGAGGCTTCCGATATAATTCTGAGGCCCTCGGTAGAACTTGGCTAAATTGGCGCTTTGGGTGTGGGATCCACTTTTTGTCGAAATGACCTCGTATGAAAATTTTGACTGTGTCATTGAATCCGGAACGTCGAATTTGATGGGGTAGCATATATCATTTTTGTGCACGGGGTTCCGAACGAATCTCGTGGACCCCGTCGGAGTTTTGGGAATGCCCAAACCTCAACTGGTGCACAACTGTTGTTGCAGACCCATTCCTTCTCTGCGCTCGTGGAATTGGCTCCACGTTCGCGAATGTGTGGCTCTATCCTCTCCGCGTTCACGGGCTTGGCTCCGCGTTCGCGGAGGTTTGAGATCTCTTTCTCCGCGTTCGCGGATAGGGCTCCACGTTGGCAGAGGTCTTGGGAGTCTTCCTCTCCGCGTTCGCGGATAGGGTTCCACATTCATGGAGGTGTGGGTCCTTTCCCTCTACATTTGCGGGCCCCTGGCCGCATTCGCGGAGTGTTGTTTTTTTTCCCTCCGCGTTTGCGGGGCCTTGGCTGCGTTCACGGAGGTCAGCGACTAGCAGTGGTTTATAAGCTAAGGTCGAGGTTCATTTGAAAGAAAAGTTTGAAAATTCATATCTCCCTCATCTTAAGTCGGTTTTCAGTTATTCAAAGTCCTAGGTACTCGGAATCTTGTTGGCTGTGTGGGTCATGGCTCGGAGAGTGTTGGGTGTTCCTCAATTTCCGTAAATTCGAGGCATAAGTTGCTATCCTAAGCTTAGTTTGTAAAGTTTTTCATTTCTTGTTTTTGCTGCATGGAGCTAATACGAGCCATGATGGGTGTTCCATTTTGGAACACAGGCTCGAGGGAGGATTTGGGACCTCTTCACGGAGTCAATTCTGAAAAATCCAAAATGGGCCCCACGTTTCCCAATTTTGACTTTTAAATTGGTATGTCTCCGATTTTGATGATTTTAGTGTCTAAACGACCGTACTGAAGCTGTGATTCTGTTTTTGATAGCGTGAAAGCGTTCTGAGGCCGTTCGAAAGGGAAAAGCTCCGGTAGAGTGATTTGGAGCGCGCGCGATCAGCCTTTTGGTAGGTTTCGGCTTCCCTTCCTCTAGATTGAGCTAGAATTTGTAAATACATGCTGATTTGTGTGAATCTGGGGTGGGTAGCTAGTATTTTTTTCTCTTCTTCTCAGAAACCATGCTTTAGGGTTGATTTTCGAGCTATTTTCGAGGTTAGTACCATGCTATCGGAGGGGTTATTTATTTGTGGATATTTATGAATTATCTGTTGGGCTGTTTGTTTGTTGTTTCATGTGTAGTATCTAGTTAGCTATCTAATTATGTTGAGTTATATCTTTGGCCTTCGGTTAGGTTAGGTTAGAGTTGACTTAGACCCATGCACCTATTGACCGTGGTATGTATCCAACGTCGATCTGGATGACTAGATCCTTGTAGGCTGGAATAGCAAACTTGGGTTTGATAGTTGAGACTGGTTGTAGTTCCGTATTGTTGTGATCCTTCTATCTTCTCCCCCCTTTCTGTGGTGCCGATGTGTCTTCAGAGGCGTGTTGTTTTCCTCGACTTTCGGATGTTTCCAGATCGGTTCAGCGGTATTGTGCTTGGTAATAGACGGCGATCCACCTTGGCTTGATGTTTGAAGTTATTTGGATGGCCCCGCGTACTCTACTGGCTTGGGTAGGGCCCTTGGGAGTATTGGCTAACTGGGCGATGGGATATGAAATACTTGGGCTGTCCAGCATACTCTACTAGCTTGGGTAGGGCCCCCGGGAGTACCGGCACACTCTACTTGCTTGGGTAGGACCCCTGAGAGTGTTAGCTGATTGGGCAGCAGAGTATTAATGCTTCGGGGTTGGCTAGTTGTTTCGTTCCAGGGTTATGGGATATGAGGTACTTGGGTTGTCCACGTACTCTACTGGCTTGGGTAGGGCCCCCGGGAGTACCGGCGCACTCTACTGGCTTGGGTAGGGCCCCTGGGAGTGTTGGTTGATTTGGCAGCGGAGTACTAAGGCTTGGAGTTGGCTGGTTGGTTCGGTTGAGTTGGTTGGTGGATTCGGTTCGTGGCTTGGGTCTTCCTTTGTTTCAGAAGAATAGCTCTTCTGTGTACCTATCGGGCTTATGGGGGTCCGTTCTAGTTCTATTTAAACTTGTGCACGAGTGTACCTTCTGGGATTATGAGGGTCCAGTTAGGTTTAGATTAGATGTACTTAGTTTTACTTTCGGTGCGCTCATGTGCTTTGTTTCGCTTTCGCTTGACCTCTGTTTTTGTTGATTCTATCCTTCAGTATGATTTTACCTTTCTTGGTCAGTCGGCCTATGATGTCTACAGGGTACCTGTTGTATTGGTACTCATGCTACACTCTGCATCTATTTTCGTGATACAGATCCGAGCACTAGCTATCAGTATTGAGTTCGAGCCTGCAGCAGTCTGTTCCGGAGATGAGGGTGAGCACATGGCGTTCTGGATTACAGTCTAGTTTCTGTGGTCCACTTTTGGGACTTGTACTCGTTTAGTAGTTCTGTACATGTGACTTCCAGGTTCTAGGAGGTATTGTTATTGTATATATAGATGCCTCGCTTCTGCCTTTCTTTATATGTTCCTTTACTTATGCTTCCACGTAATTAAGGTTAGTTCCCACCCTCAATCCCATTACTGCTGAGTTTCGGGATAGGGTTTTGGCTTGTCTACTGGCTGGTTCGTAGGCGCCATCATGACTCGAGAAATCGGGTCGTGACAGATTTATTTGTACCTCACTGACATTATATCTTGATCCATGAACTATAAGTTCAAAACATCACTTTTCTAAGTGAAACATAACATGTTTGTATTGTGCATTTCATTTGGCCAATCAATTATCTGTCCACACTGTATGATGTATTTGAATTCAAGATCCTCGTCATCATCTATAGAATTGAGCACTACTTGATATCAAAGATACGACAGTCATTTGACTCGATTTCAAGACGATATAAATCGAGATCTCTTCATTTTTCATCATTTTAGGTACATGAACCTTTGTCAAGGTTTTATGAAGTGTTATGTCGTCGTACTCCTTTAAAGTATTTGCCTCATTATCATGATCATTTGCTCCTTTCCTTCCTCGTGAAATTTTACATTTGGAATCGATTGGTCTATCACGCTTCAGGCGTACCACAATCTCTATCTTTCATGGACTTCTCATTGAACCATTTGCATCTGAATTATTACATAGGATTATTAATTCATCTGTTAATTAATTTGCAGCATTATGCAAATGAATTATCTCTTGAACTTCAAGTTCACATTTTATTTTAATGAGGTTCTAGATAATTTATTCCACTCAAAATTTTCAGCTGCCAATTATCTCTCCTCCTAATGTTAGAAAATCTAACATTCACTTCAACCTTAGTTAGGGATCCATCTTTGTGCATGGTGGAACAATTAAATCAGATAACGCACATTCAAAGTTTAGATGAAAATTATTTGGTTTTCAATCCTGAACCAATTATGATGGGGAAAGCTTATTGGCTTGATGCATACATGTGTTACTACATGTTAAATAAACTCATCTCATACAAAATATTATTTGGGAGTTTTGTTCACGTACCAATGATTTAGCTATAATTGGAGGCATACAATTTCTAATAAGCCAATCAGCTTTATCATTATAATTTAATAATTTAGAACTATTTTCTTCACTTAACATTTCGAGCAAACAACCTTACAAAATCAATTTGTAAGTTGACAACAAAGCACATGTGACCATATCATAGATACAAATATTAAAATTATAAAGTTGAAAATGGTCCGCATGACAGGTGAACGGGCTCATATTCACCTTTTTTTATATGTTCCAAAACCTCAAGGAATACAATCTTGACCTTAGCTGGTACAATGATACAATAATCATTTTATCATGAGAACAAGCAACACAAGAAAATTCTTGAAGAATTTGTTATTTCTTCAACATATAGCCACGTGAATTCTCAATTACTTTTGCATTACCATTTGAATCGAAATGGCCAGCCGATCATGCCAACTAATCTTTCTTTTTCTCAAATATTTCTTACAGGTGAACCATGACATATATCCAACTCATAATGATTTTATCACATCTTGACCCATCCATTCACTTTCAAAATGGTCGAGCAGTTATGATGCTTATCGCAAATCACATTCTCTTCAAGGAATCGATTAATCATTTGTATGTGCTTCTTAAATTTGCATTATAAACTCATAGTCATGCCTTTGAAATTTATCATTTTCTCATGACACACCTCAACATCACTTTGAAAGGTCAAGTGTACCACCACTTTATCTTCATTTCTTTTGATTGAGGATTTATAAAATTATTAGGTCGCACAACAACCATGGGTCCAATGACCTTTCATACCATTTTGATGATAAAAATTACCTTCACATTTTCCATAATGTTCTTCCTATTATAATTACAACAATGATGACTATTATAATTTTGTCTCTCCACGCCCTTATTCATACATTTAATCACTTGTCTTCTTTCAGACTTATTATTCACTGTTACCACAATCATACGATAGAATGGAGCAATTGGACGGATTTCAAACTTATCATGTACTGCTACCACATTTTCTTCAGGTGATGGAGCAAATTCAATGGGATGAATTTCATAACTTTTCATCAAAGTCTTAGTCATCATTATATCATCACTATGGTGCATTGAGACTCAAACTCAATGTCTTACCCATATGAGGCGTGCTAAGTCATAATTCCATGATCAGCGGTGACATTTTTACTAATTTACCCTTTACCTTTTTCATATCACTTTCTAAAACAATTAATTTTTTGGACAAAAAAACTCAATTCTATCTTGATTTTTAAATTGACAAATATTTTATGATGGACATCTTTAATAATATTGATAGCTAATATGACACGGAGAATACTTGGTTATTATATTAAGAAGAATTTAGACAGTTCTAGTGAAAATTTTGAATAATTGGAGAAGAATTAGATGATCATAATAATGCACATTTGCAAATATTTGACTGCAAAGCTAAGTCTTCGTCAATAAGAAATATAAAGCTATATGTGGTCCTCATGCATTATAATAGTATGCATAGCCTTTTAATTAAGATGTACTATGGGATATATAGTTATGGAGTGGCCTTTTATTAGGAACATTTTATTTTTTAATGTGAGATTTCAAGTACGAATTCAAATTTAATCGAACTCAATATGGATATCGGTCACTATAGTTGGAATTTTTTTTAAAAAAGTTACAATAAATCACCCCTCCTTTCTTGTGTTTTTAACTAGCTAGATTGAATCTATATCTATATATATATATATATATATATATATATATAATGGAGAACATAGACGAGGTGATGTGGCACCTCTCTATGGTCTCCGTTCATATTTACCTATTTTCTTCTTTTTTAACCATTTTTCTTCATTTAATTATTTATTTTATTTTTAATATCTCATAAAGTCTTTATATTCAATTACTCAACTTTTCACCTCCCGCTATAATATATCTTCTTTATTAGATATAATTAGTATTCGTGCCCGCGCGTTGCGCGGATATTTTTAAATAAAATACGGTATAATTTATGCAAGATTTAAAATATATAATTTCTTTAATTGGCTGATGATAATGATAATGATTAATTTAAAAACTGTAATTGTTATAATTGATTTGAAATTTAAATAAAGTATTAAATTTATTATTTCTATTATTATTGTTAAAATAAATTCTAAACTGTAACAAACTTGTAGTATAACTATGGAAAAGGAAATTGGCACTATTATATATCTATTCCCTCCCCCAATTCCCCAACCCCCACACAAAAGATTCATAATTTTTTTATTTATTTATTATATATTTTACAATTAATATTTTATCTTTTTAATTTGTTTTTTGTTTAGTAATCTTTTTTTTTGAAATTGCTTATTTTACAATCAATCTATATATATATATATATATATAATTTTGAATTTCTTAAAAAAATCAAAAATCAAATACAGATGACTATATAAAAATTTAAGTTATAATTTAACGTTCTTTGATGGAGTTCATTTTTCCTAATGTTTAGGAAGCTCAATATATGCAAGAGAAAAGCTAGAAGATTTTTATTTTTAAAAAGGCAGGTAAAATAAAGCAATTTTATACTTGATATTAAAATTTACTCTTCTTTCTTTTACATAAAAAACATTAAATCCTTGAATATATGTATGCCTTAATAAGAAGATCTTCCAAAAAATTAACCTCTAAGGCTCTAACGAAGAAATATTATGAAAACAAATATCAAACACGGTTTAAACAACTATTTTAGTATAATGAGAATTAGCAATGTACATGATGTACTAATAAAAAAAAACTAATGAAAATCAAAGACACTACTTTATATATTTTGCAATGAATATATCATCTCATAACATGACTTCAACATCTTTATAGGCAAAAATGATCAAATATGGATATTTTTCATTGGGAGATTTAATTAAATATAAATTAAAAACTTTTAAAGTTAATAGAACTCTATATATGACCTTCTTAATGTACTTTGATTACCGATAACATAACTTGAGTATAAATAGAGAAATATTTTTCATAAGGATTCTTATAAAAGTTACAAAAAGAAATGCAATTCTTTTCTTCATCACATCAAATATTTTTTCCGGTAGTAAAATATCTTGATCACATTCTTTAAATGATTTGACTTTATCGATGGTGATAATTCATCATTGCGCCTGAAATTAAACAAAAAAAATGAGTTTATGTAGAAGAACTGCATTAAATATGTACCAAACACTTCCTCACACCACCCTCTTGACCTCTCTTCTCATTTTGATTATCAACTTGATTTCTCCTTCAATCAGAAGGGTCCATTTCATCCCATTTCTGAAGAAAAAAAATCAAACGTGAATATAAACACCGATTATTATGCTTGTGTCACTTTTTACCTAGTATAATTGAGTACATATTTGAATACATAACATATAAGAATCTGGGCAACATTTTGTTGCAAAAAGAATCTTGTATAAAAATTCAGAAGTAAGTCTTGTTTTAAGAATTTTTGACTAATTTTTCCATTTATTTCATCATTAACTTCCTCTTTTGTGTGTTTTCTCCCTTTGCAACACAATATTTACTCATGTATTTGGTATCAAATCTATGTCTCCTCTATCCAACTTTATATATATGTAATTACCATATAATTCGATAAAAAAAATAAAAGAAAAATTACTTTAAATTAAATAATAAAGTACGATTCATAAATGATATCATGCTATCAACTTATTAAAATTGAAAGTTTTTCATCCATAGTTTGATAAGTTACATTTATGTGCATATGTAAAATTTGAAGCCAAATATTTTTTGGCATAAAAAGTAAAATAGAAAAAACAACCTTTTCAATAAAGTCTTGAAGTAAAATAAATATAATACATGCTAATTTGGATGGAATGATTAACTACCTAATTACAATTTAAATACTAACATCTAAATTGAATAATAATAATTCTAAATTGTGAATAAAGAAGAAGAAATATATGTGCAATCGCTTTAAAAAAAAAAAAGAAGAGAACCAACATCAATCCAAACTCGCTAGGTATGCACCACATCTTGCATAGTAGTTTACTTTTTTAAGAATCTTATATTTTTGTGTTTCTTTTGTTTTTCTTTTTTAAAGATTAAAAAAATACAAAAAAGTTAGTAATTATTGTTTTTAATAATTGTGTATTATTCAAAAATAATTCTAATAATTTATCTTGTAATTTATATATTTTTTAAAATCGTCTTATTTTTAAAATAATTTTAGAATGTATCAAAAAAATCTTATATTTTTTAATTTCTTTTGTTTTTATTTTTTAAAGTTTAAAAAAATAATACAAAAAGGTAGTAATTATTGTTTTTAATAATTGTGTATTATTCAAAAAATAATTCTAATAATTTATCTAACAATTTAATTTTAAAATTTTTTTTTCTTATTTTAAAATTATTTTAGAATGTATCAAAAAGGTTTTATGCTTTATTAGAAATCTGTATTTTTTTTAATTTTAAGTGATCATTAGTAAGAATAACTCTCCATGTTTATCTCACTAAAATACACGTTCTATTCAACTACTCATCTTTTAAAAAGTAGATAATTCCTAATTTTCACACCCTATTTTTTAGAAGTGTTTTAAAATTTGTATTTTAAAAAACGGTAAAAGTTAAAGTAATAGTAAAAACTATATTCGTGGTACTTTTTCAGTTTTTCATTTTTAATGTTTGAATTTTTATATTTTTTAAACTTCAATTAATTTTAATAATTTATAAATTCTGTTTTTTGTGATGCTGACACGTATGCGTTTTTTACTTCTCCTATTATATATAGATAGATGTGCATATATTTATAACTCTCATAATTTTCAACTTTTCATATTCATAACCCTTAAATATTAAATATGAAAGTTAATTAAGATACCTTATGGTATTCCTCTATTATTTTCTATATAAATTCATATTTTTTTGTTTCATGAGATTCTATCCAAAGTTGCCCTTCATTTTCACTATAGTATTGTATTCATGTTTTTCTTTGGCTTGAAAAGGAAGAAGAAAGTTCTTCAATAGTGATAGGCTTGTGAAGTGGATATTGACAAGAGCTTAGATAATTATGTATTGATTTTGTTTTTCCTTCTATTTTTTAATGATTAAATTTATAATGATATGTGTATTGTATTTTATTTTTTTCCTTTTTTCTTTTTCTTTTTTTTCTTATGTATCTCTATGATGCCTCTTAAGTTTAATTTTTATAGAGAAAATGCATTAAAAAATCCCCTAAATTTGGCAGCAAAACTTACTTTAGTACTTTAACTACACGGGCGTTCATTTACCCCCTTTAACAACTTTTAAGTGAATTAAATACCACCCTCATATTATAATACCACTCTCACCCTCCACATCATAGCCATGTAAGCTCCATGTCATAGCTATGTAAGCACCATGCCATTAATTTTTTATTTCTTTATGCTTATTCACCATTTTCTCTTTTTCTTTAAATATTTTTTTTGGACTTATATACACTTATTAATTAATTTCTAAAATTATGTGGGCTCATTTATTTAACAAAAAGCTTCATCATCAGCCCCAAATTGAAGGTAAATTCTTTCAACAATGGCAGTCAAAAATTGAAGCTAAATCTTTTCAACAATGCCAACCAAAAATTGAAGCTAATTTCTTTCAACAATGGTGTATTTAGCCATAGCCTCAAAATTCACACCTTTTATCAACAAAGTTTGTGTCTAAATCATAAGTAAAATCTTGATGCTTACATTTTATAAATTTAACTTTCTTGAATTTTAACTGATCCGCCATTTTTTGAGTTTCTAATCTTCATTTCGTTGATAAGATTGGAGCTCCAAGAACATTAATTGAAAATCTGGATCTATGAATATATCTTTATAATGAGTATTGTGAAATTGATGTAGGTATTGTGGAAATCGATTATTTAAGAATATGTTTTCCTCATCACTCCATTCTTCTCCATTATTATTGCTATTGGAGGTGAACGTTGTTGGATTAATAGCTATAACAACGATATTGGTGTTGGGTTTTGTGAAATCGATGTCAACAATAATAAAATGATGAGGAATAGAATAGTGAATTTCTAAAGAGTTGGTGGAATGAAAGTAAGACAATGCAATGCAATGCAATGACAAGTAGAGTGATGAATGTCTGTCCTACGATACACATCCGCTTAATCTCAGATCGGAACCCATGGAGGCCACACATGGACCATGTATCCGCCGGAACCATTTCCCATCGGCATAATCATCAATCGCCGAAACCATTTCCCATCGGCATCGCCGGAACCATTTCCCATCGGCATAATCATCACTCGCCGGAACCATTACCCATTGGCATAATCATCAAAGTGTCTCATCATAGTGTTTCAAAACCAATGCACATAATCATGTTCACACAAATAATGAGAAAACGATAGTGTTCAGAATCACAACGCAATTCATATCAATGCAAATCACGTAACACTATCAACAATATATCAACATCAACAATTACATCATTTATAACAAGATCAATTGCCTAGTCTCCATTTCACTACTCCTTTCATCACAAGTAGGATCAATCACTAAGCAAGAGTTTCAAGCCTAGTCCCATAGTCCACAATGAGCAAAAGACATGTTCATCAAGTTCACAATCACATCGAGACTATCATAGCATTTTACCAATTACACATCAATATCAAGATCACGGCCTATCACATTTTGGCCTACCACTTTAGCACACATAGCCATTTTATTAACCCCGCCGATCAATTTAGATTGATTCATACAAAAATTCAACACATACCTCAATCCCATTACTCCCCAACACAATCAAGAAAGAGAAATCCAGAATTCTACAAGATTCACGAAATTTTAGAAGTTCACTTGACTTAACCGGAATCGCAATCAATCAACAACCGGAGCTTTTCCCTTCCGAAAGCAATCCAAAGCGACACAATCTAATCAAACTATCAATCACAATCAAATTTTTGAACCAACAACACCGAGAACACGCAATTCAAGCAAAGGGGTCAAAATGGCTCAAAAATCCAATTCCGAAAACGGGGTTTGAATCCAAATTTTTTTACATGGAAGTGATCCTCAAAGCATTAGAAATTCATTAGTGAAAACCATTTTGAAAACGGAATTCAAACCAGTCCACAATCACCATTTGATCAAAATTCGGAGTTCATGCAAAAACCCCCAAAAATCTAACTTTAAAAACCCAAATCTAAAATTGAAATCATGATAAAATCAATGGATAATCAAGGTTTAGAGTTAAAATCAGTTACCCAATAGGTTTCTATGAAAATCTCTCTTCCAAATCGCCTTCCCAATCTTCAAAATGTTGAAAATGGGGCATTTCCCGATTAAACACTGTTTCAGGCAAAAATTCCCCTCCGCGAACGCGGAGGTCAAGGGAACACTACACTCCGCGAACGCGAAGGCCAAGACACCACGCGCTCCGCAACGCTCTCAACAACCCTCTGCGAACACGGAGGCTAAAAATACACCAGATACAGATCAGAAATATCAGCAATCCAACAAGTCTCTGAATGGATCCTCGGGATTCATTCGGAACCCCGGGCACACGAACCATACATGCTACCCTACTAAATTCGACCTTACAGACTCAATGAAACCGTCGAAATTCTAATTTGAGGTCTCTTTGACCCGGAACCCGATAAAGCACAACTAAACTAACTTAAGCCTCAAATACTCAAATCAATCTCGGGACCTCTAAAAATTCAACCAATGCCACCCCTAGGCCTAAAATCATCCCCCAAATCCAACAGATTTGTCGGAATCAAATTCCGAGCATTCGATCTTTGAATGTTGACCAAAGTCAACTCTGTGGTCAAAATTTCATAAAACTTTCCTACTCAAGGCCTCAAATCCAAAATACAGCCCCAAGTTTGATTCCGTCAACTCTCCTAGACCAAATTCTACATTCTGGAGCTGATGGAATCGACGGAATCCCCATCCAAGACCCAAAACTCTGAATGACCTCAAAAACCACATTTTTACAACTTAAGCCTTTAGAGTTCGAAACTTTCCAAAAACCACAACTTAACAAGAATTTTCACAAACTAACTTCGGATATTAACCAAACATGACTCTGGACAACTCTCGGGAGGGGTAAAATGGTCATTTTACAAAAATTATCAAAAATGACCTTCAGGGTCATTACAGGTACTTAATAAATGACACCAAATTATATTTTGGAAGGAAATTTTAGTGGACAAAACTTAGCTATGAAATTTTATGTTTCGTCATTAAAAGTATGTTGTTCGTACATCTTAACACAAAATGTAATTTTTATCATAAAAAGTGAATAATTTGTGACGAATTATGTGTCATACCTAATGATTTTGTAGCTAAATATCACATTTGTTGTAGATAATAGGGATATATTTGTGTAACACCCCGAATTTTTAAACTATTACCCGAACTATTCTTTAAATATGTATAGACTCCAAACCTAATGATTTCTAATGTTGCATAATTATTGAAAATAATTCCTTATTATTGAAAGAGCTTTGAATATGAATTAAGGTCATAAGGAACTTCTAGGAGATAATATCTCAGATGGTCACTCAACTATGAACTCTTTTCATAGAAAGTCACTCAACTTTTATTTTTAACTCAAAAGTCACTCAACTATAGACTTTTTTCACAGAAAGTCACTCAATTATATGCTCATTTCACAGAAAGTCACACAACTATAAGAGTCTGTTTGGAAAACCATCTAGTAATTGAAATTTGTGTAATTACTAGGGTAGTAATTAACAGCCTAGTAATTACACAACCTAGTTATTATGTTGACCTATTTATTTGCCACAGTGTAATTACAAATGTGTTGTTTGGTTGCACAATTGCAATCATAAGGTTATATTAAATTTTAAGAATAAAAGTTAATTATCTAAAGTTAAAAATATATATTAGACAAATAAGAGACTTTATAAATGATATTGAATTGAATATTTAAGATGTATATTATCTTTTGAAAATATATCAATCAACAAAAATATGTTCTTAACTAATATTATAAAAAAAATTAATTTATGTTTTTCAAATTAGTATATATTAATTAAATTAATAATAAAAACTAAAAGTACAAAATTTCTATGAACATCATTAAATACATGCTTACGAAAATATTAATATTATAAATATAGTATCATAAATTATGAAAATTAGTTGACAAAAAGATAATCTATCAAGTCTAACTAAAAAATGAATGACTTGCAATGTGAAATATCAAGTCAATACTACTAAAACAAATGAAATTGAAAATATAACATAAGTTATCTAAATTCGAAAAAAAAATTAATGTAATACTCTTATGTCAAATTTCAATATAACATACATAAATTGATCTAAAAGAAAAAGAAGAAAATGATTTTTTCTTCGATTTAAAAATTAGAAAACTAACAAAATTATGCTAATGAAAAAAATAAACATAAAATAAATAAATAAAATAGATAATACGAAATATCGCTTGGAAGCACAAGAAGTAAATGTTGAGAATGAGAAAGAAATGAAATATAAACAATATAAAATAAAAAAATATATTTTTAGAATAATAAAAATAAAAAAGAATTTAAAATAATAGCACTAAAAATAAATTTAAACACAAAAATAAAAATCAAAATAAAAAGAAGAAATTAAAAAAGTAATCAGGTTGTAATTACACCATGTAGTTTCCAACAATTCACAGCCCCTCCCTGAGAATTGGAGAGTGTAATTTACCCCTACCAATTACACCAAATTACCTTCTGACCAAGTAATTAAGATGGCTAACCAAACAAGCCAAACAGGGTAATTACATCCAATTACACTAAATTCAATTACCAAGGTGGCTTTCCAAACAGACCCTAAGTGTTTTACTTACAAAGTCACTCAACCTATTTAATTAATTTTTTCAATAAAATTTGTTGACATGAATTTTTTATTTAAAACTAAAATTTAAAAAAATAAAAAGATACCATTTAATTTAAAGATATCATTTAAATTATTTAATGACATCGTTTAAATTATTAGCTCATACGACATATCTAGTTTCAATTAGTAGCCCATACGTACACCGTTCTATTTTATTTTTTTTATTATTACAACCTGAAAAATTTAAAGATTCATGGCACACAATTTGAAATTAATGAGATACGTATGGGCTACTAATTTAAACGATATCTTTAAATAATTTAAATAAAACGATATCATTTAAAGAGCCAACTTAGTGTCTTATTTAATCACTAGGTAACTCGGCCGCGCTACGCGCAACCATCAAATATTTTATTTATGGTGTATACTATATTTATTGTTAAAGATTAAAGATCTGTGAATACCAAAGACCTATCGAGCTTGGAGGCCATAACACCGTCTCCATTCTTAAGCCATGAGCCTTGTCCACCATGTGATACCAAATCAATATAAGAGTTTTATGCATAAATATATCTTCACAACGTTTTAAGGTGTATTAATAATGTAAAAGTTTGTCTTATTAGCGCACACAAGGTAATTTTTTAATTTTTAACTACTTGAAAATAAAGTAAATGTTAATATTTTAAATATAATACCTCTAATTTCATCCGGATGCTTCACAAATAATCGATCAGATTTATTGTTCATTTTTTCTAATTATATATATGAATCATACATAGTTATATACATATGCGATCGTTTTAAGTTTAAGTAATTGATTGAACAACTATCTACATTACTTTGACTCATTCAAACATTTGCTCTATTAAAACTAAACAATGTTTCTAGTAATTTGGACCTTGTCATACTTAAATATTTTAGGTTTTATCTCATTGTCTTGTGAAAGAAAGTTGAGGTACACCTTATTATATGATTTTAACTTACTGACAAAACATTTATTGATATTATTAGAAGGAAAACATGTACTAAACTTTTTGCATTATTTTGGACTAAATTTACTGGCGAACTTGTACAAAATAATACCTGCAATCAGTGGCATTGTGACACCACAAATAAAATATAGAGATTTTTTTTAATTTGAATTATTGAATGGGAAGAAACGGAATGAATAGGGAATTTAATGAGAAATATGAAGATGCAGCATGTGCATATAAGAATTTGCAAATCCTCCTAAAAAATCAAACTTCCACTTACAAAAAATATAATCGCCAGAGATAATAAAATATATTGATTAAGTAAAATATTTGAATTCACTTAAGAGTGTTTGTTAATAATAAAACTCGAGAATTCTAGCTTATTCTTATTAGTTGATAAATTCACATTTAAATTATCCTATTATAACAGTAATAAAATAAGTTTATCCTTGCTTAAAATTATTTTCATACAATTCATACTCTTTTATTGAGGAATAAATCTTGACCCCAAACATAAGACGCAAGAGTTTGAATTTAACCAAACAGTTTTCAAACAATAAAGCCAATCCTTCTAATATGCAGAAATAATGAAAATAATAAAATTAATCAATTTCAATACAATAAGATAGTTTCCCATTCAACATCCATATCCAATCCCTTTTGATAATTTAGCACATCTTAATAACTATCCTCATAAAAATAATTGCTTACATAAAATAATGGCAAAAAATAATATAAAGACCAAAGAGAATTAAAAAATTAAAGCAGAACAAAACATTAATGAACATGAAGAATTTGGTAATGAACATGAAGAATTTGGAAAAAGTTGATGCCTTCCATGTAACAAAATCCAGCAAAGTGATATGTTTTTTTGTTGATTACTAAAGTTGTGAAGATACTCTCATGATGAACGTAAAAATTCAAAATCAACCCTGTAACAAACTAAGGTTTGTATTGATCATAAAACACCTTACAAGCTTTTCAAAGAACAAAAAGAAAATAGAAAAGGGAGGTTTCAGACTGCTATAATAAAATAGCTTACTAAAAGAGAATAACATAACTCATAGCATAACCCTAATGAGATAGTTCTCCACTATATATATGCATCTTTAGTGCACATGTTCATTCCTTTAACCAGGGTCCCAAATGTAATTTTATAGTATATCAATTGGGTCTTCCATCGTGGCTAGATTCGTAACAAACCCATTATCAAATCGACAACAGAAATGATTATCAAGATTTTTGGTTGGTAAAATTTAGATACGAAGAAGAGACAAGATGAAGAAACAGAAGTTTTCAATGTGACAGTTTATAGATATTATTGGTAACTGATATGAAGTTGAAGAGACAAAATAGTTAAAAAAAATAAATATGCCCATAAACTTTAACTTATGATTACCGTTACTAATCTCTAAAGGTAATAAGCTTTATTTCATTTCTTCAAATTAATGTGTCTTTATACGGCGCATAATAGAGGAGTTTCAGCAAATTGTGTTTTTATTATTAATTGACTATGTTTAATGTTTTGTAAATATTTTAAATGAAATTATGCCTTTTAAAATTGAAAAAAAAAAGTCAAAAACCCACAAAAAAGATAAATATGATTCCAGTCCTGAGAGAGCGCCATGTCATCATTTTCATATTCAGCTTTATATATATATATACTAGTGAATTTATCCGCGCTTCGCGCAGTGAAGAAAAACATAAATTATTTACTATATTATTTAAATAAAAGAGGTATTATATATATAAATGTCTTCTTACGTATATTTAATATATGTGAATTTTAGTTTAAATTTTTAAATATTTTTTTAGAGTTTCTTCTTACATAAAAGAATATAAAATAAAATAATTATAATATACCTTCTTATAAATGTATAGATGTATAATTTGGTCCCATAGAAAAAAAACATGATTTTTTTTTTACATGTAATCATCTTCTTTAGAAGTGAAAGAACATTCTTATAATTTATAACTATTTAAAAATAAATAACATAAATACATTATTTTTCAAAGTAAAAAAAAATAATAGAAGAAGAAATAAATAAATATACTTCTAAAGAATAGGTGATATATATTGGGTTTGTTAATTATAGTTAATATACTTTTAGTGTAATAAGTAATGGTAACAATTAAATAGTGAGTAATATTTTAATCGTGGAACTTCTACGTACCAATTAACTTTAAGATAGAATAATGATTTTATAACGTGAAAAAATATATAATTAACGTTCTTATTCTTAGAAAGTCAGTCAATTAATTGTTATTATAATTTCAAAACATTATGAGCATGTAAGCCAAAATGAACTCAAACAATGGTGACCCAAAATGCCCTCTTCTCATATTTATTCTATATTTAGGTTATTTATCCAGATACTATATATATATATATATATATATATATATATATATATATTTGACTAAATATATATACATATCTTCTTATTTTAAATTTTAGAGATAAATCTAGCATTAATTTATAATCCCCCCAGTATAAAATTAATACTTAGTTAATGCTTATGTTATTCATTTGTTTTATCAAATTTGACTTTATTCATTTCGATCTTTTTCGCCCTCCTCTAACCAAATATGAAGCGTAATTATGTTTGATAGAATTAAATTTTGTAGAAAAATAATAAACAATACAACTTGACCTTACGATGAAAAAGTAAGTTATACCCTTTCATTATAATATCAATAACAATGATTGTGTCACAATTATTTCAAATAATATAAACGTTTCTTCTTTGTGTATATAAACATTTTTAGAATTACCTCATCCTTTCTCTCTCCATATTACTTTATATTTATCTTTTGAAGTTTTCACGCAGGCATATTTCTCGATAGTTTAAGAACTTACATAATAAACGTCAAATAAAGAATATATTTTAATTATTAATTATAAATTTTAAAATTTGATTAGTAATTAGTAAATTTTTTAACATAATTAAGTTACTAATTTGAACCAAGAGAAAATATTTATAAATTTTAAACTTGATTTGTACTTAATTATAGCAGAATTTCAATCATAATTAAGATAAATTCGCGAGGAAGTGATATCTCTTTAGGATCTACTCTAGTATTTTATAATACTAATTTGAACTAAAAGAAATTATAGACTTACAACAATAAGAAGTTCGTATAAAAATTAAACTTAAGAGGCATCATAAAGATACACAAGAAAGAAAAGAATGAAAGAAAGAAAAAAATAATACAATACACATATCATTGCGACTTTAATCATTAAAATAAAAAATAGAAGGAAAAACAAAAGCAAGACATAATTGTGTAAGATCTTGTCATATCCACTTCACAAGCCTATCAATATTCAAGAGCTTTCTTCTTCTTTTTCAAGTCAAAGAAAAGCAGAGAGGCATCACTCTTGTTGATATCCACTTCACAAATCTATCACTATTCAAAAGCTTTCTTTGTATAAAAATTAAATTTTAGAGGCATCATAGAGATATATAAGGAAAAAAATAGAGAAAAAATAAAGAAAGAAAAAAGAAATAGTACAATACACATATTATTAATAAGGGAAAAGAAATCAATACATAATTATCTAAGCACTTGTCAATATCCACTTCACAAGCCTATCACTATTCAAGAGCTTTCTTCTTCTTTTTCAAGCCAAATAAAAGCATGAATATAATATTATAGTGAAAATGAAGGATAACTTTGGATAGAATCTCATGAAGAAAAAAAAATGAATTTATATAGAAAATAATGGAGGAATACCATAAGGTATCTTAACTTTCATATTTAATATTTAAGGATTATGAATATGAAAAGTTAAAAATTATGAGAGCTATAACTATATGCATATTATACCTAATAAAGAAGATATATTATAGTAGATGGTTATGAATATGAAAAGTTGAAAATTATGAGAGTTATGAATATATGCACATTATATCTAATAAAGAAGATATATTATAGTGGGAGGTAAAAAGTTGAGTAATTGAATATAAATACTTTATGAGATATTTAAAATTAAATAAATAATTAAATGAAGAAAAATGATCAAAAAAAGGAGAAAAAAGATAAATATGAATGGAGGCCATAGAGAGGTGCCACATCACCTTGTCTATGTTCCTCCTTTAAATATATATATATATATATATATATATAGAGAGAGAGAGAGAGAGAGAGAGAGAGAGAGAGAGAGATTTAATAATTAAATAATTTAAATGATATCTTTTTGTTTTTTAAAATTTTAGTTTTAAATTTCATGTCAATAAATTAGATTGAAAAAATTAATTAAATAGTTTGAGTGACTTAGGAAGTAAAACATCTAAAATTGAGTGACTTTCTATGAAAAGAGCTCATACTTGAGTGACTTTTGAGTTAAAAATCAAAGTTGAGTGACTTTATGTGAAACAAATACATAGATGAGTGACTTTTAAGCTAAAAATCAAAGTTTTTCTATGAAAATAGTTCATAGTTGAGTGACTATCTGAGATATTATCTCGAACTTCTAGCTCAAAGCTAAGTTGAAAGCTTCTTTACTTATGAGTTTCCATGTAAGATTTTACTCGGATCAACTTCAAACGGTCATATCTCTAATAATATGAAGAGTTAGGTGACCCACAACCTATCTTATTAAAGGTATTCGAGTCTTCTTTCCAACGACACCAACGTACGGTTCGTCAATTTGATGCCAGATTAAAAGGTTATGCTTAGTTTACTAAAAGGTATTTGTCTGTCAAATTGATACAGTTCGGGTAACAGACCATCACATTTGTGATGACCCGGGTGACGGACCGTCATTCTTATGATGGCCTGTCAGGCCAAAATGTCAGGCCTAACTAGCGAGGCTGACTTATGGCCATTAGTGACGGTTTTAGTGATGGTTTGTCATGGATCTGATGGTCCATCTCCTAAACCGTTAGACGAGATTTTTCTGCACTTTTGAATAGCTTTGTAAGGGATAAATTGGTATTTTCCTTAACCAAAGCTGCCCTCTCAAGTATTCAAAACGTGTGGAGGTGGTCGGGATAGGGCTATAGAGGGTGAGGTGTAGACAAGGTGTGTTGGAGGGTGTGGGTAGGATACAATCAATGTAAAATGCTATTAGTAGAACTTGTTTTCTCTATTTCCATTAGGCAAATTATTAAAGTGTATTTGTTTTTATTAATTTTTTAAACACTTATGAGATTTTTGAATGTCTAAAATTATTAAAATTTTGAACAAAATCATTAAAAGGTATTTTTGTGTTAATAATTTTCACCACCATTTTATCTAAAATCACCAATCACCATTACTAACCATTGTTGAATTAATTCTACCTTTATTAATTAAGAGTGATTAATGCAAAGGATACAAAATAATAAATTACAAAGGAGATGAACTACATATCAGTTCCAAATTAGATTTTATTAAGTGTGATGTAATGACCTTTAATGTCGTTAACATTCACATATGTTTCTCAAAATTACTTCCCTCGACTCCTCCCCTTGCAAATCCTATATAAGAAGTGTTTGGCAACACCACCAAAAAGAAAAGAAAACTTTTTCCTCCTTTCTTCTTATTCTTAGAATAATTTTGGGCAATTTATTTTGGGAAACCTCCAAACTTTCAGCCACGAGTGCACGTATTTGAGAGTAAATGTGGAACCTTGGGGAGCGACCAGTTACAATGATTTCCACCGGAGTCGGGCCAAAATCGTTTTTAAGGCAGTTGCTTGCCACGACACAATCTTTGTAACAAGTTATTTACTACTTTGTAATTCTAGTCCAATATCAATATTGTAATATTTTTTTCAACAATTTGAAAGCTAATTTCTTTACATACAATATTGATAAATGGCTCCTTGAACAAAACTTTTTCTGATTTGTCAAAACTTGAGCCTTTGGATGGAAACAATTTTAAACACTGGTCACAAAAACTTTTGATTTTCTTTGAAGAGTTAGAAGTTGAGTATGTTTTATTTAATGAACCTTCTATGGATGGTTCTAGCACCGTTGTTGGTTCTAGCAATATTGTGGTTGTTGATGATGCTGCTAAGAAGAAGTTTGAAAAGGATAACAATTCTATAAGAGAACATTTGCTAAATCATATGACTAATCTTTTATTCGATTTATTTGTTACTTATAAATCTGCTAAGGAAATATGGGATAGTTTAAAAAAGAAATATAGTGTTGATGATGCATAAAAGAAAAAATATGTTGTCGGTCAGTGGATTAAATTACAAATGGTTGACAATAAGCCAATAATGAAACAAGTTCAGGAATATGAGAACTTGACTACTGATGTTCTCAACGAGGACATGAAAATGTGTGAAATTTTTCAGGCTAATGTTCTGCTTGAAATATTTCCACCATCTTGGAGTGATTATAGAAATCAATTGAAACATAAGAAAAATAATTTAACTCTCCAAGAACTTATCAGTTACATGAGGACTGAGGAGACAAATCGCCTCAAAGATAAGATGGAAGTATTTTCTCTTAATTCCTCTAAAGCTAATTTTGTGGAATCTTCTGGTAATGTTATGAAAGACAGGTTCAAATGCGAACAAAAGAAAGTTCTGGAAAAGGAACATGTGAAGAAGAAAAATCACGTTAACAAGTCGGAGATCAAATTCAAAAATCTAAGGTCCTTATTTTGCCTGTAGAAAACTTGGTCATAGGGTTGCCTAGTGCTATCAAAGAAAAGCACAAAACTCGAAGCGGAAGGACATAATAATGTCCAGGCTCATCTTCCTAAGGTAATGAAAGGATTTTTGTTGTAGTTGTTGAGGCAAATCTCGTGGCTAACAAGACTGACTGAACGCTGGACACAGGCGCTTCAAGGTATTTTTGTGCCAATAAGGAGTTATTTCATGACTTTGAGGATTCCGTTGATGGCGAGTGTGCCTATATGGATAACTCCACTATTGCTAGAGTTATGGGTAAAGAAAAAAATTTACGTAAATTAACTTCTGAAAAAACTTTATCCTTGAACCAATGTTTTGTACATTCTCTCCCTCCGTAGAAACCTAATTTTCGGAGCACTTCTCAACAAAGTAGGCATTGAACTTATTTTTGAAGCTGACAAAATAATTATTTCTCGTGGAAGAGACTTTTTTGGAAAGGAATATCTTTGTGGAGACTTATGTGTACTAAACATTGTTCAAGAGATTGTCAATAATGCAAGTATTTCAAATTTTGCTTATATTGTTGAGTCTATTAATTTGTGGCACAGTAGACTAAATCATGTTAATATTTTTTCTATTAAAAGACTTAGAAAAATGAAATTAATTCTTATGATAAAAATGATGATTTTTCTAAATGTTCTTTGTGTAGAAGCAAAGCATGCCAAGAAACCTTTCAAATTTGTATTTACTAGAAAGAGCGAATTGCTTGAACTAATATATTTAGATTTAGCAGATTTCATGAACATTGTTAGTAAAGGTGGAAAAAAGTATTACATTACTTTTGTTGATGACTTTTCTAGATACACTAAGGCATATCGTATTAAGTCTAAAGATGAGACTAAAAGCATATTTTTGAAATTCAAAGTAGAAGTAGAAAATCTGTTAGACAAGAAAATAAAGTGATTTCGATCTGATAGGGGATGAATATAGTGCTAAAATTTTAGAGGATATTTGTGATAAAATGTTATTATACATGAGGTTAGTGATCCCTATACTACCCAACAAAATGGTGTAGCCGAACGGAAAAATAGAACCTTAAAGAAATGATGAAGTATATGTTTTTAAGCTCTGATCTATCTGACAGTATGTGGGGAGAAGCAATCCTGTCTTTATGTTATATTCTTAATAGAGTCCCTTATAAAAAAGTTAGACAAGTCCTCATATGAGTTTTGGAAAGGGTTTGCTCCTAACTTGACATTTCTGAAAGTGCGGGGGTGTTTGACTAAGGTTGGTCTACCTTATTTTAAATGAGTAAATATTGTTGAAAGTGGTGCCTCAAAAGCTGGAGATTAGTTGAACCTTTCTGTTGTATCAATATACAACTTAAAAGTAGGATTAAGTTCAGAAAAATAAGGCTGCAGTGTTGGGCATAATCTGATTAGTTTGTTGCTATATGTTAGGCTTTAGTTATTGGAGATAATGTTAGCTTATTTTACTCCTTTTCTTTAGCCTTTTAAGTTATGAATTCATGTATTTATATTGCAATCATTATTTCAATAAATTATGCAACTGAACCTTGTTATCTTTTCTTTTCTTTCTTTGTCATAATCTCTTATTCTCCTACAGATTGGTACCAGAGTATTGCCATCTTGAGGGACCTGTTAGAAGAGAGTGAATTATACAAAACCATTCTTTGAACTATTATCTTAAATAGTTTATAGAAAATGAATTCTGAAACAAGCTTCTTAACTCCACCAGTCTTCAATGGTGAGAATTATCAAGCTTGGGCAATTAGAATAACGGTTCATCTTGAAGCGCTGGATCTCTGGAAAGCAGTAGAAGAGGATTATGAAGTAACTCCTCTCGGTGATAATCCAACAATAAACCAGATGAAAAATCACAAGGAGAATAAGACAAGGAAAGCCAAAGCTAAAGCTTGCCTTTTCTCTGCAGTATCCCCTTCAATTCTTACTAGAATTATGCAAATGAAGCCTGCTGTAGAAATTTGGGAGTATCTAAAAAAGGAATACCAAGGAAATGAAAGAGTGCAGAATATGTAAGTGATGAATCTGATTCGAGAATTTGAAATGAAGAGAATGAAGGAATCAGAAACTATAAAAGATTATGCAGACCAACTACTCGACTTGGCCAACAAGGTGAGATTGTTTGGTAAGGATTTCACTGATGAAAGAATTGTTCAAAAGATTCTTGTTACACTTCCTGAGAAATATGAAGCCACAATTTCTTCTTTAGAGAATTCTAAAGATTTGTCAAGCGTTACCTTGGTAGAACTTGTTAAAGCTTTGCAGGCGTTGGAGCAAAGGAGAATAATGAGGAAAGAAGGGTCTGTTGAAGGTGTTTTTCAAGCTAATTCACATAACAACGAGTCAAACAAAGGAAGAAAAAGAACAAGAAGCAAAGGCCAAGCAATAATTACAACAATCAGGGAGAAAGTCAGCCTCCCTGCCCTCATTGCAAAAAGGCAAATCACTCTCAACAGAAGTGTTGGTGGAGACCCGATGTGAAGTGCAACAAATGTGGTCAACAAGGACATGTGGAGAGGGTATGCAAGTCACAACCGCAACAAGAAGAAGCTAAGGCTGCTATGAATCAATATCAAGAAGAGCAATTGTTTGTAGCAACTTGTTTTGCTAGCAAAAGTACTTTTGAAAGTTGGTTAATTGATAGCGGATACACAAATCATATGACCAGCGACCAAGAACTCTTTAAATATCTAGATAGATCTTTTATTTCCAAAGTGAAAATTGGAAATGGAGAATATCTCGATGCGAGAAGCAGAGGAACTGTTGCAATTGAAAGCCTTATAGGTTTGAAACTTATAGTTGATGTTCTTTTTGTTCCTGATCTTGATCAAAACCTCTTAAGTATTGGACATCTACTTGAAAATGGTTTGAAAGTGTTGTTTGAAGAAAAAACATGTGTCATCAAGGATGCTGATAATAAGGAAATGTTCAAGGTCAAGATGAGAGGAAAGAGTTTTAACTTGAACCTGTTGGACGAGGAGCAAGCTGCAGTTATCCAGATGAAAAATAACTCAGAATTATGGAACAAAAGGCTCGGACATTTTCATCATGATGCTATAATCTTCATGAAAAAAAATCAACTAGCAGAAGGTCTTCCAAGCCTTGAGAAGAACCTGCCTGCTTGTGAAGCTTGTGAGAAGCAAATAAGGTTGCTTTTTCAGAATTCATCATGGAGGGCAAAGCAGAAGCTGCAACTTATTCACACGAATGTAGGCCGACCTCAGAAAACACCATCTTTAAAAGGTAGTCAGTACTATATTACCTTTATTGATGATTGTACCAGATATTGTTGGATTTATTTTTTGAATTATAAATCTGAGGTCGTTGATGTATTCTGGAAATACAAGGCTTTTTGTGGAAAATCAGAGTGGTTGCAGAATTCAGGTGATAAGAACAGATAATGGAACCGAGTATACTTCAGAAAAATTCAACAAGTTTTGTAATGAAGCAGGAATTGAGCATCAGCTAACATCACCCTATACTCCTCAACAAAATGGAGTAGTGGAAAGAAAAAAAGGACGCTAATGGAGATGACAAGGTGTTTGCTCCATGAGAAAGGACTGCCAAAGAAATTTTGGGTTGAAGCTGCAAATACTACAGTATTCCTTCTAAACAGATTGCCAACTAAAGCCTTGCAAAAGAAGACACCATTTGAGGCTTGGTTTGGTTTCAAACCTTTGCTAACAAATCTAAAAATATTTGGTTATTTTTGTTTTTCTTATGTACCTCAGGTGAAAAGAGATAAGCTGGATAAGAAGGATGAACCTGGAATTTTTGTAGGATACAACAGTCTCTCAAAAGCTTATAGGATCTATCAACCTCAAAATGACAAAGTCATTGTTAGCAGGGGTGTCAAGTTCATGGAAAATGACACCTGGAGCTGGCAAGATGATGAAAAGGAAACGAATCTAGAATTTCTAGATGAAGATGTTGATGCTGTACTTGTTAGAGGCACAAGAACACTTTTTGATATATATCAAAGGTGTAATGTTGCAATTTTAGAACCAGGAGGATTTATGGAGGCTGCTAAAGATGCGAAATGGAGATATGCAATGCAGGAGGAGCTCAAAATGATAGAAAAGAACAACACATGGGAGCTGGTTTACAGACCATCGCAAAATAAGGCTATTGGAGTCGAGTGGGTTTATAGAACCAAGCTCAATCTTGATGGTTCCATTAACAAGTACAAGGCCAGGCTGGTTACAAAAGGGTATGCAAAAATGTCTGGAGTAGAACTTTTAGAAACTTTTGCTCCTGTCGCCCGTTTGGATACGATAAGAATGTTGTTAGCTTTAGTAGCTCAACGGGGAAAGAAGATACACTAGCTTGATGTGAAATCAGCTTTCCTAAATGGCTACCTTGAAGAAGAAATCTTTGTAGAACAACCTGAAGGTTTTTCTATCAAAGGCAAAGAAGACAAAGTTTACCTTCTAAAGAAGGCATTGTATGGCTTAAAACAAGCTCCTAGAGCTTGGTATAGTAGAATTGATGCTCATCTTTTGAGCTTAGGCTTTCAAAAAAGTCTCAGCGAGTCTACTCTCTATATTAGAAAAGAAAATTCTAATTTAACCATTGTTTCTTTGTATGTAGATGATTTGTTAATTACAGGTAGCATTTTGGACTTGATCAATTTGTTCAAGACTGAAATGATGGAAGTTTTTGAGATGACAGACCTTGGTGAAATGTTCTACTTTCTTGGAATGGAAATTCAGCAAAAAGGACATGAGATCTCTATATGCCAGCAGAAATATGCTAAAGAAATTCTCATAAAGTTCGAAATGAAAGAATGCAAGTCTGCAACTCCTATGAATCAAAAGGAGAAGTTTTGCAAAGAAGATGGAGATGAAAAGGTTGATGAATGGCTTTATAGGAGCCTGATAGGTTACCTAATGTACTTGACTGCAACAAGATCAGATATTCTTTATGCTGTGAGTTTACTTTCAAAATATATGCATTGTGCTAGCGAAATTCATTTTCAAGCATCTAAACGTGTGATCAGATATGTTAAAGGTACTGTGAATTTTGGCATAATGTTCAAAAAAGCATCAGGCTTTCAATTTCTTGGATTTTCTGATAGTGATTGGGCTGGTAGCTCAGATGATATGAGAAGCACCTCAGGTTACTGTTTAGTTTTTGTTCTGGAATATTCTCTTAGTTTTCAAAGAAGCAAGATATTGTGGCTCAATCTATAGCTGAAGCAGAGTACATTGCAGCTGCATCAGCTGTGAATCAAGCCCTTTGGATTCGGAAGCTGCTGACAGATTTATAACTGGAGCAAAAGAAGAGCACTGAAATAATTGTTGATAATCAAGCTGCAATTTCAATTGCAAATAATCCTGTTTCACATGGAAAGATGAAACATTTCAAGATCAAGCTTTATTTCTTGAGGGAGGTGCAAAAGAATGGAGACATAGACTTCTTGCACTATAAAACTGATTTTCAGACTACTGATATTTTAACTAAGGCCCTGCATAGAGCAAGATTTGAGTTTCTCTGAAAAAGACTTGGGGTTGCTGCTCTTGAGTCAAGGAGGAGTGTTGAAAGTGGTGCCTCAAAAGCTGGAGATTAGTTTCACCTTTCTGTTGTATCAATATACAACTTAAAAGTAAGATTAAGTTCAGAAAAATAAGACTGCAGTCTCTCTTCACTGTGACTCACAGGCAACAATTGAAATTGTCAAAAATAGCGTGTACAATGAAAAAAGAGACATATTCGCATCAGACATGGTACAATTAAATAGTTGCTGAAATTCGTGTTAATTCCTTGGAATATGTAAGGTCCGAAAGAAATTTGACGGATCCTTTAATCAAGAGATTGACAAGGAAAATGATTCTTGAAACGTCGAGGGGGATGGGCTAAAGCCCATTGATTGAGGTAGTGTGGTGGACCCATTAGGCCTCAATGTACACCACATTTTCTATCCCTATGGCGTGAGACGGTGTTTAATAAGGCTGAGCTTATTTTTCTCTTAATGATTCTATAGCCTTAAGGTGGTCTATTTGAGATAGACTTGATGGAATCACCTACATGAGTGTAAAGGTGTGGTCGCCTTTTATGAAAGACTTGAATCGTCTTTCTAGAGAACTCATAAGACCCAAGGTGTGTGTCATGATAAAAGCACTTTGTATCACGAAGGTTGCTTAAATTTAAGGATATGGCATGTGTTATGGGGTCTTAATTTATATCCACTTGGTTCAAGAGTACTTCACTTTATAGACATTAAGTTGTTGCCTCATTTCACTATGTGTCAATTCAAATCAAAAGATATTGACACTTAAGTACATGTTCCCTCCTTTTGTCCAATATTTGTTCTTACTTTTTTATCTTTGCATTAGTGGGGGATTGTTGAGTTAATTCTATTGTTGAATTAATTCTATCTTGATTAATTAAACGTAATGCAGAGGATATAAAATAATACGTTACAAAAGAGATGAGATATATATCCGTTCCAAATTAGATTTTGTTAAGTGTGATGTAATGACCTTTAATGTCATTAAATTCACATACGTTTCTCAAAATTACTTTCCTCTTTGCAAATCCTATATAAGAAGTGTCTTGGGTGAACATATAACACAACACCACCAAAAAGAAAAGAAAACTTTTTTCTCTTTCCTTCATATTCTTAGAATATTTTTGGGCAATTGGTTTTGGGCAACCTCAAAACTTTCAGCCACGAGTGTGCATATTTGAAAGTAACTATGGAACCTTAGGGAGCAACCGGCTACAACGATTTGCACCGAAGTCGGGGCGAAATTGCTTTGAAGAAAGTGGCTTTCCACGACAGAGTGTTTGTAATAAGTTATTTACTACTTTGTAATTTTAGTCCAATATCAATATTGTAGTATTTTTTTCAAACAACCCCACGTCTGTTGTCGCAACTACCAACCACCTTTGTTATCGCAACTATCATTGACAACCACAACCATTGTCAACCAGTACTATTAGTCGCTATTGCACCTTTCATCTCTATCATTATAATTGTATCCACTATCATTGTTACACCTCCAACACCAATATCAACCACTATTAGCATTGCAATCAAATCATACTACCAACCATGTTCATCAGCACAACTAGCACCACCACCAACTACTACAAACACATTGTCAACCAACACATATTCCTCAGTCAACACCATCAACTACTAACTTCAACCAACTTCACCATCACGCCGATCACTACAACATCAACCACATACACCACAACTAGCACTAGCCACTAACACCAACTAGGGGTGTACATTATTGGGTTGGATCGGATTTTTTAAATATCAAATCAAACTATTATTGTCGAATTGTAAAATCTATAAACCAAGTCAAACTAATAAAACTCGAATTTTTCGGGTTTTTGGGATTTTTCGATAAAGTATTCATACAAACATATAATTAACTTGTACTTTAAATATATCTTTAGTCCAACAAAAATACAACTATCTAAGGTATTTTTTAAGAAAATAACACAAAATATGAGATGAATGATGACATAAAAAATTAGCAAAAAATTATAATGAAATTGCATAAAACAAATATTGTAAATTAATAAGTCATAAATAATGATCATATTTTAAAGGTAAAAATCATGTAAAAATAAATCTAACAAGTAGTAATTACATGACTAAACATTGAAGAAAAACTAAAACTAGGTATATTTTAATCATCTAAATCAATGTAAAATTAAAGAACAAATATTCAATATTGTTTTCATTCTTAGTATTGAATTGATCTTTTTTTGTTAGCATTAGTATTGATTTGATTTTGATTTGAGCTTTTATTAGAGTTACTAATATCTATGGATTATAATCTTTATTGGACCATTCAAAATTCTAAGTCTCAAACATGAAATAATATGTTAAAAGATAAAAATTATGAAAAATATAAGAAATATTTATAAATTATATCAAAGTAAATACTTTTATGTACAAAATAAATTTTAAAAATTTTATATATAATATCGGGTTGGTTTGGTCTCGGATTGACTTTTTTAGTTAAAACCAAACCAACACAAATATAACCAGATTTTTTTTTAATACCAAACCAAGTCAAATCAAACCACTAGTCGGATTTTTTTTCGGTTTGACTCGATTTGCGATTTGGTTCAGTTTTCGGTTCGATTTTGTTCACCCCTAACACCAACTATTACAACCACCACCACTACAAAGCATTTACACCATCACTAGCGAACATAAATACTTCAATTTTTTAATCTAATAATGATTTAATTTTGGTGAATTAAATATTTTTTCTACTATTTAATTACTTTTTTATTTGAATGGTACATTTATTATGTTTAAAAATAAATAAATTTTACATATTCAGATATTGAAAACAACAAACAATACTAATCACTCAATGTTAAGATATAGAGACAACATCATAATCATTCAAATGTGCATTAAGTTCAAATCTCTTAATATTAATGAAAACATATGAGACTTGGTTTTGACAAATTTTGGCTACCGCGTGGAGGAATTTTTTGGGTGTTTCAAATTGTTGTGAAGCTACGTTTCTACAGCAATGCTGGCAAGTTTCTGTAGTAATCTAAATAATTACATATACTAATCATCATATATCATATATATCATATATTATTAAAAGTGGGAAGCTCCTAACTTAAAAGTTGGATTACCATTTTACCCCTACACTAAATAAAATATTATTAAAATATCTTATTAATCAAATATTAAATAATAATCATAATATATATCAGTTACTCCTGAAAAGGTTGCAGCACTTGAGCCTCGACACATTCAATTACGACCATTGAATTGAAATTGTAATGGCTTGTGGTTGAAACATTCGGTTACAACCATTGAAATCTCATTATAATTTTCTGAGGTAAATTCTTATTTCCTATTTAATGTATCTTTATATGAATTTTCAGTTTAAAATTCTCTTCAAATTCTGATTATTTACCCCTTTTCTATAGTTAATGTTATTAATTGAGCCATTGCTTTAATTAAATTCACATGCAAAATTCCTTTTGACCTAATTCTAGATCTTATTCATTCTAATTCCAAAAGTTTAGGCATCTGTCAAAAAATAATAATCATTTCACAGTGTGTAGCTTTTATTTATTTTGTCTTTTCAATTTTCTCCGATCATAATATTGTTATGTAGTATAATTATATTTACATGTTTTATTTCACTATATGAAGTCCACAATAGAGTGATACTTTTTACTTATTTTTGTTCGGTCAGAGATTTCATCTTTCCCGTAAGAAATATTTCTCCTTTTTCGGCTTATTCTACTCAGCAACATCTTAATAGGTATATTCATGGTGTACATTAATTTCTCCTTTGCTGCTCATCAACATTAGTTGCGGATATAGAAAATATTTACTTTTTTTTGTTGTAGTTGGTGAAAAAGATTTTTCCTTTAATTTTCATACTATTTGAATCTCTTATTTTATGTTATGACTGTCAATTTGATTTTTTATTTTGAAAAGTAAATTATCAATATCTCACAGATAATTGTGTTATATTTTATAATATAATTATATGTATACAACTTAACAAATTATTTTTTGCCAAATTTACAGATGACAAAATTAGTAATTTTGAGTCAAGCAAAGGAGACAAAGAGTACATTTACATGTAATTATGATAATTAAATCTTTCAACAATTATTATTTTTGTAACAAATAATAATTCATTTATTTCTTGTAGGTGTACACCATGAAATGGATAATGATTTACTATCTATAATAAGGAAGGCATATGTTGATTGAATTTATGTACAACTTTTACAAAAATATTACTCTCCTTTGACGACAACTTCTTAATATATATGCAACTATAAGAAGGTGGAGGTTGTTGTTTCTTCAAAAGAAGGCAAAAACTTTAAGACATGAAATTTTTTACAACCTTGACGCCAATATTTAAATTATGTATTGTGACATATTATATAAAACTTTTAATAAGTTGAATACTCGATGTATATTATAAGAATTGCATATTTAAAGTCGTTAGAGTAATTTACTTTTGAAATTCAATTGATAAAAATATGTATGATGTACCTTACAATTAATAATTTAGGTTGAATAGAGTCATCATTCATTAATTTGAGCTTCTATTTATTCTTCAAATTCAATGTAATTCATCACATATATTATTAAAAGTAGGAATGTTTAGAATACAAAATTGAATTACCATTATGCCCCTACACTAAATTATAATATTATAAATTATTTAAATAATCATTAAATAATAAATCAAGTATCAGATTACAAGTGGAAAGGCCCTAAATAAAAAGTCACATTACATTTTCCACATCTAATACTAATTAAAAGAATAAAAATTTGAAATTGAAAATATTTTTTAAAAACACACTGTAAAAAAAAATTAAAAAAAATTGGAGAGGGTGGGGAGGAGGGGTTAGGGCTGGTGGGAGGGTTGGGGTAAGGGGGTGGGGTGAGATAAAAAATAAAATTTTGAAATTGAAAATATTTTTAAAAAAACATACTTTAAAAAAAATTGAGGGGGGTGGGTAGTGGGCTGGTGGAGGGGTCAGGGGTAGGGAGTGGGGTGAGGTAAAAAAATAAAATATTGAAATTAAAAATATTTTTTAAAAAACAAATTTTTTGAGGGGTTGGGGGGCTCGGGGGTAGGGGTGGGATGAGGTAAAATAAAATAAAATTTTGAAATTGAAAATATTTTTAAAAATAAACTTCAAAAATAAATTGGGGGGTAGGGGGTGGGGTGGAGGCTGGTAGGGGGCTGGTGGGGGATCGAGGGTAGGGATAGGGTAAGAAAAAATATTATAATTTGAGGGTGGAGGAAAGTTTTGAAAAATGTTTTCCTTAATTTTTGAAGGGAAGTCATTTTCCTTAAAGTTGAGAAAAATAAGTTGATCTGGAAAACATTTTCCAAAACATTTAATCCTACCAAACACGAGAAAATTCATACCAAACACACCATAAATCCAATTAGGTTTTTCAGGTGGACAAGCAAGCATTTACGTGTAAATTATTATAGGTAGACAACTACATCTCAAATCTAATATAAAAGTTGTGTTCAATGTTCTATAAAAACACATTTTAAAGAAATATTGTATTCTTTTACATCACAGAGTAACATGTATGCATGTTTAATATAAAGTAACTATTTTAAATAGTATCAAAACTACCTTAATTTATATTTATCCTTAGAAACTTATATTTTCAATGTATTTAATATCTACTTTTATCATCTAACATATCAATTGAAATTGTATAGAAGATTTTAATACCAACTAATAGAAATATACATGCAACGCACGTACCCAAAACTAGTTAATATATAGTAGGGAAAAGATTCAAATTTGCCCTTGTAATTAAAAATTTTGGTTTAGTCATGAACTCGCCACTAGCAACTGGTGGCAATTTCAAGGCCACAATTGTAACAGCGAGGATATGGATGATCCGAACTTCTAATGGAAGACAAAGTTAAACCCTTTCACAAAGTACAAGGACAAATCTGAACCTTTCCAAAAAAAAAAAGACCATGTACACGGAAATAGAAATTGAAACATCTAAGAAATGAACCACTTTTATAGAAGAAGAATATGAACTAGCGATGGGCATATATATACCCAACATTATAACCAATTGAGGAACTTTCCATTAAAACAAAACGTATCCCACTTATAACACACTGTAATAAAACATTACCAAGCCAATTGGAAACCTGCATTACAATTCTTCATTTTGAATCTGATTAGCCAAAATCTTAGAAACAAAAAAAAAATACTTGTACAATGCACATCTCATAATTTTTAAAATCTCATCCAGTGAGTGTCACATAGGCAAAATTGACTTTAACAGTGGCTTACATGGTAATCAAATAATTAATGTACAATGTGCCAAAGTAATCAATGTCAGACATATGAGCAATCCAGGTTAAGCCGCCACTTGAAGTCCACCAACCAATACTGCCTCTTCTTCCAAACCAATTGAATATATTGCTCTAGGAAGTACAAACAACGAGCAAAAGCTTCTCGATAGTGAAAGCAACAAAAAAAAGACGAAATGCTACAAAACATTAGTGCCTTTCAACCTCTTATAGGGCCTTTCAACCTCTTATAGGGCCTTTCAACCTAACAAATCGCATTCAACCAAAAAAAAAAAACCCTCACAAATCTCGAGGAAAATTGCTGACTTGGCCTTCCTCCAAGACATCTTTGTTATTCACCTTATAACTTATCCGTATGCGCATGACCAGGGATTTCTGGGAAAATGAAGATATATATAGCTGTTAAAGAAGAGTCGTTTTGGTTGTTGTGATATAAATCACCTTTATAAATGTTATAAAGGATGGGCTACCACTGGCATTCAAGAGAAAAATGAAAAGTACATCCAATCTCAACCTTTAAGGAACTGCGTAATTTTGAAATGCATTCAGTTCCAATAGTTCCAATAGCTGATAAACAAAATTCCATTACTAGTCTCAGTTTCTTATAGCTAAGAACAACGTACATCTGTAGCTATCTTTTCAAACCTCTCCAAGGGAAAATAATGTTCCAATAATTTCACGAGTTTTCAACGTCACTCATCTCATATCCAATTCACTCAGAATCCATATGAAAAGTAGCAATGGTAAAAGCCTGAACTCATAAAACATATTTTCATTTTATAATTTTGCAGATCGACGTGCAATCATTCAGTAAAAGTTTTTTCTCTTCGTGAGCAAATGGAAGGAACCAAGTTTTGAAGTTATTATCGATTCGTAATGCTGTAACTAAACTCATATAAGATTGAACAAGCAACATGCCTGCCAAATTATCAAATTGATAATGAACCTAGATGTTTTTAATATGAATTATCTATGCTGGAAAAGAATGATAGAGAAGACACTTAGGAAAGAGTGGCATTAAACTCATGAATCATATGATGAAACTCTGTGAAAGAGTACAGAGGCACAGTCGCACAGAGCAACACTTAGGAATACGACAAGAGTGATAGAGAACTAGTTTGCATTTATGCCTGGTAGATCTACAATGGAAGTGGCTCCAGAGGTTTTGAGGTCAGCAGACCTGAAGAAGATAATGTGGAAATTACCCATCTACAATATGCTGATGATACCTTGATATTATGTGATGATGATGAAGGCCAACTAAAGATGCTGAGGGTGATCCTAGTGTTGTTTGGAGGATTCTCTAGTCTACACATTAATTGGAGGAAAAGCCACCTCTATCCGATTAATGAAGTACACAACATGGAAGCTTTAAATGTTGTTCTGGAAGGGGAAATTGGAGCACTGCCTACATCACATCTTCAGATGCCTTTGGGGGCCAAATCTCAGTCATATGAAATCTGGAACAATGTGGTTGAGAAATGTGAAATGAAGTTAGCAAGATGGAAATCTCAATATCTCTCTAGGGGTGGTAGGTTGACCTTGATTAATTTTGTTCTTGATTCTCTACCAACCTATATGATGTCAGTATTCCCAATTCCGAAAAGTGTAATCACTAGGTTGGATAAAATCAGAAGAAAATTTCTCTGGCAAGGAAACAAGGAGAGAAAAAGGCTACAACTTGGTTAAATGGGATGATGTGATAGTGGGAAAGAAGCATGGAGGTCTCGAAATAAAGAACTCGATGAATCAGAGCAAAGCCCTTGTGATGAAATGGCTATGGAAGTTCAATAATGAAGAACAGTCCTACTGGAAGGAAGTCATTAAGGCAAAATATGTAGAGGAAGATAACTTGATGACCAAAGAGGTAACTACACCATACAGGGTCAGTGTATGGAGATCTATTAGATCTATGTGGTCTGAGTTTAAACTAACACAAAGATCAAAGTGAGGAATGGAGAGAAAACATAATTTTGGAAGGATGTTTGGAATGAGACAGATAGGCTAGAGGTCTTTTATCCTGATAAATATTCTATAGTATCTCACCAAGAGAAGACCAAAGTAGATCACTGGACTCCTCAAGGGTGGAACTTCATCTTTAGAAGACAATTAAATGATTGGGAAATTCAAAGGGTAGCATATTTTTTCAACACGATTGATGGACTAGAAGAGGGTCAAGACTTTTTGTGGTGGAAAGACAATCGGAAGGGTAGTTTTAAGGTGGGTTGTGCATACAACTGGCTGAACCACACCAATCAGCCTCTGGCCATGAAGAGGAATTTGGAAGTCAAAAATCCCACTCAAAGTGGCATGTTTTGTCCGGTTGTTAGCCAAAGATGTTGTACTGACTCAAGACAACTTAAAGAGAAGGGGGATACCATTATGTTCTAGATGTTTCTTTTGTGGGGAAAATGCTGAGATAGTTAACCATCTCTTTCTACACTACAAGATCATTACAAGATCACTGGCCAATTATGGAGGTTATTCTTGAATCTTAAGGGTATGTCATGGACCATGCCTGCCAAGATCACAGAAACAATCCAAAGTTGAGAGGAAGCAGGAAAGCAATCCAAGAATAGAGACAGATGGAGAATTGTCCCAGCTAGTATATGGTGGGCAATATGGAAGGAAAGGAATTCTAGAGCTTTTGATAGTATATAGAATAGCATGCAAGAAGTCAAACTAAATTGTCTTATGCTACTATGTTTTTGGTGTAATCAATTATACTCAAATGATACTATCTCCATAATTGATGTACTAGACTCAATTTAGTAAAAGATAGTAGGATTTGAAGTACATGTTGTAAATATAGACCAGTACAATTTTAGTACTGTCTTTTGAGGAATATACAAAGTTACCAGTTTAAAAAAAAAAAAACAGATGAAAATTTATTGCGAAACAATGGTGTTTTCTTGGTTAAATCATACTATGAAAAGCTTTTGAATATGGAGGACGTGGACTTTCCTCGTAGAGCTATTTGGATCCCAAAGATAACGAGAAGGGTGTGTTTTTCCTCATAGTTAGAACCTAGTGGAGTAATCTTGACAGCAGAGAAACTGAAGAAGAAAGATCACTTATGTCAGTTGGTGCTTTATGTGCAAGGGTGCGGGTGCAGATGCCGACCATCTCCTCATTCACTTTCCAGTACCTTCAAGATTATAGTGGGAGATTTTTACATGGTTTGGGATGTTTTGGGTGATGCCCAAGCACGGTTAAAGAGGTTATGGCCAGTTCCTATATCTTCGGGATCCAAATCGCTCTATAAGGAAAGTCCACCTCCTTACATTCAAAAGCTTTTCATAATATCAGTATGTTGTTGTAATCATCTATGTTCATTCACTATATTTGGGTCTATTTCATTTGAATACGGGGACATATTTGTGCTTTAAGACAAAATAGGGGCTAAGAGAGGTTTCTAAAGTCATGATTCATACATTTATTTTTACACAGAAAATGTCTAGTAAAAGTGATCCAAGACAGAAAATGAACAATTCACTTACCTTGCCATGTTGGCTGTTTGTAATTCTCAACTTCTGTGTGATTGATCCATTACCATTTGCAGGTAGGGTATTGCCACTAGCTGGATCCAATTGCAGTTGAAGGAACTTCATAGAAATGCCAAATAAGATTAGTCAAGAGATGACAAATGGTACATGTATTGAGAATTCGAAAATTAGGCCATCCAACATATATTACGATTGACATTTTTTTTTTTAAACTATTACGATTGACATTCAATTGCAATTAATTGAAGAAGAACCTGTATACCAAGAATTACCCAATTCATTTAAACCTTCAGCAAATTGTTTTCATTTGTTTCTTTTAGAACTTCAAAGAAGTGGATATGTTACTTCCTAGAACAATTCGTAGACCTATTTACAACAGCCTTAGCCTTTCAGAAAAGTCAACCATGGTAAGATATTTGCAAGGTATGAAATCCACATCAAGGGCAATGTCCTCGTATAGAGAAAAGATTTACTGACATACTTAACTGAATCTATACCTCATAACTACCAACTCTGCCTATGTGAGCTTGTTCACATTGTCGGTCCCAAGCTCGAATGAAGGAGGAGGATTGAGATAGCTGGTAGGTTGGTAACTAGCATAAAGCTAGACAATTCATGATGTTTTCTCGCCTACCTAAGTGAAAGATTAGTTATATCGAATGGTAGACCAACAGGAGTGAATGTTGGGCCATCCAAATCTGACACATCCACAAGGTGAGTGTGGCAAAGATGTGAATGTTAAGATGGATGTCTGATTAAACAAGATTAGATACGATTAGAAATGACTACATCCGTCAAAAAGTGCAAGTTGCACACATTGAGGATAAAACGAAAAAGGGTAGTTTGAGATGGTTTAATTATGTCCTATGTCAAACTCTAGATACTTTGGTACATACGTGTGGACCCTGGTGGATGAAAGTGTTGAAGGAGACGAAGTAGACCTAAAATCACATGGAAAGGAAGTTGTCTCAAAAGGCCTATAATTTCTTGAAAGCTATGCAGACTTAGTGAAAGATATGGCATAATGGATGTGCCAATCAGTTGGAAATATGTTTAAACTATGATAGTATGTTTGTCTAAGGTCTTATGCTTTCTATGAGTTATTTTTTAATCTATTCTTTTATCCCTGTCAGAGATTTTTGGCAGAATATATAGGCTTTGATGCACAAAACTATGAAATTGACTAATCCAGGAGATAGAATCTCGAGGAAGATAACTGTTAAGCCAAGGAAAATAAATCCAAGAAGAATAGCTGACAGAATTATATTCAACAAGAGAGGAGTTATTTCATTAAGCATGAATTCTTAATCCTCATACAACTTGTATATATGCTATGCCTAAAATGAATGAACTCACTATTGTTGTAACTAACTTCACTAGCAACTAACTCCTAACAACTAACAGATTCATACAGCTCCTCATTTCTTAACCACTTTTGCCACCTCAGCTCATCAGTTATTAGCTGATTTAATTGCCATTTACTTGAAAGAGGCTTTGCCCCTCAAACTTGACAATTTTTTTTATTTAGACACTGGCACTAAAGATTGTACCTATTGACACTAAAACTCAAGGCAAATTGTGCCTATTAGATCCCTCTCATGCAGATAAGCGTGTGACTTCCAAACGCACTGACATGGCAAAGAGATGAATCAATGAATAACATATGGAAAATACCAACAAAAAGAACACTATTCTTTTTTCCCTTTCCCACTACATCCATTTTCTTCATTTTAATACCTTCATAACACCATAATCAGCCTATCTCCAACAATAAATCAGTAAATTTCATGAACCACACCATTGCTGGACTTGAGTTTCAAAATCAGAACGAAGCTGTCTAAAATTAGTTTCCGAAATCAAACTGGAGTTCTTAAAAAACTCAAATTTGTATAAAAAATTCTGAAGATCAGTTCCCAATGTGTTTTCCATAGTATTGAACTATTCACTATTATATTTCTGTGATATCTTTGCTCTCGAAATTGCATATTTTGTTTTGGAGAATTAAAAAAAATTAAAAGGTAGATGTAGTTTCAAGAGCAAAAATATCAAACAAATATAATAAATAGTTCAATACTAAGGAGTAGTTGACTACATTTTTTAAAAGTTTTGTTAATAGTTATGCAAGAAGTAGTAATTGACTACTGACTACTTACTATTTTGGCACAGATTGGTCGATTCTCACTTCTAAAACTCCATGGCTAAATGAAGATATATGGCGTCTAGCAAGACAGAACAATAGTTCAGCTGAGACAGGAAATGCCTATCTCCAAAGAAAATTAGCTTTATCCTCAGTTTCCTCTCTCCCATAAAAATTACTAAGCTCCAGCCAATTCTAATTTTTAATCACTTATAGACCAGCTATCCCAAAAACGGAAGATCACAAGATGATACACAACAAGGGGGACGTTAGACAGTAGCTTGCATGAAGGAAGAAGCTAATCAATCAGAATTGAGACAGGGAGAAGAGGAGAAGAGAGATTTTCGAGCCTGCAAGCAGCAAGCAACAACAGCCAAAGTAACCGCCTAACCAACACTTCTCACAACTTTCATTCTAAACACGTATCGAAATTCCATTCCCAAAAACCCCAGTTCCTCTATCAAAACTGACTAACGACCTGAAGAAGCTCTGGTCGAGTCCCATAGGTTGGAAAAGGTTGTCGGATTTTCTGAAAACATCAGAAATAAAATTTAATCTCCAGATGGCAATAGTTATTTTCTTATAATGTAATTCAGATATTTGGTTGGTTATGTATTCTCAAATGATATCAGAGGGATTTGCATGTATTGTGGAAATTCTGTTTTCTCTATGATTAATATCTTCTTTTATAGCAAGAATATTAGAAGGATCTGGAATCGGTCTTGTAGTAATCTCGTTTGGGACGTTCTATACGGCGGCAGAGGCAGTGACTATAATAGTGGTGGAGGTGGAGATAGTTTTTATGGTGGCAGAAGTGGTGGAGATTGTGGCGGTAGATCAAAGTTGAAGGAGATAGAAGCAAAAAACTAACTAAAAAGGAGAAAAGGGCATTTCATGCTCTCAGTGGAGTTTGCTACACAAGTTGTGCCATGTCAGCACCATGTCAAATAGGTATGTCTTTCAACTAACATCAAGTGTTTGATAGGTATAGCCTTTAGTTCAAGTATTTAAGTAAAAAAAATTGGCAAGTTTGAGAGACTGCTTATGTACTCTATCGAGATTCTTTATGCCATTAGAAAATATAGAGAACTTCCATATATACCGAACAAAGGGAACCCTGGCTTCATTTGTCGTAGTAAGACCACCCCTCTATAAGCTTTTCCTATCACTCTGATGAACCTCTTTCTGTCTGTTCTCTAGAGTTCAAGAACATGTTCTTCTCTATCCCTTATTTGTCTATTAAGTCCATTTTCTGTTAAAAGGCAACATGAAAAGCACCTATACTATAATACGTGAGGAAGGACGACAAATCAACTGCTTTTATTTCATATAATATACCTGAGATGAATTTAAATTAAAAAATATGATCAAGTGATAATTCATATTGAGAATAAAACTAACGTAATACCTGAGATGACTTTAAATTAAAAAATATGATCAAGTGACAATTCATGTTCAGAAAAAAACTAAGTAAATAAAAGTGTGCTCTCTCTAACGGCTTGAACTTTTAGTTGCTCTCTGAGATATTGTATCAGAGCAGGAAACCATCCTGGAATTGAATCTCACCACCATCCATTATCAAAAAGAATTTTCATGTGCTTGGCGCATGAAAAAAGAATGAGGCTCACATGTGAGGGGGCATGTGAGAATATAATTAAGTAAATAAAAGTCTCTCTAACAGCTTAAATTTTTAAATGAGATGGTTACATACTTCAACAATTCATAATAGTCCACCCCAATGTTATGGAACTGCAGTGCAACTGTTGTATATTGTATAACTACCAAGATGGTGTAAGCCCAAGAGGGAAAACCAATTAATCAACATTATAACTCATTCCCTCAACCAATGTAGGACACTTAACAAGCCACTTGATCCCCAACCAACCACTACACCACACCACCAAATTCCACATACAGGGTTAGACATCTAGGAGTGGACAACATGAGGGCCTAACATTCTGTAAAAGAATAATTGGCATGAGACTGACTATGATAGTGTAAGAAAATGGACGTTGCGTCTAACTCAACCAAAAAAGCCAATTCATGACATGGCCATTGCCCAAAATCACACCAGGAGTTAACAGTCTATTCTCTTAGGAGTCGTTCGGTAGAGTGTATAAGACTAATGTTAAATAAAGTGTATTAGTAATGCTTGCATTAGTTATGCTGAGATTTTTTTCTTATACACTGTTTGGTTTGATGTATTAGAAATAGCAAGTCTTGCATAACTTTTATAAAAAATGTTTGTTTACAAAAATACCCTCCACACTCTAACTTTGGGAAATGGGAAATGTCTTGAGAGGGATTTGAGGCGTAGTTATGTCATTAATCAATCCAATGCATGAGTTGGAACCCTTTGTATTACTAATACATGAAAATCCATAGTATTAGTAATACGCACCTCAATACACAATAGAGTGTATAACTAATGCAAGCATTAGTTATACATAGGCTAAAAAAGTGCACCAAACAAGGTACTAATAATACACAAAACTAATGCATGCATTATTTTTTCTAATACACTCTACCAAACGACTCCTTAGGACACTTACAAATGCCAATCGACATTCCAAGTGGAAAATAAAGAAGAGGAAAACAATAACACAACAAATTAACTATGGATGATAGTTCCTTTGTTTACCTTTGGAACTGCTGCCTGGAAGATGAAGTCCGTGAAAACATCTTGTGACTTATTTGTAAAACTACCGTCAATAAGTGTCATCTGTGGGTTTCCAGGCTGCTTTGAGATGTTGAATGTTAATCTCAAGGAGCTGCTCTCAAATGCAGTAACTGATGAATGCGCTGGACCATTGCCTTCTGTAGCTTAAAAAAATGGTGTCAGCATTTCCAGAATATAATTAGACTGGACAAGAGGTTACAGAGCTGATAGAGATAGTACCAGACATCGGTGGACTGGAAGGAAGCCCGTTCAATAAATCCAACATAGAAGAATTTCCACCTGTAGAAGAGACTTGCGCTGACGGTGTGGACAATCTATCTAATATATCCAATGGACTTCTATTGTCTGTATTGGAGGATAACAAATGAGGTGTAGATGGGCTGCTCTGAGCAGGAGGAGTTCCAATCGACAAAAGATCCAGTAAAACATCAGAGCCACTCTTTTGGGCCTGATTTGCATCTGAAATTCAAAGAGAATAAAGAGAAAAATCCACTATGAAGTCAAGTTTAAGTTAGATGTCAGTTTGTGCTTAGACTGGTCGAAAGATACCAATTTAAAATTTTAAATACAGCAGGGAGAAAAAGAAAAAATGTGAGGATCAGAATTATAAATCAGGAAAAGCATTCTGAAAGATTCATACAATACACAGTAAATGTGACCTGGTTGCAACGACACTGGCATCAAATTGACACCAAGAAGATCTTGAAGAAACTCTCCACCAGAAGAGCTAGGTGCAGGAGCATCATCTAAACTAAGATCGAGCAAGTCAGCAACAGGAGCAGTACTGAGCTTGGCAGATCCATTTGGAAGATTAACAGATACTCCTTGTGAAGTTGACACAGCTGCTGGCACAGAACCAGGTCTCCTTCCACTGAAGGTTGCTTCATCCAGAACCGGCATTCTCTCTGCGAGTGAAGACCTGAAAACATACATCGCTGCTCAGCATAAATCACACTAAAAAGACAACAAAAGGAATAGAAACAACTTTCTATAAGATATCAACCAAACCTCATATTCTGATGCCTCTCGATAATAGAGTTAAATTCAATAGCTCTCTGTTGCAGTTCAAGCACAAAACTTCCTTTATACTGACCAATGATATCATTTATCCGCCTGCACCAAACAAGAGCATTGCAGATTACTAACTCAAGTCGCACAATGAGAACAACCATTTATTAGTTTCCAACTATTTGCAAGGGGCATCAAGCATCAAGTTAAGATATTAAATAGGAAAAAATACAATTTACCAAGTTTGAGTCATGTGGGATTGCAAGTAGACATAACATTCCCAAGGAACAACACAGCATAACAGTCTGAGAGTGATGTAGACAACAAATAGATAAAATAAAAAGTTTAATACAACACTTCCTTCAGCGTTGATATCAACACCATTTGAACTAACTTTCCACATAGTGTTGAGAGTCTAGCAAAGTTTGTTTTTTCATTAGTTTATTATGATATTTTGGGTCCTAGCAAAGTCTGTTCGACCTTAGGATTTTGTTATTTTGTCAGTTTCATTGATGATTATTCAAGATGTACTTGGATTTTTTTATGAATGAACATTCTGAATTGTTTTCAATAAATTCAGAGAGTTTTTGTGGTAAAATAAAAAATCAACTTGTGTTTCTATTCGTACTTTTTGTAGTGATAATGTCTTAGAATACTTATCCTCCTAGTTACAATAGTATGGCTGACCAAGGAATTATTCATTAGACATCATGTTTGTACACCCCTTAGCTAAATGAGATAGCAGAGAGGAAGAATAGGCACCTCATTGAGACTGCTCATACTCTTGTCTCAACCTTATTTTACATCTTCGGATTATCCACAGGTCTTACTTATACAAACTTTTGGGGAATCTACGATTACTTCTACATCTCCATCTACGGAGCTACCACTCCTGACTTATCATGGTCGCCCACACCCAGCATTAGCCCCAAATGATTCATGTCCTGCACCACGCCCTACATCTAATATGAACTTGTTCCTCCAAGTCAAAGGATTGCATTCAAAAAGGTATATGGTCCACTCGTAATATTAACCCACATCATACCTTTTAAATTCATCACCCCAATATGCTTGTGTATCATCTTTGTCCTTTGTTTTCATCCCTAAGTTTACAGGTGAAGCACTTTTTCATCCAGGATGGTGACAGGCTATGATTGAAGAGATGTCCACTTTACAAGCGAGTGGTACTTAGGAGCTTATTCCTTTGCTTTCAAGTAAATCTATTGTTGGTTGTCATTAGGTTTATGCAATCAAAGTTGTTCTAGATGGCCAAGTTGATCGGCTTAAAGCTCGCCTAATTGCAAAGGGTTATACTCAGATATTTGAGCTTGATTATGGTGATACTTTCTATCTCGTGGGTAAAATAGCTGATTCGTCTTTCTCTATCATGGTGTCGTCAATGGCCTCTTCATCAGTTGGACAGTAAGAATGCTCTTCTCCATGATGACTTGAGGATGAAGTATATATGGAGATACCTTTGTCTAAGGGGGAGTCTAGTAGCCTTGTATGCCAGTTGTGTCGATCACTCTATAGTCTGAAAAAGTATCCTTGAGCCTGGTTTAGGAAGTTCAACACAGTAATTTGGGAGTTTGTCACGACTCGTAGTGACGTTGATCACTCTATGTTTTATTGGCAGTCTGCTCCAAATTTGTGTACTTTTTTTTTAGAAAGTTAATATTTTATAGACAAAATACAACAATAGTGTATTTTGGTAGTAATTACATCAGGAGTTTACACTAAGCAAGAACCAAAGATATCTATCATATATAGCCCCCCTAAACTATCCAAAAAGTGAGTAATATCCTCCAACTTTTTGGGGAGGACATAGTTACACCAAAAATAAAAGGTTATAAGGCAATTCAATTTCAAACTCGGGAATGGGATCCGCTTGTTTTCAAAACATCTCTGGTTCCTTTCCTATATTGTCCACCAGATCCAAGCTGAGATAACCTTCCATCTCTCCTAGTGGCCTGACATATTTCCTTCTCTATTCAAGCATGTTAGAGCTTCTGATGTATGCCTTGGCATGGACCAACTGATACCCCTCAAGTTAAAAACACCTACCATAGTTTCTCTGTCACTCTACAATGGATGAAGAGATGGTTTGTTGTCTCTGTTTCTCTTTCACAAAAAAAGCACTTGGAGCATAATTGCCTTCCCCTTTTCATTAGATTGTCCTGATTAAGTACTGCTTGCTCGGCTACCAGCTAGGTGAAACAAGCCACCTTGTGAGGTATTCTAGCTTTCCATATCATCTTCCAAGACCATGGTAAGGGCATTGCAGCTGGCCTATCAAGGTGTCTGTAAGCTGATTTTACTGTGAATTTCCCATTTTTGGCCTTCAACAATTGTAGACTGTCTTCATTTGTGTTAAGGTTATTGACCTACTCCAATGAATTGTAGAAATTTGTTAGGCTCCTTTTGTTGGTTCAGGTTATAGATCACATCACAGGTTACAACTGTTTCAACGGGTATTGACCAACCCAGACATCTGGAAGCTGTATCATCATTCCACAAAACTGTTCCCAGAGACAAACCTCCATAGCCACTTCAAGGGGAGACTCTGATTCTGTACTTTGAGGTCCTTTATGCTCATTCCTCCTTTTTTATTGTTGATCACAGCATCCCATTTCACTAAGTGATACATCTTTTACCTCTCTCCATTTCCTTGCCATAAAAAGTTCCTCCTGATGGAGTCTAGACTCTAGCTTCTTTAAGACACTCCCTGGCAAAGGAAATAATGAAATCATGTAAGTTGGCATATCATCAAGCACACTATTGATTAAAGTCAATCTTCCACCCAAAGATAGGTATTGGCTTCTCCAATTTACCATCTTCTTTTCACACTTTTGGTGGTTTATGTTGACGATATCGTTATCACCAGCAATGATAAGGATGGTAACACTATTTAAAGCAATGTCTCTTTCAGTGTTTTCGGACTAAAGGCCTTGGCACACTGAAGTATTTTATAGGTAAGGAAGTTGCTCAGTCCAGATCAGATATTGTTATTTCACAACAAAAGCATGCCTTAGACATTCTTGAGTTGATGCCTTGATGGGAATGATGAGATGCGGACCCATTGACACTATTATGGATCCAAATGCTAAACTCCTGCCAAGACAGGGAGAGCCACTCAGTGATCTGCAAAAGATATAGGCGCCTAGTTGGTAAATTGACTTATCTCACAGTGACGAAACCTGACATTTCTTTTCCTATGAGTGATGTAAGTTAGTTTATGGATTCTCCATGTGATAGTCATTGGAATGAAGTTGTTTGCATTCTGCAATATATAAAGTTAGCTCCCGGAGAAGACTACTCTTTGAGGATCCTGACCATGAGTAGATCATTTGATACACAAACGTTGATTGGGCAGGATTGCATTTTGATAGACGTTCTACATCTGGATATTGTGTTTTAGTAGGAGGTAATTTGATGTCCTGGGAAAGTAAGAAACAGAATGTGGTTGCTCGATCTAGTGTAGAAGCAGAATACCGAGCATTGATTGCAGCAAATTGTGAGTTAGTTTGGATCAAACAGTTGCTTAGAGAATTAAAATTTGGAGAAATAAGTCAAATGGAGATGGAACTTGTGTGATAATCAAGCAGCCTTTCATATTGCATCAAATCTGGTATTTCATGAAAGGACTAAGACATACGCTGAGATTGACTGTAACTTTACTTTATTAGAGGAAAGATACCCTCAAGAGATATTGTGCAAAATTTGTGAACTCAAGTGATCAACTTGCAGACTCACTGATCCTCGTATTAGTTACATCTATAACAAGCTCGATATATATGACTTATATGCAACAGCTTGAGGGTGAGTATTAGAATAGGATTTGTATATAGTGTCCTACATGGAAAAGGATTATAAGTCTATAAATGGGGTTCATTGTAATAATATAGTTTAAGCATCTTCATAAAACTTCCCGAGTCTTTATTTCTCCACTTAACAACTAGCTCAAGTGATAAGAATTATCCAAGATCATATAATGAGACTATAACTCATATACTTATCCAACGTGGAAGTCTAACAAGGTTTAAGGAATGAATACTTCTTCAAGAAGATGAGTATTATAGAACCAAAAGAAGTTGCATTAAACTGAAATGAAGATGGACAGGTAGCCTCTATAGAGATCAGACATTCTTTCTAGAAAGCGAAAACCCCAGAATTACCACCGAAAGACCCACACTTTCAACAAAATTACTTGATTGCCGAAAGAATGCCTTGAAGTTGATCAATGTTGGGTATGTAAATACTAACTCAAAGGCTAGAATGTAATGAATGTGAAATACATACTCACACCATACAACACATGTTAGAACATGCTGATTAACCAGACAAGAGATGTCATCTGCCCGAAAAGGAAAAGGAGTTACCTCAGCATAACTTTAGGATTACGTCAATTGATCAAGGCAAATGAGCAAATTAATGACAAAATGAAATGGACTTGGCAAGGCTATATTGAGGAAGGAATAAAATAAGAACAGCCTCTGGCTACCAGAAAACTAGCAAGAGATCACTCAACTGGACATCAAAGGCAGTGGTGTCAGTATTGTTCTAAGTGGCTGAAACTAATCTGTCTTAAATAAATATCAGAATTATAGGATGGAACTTATATACAGGTTTTCAAAATCATCAATAAAACCTTATTGAAAGAAAAGGAAAAGTTCCTTGGCTCTTTAGAAACTTAGGAATTAGTCAATTAACCATGGCTCTTTAGAAACTTAGGAATTAGTCAATTAACCAATCATATAATACTGATGGAAGAAACATTAAATTATCCATGGTGATTGAATATAAAGTTGTTTGGTGTCCTAAACAGCACATCACATCATTGCTTAAATTAAACCGGTTAATGAACAAAGTTTTGAAACTTGTGTATAGTTGAGAAGAGAAGCAGTGAAGAGGCTGAAGATTTGAAGGCACAAGAGGCAGATTTAATAGTGCAGATTATTTACCAGAATGAAGAGTTAACACATAAAAATAGAACATGATAGACTATATATTATAGCTGAACAGCACAAACAGATATCTAACTGAATGAACGTGAATTCTGGCAGAAATGTCAGCTGATGGATAAGATATGCTTGCTTCATATACTGAAGGCAAGAGTATTTTACGCATAGTAGAAAATAATACATACTGTGAACAAGATGGAAAGCGACTGGACAGCTTTAACAAAGCAACCAGACACATCGCCTGAGATGTGAGATCACACGAATGGATTTTGATGGATGTCTCCAACACATCCACAGCATCCGACTCTGTCACCTGCTCCAAGAAACTACATCATATAGGCCCCAGAAGGTGAAAACTATTATGCAGAAAAAAGCTGAAATGGAAACAACATGCACCCAACTTCAAATAGGCAAGAAGCTAAATCACTTTTAAGGAAATACTGAAATAAAATACAAAATATTCAGTATTCTTTTTGATAAGTCATGGTGATGATTATAAGCCATCTTTTGGACTGTTCATCCTTTGTTTTCAAAATTACATCTTTATTTGACTAGTAACAAAGTACATTACTAGATGGCAGATGCACATTATAACAATAATGTTTCACAATATATCATCCTATTCTGGTCTTGAAATACACGAGTAGCAGCATAATCGATAAAACATAAGTGTTTGTCAATTTTTCGTTCTTTCACAGGTTCACTCTCCCCTTTTTCTACTATTTAGTATTTTGGAGGAATAAGGAATTTCTTGGAGATCTGTATTTTATTAAGGACTTAAAATCACATGGAACTAGTTTACATTCATTACCACATTCAACCAGAGCATAAATTCATTATTAATGAACTTCTAATTAATGTAAGAGAAAATTCAACAGTTATAGATATTGTCAACACATCCATCCTGATTTACGTAGAGGATGACAATAATGAATGAGAAACTTAATCCAGAGAATGTTGGATCACAAATAAAATACAAGCTGGTCAAGAATAAGATGCAGGACTGATTAGGAGAAAAATATTCATAGATCATATTCGCTAACTACTGTCCAAAAGCATGAACTCACAGTTGCGGGCTCTTCTAAGCCAAGCCTTCCAACATTATTGACTAGCATTTCACCATACTCTCCAATGCACCAAACTGCAACTCGAACAAGGGTTTCCTAACAAAAACAATCAAACAGAATACAGTAAATAATACGTTCATAAAAAAAATTTAAAAAAAAGAATACACTAAACAAATGAACATATTCACGACCAGAAAACTGCTCATGGGTTACAGCAACCAAGATTCTGATATAAAATAAAGGAAAAGTGTGATGTACCTGTTCCCTTGCTTTATGCACAGCTCTGTACAAAGACCGTACAGCATATCCATGGAGGTCGGAAGCATTTGTAATCACCACAATCAGAGCATGCCACACCTCATCTTTGACATAGCTTCCAGCCTATAGCACACCTATCATATTAGTACTCTTTACACCACAAAAGTAAAAGGGAAGGAAGAACGAGTACATCCACCAGAACAGGCCAACAAGGGGCTTCAAATATGTAGAGCCAAATCTAAAGCCAGCAAGATAAGCACATTCATTAGTAACTAAGACTCATTTGTTTGCACTTAATGGAGGTCTGAATTTGAATAGTTCAAACTTTAGGCCATTGAGAGCATTTGTTGTCATTAAGATTTAAGCACTTAATTGGTCTGAATAAGTTTTAATCATTAAGATCTTGAACAAACTTTTATTATCATTAAGAGGTATTCTTGTGTGGTATAATATTCACCACCACTAACCACCTCTGCCATCACTACCACCACTAGCAACCAACACCACTGCCAACCACTACTATCGGCAGCGACCACACCTACCACCTCCATCATTATAAATATATCCATTGCCACCATCGTTGTCATCGCCACTGCCACCTCCACCACCACAATCAACCACTACCACTATTGCTGCCAATCTCTACTACCAACCAAGTATTCCACCATCACAACTAGCACCACCGCCAACTATCACTAACACATCATCAACCTAAGTTGCTCGGACTCTTCACTTTTGGTGCCGCACCCGTGTCGACACGACATGGGTGTGTGTGGGTGTGGGTGTGGGTGTGGGATCCGTGTCCGATTTGGTCAACGGATTTTGGGTACTTTGACCAAAATTGATAGGTAAAGTCTGGACAATTTTAATGATTCTTATAATCAATACAAAAGCTAAGGTGAAATTGAAGAAAATGGAATACCTTTTATATAGAAATTTCTATGTCACTCCTTTTCCTTTAATCTCCTTCCAAGGTTATCCTCAAGTTCTCCACATAACATCTCCTAATTTAGGTTTTATAACTCTATTTTTAGGCGAATCCCCGCACCCGTATCCATACATGGATCCATATCCCCGAATCTTAAAAATTAAATCATGAAGGATCCGACCTCTAGATCCGCACCCGTATCGGACACCCGCACCCGAGTCCGAACAACTTAGTCATCAACCTTCACACATTCTTCAACTATCACCACCACCGTCATCACCATTGCCGCCACCTCCACCACCATTGCGGTCAATCCATACTACCAACCACCTCTATCATCACAACTAGCATCACTGCCAACTACCACCAAAACATCGTCAAAGACAGCGCATTTTTTAGCCACCACCATCAACATTGTCAACTACTAACATCAACAAGCTTCACTAGCACAACCACTACCTATCGCCACCATCGTAACAGTCACTACAACACCAACTACCTTCACCATCACAACTATCACCACCACTATCACTAGCCACTGACACCAAACATTACCACCACCACCACTACAAACCATCTCTACCATTACTACTGAACCTATTGTTTCATTTTTTTAAAATCAAACAATGGTTTTATTTTATTAATTAATATTTTTTCTAATATTTTATTTGAATCGTTGAAAAACAAATAGTCTTAATCATTCAGTATTCAAATCCAGAGACATCTTAATAATTCAAATATGCATTCAGATTCAGATGTCTTAATCTTCATGAAAACAAATGAAGCCCAAGTGTCTTTACATGTCTAAGATTATGAAGTTGGTTCTACAAAAGTTGATCAGAGGAAAGTATAACAACTAGCATTAATAAGATAATATCCTCAATTCAGAAACCTAAGTGAGACAAAACCTTTGGCAAGCTGGATGTAATTCAAAGAACCTGAAGAACATATTGAGGAGTATCACTGGCTGTGTTTTTTGGACTATATTGAGAAAGAAACTTGAGGTGCTTTTACAACAAAAAAAAAATCACATCCAGATTTGAATTTAATTGTTTGTCCTATTTAGATACGTGACGTAATCTAGTGGATATATATGATGAGGGGAAATTGTTAGATTTTGTATACTCATTGCAGAACTGAGCTTCATTGTGCTATTTTATCAGCTGTATCTCAGTGCTGGAACTTTTGATGAAATATTGCTTCCTTTATCCAAAAACAATAAAAACCTTTGGCAATAAATTGCTTATTTTTTCCAAAAAAAAAAAAACAAACCCTTCAATTCAACTTTTAACTGCAATTGTTTCTTGCTGAGAATGAAAATTGTATTAACATTTCGCAATGAGTACTTTCAGATAAATTGTGTTTTCCCCTGCAATCCCTCTCAAAAAGTACGTAATCTGAGGGAGGGACATCATATAGGCTTCGGCCTCCCAAGTAGCACGATGAGCACCTGTAAAGGGTATTCTAAAACATAAATTTTCTATAGCAAATTTACTTGAAAACAAAGTCTACTAATGCAAAAGATTTGGTAGGTAACTACCATCAAAAAAGAAGTTAAGTGTATAACTTTTTCATTTCATTTCTTTTACGATGGTGCTTCGGCCAATTTGCACACACTTTGACTTTTCTACTGGGTACTTGCTACCTCCCACCAGCACAGTTACCGAATAACTCTGCCCTCCAAAGCTTAGACAAATAAGAAGAAATCACCTTGCATTTTTGGCTCCGCTAAGATTTGCCTCATGATGGTTAACAACTTTTTCATTTCATGAAAGTAAAGGCAATTCACAGATTCTTTTCAATAGCCAAGAAATCTCCAAGAGTAGGTGGCACGCGGTCCGAAACTTGATAGATAATGGACTCATCCATGTACCCTTCTCCACTTAGAAACTAGACTTTTGTCTGCGGTAGGGTTCGAGCCCGTTATGTGCGCCTAGCCCACAAATCATGTTGTTGTGCTCTTATCACCAAACCGATGCCCAAGGGCAGCAATTCACAGATAATAACTGTACTTCAATTTAGAAATATAAAGTAAAAGAACTAGCTTAGTAACTCCACCCATGTGAAGTCACCTACATGAACTTCTGATACCTGGTTCCAGGTTCAATAAAATGGGTAGGTTGCGGTAGGTTGACGGCTAGCATAAAACTACCAAAATTAAAATGAATCTTTATAGAAATTGATATAGAGGATTCATATAGCCAACTCAACTAATCTGGAATTGTGGCATAATTGTTATTGTTGTAAAGGATCATTGTACTAACATATATTTGTGAAAAGGCGGTAAACTTGTCAGAATCAGCGAAGCATTTCATGAATAGAAATTTAATAAGAGGTTTTTACTCCACAATTTAGAGGAAAGCCGTCACACATAATAAAAACTCCGTACTACTGTAACCTCTGCATTACCAAAGTTTGGCGCATAGAATTTAGTTAGCAACATTCCTGTCCAGGTAATAAAACATAAAAGGGTCATTAAGGGAAAGACAAGATGGCTTAAAAGTTAGAAGCACCAGATCACATTGCCACGGAACTAAAATCATATTGTAGCCTGCAGCCCAACAATAAACACATGGGAAGCACCATAGACTATTGATTTAAAGGATAATGAAGATATATAAATTTAATGAATAAAAAAAAGAGATCTAAATTTATGAATCTACCAGTTTATGCATACCTCAGAAAGGACCTTGAGCATCTGATCAATGTACCAAATTTTCTCAGGGGAAAACCTAGTTCACCATAAGCAGTTGTAAGCACAAGATGCATTTGAAGAGAACGAACCCACATGTTCAGGAAAGTTATGTAATCATATTACAACACAATAATCCCCTTGGAGACAGCCAGAAAAATCAACAGGAAATAACAAAGTAACAACCAAAAGATCTATTTCCAGAATATTCCAAAGCAAGAGTTTTCTGTGAGACAAAAATAAGAGATGATAAGTTTGACACTAATTCAGTATCGACTTACTTTTCCACAATGGAACAGATTTTGGCAGTCAGATCTCCCTTAAACTCCGGATCGCTTACTTCCAGATGTTCAGTTAACTCCTTGGTCAATGGCTTCACATTGGTGTCGTTTACTAATAGATACACTAGGTCAAGGGCTCTTTTACGAATTGATGGATCGGAGTCCTGAAAATTAAAATAAGCACATAAGTCGCAACAGAAATGATAAATACGAAGACTTTGGGAAAAGATGTTAGACATTTGCATTTCAACTCAAGAAGCCATATAATAACGGAAGTACCAGCATTGAAAGATGCCATTAATAATGTATATGTGTAAGTGTTACACATTCCCCTGCAGCATCTACATAACTTTTAAGACAGACCTTATAAACCTAGAGTACTGCATATCTAGAGCACAAATCATGAAAAGCACTGGCTAGCACAATTTTAAACATACGCTGGAGATGTATTATGTAGGAGGTACTCCATGTGAGTAAAAGAACACAGATTGAAGAAGAGGAAAAACCAGAAGAAGTAAATTGTTATGGTTTATGAGAAGAAACAATAAAATATAAAGGCAGTATACCTTCACGCATTCTAAAATTGTTGCCCGATGCCTTTGTACTGCTTGACTATCTACAGCTATAGCTCTCATCAGCATGTTCAAGGCGACATATCTGAAATAATTGAACCTCAATAAAATGAAAACCATATTGCAGAAGAATAGAAGTAATTATGCAGCCAAAATGGCATTCAATCCACAGAAGGAAACCCCCTTTTTCCCTCCCTTCCCCGAAAAGAGAGAAAAACAAACAAAGAAAATTAAAAAGGTATCGTTTCAGGATTGTTTTACACAGTCAGGAGCATCTGAAGGTGGTAATAAAGGTAAGCCAACTGACAGCATGAAAATTTTTGTACTGAACCTCCATGCAGGCTGCAATCACAGGAACTTCATACCAAAACCAGGGATGTTTTGAGACAAAAGCATGTCTTACTTTGACTGTACATAATAAAGGTACAGCGTGGAGGAAGAAGTGGGAGCTGATAGGGGCCTTGGCCCCCCTCCTTATTATGTATCACCAAAGAGTCTCCTTTCACCATTGAGTATGTTTCATCCATTTACATCAGGAACACATGAAAAATTTTACGGACTCCATTTCATTTTATACAGCATTATCCGACCACTCATGAAGTTCAAATTTTAATTTAATTTAAAAATTATATTAGTGATCGTCAAAAAAAAAAAACTAAAGTGAAGTTAAAGTTAGTGGATTACATCACATTGAAGTTTAATTTTGAGTAGTTCAATAAATCTTTATTCTTAGCTATCATGGAAGTTTTATACGAAAGGAATCGTGTCAAACATTTTGGAACATGAAAAATGAAAAGAGTGTCATATTAATTTGAACAGAATGAGTATATTTTCTCTAAGTTACTTACTCCAGCTCTCAAGAGTTCAAGCCACTTGGCGACGATTTGTTAATTCTTACTTGTCTCATTCAGTGTCCTCTTCATTTAAGACGCGCGTAAGTGTTGAAGCACAGAAAAACTCATGGAAGGCGATTTGCCTCCCTTAAGTTGCCCTTCAGAGCAGGCAACTGACTAAGAGATGTGCCTCATTGCCCATGCATTTTATATTGAATCGGGTGGTACTAAACAATAAATGTAATCGGCAAAAATATATATTAATTGTTAAGGAAAACATTATGAATGAATTTGTTAATTTCTTACATATATGTTTTCTATTTTTACTTCATTTCGCCCAGGCTTTAACTACACTTGAAGCCCCAATAAACCTGGAGTACTTCTTAAAGCTTTTCGCCATTGACAACATTGATCTCCTTGATATTGTTTCTTTAAATTTTAAAGATACAAGACAATTTGTTTAGAGAAACATCATAATTAAAACAATTGATACATATAGATGATACTAATTAAAACACGAGTAGAACAATCACAATCGAATAGCACTCAATACAGCCCCAAATTAACTGCAACTAACAAAATACATATTAAGTGGCCGTTTGGCCATGAAACTTTTCTACTTTTTTTCCAGAGTTCACATTTGTCCATAAAATTCCAGAATTCAAATTCAGAATTTTATTTTTTTGGGAAATTGATAACGTTGTATTCCTCAACATTAGGGATATGCTGGAGACGTTCAAAAAGAAGCAAAAAAAAAAGAGTAGGAGGAAGCTACTTCCAGAGATCCTAAAAAATCTACTAGTTCTAATTTCATCTATTTCAACTTCAGAATTTCAAGAATATGAAAAAACAATAAAAAGGTGTTTTCACTTTTTTCACTCCAAATTACTCACAAAAAGTCAAAAACAACTCTAATTTGTATTTATGGCCAAACACAACTTCAATTTTCAAATATAGTTTTTCACTTTGAAAACAAAAACTACTTTTTTCAAATTTCACAATGAAACATGGTCAAATGCCCACACTAAGAACCTGTTTGAATTGACTTTTGGCTTATTTTTATCATTTTAGTTTAAAATCAAGTGCTTATAAGCACTTTTTAAATTTACCCAAACACTAAAAAAGTATTTATAAGCTATTTTGGCTTAAAAGCACTTAAAATAAGTCAATCTAAACAGCTTCTAATCATGCCACTTTTGATATTTTATACAACATTCCTCAAATTCTTCCACTAACAAAAGATAAACTTCCCTTGACACTAATCTTGGGTGATAATCCATTGTTGATCTTGTCTACTGCTGCTACAGCACTATTTAATCATGTTTGTGAATTTTGAGCATTGGGTAGATGCTATCTGATAACAATTTTCTAATGTTGTTTTTACATGTTTTACTTTTTTATTCCTTATTATCGTGCTTGTTACCATCTTTTAAACTCAAAGTAACAAGATATTTAAGTTTCTACCAGAACAAAAAAGAGAACCATAAATGGCGTAATTATCAAGATAAAACCACAGGTGCCTGCAGTTCTTTGTTCATATCAAATATCAAAATCCTTAAAAAGTAGATTAAATTACTCTACTATATGCAAGGCAGAATACCTAAAAAAAAAACTTAACTTGGCACCGATTATTATTCCTAAACTATTCGTAGTCTTAATTACCCCCTGAACTTGACAATTTAATAGATGTTACCCCCTTGATGCTGATGTGGAAAAGAGCATGGATACACTCTCTTTTTGGCGCGTGAGAATGAAGAAAAAACAGCTTCTAGGTGGGCTATTTTTCAACCGTTAATTGCCTCATAATTGTATACAATGGCTTATTTGTTACAATTGTGTATTTATTCTTTCATCATCTTAATATACAATGCATGTTTTACCTCAACTTTGATTTTCTTTTTAAATTTCTTCTTTAGATACAATAACTATAAGTCCCAAGTGTGTATATTTTTCTTTTTGGGTCCAAAATTTGTGGAAAACATGGCTTGAACTCCATTTTAGCCAAAACAAAAAATGTTTTAGCTAAAATAATGGAGAACAGATTGTTCAGTTCGTGTGATCTTTTCTTTAGATGCACTAGTTATTTATTTCAACCGTGTACTTTTGTTTTGAGGTCAAATCAATAAATAAATAAAAACTTGACTAGAGCTCTAGTATATTTTTGCCAAATAAAAAAGTTATAGCAAAAATAATGATGTAGCAACTGTCTACTTCTTTATTTCTTAATTAGATGCAATTTCTATTTATTTCAACTATGTATTTTTCTTTTTCAGCAAAATCATCCTTATCTAGAGCGTCATTATTTTTAGCCAATATAATAAATTTCAACTGTGTATTTCTTTATATCTTCTTTTAGATGCAATGACTATTTATTTCTTTTTTTTGTAGGCCAAATTTGGAAAAATAATTAACTGAAACTTCATCATTTTCAGCAAAATAAAAAAATTTAGCCTAAATAAGGGAGTTCAAGGCAAATTCTATTACAAATTTGACCGGAAAAAGATGACCTAAACAATTAATGAATTTCAAAAGGTAAAAGAATATTTTATTTAAATGAAATAAGACATGGACAGAAAAATCCACATGGCAAGTGCCGAGAACATGCATGCCACTTCCCTGGGAGGAGATCATCCGGGAAGGGGTAATACTATCAAATAGCTAAGTTCAGGCATAATTATCACCACAAATAGTTTAGGGTTGCAACTAATAATCCATGCCAAATTTTAGGGGAGCTTTTAGATATTCTGCCAATTTGTAATTATAGGTTTGGTCCAAATTATTTTTCTAGTTTCACTCCTGATGTAACACCAATAGAATCATAACACAAGACCTTGTACGTTCAAGGTGTGCGACAAGCAAAGAAATAATACATACCACTCATTTCCCAAAATATCTGAAAAACCAATTGGAGGATGTTCAGGAATAAGTCACATATTGAAGGTGCACAAACGTTGAAAACGATTAAGTCGGTTTCAACCAAAGAATATTCTAAGGTGCAATCCTAAGACACAGAAAAAGAGTCAACAAATTGGAAGATTACCCAAACAAATTTTAGGAAGAAAATTTAACTAGATGAATGAAGATGACCTGATGTTATTGTCACGGTTGGACAAAAATCTTCCCAAAATATTAATAGCAAGCACACGTAAACCACCATTATCTTCAATGTTCATGATAGTTTCAACACATTCATAGAGAATAGCGTTGCCTGAATTTTTGTTTGACTCTGTCTTCGTTGCCACCTAAAAAAGTAATTTAAAATTGTTAGAGAATGAATAAGAAAATGTTATTTTTCACTATACATAATAACTTCCCTGATGAATAGCAAATTCCAATTCTTCTTATTCATACAGTTAATAGTAGTTTCAGTGATGGTACATAGTTCAACTTGCCACAAATTCATTGTCAAAAAGAGCCAGGAGAAAAAACAAAAAGACAATTGCCTCAGATTGTTGTATTTGCTATGATGATTGTGTTAATCAGAGTCTCTGAACTGTGAATAAACTTATTATGTGATGCATATGCTTAACACAACCATTTGCTAGTAGACCTTCATTCAGTATCCTCATCAAGGATTTGCTCAATAAAATATCCAAATAAAGATAGCTAGCCCAGCAGGGTGATTGTGAGTATTAATAAAGATTTCAATGAGAACAGGGAACAAAATGAAATGAAAAGAGCCGTGATCTAACACCCAATGAACATAAAGAAACTATATACACTTGTTCTTTATCTTTGACCATAAGCAAACATTCATCAAGTACAAATATACCTTGTTTTCTTTATCCTTGACTATAAGCAATCATTTATCAACTACAATCTGTACACATAGAGGAAAAAAACCCATTCTTCTATCTTTACAGACTAATCAAGGGAATAGGACATTCCAATGCAACACATCAACTGCCAAAATTTGACAAAACATGCCTATGAGGAAAGCATTCAAAAAAATTCAAAACTGTACAACTCCATGACATTCACATATGCTTCAATAGACCACTGAGCTATAACTGACCTGAGCAAGAATGTCATTCATGGAATCACTAGCGTCAGCATCGCCTTGGCCCAAAACACGTAAAACCTTGAGCAATCTTATATGAAGAAAAGGGTCTGAAATGCCGGAAATGTCATATTCAGGTGCATACGAGCTGTTGGCAACATCCTTAAGCACTTTCACTAAACCATCTGTACATTTCTATAACCACAGATGAACGGAAACAAAACAAAAAAAAAACTGTAAATGCCTAGTTGAATTGAAACAAACCTTTAAATCTTATCTATCTCTTAATTCAAAAATGCATTTAAGTTCAAAGCTTATGCACAGAATGTATTAACAAATGTTTAATACAATGGAAGGTAAGGTGAAGCAAAAAAATGTGGAGATGGGATCATTGATTACTGCCGTTAGCTAAGAATATTCATCGTTTACCTCCAGTTTTTTGGTCTAAAGGAGATAAGTAAACAAAATTTACGTCACCCTCCCTTAAATATAAGAGATGTCAAGACACCAAAAGAATAATTCATTTCCCCTTATACCTCATATTTCACCAAAGAGACAAAATTACGCCTCGTCTTTTACTTCATATCTTCCCACCTCTTGTCTTTTCACCCCAATCAATCATTACACAAGTGAATTGAAGAAATTACCTGTGCAAGTTTAGTCATTCTTTTCAGTTGGAACATCAAAAAAGAGAGTCTGAGGTGTAGAAAGGAAGAATCAGAATGAAATATTGGTCGGGATCCTAATAACATTCTTCGACCAATAAAAGTAGAGGCATATTATCAAATCTAACTTAACAGGTCAGGTGAAACTAACTTTCTGGAAAGCAGAAATCTCAGCAAAAAATACTACTTCCACAAAAATATTGCAAACTCAAAGTTACAACAAGCAAGAAAAATAGAAAATAGGTTGACCAAGCATTTCTGCTCCAAAACATGTACATGGAACGAAAGCAGCATGGAAATCTAGCCCATTATGCCTCTTTTAGGCATTTGAAACGGAAGGTAGGGAGGATGTTTCAAAGTAATGAGGAAGAGCTTAAAGAGATTTAAGAGTTCTTATTGTTTCATATGCACTTTTGGCATATAGAAAGAATACATTCTTGTATAGGTAGTTGGGTAGGTTGATAGGAGAATGACAGTAGCTTACGAAGCCCAAACGAACTTACGGGTCATTTGGTTGCTGGTTTAGAACTATGCAAGTATTAGTTATGCAGTCTCTCATAATTATACATGTATTAGTTATGCAGGATCCTAAATTGCTATTCAAACACCATATTTGGTGTGTTGAATTTTATACATAGAAAAAAGATGCTACCAAACAATGTACAAGTTATGCAGGATTTAATACATGAATAAATCACCTCCTAAACAGCAACCAAACGAACCCTTATAGTTCAGGAACCATCTTAAAAATTTAATAAAATGATATTTAATTTATCAAACAAAATGTCTCTCCTAGTGTTGCCCCCCACCCCAGCCCCTTGGGGAACATCTTCCACTTTTTACCAGGTTGACACACCAAAGCAGATTATTACCCTTTGGTTTGGAGACTAGAAAAGGACAGAGCAAGGAAGAGAAACAAAATGAGGGAAAACGGGAAGAGTGATAGAAAAGTATTAACTTTCCTTTCTGGGCTGAAAGAGAGAACATGAAAGAAAATAAGAGTTTTTGTTGATCTAGTGAGAAAATTTGCGGGGTCCGAGAGGATTATAACTTCCATTTAGCATACCCAACAAGAGAACAGAAATTTCTGGAACTTCTTCTTGGCATTCCTTTCTTACCTTCCAGACAAACCAGTTAGTCACAAGAATCAGTCATAGATTTTCCCAACGTTATCAAGATAAGAAAAGGATTCCTAAATTTGAACAAGCAATAAATCAGCAAATAAAGGAATTTTGTGTAAACAAAATAATTCTTTTCTGTTTTGTTTTTTAAGTGTAAACAAAATATATCCTTGTAGAACCAAAAGTGGGAAAAAGAACAGTAGTAGACACAAGAACGATATCGGCAAAGCCCTAAATCACAAAAAGCACTATTTCACATGGCAATGAAACTCAAAATCCTAACACAAAAGATAATAAAATCTGGAGTCACCATCACAAACGTCATTCTCCAAACAAGTACATAGAGTAAGGCCATGGAAGTGGAAATCTTAATACCAATCAGAATATCTCCCACCATTTTTTCCCCTTTCTCTATATTTTCCCCTTTTTTTTGGTTGGCTGGGAGGTCTTAGGTTACCCCATAGTTGTCAGTGCATATATTCCCATCAATTATGATTATCATATCATATTCTTTTGGGCCCAGGTTCCCGCAATTATTTTAAGAAGATCAGATCCCCTGACTAGAGTTGGAAAGAGCTATAGAAAGAGAAAAATGCTGGTTCTTTACATAACTGTGTCTGTATTTAGAGTTGTACACCAGTTAAAATGAAGATGTGTTCCTTTCTTAACAATAGTTTCTCAGAACAGCATTCAAGAGCAGAATGTCACAAAAATGGAGAAAGAACGAGCAATACCAAGGTAACAGATTTCCTAGTGACAGAATGTACAAGTAGCAAAAGATAATGTTGTCCATATTAACCTTACCTTTCTAAAATATTCAAGGGCCTCTGTACTAACTTTGCATAGATCTGCACAGAGCTGGACACCAGTGATGAGGACTCCATGGTGCTTCTCTTTTAGCAAGGCAGCTACAGGGTTAACAAAATTTTCGGCAAGATCTGGGACCTTCTTTATAATTCTTATAGAGCAAAGTGCTGCCTACAGTAGACCAGTAGACCAAAGTAAAGTGAATAGATGTTGGTAACAACCATATGCAAGTGTAAGAACAAAGACACATCAGACCACTTGTACTTAAATACACAGAAAAGAATACTTAAAGATCAATGGATTACTTTGAATAATATGCATAAGTCAATCTTGTTCAAAGGAGGCCACAGAGAAATAGGAAGAGTGACAAACTAGAATTGGAGCCCAAGAGGATTGCTTTTCTTATATGACAAACCCCATCCATAACCAAACCCCTCTTCTCCACCCTCCTATGCAGGAGTCAATAGTGGCCTAAGTTGCTCGGACTCTTCACTTTTGGTGCCGCACCCGTGTCGACACGACATGGGTGTGTGTGGGTGTGGGTGTGGGTGTGGGATCCGTGTCCGATTTGGTCAACGGATTTTGGGTACTTTGACCAAAATTGATAGGTAAAGTCTGGACAATTTTAATGATTCTTATAATCAATACAAAAGCTAAGGTGAAATTGAAGAAAATGGAATACCTTTTATATAGAAATTTCTATGTCACTCCTTTTCCTTTAATCTCCTTCCAAGGTTATCCTCAAGTTCTCCACATAACATCTCATAATTTAGGTTTTATAACTCTATTTCATACATGGATCCATATCCCCGAATCTTAAAAATTAAATCATGAAGGATCCGACCTCTAGATCCACACCCGTATCGGACACCCGCACCCGAGTCCGAACAACTTAGATAGTGGCCCTTTCCCACTTTGCTTCCTTGGTGACTCGAACCTCCAACTTCACGGTTGGAGGTAGAAGTCCTTTCACTGGGCTACTCCTTCCTTAGTGAAGCCCAAGATGATAGTTCACAAAGAAAATTTTTATGGTTGATTATGGGAAGTAATCATATAAATGCATGGTTTCCAAAAGGATCTGATGAGATATGCCTACAGACCTAATGGTAATAGCTACTCATAAAACAATGAATGGTCTGCATTGGTGACTCCACTAAGCAAACATAGTCTGAGTCTGCTTTGCCCCATATTTAACTTGATTGTGAAGTCAATTTTCTGTTGAGCAATCAACGTCAAGCAAGAACATTTAATTGCCTAGGATAATCAGTTGTCAATTTCTCATCCATAACTATTCCCAATTCCTACATGGAGTTTGATGACAGCTCTGCTAAAAGTATAATACAAATTTCACCATCTAGGATTGCATAAATGAAGGCTTCCATTATAAAGCCTCCATCTCAACATTTTACTAACAAGCAACCTCTGATTTGAAGAACAGACTCCATATTACTGTTGATCAAGGAAAAGTCACCTTCTAATAACAATTCCTGATAAATTCCTTGTTTCTCATGCACAGATTGGCTCACACATCCCACAGACAATCTGGGGATGCCACTGGGGCAAAATCACAGTCCAAAGAAATATGGAATTCTGTCTTGGAAAAATGTGAGAAGAAGTTGGTCAGATGGAAAGCACAATATTTATCAATGGGGGGCAGGCTCACTTTGATAAATGCAGTCCTGGATGCCCTTCCCACTTACATGCTAACTTTGTTCCCAATACCTGCAGGAGTAGCACAGAGTTTGGACAAACTAAGAAGGGATTTTTTTTTGGCAAGGAAACAAGAAAAGAAAGAGACACCATTTAGTAAAATGGAAAGTTCTGATCACTGGGAAAAAACAAGGAGGATTAGGCATCAAAAACTTGAAAAACCAAAGCAAGGCTCTAAAGCTGAAATGGTTGTGGAGATATGCTCATGAACCACACTCAATGTGGAGCAACGTGATTAAACTGAAGTATGGAGAGATGGATTCATGGGTCACCAAGGAAGCAACCAATCCCTATGGTGTTACTGTTTGGAGATCAATTAGGAACTGGTGGCCTTTCCTAAGGAATCATACTACTATAACAGTACACAGGTATTAGGACAAGATTCTAGAAAGATAGATGGCTTGGTAATAGTAGTCTCTCAGAGATCTTCCCAGACATCTTTGACTTAGCACTACATAAAGATAGAACAATGGCTGAAATGTGGTCTCCCCAAGGATGGAATCTATCTCTTAGAAGGAATTTAAATGACTGGGAAATCTGTAGATTAGTCGAGTTCTTTAAAAGGTTGGAATCATTTCAAGGTTTTAAGGAAGGGGAGGATTGCCTATGGTGGACTGAGCCCAACAAAGGAAGATACAAAGTGAGCTCAGGTTACAAGGTCATAAACAGGGCGCCACTAACCCTCAATTGGCCTTGGAGATAAATCTGGAAAGCCAAAGTTCCACTTAAGGTGGCATGTTTCACTTGGCTGCTAGCAAATGAGGCAGTACTAACACATGAGAATCTAAGGAAAAGAGACAACACTCTGGTGACACACTGTTGTTTATGTGGGGAAGCAGCTGAGACAGTTAGACATTTGTTCTTACATTGCAAAATCACTGATCAACTGTGGAAGATTTTCATCAATCTCAGAGGCATTCAATGGACAATGCCTAGCAAGATTGTTGACACTCTCTCAAGTTGGGAGGAAGCAGGAATTGGGGCAAAGAACAGAAGTTATTGGAGGACCATTCCAGCATGCATCTGGTGGACCATTTGGAGAGAAAGGAATGCTAGAAGCTTTGAGGATAGAAGCAGATCCCTACAAATGATCAAAACAGATTGTATTCTGTTATTATGTTTTTGGTGTACAAAGAGTTCCCCTATAGATGCAGAAGCAATCCTAGAAGTATTAGAATCATGCTAGGCTTGCTGTTTATATTCTTAAATTTTCAGACTTTTTTGTAAAGGGGTTTTCAGTACTACCTAAGCACTGGTTTATAATACAAATTGTTACCTTCTAAAAAGAAAAAAAAAAAAATTGAGCAAGTTCACTTTCTCTAAGACAACACATGGAAATTCCTATTAAGCTATCAGTGTTTCCACACATGCGTTAAGCATTTTGTCTTTTCCTTTTAACTCACCATCCCCCCAGTTCTGTACAAGTGGACCTCAACTTTAATTGATTCATCAATGAATTCTTTAAGAAATTAATATTAACGAGTTTGTGCGTGCAAGCTTAATCCTACAGAATTTCACATTTTGGAATGGAACTTCAACAATTTAAAAGAACTTTATCTATTGGCAAGCGATATAAGACTCACCTTCTTTCGGATATTAGGATCTCTAAACTGAAGTAACCTTTCAACTTCAGGTGCTAAATCACGAGCCATTTCTGCAGAACAAATGTTTCCCAAGGCGCAAAGTGCAAGTCCAACAATATATTGGTTGGTGTGATTAAGATCTCTATTAAAAGTTAAGGTATCTCATAAAATCAAACTCCATCTTCTGAACGAACCGACCAGCAATAGCTTTTTCTCTTTTCTTATTCTATTTTTTTCTCTTTTGGGGGGTTAAATCAACCGGCAACAGCTTATGAATTTTAGTTGTTTTTTGAAAGAAACAAAAGAGAAGATATGAAAAAACCCTTCTCTAGCAATTCTTTCTTCAATCATTTCAATTTAGTCTAATTATTCAAGTGACTTCTACTAATGTAGAGAAAGAAAAAAATTAAAGAGAGACCACTATAAAAGCAGTAAGTCTGAAATGGATACTGTTTTATAGAATTAGTAACCAACATGAGAACTTCTTGTCTTTCATCAAGCAGCAACATTAGACCAAGATATCCTATTCGTTTCTCTGGGAATCCCGGAGATGCAATTAACTTCAAGCATTCCATTTGACCGAAATGTGTTGGGTAACCAAGCATGTGAATAAACATTAGTTTAGCAAGATTACGATGTCTAAAATCTGGATCATTTTCACTGATTGAAGCTCTAATAGCAGCACACTCCTTTCTTACTACGCCACGCTCTTCTGCTGCAGTTTTGCAAGCACGGATAGCCCGAATCATGTCCCTGCATCGGATCAATAAGGGTGCATCATCATCTTTATCACACCTACGATATCTTATGAACTAAGCATCTTTGGTTAACCAAACAGAATCTGCTATAAGACAAGGCTGCAGAGGCGCCAACAAAGTTGTAAAACCATCAATTCAGAGGTAACTGAAACCATATGTATAAGTGTTATATGTGACCTGGAATATGTACAAAACAAAACACGTTTAAATTAAACCAAACTAAACTAAAAGTGTTTTTATATTTTAAAAGAAAAAACTTTTAGTTCAGTTTGGTTTAATTTAAAACCAAGTAAGCTGCCAACTACCAACCCTTGTGAAAACTAATGGGAGTACAAAAAAGAACTTAGCAAACTGCCAACTAGGACAAAACTAAAACCACAAGTTTTCAGAATAATGTGTAGACAAACACAACAGCAGCAACTACTATGCCTCAATTCCAAACAAGTTTGAGTGAGCTGCCAAGCTCGTACAGTCAAGAACTAGTAGCATGCTTCAGTGTAGAAAAGAATAACCAATCACATAGAATCATGAAAAAACACATTTTTTCATAACTTTGAATCTCTACATTACATTAAGCAAATCCTTACATCTGAAACATCATTCCTCCATAGATAGTCAAATATCATACACAGATAACCTCAATTTTCATACTTATTAGCCATATTTTATATTAGTGACCAACAATTTCTTCAAGGCACCATATACTATATACAAAGGTTATGGAAAATCCAACATCATAACAAACGACAATGTCCACACTCTCACTTCTAAGGCCAAGTCATAGAGGAAAAGAAGAAACCAGCTCTTAGAGAAGCCACCACTAAAGGGTTGGAATACTATGTAAACATGATATCAAGCAATAAGCCAAAAGAACAGACAACATGGCACATTGGGAGGATCCTTCAGTTTGATCTTTCTCTCAGATTGGCGTTACATAACAATCTGGAAATCAGTGAATGCATTTATATGTTTCATTTATCAGCAATCAAGGATTACTAAGAAGCTTCCTGTGCTAACAAAATAATGATGGAAATTTCCATACATATATTGATATTATACACCCTCATGTGTGGGACTATACTTGGTATGTTGTTGTTATCTTGATATAGATACAAAAAAAGGAACATGTGGCTGATCTTCATTTCTTGTTTTTTGTCCAGATTGCATACTCTAAGACTATAACAATCCAATGATGAGAACTAAAGAAAGGGTAGAGAAAAATAAGCAATTAAATTTAGATTGCTATAAAATTAGTCTTTCTGGTGGTAAAAGACAAAAGCTAAGATTATAACTATCCAGTTATGAGAATTAAGGCCACTAATGGTACTAATCACTACAATACTGCATTCTAGGGAGCCACATCACATAACACTTGCACGATATTAATGTTTCATAGCTGCGCAGGTCATCTACTCAACACCATATTTCATGGTTTAAAAGACCCCTGATCATGGATTTTGAGATTTTGGGTGTGTTCGCTATGGAAAAAAAAACATTTTCTTTCCAGAAAATGTTTTCCAATTTTTCCATGTTCAGTTGGACAAAATCTTTGGAAAACATTTTCTCTAGGAAAATAAGTTCCTTATAAGGAAAATGATTTCCCTAATGAAAGTATGGAAAACAAGTTTCACAAGTGGTATTCTGCATTGATTGTGTCCTCCCACCCTCCATCACACCTCATGTTCAGCCCTACCCCCGTCGCCCCATCCCCACCATCCCACCCCCTACCCCCACCTTCCATTGTATTTGTCTAGATTATATGCAAATGCTTTTAGGATAATATTTTTTGCTTACATACCAAACACAAGAAAATAAGTAAGAAATCCACTTATTTTCCTTGAAAATATTTTCCTTCATACGGAACACACCCTTTGTGTCCTGTATCGGTATGATCAGCATTTTCATTTTGATCAATCACCCAATTCCAATAGTTCCCTCAATCTCTTAACTACGCCCAGAACCAACACAGTTCCAGGCTTTTAGCTTAAACTATGCAACACCAACCATTTCTGAAATGTTGTGTTTCAGCAAAGCACTAAACCAATAAACCCCATGGACAATTTCTTCTTTAAACAAAGTGACAATACAATTATGAATTGAAGCTTAAATCCTTACGACCAAGTAACATATTACCTTAAAATATCCCTTAAATAAATGCAACATTAACCCAAATATGGGTACCAAGCCATTACCAATAATACAATAACAATCACCCTCAATTCCAAAACTAGTCAGGTGGACTATATAGATCCTCTATGAAACAATGGAATAATGCAACTAAAGAAGAATGACAATGACAATGCAGGAAAATGTGGAACTGGGTTCAATGCTAACCTGAGACGCGTGCCGGAGGAAAAGGGGTTCATGGTTGGGTCCGCCTTGAAACTATGGGAAAGATCGATCAGATCCAGGAGTGCTGACTACTTTAACTGTTAACAAGTTGATTTACTTCCCAAATGAGAGCAGAAGCTACGAAGGGAGATCTGAGGAAGATGCAATTGAAGGATCTGAAAATCAATCAGTTGCTAAGTGGGTTGAAATTGGTCCGTTTGGATCTGAAAATGAACAAGAAGAAGAAGATGAAAGAGAAATAACAGTGTCAAGATGATTTTATGCAAAATTGAATTGAATGAACAAACTGTGTATCACATGGAGAAAAGAAAAAAAAAAGTATAACATACTGTACAAACAAACTGCAATGCCTCTTGGTTTTACGTGTTTTTTTTTTTCCTGTGGGTCTTTCTCTCTTCTTTTCTTTTTCTTATTTTTTGTTTCCAAATGAAATTAGTGCTTAAATTTTAATTCTTCATTTCAACTAGTGTATTTGTCCGCACAGTCTTAAAAAAAAATACATAATTAATATTGTAATTGAATTTTACAAAAGAAACAATAATTATAATGAAACATCTTTTCATGATCTTACAATATTTTTCATGATTTTTTAGATGATATATAGTATATGTTTTTTTTACCGAATATATATGTGTGACACATTAAGACAGTATATAAAATTGCTTATGTAAATTAATATATAATATTAACTTAAATAAGGAATTACAGAAAAAAAGTAATGAAGAGAAGAGATAAAAATAGCGTCAAAATTTGATAATGCAAACGTAAGAGATGATATGATTTTATTTAATCCTTTATAAACGATCTAATATGATTTTAAAATGCTTTTAAAAAAATGGTCATATAAAATGACAACGGAAGAAGTTATATGAAATGATTGTTGGTTTTCAATAATGAGTTTAAATATATATTTTTTTTTTGAACTTTCACTTAAAGAATATTTTTAGAAGTACTAAAAATAAGGTAAAAGTTCAAACAATTAAAATCTCATGATTTTCATCTTATAGCTATTAATAACTATATCGCGCGCACACACAAATATATATATAAATATTGTTGGTTTTCAATAATGAGTGTATATATTATTATTTTTTTGAACTTTCACTTAAAGAATATTTTTTAATAATTCTATCACATTATAAATTCCATTACCCTACTTAGGTACGTATCTTTGTACCATCTAAACTCACTTAAAGTCCTACATCGAAGACCATTAAGCAAAGTTCTTACTGTCTCATGCTGATTAGTATAACGACCATTAAAATGTTCTAAAATTGTAAGAACCAAAGTATAAACAGCATCTTCTCCTAATTGTAAGCTGGAAAAGCTTAAAGCTTTAGAATTAGATGAAGGTTTATATGACAAACTTCATGCAGTGTTATACACATCTGGTTCAGAATCCGATTATAATTCGGTAAGTGAGTCTGAAGATGAAGTTGAATTAATTGACTTCTCAGAAGAAGAACAGGTTTGTAATAATTGTGATAAATGTGATGATAGTAACTGTGTCTGTGAAGATAATGAATTTTATAAATTGCAGGCTCAATTTCAAGATTTGAATGTTAAAACTCTCACTGCTGATAATGTGATAGAATTATTAAAAGATGTTACTGATAATAAGCTTCGGGAAAAGATTATTGAATTAGCCTCAACTGGGTCTAATGCAGTATCTCAAAAAACTTTTGAAAAACCCAGAAGTTTTGATTATCAGCCTCCTTATTCTATAAACGAAGTTAATAATCGTTTGATGAAAAAGAATAATGATAAAGTTGTGATAAGAGATTCTTCTTTCAATGATTTAAAAGAAGAGATTGAAAAATTAAAAAAAGAAATTAAATTGATAAAGCAGAATCAACTTGTCTGCGATCATAGGATAACTCAGGTAGAGAAAGTTCATTCTTTAACTGAGGAATCTAATGATAAAGGGAAAAACGTCGTTGAAAACGATGAAGTTTTACCAACTGATCATTTTGAAAATTTGAATAAAAATGATAATTCTTTTCTTGGAATGATGCAAGTTATTACTGCTCATAAATGGTAAATTAAATGTCCTAAAAATCTTACTTCAGTTTGAAATAAGCTCATCTTTGGTTTTGATATAACTAAACCATTTTGAATAACAACCTTTTTAAAGATTTCTAAATGCTTAATATGCATTTCTACAGTCTTTGAATAAACAAGAATATCATCAATATAAACAATAATAAAATCCATGTAAGGATTAAAAATATCATTCATTATCTTCTGAAATTCAGAAGGAGCATTTTTCAAACCAAAAGGCATAACATTCCATTCATATTGTCCAAATGGAACATTAAAAGCAGTTCTATAAGCATGCTCTTTGAATATCTGAATCTGCCAATAACTAGATTTTAAATCAAATTTTTAGAATATATTAGCATCATATAATCTAGATAATAAATCCCTTTTATTAGGGATAGGATATCTAATCCATTTAAGAAATTTATTAAGAGGTTTATAATTAATAACCAATCTAGGAACACCTCTTTCTTTTTCAGCAGCGTTATTAACATAAAAAGCTGTACACGACCAAGGAGACTTGGAAGGTTTTATCAAATTCTTTTGTAAGAGATTATCAATTTCTTTTTTACAAAATTCAACCAATTCAGCATTCATCTGACATGGTCTTGATTTAGTGGGAATATTTTCCTCCACAAAATCCTCTTCATATGGAAGAGTGACAATATGTTTCTTTCTATCCCAAAAAGCACTGGGATGATCTGCACAAATATCAACAGATAATTGATCAGTGATTAATTTAATTTTTTCTTGAACTTTCACTGATTTCATAGTTTCAAAAATATTCATGCTATAACATTCGAATTGCAAATTGTCAACATGCTTTTGCTTCATATCAATCAAAGCACTAATCTCTTTAGAAACAGGGTTAGTAATGAATTCAAACTTAACCTGTTTATCACCTTTTCCTGCAGTAAATCCTTTAGCATCAATATGAGAGAAAGGATAAATAGCATTTATAACGGAGTTCCTAATATTATAGGAGGATATAACTGATTCTTAACCAAAAAGAAAAAGTGAGGAATACACACTTTATTTTGACATATACTCACATTGGACAATTTATATTTAATATCTAAAGAATGCCCAGATGCAGATTTAACAGTATGAGTAGTTTTTTTAAAATACTTTGAAGGTATCAATCCTTCTTGAATGCAACTAACATCTGCACCACTATCAATCATAGCAACATCAGTTATTGAAAAATTATTATCAATCAAAATAGTACATTTAACATACCATTTATGAGCAGTAATAACTCTATTGCTTGGAAATTACACTGATTTGTTTATTTATTCATAAAATAGCTAAAATTTAATATCAAATTAATATAATTATAATAGCACATTTATCTCGGGAAAGATAAAATTATTGCGTTTCAATTCACACTATAACTACACACAAGTTTGCAATAGATTAAAAAATTATATATATCGCTAATGATAACGTATTCTTCAAGCATGTATGAGTTACAAAAATTCAACATGAAATTAATACAATTATTCCTAGAATTTATGATAGGACATTTACCAATAAAAAAAAATTACATTCTTACATTATAACTTTGTACAAACTTGCAACAAAGAGTAACATAATTTGAGATATTACTAATGATGACATATACTTCAAGTTTGAATTCCATATATGTCATTCTTCTTCATTTCCTAAATCCTAACAAATAAAACTTCTGCACCAGAATACTAAACAAAATTAATAATTGTGGCAAAAGCAAAAAAAAAAAAGAAAAGAGAAAGGACCTTTTCTTTTCTTTTGGAAAAAGTGTTTCCAATGTAAAAGGAGAAAATCTATAATAATTATGAGAATTGAGAAGAAAAATATGAAATGGTAATCGAAGAGTGTTATGCAGTGGGAATGATTTTCTTAGTATTTATAGTAATCAAATGAATTAGTTACATAACAGGGAATAAAACTCACAAATTTGAGTTATTACAAATAAATGAGTATTAAATATATTAATTGTGCCTAATTAGGTTTTTACGGTATATAAACTTAAATTAGTAATAAAGATATGCTGCAACGTGGGCTGCAATCAAATTAATTTGAGCTTTTACTGTATTTACTTGCTATATTAAATTGGGCTTTTAATAATTCTTTACCCTTCTTTAATTTGTGCCAGAAATGAACCAAAAAATACAATAAAAAATAAAAAAAATGAGAAAAAGATAAATACAAATGCTTGTCATAGAGAAGTGTCACATCACCTTTTCTATATCCAGCTTTATATTTATATATAGATTTGTTCATCCCCTATTTTTTTTCTTCGTAATCTATTTTTAAGAAATTTTTTCTTTTTTTTATTAACTAGTTCTTGAACAAACATGTATTTCACACTTAATAGTATAAACATTTAAAAGTTAAAGTATTTGAATTAAAATTTTTAGATGTCATGAACATGTGAAGAAAATAATTACATTTTATTTTTTAGAACTATTTTTTTGTACATTAATTTTTATTTTATAAGGTACATAATATATGATGTTCTTGTTGTTGGTTCTCATATTTGACTTCTCGATTGAATGTTTACATAAATCAAAGATAGTTATTTGACTTTTCATTTCTTCAATTCCCCATTGATAAACTAAAAATTAAACATAAAAAATATATTCAATCTATGAAATCATATATATAATCAATGTTTACCTTACACCCAACAAAGATATTGTTCATATCCTTATAAATAATTTTTAATTTATTCAACCATGATTCGTTCAAGGGTCAGTAAAAATATTGTGTTATCAAGTATATAGGGGTGGTATAAGAATGTGAAAAGTTATTGGGCAAAAAGTTAATATAAGAAAAGATGAAAGATAAAAATAATTGATGTAATAACTAACGGAATTCTTTATGTTATAAATAAAGAATGTAAAGGGGTGTGAATAACATTTGCAATAATTAATAATAACTAAGAGAATTTATAATGCCATAACTAAAGAATTAAAGTGCAATAGCTGAATTTATTATTAATTCTACATTTACTTAAATAAATATGACTTCTAATTAATTTTACTGTTTATTTAGATAGTTAATTAGATTTTAGTTTAGTGTAGGGGGAAAATAATAATCCAACTTTGTACTTTAAAGCCTCCTGTATGTTGCACGTTTATTCTATATTACTTAATATAAAATTTATTTTGCAAATGATAAATTTTAATTGATTCACATATTTTTCTATTTGCTATGAGTTCTTTTAAAAAAAATAAAAAAGAAGAAGAAATCAGAATATTTAAAAATAATATATTTTTAAGTTAGAAGATCTTGTTAGCTTGATGATACTTTCGTGATATATATAATACTTTAATTTAAATACAAATACCTACCCAAATATGTATATGTAAAGATTTGCATATAATAAATATATTTATCTCGTAAAAATTAACAATTAAATAAAAAATAAACTAATACACCCTTCAACTCAGCGTCATTATAAATCATATGAATTTTTCTTAGGCTAAAATACATAAATATTTTTTTTAGAAAAAAGTAAATAAGTAAAACGAAAGGGAAATGTTTATATAGTAGGAACTGTTTTGAAGCAAACTTCGTGACAATCTCAATCACATAATAGCATTGTAAGTATAGTCATTCTTATGTCTTGAGCATCAACAAAACAACTTATGACAATTCTCTGAATTATGAGAGGTTCAATAATTTTTGAAAAAGATATTCAGAAGCATCTATTTGCATCACAGAAGAAAGTGTTAAGAAAAATAAATAAATTTAGATTACTTTATGTTAGCTTCATGTATCGGAACATTACATACTGTTGTATATATTAAGCAAAAATAGAAAAACAATTATTATAATACCAAAAATATTTTTCCTCAAGTACACGAGGTTCTGGAATATATCCTCTTAGGATAAAATGATTTACTTCATCAGAATAATGGTACCTCAGATTTCATTAATCTTCAAACTCAGTCAATTATAATAAATCACACGAAAAATTTTAAAGTGTAAGAAGAAGAGTAGAATATTAGAAAATTTTTGTGGTTGAAAAATGAGATGAAATCCCTCTATTTATAGCCAATAAAGGGTAGTATGAACATGTGCTTATTGTGCCTTATCTGAAAAGTCATGACCCTTCGGAAAAGTGACAATTCTTTGGAAAAGTTACAACTTATCGGAAAAGTCACAACTCTTTGGAAAGTCACAATCCTTTGTAAAGTCACAACTTATCAGAAAAGTCACATCCTTTTGGAATAGTCACAACTCATCAGAAAAGTCAGAACCCTTTGGAAAAGTCACAACTCATTAGAAAAGTCACAATCCTTCGAAAAAGTCACAATTCATAGGAAAAGTCACAACCTTTCAAGAGAACATATGCTATTCAAATAGATATAGATGGGTGTTTTCAGTAGGGGTATTATAGTAATTTAACATTCAAATTAGGAATTTCATGCTTTTAAAGAAGAATAGATAGATAGATATAGATTCTTATTTCAACTTTCTAAATGATATGTTTAAGACTGAAAAATTAAAGAATATTTTATTACATGCTACATATTTTTAATTTAATATCGTAAAATTTTAAAAATAAAATTACTTTTTTAAACCGCATGTCGGACTAAAATCATACAAACAAAAATAGAATAGAGTATCACATAAGTGTATGGGGCTTTGATTAGGACCAACATAACCTTAATAAAAGGTACAATGTTCGAACTCATTTAATAAAAGTACTTTATCCTTTCAATATTATATTTGGTACAAAACTAGTTGTCACAATCAACAATTTGAAATGGTGATGATACATATCTCAATCCTGTTGGTAAGTAAATTCATGCCAAATATTTGATTAATTTCAAAGAAAATGTGAAATTTTAATAACTCAAATACAGAAGTAATTCATAAATAAATATTTTCCTAAAACAAGTGTGAAAAGCGAAAAATACTAAATTAATATCTCAAAACTTGATGACATAAGTACACATTTTTAAGGTCTCGAAAACATAGAATAAGTATTATATTGTCTGAGAATAAGAAAGAAGTTTGGACGTTGCAGAATAGCCAAGCAGCTACATCCAAGACTTTGAAAATTCCGAAAATTCAGGAGAATCACCTACCACTCGTAGTGGGTTTAGAACCTGCACAACAAGGTGAAAGTAAGGGTGATCATATTGAACATGTGTACTCAGCAACATCATTAACTGACCCCAATATAAAGCGTTAGCAACGATCAGTCTTATACTATCATGTTCAGTACGTAATCAAATATATCAATGTACTATGTAAAGACCCAACTAACAATTAAAGAAAACAGTAGTGTACTCGACATAATATATGATTCTTAACAGTATCAAATATCTTTATTAACAGCTAAAAACAACATTTAATGAGTTCAAGACAATATCAAATGCTAATAATGAATGTTCATAACCACTTCATTTATCACATCATATCAATACACCGTATAATGAGGATGGAATGAAAATATAAAGGTTATGTAAAATGTATAACCACCTCGATGTAAAAATGTATAACCACTTCTCTAACTCTTGTATCATATTGGTAGAAATATCCTCTGGAATTGGCAAAGATGTTATATAGTCTAGTGTCTCCATTCTGTCATCATTATTACATCAAATTATTAAATTTAATTCAACTTCTTGTTGGGAAGTTAACTTAGGCAACCCATAATTTCTTCTCTTAACGTTGATCCAGTCTAAATAAAATTGATATCTCCAAGTTATCTTTTGCCAATAAATATCTGTGATCTCCAATTTGAAATCTTGTCACGCTGAAAGCAATCTCACGAACCATCTTGCTAAATTTTGGAAATGTATTGCCATTTTTCCTCTACCAATTTAAAAGTTGTAAGTTGTCATCCTCGTCTATAGCCATTTTCAATTTTTGATTAGAATATTCTTCAAAATCATCACAGTTAGAAGAATCAGATTAAAAAACCTCTCATATTGTGAGACCCCGTGGTTCTTTCACATAATATATGTAGCATGGCATGAGTGTATGAGGTGTATATGACTTGTTGTATCACGTCGGGAGAATAAGGTTGCAAAGGGGTTGTACGATCAAAGAATTATACTAAAATTATGGGTCAAGGATGCCCTTAAACAAGTTCGAGTTAAAGAATGCCTCTTGTAACACCCAGCCCGTTCGGAAGGTTTAAAGTAACCAGTACCTTCGGGGTAAGACTAAGAGTGTCTTATATGCTAAGAAGGATGTTTTATAAGGTAATATAGTCACACAATGATCATAAGTTAAGTTTTGGAAGTCAAGCTAGTTGTGAAATAAAAGTGGGCAAAAGTTAGAGTAAGTTTTTTTGATAAACTTTCTGAAATTTGGGTTAAATATCTCGGAGCTTTTCTCCCAATCTATAAAGCTTTAGAAGGACCCCAATATATCAAATCGAAGGTCTACGAGTCTATTTTTCAATGCACTAAACCGTTCATTCATACGACTTCAAAATAGAGAGATATTCACATTTTCGTGAGACTACACAAGCAGGCACGTGAAGGTGGGCCCCATAGCCCCTATGTCGGTTTAGCTTTATAAGAGTGGATATCCCTTCATTTTATCTCATTTTTTTTTCACACAAATAAGAATAAAAACAGACCTAAATCCTCTCTAAGAATTCTCCTACCATCCAAGCCAAGATCTATAAGATTTCAACGTGGTTTCACCCTCGGAATGTTCGTAGAAATTGTGTTACTTCTTTCCTCCTCGTTAATTGTGAATTGAAGGATTCTTCATGGTGAAGGAGTCTCATTTTTAGGTGGTTTTGCTGATGTTTGGAGGTAATAATTCTCACCCTACATTTTATTGAGTGAATCCAAGCTATAGCTAAGCTATATAAGCAAGAACACACGAATACACGGTTGGAAAATCGTATTTGGATAGTTATGTGATGTTGGGCTATTTTGAACTATTTTTTGATATTGTTGTTGCTGAAATTTTTGGAAATGATTTGTATTTGTGTTGTTGTTGTTGATATGAATCTGGGAGAGAAGAAGAAGTAAATATGGGTATTGTTAGCGTAATGTTAGTTCTATTATTGCATTGTGATTTTCAAATGGTTTCATCTTGGTTCAAGGTCTTGTGTTTGAGGAGACTATTTGTTATTTGAGGAGACATGTTAAAATACTATAAACTCCATCAAGTTTAAGTTAAGGTTCTGCCCTCTTAACCTCTAATTGCATATGAGGAGAAATACATGATTCCAAATGTAATTATTGGACGAACTCACAGTGATCGGAAGCCGTGAGTTCGAGTTATTATGGTTATGTTGAACAATTATAGGATGGTATTATATATATATTTCTGGCTTTAATGGTTTGAAGACTCATGGTTGAAGTTTGTTTATGGTTATTTTGGGGTGGAAAAGGAGGGGTGTGGCGATACGCCGAGTTTTTATTGTTGTGTAGGCATACTCTATTTGGTTGTGATGGACTATTTCATAGGCCTCCACTTGTTAATAGCTGCTGCAAAAATGTATGTTATGTCACTAATTTATGGTTGTAATTCGGAGAAAAAAATGTAATGAAGCATACGTTTAGAAAGGATCTGACGAGCTAATCACTCTCTTAGTAATCTCTAAATTTCTACTTTGACCCTGACGTGTTAATATTTTGTCTGTAATGATTGTGTCACATAATTTTGTGTAGATTACATACTGTAAGGAAGGGGTACAATCCATATTAATACTGCAAGGCCCAAAATTGAGGTATGTTAAGGCTAAGCTTTTGTACTTCCTTTGAACATGAATTTTAGAAACCTAAATCGTCAAATGTTGTTTCACTAATCTATTGCTAGAAATACCTTCCGCAAAAGGCATTGTGGCATTGAGATTGCAGCTGAAGTATTTTTGTGATTTTATTACGTTGATATTCCACTCATTCGGTTATATAGGGTACTCAACGTTTTTATGTTATTTTATCGATTCCCTTGACTATAGGTCCATGTGTATAAGTTCTTATTCTTCTTTAGGTGTTGTAACTTAAAAAGATTATGGAGGAACATTAAGAATTTGCAATAAGTCCTCCTTCCTCGCTAATTTATTTATTTTTGAAAAACTTTAAAATAATACGTCGATTTCCAAAACTCTTAAGTGTAACTCGTATGTTTAAACTACGAAAGGACATGTTTTTTTTTTGAAATACTTTCTTTTACAAACTACTAATGAAACATATATGGAAACTAAGTGAAGCACCTTAAGCTCTTTATGAACATCCTCAGGTTTAAGTTACCTTTCTAAATTCGAGTTAAGTGTTCCAGTTTAATCTGCAAGCATATGAGGTTGTACGAGACATTTACATTTGATACGAAAGTGATTACGAGATTATGAGAACAAAAGTACCAACGGGCAAAGATTGGCAACATGATTATGGTAACATAAATGCATTACAAATCCATGACATGCTATGCATTCTACTCCTGAGCTATAATCAGGAGGTATGGGGCCTATTGCCTATATTTATACATATGAGACACAGATGGTCATAAGTTGGCAAATATGATGCCGGTTAGCTACCGGAAGGCACCACCATTGCTAGCACTTGGTTGGGTATGACATGCATTTGCATCTATATATATGTATTCACGACATACGATTACACGAGCATACCATGCATATTTAACTTATATAATGTAGGATGTCAGCCACGGAGGCTATCAGATTTTCTGTTTTAGGTGGTATCTTTATTATCCTTTTTACACCAGCTATTTATGATTCTACTTTCTTCCTTACATACCAGTACTTTTTTATTCGTACTGACGTTTCGTTGCCTGGGGACGCTGCATTTTTGTTTTGTGCGTGCAGGTCCAGGTAGGGATTTTGATTGACCCCTCCGCTAGGATTCGGGGTTCAGCTGTGACTTGGTAAGCTCCACCTCTTCTTAGCGCTTTCATTGGATGTTCATTTTTGTTATATAGTTTGGGTATAGCTGGGGCCTTGTCTCAACCAGTGCTTATGACACTCTTAGAGGCTGTTGTGGACATGATATTATAGGTTTCTTTCTGTAGCTTCCAGTCTCCAGCCCCATAGGCTTGGCATGTATATATATATATGTATGTATGTACATATGTATGTCTTCAGTTGCGGCATAGTCGGCCAGTTAGTACTTTATTATTTTTATCTTTTCTACCTTCGTCTATATTTTGATCAGCTTCAGTGTGTATCTTTGTTTTCTAATATTAACTTGAAGTCCGGTTATCAACAACCAAAGATTAAGGCTTCAAATATCCCTAAGACAACTTTTAGGACTCGTTATGGGCATTATGAGTTTCTTGTGATGTCTTTCGATTTGACTAAGGTCCCTGCAGTGTTCACGGAGTTGATGAATGGGGTGTTCCAACCTTACCTAGATTCCTTTGTGATAGTGTTCATTGATGACATCTTGGTGTACTCCAAGATTGAGAAGGATCACGATCGACATTTGAGGATTGTACTCCAGTGATTGATGGATGAGAAGCTTTTTGCCAAGTTCTCAAAGTGTGAGTTTTGGCTTGATTCTATGGCATTTTTTGGACACGTGGTGTCCAACGAGGGTATTCAGGTAGATCTAGCTAAGAGGTTGGACCAGACCGGCGTCAGTTATTGAGGTACGAAGTTTATCTTGCAGGCTACTACATGTGATTTGTTAAGAGCTTCTCCACTATTTCATCTCCTTTGACCAGATTGACTCAACAGAGTGTGAGCTTCCAGTGGTCTGATGAGTGTTAGGAGAGCTTTCAAAAGCTCAAGACCTTGTTGACTTTGGCTCCTATTTTGACTTTACCCGAGGAGGGTGTGAACTTCACTGTTTATTGTGATGCTTCTGAAGTCGGGTTGGGTGGTGTTCGGATGTAGAAAGGTAAGGTGATCGCCTATGCTTCTAGACAGTTAAAGACCAATGAGAAGAACTACCTTACCCATGGTTTAGAGTTGGTAGCTGTAGTGTTTATGCTTAAGCTATGGCGACATTATCTATGTGGATTTCATTGTGAGGTCTTCACGGATCATTGGAGTCTTCAGTACATCTTCAGTCAGAGGGATCTGAACTTGAGGCAGCACAGATGACTTGAGCTACTGAAGGACTACGACATCACCATCTTGTACCATCCAGGGAAGGCCAATGTGGTAGCCGATGCTTTGAGTAGGAACAATTCTAATATGAAAAGTCTTGTGATATTAGTGTGGAGGAGAGACTATTGGCTAGAGATGCTCAGAGATTATCCAATAATCTTGTCCGGTTACAGATTTCTGAGGAGACCGGTGGTTTGATTACTTTTATAGAGGCTTGTTCTTCCTTAGTTGAGTAGATATGTGAGCTCCAGTTTGATGACAAGAAGCTGTGTCTTATTCGAGACAAGGTGATGAGAGGGGAAGCCAATGAGGCTGTCCTTGATTCTAAGGGTACCTTGAGGATTGGGGACAGGATCTGTGTGCCCAAGGTGGGCGAGTTGATTAGATTGATTCTTGAGGAGGCCCATTGTTCCTGATATTCCATCCATCCGAGGGCAGCTGATGTGAGGCCAAAAATATATATGCTTATCATTATTTGTCTCAAATTTAATATTTATATTTGTCCTTTTTTATTATGAATTTTATGAATTGTGCTAAATAGTGTATTTTATTTATAGGAATAAATTGGTGTAAATGGAATTAAAGATGGAAGTTTATAGAAGGAAATCAAGCAGACAGCTTAATGGATTAAATGGAATATAATAATATATAATATGTATAAGTGGCAAAGTGGAGAATTGAAGAGAATTTGAAGGCAGCAATCCACATGTCAAGTTTTGGAGACACATACAAAGTGAGGCGGTTGGGCGGCGGTATAGGAATCCAATTCCGTTTCGGTTTTGGGTTCCTAATTTGTTTTGGACTCAGTTATTTTATTCAGGGTTTTCTACATCTATAAATAGTCCATAGAAATAATTATTGGAGAAGACTTAGGAAGGAAGACACTTTATAAGGAAAAATTGTCAATACGTTTTAGGGTTCTTTTCTTCTTCTTTTTCTTAGGTATTAGTAGCTAAAGACCCTTGTCTGGGGCTGCGGCCATGGGTCATTGTTGAACATCGATTGTTTTGAATTAGTGTTGGTTATCGTTTAAATTACTTTTGTATTCTTGTTTTAGTATTTCATGCTTGATCACCATAGAAATAAATCTATTGTCTATTATTGGACTCGAGAGATAAAGAGGTAGATAGACCAAAGAATGCAAAGAGCTTGTTCTAACTTTGTTTAGATTCGTGTTCAGGAGTGACGCCCGGACGAACACCTCGCTTGGTTACGAAACAGGATGAAATATAAATGCTCGCCAATTAGGACTGCCTATTCCCGCTCAACGATGTAGTTAGACAGCTAGTTGGAGTAGGCGATTAGAGGTCGAGAGATCATGATCATAAAATCAACCCTGTAAATCAGTAATTTGATAACCTTAGTTAATTCATTACATGAGATGCGATACATGAAACCCTATGTATGTTGCAGCCCTGGAATTGTCCCAATCATTGTAAGTTAATCTTAGTATTTAATTTTTGCATTCTTTTATTTCTTTTGACACTCTTAAATAATAATTTAGTAAATAGTTAATTGACAAGTCTCTGTGGGTTCGATATTCCGGTTCTTAAAGAGCCACTTATTACTTTTGTGACCACGTACACTTGTCTGTACAATTGGAAGCAACAAGTTTTTGGCGCCGATGCCGGGGACTTAGAAATTAACTATTCTTCTAGGTTATACTTTTTCTTTTTATTTATTTATTTATTTTTTGTTCTAAATTTTTAGTTTTATTTTTTCCGAACAACTCATTTTTTTTTCTTTGAATAATTTGGTACTCTTATTGATATGGCTTATTGGGATAAACCATGGTTGGGTGAGGAGTATTCTTATAAGTATCCTTGTAATTATTGTAATGGACCCCACTTGGATATCGATTGTCCTGTATGTCATATATGTGGTGGTCAATTTGGTCATTGGAATGGTTGTCCTAACTCTTACTCCCCTCCCCCAGACCCCTATTATAATTTTTCTGTTATTTGTGATGTTGGCAGGGGTGATGCAATGGATAATGCAAAACAAGAGGTTCACAATGTGAATTCATTTATGGAATGTGCGGACATGCTGGACAAAGTTAATTTAAAAATCTCAGAACAAATGTTGGAATGCGTGGAAGAGCAATCAAAAATCAGAGAAATGCAAGCTACGCTTGACGATATTGGATTGCAAATTGCAGTCCTAGCTAAAATAGATGAAGATATTGAATCCCAACAAAAAGAAAGTCGTGAAGAAGCAGAGATAGTAAGCCAATATTGGATACAAGGACAAATTCAACTTCTAAAGTGTCAAGAGTCTATCCGTGATGGTCTGACATACATGACAACCCAACTGATAGAAGAAGGGTTGAGCTCACACAAGAAATAGATCAATTTGGCTCAGATATTCATGACCTGGAGGCTCACTTGAACAAAAAGATTGAGGCATCTGATGCCCAATCACCAATTGTTGTGGATGATGACCAACTAGTGGAGCAAAAAGAGAAATTCCAATCATTCAACTATACTGTATTCCTTAATGCCAACTTTGAGAAAGAGTACAAAAGTGAGAATGTTGTAAATAATGTTACTTTGGAGTTGAGGCATCTTGTATCTCATTCAAAACACTTGACTATAGATGAGGAACAAGGCCCCGACATCCTAAGGTTTTCTAATCTACGTAGACAAAACGACATTCCTCACATAAGAGCCAAGAAGTGCAAGATGCGGCATCTATTACTTGGTTCCTTTATCTTTATACCACCTCCCCTAGAGAGGAGCAAAAAAATTGATGCAAAGTTAGGGGTACAATTCATAAGTTCAAAGTGGAAAGAAAAGTAGTGAATTTACTTGTGTCGTGCCGCGACATTAAATTAGGCGCTTATTGGGAGGCAACCCAATTGGTAGTGTAGCTTCTTATTATTATTATTTTTTTTATAGTGTCATTTTTTTCTTCTTTTCTTTTGGTCTTGTTTTTGCAGATTAGGGGAAGTCTGAGTACCCAAGAATATGGAGCTAAGGAGCACGTTTGAGCTTAAGGGTGGGGTGACGACCCTTGATGAAAATTAAGAGAACATGCTACTAGCTAGGCCTAGAGGCCTCAGGGAGTTTTCCTAACCCTTGTTTTAAATTTTATTTGATGCTTTGGGGACATAGCATCTTTTTAAGTGTGGGGTGGAGGAATGAATTCCTAGTTTTTACTGCTTTATTGAGTCTTTTTGTATTTTTAGGTGGGTTCCTCGGCTTTTGTTTTCGGTACTTTTCCTGAGGATAGTCCCTTTGAACCGATAGGGAGTAAAATTTTTACTTTTTATTTTATTTTTTTAGAGAAAAGAAAAGACCCTTTTGAGTTGTGTGATACTTGCTATTTAGGCCTAATTTTGAATAATACTTTCTTGTGAATGCTTGATTGCTAATGAAATTACAGACTCTTTGACACCAAGGCTCATGGTTGTGACTTTGTAAATAACTTATTTTATTTTATGGTTTGTTATGATCCTGTTTCTCTTAGAAGTAGAAATGATTCATCCTGATTGATACTTGTGCCATGTGTGGTGAGAATTTGTTTATTCCATGTTTTGCATCTTAGTCTAGAACTTGCCCTGCATGTTATTGAAGCGAAATAAAAAGTGTTGCTCAGTCTAGGAGATGATAATAGGCTTTCTTTGATTTGTCTTGTAAATTTTAGCCTTTTCAGATATTATATCACTAGTTAGCCCTTTTGAGCATGTAACCTTTTTTTGGTAGCCATATTTTGCCCTTAACTATTTTGTTGAATCCCTAGTTTTTGCACCTTGCTTCCTTGAGCACTGTAGCATAGACTTATTATGATTGATAAATCTGAAGAAAAAAAGGGATGGTTGAGTGAAAAAAGGTAATCAATGATAGCTACAAAGTGATGAAAAAAGCCCTCTTTGAAAGAATGTGACATGAAAAAGAAAAAAAAAGGGAGAAGAAAAAAAAATCTTTGAGAAAATAAAACAAAGAAAAAAAATTGTGAAAGAAAAAAATGATTGAATCATTCTTGAGATGATGAGAATTATTTGTGAAATAATTGTTGAAGAGAGGGCTAAAAATAAAGAGAAGAAAATAATGGGTGATGAAGTCTAAAATTGCAAAGTTTTTAGGGAAGTGTAAGTCACTATTATATAATTTCCAACCTGTCCCTTAGCCTACATTATAAACCTTAAAAGTCCTATTTGATTTTATTCGAGCATGCTTAATTAGTGGAGATGTACATTATGGGTAAGCATATGGTTCTTTGAGCATACATGTGAATTTTATTGGTGAGTGTGAGATTTGATCTTTGATGTGAAGTCCTTAATTTATATTCAATCTTTTGAATTGAGTGTGTGGACTATTTCTTCTTGTGAGGGCACTTGTTTCATGATAGATATGTGATGTTATTAACTTTCTTTGATGAGAGTAGGTGAGCAAGCTTAAATTTGATGAGTTCAGAGTCTTTCCTTGAGGTTAGGAGGTTAGAGGTTTGTTGTTTATTTGGATGTCTTGCATAATGAGCGGGAATTGTACTTGATGTTTTCAAATTTCAATATGGCCTAATTGTTTGTATCAACCAAAGTGATGGCTTCCTAGTATGATTTTTGAGATGAGCTTTAATGCTTACTCGAGGTCGAGCAAACGTTTAAGTGTGGGGTGTTGATGTGAGCCCAAATATATATATGCTTATAATTATTTGTCTCAAATTTAATATTTATATTTGTCCTTTTTGATTATGAATTTTATGAATTGTGCTAAATAGTGTATTTTATTTATAGGAATAAATTGGTGTAAAGTTGAAGAAGTTTGGAGCTAAAAAGAATTAAAGATGGAAGTTTATAGAAGGAAATCAAGCATATAACTTAATGGATTAAATGGAATATAATAATATATAATATGTATAAGTGGCAAAGTGGAGAATAGAAGAGAATTTGAAGGCAACAATCCACGTGTCAAGTTTTGGAGACACATACAAAGTGAGGCGGTTGGGCGGCGGTACAGGAATCCAATTCCGTTTCGGTTTTGGGTTCCTAATTTGTTTTGGACTCAGTTATTTTATTCAGGGTTTTCTACATCTATAAATAGTCCATAGAAATAATTATTAGAGAAGACTTAGGAAGGAAGACACTTTGTAAGGAAAAATTGTCAATACGTTTTAGGGTTCTTTTCTTCTTCTTTTTCTTAGGTATTAGTAGCTAAAGGCCCTTGTTCTGGGGCTGTGGCCATGGGTAATTGTTGAACATCGATTGTTTTGAATTAGCGTTGGTTATCGTTTAAATTACTTTTGTATTCTTATTTTAGTATTTCATTCTTGATCACCATAGAAATAAATCTATTGTCTATTCTTGGACTCGAGAAATAAAGAGGTAGATAGACCAAAGAATGCAAAGAGCTTGTTCTAACTTTTTTTAGATTCGTGTTCAGGAGTGACGCCCGGACGAACACCTCGCTTGGTTACGAAACAGGATGAAATATAAATGCTCGCCAATTAGGACTACCTATCCCCGCTCAACGATGTAGTTAGACAGCTAGTTGGAGTAGGCGATTAGAGGTCGAGAGATCATGATCATAAAATCAACCCTGTAAATCAGTAATTTGATAACCTTAGTTAATTCATTACATGAAATGCGATAAATGAAACCGTATGTATGTTGCAGCCCTGGAATTGTCCCAATCACTGTAAGTTAATCTTAGTATTTAATTTTTGCATTATTTTATTTCTTTTGACACTCTTAAATAATAATTTAGTAAATAGTTAATTGACAAGTCTCTGTGGGTTCGATATTCCGGTTCTTAAAGAGCCACTTATTACTTTTGCGACCACGTACACTTGCGTGTGCAATTGGAAGCAACAGCAGCGAAGATGTATGATGATCTGAGTTAGCACTATTGGTGTTGTGGGATGAAGAGAGATATTGCAGACTTTATTTCGAGGTGGTTGACTTGCCAACATGTTAAGTGTGAGCACCAGTAGCCCAAAGGTATATCTCAGAGAATGCCTATTCCTACTTAGAAGTGGGAACAGATCACTATGGACTTTGTTGTGGGACTACCTACCACCGCGGGTGGTTATGATTCTATTTAGGTTGTGGTTGATAGTTTGGCCAACTTTTCCCACTTCATTTCGGTTTGGGTGAAGTATACGACGGAGAAGTTAGCCGAGCTTTATATCAGTCAGACTGTGCGACTACATAGAATCCCGATTTCTATTGTCTCTAATTGAGGTTCTTTGTTCACTTCCCATTTCTGCAAGGCATTACAACATGGTTTGGGTACTCGGTTAGATATGAGTACAACTTTTCACCCTCAAACAGATGGTCAGTCTATGCGGACGTTTCATGTGTTGGAGGACATGCTTCGAGCTTGTGTGATCAATTTTGGTGCTAGATGGGATCAACAATTTCCCTTAGCAGAGTTCTCCTACAACAACTGTTATCACTCCAGTATTCAGATGGCCCCATTTGAGGCTTCTTATGGCAAATGGTGTATATCTTTGATCGAATAGTTTGATTAGCTAAGATGGACTCATTAGATACAGTTTTGCTTAGAGATTCTATGGAGCAGGTCCGTATGATCCAGGGTTGACTGTTGACAACCCATAGTCGACATAAGAGTTATGCAGATCATAGAGTTCGAGCTCTAGTATTCATAGAGGGTGATCATGTTTGGCTCCGAGTGTCACCTATGAAGGGTGTGATGATGTTCACAAAGAAGGGTAAACTTTGCCCTAGATTCACTGGACCTTTTGAGATTTTGAGTCATGTGGGAGAGGTAGCTTATAAGCTGGCCTTGCCACCTAGCTTGTTAATTGTACATCGTGTGTTTCATGTCTCCACACTTCAGAAGTACGTGTCGGATATGTCCCACGTAGTTTCCCTTGATGTAGTTGAGTTGGGTCCAGACCTATCTTTTAAGGAGGAGTCTATATCTATCTTAGATAGGCAGGTCCGAAAGCTTAGGACCAATGAGTTTGCTTCTGTGAAGGTGAAGTGGAAGCACCGTTCAGTTGGTGAGGTGACTTGGGAGACAGAGTCAGGTATGCGTGCCAAATATCCTTAACCCCTTAAAGCTTTAGGTACTTTCTTTTGCTTTATGTTCGAGGAAGAACATGGTTTTTAGTGATGGATAATGTAATGACCCGATCGATTATGGTTTCGTGAATATACCATTTTGTACCTCCCGATCTTGAGCCCGAGTCTTTTATGTTTGAGTTTGGAAAGTTGGTTTCAAACTTTGAGTGAAAAGTTTAGAACTTGAGTAAGTTTGTGATTTTGAAAGGCTAAGTTGCTTAAAAGTGGTTTCAGAGTTTTTTGGAGTTTCATGTGTCGGAATAGAATTTCGTCGATTTCATTGGTTCCAAAATGTGGAATCTGGTCTATGAGAATTGTCACTTTCAGATTCAGAGTCTTTATGAGGATTTGAGGTCCTAAGTTGTGAAATTGTTGAAATTTAGTCTTTGTATTGACTTTGGTCAACATTTGGGGTTTGGATGCTCGGATCGAAATTCCGAGTGTTCCGTTAGATTTGGGAGATGATTTTAGGCCTAGGTGAGGTCTTGATTAATTTTTGAGAGGTCCCGAACTTATTTTAGCCTTTTTAGACGTTGTTTTAGTTTCTTATAGATTTCACGGATGTCGGTTCAAGGAGACCTCAAATTCATGTTTTGATGGTTCCATTGAGTCTGAAACATCGAGTGTAATCGATTTGCATATATGATTTGTATTTATGGGATTCCAAATGAATCCCGAGGGTCCATTCAATGATTTGAAAGTTGGCTGAATTTTTTGGTATTTGCTGACCTCACTTTTGCGAAGGTCAGTCTGCTTAAGCGAACCTTCACGAAACTGAAAGGGTCTACTTAAGCGGGGTTCACTTATGCGAACCGGAGGCTGCTTTTGCGAACTCCGCTTAAACAAACTTGTGTCCCCTTTAGCGACATCTAAGACCTTTTTGACCTGAAATTTTGGGGTTTGAGCCCCATTTTCCATTTTTGAGCTTGGAAAACCCTTGGAGGCAATTTTTGAAGATATTCTTGTGCTAAATCTTTTGGGCAAGCCTTTGTGAACCTAAAACTTAATTTCTCTTTGATTATTTGTGGATTTTAACATCAAAATTTGGGATTTTGATTGGTAAATGACAAGGTTTTTCAAGAACTCAAGTTCTAAACTAAGATGGAGACTGTGAACTGATTTTGAGTTCTTTTTTTGAAATGGTCTTCACCAATGAGCTCCTAAGGCCTTGAGTAACATTTTCAAATATTAAATTTTGGATTTGAACCTTCTTTTTGAAATCGGGTTTTGAGTTGATTGACCCATTTTTCAAAGAAATTGATGTGCGTACTGTTATTTCTTGAAATTTATTGTGAATACTTGCTTGATATATATTGCGTGGCTTTGGACATTGGTCAGAAGGGGAAGACTCAACTCTTGGAGTGATTAATTGATTTCATTAAGGCAATTGGTCTCCTGAACCTTGTAATCTAGTAGAATTCATGTATTGCCTTCATTGTTTATGTGTTGGAAGTAATGGAAATGAGGTGATGGATTCATTATTCCACTTGATTAAGCTTAATGAATAAAAAAGGGTTAAATGAAAGATTATGTATTGATCATAATGCTTGTGAATTGCCTTGTGATGACCCCTATTTGCTTGATTGATGAATTGCTTGACTGCATGAAAGTGGACTTGAATTGTATGAATTGTTGTCTCTTCCATGTGGTGTGATATTGCTTGGGTGCATTGATTGTTGCATACCGTGATGAGACATGTGAGGGTTATGATGCCGAGGTCATTTTTGGCAAGTGTTGTAAAGCCGATAGGAAATGGTTTCGCTAGTGATTTGATATAAAGCCGATGGGAAATGGTTCCGGCTAGTGAGTTGTTATAAAGCTGATGGAAAATGGTTCCGGCTAGTGATTTGATATAAAGTCGATGTGAAATAGTTCTGGCTAGTGATTTGGCTTAAAGTCGATGAGAAATGGTTATGGCGAGAGTTGATTATTTTGATCTGATGCATTTTGATGCTTATGATTGACCTACTTGTTAATTGTGATTGATTCGCGTGTTGTTTGTGAAATATCTACTTGATACTTGAGATTGACTTACTTGCTTCGTGTTGGTTGTTTACTTATGACTGTTGAGCTTTGTGAGCCATGTATTGTAGAACTATTAGGTATGGCAGATTTCTGTGCAGGTTATAATTTGAGGAGGTTTGGTTGGGATGAAGGAGTGTTCGATTTCTAGCTAGGTTTCTTTGTTTATTAGGTTGATTGCTGGGTACCATGTTGTTGGTACTAATTCCTTGCTTCTACACTTATGCCGATTCCGAGCCCGGATCCGTGTGATCTCCTCCTTCTTCCATTTTCAAGGCTTGTCAAGGATTTTAAGAGGTAGCTGCTTGTCATCCCGACGGGCCCTCTTGTTCCTTTACTTTATGTTTTCTTCTATTTGAGAAACAAAAACATTGAGACTTGTATTTATCTTTCAAATTTTGTATTTACATTAGTGTCTTGTACACGTGACAACCAGATTTTGGGGTGTTAATAGAAAGAATAAGTTTTCTGCTTTTATCTTGTTCTTACTTTATCTTTCCGCATTTCTTTCATTTCATTGGGTTTGAGGCTGACTTGTCTTGGTGGAATTAGACAAGTGCCATCACGTCCATTTTTTTGTCATGACAAATAATATCAGAAATGGTATCAGAGTTAGGTGCATAGGTCTCACATCTGTACAAGCCAAGTTTAAGTAGAGTCTTGAGGATTGATACAGAGATGTCTGTACTTATCCTTGAGAGGCTATGAAGACTGTTAGGAAACTTCCTTCGTTCACTCTTTAGTTAAAAGTTAGACTAGATCTTATTATCATAAAAAAGAAGTAAGAAAACATATCAAACTTTCTAAAGAAGGAAAACTAAAAGACTATTATTTTTATAAAGAAAAAAATTGAGAATTGTTCTTATTTTTAAGTTCAACTCAACTCTCTTGATCTTAAGCAACTAGATGTAAATGGCACACCACTAGTCAGTTCACCCAGTGCAAAATGTAATTGATTGGTGCAACCAATTGAGCAAGTAATGCATAAATTTTTGGATGAGAGTAGACCACACATACCTCTTGCAAATAGGGCAAGAGTTTTCATGCTTGATCCACTCTTTAATACAATCAACGTGATTTGCATGGCCACAATTAATTTTTGAGTTCTTTTCCTATGCAATAGTCATCCTAAGACGAACATATCAAAAAAGGAGATCGAAGCCAAACTTAATTAAGCTTTAAGACATCACAGGAAATTATGAGATTATGTGTTGCTTACCAAGCATGAGTGTGTAGTGCTCACAAATTTTTCTACCTCGACATATCTATGTACCTCATCACGTCTTACATATATAACAATCTCAATACGTCCTTTTGATTTGTCGACTTTAACATGTCGATTCTATCCACTCAAGTCAGTCTCTGCCTATATTCATGTTTGTGATGTCATTGCTTGGAATGTTGCGTACCAGGATGTTCCTAATACATAGGGTATTGCCGAGCATGAGATGTGTAGGATGTAGATGATTGAACTTCAGAAGTACAGTCTATTTCGTAGATTATCTAGTTGATACACAAATTTGTTTTTAATAACTGAAGTATGTATTAATTAACACAAAATATTTTATTATTTTATATTCTTGTATACGTACATCAGGGTTAATAATTCAGGGTAGGCACAATGATTACTGTGAAACTGTAATTTAAAAAGATTTCTAGCCCTAATGATACTTTCTAATTTCTATACCAAAGTTGTCTGGATCCTTGAAAACCTCGAGCCCTGAAACCAAGCCTTGTATCCAGCCATTTATCATATTTTAAGTTAAGATTGAGGATGGAACTCGTTTCTCATCTGTCAAAGAAAAATCTCAAAAGCATAACAATGTACATAAAGGTCCAATTTGTTTGCCCACTCAAATAACAGAACCAAAGGCGAGCTGGAATTGAGCAGTATCTATTGGCTTTGGATTAGAAGCATTAGCAAGGCCTCCAAGAAGTCTAAGAACATCAGCGGTATCATCAAGGTAATAATTGGCTTTGCTTGGATTTTTCCCAACAGTGCAGGCAAAGATGTTAGGGGCAACAATGACCGACGGACTGGAAACAGTGCTTAATATGCTCTCAAACATGTCTCTATCTGACCTGTCATCTCCAATGCACATCCAAAATTAGGCGGCTTCCCACTATCAACCATTATCGAGAGAACTTTCACTGCAACTAATCCTTTGGTAACACCCTGCAAGTCAAATAAAGAATACAAAACATTGGAACAACATTATGCAACATGCTTGTGCTACATTATAGTTAAATACACACACAAAAGAGGAAGGCTTACTTGCGGCTTGACTTCAACAATATGTTGACCCCTCTTAACAACTGCTGGTTCATTTGCAAGTACACTTTCCAAATGATCCCACAATTCCTTTGCCTGACAGGACCCGAAGTCAGGGTTTGCATCATAATGGTGCCACACCAATGCACTCTCTTTAGATTATATTATGATCCATCAGCTGCTTTCGTGTAAAATTGCATCACAGGTTCTGCAATTTTTTTCCATTCAAGATCAGTATCTAAATGATCCTATTAAGAAGTTTTACTACCCATAAATGAGAAAAAACAATAGAGACCATGTTGTAGATGAATGTGTAAAAAAAGAAAAATAAAACAAAACCTGAACACAAGTTCCAAATGAGAAACTACAATCCAACTGCAAAACAATGAGGACTATTTGATGACAAGTATAAAAGTAACCCTAAGAATACAAGATGAATAGGACTTTAGCTTATGAAGTATCAACAACTATTCCAAGGCTTCAGCATGGTGCAAGCCACTCACATAATGAAGTCCTTCCTCTGCCACTAACAGTATACACAATTTTTTAGGTTCATTACTTACAAACATTCAATAGAGAAATAACTTCGGCACTTAGAGCTTTAACCATGGATGACCGAGGTCAATAGTACCGTCATAGTCTGAAAATATAGCCCTTCTCTGAGTCCTCATGTATGAAGAAACAATGTGATCTATGGATAACTTTATAAAGATTGGTGAAAGTGCAATAATGCTAAAACCTTGGCCCAGGCCAATGCCCCAACAACATTTACTATAATGATCTTGGCATGCTCTCTCCAAATCTTGCATGAAACTACGAGCCCAATAAGCTACATCATGAGAGCTCACATCGCGGTAGTGCTTCTCATAACAAAGTTCTTTCTCAGAATTCGATATTGTAATGGCCACATTTAAAGCCTCCGCCACAACTTCAATATCCCATGAATTTACCCTAATTTCCCCAATCAACGATGGTGAGCAACCAATAAATTCAGACACAACAAGCATGCTAGAGAATCAACTTTGATACCCATAGCCTCGTCCATACCATGAGAGCATTGCCTATTGACAATATACTTGTCTATTGAGTTGAGGCCTCTTCCATAGTGCACACACCCCTAGTCATTTCTAACTTGTTGAATCTCTCTTTTGTGTTACTTACGTGATCGTGATAATTGTAGTTTTGAATCAAATCTTGTGTTACTCGACTATCCCCAATTTTACATTATTATATTGACTATATTGTGCTAGTTAGTTTTGAGACGACAATCTGATAGAGTGTGTTATTTTTGTTAATCCTTGTGGTTTGGTCCTAAATAATAAAGTTGTGTATTATTTTTGCACACAATCACTTATACTTTATTGGTGAAATATAGTTGGGGGTTATGAGGCAATTGCCAAAATTTTGTGCTCCTTATCAAGCATATGCAATAACAATCATTGTCATAATTCATTTTAGTTTTTTAACACTTGTGCTTCTTTAGATTTAGAACTTATGAAATATATTTCTTATTCAAAGTTTCTTAAAATTTCAAGTTCATCATCTTCATCATTCTGTAACCTAGAACTCCCGGTGATAATAGACCCATTTGGCTTACATTTGACTTTGTTGCACTAAAGAAGATTGTATATTTCATTGTGTTACAGAGAAAAAACATATTCAATATGCCAAGACTACTTTGTACAACCTTATTTTCTGATCAACAAGATTTTAATGTTAAGAAAAATGATATAATCAGACACAATGTAACACCTCAGATTTTCGAAAAGAAAAAAAAATATTTTTTTGGCTACTGTGTGTATTCTATGGGTCGTAGAAGCTTCTACGAACCGTTGAAGGCATCCGTCGAAAGTGGGTTGAGTTTTGGGAAAAATCAAGTTTCAGTATCTCATTTTACGGTTGACCAGGACAGTCCGTCAAATGTTTTATGGGTTGTAGATAGGTCTTGTAGAAAGGCCCAAGACTTAGTAAAATTTTAGGGTCAAAGTTAAGTTCTAAGGTTGGGGTCTACGAACCATAAAAGGTTCTACGAGCCGTAAACCAGTCTCGTCAAAGTTGGCTTGAATTTAAGGCAATAGTACTTGGTCTACGGTTGACCAGTACGGGCCGCAGAAAGTTCTACGATCCATAGTTCGTACCCGTAGACCGAGTCGGCAGTTATTTTTTTGGGGTTTTAGGTCTTTTTCCTAAGTGTTTAATAGCTAAGCTATGCCATTTTTACCCCTATTACAAGCCCTATATAAGTATTTTAAGTCCTAAAACTACCCATTCTAAAATCATTCTCCTAAATCCCAAATTCCCTCCATGTTCTTCCCCCAAATTTCTCTTTCAAGCAAAGGAAGAACAAGCTAGGGTTATACTTCAAGGTCTCCAATTCACCATAGCTTTTGGGCTTTGATCATCAAGGTATGTTAGTATTCACCAATGGAGTCCTTTCCTCCATTGGGTCCCCAAAGATCCCAATTCTACAAGTTCAATTCTCATTTCAAAGTTAGGGCTTTATTCAATTTCCGTGGGTTCTTCTCAATTATGATTCAATTAGTCATTTTCTATATTTTATTGCATGAATTGAAGTAATTACATGTTTTTGAGTTGAATTTATATGAATCCATACATGATCCATGGTTTTACTATGAACACATGATGAAGCTTATGAACTATGAATTTATGAACATATGTATGCATTTATGAAATTGATGTATATGACTTGAGGATGCTTTTAGATGAAAGTATAAATGATATTGTGAAAGGTTTTCTCACATAAGGATTCACAAGGTTGAAAGGTTTTCTCACCTAAGTTGAATCAAGATTTAAGGAGCTATTCTTAATGACTTTAGCTTGGATTGGCAGCTTAATTGTGCCTTTCCATGGATGATGAAATGAATATGATTGATGACTATTTTGTGGAATTTTACTTTGCACTGAGAGGATATTGAGATGGAGGCTCACCCATTAGTAAAGGTCAGGTCTCTAGTAGCAATTGTCACGACCCAAGGTACCCCTCAGACGTGACATGGCGTACAAGATCCCGAAAGGCCTCATACAAGCCAATAAAAATACATACAAGATAATAGAGATTAAGAGTTCAAAATAGATTTCATATCAAAGCTTTTAAAAGATAACAATGGAAGTCTACATCTCATGTCTCAAAGCCAAACTATCATAGAAAGTAAAGTTTGGGACGTAACCCAATACATTCCAAAAACTGAAAAGAAACGACATGAAAGTAAGAACAACTAGGCTATGTCCTCGGATGGATGAGGAACCACCAAGTCTTCTATCAATCTTCTACTATAAACCTCTAGCCACGAGTGGAAGGTGAATTGCCAAGTCCTACACCAAAGAAGTTAATGTAGGCAAGAGTATGCGTTAGTACAATCAAGTACCAAGTATGATAGCAATGCACATAAATGCATAAATCATGCTAGAGAGAGACATTATCAAGACATGCAATGGCCAAGCTAAAAACATGATAAAACATAATAAGCATGAAACATAAACCATGGCCAAAGCAAGCTAAATCACCATTCTTTACTTTTCTTTACTTCTTCATAAGAACACTTTGTTCATTAGTTGTGGGGAATAGCCTTAACCGACATATTAGACCATGTGAGCTATCAACATGGAATCCGTTGTCTACCCTACACCGAAAGAGGGTTGCCCTACTTGCCAAGGTAGGACCATAACTTCTTAGCTTACGTGGATCCACTAGCTAGTGTCTATCATAGACCATCACCCTATGGTGGCACATAGGTTATGGGACATGGGTAATCGCCACTTGTCCACTTGGTACTAAGCCTACTTTCCATGGATTAATCATAGTTCATTTTATCTTAGGTAGACATGGGTAATCGCCTCTTGTCTACATTAGTCATAAGCTCATTATCGGTAGACTTGGGTAATCGCCACTTGGTCTACATTAGGGAACATGGGTAATCACCTCTTGTCCCTTCATTAGAATAGCTCCTTAAGAACATGGGTAATCACCTCTTGTTCTTTTAATTCTTAATGTGAGAATTACGTGGGAAAACCTTTCACAACTCAACCATAACATCATCATATCATGACTTTTGGTACCTTACTCTCAAAGCACCCTTAATTCATCATTAAGCTTCATATGAGACATGCATGTCACGACCCAAATTCACGTGTCGCGATGGCACCTATGTTCCCAACCGATAGGTAAGCCAACCCACTAGTTTTTACCAATTTAACTAAGTAAATAAGGTGAAAAGTAAAGATCGAGTAGAATATCTCTAATACTAAGTCATTCATAAATACGAAATGCGGAAAGCTAAAACACTACCCAAGATTTTGGTGTCATAAGTACAAGAGCTTCTAAATACGATGCAAGTCTGAAACTAAAATGACAAGTCTAAACATAAGAATTATCCTGTCTGAATACTAAAATAACAGAATAAATAATAAGATAGAGGGAGGTGTGGGCTGCAGAACAGTCAAGCAGCTCACCACAACTCCAAGATACTCCAAGCTCGAACTCAGAAAGCTCTACGAGGTGCGCTCGTATTCGGAATTGGATCTGCACCACAAAAAGGTGCAACAAGTGTAGTATGAGTACGAAACCACGTGTACCCAGCATATCTCATAGACCGACAATGAAGAAGTAGTGACGGGAGTTCATATAAGAAAAACATCTTTTTATTGTTTTACAAGGCTACATTATATTGATCAAACAAGTATCATCAAATAGGGATAGTTAAATATCACGTGATGTCCAATCACCAATAAAACACATAATCAGCAAAAATGAGGATGTAATGAGATGCAATGCAATGCGACACCATGAATGATATGCCTCAGATGCCAAGTACTCTCTCAACCGTATATACATGATACTCCTCGGAAATACATCGAGAGTTCATGACCCATGGGGGACTCGCGAGGTCCATGTACCGACACGGACGATCTCCACGTGTCTGTGCGGACGATCTCAACGCACTATCATAAAATCAAACAATCCCCAGCACGGACGATCTCCACGTGCCCAACTTATAATCAATCACATGTCAATGCATGTGTACAATATGATTTCAACAAAAGGGGATGATGATGCATCTTAATCAATCAAATATCGGTATCATATATAATCACCTCAACTATCACAAATATACGGGTTCAATAAAGAAACACAATACACCAAAGAAGTCAAGTCAACAATACATCAGCTAATGCCCACATGCTTTGGCATTCTCAAATTACAATTCACATTCTATAGTAATAAACTTTCCCTTTATAACCCCAGTACTCGTACCAATGCCCATCACACCATTGGTATGAGACCCCCATATTTCTCCCTTACCCATTGTCTATTCCGTTTTTAATCTTTAATTAGGAAAATGTCCTTCAACGGAGTCTGAAAGTCTTAACATACCTTGAATGCCGAACACGTGTCACAAATCCTCAAGATTTTGCCTTTCTCTTTTGTAAAGCTTCAGAATGTTCCCCATCTATCAAATATGTAATATCCATAAGTAAGCGAGTACGTAGACGCTCATATTACTTTAGGTCTAGCCTAGACCCAAAAACTCACCGTAATCTATAATCAATCTCCTAATTTTGGTGTCAATTAATATGCCAAGTTTCATGTTTCCTAAATTTCAAGCTTAGGGTTGTGTCTCAATTCTTCCAAATATCATAAATCTAATGATATTTATATAATTCAATACAACCAAAATTTGAATACCTATATCCATGTATTAAAACTTCAATTATAAAGTAATAACTATAGGAAGATTTCAAATTTAAAATCAATAGTTACACAACCTGTAACCTATATTAACCACGAATAATAATAATAAATAAATACACAGGATCTAATCTATGTTGTTTTGCCAATGATTAGTTTCTCCTATTTACAATTAATTTATCCCCCAATAGAAACTATCTCGTTATGCAGTAACAATAAACTCCAAAAATTGATTTCTTTTACCCTTTTTTTTTAAACCAAAAAAACTTATACCACTAATCAATAATCATTGATGGTTAATCATTAACCTATCGTGATTCCTTGGCAACAATTACTACCACAAATTCCTAACCCATAAACCCAATATAATCTCTAACCATCCAATACATACATAAACAACAATATTTAGCCTTAGCTAATTTTTCTTTACCTGGCAACTTTCGTTGTTGTCCTAGTGATGCGATGGTTCTCTCCGTCGACCGTCGTGTGCAGATAGAAGTTATTGTTGATTGTGGTATGACAAAGAATTATTAACCCTCAATTAATCTTAATTCATCTCTTTACATGGGCCAAGTTACTTAGGTATCAAATAAATTATGAACTTAGCCCATTAATCACCAACTAAATTAATTATTTAAGATTTCTCAATAATTAAATAACCATAGTTAAATCAATAGTTCAAAATTTCCATTTATAATTTTACGGGAAGAGTCAAAATAGTCCTAGTACTCAAAACGACCTAACGAGTCGTTACAATGCATAAGTTCATACGCTTTATCTTTTCTTAGTTCATCATGCTCATAATTCATGGATCATAGAGTTCATATGGGTACATGCTAGTTCAACTCAATTCATGCAATTCAATGCAAGCTCATGCTTAGAAAGCCATAATTGAGACAATTTACCCATACTTAAAGGAACTCAAATAATAGAGGAAAATCATGCTTTTGACTTGATCATGCTAAATTAATAAGATCATCCTCAATGCATCCATAGTTCATGCATAATTTCATAGAGATTTCATAAACTTCATCACTTCATAACTCAACCCAACAATCTAAGCATAGATTAGCAAATTGGGGAGAATTAGCTTGGGATCATGGGGGGTCATGCAATCTTTACATCAAATTATGTAATTCACGCTAATTCGTGCACTAAGTTACTTTATCATGCTAGATCGTGCACTAGGAATCATAAAATCAACAATTGAAATCATAATTGAAGAACCCATAAAAATTGATCAAAAACCCTAACTTTAGTTTAACGAGATTGAACCTTGAAAACCTTGAAGAAAGTGAGGACCCATTGGAGGAAAGGGCTCCTAATGGTGTACACTATCATACCTCAACAAGGCCCTTAAGAAATTGAAGAAAATTGATGGTCTTCAATGGAGGATCCTAGCTTTCTTCTTCCTTGAAGCTTGAGAGAATTCTTCTTAGAGAGAGAAATATTTGAGAGAGGAGAGTTTAGGAATGATTTAGAATGAGTAGAATTAGGTTTAGAAACTATTTATAGGGTTTGGGTTAAGGTTATAACCGACTTAGATTAATAGTTAATCAATTAGGAAAAAGACCAAAAAACCCTTAAATTAAAAACTGTCGGGGCCCATCGACGGTTGGGACCTATGGTCCGTAAGTCGGTTGACGGACCGTACTGTCCTTCCGTCAAAAGATTCAGAGACTACATAATTGGACCCTGCAACGACGACACCCATGTATGGCCTGTCATTGGACCTACGGTCCGGACATGGCCATCATAGGTCAGACCTTAGAACTGAAAAAGTTGACGAAGTCTGGAAGGCATCTATGAAAGCTATCTACGGACTGTCAACTGAACGACGACCCATCCTGTTGCTCCATAGGCCAAGGTTCAGAAACTTGGAAATCCTGAATGTCTACAGTGCCATCGACGGTCCCCATCTACGGCCTGTCATTCCACCTACGGTCTGTAGGTGGCCTCCGTAGGTCACTGTCTACAGTTAAAACTGCACTTTCCTTTCTTAGAAAAACTTGGGGTGTTACAATATCTCCCCCTTGGGAACATTCGTCCTCGAATGAGAATTAGGACATCATGAGGAGGGTAGAAAACACGGACTAGCAACCCAACCTAGAATCACATAAATGTACATATCCGAGGAGGAAACATCTACTCCAAGCTAATGCATGTTCAACACATCATATCATGAAGACTTTATGCAACTCATACTCAAATGTACATAATCATATAAGACTCTTCATGAACATGCATAATCAAGGAATCATGGAAATCAACTATGACACATGAGACCAAAAGAATGAATCATGAGGAACTAGATACCTCACGCTAGAGTAGGATCGGAAGGAAAGAGATGAGGATATCGGGACATGATATCGGCCTCGGCTTCCCAAGTAGCACCCTCAACTAATTGATTCCTCCTTAGAACTTTCACGGAAGCAACTTCTTTATTCCTTAACTTCCGGACTTGCCGGTCTAAAATCTCAACCAGAACTTCTTCATAGGAAAGACTATCCTTTATGCCAAGATTCTCTAATGGCACTATAGATGTCGAATCCCCAACATATTTCTTCAACAAGGAGACATGGAAAATCAGATGCACCGATGCCAAATCATTAGGCAAGTCAAGCTCATAAGCAACCTTACCAACACGTCTCAAAATCTGATATGGGCCTACATAACGGGGACTAAGCTTCCCTTTCTTCCCAAATCTCATTACACCCTTCATGGGCGAAATTTTCAAGTAAACCCAATCATCAACATCGAATTCTAATTCTCTCCTTCTAACATCGGCATAGGACTTTTGTCGACTCTGGGCCGTTCTTAACCTTTCTCTAATAAGCTGAACTTTCTCCATAGCCTCATGCACCAACTCAGGGACAATCAAAGCAACTTCACCAACTTCAAACCGACCTATAGGGGATCTACACCTCCTACCATAGAGAGCCTCAAATGGAGCCATACTAATGCTAGAATGGTAGCTATTATTATAAGCAAAATTAATCAAAGGCAAGCGATCATCCCAAGTACCCTTTGGAATCAATTACACAAGCTCTCAACATATCTTCCAAAGTTTGAATAGTACGCTTCGCTTGCCCATCGGTTGGGGATGAAAGGCCGTACTAAGCTTAACACGAGTACTAAGACCTTTTTGGAATGACTTCCAAAATTGAGAAGTGAATTGTGCACCACAATCGGAGATAATGGATAAAGGCACTCCATGTAGCCTAACCATTTCCCTCAAGTACAACTTAGCATAATCCTCCGCCGAATAAGAAGTCTTGATGGTATGAAATGGGATGACTTCGTCATTCGATCAACAACAACCCAAATTGAATCAAAGTGTCACCTCGTGTGAGGCAAACCAACAATAAAATCCATATTCACATCTTCCCACTTCCAAGTAGGAATACTAATATCTTGGGTCAAACCTCCCGGCTTATGATGTTCAACTTTCACTTGTTGGCAATTAGGACACTTAGCCACGAATTCCACAATGTCTTTCTTCATTCCGTTCCACCAATAAATCTCCCGCAAATCACGGTACATTTTGGTAGCTCCTGGGTGGATGGAATATCGAGAACTATGGGCTTCCGCTAAAATCTGTCCTCTTAAGTCATCTATATTTGGAACACACAAATGACCTTGATACCGAAGCACGCCATTTCCCCCCTTCGGAGAAAACCTCTATGGAATTTTTGAGTACCATTTCCTTTAATTCAACCAAGTTAGGATCAAGATCTTGTTTAGCCTTCACATCATGCACAAAAGATAATTTGGAACCATTGTGAACCGTAACACCACCTTTAGTGGAATCAATCAACCGAACACCCAATCGGGTCAAACTATGAACATCACGAACCAACTCTTTCTTACCATCCTTTACATGCGTAACACTACCCATAGATAGTCGACTAAGAGCATCCGCCACCACATTAGTCTTACCGGGCTGATAGAGAACACTCATATCATAGTCTTTCAACAACTCAAGCCACCTTCTTTGGCGAAGATTCAAATCTTTCTGTTTAAACATATATTGCAAACTCTTATGATCGGTGAAGATATCTACATGCACCCCATACAAATAATGCCGCCATATTTTCAAAGCAAACACAACCACCGTTAATTCCAAATCATGAGTAGGATAGTTCTTTTCATGCACCTTAAGTTGCCTTGAAGCATAAGCAATAACTTTCCCATTTTGCATAAGAACACATCCCAATCCAACTCTCGAAGCATCACAATAAACAACAAAACCATCGGATCCTTCCGGTAGAGTCAATATCGGAGCCGAAGTAAGTCTATTCTTCAACTCTTGGAAACTCTTCTCACATGCCTTGGACCATACGAATTTAACCTTTTTTTTAAGTCAAAGCCGTCAATGGAGAAGAAATGGAGGAAAACCCTTCACCAAACCACCTTTAATAACCTGCTAAGCCCAGGAAACTACGGATATCCGAAGGGGATAAAGGTCTAGGCCAATTCTTAACCGCTTCCGTCTTCTTAGGATCTACCTCAATACCCTTATCGGAGACAATGTGACCAAGAAAAGCCACGGACCTTAACCAAAACTCACATTTACTAAACTTCGCAAAGAGTTGTTGGTCCTTGAGGACTTGCAACACAATCCTCAAATGATTAGTATGCCCATCCTCATTCCTTGAGTAGATCAAGATGTCATCAATAAACACAATCACGAACATGTCAAGGTATTGCTTAAACACCCTATTCATCAAGTACATAAATGAGGCCGGAGCATTTGTCAATCCAAATGACATTACCAAGAACTCGTAGTGACCATAGCTAGTCCGGAAAGCCATTTTCGGAATATCATCTTCGTTCACCCTTAATTGGTGATAACCCGAACGAAGGTCGATCTTTGAGAAATAACTAGCCCCTTGAAGTTGACCAAACAAGTCATCTATCCTTGGAAGAGGATACTTATTCTTAATTGTAACCTTGTTCAATTGGCGATAGTCAATGCACATATGAAGTGAGCCATCCTTCTTCCTCACAAACAAGACCAGAGCACCCCATAGAGAAACACTTGGTCGGATGAAACCCTTATCCAACAAGTCTTTTAATTGCTCCTTTAGTTCTTTAAGTTCCTCCGGGGCCATTCTATAAGGAGGAATAGAAATAGGTTACGTGTCCAGGAGAAGGTCAACACCGAATTCTATTTCCCTTTCGGGAGGAATACTGGGTAAATCATCGGGAAGCACTTCCAGAAACTCATTAACAATAGGGACCGACTCAAGAGTAGGGGCTTCGAAATCTATATCCCTCACCCTAACAAGATGGTAAATTCAACCCTTAGAGATCATCTTTCTAGCTTTTAGATAAGAAACAATTTGACCTCTAAACATGGAGTTTCCCCCCTTCCACTCCAGGATAGGTTCATTCGGGAATTGAAATTTGACCATTCGGGTCCTACAATCAATAGAGGCATAGCAAGCATGCAACCAATCCATCCCAAGAAAAACATCAAAATCTAGCATATCAAGCTCTACAAGATCAACATGACTGACTCTATGAGATAAGGAGACGGGACAATTTCTATAGACTCTCTTAGCCAAGATAGATTCTCCAATCGGAGTAGAAACATGAAAAGGATCTAGCAATACATTCGGAACAACTTCAAACCTCATAGCCACATATGGCGTCACAAAAGACAAGGTAGCACCGGGATCAAGCAATGTGTAAACATCAAAGTGGAAAACTTTCAACATACCGGTAACCACATCGGGAGAGCTCTCTTGCTCATGACGAGCTTGAAGTGCATAAAATCAGTTTTGCTTTTGAATCCCACTAGAACTTGATGGATATTTGGATTGAGCGCGTTGATAGTTATCCTCTTCATTCTTAGCCGCTAAGGGGCAATCCCTTACCTTGTGATCTGTCTTACCACAACCAAAGCATGCATTAGAATCGGCTAGACATTTACCCTCATGCTTTCTTCCACACTTAGGACAAGTAGTCAATGAAGAACCACCACCATTTCCTCCTTGAGGCTTAGGGTTAGACACCCTATCTTTGTTAAACTTAGGAGGAGCATTGGATGAGCCTTGATTAGAGAACCTTTGTCGAAATCTAGGACGACCATGTCCATCAAACCTTGAGTGTGAAAAGTTACCATCACCGGTACTAGCCCTCTTTGTCTCTCTAGACCTTTTCTTGAGCTTTTCTTACTCTATTTGTTGAGCGTACACCATAATACGAGAGATATCCATGTCATTAACAAGCATAGCAGTGTGGCACTCTTTAACCAACATTTCGGACACTCCTAAAATAAAGTTGCTCATTTTTGCCCTAGGATCGACAACTATGGAAGGAGCATATCGAGACAATTGTGTGAACTGTAGAGCATACTCTTTCACACTCATACTTCCTTGACGAAGTTTAATGAACTCAACCACCCTTGCCTCCCTCATCTCAAGGGGAAAGAACCTATCAAGGAAAGCAACATTGAATTTCTCTCAATTAAGAGGACCCTCATTAACCGCCCTCTCACTCTTCTATTGATTGAACCAAATTTGGGCAACACCCTTGAGTTGATAAGTGGCCAACTCTTCCTTTTCTTCCGGCGTCGCACCCATAATCATCAACACCTTGTACACTTCATCAATGAATTCTTGAGGATCTTCCTCAACCTTAGAGCCATGGAATTTCGGAGGGATCATTCTAGTAAAGTCCCTCACTTTTGATGCCGCCGTACCCACATTTGGGTTCATGGGAGCCACAACCTCTCTATTTTCTTGAGCTGTCACGGCTTGAGCCAACACTTGGAAAGCAGCCCTAAACTCTGCATTAGTCACTTGTTCGTCCAAAGAGTCGGCCGAAACTTGAGGAGCTTGAGGAGGAGCTTCTAGTTCCACATTCTCTCCCATGTTTCTTCTAGCATAAGCTCTTCGGGTTGCCATATCCTGAAACACGTAGGATAGGGATTAGGAGAGAGATATATAGAGTTAAACTCTATGGCACAACTTAAGAGTAATGAAAGAAGTGGAGTTTCTTAAACGTCTTATAGCCTCTCATTCATAAATGTGGCACGCTTCACACTCATGAACAAGACTCTACTTGATGCGACTTATGAGACATCCTAGGATCTTTCTAAAACCTTGTGCTCTGAATACCAAGTTTGTCACGACCCAAGGTACCCCAGACATGACATGGCGTACAAGACCCCGAAAGGCCTCATACAAGCCACTTAGCATACATACATACAAGATAATAGAGATTAAGAGTTCAAAATAGATTTCATATCAAAGCTTTTAAAAGGTAAAAGTAGAAGTCTACATCTCATGTCTCAAAGCCAAACTATCATAGAAAGTAAAGTTTGGGACGTAACCCAATACAATCTGAAAACTGAAAAGAAACGACATGAAAATAAGAATAACTAGGCTATGTCCTCGGACGGATGAGGACTGACCAAGTCTTCTATCAATCTTCTACTATAAACCTCTAGCCATGAGTGGAAGGTGAATCGCCAAGTCCTACACAAAAAAAGTTAATGTAGGCAAGAGTGTGCGTTAGTACAATCAAGTATCAAGTATGATAGCAATGCACATAAACACATAAATCATGCTAGAGAGAGACATAATCATGACATGCAATGGACAAGCTAAAAACATGATAAAGCATAATAAGCATGAAACATAAACCATGGCCAAAGCAAGCTAAATCACCTTTCTTTACTTTTCTTTACTTCTTCATAAGAACACTTTGTTCATTAGTTGTGGGGAATAGCCTTAACCGACATATAAGACCACGTGAGCTATCAACATGGAATCTGGTGTCTACCCTACACCGAAAGAGGGTTGCCCTACTTGCCAAAGTAGGACCATAACTTCTTAGCTTACGTGGATCCACTAGCTAGTGTCTATCATAGACCATCACCCTATGGTGGCACATATGTTATGGGACATAGGTAATCACCACTTGTCCACTCGGTACTAAGCATACTTTCCATGGATTAATCATAGTTCATTTTATCTTAGGTAGACATGGGTAATCGCCTCTTGTCTACATTAGTCATAAGCTCATTATCGGTAGACTTGGGTAATCGCCGCTTGGTCTACATTAGGGAACATGGGTAATTGCCTCTTGTCCCTTCATTAAAATAGCTCCTTAAGAACATGGGTAATCGCCTCTTATTCTTTTAATTCTTAATGTGAGAATTACATGAGAAAACCTTTCACAACTCAACCATAACATTATCAAATCGTGACTTTTGGTACCTTACTCTCAAAGCACTCTTAATTCATCATTAAACTTCATATGAGACATGCATAAGTTCATAAGCTTTATCTTTTCTTAGTTCATTATGCTCATAATTCATGGATCATAGAGTTCATATGGGTACATGCTAGTTAAACTCAATTCATGCAATTCAATGCAAACTCATGCTTAGAAAGGCATAATTATGACAATTTACCCATACTTGAAGGAACTCACATAATAGAGAAAAATCATGTTTTTGACTTGATCATGCTAAATTCATAAGATCATCCTCAATTCATTCATTATTCATGCATAATTTCATAAACTTCATCACTTCATAACTCAACCCAACAATCAAAGCATAAATTATCAAATTGGGGAGAATTAGCTTGGGATAATGGGGTTCATGCAATCTTTACATCAAATTATGTAATTCACGCTAATTCGTGCACTAAGTTACTTTATCATGCTAGATCGTGCACTAGGAATCATAAAATCAACAATTGAAATCATAATTGAAGAACCCATAAAAATTGATCAAAAACCCTAACTTTAGTTTAAGGAGATTGAACCTTGAAAACCTTGAAGAAAGTGAGGACCCATTGGAGGAAAGGGCTCCTAATGGTGTACACTATCATACCTCAACAAGGCCCTTAAGAAATTGAAGAAAATTGATGGTCTTCAATGGAGGATCCTAGCTTTCTTCTTCCTTGAAGCTTGAGAGAATTCTTCTTAGAGAGAGAAATATTTGAGAGAGGTGAGTTTAGGAATGATTTAGAATGAGTAGAATTAGGTTTAGAAACTATTTATAGGGTTTGGGTTAAGGTTATAACCGACTTAGATTAATAGTTAATCAATTAGGAAAAAGACCAAAAAGCCCTTAAATTAAAAACTGTCGGGGCCCATCGATGGTTGGGACCTACGGTCCGTAAGTCGATTGACGGACCGTACTGTCCTTCCGTCAAAAGATTTAGAGACTACATAATTGGACCCTGCAACGACGACACCAATGTACGGCCCATCGTTGGACCTACGGTCTGAACATGACCATCGTAGGTCATACCTTAGAACTGAAAAATTTGACCAAGTCTGGAAGGCATCTATGGAAGCTATCTACGGACCGTCAACTGAATGACGAACCATCCTGTTGCTCCATAGGTTAAGGTTCAAAAACTTGGAAATCCTGAAGGTGCACAATGCATCGACGGTCCCCACCTACGGCCCGTCATTCCACCTACGGTCCGTATGTGGCCTCCGTAGGTCACTGTCTACAGTTAAAACTATACTTTCCTTTATTAGAAAAAATTGGGGTGTTACAACAATCTTCTTGTCCCTAACTACGTGCCCCCGTAGGATGTCTTAGCCGGTGGATCCATGTAAGCTAGAAGTTTATGGTCCGTATCTTTGCAAGTAGGACATCTCTTGTTGATGTGGGATAGACACCAGATTCCATGTTTTAGCTCACATGGTTTATGTCGGTTAGTGGTTAACATCCCACAATAATGAACTTGGTTACTTTCGAGTATCTCACAAAGTATTTTAATATTTTAAGCTTGCATTGACCATGATTATGACCTGTTTTTTCTGAACTTGTTATCTTATGCCTTAGTTTGGTCATTGCATTTTATGTAAAGTCCTTTTAGCATGACTTCTTAACATTTATGCATTGTTATCATACTTAATACATTCTATGTACTAATTCATACTTGTCCCTACAATTTTTAACTAATATAGGGTTCGACAATCCTACCTCGCATACTTGTGGCTAGTTGGTCTCCCTTGTTGATTCAAAGATTAGTGAATCCTCATGCTCCGAGGACCAAGACACTTTTATTTATTTTAGTTTTCAGACATTGTACATGGTGCATGTGTTACATCTCAACCACTTCTTTGATGTATAAGATGGCTTGTTGAGACTATGTTAGACTTCCGCTTTGTCAAACTCTTTGATGAAATCAAAATGCTCTTTTGAGTTCTATTTATTTCTATTATCTTGTATGATATATGCTAAGTGGCTTGTGTAGAATCTTTCGGGGTTCTATACGCCATGTTACACCTAGGTTATACTTTGTGTCATGACAAACTTGGTATTCAGAGCACAAGGTTTAGAAATATCCTAAGTTGTCGGACAAGCCACGTCAAGTAGAGTCTTGTTCATGAGTGTGAAGCGCGTCCACACTTACGAATAGGAGGCTATAAGATGTTTAGGAAATTCCACTTCTTTCATCATTCTAAAGTCGTGCGATAGAGTGTCACTCTATATGCCTCTCTCCTAATCTTTATCCGATTCTTTTCAATATATGGCCCCTCTAAGAGCATACGTTAGAAGGAACGCAGGTGAGAATGTAGAACAAGAAGCTCCTCAAGTTCCGGCCGACACTTTGGCTGAACAAGTGACTAATGCGGAGTTCCGAGCTGCTTTTCATGTTTTGGCCCAAGCCATGATGGCTCAAGCCAATAGGGAGGTTGTGGTCCCCATGAACCCAATTGTGGGTACAACGGCAACTAGAGTGAGGGACTTTACTAGAATGAATCCCCCAGAATTTCATGGTTCCAAGGTTGACGAAGATCCTCAAGAGTTCATTGATGACGTATACAAGATTTTGATGATAATGGGAGTGATGCCGATGGAAAAGGGAGAATTGACCGCTTATCAACTTAAGGGTGTTGCTCAAGTTTGGTTCAACCAATGGAAGGAAGAGAGGGCGATTGATGCGGGTCCTCTTGATTGGGAGAAGTTTAAGGTTGCTTTTCTTGGTAGGTTCTTTCTCCTTGAGATGAGGGAGGCAAAAGTACTTGAATTGATTAACCTTCATCAAGGAAATATGAGCGTGAAGGAGTATGCTTATAAATTCACACAATTATCCAAATATGGCCCTACCATGGTTGCCGATTATAGGGCAAGGATGAGCAAGTTTGTTTTGGGTGTGTCTGAAATGGTGGTTAAGAAATGTCGTACCGCCATGCTCATTAAGGAAATGAATATTTCACGTTTGATGACACATTCCCAACAAATATAAGAGGAGAAGCTTAAGGAAAGATCTAGGGAGGCAAAGAGGGCAAAGATCGGTGATGGTGACTTTTCACATTCGAGGTCCGATGGACATGGTTGTTCTAGATTTTGACAAAGGTTTTTCGGTCAAGGTTCCTCTGATGCTCTGGCTTCGAAGTTCAACAAAGATAGGGTGTCTAACCCTAAGCCTCAATGAGGAAATGGTGGTGGATCTTATTTGTCTACTTGTGCTAGGTGTGGAAGAAAGCATGATGGCAAATGCTTAGTCGGTATGGATGGTTTCTTTAGTTGTGGTAAGAGTTGTCACAAGATGAGAGATTATCTGTCACTTGCTGCTAAAGGGAGAGATGGTAGAAAAGCTCTGCCTAGTGGTTTGGGTTCGAGTGTTCCAAAGCAAAATCGATTCTATGCACTTCAAACTCATCATGATCAAGAAGATTCTCCAGATGTGGTTACTTGTATGTCGAAAGTCTTTCATCTTGATGTTTATGCTTTGCTTGATCCCGGTGCTACTTTTTCTTTTGTGACACCTTTTGTGGCTATGAGATTTGATGTTTCTCCAGATGTGTTGTTAGAACCATTTTCTGTCTCTACTCCTGTTGGTGAATCTATTGTGGCCAAGAGAGTCTATAGGAAGTGTTCTTTCTCCTTATCCCATAGAGTCACTTATGTTGATCTTGTAGAGCTTGATATGTTGTATTTTGATGTTATTCTTGGTATGGATTGACTCTATTCTTGTTATGCTTCTGTCAATGGTAGAACCTGAGTGGTTAAGTTTCAGTTTCCAAATAAGCTCGTCCTAGAGTGGAAAGGGGGAAATTCTATACCTAAGGGTTAGTTTGTTTCTTGTCTAAAATCTAGGAAAATGATTTCTAAGGGTTGCATATATCATTTTGTTCAAGTTAGGGATATGAATTCCGAAACCCTTATTCTTGACTCGGTCCCTATTGTAAGTGAGATTCCAAAAGTGTTTCCCGATGATCTACCCGGTGTTCCTCTGGAAAGGGAAATAGACTTTGGTATTGAACTTCTCCCAGATATGCAACGTATCTCTATTCCTCCTTATCGTTTGGCTCCGATAGAACTTAAGGAATTAAAGGAGCAATTGAAAGATTTATTAGATAATGGTTTCATCCAACCGAGTATCTCTCCATGGTAGTGTTGTTTATTCGTAAGAAGGATGGTTCCCTTCGCATGTGTATTGATTATCGACAATTGAACAAGGTTACCATTAAGAATAAGTATCCTCTTCCAAGGATTGATAATTTATTTGATCAACTCCAAAGTGTGAGTTATTTCTCTAAGATTGACCTTCGGTCGGATTATCACCAATTGAGGGTGAAAGAAAGTGACATTCTGAAGACAACTTTTCTAACTCGGTATGGTCATCAAGAATTCTTGGTAATGTCATTTGGTTTGACTAATGCTCCATCCGCATTCATGGACTTGATGAATATAGTTTTTAGAAGATATCTTGATATGTTTGTGACCTTGTTCATTTTTGACATCTTGATTTACTTGGGGAGTGATGTTGAGCATGCTGATCATTTGAGGATTGTGTTGCAAGTCCTCAAGGACAGACAACTATTTGCAAAGTTTAGTAAATGCGAGTTTTGGTTGAGATCCGTGGCTTTCCTTAGTCACATTGTTTTCGGTAAGGGAATTGAGATTGATCCTAAGAAGATGGAAGTGGTTAAGAATTGCCTAGACCTCTATCCCCTTCAGATATTCAAAGTTTCTTGGGCTTAGCCGGATATTATAGAAGGTTTTGGAAGGGTTTTCTTCGATCGCTTCTCCATTGGCTACATTGTCCCAAAAGAAGGTTAAGTTCTTATGGTCAGAAGCATGTGAAGAGAGTTTTCAAGAGTTGAAAGATAGGCTTTCCTCCGCTCTGTGCTTACTTTACTCGAAGTGTCCAATAGGTTCATAGTTTATTGTGATGCTTCAAGGATTGGATTAGGGTGTGCTCTTTTGCAAATTGGGAAAGTTATTGCCTATGCCTCAAGGCAACTTAAGATTCATGAAAAGAACTATCTTACCCTTGATTTGGAATTGGCGGCGATTGTTTTTGCCTTAAATATTTGGAGGCATTATTTGTATGATGTCCATGTTGACGTCTTTACTGAACACAAAAGTTTGCAATATGTATTCAAGCAAAATGATCTAAATCTTCGCCAACGCAGATGGCTAGAACTCTTGAAGGACTATGACATAATTGTGCTTTATCACCCGGGCAAGGCCAATGTGGTGGCCGATACCTTAAGTCGGTAGTCAATGAGTAGTGTTACACATATAGAAGATGATAAGAAAGAATTGGTTCGTGATGTAGATTCCAAAGAGGGTGTTGTTGTTGTTCAAAATGGTTTGACATCGTCTTTTGTGTTGGATGTGAAGGCCAAGCAAAGTCTTGATCCAATTTTTGTTGATTTGAAGGTAGCGGTGCTTAAAAAGTCCCTTGAGACATTCTCCCAAAGAGGAGATGGTGTGATTCGATATCAAGGTCATTTGTGTGTTCCCAATGTTGATGATTTGAGGGAGAAAATTTTATCATAAGCCCATAGTTCTTGGTATTCCATTCACCCGGGAGCGACCAAGATGAACCATGACTTGCAGAAGGTTTATTGGTGGAAGGGGATGAAGAAGGATATTACAGAATCTTTGGCTAAGTGTCCTAATTGTCAGCAAGTGAAAGTTGAGCATCAAAAGCCTGGAGGTTTATCCCAAGATATTATTATTCCTACTTGGAAGTGGGAAGACTTGAATATGGACTTTATTGTTTGTTTAACCCGCACCCGGCGACAACATGATTTGATTTGAGTTATTGTGGATTGTATGATGAAGTCGGCTCATTTTGTTCCCATCAAGGTTTCTTATTCGGCGAAAGATTATGCTAAGTTGTATCTAAAGAAAATGGTTAGGTTGCACGGAGTGCCCGTATCCATTATCTTTGATCGTGGTAACCAATTTATTTCTCAATTTTGGAAGTCTTTCGAAAAAGGTCTTGGTACCCTTGTCAAGCTTAGTACGATCTTTCATCATCAAACTGATGGCAAGCAAAGCGTACTATCCAAACTTTGGAAGATATGTTGAGAGCTTGTGTTATTGACTTCAAGGGAAATTGGGATAACCATTTGCCTTTGATTGAGTTTGCTTATAATAATAGCTATCATTCAAGTATTGGTATGGCTCTATTTAAGGCTCTTTATGATAGTTGGTGTAGATCTCCTATACGTTGGTTTGAAGTTGATGAGGTTGCTTTGATAGGGCCTGAATTGGTCCATGAGGCTATGAAAAGAGTTTGACTCATTAGAGAAAGATTGATAATGACTCAAAGTCGGCAAAAGTCCTATGTTGATGTTAGAAGAAGAGATCTTGAATTTATATTGATGATTGGGTTAACTTGAAGATTGCACCTATGAAGGGCGTCATGAGGTTCGGTAAGAAAGGAAAGCTTAGTCCCTGTTATGTTGGTCCTTATCGAGTGTTGAGATGGATAGGAAAGGTGGCTTATGAATTAGACTTACCCTCCGAGTTATCGTTGGTACATTCGTTATTCCATGTGTTCTTATTGAAGAAGTGTGTGGGAGATCTGACATCTATAGTATCATTAGAGAGTCTTGGTATAAAGGATATCCTTTCTTATGAAGAGGTTCCAATTGAGATTTTAGACCGACAAGTTCGGAAGTTGAGGAACATAGAGGTTGCATCCGTAAAGGTGTTGTGGAAAAATAAAATGGTTGAGGGTGCTACTAAGGAGGCCGAGGCCAATATGATATCCCGATATCCTCATCTCTTTCCCTCTGTTCGTACTCTAGCTTGAGGTATTTAGTTCCTCATGGTTCATTCTTTCGGATTCAAGTGTCTTAGTCATTCTCATGTATCCATATGCATGCATGTATGTTCTATGAAATGATGTTTTTAGTATGTTTTAGCTTGGAGTCGATTTTCCTCCTTGGGTATGTGCATTTATATGATTGCATTTATGTTGGGTTGGTATAACTGTTTCCCCTACCATTTTCATGCTAGCTTGAGTCCCATTCGAGGACAAATGTTCCCAAAGGGAAGATATTGTAACACCTCAGATTTTGGAAAAGGAAAAGAAAACATTTTTTGGCTATTGTTTGTGTTCTACGGTCCAGTCTACGGGTCGTAGAAGCTTCTACAAACCGTAGAAGGCATCCGTAGAAAGCGGGTTAAGTTTTGGGAAAAATTAAGTTTCAGTATCTCAGTTTACAGTTGACCAGGAATGTCCATCAAAGGTTTTACGGGTCGTAGATAGGTCTGGTAGAAAGGTCCCAGACTTAGTGAAATTTTAGGGTCAAAGTTGGCTTGAGTTTAAGGCAACAATATTTGGTCTACGGTGACTAGTACGGACCGAAGAAAGTTCTACGGTCCATAGGTCGTACCCGTGGCTGAGTCAGCAATTATTTTTTTGGGGTTTTTTTTGGTCTTTTACCTAAGTGTTTAATACCCAAACTACATCGTGTTTACCCCTATTCCAAGCCCTATATAAGTATTTTAAGTCCTAAAATTACCCATTCGAAAATCATTCTCCTAAATCCCAAATTCCCTCCAAGTTCTTCCTCCAAATTTCTCTCTCAAGCAAAGGAAGAAGAAGCTAGGGTTTCACTTCAAGGTATCTAATTCACCATAGCTTTTGGGCTTTGATCATCAAGGTATGTTAGTATTCACCAATGGAGTCCTTTCCTCCATTGGGTCCCCAAAGATCCCAATTCTACAAGTTTAATTCTCAATTCAAAGTTAGGGCTTTATTCAATTTCCATGGGTTCTTCTTAATTTTGATTCAATTAGTTATTTTCTATCTTCTATTGCATGAATTGAAGTAATTACATGTTTTTAAGTTGAATTCATATGAACCCATGCATGATCCATGACTTTTGACTATGAACACATGGTGAAGCTTATGGACTATGAATTATGAATTTATGAAGATATGCATGCTTTTATGAAATTGATGTATATGACTTGAGGATGCTTTTAGATGAAAGCATCAATGAGATTGTGAAAGGTTTTCTCACATAAGGATGCATAAGGTTGAAAGGTTTTCTCACCTAAGTTGAGTCAAGATTTAAGGTGCTATTCTAAATGACTTTAGCTTGGATTGGTGATTTTACTGTGCCTTTCCATGGATAATGAAATGAATATGATTAATGACTATTTCATGGGATTCAACTAGCACCGAGAGGATATTGAGATGGAGGTTCTCCCCCATTAGTAGAGGCCGGGTCTCTAGTTGCAATCTCCTTGTCCCTAACTACGTGGCCCCCTAGGATGTCTTAGCTAGTGGATCCACGTAAGCTAGAAGTTTATGGTCCTTACCTTGGCAAGTAGGACATCTCATTTCGGTGTGGGATAGACACCGAATTTCATGTTTTAGCTCACATGGTCTATGTTGGTTAATGGTAAACATCCCACATTAATGAACTAGGTTACTTCTGAGTATCTCACAAAGTGTTTTAATATGTTAAGCTTGCATTGACCATGATTATGACTTGTGTTTTCTAAACATCTTATCTTATGCCTTAGCTTGGTCATTTCATGTCATGTAAAGTCCTTTTATCATGATTTCTTATTGTTTAAGCATTGCTATCATACTTAGTACATTCCATGTCCTAATGCATACTTGTGCCTACATTGTTTCACTAATATAGGGTCCGACGCTCCTACCTCACATACTTGTGGCTAGTTGATCTTCCTTGTCGATTCAAAGATTGGTGAGTCTTCATGCTTCGAGGACAAAGACACTTTTATAGCTTTTCTTTATTTTAGTTTTCAGACATTGTACGTGGTTCATGTATTATGTCTCAACCACTTCTTTGATGTTTTAGATGGCTTGTTGAGACTATGTTAAACTTCCGCTTTGTGAAACTCTTTTATGAAATCAAAATGCTCTTTTGAATTGTCTTTATTTCTATTATCTTGTATGATGTATGTTAAGTGGCTTGTGTAGTGTCCTTTAGGGTTCTATACGCCATGTTACACCTAGGGTATACTTTGGGTCATGACTCATAGTCTGACAAGAAAATTTGAGCTACTCATGTAAATATAATATGTATTGAGGAAATCATTTTAGTAACAAATAGAGATACTATGTCCACGTCTTAATTCATAAAATTTTACCATCAAAAGAAGTCTAATAATGCTAAAATGAGAAAAGGATGAACTCACAAATGAAATCATACTAGATAATGTATATAGAATGCTAACCTCTATAATAATGAGATCATTTTTTGTTACTGTCAGCCTACATATCAAAGTAAATTGGTGAAAATTCCATATTAATAAGGAAAAGATCAATGATAATCAGAGTGAGTATTAACATTCAAATACAATCTACAGCACATGGATATATTCTTTCTTTTTTATAGGTCAGTCAACAACACAAATCTTATGAATATAAACCTATTTTCATGCAGTAAATACAAATTTGTTTACAATCTATGTCGAACAAAACACATTATACATCAAGCAATAAACACTCTAGTATAAATAGTGATTGCCTTGTGATCAAGAACCTAGTGGTTCTCAATACCATCATGATTTTCTTTTACGTTATAGCAACTATATTGTATATTTAAATCACATAAATAAAATGTACAAAAAAGGCTCATGCTAAAAGAGAGAGAGAGAGAGAGAGTGTGTGTGTATATATATATATATATATATATAACAAGAAGTAATAGGGAAAAAAATTTATAACTTGTAAAGTATTCAAAAACGTTTACTAACAAAAAAATTAAAAAATAATAATAAAAAAGTTGTACTAACAATGTGGGGAACAATCACAAATATCTCTCCCCCCTCTCTCTAAGGTTGGAGTAGCAGAACAAGCATCAATTTACCTCTTGAGAGAATGTAGGTCCATGTGACTTTAAAAGTACGATGTAAAATTTATGAATCTAGTGATATTAAAATCAATATATGATCTCAGCTTGAATATTTAGATTCAAACAAGTAAGTACACAAAACCTAATGAACAAATCGAGTAGTGTCTCAATCAAATTTCAGAACAATTTTATGAGAATATTTGTTCAGAGATTAGATGACGCGAACATATGCTAAACATGATTAATCTCCAAAAATAAGAGGTGGAACAAAGAATTGAGTTTATGAACCAATAACTATATCAAAATTACGCCAGAAAAGAAAAGATTGTAAGACATATGCTGATAATATGAAAAATCAGTGGATTAATTGAGATTTAAGTAAACTAGCCCATATACCAATTTTATAAAAAACAGAAAAAAATGAAAGACAGTCAGCATTCTTTTATTTCAAAAAGGGAGATTCTACCATAGGTCGAACATTTAGACAAAATGTCGTCAAGAAAATCTGGTGTCACCGATGCTTGATTACACAATTTATTTTTATCTTCCATTTTAGAAAGTTTGTATAGATAAAAATTAATTTTATATGTTTAATCATAAATTTACTATGATTAATGTTATCTATTTTATTTGCACTAGTATTCTTAAAAGAAAAAAGGATACAAGAAAATTGATATCACTTGTCGAAGGTAAATTTACATACATTACGGAGGCATAGTTACTTTGTCAATCATGAATCTATCTCACAATATGAGGGCAATGATGACCTGAAAAGAGCTAAGTTATTTTATCCTCAGTTGATCTAAAATGAGTAATGAACTTTCTGCATTTTTCTAACCCAACAAAAAACTTATATTTACTGTTAAATGAATTTTTCCAAAAAAACAAGTCAAGACCTAAAAGATTAAAATGGGGATAAGTCATTAAGGTGCCAATTTATATGAACAGACATTTTCTCCACAAACGAACTATTGTAGACTTTAAATAAAAATGAGTGTGTCCACTATTAAGAAAATTACTATTTTTTCATAAAATATTTTCACTAAAAATTATTCCGTGGATATTTCCACAGATATTTTGATTGAAACATTGAGAAAATAAAAAATAGTAGTATTTTCACACGAAAAAATTAGAAAGGTTATCAATATTTTAGTGATAATCTGTTTTCCAGCATGAATTTTGTTAGTGAGCTGTTTATAGAGGGAAATTTGTGAAAAAAAATCTTATTTTATAACACAAATTTTTGACTAATTTGCGGTGGGAAAAACTTTTGTTTTTAGTAATGGTCTCTCTCTAAACTAATCAACAAAAAAAGTATATAAGACAAGTTGGCTCAATTTAAGGAAGCCTTGGCATAATTGATAAAGTTTTTCCTATGCGATCAGAAGGTCACAAGTTCGAGGTGTGAGATAAGCCTCTTCCAAAATAATACAAGATAAAATTATGTAAAATAGATTCTAATGATCAACCCTTCTCCGGACCTACACATAGCGGATGCTTAGTGCATAGGACTGTCCCTTTTGATGAGGTTGTTCAATAAATAAACATGATGGAGAAATCAAATATTCTATATTCAAATTTAAACGCTTACCATTATACCAAACACTTCTATATTAGGTCCAGGAAAAAATTACTTTTCAATAAGATATTTAGAATGAATAAACAGTTAGAAATCTCTATAGTTAATTATTAGAATCTGCACCAAAACATAGAAAAATAACTCATAATATTGATTCATGACACATCGTCATTTTCAACTATCAAGAAAATGATTAATCACAGTTTTAGAATTCAATCAACTATCAAAATTAATAACGTCACTATTTTTTGATATGCCGAAAAGATTGACAGAGAAATTAAAGCAATAGAAAATCCGATAAGGTAATAATATTACTAGTACTTTGGTAGAAACTAAAATCTCAAAAGTATTAATGGTAACCTTAGTTCATACTGAAAAGATACCATACCAAAAGAAGTAAAAAAAAATGACATTTTCCATTCTAAAGTTGATAAAGTGATTGATTTGATGACTAATACTGAAAGCAAAAAAGATGCCAAACTTAAAATGTGTATCCATAGTTTATCATTTGAATAATTCTACTCCATCATTTTATACTCCATCAATCAACAAGACACAAAAGAATGTAATGTGTCGACTAAGCCAATCAACTGAAAATGGGGCTTGAGAAATTGATTGGTTAAAATGAGAACCAAAAATTCCTATCTTAGGGAGTCAAAGCAATTCTTCTGCAAATAGGACAAGAATTGTTTTTCTTCAGCCACCTCCTGATGCATTGAAAATGAAATTCATGTCCACAATTAATTTTTCCTAGTTCTGCCCCATCATCATAAGTATCCTATACATACCAAAATAGGAAAACATATAATTGAATAAGATTGTAAACAAGCTTAAAAGTGAAAGGGGAAGCAACTAAAGTTTTGTGCTCCTTACCAAACATATGCAGCAAGATTCACTACAATTTTTCATCTTGGTTGATTGATACTTGCTCTGCTTCAGAAGTTCAGAAATAACGCTCTTCTTCAATCCAGTTTCTACGCCACCTATTTGTTCTTGGAGTGCCAACAACACCTAAAATACAAATCACTTGTTATTTGAGAAAAGATCGATTACTCTAATCATATCACATGTTCATGTATTATATCTTAGTGTATTACCTCATACGACATTTCCCCATCATAAAAAATGTCATCTTGTTGAGCATCACCTTGTTCATCTTCTTCATCATCCTGTGACTTTAAATTCTCAGTAGCAATGGATCTATTTTGCTTACTATCATTACCATACATTACATGAAAGGTATGTATGACAAGAAATAATATATTCAATATATCAAGATTACTTTTGACAACTAAAAATAAAGGACAACTAAGAGAATAGACATATCCTGATATAGTTAGACAAAATAATTTGAGCTACTCATGCAAGTATAATATGAATTGGAAAAATTATTTAGTAACAAATGGAAATCATGTATTACGTGTTGTCCATGTAATATTACTATTAAAGAAGTCGATAGCAAAATGAGAAGAGGTAAAAATTAAAGCTAAAATCACACTAGATATTGAAGAATGCTGACCTCAATAACAATAGGATCATCCCTCTGACCTGGCTCCCTAATACTACCACCCTACATGTCCAAATAAATTTTTAAGAAACCCACAATTATAAGAAAACAAAGATTATGATTCAAATATGCTAAAAAAAGAAAAGAAAAGTGAAGATATTATCAACACAGACCACAATCATGTTATGATAGAAAACTAATCACGACTCTTTCACCATTTACAAGGGAAAGTGATTGAGGATCAATATTATTTCTCAAGAAATAAAAATCTCTTCTTGTGTCCCCTAATCCATGTTCACGTAAATATCTCACTGGATCACCTGAAGGCTGGATAAAAGCGTTAGATTGATTTCTTGGAGTAGATGAACTACCACCATGATAATTTGTATGTTGCCCAAAGAACGTTGGATGTGTACAATTTTCCACAAAAGTTATACTTGAAGCTTCATGAAAATGTATATTCTGAGAAAATGAAGCTGTTGGAGTATGCCATAAATTTTGCATTTGAAGAGAATTGCTAGCATTATCTAAAAGACTTTCTGATGGTATGAAACTAGTATTTGTGACACCATCTACAAAGTCACTCACAGTACGAGAAGGTCTATGAAAGTTTGTACTCTGATAAAATGAAACTGTTGGAGCATTCCATAAGTTTTGCATTTGAGGAGAGCTTCTAGAATTATTTAAAAGACTTTCTGATGATATGAGGTCAGTATTTGTGACACCACTTACAAAGTCACTCACAGTACGAGAAGCTCCATGAAATTGTGTACTCTAAGAAAATAAAGTTGTTGGAGCATGCCATAAATTTTGCATTTGAAGAGAGTTGCTAGCATTATTTGAAAAACTTTCTGATGGTATGAAATTACTATTTGTGACACCATCTACAAAGTCACTCACAGTACGAGAAGGTCCATGAAAATTTGTACTCTGAGAAAATGAAACTGTTGGAGCATTCCATATGTTTTGCGCTTGAGGCGAGCTTCTAGCATTATTTAGAAGACTTTCTGATGATATGAGGTCAGTATTTGTGATACCACTTACAAAGTCACTCACAGTACGAGAAGCTCCATGAAATTGTGTACTCTGAGAAAATAAAGTTGTTGGAGCATGCCATACATTTTGCATTTGAAGAGAGTTGCTAGCGTTATCTGAAAGACTTTCTGATGGTATGAGGTCAATATTTGTGACACCACTTGCAAAGTCACTCATAGTGCGAGAAGCTCCATGAAAGTGTGTACTCTGAAAAAAAGAAGTTATTAGAGCATGCCATAAGTTTTGCATTTGAAAAGAGCTTCTAGTATTATTTGGAAAACTTTGTGATGGGACGAGACCAGTATTTTTAACACCACTTACAAGGTCACTCACCATATGAGAAGTTCCAGACATGGAAATACCTCCTCTGGTATAATTGCTCCTTTCATTTAAATCAATTTCATTTTCCTCAATGTCATCAGGAAGATGTGATAAATTTAAGTTGCTACCATTCAAAGTTTGATTGAAGACTCCGTTTCTCTCATTAGAATTGTAATTTTCCATATGAGAATCCATAAGAAATTATACTTACCTGAAAAAGCTAAATAATTCAATCACTATTAAATTCAAAAAATTGCTTAACGAACCTGAAATAGCACCTTAAAATGTTATGTTAGTATTTATAAAACTCACTCAAACATGACTTTGCAAATACAATTAATCACATCTTCATATCGTAGTTTCGAGAATATATAAAAAGTGCATGCTCAAAGAGAAAAAATAGGAAGGTCTAAAACATGTTACATCTATGAGTAAACTTTCTCTTTTACATATGTCATACACAAGGATGTAAGAATCAGTTCGATGAAAGTTGAAGTTAACAAACATTCTAGAGTAAACGTAAGATATTCTAAATTTAAACGTGATGCGACCAAGAATCATGTAGTATCCTTTTAAATTTTAATACACTACATAAAAAAGCACTTAGTAGCAATTATTTAACTACAATAATATAATTGACTATATCGTATTTAGCAGCTATAATAAATATGATAATATTTAAAACTAACACTTTATATAAATGCAGCTAAAGTCTTTAGCGACTCTGGATGCAATGACATTAATTTAATTTCCACTAAATATTTTTTCTCCAAGCTATTGCCATTAAATGTCTCTTTTGTCGTAGAAAATGAGTAGAATTTTCTTAATGAAGACCCTTGTTACTACAAGCTACCATTAGGATATAATCTTCAAACTTTTTAAATACTTTTAACATGAAATTGACTTCAAAAGAATAATACAATCGTGGAAATTCAGCATAACATAATCCGGCTTTACGTGAAGCTAATACTCTAACCTCATCATCTACAGTGTTCACAGTTAATTTTTTTAACGAAGTCAATGTCATGTAAATTCAGAAAATTCTAGCTTGATTAAAATAAGGAAAAACAAAATTCTTTTGACATTATTTACTCTAGTTAAATTAAATAGGAAAACAAAAATTAAATCAATAAAAGCTAAATCCTAAAATCTATGTGAAGGAAAATAAACAAATGTCTCTTTAACATAGCTCTTCTAAATCTAAGAAAAGGTTTAAGTTTTGCGAGTGGGACTGTCTATGTTCTAAAGAATAGGGTTTTTCATAATAGATCCTTTAAAACATTAGCAACACATATTTTCTGTTCAACCAAAAATATACACACATTTATTTTCTCATCTAGGTCAGATCCCCCTGACCCCCACCCCCGCTTCACCACAAAATCATACACTAAAATAAAAAAATTAAATAAAAAAGAAAAAAGTTAAAATGACTTGTCTATAGTGTCATTGACTACCAACTAGAGAAAGAATCATTTACGACATTAATATCCATTTTATACTTAAAAGAATTTATGAAAATTATAAAACACAATCCATGAAAAAGTTCACAAGAAAATCATTTGCCATATAAAGTGTAAAAGAATTTTGTAATGATTTGTTTCAAAAACACCATATAGGGACACTGAACAAAGTTAACTTCAACAAATAAAACAAATTATTTCATAAAATGGTGAACTGTAGTTGAACAATTTTAATAAGGTAAGATAGAATCAATGAGTATTTTCAATATTACCGGTCTGCAACAAGAATAAAAATAAGAAACATTAATCTCTACTAAATTATTTATATAATTGGGTCTCCATTCTATATGAGATAACAAAATGAAGGCAAGACACAATCTCAATTCTGAAGTAAATAAAAATGGAGGAGTTAAAAAAGAACAACGCAAAAATCACAAGCATTTACCTCTTGAGAGAAGATAGACTTATGTGAATTTAGAAGCATAAATTAAAACTTATGGATCTAGTGATATTAAAACTAACATGTTGTCTCAACTTAATAATCTAGGTTCGAATAAGCAAGTACAAAATTAAAAAAAAAGAACAAATTGACCAGTGACTCAATCAAACATCAAAACATATATATGCGAATATTTTTCTTGGATCAAACGATGTGAACTGATAGACATGATTTCTCTAAAAAATCATGGTGGCACAAATAATTTAATTTATGAACCAAGATCTATATCTAAACAGATCTCTAGTATAAAACACTAATCCTCATTTCAACAGTGAAACAAGAAAAAGGAAAAAAAAACTCACCATTTTTGCAAGAATGCAAAATTAAAGAATTTTTTTTATGTAGCGAAAAAGAATGGTCAGAAGAGGTGAATGAAGAACATATCCTAATAAAAGAGAAATATTTATTATTCTATGAAATAAACAGTTGAAGGGGGTAGTGTTTAATTAATTAGGTGATTGTAGCATTAATTGCAACATTAATGGCAGGATATAATTTTTCAAATAGATTTCAAGCGGAGAAATATATGCTACTCCATGAAAATGAAGAATTAAAGTGGGTGAATATTGAATATATACAAATATTAGTGATTGTAGCAAATTAAGTTTTCAAATAACTTATCAAACAGAGAAATCTTGACTATGCAATGAAAATGAACAATCGAAGGAGTGATGCTTAATATATACGAATACAAGTGATTGCAACATTTAAGTTTTCCAATTATATTTCAAACGGAGAAAATTATGCTATTCAATGAAAATGAATGGCCAAATGGGGTGAATGTTGAATATATATCAATACAAGTGATTGCAGCAAATTAAATTTCTAAATTAGGACAAGAAGTTAATTAATTTGCTCCATCTGTTTCAATTTATTTGTCTTAATTTTCCTTTTAGTCAATTTAAGAAAAAAATGTCTCTTTTCTAATTTGGAACTCTTTAATTTTAATATCCACATGACATATTTATGACCACGAGATTAAATGATATTTTGATACCTTATACATATTTTTAATTTAAGGCCACAAAATTTAAAAGTCTTATTTACTTTTTTAAACTCCATTTTCAATCAAACTAAGACAAATAAATTGAAATAAAGGGACAACATCTTTTTCAAGAACATAACAAACAAGAGACAAACATTGTCTTATTTTGTATAACTATGTTGATGCGAAGCAGTGAACCGTCGTGATTTTTGAAATTCATTATGCATCTATAAAATTAAGATTGAAATTGACATCTTCTTGTTCATTTTTTTCCTCATCACCAAAAGTAAATATTACAACAATTCAATTATTGGGGATCACATCAAACACGTTGGTTCTTAAAAAACGTCTTTAATCATTTGACTTTTTCATCATAAAGTGACAAGTCGGTCTTCTTTCTTGTCTCGATTTTTGGCTCATTGAATTTCATTCTTTGTTTGATAAATGAATACTCCAACAATTTAATAAAGTTGACTCTGAAATTTAAAAATGATTTTTCATAAATAATAGGGATACGATGGTTATAATTTCAAGTGTTTCATACGAAAACCCTTTGCTAGTAAAAGTTTTCAGTAGGATATAGTTTCAATTTTTAAAATACCCTTTAACATGACATTGACTACAAAATAATAAAATAATTGTCGAAATTTAGCACATTATAATTTTGCTTTATAGAAATTTAATTGGCTAACCTCAACATCTACATTGTTTATATTATTTTATAGGTCATATTGATAATTAAAACAATCTCTTGCAAATACAGAAAGACTTAGATGGTTAGGAGAAAGACAATTCAATGACATTATCTACTCTTGTTAAATCAAATAAGAAATAACAAATCACCACCACAACTTGTTTAAAACTTGACAAATATAACTAAATTCTAACACCCTCGTGAAGCAAAAGGAAAAAAGACCTCTTCAATATAGCTTTTTTAGGCAAAATAAAATTAGAAAAAGAATAAGTTCTGCAAGTAGGAATGCCTATTTTTTAAAGCATATAACTTTTCAGAATATACCCTTTAAAGCTATTGAAATTTACTTTAAGTAATCACAATAATCTTTTGCAAAATAATTTTCTTAGCTTTAGAAACAGTTTGAATTTTAAATTTCTATTAAGTTGTTTAAGTTTGTTGAGATAATTTAAGCTTTCGAGTTATGTAAATTTTTGTTGTAAATTTGTTATTTAAATATAACGATCCGATCCTTCAGTATTCAAAGGCATCTCGTGCGAAATCCCAAAATTCTTGAAAATGCATTGCCAATTTAAAAATTGAATACAAAACAATTTTGATAAAAGTTGAATTTAATTGGGAATGATGTCACCCCTCCGTAGAGGGAAGCCTCCCTCTATGGCCACTATAGCAGAGTAGGCACAGGCATGTAGTCATATATCATATCAAACCCAACAGAAAAATAGGTAGACACATATGAGAAAGTTGACCCTGGATCAAACAATACCGACGCAGGTCGATGGAAAACTGGGACAATACCTCTGATCACAACATCAGAAGTCTTAGCCTCGGGTCTCCCTAGAAAAGCATAACACTGGCCCTCTCGGCCACCTGCAGGCTGAGTAGAACCCCGAACTCTACCCTATGGAGCTACAATACCCCTACAAGAAGTCCTTCCACCTATGTCGGACTGACTTCTACCTTGACCCCTGGTTGGAGGCTCTGAATCTCTAGCTGGACTAGCTGAATCAGTACGCTGGGGTCCTGAGTGAGTCTGTAGGGGACACTATCGAATCATATCACCTTGATCCCCATAATCGTAGCAAGACCTCAGCACGGATAACTACTGCTACGAACCAGATAAGCTACTTGGCCACCTCAGCCAGAACCATAAGATCCTCGGGCTAATTACCCACTCTCAGCTGCAGGCATAGATGCATGAACTGGCCCACGATGCTGAAAGGAGCCACTACCTCGGTGTTAACCCTTGCCTCCAAATGAGGCACCAGAAAATTGACCAGAAGAACGGGCCCTCTTTGGCTCTCCAAACTCCTCTACAAGCATCAACTCCGCTTCCTTAGCAGTGCTCACAATGGACTGGAAGGAAGCCCCATCTATGGCTGCTCAGAACACATACAACTTGGTAGAGAAAGACAACCCTCTTACAAACCTGCGAACTCTCTCTGTCTCAGTAGGAACAATAGTCATAGCATGTCTAGAAAGCTCACAAAAATGGGCCTTATAGACAAACTGCTCTGTCTCAAGTCCTCAAAACTTAGTCGACTCTCCTCCTTCACGCTCCAAGGAATGAAGTAGTCCTGGAAAGCACTAGAGAACACATCCCACTCTATCGAAGGAGACCCAACTAATCTAGACCTCCCAAAAGTCCTCTACCACTCTCTGGCGCGCCCACGCAGGTGAAGGGCAACAAACAAACACCTCGAGCATCCACCATACCCACTACCTCAAGTATCTCATGGCACAAAGTCAAGAACTCATGAGCATTCTTGCTCTTACCACCCTGAAACTGGAGTGGTTTCATCTTCCAAAACCTCTCATAGCACTACTGCTCAACTGTCGTCAGAATAACCTCAGGAGCAATCTAAACACCCACAACCGGTGCCGGAACCACTGGTGGCTGACCCAGCTGATCCTGAATTCTCGGAGTCTGCTTCTGACCTGGAATATGTGCTCTTAATCTAGTTTAAGAACTATGTGGTGTGCCAGTCGCACCACCTGAGAGAAGTTCTCATCACACCAAGCATCCTCAACAAAGTCTCTTGAAACAAGGAAGCTCTAAGATCGAAAGGAACCTAGTCCTCAGCCCGTCGCTCAGGAGAAGCCTCTCTACTCTGCCTCTGGCTGGTGCCGCTCCACGGGCATGACCTCTAGCTAGTGGTACTCCACAAGCACGGCCTCTAGCTCTGGCTTTATCTCTACCCCTAGCCTCTCCTCTACCACTAGAAACAGAAGCTCTACTCTTCGGCATCTGCCAGAACAACATGCGGCAACTCAGCACTAACAAAGGCAACCACGTACAATAAGGAAGAATGAACAAAAGGAAGTTTCTAGCAATCTTCATAGCCTCTAGAAGATAAGTACAGACGTCTCCGTACCAATCTTCGAGATACAACTTAGACTTGGCTTGTACACACGTGAGACCTATAAACCTGGGGCTCTGATATCATTTTTCACAACCCAAAAATAGACGTGATGGAGCTCGTGTATTGCCACCAAGACAAGTTAGCCTTAACCCAATGAAATGAAATAAAAAAGGAAATAAATAAAGCAAGAGCAAGACAAAGGTAGAAAAATTATTCATTCTAAACAATACCCCAAAATCTAGTTGTCACGTGTACAAGCCACTAAAGTAAAAATAGAATTTGAAAGATAAATACAAGTCTCAACTGTCTTTACTTCTCAAATGGAACAAAGCATAAACAAAGGAAAAGAGAGCCCGCCGAGATGACAAGCAACTACCTCTCAAGTCCTTCCACGAGCCTCGAAATCTGAAGAAGAAGAAGATCACACAAATCCAGGATCGGAACCTACACAAGTGTTGAAGCAAGGAGTGAGTAACCACCAACACGGTACCCAACAAGTAACCTAATAAACTAGGTACCCTAGCTAAATCAAACACTTCTTTTTATCCCAATCGAACCTCCACAAAACTACAACCTGCACAAAAATTAGCCCAACCTAATAGTTCTACAATACACAAGTCTCAAGGCTCAAGGATCATAGACCAAAAAGTCACATTTCAACAACTGACAAGTATCATATTAGTTACTCTCAGTTACAAAGCATTTCAATCACAAATATCAACTTGTTCAATTCATAAATCAAATACACCAATTCAACACATCAATTAGCTCAATCACATACATCAAATAAGTCTAATATACGCATCAAGTAGATTGATCACAAATGTCGACATTTGCCAGAACCATTTCCCTTCGGCACAATGTCACTAGCCAGAACCATTTTCGCTTCGGCTTTCACATTAAATCACTTGCCAGAACCATTTCCCTTCGACATTTATATCACTTGCCGGAACCATTTCCCTTTGGCTTTCATCACAAAATAGCACTTGCCGGAACCATTTCCCTTTGGCATTTATACCACTAGCCGGAACCATTTTCCTCGGCTTTTATCACAAAATATCACTTGTTGGAACCATTTCACTTCGGTATTTATATCACTAGCCGGAACCATTTCTATTCAGTATTTTTATCACTAGCCGAACCATTTCCCTTCTGCTTTCATATCAAGTGTCTCATCATGGTGCTCAACAATCAATGCACACAAGCAATATCACACCACACAGAGAGACAACAATTCAAATCCACTTTTATGCTTTTAAGCAATTCACTAATCAATCAAATAGGGGCCACAACAAGGCAATTCACCAATCAATCAAATAGGGGCCACAACAAGGCAATTCACAATTTATCATTCTCATCAAGAAGCCTTTTCATTTTCTTCCTTGTTGTTGGTTAACATTAATCAAGTGGAACAAATAACCCTTCACCTCATTCCCAATTACTCCCCAACACATAGACAATGAAGAGAAGTAAACAATTCAACCAAATTACAAAATTTAAGAGATCACTTACCTTAAAGCAATCAATCAATCGGAAGCTTGAGTTTTCCCTTTCCGACTCACTTCCAAAGCCAAATAATCTATAACAATCAAGTATTCACAATCACTCATCGGAAACAACAATACCCACATCAATATCTAGAGAAATGGGTTAATCATCTCAAAACCCAATTTCAAAAAGAAGGTTTGAATCCGGAAATCAATACTTGAAAATGATGTTTAAAACTTTAGGAACTCAATGGTGAAAACCAATTCGAACAAGGATTTAAAACCACTTTAGAATCACCATTTTAGATCAAAACTCAAGTTCTTGCAAAACCTTGCCATTTTCCAAATCTAATACAAAATTTCGATGTTAAAATCCATAAATAATTGAAGGGAAAAGGAGTTTTAGGGTCATAAAAGCTTACCCAAATGATTTAGCACAAGCAAATCATTCATAAATCGCCACCAAGCAATTTCCAAGCTCAAAAATGGAAAATGGGGTTAAAATCCTTAAATTTTAGGTCAAAAACTCCTCTATGATGTTGCAAAAGCAACCACCAGTTTGCAAAAGTGAACCCTGGATAAAAGGTGCCTTCGCAAAAGTGATGCCCTCTTTGCTTTGGTGACACTCGCTTAAGAAAAGAGTCTCGCGCTTCTGTGAAGGTCGCAAAAGTGACTAGCCTTCACAAAAGCGAGGCCTGCAGACACCAGCAAACACAACCAATTCTCAAAACATCGAAAAGACCCTCGAGATTCATTCGGAACCCCGTACAAACAAACCAGCTATGCAAATCTATTGTACTCGACGTTCTAGACTCAATGGAACCATTAAAATACGAATATGAGATCTCCTTGACCCGACATCCGTGAAAACCACAATAAACTAGCAAACATCCAAAAAGGCCAAAACAAGCTCGAAACTTCTCAAAAATCAACCAAGACCACTCCAAGGCCTAAACTCGTCCCTCAAATCCAACGCAATTATCAGAAATTTGATCCGAGCATCCGAAACCCGAATGACACCATAAACCACTTTTAGGCAACTTAAGCCTTCTAAACTCAAAACTTGCCAAAATTTGAACTTTTTACACAAGGCTTGGAAACAACTTTCAAAACTCAATCAAGAAACAACTCGGGGCCAATATCAGGAGGGGAAAATGGTAAATTTAATGAAAATACCTAAAATGACCACTCGAGTCATTACAATAATAAGCCTCAGATGTAGAAGAGAAGAATGAGTAATCACGATGACCCAGGCTCGTAACCTACACAAGTATAGAAGCAAGAGAGTGAGTAAAAAACAACAACTGTACTCAATACGCTATGGGAAGGGGCAATATTGCACACAAGTACTCCAACCACACCATTCGAACCTCAACAACTACAACCTGCAATAGTCAATCTGCCTAACCTAGAAGTTCTCAGTCAAATAAAACAGAGCACATATAGAACATCACAACTTACACCTCAACACATGTAGTCAAATCAGTACAATCTTTCACAGTTCAATAACCACAATAACATATCATCAATTACAATTGATAAGAATCAAATGAAGTGTAATGTAATGGAGTGCAATGTCATAAATAGTGATGCACATATGTCCGAATGATATACACCCACTGCAACTCAGTCCGGGACCCATGGGGAACATACTAGTCCAGCATCTTCCACGAAATCTGTGGCCCGACCCCTCAAAATAGAACTTACCATAGAGCGTATGGTTTGATCCCTCTTTATAGAACTTGCCATAGAGTGTGTGGCCCGACCCCTCATAGTAAAATCTTTCATGGCGTGGATGGCCTATCCCTTATTTCTCATCATTTCTATAAGGCATTATCATACAATATCTCAGCACTAATACAAATATGTTGTAGTGACTCTTGGGGTCATTTTTGTATTTTTTTCATGCTTTTACTATTTTGCCCCTTCCCGTAGCTTCCTTGTGGCTTTTGTGTGGTACCAGGATGGGTGGTGTGTTCCTTGAGGTAATCTCTTGAGTTAAGTATGGGTTTTTCAGCTTTTGGTGGCCTTATGCTTAGAGAGTTGACTTTAGTCAACATCCGGAGAACTTGATGTCGGATCAGAATTCTATCAGTTCCATCAACTCCATATGGGTTATTTTGGTCTATTGTGATGATCAATTCGGGTTTTGAGGCTTTTTTCTGGAGTTGGTACGATTAGGCATTTTAGCTTATAAGTTTTCCTTAAGGTTTGACTTCAGTCAACTTTCTAGTTAAACATGTTCAAAATCAAATTATGTTAGTGTGGTACGCTTCGGAATGCCGAGTTTGGTCTAGAACGATCTTTGATTTTGTTATTGAGGCTTTCGGGATGACCTTGTGGCTTTTAGCATTTTGTTTGTTATTTTTTAAAAAGTTTTGACTTTAGTCAATATTTTGACAAGGCAACCTCCATTGGTTATTTCGTCGAATCCAATGAGTCTGGAATGTCGTTTCTAGTCTAATAGCATACTTGGTCTGCCCAGATGCAATTCCGAACAAGCTCCGAACCCCAATGGAGGATTTGGTGCCTAAGTGTTTTTGTTGATGATCGCTGCTGGTGCAACACTGATTCCTTCATCGCGATTGCGTGCCCTTGGTCGCGTTCATGATGACCATCCTCCCTGGCCTTCCTGTTTGCGAGACTTGTGTCGCTATCGCGGAGGGTCACTTCCCTTTGCCTTCATGTTCGTAGGTCTCTGGGCGCAATCACGGGGAGACCTTCGCAATCACGAAAGGCAATTTGATGCCTGGCAGTGTCTTTTAAAAGATGGGACAACAACAAAAAACCCCATTTCCAACTTGGTTTTTGGGAGCAATTCTTGTAGGTTTTGAGTGATTCTCGTTGGAGTGTGTCGAGAGAGTTCATGGGCTTATTCTAGGGCGGTTGAATCTTCCGCTCCTCTTTGTAATTCCCATAAATATCTCTTTATTTACCTATTTTGAACCCTTTAGCTAAATTAATGGGTGGGCTTGATTTGGATTGATCAAAACTCGGTTTGTGCCCATTTTTGGGGCACAAGTTCCTTAAGTAGGTTAGGATCTTGTGATAGATTCGATTTTGTGACTCCGTGTGCGGGTCCAACTTTTGCCTTTTTGGGTTTTCTTGCTCTTTTTTCTTTCCTTTATTGATTATTTCTTAGTAGTGATTGTTTTTGTGTTTCTTTGGTGTTGTTGATAGCTTGGCACTGCTCCGAGGCTCTTCAGAAGGGCAAGGCGCCTGAGTAGTTATTCATGTGTGGTTTTCGGCCTTGAGGTAGGTTTTGGTCTCTTTTTTTCTAGACTTGGTTGTTTTAGATTGATTATAAATGAGTAGTATTGTATAAATTGGTTGAATTTTAGGATTAGTTTAGGTTTGATCATTAGTAGATTTATGGTCATTGTTGGGATTGTTTAGGTAGTTTTAGTTGAAAGCTTTAGTTTTAGTTGCCCTTATGTTGTTGACTTGTATTCCTAGAAATACTCGTAGGTGGTGTGAAACTTAGGCTTGTCGTGTGTTTTGATTATTTTGGATTGATTTGTATGCCTTGATGAATCCTTGATTTTTGGTTGTGCTCTTGATGATTAAATTGTTGGGCCTGAGGCCATGCGCAGTACGCCAAAGTTCCAGGTTAGTACTCTTGTGGTATGATGTGTATTCTTCTCGATTTTGTGTGCTTGCTTTGACCTAGTTATGATGATGCCGGGGAGGGTTGGTATTCTGGATGGATCTTTGATGGAAATTACTTGGTTTTAAAAAGGAAAGATTTGACCTTAATGAGTTGAAAGTCTTTAAGACCTGTTTGACGTAAAAGAGATAAAAAACCTCTTTTACTTGAATTACTGAAATATTTAGGCTATTTCCATTCTGATCAGATCAAGGGATCATTTCAGGCAGACCATTGGCTTAGGCCGGTTTACAGTCTGGATTTATACGATAAGCTCGACTTGCCATCCCGAGCGGCCCGTGGATACATCTATCTGGGTTAGGGGCCTTCAGTTAAGCTTGAGGTATCATTCCACGCGGCTCGATGTTTCTTTCGAGCTACGAGTTTCCCTACTTGGTGGTTGCACTGTATCATTGTGTGAGTTGGGTTTTTGGTGCATTGAGAATTTTATGATTTATGTAAAGACCATGACTTAACCGTTGATATTATTTGATTGTCCTCTATCTTATGTTGTTGCTATTTAGATTCTTCCCTTGTTCTTTAGTTTCATCATGCTATTTATTTATATTTGATCTTTCTGAGCTCGATCGGCCTATGATGCCATATTAGTAACCCATGTATTGGTACTCATACTGCACTTCTATATCTTTTTCTAATGCAGCTCCCAGTTCGAGCCACCCTCAGTGAGTGTTGGATCTTCCTCGGCCGTTAGAAACTCGGATCGTGGTGAGCTCCTGGCGTCTAGAGACTTGCTGCTTTCCTTCTTTTGCACTGAATTATATTTAATCTTTTAGATTAGTAATTTCTTTTGTATTTATGACCTTCTGTACTTAGTAGCTCATGTATAGGTGATACCAGGTCCAGGGATTGGTTCTTTTGTTAATTTTTTCTTTTTTGTTCCTTTGGGCCTCTTTTTTATATTTTGTATCACAGTACATATTTATTATATGGCCCATTCATTTATTTTGTTCCTCTCTCTGCTGTTTATTTTATTATATTGAGATTGTTGTTTTTCGCAAACTTTATTTTGGTTTAGGCTTGTCCACTCGGGAGGTTATAGTGGACGCCATCATGACTTAATTTTCTGGTCGTGACAATATGGTATCATAGCACTAAGTTCACCGATTTCACTATTACAAGAGCAAGTGCCTATCAGAGTCTCATAGATTGGTACGATGACGTCTGTATCCAATCTTCGAGAGGGTATAGGGTATTCTTAGGAATACTTCACTATTTCATGGTTCTTATCATGCGTTGGTGGTTGTACTGATGTCTAAACTCTACTGTTTCACTCTTTCTCAAATGGCTAGGACGAGGTCAACTTCGGGTGGGCGAGATCCTCCTGCACCTCTAGGTGGAGCCCCAGCTAGGTGTAGAGGTGGTGGCTGACCTAGAGGTCAAGAGAGAGCGTGGGCTACAACACTGGCTCAAAACCAGGAGTGAGTGCCAGCTCCAGAGCCCGAGACAGGGTTGAGTATGTTTAGCATCAGCCAGATGATGTGGAGCAACCCAGCCTCCACCAGGGTTCATGGCCACACTAGTGCTCCATGATACATTGTCCAAGATTATTAGCTTCATGGAGGGCATGTCGCAGGCAGGTATTATGCCTAGCACTTCACCTAGACCTCAAGTCAGGGATGAGGCACATACTTCAGCACCAGTAGGGACTCAGGGTATGCAGATCCCGCCAACATATCATGATGCTACGGTCCCTTCTTTAGTTGTCCAGCCAGTACCCACTTTTGCTCCATCTATGGCCCCTAGGCCAGCTATGTCTTCTAAGGAGCAGAAGATATTGGGACGATTTATCAGATTGGGTCCTCCCAGGTTCTCCGATGTTGCGGGCGAGGATGCCCATGAGTTTCTGGTTAGTTGCCAGGAGAGGTTTCATAACCTTTGACTAGTGGAGTCTCATGGGGTTGATTATATAGCCTTCTAGCTTGATGGGTTGGTGAAGCAGTGGTGGAGATCTTATCTCAAGTGCATACCAGCCGGGTCACCTTTGATGACTTGGACTCAGTTTTCTGAGGATTTCTTGGAGAAGAATGTACCTCGTAGCTTGAGGGGATTTTGAGATGAGTTTACAAACTTGACTCAGGGACCACTGAAAGTTGTAGAGTATGAGGCACAATTCCATGAGTTGGCTCGACATGCGACTATGCTGATGCTGACGAGCACTAGATGGTCCGTAGGTTTGTACAAGGGCTCTCATTTCCGTTGCAGATGGCTACAGAGAAGATGGTGGCATTAGGTTGCCCTTTTTATCATATAGTTGATCATGCACACACCATTGGGGGATTCGTCATGAGGCCTATAGCGGCAGTGTCAAGAGGCCCCGTTGATAAGGTGGTTTCAGTAGGTCTCAGTCCTGTGGTAGAGCGTTTCCGAGCAGGGTTTACCCACAACGGTTTCAGCCCACTAGGCCAGTTCAGGCAGCTCTTCAAATTACAGATGGTAGTACTGCAGGTGCTGGTGATCAGATGATTCAAACACCGACTTATACTGCTCAGGCTGTGCATTTAGGGTATTTAGGCTGTGGTGGCCAATTAGGTTCAGTCGATTCATCTCAGAGGGGCAGTACTAGTAGAGGTTGCTACGAGTGTGGTGTAGTGGGTAACTTTTCTCGTGAGTGTTCTACGATCACTCATCACATGAGGCAGGGTTAATAGAAGGGTCAGGAACCCAGGGCGTCGATTCAGGGTATTAGGGGTGGTCCACAAGGTACTAGAGGCGGTTCTCAGGCAGGCAAATCGGGTGGTCAAGGAGGACGTGGCCATATGTATGCCTTTCCGGTGAGGCCAGAGGTGGAGACATCAAATGCTATTATCACAGGTATGATCTCCATCTCCCATCAGCCTACTTTACCTTTATTTGATCCATGATCTACATTTTCATATGTGTCTGCCTATTATGCTACACGGTTGGAGTTATCTTGTGGGCCGATGTTTGTCCTATGCATGTAACTACCTATGTGGGAGTTTCTTTAGTAGTGGATTGAGTTTACAGAGCTTGTGTGGTGACAATCTTGGGGTATGATACTTGGGTAGACCTTATTGCATTAGACATGGTAGATTTTGACGTGCTTTTAGGCATGAATTGGTTGTCTCCCTACCATGTGGTCTTGGATTGCTTCTCCAAGACTTTCACTTTGTGCATGGATGGTATTCCACCTCTGATATGGGCCGGTTCTGATGGTCATTTGCCGAGAGGTGTCATCTCTTTTTTGACGGTGTGATGATTGGTAGGGAAGGAGTGTCTGGCTTATCTTGCCCATGTTCATGATACTAGTGCCGACACTCCTCCTCTTGAGTTAGTTCCAGTGGTTAAAGAGTTCATGGATGTGTTCCCTACTGATCTACCTGGTCTTTGTCCTGATTGTGATATTGATTTTGGGATTGATGTTGAATCGATTACGTAGCCAGTTTCTATTACGCCTTACCGGATGGCTCCAGCTGAGTTTAAGGAGTAGCTCCAGGATCTCTTGGGTAAAGGGTTCATTAGACCGATTGTATCTCCTTGTGGTGCTCCTGTCATGTTCGTGAAAAAGAAGGATGGTACCTTATGTATGTGTATTGACTATAGATAGTTGAATAAGGTGACCATCAAGAACAAATATCCTATTCCTAGGATTGGTGATTTATTTGACCAGCTTTAGAGTGCAACAATGTTCTTTAAGATAGAATTGAGATCGGGCTACCACTAGTTGAGGATTAGGGCTGCAGACATCCCTAAGACTGCCTTTAGGACTCGATATGGCCACTACAATTTCTTAGTCATGTCTTTTGGGTTGACTAATACCCCATCAGCATTCATGGATTTGATGAACCGTGAGTTCAGACCCTATTTGGACTCCTTTGTGATTGTGTTCATTGATGACATCTTGGTCTACTCGAGGAGTAAAGAGTAGCATGAGCAACACTTGAGGATTGTACTCTAGACTTTGAGGGATCAGCAGTTATATGTCAAATTCACTAACTGTGAGTTTTGGCTTGATTCTGTAGTATTATTGGGGCACGTTATGGTGGATCCGGTGAATATTAAGGCAGTTTGATGGTAGGCCAGACCTACTTCTCCTATTGAGGTTTGTAGTTTCGTCGGGTTAGCATGCTACTACAGACGATTCGTAGATGGATTTTCTCTATTACAGCTCCTTTGACTAGATTGACTCAGAAAAATGTCCCCTTTGAGTGGTCTAATGAGTGTGAACCGAGCTTCTTGAAGCTCAAGACTTTATTAACTTCAGCACCAATCCTTACTTTTCGTGTGCATAGCCATGGGTTTATGGTGTACTATGATGCTTTCGGTGTTTTCCTAGGTTATGTTTCGATGCAACAGGGTAGAGTTATTGCTTATGCTTCCAGGCAGCTGAAGCTTCATGTGAAGAACTACCCCAATCATGACTTGGAGTTTGCAGCGGTAGTTTTTGCATTGAAGATTTAGAGGCACTACTTGTATGGAGTTCACTGTGAGGTATTCACCGATCACCGTAGTCTTCAGTAAATATTCAACCAGAGGGATGTCAATTTGAGGCAGGTGGTTGGAGTTAATGAAGGACTATGATGTTTCCATTTTTTATCACCTGGGCAAGGCTAATGTGGTAGCAGGCGCCTTGAGCCGCAGAGCAGTGAGCATGGGGAGTTTGGCTTTCTTAGTTGTGGATGAGTGACCTATGGCTTCAGACATTCAGTCTTTAGCCAACTAGATGGTTAGGTTGGATATTTCTGAGCCAAACATAGTACTTTCTTGTGCAGAGGCTAGATCTTCTTTGATGGAGCAGATTTAGGCATAATATTTTGAGGATCCGAGGTTGAGGATGATTCGGGGCAATGTTCTTAGCGGCGAGGCTAGGAAGGTGACCTTAGATTCGGAGGGAATTTTGAGGATTGAGGGTCGTATCTGTGTCCCTAGATTTGGTGAATTGGTTGAGCTAATTCTTCAAGAGTCCCATTGTTCCAGGTATTTTACTCATCCCGGTGTTGCAAAGATGTATCGTGACTTGAGGCAACACTATTAGTGGTGTGGGATGAAGAGGGACATTGCAGCGTTTGTGGCTAGGTGCTTGAACTTTCAGTAGGTGAAGTACGAGCACCAGAAACCCAGTGGCTTGACACAACGACTACCCATTCTGAAGTGGAAGTGGGAGTGCATAGCCATGGACTTTGTGGTAAGCTTACCACGTACTCTTTGGGTTTTGATTCTATCTGGGTATTCGTGAATTGATTGATGAAGTCGGATCACTTCCTACCGGTTCGGACTACCTACAACTTAGAGAGGTTGGCACATAATTATCTTAGAGAGATTGTCCGTTTGCATGGGATGTAGGTTTCTATTATTTCAGATCGTGACACTCAGTTTACTTCTCATTTTTGGAGGTCTATTCAGAGAGAGTTGAGTACCCGGGTTGACCTTAGTACAACTTTTCACCCTCAGACCGATGGTCAATCGGAGAGAACTATTCAGGTTTTGGAGGATATGTTGTGGGCATATGTTATTGATTTCGGTGATCAGTGGGATCAGTCTTTGGCTTCGGTGGAGTTTGCATTTAATAATACCTACCATTCGAGTATCCAGATGGCCCCATTTGAGGTGTTGTATGATAGGAGATGTTGTTCTCTAGTGGGCTCGTTTGATTCGTTCGAGGTTAGGCCATGGAGCACTGACTTATTGAGGGATTCTATGGATAGTTTTTGTATCTAAGAGCATCTCCATACGACCCAGAGTAGGCAGAAGAGCTATGCAGACCGGAGGCTTCGAACCTTGGAGTTAATGGTTGGTAACCGAGTATTTCTGTGGGTGTCACCCACGAAGGGCGTGATGAGATTCGGGAGGAGGGGTAAGCTTAGCCCTAGGTTCATCGGTACTTTTGAGATTCTGAGGAGGATAGGTGAGGTAGCTTATGAGATAGCCTTGCCTCTAGCTCCTTCAAGTGTTCATCATGTGTTTCATGTCTCAATGTTGAGACGGTATGTTCCTGATGAGTCTCACGTGCTTCAGTGAGAGTCGGTTTAGCTTGATGAGTCCTTGAGTTTTGAGGAGGAGCGTGTGGCCATTTTAGACAGGCAAGTGAGAAAGTTGTGGTCTAAGGAGATCCCATCAGTGAAGGTTCAGTGGAAGCATCTTCCACTCAAGGAGGCCACTTGGGAGTCTGAGCTTGACTTACGGGCTCGTTATCCTCATCTTTTTGATCCTTCAGGTATTCCCTTTTGTTTTACTTTCGTGGATGAAAGTCCTTTTAGTAGTGGATGTTGTAATGACCCTTGGGGTCATTTATGTGTTTTGCATTCTTTTATTATTTTGCCCCTTCCCATAACTTCCTTGTGGCTTTTGTGTGGTGCCGGGATGGGTGGCATGTTCCTTGAGATAATCGCTTGAGTTTAGTATGGGTTTTTTGGCTTTTGGTGGCCTTATGCTTAGAGAGTTGACTTTAGCCAACATCCGGAGATCTTGATGTCGGATCAGAATTCTGTTAGTTCCATCAACTTTGGAAAGGTCATTTTGGTCTAGTGTATGATCAATGTAGGTTTTGAGGCTTTCGTCTGGAGTTGGTGCAATTAGGCGTTTTAGCCTTTATGTTTTCCTTAATGTTTGACTTCGTTCAACTTTCTTGGTAAATGCACTCGGAATCAAATTCCGTCAGCGCGGTTAGCTCCAAAAGTCTAGAACGACCTTCGGTTTGGTTATTGAGGCTTTCGGGATGACTTTGTGGCTTTTAGCATTTTGTTTGTCATTTCGTTGAAAGTATTGACTTTGGTCAACATTTTGACGAGGAAACCCCCGTTGGTTGTTTTGTCAATTTTGTTGAGTCTGAAATGTCATTTCCAAGCGAATAACATACTTGGTTTGCCCCAAAGAAATTTCGAACGAGTTCCAAACCCCACAGAGGATTTGGTGCCTTAGTGTTTTTGCTGATGCAGTGTTGCTGGTGTAGAACTGATTCCTTCATCGCGATCGCGGGCCTTTGGTCGCGTTCGTGTTAACTATCTTCCTTGACCTTCACGTTCGTGAGACTTGTGTCGCGATCGCGGAGGTTCACCTCCCTTTACCTTCGCGTTAACGGGCCTCTGGTCGTGTTTGCGAAGAGTCAGCTTTGCTGACATTCACTATGTCGGGGAGGCCTTCAAGATCGCGAATGGAAATTTAATGCCTGATAGTGTGTTTTAAAAGACGGGACAACAACTTAAAACCCCATTTCCAACTTGGTTTTTGGGGAATTTTGGGAGCAATTCTTTTCGGTTTGGGGTGAATCTTGTTGGAATGTGCCGGGAGCTATATGGGCTCGTTCTGGGGTGGTTAAATCTTCTGGTCCTCTTGGTAATTCCCACAAATTTCTCTTTATTTACCTATTTTGAACCCTTGAGCTAAATTAATGGGTGGGCTTGATTTGGCTTGATCAAAACTAGGTTTGTGCCCATTTTCGAGGCACCAGTTCCTTGAGTAGGTTAAGACTTTGTGACGGAGTCAATTTTGTGACTCTGTGTGCGGGTCCCACTTTTTCCTTTTGGGGTTTTCTTGCTCTTTGTTCTTTCCTTAAATGATTATTGCTTAGTAGTGATTGTTTTGGTATTTCCTTGGTGTTGTTGATAGCTTGGCACTGCTCTGAGGCTCTTCGAAAGGGCAAGGGGCTCGAGTAGTTGTTTGTGTGCAGTTCTCGGCCTTAAGGTAGGTTATGGCTCTTTTTTTTCTAGACTTGGCTGTCTTAGATTGTTTATAAATGAGTAGTATTGTATGACTTGGTTGAATTTTAGGATTATTTTATGTTTGATGATTATTTGATTTATGGCCATTGTTGGGATTGTTTAGGTAAATTTAGTCGGAAGCTTTCGTTTAAGTTGCCCTTATGTTGTTGACTAGTATCCCTAGAAATACTCGTAGGTGGTGTCAAACTTAGGCTTGTGGTGTGTTTTGATTATTTTTGATTGATTTGTGTGCCTTGATTAATCCTTAATTTTCAGTTGTGCTCTCGATGATTAAATAGTTTGGCCTAAGGCTGTGCGCTAGAAGCTGAAGTTCCAGGTTAGTACCTTGTGGTGTGATAGGTATTCTTCTCGGTTTGTGTGCTTTCCTTGACCTAGTTCTGATGATGTCAGGGAGGGTTTGTATTTTGGATGGATCTTTGATGGAAATTACTTGGTTTTAAAAAGGAAAGATTTGAACTTAATGAGTTGAAAGTCTTTTTGACCCGTTTGACTTAAAAGAGATAAAAAGCTTCTTTTACTTGAATTATTGAAATATTTTTGCTATTTCTGTTCTGATGAGCTCGAGGTATCATTCCGGGTGGACCATTGGCTTAGGCTGGGTTACAGTTTGGATTTATATTCATGATAAGCTCGGCGTGCCATCCCGGGTGGCCTGTGGATACATCTATCCGGGTTAAGGGCCTTCGATTAAGCTTGAGGTATCATTCCAGGGGGCTCGATGTTTCTTCCAGGCTTACAGGTTGCCCTACTTGGTTGTTGCACTGCATCATTGTGTGAGATGGGTTCTTGGTGCATTGAGCATTTTATGATTTATGTATAGCTCGTGACTTAACCTTTGATATTATTTGATTGTCTTCTATCTTATGTTGTTGCTCTTTAGATTCTTCCCTTGTTCTTTAGTTTCATCGTGCTATTTATTTATATTTGATCTTTTTGAGCTTGGTCGGCCTATGGTGTCTGCTGAGTACCTCGTGTTTTGATACTCATACTGCACTTTTGCACCTTTTTCTGATGCAGTTCCCAGTTCAAGCCACCCTCAGTGAGCGTTGGATCTTCCTCGGCTGTCACAGATTCGGATCGTGGTGAGCTCCTAGCATCTAGAGACTTGCTACTTTCCTTCTTTTGCACTAACTTATATGTAGTCTTTTGGAATAGTCAGTTCTTTTGTATTTATGACCTTCTGTACTTAGTAGCTTCTGTATAGGTGATACCAGGTCCGGGGATCGGTTCTTGTGTTAGTTTTGTCTTTTGTGTTCCTTTGGGCCTCTTTTGTATATTTGTATCACATTACTAATTTACGATATGGCCCATTCATTTATTTTGTTCCTCTCTCCGCTGTTTATTTTATTATATTGAGATTGTTGTTTTTCGCGAGCTTTATTTGGGCTTAGGCTTGTACACTAGGAGGGTTATAGTGGATGCCATCATGACTTGATTTTCGGGGTGTGACATATGCAAATGCTCGATGAGAAATGATAACAATCCACACAACAATACACCAATACAGATAATCTTTGCACAATATCAAGGGTGAGTCAATACAATGTTTGAACTATTCAAGGTACATCAATTATCACAATATCAGTAGGACCCTTCATGTCACAATTCCAACAAGATTCTTCTTTTACCCCATATTATCATTCCTAGAGCATATTCATCAGTTGACACTTCAAAAAAGTATGTGAAACCCTTCACCTCATCCAATTACTCCCAATAAAACAATGGCATACAAGGTTCAATACACTTAACAAAGAGTCAAGAGGTCCACTTGCCTCAAGAAAACAATCAATCAGCCCGACACTTGAGATTTACCTCCCTATTGGGTCTCCAAATCAACATAATCTAAACAAATATGGAATAACAATAAGAATTCGAGCCCAAAAACACCCATATCAAAGATTTTGAAAATTAGGGCCAAAATGACCCAAAAACCCATTCCTAAGAACGAGGGTTAAATATAGAAATTTGTATAAATTCATGTTACCCAATTTTTTTTTAACCCAATAGAGAATAAAACATCGAAAAATGAGTATCTTAAATCACAATTTTCCATAAACCATAAATTCTTGTAAAGACCTTCAAAGTTTAGAAGCAAAATCAATGATTAACCATCAAAATCAGAAATAATTAGTGGGTAAAATCGATGGGGAGTTAAAAATAGTTACCAATCAAAAAATCTCAAAAAATCACTTTGAAATCGCCTCTACCGAGCTCTCAATATTCAAAATTGGTGAAATAGGGCTGAAACCCCAACTTTTGAAAAACATTCTGCCCATGTAAAAATTGCTCATCACGATCGCGACCCCAAGGTAACGCAAATGTGATGAGTAAAATAGTCAACTCACTTATATTAACAATAACAATCACGACACAGGGCCACATGATCGCGATGATCTGGTCATTACTGCTACACGATCGCGACACCCTCCATGTGATCATGAAGCACAAGGCAATAACTCTATACAGTCGTGGTTGATCCCATGTGATCGTGACAAACATAAAAAGATCCCTAAGCAATCATGAGAGGGAGCCTTGAAATCGTGATGAACAAACAATAGGAATCATAACTCAGTAAATCAACAATACAATGCTCAACAACAAACCACCAAATGGACCCTCGAGATTTGTTCAAAACTCCGATAAAAACCAGGTATGCTACCCAATTAAACTCGATGTTCTAGATTCAATGGAACAATCGAAATATGGATCTAAGGTCTCCTTGACTTGAAACTTATGAAAGTCATAAGAGCTCACTTTATAGTCAAAAAGATTAAATTACCCTCAAAACCTCTGGAAATGAAATCAAGATCTCATCTAGGACTAAAATTATCCCCCAAATATAATGAAATTGTAGAAAATTCTATCCAAGCGTCGAATTCCATAGTTTGACCAAAGTCAACTCATTGACTAAATACACTTAAATTCCAACTCTAGGGTTCAAATCCATGAAACAACTCCAAAATAGAAAATGACAACACTTTCAGACGAAATTCCACATTCCAGAGCTGATGGAACTGACAAAATTCTATTTCGAGACTCAGAGCTTTGGTTGTTGCTAAAAACTATTTTAAACAACTTTAAATCTTCCAAAACTTAAAACTTCCAAGAACTACAACTTTTCAATTAAATTTCCAAACCAACATTGCAAACTGATCATAAATGACTCGGGGCAACTATCGGGGTAAAATGGTAATTTTCTATAAATATCCAAAAATGGCCTTCAGGGTCATTACAGTTCCATGAGAGAACCATATTTCCTTATTGCATTATATTTATCACATGTTGGCCCCTGAGTGGCTAGAATGTTATGTTTAGATGCTAGGATGGTTCTTATGTTGATTGATATTGCATGTTAAACACTGTAGATTATGTCTTAGAGGGTCCTTGAGTGGTTTGGATTACTTGAAAGGTGAGTTTAATCAGGTATGGGTTGTGTGTGATCATGTAGGACATGTTTCATATGTTTGTTCATGTCAGGTTTATGACCTGAAGTCTTGTTCTTAGTTGATTTACGTGACTTTGTGTGTTTGTTAAAGTGGTCTAGGATTTATTTGATCAATATAGGCTTGGTAAGCCTTAGGCTGGCATAATAGGTAGGATTTGGAAGCCTTAGGTTGGCATAAAGTTAGGCTTAGGAAGCCTTAGAGTTGTAAGATGGTCGAATGTTTAATGGTAGAGTTGGCGGTAGAATGAGGTTGGAAGTTGGGGTCTAAGTGTACTAGTTATGGGTATTATACATGGGATGGTAGCATGTGGATAAAGAATTGGAGTAGTGTAACCTTTATATTGCATGTTTTCTTCTGAATGTCTACTTTATATTATGTGGTATATTTTGACCGATCGGTGATGCCTACTAGTACATGTTGTTTGTACTGATACAACTTTCCCTATTCGACTTGAGATAGTCCGGTTGCATGATCAGTAATGTTTCTTGGATGAAGACGATGGCGATCTCCGACAACTGCTACTCTTTCTTTTCTCTTGGTGGAAGTTGTGTCTTATTTTTGTATATTCTGCTATCTTAGTAGTTCTTGTACCTATTTTAGACTAGTTCTTTGGAAGGGTTTTCGTTTATTTTTTCAAAAGTTTTCTATTAGAATTAAGGTTAAGAATGACTTTTTAAATATATTTTTAAGGCAATAAATCATGTTTCCTTTTACTTCCACATTTTCATTTTTATGTTGGGTTATAAGGGATCTCCTTCTAGGTGTTAGAGTAGGTGCTCGCGTAATGTGGTGGGATGAGTCATGACATTCAATTCTTCATATGCTTAATAAAAAATTGAGAGACAATTTTCAATTAATACTTTCAATACTTTTAGTAGCACCACCTTTTATAAAACCAACAGTGGTATCAATAACCTTATTATTCTTTTAGGATGTGTGAGTTCATCCAAATAACTATTTTCAATCCATTTTTCATCCATGTTTATTTTCAGCAGGTAATTGTAACTAAATATGTGTTAGAAAATGATTATTATTAATGAAGGCTGGAAGTTATTAAATAGAATTACATAGAAAATAAGATACCTCCAATATGAACTAAACTAAGGTAATCTAAATAGACTGTCACGACCCAATTTCCCAAGTCATGATGGCGATAGGCAAGCCAAACTCTATCCCGGAACTTAACAGTAATGGGACTAAGAGTGGAAAGTAGTCCAAAACAAGTGGAAGCATACAAATAAAGCACAACAAGAGAGTTGAAGCGAAACCAACCCAAAATGATATATACAATACCTCCCAAAATATGAAAGTAACATGTACAGAACTGCTAACCAGAATACAAGTCCCAAAAGTGGACCACAGAAATAACTATCTCGAAAACAAAAGACAAGCCAAAATATATATACAAAAGGAGATAGGTAATCCTAGAACGCCTTATGCTCACCCTAGTCTCCTGAAAAGACAGCTCCAGGCCCGACCTCAACGCTGATAACTGGTGCTCGGACCTGCATCACGAAAACAGATGCAGAGTGTAGCATGAGTACCAAAACAATAGGTACCCAGTAGACATCTTAGGCCGACTGAGCAAGAAAGGTAAAAACAGGCAGACAAGATAGAATCAACAACAACAGAGGTCAACAGAATGGAAACAGGAAAGCGAAAAGTGAACTGTGTATGGCTAAACTATACCCAGCTGGGCCACCCATAAGACCCGCAGGGCAAACTCGTGCGCAAGTTGAAATAAAGCCCGAACAGACCCCCATAAGCTCGACAGGTACACAGAAGAGTTATATCACAGAACGAAAAGAGATCCATAATCAGAAGCTGTAACACCTGTGGGTCCCAGACCCAACAATATAATACCTGGGCCCCGCCCAATCATCAGTCACGAACTGGAAATACCGTACTCTAACCGGGTAACATCAGTCTCGAGCTGGAACAATGTCTGGGCCCCGCCCAATCATCAGTCACGAGCTGGAAATACTGGACTCTAATCAAAAACATCAGTCTCAGACTAGAAATAATATCTCTAGCTCTACGGTCTCGAGCTGGAAAAAATGGACTCTAACCATATAACATTAGTCTCGAACGGTAGCAAATCAGTCTATGCTCAACAGTCTGGCACTGGAAATACTGATTCCAATCGGGTAACGTCAACTACGGGCTTGGACTAGTAGCCTACGCTCCATGGACTCGCACTGGAAATATCGGGCTGCGATCGTATAACGTCAGCTTCGGACCGGAGCTAGTAGCCTACCCCCGATAGCCTAGCAATGGGAATACGGATGCTAACCGCGTAACCTCAGTCTCGTACTGGAGCTAACAACCTCAAACCAGATAAAGCCACTACGAACAACATAATGCAAGAATAAACACCACGGGCCGCCGCCCTACAAGGATATCAACGAAGGCTTCCAGCCTAACATAATTCGACAGTCAATCTGCTCAAAGCAATATCTTCCGGCAGCATCCCACGCTCTCAGAAACAGAGGGGAAAGAATCAGAAGATCTGAAGGCCACGAGAACGCCTAATTTAAGGCTCACACTATCATACCCAAGTCTTCTATATCAGTCTACAAGGATCTAGTTCATCCGAGTCGACGTCGAATACATACTCAAGTCAACCAGGTACATGGGACTATGTCAACAATATAACAGCCTATTCTAAGGAAGAATCACAACAATCAGCCAATCACGGAGTGAAAGAACCAGGTCCCACTCATGCAACATCAGATAACCACAACATATAGACCCCAACAAAAAGACCAACAATCCAAGCAAACAACCCAATCTACCGCATGATCCTAGCCCATAACAACCCAACAATAAACTATTAAATAGGAAATCAGATAAGCAGGGAAACAATACTAGCTAGCTACCCCAGATTCTCAAATATCAACCAGTAATTACACATTCAAGCTCAATCTAGAAGGAAGAGAAGCCGTAACCTACCAAAAAGCTGATCACAAGCGCTCCAAGTCACTCAACCAGAGATGTTCCCTTCCGAACGGCCTCAGACTGCTGCCACGCTATCAAAAATAGACACTAAAATACGGTCGTTTAGACACTAAAATCAATAAATTCGGAGACAGACTAATTTATGAGCGAAATTAGGCAAAGTGGGACCCACTCTGGATTTTCCAGAATTGACTCCGTGAAAAGGTCCCAAATCCTTCTACAAACACGAATCCCAAAATGGATCGCACATTAGGGGTCGGATCCGCTCCTAACAGCCCACAACAACAATTCACAAAACTTAACAAAATAGGCCAACAAATAACTTACCCTTGATTTCATGGAAAACGAGGAACACCCAATGAACCCCAACCTAAAACCCATGACGCCAACGAGAATCCGAGCACCTGGGACTTTGAGTCATCGAAAATCGACCACCGAGGAGACTTTTATGAAGGTTTGAAGCTCTCCAAAATAGGAGCTTCGACCTCATTAAATAGACACTACCAAGCCCCTCTTCTCCGTGAATGCAGAGGTGAGCCAGCCAGTGCTCCGCGAATGCGGAGAACAACTTCTCCCCTCACCCAACAAACCTCCACGAATGCGGAGCATAAGAAACCTCTCACTAAACAGGCCTCTGCGAACGCGGAGCTCAGGGACCCAAACCTCCGCGAATGCGGCCTTCCGCCCATGAACGCGGAGTAGACTCTCCCACACCTCCGCGAATGCAAATCCTATCCCGCGAACGCGGAGAGTAAATGAGTTTGCAGTTTTGACAGCTGCACCAGCTAAGTTTTGGACAATTCCAAAACTCCGATGGGGTTCTCGAGATTCGTTAGAAACCCCGTGCACACAAATGAAATATGCTACCCCCTCGAATTCGACATTCCATACTCAATGTTACAGTTAAAATTTCCATACGAGGTCGTTTCGACAAAAAGTGGGTCCCACACCCAATGAGCCATTTAGCCAACTTCTACCGGAGGTCTCAAAATCAGATCGAAAGCTCTCAGTAATTCTTGAAGGGTCGTTCTAGGCCAAACTCGGCATTCTGGAACTAACCGTGCTATCAGAATCTTCATCTGAGTGCATTTTCCAAGAATATTGACCGAAGTCAACCTTAAACCAAATTTCAAAGACTAAAGGGCTAACTGACCCTAAATCACAACGGAAACCCCGGGGCTCGGGCAAACTATGCTCCTAGCCTAATTTGGCCGCTCCAGAGCTGATGAAGCCGTCATAATTCCCATATGAGGTCGTTTACCTGAAGTTATGACCGAAATCACCTTTTCAAGGTTCAAAAGCTCCAAAATAGAAAAATAGGCAAAAAGCCCAAACGAATGACAAAGCGACAAAACAGTCAGTGCCAACAAGTCATAAATGACTTGGGGTCGCTACAGGAATGCTCTAAATGACAGAAAGAAGGCATTAACACAGAAATGACCTGGAGGGTCATTACAATATCCACTACTAAAAGGTCTTTCGTCCGCAAATGTAAGGATCAAGAAGTACTTGAGGGCTCAAATAAGGTGGGGAACTGCTCCCGCATATCCCGCTCGATTTCCCAGGTAGCCTCCACAACTGGACGATGCCTCCAATGGACCTTAACCACAGGAATGACTCTTGACCTCACCTGCCTCACATCTCTGGCCAAAATAGCAACTGACTCCTCTGTATAAGTCTAGTGATTGTCCAACTCAACGGCATCATACTGGAACACATGAGACTCAGCTGGAACATATCGGCGTAGCATTGAGACATGGAAAACTGGATGAACGACTGGGAATGCTAGAGGTAAAGCTAACTCATAAGCCACCTCGCCAATTGCCCTCAAAATCTCAAAAGGCCCGATATACTTGGGGTTGAGCTTGCCCCGCCTCCCAAATCTCATCACAGCCTTCATGGGCGATACTCGGAGGAATACTCTGTCACCCACGGCAAAACTCAACGGTCGGCGCCTGCGGTCTGCATAACTCCGCTGTCTAATCTGAGCTTTCCTGAGCCTGTGCTGAATCAACCTCACATGCTCCAAGGACACCTGAAACAGATCTGTACCATGCGGCATAGGCTCCATAGACTTAAACCAACCGACTGGAGTGCGACAACACCTACTATATAGGGCCTCAAACGGGGCCATCTGGATGCTGGAATGGTAGCTGTTGTTGTACGCAAACTCTGCCAAGGATAAGAAGTGGTCCCACTGACCCTCAAAGTCTATAAAACAGGCCCGCAACATATCCTCAAGAACCTGAATAGTGCGCTCTGACTGGACATCAGTTTGCGGGTGAAATGCTATGCTAAGATTCACACGGGTGCCCAGCTCCCCCTAGAATGCTCTGTAAAAATTGGAAGTGAACTGTGGGCCCCGATCTGAGATGATAGAAACAGGCACACCATGAAGACGGACTAACTCCCAGATGTAGATACGGGCCAACTTCTCAGCATGGGATGTATGAACAGGGATAAAGTGTGCTGACTTGGTTAATCGATCCACGATGACCCAGATATTGTCAACACCCCTAGGAGTCCGTGGCAACCTAACAATGAAGTCCATGGTGATACGCTCCCACTTCCACTCAGGAATGGGCAATCTCTGCAACTCTCCACCAGGCCTCATATGCTCGGCCTTCACCTGCTGGCAACAAAAACAATGGGACACATAGTATGAGATGTCCCTCCTAATACTGCTCCACCAGTAATGCTGCCTCAAATCATGGTACATCTTAGTCATGCCTGAATAAATAGAGTATCTGGAATCATGGGCCTCGCTAAGGATCAGCTGGATCAAATCACTAACTCTGGGAACACACAATCGGCCAGCAAACCTCAAAACCTCATCTGAATCTAAGGAAGCCTGATCGGCATCACTTGCCAACACACTATCTCTGAGTGCTACCAAAGACTCATCCTCAAAGTGAAGTCTACAGATCTGATCAAGCCGAGATAACTGAACCCCAACATATGCTAATACCTTGGTGGAATCTGAAACATCCAGTCTGATCATCTGATTGGCTAAGGAATGAATGTCCAAAGCCAATGGTAGCTCCGAAACAGAAAGGAAGGCTAGACTACCCATACTCACTGCCTTTCAACTCAAGGCGTCCGCTACTACATTTACCTTGCCCAAATGGTAGAGAATAAATAGAGAGATCATAGTCCTTCAGGAGCTCAATCCACCAATGCTGCCTCGAATTAAGGTCCCTCTGAGTCATGATGTACTGAAGGCTCCTATGATCAGTGCATATCTCACAATGAACTCCATATAAGTAATGCCTCTAGATCTTAAGCGCAAAAATTACCGCCGCCAACTCCAAGTCATGAGTGGGGTAGTTGCGCTCGTGTAGCTTAAGCTGTCTCAATGCATAAGCAATAACCCGGCCTTGCTGCATCAGAACACACCCCAAACCAATACCGGATGCGTCATAATAGATCGTGAAGCCCTCGCCCTCAACTGGAAGAGTCAATACATGAGCGGTGGTAAGAAACTCCTTGAGCCTTAGAAAACTCCTCTCACACTCCTCCACCACACAAAAGGAACATCCTGGAGAGTAAACCGAGTCAAAGGCACCGCCAAAGTGGAGAAATCCTCCACAAAGCGTCTGTAGTACCCTGCCAATCCGATGAAGCTCCGAATCTCAGTCACATATGTGGGCCTAGCGCAACTACGGATAGCCTCAATCTTCACCGGATCCACCATAATGGCATCCTTAGATACCATGTGCCCCAAGAATGCTACAAACTCAAGCCAAAACTCGCACTTTGAGAACTTGGCATAAAACCGATGATCTCTCAAAGTATGGAGCACTATCCTCAAATGGTGCTCATGCTCACGATGGCTCCGTGAGTATACCAAGATGTCATCAATGAAGGCTATGACAAAGGAATTCAAATACTGCCTGAATACTTGAGTCATCAAATCCATAAAGGCAGCAAGGGCATTAGTCAACCCAAAAAACATAACCAGGAACTCATAATGGCCATAGCGAGTCCTAAATGCAGTCTTAGGGATGTCCGCTGCTCTAATCCTCAGCTGATGATAACCAGATCTCTAGTCGATCTTAAAAAACACGGCAGCACCCTGAGCTGGTCGAATATATCATCAATACGAGGCATAGGATAATGGTTCTTTACCGTCACCTTATTCAACTGCCTATAATCGATCCACATCCGCATGGTGTCGTCCTTCTTCTTCACAAACAGGACTGGGGCACCCCAAGGCGATACACTAGGTCTGATGAACCCTCTACTCAAGAGATCCTGAAGCTGATCAATGAGCTCCCTGAGCTCTGTAGGTGCCATGCGGTACGGTGGGATGGAAATGGGACGAGTACCCGGCTCCTGGTCTATGCCAAAGTCAGTGTCCAGATCTGGGGGTAGGTCAGGAAGGTCGACAGGAAACACATCTGCAAACTCTCGGACAACAAGCACTGAATCAACTGTAGTGCCCTCCCTACTCACATCTCTGACATAAGCCAAGTAATCCAAGCATCCGTTGTCCACCAGCCTCTGGGCCCGAATACAAGAAATCACCTTAATAGGTGTGCGATTGCAAGAACTCTGCTACACCACTAGCGGGATACCAGGAATGGCTAAAGTCACGGTCTTGGCATAATAGTCCAAGACAGCCCGGTGAGGAGATAGCCAATCCATACCAAGAATCACATCAAAGTCTACCATACCCAGCACAATAAGATCAATCAGAGTGTTCTACCCCCGAATGGTCACCACACAAGACCTGCAAACCTGATCCACTACTAAAGAATCCCCTATTGGGGTCGAAACACACAATGAAACCGATAAGGGCTCAGGACTCACTCCCAAACGAGGCACACATAAATCAGACACATAAGAATAGGTAGAACCTGGATCAAACAAGGCTGAAGCAGGCTGATGGCATAAAAGAACTGTACCTGTGATCACATCATCTGACGCCTCGGCCTCTGCTCTAGCTGGAGCTGCATAAAAGTGGCCCTGAGTGCCTCTACCCAGCGCATCTACTATGCCACCAGTCCTGCCTCCCCTAGGGCCTCCCCGAGAGCCCTGCTGCTGGCCCCCTTCTCTAGCTGGAGGTGCTACTGCTGACACCAGCCTCGCTGCTTGAGGGGCTGGTAAAGCTGATCTAGATGAAGGGCACTCACTGGCCCAATGACCCAGCTTCCCAAAGGTGAAGCAACCCTGGGAAGACCTGCTAACTGCTGGAGGTCGGCCACCCCGACCTAATACAACTATCTGAAACCCGCCTCAGACCGGCACTACAACCGCTCTGATGAAGCTGATCTCCCTTTGAGGTCTGCAATACTGCCTGAAACGGGAGACTGGACTGCCCTAGCTATAACCCTTGGTAACCCCAACCTCGGGTATCCCTCGACCTGCGACGGGTCCCACTGAAGCTATCATCTGATCTGGGCCTCTTGTTGTTGCCCCCGTGGGCCTCACGATGAAGATGCTCAATGGTACGGGCATGGTCTACCACCTCTAAAAAGGAACAACCCTCTGCCAACAATGACTGCGACTCAATCATCAGCTGCAGTCTCAACCCCCTGACGAAGCATCGGACCCGCTCCTCCTCTGTAGGTAGAATAGTGGTAGCATGACGAGACAACTCCAAAAATCTGGTCTCGTACTCAGTCACTGTCATGGAGCCCTGCTCCAATCTTGAGAACTCATCACGAAGGCGATCCCTGATGCTCCGTGGAATAAACTTGGCCAGAAAAGCCACGAAAAACTTCTCCCATGATACTGGTGGTGCTCTGGATGGCCTGGTCCCAATGAACGAAGGCCACCACTGTTTGGATGGTCCGTCTAGCTGATAAGCTGTGAAGTCAGATCCTCTGGACTCCACTAAACCCAAGGTCTGCAACATTTCACGGCAAGTAGTCAAGAACTCATGGGCATCCTCCCCCGCAACCCCTGAGAACCTCGGCGATGATAGTCTAAGAAACACCCCGAGCATCTTCTACTCTCGCAGAGGCATAATCCTGTCCAACAGGTCTAGCTGAACCACGGCTGGAGCTGGTGGCTGAAGAACCTCTGGTGCCACTACTGCAGGCTGGTCCTGCTGTGCCTAAACAGGCTCTAGGACTGGTGCTGGGGCCGGCTGTTGCTGTATACTCCTGATAGCAGCGAGAATATGGGCAAGCATGCCCTGAAGATCAGGAGCCACAGTTGGTGCTGGTGGTGGCTGGGCTGGTCCCGGCCCCAACGACTGAGGAGGAATCTGCTCTGCTCGAGGCCCCGGCTCCGGCTCCGGCTCCGGCTTCGGCTTCAGAGTGCTCTCTGTCTCTCTCGGCCTGGTGCCGCAGCACCATGTCGACCTGCTCTACGCGTACGAACCATCCCTGTAACAGAACGGAACAAGTGAGATTTCAAGAAACCAACTGGACTTCCACGCATGAAAAAGATACAAAGTAAGAAAACATCCTAAGGACATCTTGTAGCCTCATGAAGATAAGTCACGGACGTCTCCGCACCGATCCTCAAGACTCTACTAGATGTTAGTTCTGTACAAGTGAGACGAACGAACCTAGGCTCTGATACCAATTTTTCACGACCCGATTTCTCAAGTCATGATGGTGCCTACAACCCACCGGTAGGCAAGCCAAACTCTATCCTGGAACTTAACAGTAATGGGACTAAGAGTGGAAACTAGTCCAAAACAAGCAGAAGCATACAAATAAAACCCAACAAGAGAGCTGAAACGAAAACAACCCAAAATGATATATACAATACCTCCCAAAATCTTAAAGTCACATGTAAAGAACTGCTAACCAGAATACATGTCCCAAAAGTGGACCATAGAAACAACTATCTCGAAAACAAAAGACAAGCCAAAATATATATACAGAAGGAGACAGGTAATCCCAAAACGCCATGTGCTCACCCTAGTCTCCTGAAAAGACAGCTCGAGGCCTGACCTCAATGTTGATAACTGGTGTTCAGACCTGCATCACGAAAATAGATGCAGAGTGTAGCATGAGTACCAAAACAACAAGTACCCAATAGGCATCTTAGGCCGACTGAGCAAGAAAGGTAAAAACAGGAAGACAAGATAGAATCAACAACAACAGAGGTCAACTAAACGGAAACAGGAAAGCGAAAAGTAAACTGAGTATGGCTAAACTAAACCCAGCTGGACCCCCCATAATACCCGCTGGGCATACTCGTGCGCAAGTTGAAATAAAACCCGAACGGATCCCCATAAGCTCGATAGGTACACAGAAGAGTTATATCACAGAACAAAAAGAGATCCATCATCAGAAGCCGTAACATCTGTAGGTCCCGGACCCAATAATATAATACCTGGGCCCCGCCCAATCATCAGTCATGAACTGGAAATACCGTACTCTAATCGGGTAACGTCAGTCTCGAGCTGGAACAATGTCTGGCCCCCGCCCAATCATCAGTCAGGATCTGGAAATGCCAGACTCTAACCAGAAACGTCAGTCTCGGACCAGAAATAATATCTCTCGCTCTACAGTCTGGAGCTGGAAATAACGGACTCTAACCGTATAACATCAGTCTCGAACAGTAGCAAATCAGTCTCGAACATTAGCAAATCAGTCTATTCTCAACAGTCTGGCACTGGAAATATCGGTTCCAATCGGGTAATGTCAATTGTACGCTGGGACTAGTAGCCTACGCTCCACGGACTCGCACTGAAAATATCAGGCTGCAATCGTATAACGTCAGCTACGAATCGGAGCTAGTAGCCTACCCCCGACAGCCTAGCACTGGGAATACCGGATGCTAACTGCGTAACCTCAGTTTCGTGCTGGAGCTAACAACCTCAAACCAGATAAAGCCACTACGAACAACATAATGCAAGAATAAACACCACGGGCCGCCGCCCTACAAGGATATCAACGAAGGCTTCCAGCCTAACACAATTCGACCGTCAATCAGCTCAAAGCAATATCTTCCGGCAGCATCCCACGCTCTCAGAAACATAGGGAAACGAATCAGAAGATCTGAAGGCCACGAGAACGCCTAATTTAAGGCTCACACTATCATACCCAAGTCTTCTATATCAGTCTACAAGGATCTAGTTCATCCGAGTCGACGTCGAATACATACTCAAGCCAACCAGGTACATGGGACTATGTCAACAATATAATAGCCTATTCTAAGGAAGAATCACAACAATCAGCCAATCACGGAGTGAAAGAACCAGGTCCCACTCATGCAACATCAGATAACCACCAAACATATAGTCCCCAACAAAAATACCAACAATCCAAGTAAACAACCCAATCTACCGCATGATACTAGCCCATAACAACCCAATAATAAACTATAAAATAGGAAATCAGATAAGCAGGGAAACAATACTAGCTAGCTACCCCAGATTCTCAAATATCAACCAGTAATTACACATTCAAGCTCAATCTAGAAGGAAGAGAAGCTGTAACCTACCAAAAAGCTGATCACAAGCGCTCCAAGTCACTCAATCGGAGATGTTCCCTTCTGAACGGCCTCAGACTGCTGCCACGCTATCAAAAATAGAATCACAGCGTCAATACGGTCATTTAGACACTAAAATCAATAAATTCGGAGATAGACTAATTTATGAGCAAAATTAGGCAAAGTGGGACCCACTCCGGATTTTCCAGAATTGACTCCGTGAAAAGGTCCCAAATCCTTCTCTAAACACGAATCCCAAAATGGATCGCCAATTAGGGGTCGGATCCGCTCCTAACAGCCCACAACAACAATTCACAAAACTTAACAAAATAGGCCAACAAATAACTTACCCTTGATTTCATGGAAAAAGAGGAACACCCAACGAACCCCAACCTAAAACCCATGAAGCCAACGAGAATCCGAGCACCTGGGACTTTGAGTCATCGAAAACCGACCACCGAGGAGACTTTTATGAAGGTTTGAAGCTCTCCAAAATGGGAGCTTCGACCTCATTAAATAGACACTGCCAGATCCCTCTTGTCCGCGAAGGCGGTCAACGCTCCGCGAACACGGTGGTGAGCCAGCCAGTGCTCCGTGAACGCGGCCCCAGGCCAGGGAATGTGGAGAACAACTTCTCCCCTCACCCAACAGACCTCCGCGAACGCAGATAACCCTCCGCGAACGCAGATAACCCTCCGCGAACGCGGAGCACAAGAAACCTCTCACAAAACAGGCCTCCGCGAACGCGGAGACTGCTCCACAAATGCGGAGTTCAAGGACCCAGACCTCCGCGAACGAGGAGTAGATTCTCCCACACCTCTACGAACGCAGAATCTATCCCGCGAACGTGGAGAGTAAATGAGTCTGCAGTTTTGACAGCTGCCCCAGCTCGGGATTTGTTCGGAACCTCGTGCATGCAAACGAAATGGGCTACCCCCTCGAATTTGACATTCTGAACTCAATGACGCAGTCAAAATTTCCATACGAGGTCGTTTCGACAAAAAGTGGGTCCCAGATCCAATGAGTCATTTTAGCCAACTTCTATCGGAGGTCTCAAAATCAGATCGAAAGCTCCGATAATTCTCGAAGGGTCATTCTAGACCAAAATCGGCATTCCAAAACTAACCGCGCTATCGAAATATTCATCTAAGTGCGTTTTCCAAGAATGTTGACCGAAGTCAACCTTAAACCAATTTTCAAAGAATAAAGAGCTAACTGGCCCCAAAATCACACCAGAAACCCCGAGACTCGGGCAAACCATGCTCCTATCCTAATTTGGCCGCTCCAGAGCTGATGGAACCGTCAAAATTCCCATATGAGGTCATTTACCTGAAGTTATGACCGAAATCACCTTTTCAAAGTTCAAAAGCTCCAAAACAGAAAAATAGGCATAAAACCCAAACGAATGACCAGGCTACTGAATAGTCAGTGCCAGCAAGTCATAAATGACTTGGGGTCGCTACAAGAACGCTCTAAATGACAGAAAGAAGGCATTAACACAGAAATGACCTGGAGGGTCATTACATAGACAATGACTTCTGAAATAACTAATAAATTGTCCTAAATAAATGGGGACCGCTCAAACACTAATAATACTAATCCTATAACTAACAACTAAACTAACTTGTGATGTTTTAATACGCCCCCTCAAATTAGGCGATGGGTTACTAAGCCTAACTTGTACAAATTATTCTCAAATTGAGGTTTAGGCAGTGCCTTGGGAAAAGTTTCGGCTATTTGATTGACACCATAAACATGAAATACACGAACCCTTTTGATGTCGACATGGTGGAAAACAAAGTAAAAGTCCACTGCAACATGCTTCACGCGACTATGGAGGACAAGATTCTTGCTCAGTAATGTGGCTATAAGACTATCATAATAGATTGTGTGTAAATGATGTACTCAAAATTGCATCTCATTTAGGAGATTGGTGATCCACAAGGTTTCAGGAAGGGTATTAGCCACCGCCCTGTAGTCAAACTCAGTGGAGGAGCATGGGAAAAATATTTAGCTTCTTTGAAGACCAGTTAATCAAATTGTGACCAAGAAACAAGATGTAACTAGATGTAGAAACTCTGTCAGTGATATCTCCACCCCAATTCGCATTAGATTACACATGTAGGTTGAAGTAATTAACAGGAGTAACACATAGGCCAAGTTGAATTGTACCACACAGAAATAGAAGAACATGCTTCACAACTTTCCAGTGCAGGTCTGATGGTGCTTGCATGAATTGAGACACCTTGTTGACCACATAAGCCATGTATAGTCTCATTTCAATGCCCCACAAATTTTCACCAATGAAAACTATCTAAATTTTTTAGTGATAATGAAATTATATTTTAAAATATATGATTTATGAAATATTGTAATGGAAGAACAAGCCTTACAAACACTTCTTACAAATCCTATTATTGTCTAAATTAAAGTACTTCCAAAAGGGATTTCAAGCCAAATCATATTATTGAGGATTTTTTTAAAATACAAAACCAAAATAAGAAGAGAAAGATCAACATAAAAAATGCGCGAGTTAAAAAACACCAAAAAATTCAGGTTCAACCACCTTAGCAGAAATTGAGGAGTTTCATGTTTTTAAATTGCAACTAGTTTTGGGTACGTGCGTTGCATGTGAGTCTTATATATATATATAACAAATTCATGTAGTGAGTAATAGAAAATATAATTGTGAAATACTACTAAAAATATTGACATTAGCTATGAACTCAGTGTTAGTATGTAACCATTTCGCTCATAGATAATAGAAATTCGTTGCAAATTTGTCGCTAAATAGGATTAACTGTGAATTTTGTTGTTTAGCTACAAAATTTGTTTGTCGTTAAATCTAATTTTTTTAGTTGTGAAAATTACAAATTCATTTTGTGAAATAGTCTAGGTTTTTCATGAATTATTATTGGTAGGTTGTTTGATTAGTATATTATTAGTGTGTAGATGAGTCAATGTCATGTAAACTTGAAAAATGAAATAATTTAGGCTTGTACAATATGTAAAGAGTTTATTATTTATGTTATTAGGGGCATCTATGTGGTATGAGTGTATCGTACCTAAGCTTGTCAAGGATAAATTACACTTGTCAATAACTAAATGTGACTCAAGGTTTCAATGTAAAGATATGACACATGGGCCTAACTTAACCCCAAAAGCTAGCTCATGAGGGGAGGGTTGCCCATGTTCATATAAGGAGACCACCAGTCCATTCCCCAACCAATGTGAGACTTTTACCCACTCTAACACCCTCCTTCACGCCCAGGCCTGAATGGAGCGTGGATCGAGAGCCCAAATGGGGATGGACCTGGCTCTGATACCATGTAAAAATATGACACCTGGGCCTAACTCAACCCTAAAGCTAGCTCATGAGGAGAGGTTTACGCAAATTCATATAAGGAGACCACCAGTCCATCTCCAGTGAGTGTTGAACTTTTATCCACTCTAACACTCACCCCTTCACGCCCTTGAAATTGAAACATGCAACTATCTAAAGAATGCAAAAATTCCTACATTTCAAAAGAGGTATACTAATATGTAGTAGCAGTATAGTATTCGTTTCTCCCTTTTTCAATTTTTTTGTTCTTCTTTGGTTTATTTTTGTTTACCTTAATTTAGATACTTAAAAGGAAAATTTGTAATTTGCACTCTTTTTGAAAAAAATCAAATAGTCATATAAGTGTGATATTCATTTGAACAGATTAAGCAAAAATAAAAAAAAGTAATATTGATCAACATAATATTTTAGTGCATTTACAATTTTAAAATTATTAATTATTATAACAGAATCAATGCTTTGCAAGAAAAAAAGGAAAAAATTGATAAGAAGTGAAGGATTTTATCCGCCTCAATATATATTATTTGTTTCGCAGATTGTTGGTCTAGTCAAACACTTTTATCTAATACCTTTTTGGTATCCTATCACTTGATTCTGATCTTAATTTCTTTACTTTACTCATATTTATTCGTCTACTTTCGTTCATTGCAAGATCTAATTTTATTTTCTATTTTCTCTCTCTTACATACTCCGTTCTTTGATGCGTTTATTTTCTTCAATTGTAAAAAATGTAATAAAATCAAACTAACGGCTCTCCCTCACCTCATTTGCCAAAATTTTGCTTCATCATTTTCTAACACCTCCATAACCCTCTACCATCATCACTCTTGCTTCATCTCATGTAAGCCATTTTATTGGAGCTTGGAAAATTCTCTTTTTTCTCCATCACCAAGATTTGTTTTGAATTTTTTTTATAAATCATTAACTATACTTCTAGTCATAATATGTTCATTGATGGATGATAATGTGAAAACCTTTATATAATTTGAGAGAATACAAAGTAAATTAGTTCTTTCAAAGAGTTTAGTAAGCAAAAACCCACATAAATGATCATTATAATGTAATCAAAATGCCACATTCATTATATAATAAATTCATAAGAAATGGTGCATTTTCATATGTCCATTATTGAGAACACAATAATTAAGATATACTAATTAGAGTTTTTATTTTATAAATAGAGGAAAGGTCAATATATATATATATATATATATATGAGATGACATGACAACTTTCTGAACCGGTTTTGCACCTGACAAAGTGAACTAGGTTCACAATTCAGTAGCAGAACCATCGCAGGAACTGAGAAAACCTTATTAAAGGTGAAGACTCCTAAATATAGAAAAGAATTGCTATATATATGATGACATGACAACTTTCTGAACCTGTTTTGATAATGACAAAGTGAACCTGACAAAGTGAACCAGGTTCACAATTCAATAGTAGAACCAATGCAAGAACTGAGAAAACCTTATTAAAAGGTGAAGACTCCTAAATAAAGAAAAGAAATGCAGAAGACTCCTTATAATTAGGAAAAGAAAGCTAGTTAAGTTAAAAACAACTATTTTCTTTGTAGGTTTCAACTAGAGTTTAATCCACCCTTATAAAAGAATCATTGACACAAAGAAGCATAGCTTTTGCATATTCATAAATCGAAAATATTTTGTAGCAAGAGCACGTAACAGAAGAAAGAAGAACTATAGTTAGGTTATCTTTCTAAAGCTTAGTTTGTGTTATTTCAACTTAGAAGCATTGCTTAGGAATAATTGTTCTAAGTATGAAAGGAAGTTTGTGAGGTTTTGTAACATGAAGTGGATTTGACTTCTTAGAGAGTAGAGTATACAATTATAGTTAATCGTTCTACAGTTTGAGTGAACTGTTGAATGAGTTTGTGAGGTTTTGTAACAAGAAGGGAGTTTGGCTTTTTGGAGAGTAGAGTATATGATTATAGTTAATCGTTGGACAGTTTGATTGAACTGTTGAGATGAGGTACTAGAGTTAGTCCCTTTGATTATAGAGTTGTAATCTAAAGTTTCTCTTTGAAGCTAGTGAAGTTAGATGAAATCCTATGAGGTGTTGGTTGTTCTTTTTCTTCCATTGAGCAAGGAGGTTTTCCACGATAAGTCTCTATTCAGTTTGTTACTATTTATTTCTTGTATTTCAAAAAGATATATATATATATCAGTGCTTTAAAAGGCAAGGATGTGAGGCGAGACGCTTTATGCTGTATGAGGCAAGGCGTAAGCCTCGAGACATGGGGCGTATGTTTCATGGATCTACGGGGCATAGTCTCATATATATATATATATATATTCAATTTTATAATTTTATTACTAAGAAAATAAGTAAAAGTAAAACTTTTAATGGTTTTATAAATAAATTTTAATAAATAACCTATAATATATAGAAAAAATATTATGATTTTTAATTGAAAAAGATATTAATAACCAATAATGAAGAAAAAAGTATTATAATTACTATTTGAGAAATATTATTACACCAATAATAAAAAATATGATTTAAAGTAAAAAAGGTTTAAACACCAAAAAGAAAAATAATTAACGCCCAGGGCTTACGCTTTTACGCTCGGAGCTTAAGCTTTTACGCTCGGAGCTTACGCCCCAAATTCTAGAACTTATGCCCTATGGATCTACGTCTTTAATTTGCACCCAGAGCATTTTTGGTAAGCCCCACCTGGACACTGCCCCCAAAACCGTTTCTGAAAACGCTAATATATATATATATATATTAGCTTTTGTTTATATTTTTGCTCTTCATCTTACAACATCAAATCTTCGTTTTGAATCTCTTTACATGGTATCTTGTGCATTCTTATAAATACAATTCACTCACATTTAATCTAAATATCATTTCAAAAAACACATAGATTGTTTTACCTCAACATAACTTCAATAAAATAAAACAAAAATAAATACTTAAAAATGATATATTACAAAATAAATACTAACAAAAAAACGAGTCTTACCGGTTTGGCCATGAAAATTATTCACTTTTTTCCAAAAAAAAATCACTTTATTTGAAAATCACCGTTTGACCATGAAAATTTCCAAAACCACTTGAAGTTATATTTGGAATTTGGAGAACACCCAAAACTTTATTTTCACTCTCGTTATGTGTTTTTCTAAAAATAACCCCATTAAATTATGTTTCATGTTTAAATCATATTTCATGTTTTTTATGAGAAGTTCATGCAAATAACCAACTAATATTTAAAAAAACAATAGCCAAACACAACTGGATCTTCAACTTCAGCTTCAAAAATTTTTAAAAATTGATTTTTTTTGTAATAATATGTAGTGACTTATGAACAGGATTTAATCGATGACATTATCTGACTATCTATTTTTAGATATTACTCTTTTAGAGCTAATTTGATTGTATGTTTGAGATAAGTTAGTTGAGTAGAGTGATTTTGCTAGTTTTTAAAAATTTCAAATTATAAACCATATTTTAAAAAAGTACATTGAAATTCTAAATATTTTTTGCGAAAAGTATGGTTAAACAAAACTTCAACTTCAACGTTGAATGTTTCAAAAAAAGTTAACATTGTTTTGGTTTTAATGGCCAAACGCATATCTTCAAGCTAAACTAGAAGAGTTTACGAACCTGTAAAACACAATGCATGTAAAGAGTCACAAGAAAATTATTTATTAAATAAAAAGCAAAAAAGCTTTACAATGATTATGGCGAAAGCTCTATACAAGAACATTGAATACAACTTCTCAGTTATTTGCAAACTACATGTCTCGATCTAAAATCTAGGTTGACGACACTTTCACTTATCCCCCCTTGTTAGGTAAGCAACCCCTTCACAAGGACAATAGTCTAAATTTCATAATCTTTCATAAACATGCATCAGTACAGAAAATAACCACCCCAAGATGCAGTGTCACGTGCAAAAGAGCTTTCTAATATTAGAAAATACCAAGTCTAGTATTATAATGACCCTTGAGGACATTTTTGTATTTTTGTGCATTTTTACTATTTTTCCCTTTCCCGTAGCTTCCTTATAGCTTTTGTGTGATGTTGGGCTGGGTGGCATGCTTTCCGAGGTGGTCGTGTGAGTTTTGAGTTGGTTTTGAGCTGTTTTGAAAATCATCTTGAGAAGAATCAGGAGGATTTGTAAACCAATCTCTACTCGCAATAAAAGAGACAAACAAATATGACTTTCTTGCACAAATGTCAATCACTGAATCTGATGATAAAGGGAATACACGCCAATCATAGGAAACAATCTTGACATAAATGCAGGGACAGATTTCGAGAATGAAGAAGATGACAAGCAATCTAAGGTAAGTTTTCTTAAAATCAAGGAAAATCTACATCTTTATTCAGAAAGAAAATTAGAATCCTTATTTTGTACTCTCATGGATGCATATCACTCAACTTGTGCTGAAAAGGAACAATTGCTGGAACATTATGCATTTTTAAGAGAAGAAAATAAGAGTCTTGAAAATCAAAATCAGAATCTTTAAGAGAAAATTAATGACTTAAATTCCTCAAGAAAAGAGAAAAATATTAAAAACAATGTTCACATGGCAAAAATTTAGGGAACAATCTAAATTTCATTACTAAAAGGAATGAAACCCTTCTTAAGGAACTTCAAATGACTAAGATGGAATTAGAGCAAAATACAAAATGGACAAAATCCTCTATAAATGCTCAATAATCTCCAAAAGAGTCAATCCTCAACTAGACATGGAATAAGATTAAAAAAAATTCTATAACATTTGAAGAAAATTAATGTGGCATGTTCTGCACTCACTGTGGTCAACCTGGTCATTAGAACCACATGTGCAAAAAGAAAAATCTAGCTATTACAAAAATATCATCTTTATGAAAAAGAGGAACGGTAAAAGAACTCTGAAACTAGTTCCCAACCATAAACCCTTGCCCAAATAGGCCAGAAGAAACTTGATTCATCCTTTCACTCATAAACATGGACCTAAGTCGATCTGGGTACCCAAATCTAACCTCTGAATGATTGTGCAGGAACTAGTGAGAGAGAAACAAAATTAGTGGTATCTGGACAAAGCATGCTCTATACACATCACTGGAAACAAGGAGAACTTCCTCTCGTTGAACAATTTCAAAGGCAGAAGTGTTGCCTTTGGAAACAAAAAGAAAGGAGAAATTTAATTGGCACAGTGGGACCCACACCCTCTCAAGCAATAGATAATGTATACTATTTGAGGGACTGCAACATAATCTCTTGAATGTGTCCCAAATGTGTGACAAGGTAAATAATGTACTATTCACCTCAACCAAGTGTCGAGTGATTAGTGTAAGCACCAAGAAACTGGTCCTCCTGGGGCTGCCAACTTTAAAGTTTAACAACGATCAAGTCTGTGGAGCATGCGCGTGAGGCAAACATGTGAGATCAGCTTTCAAATTGTCACGATCCAAAGTATACCCTAGGCGTAACATGGTGTATAGAATCCAAAAGGCCCTACACAAGCCACTTAGCATACATTGTACATTATCTAGGGATGGCAATGGGGCGGGGATGGGTGAGTGCAGGGCGGGTTGAGCTTAACCCACCCCGATCCGCCCCGCATAATAACTTTTTTCATTTTCAACCCGCCCCATCCCGCCCCGCATAAATTTTTGAATATTTACCTTTTTTAATTAAGTTTGAGACTAAAAATAAAATTCATTTTCTCATTAAGTTGTATTAATTTAATAGCTAATAAGTTAAAATTTTATTTTTTAAAGGTCAATTGGGAAGAATGTACGAAACCATATTAGTTTTTATTGAACTGTTTTCATTTACTATCTTGAAAATTTTAGTAACTTTAAAAGAAATTATCTTAATAAATAATGCTTTGTCACTCTTATAACATGTAAAAAGTTAAAATTAAGTTTGAACCTGCATAAAATCACATAGAATCGCAACCCGCCCCGCATTAGTTTTTAAAAACCCACTTCAACCCGCCCCGCATCCCATCCACCCTGCACAACCTTAAGACCGCCCTGCCCCGCATCCGCCCCACCCATTTCCATCCCTATAGATAATAGAAATAAAGATTTAAAAAATGGCAATCTTAGATCATAAAAGAGTTTGACAAAGCGGAAGTCTAACATAGTCTCAATAATCCATCTAAAACATTAAAGGAGTGGTTGGGACGTAACCCATACACAACATACATCATCCGAAAAGTAGAAATCCATAAAGTAATTAAAAAGTGTCTCAGTCCTCGGAATATGAGGACTCACCAACTCTTGAATCCGATAGAATGATCAACTAGTCACGAGTGTGAGAAGTGGGAGCGTCGGACCCTATATTAATGAGACAATGTAGGCAAAAGTATGCATTAGTACATGGAATGCACCAAGTATGTGGTAATATGCATAAATAGACGTGGTGACATAGATAGCTTAAACATGTAATGCATGATCAACATTTGAACATTTGGAAGCTTTAAAGAAGAAACAACACATAATTCATAAGATATGGTCAATACATTTAAAATAAGAGACAAAAGAAAGCTTTGAAGAAACATAATAATTTTTGTGGGATATTAGCTTTAACCGACAATAAGACCATGAGAGCTATGTCATATAATCTGATATATCCCTCATGCCGAATGTCATGAAGCAAAAATGGACATGATGGCACTTGTCTATTTTCACCAAGACAAGTCAGCCTCAACTCAACGAAAATGAAAGAAAAGCAAAAAAAAGATAAAGCAAGAACAAGACAAAGGCGGAAAACTTATTCATTCTAAACAATGCCCCAAAATCTAGTTGTCACGTGTACAAGCCACTAAAGCAAATACCAAATTCAAAAGATAAATACAAGTCTCAAAAGTCTTTGCTTCTCAAATAGAACAAAGCATAAATAAAGGAAAAGAGGGCCTACCGAGATGACAAGCAGCTACCTCTCAAGTCCTTCAATGAGCCTCAAAATCAGGAGAAGAGGAAGGTCACATAGGTTCGGGGTCGGAACCTACACAAGTGTAGAAGCAAGGAGTGAGTACCACCAACACGGTACCCAGCAAGCAACTTATTAAACTAGGCAACCTAGCTAAATTGAATACTCATTTCCATTCCAACCGAACCTCCACAAACTACAACCTGCACAGAAATCAGCCCAACCTAATAGTTCTACAATACACAAGTCTCAAGGCTCAAAGATCATAGAGAAATAGTTACATTTCAACAACCAACAAGTATTATATCAGTGTCACGACCCAAAGTATACCCTAGGTGTAACATGAAGTATAGAACCCCGAGAGGCCCTACACATGCCACTTAGCATGTATCATACAAGATAATAGAATAAAGAATTCAAAATCATAGTCTTATATCATAAAAGAATTTTGACAAAGCGAAAGTCTAACATAAGTCTCTATAAGTCATCTATTACATCATAAGGAAAGTGATTGTGACATAACCCGTACATCACATGCAAGTTTGAAAGCTAATGAAAGACATGAACAAGTAAATGTATCTCGATCCTCGGAATATGATGACTTACCAAACTCTTGAAATCCAGAAGAATCACCTAGCCATGAGAGTGAGAGGTAGGAGCGTCGGACCCTACATTAGTGAAAGAAGGTAGGCACAAGTATGCATTAGTACCTGGAGTGTACTAAGTATGGGGCAATATGCATAAAATAGGCATGGTAGCATGAATGGCTTGAAACATATAATCCATGATCAATATTTGAACATTTAAAAGCTTAAGGAAGCAATGACATATAAATCATGAAGTATAGTCAATGCATTTAAAATAGGAGACATAAGGAAAGCTCTGAGGAAACATAGTCATTTTGTGGGATATTAGCTTTAACCGATAATAAGACCATGAGATCTATATCATGGAATCAGGTATATCTCTCATACCAAAAGAAGGGGAATCTAGTTGCCAAGGTAGACTCCGTACATATCATCTTTTTCTAAAGTGGATCAACTAGCTAGGTCATTTAAGACAATCCTTAGGGGGCACGTAGTTTGGGACTAGAGATTGCTATACTAGAGAATACCCTATTTGAGCCTCTACCTCAAAACCCTCTCGGTGCTAAGTCTAAATCCCATCGGAATGGATACAAGTTAAATATCATTATAACATAGGAAAGGCAATGATCAATACCAATCCACAATTCTTAGATCAAAACATAGAATAGCTCCTTAAACACAATTCAACATGGATAAGGAAACCTTTTCACCAATGTGAATCCATATGTGAGAAATGCCTTTCACAATCATGATCATAATAGCTAGTGAGAAATCCTTTCACAATAGCATTGATACGTTTCTTTCAAAGCATCCCCAAATCATTTACAATAATTTCATAAAAACATGCATATCTTCATAAATTCATAGTTCATAGGTTCATGGATTCATCATAGGTTCATAGTTGAAAAATCAAAATTTAGGCGTGGGCCAATATCATTTCAACTAAATTTCATGTATTAACATTAAATCATGCATTAAAAGACTTAATCAACAATAATAAATCATAATTGAATGAAACCCACAAAGATTGAATTGAAACCCTAACTTGATCAATTGAAATTGAATTGAGAAATTGGAAACCTTGGGGACCCCATGGAGGAAAGGACTCCATGGGTGAATACCCATATACCTTGCTACTAAAAGCCCAAGGTGAATGGTGAATTGATGACTTGAATTGAACCCTAGATCTTCTTCTTCTTTCTTAAGTTGAGAGGAAATTGGCGAGTGAATTTGGTTAGGTCTTGAGGAATTCTAATGGGTTTGAAGTGGGAAATTTTAGGACTTAAAAGCTTTATAAAGGGCGTAGGGTAGATGACAAAATGACATAGGGACCCGTAGAAAGACCTACGACCTGTATAAAGACCTTCGGCACAATGTCCCTAGCCGGAACCATTTCCCTTTGGCTTTCCCATTAATCACTTACCGGAACCATTTCCCTTCGACATTTATATCACCAGCCGAAACCATTTCTCTTCAGCTTTTATCACAAAATATCACTGGCCGAAACCATTTTTCTTTGGCTTTTATCACAAAATATTACTTGCCGAAACCATTTTCCTTCAGCTTTTATCACAAAATATCACTTGCCGGAACCATTTCCCTTTTGCATTTATATCACTAGCTGAAACTATTTCCCTTCGGCTTTTATCACAAAATATCACTTGCCGGAACCATTTTCCTTCGGCATTTATATCACTATCCGGAACCTTTTTCCTTCAGTTTTTATATCAAGTGTCTCATCATGGTGTTCAACAATAAATACACACAAGCAATATCCCACCACACAGAGAGACAACAATTTATATCATTCAAGTCCACTTTCAAGCATTCAAGCAATTCACCAATCAATCAAATAGGGGCCACAACAAGGCTATTCACAATTTATCATTATCATTAAGAAGCCTTTTCATTTCCCCCTTTTTGTTGGTTAACATTAAACAAGTGGAGCAAAGAACCCTTCACCTCATTCCCGATTACTCCCCAACACATAGGCAATGAAAAGAAGTAAACAATTCAACTAAATTACAAAGTTTAAGAGATCACTTTCCTTAAAGCAATCAATCAATTAATCCGAAGCTTGAGTTTTCCCTTTTCGACTCACTTCCAAAGCCACACAATCTATAACAATCAAGTATTCACAATAACTCTTCAGAAACAATAATACCCACACTAGTTATTTAGAAAAATAGGTCAATCATCTCAAAATCCAATATCAAAAAGGAGGTTTGAATTCGAAAATCAATACATAAAAATGATATTTAAGGCTATAGGAACTCATTAGTGAAAATCATTTCGAAAAAGGAATCAAAATCACTTCAAAATCACCATTTTAAATTGAAACTCAAGTTCTTGCAAAACCTTGTCATTTTCCAAATCAAATCCCAAATTATGATGACAGAATCCACAAATAATCAAACGGAAATGAAGTTTTAGGGTTATACAAGCTTACCCAAATGATTTAGCACAAAAAAATCTTCACAAATCGCCTCCAATGGTTTCCCAAACTCAAAAATGGAAAATGGGGCTTAAACCCCAAAATTTGCAGGTCAAAACCCCTCTCTGATGTCGCAAAAGCGACCAGGGGTTCACAAAAGCGAACCCAGCAAAAATTGTGGGCATCACAAAAGCGAGCAGGCCTTCACTTCTGCGAAGCTCGCGATCGCGAATAGGACTTCGTGATTGCGAAGGTCAAGGAATGTCTACCCTTCGCGAAAGTGAACCACACCTCGCAAATGCAAGCCTCGCGAAAGTGAGCTCGTCCTCGTTATCACGAGAGACACCAGATTCAGGCACCAAAAAAATCAGCCAACTCTCAAAATATCAAATTGATTCTCGGGATTCGTTCAAAACCTCGTACGCACAAACAAGATATGCCAATAGATTGTGCTCGACGTTCCGAACTCAATGGAACTGTCAAAACATGATTTCGAGGTCTCCTCAACCCGACATCCGTGAAAACTACAAGAAACTAACACAACACCTAAAAAGGATAAAATAGGCTCGATCACTCCTAGGCCTAAAATCATCCCCCGAATCTAAAGGAACTCTCAGAATTTCGATTCGAGCACCTGAACCCCGAATGTTGACCAAAGTCAACCCAAAGGCTAAATGTCTACAAATTCACAACTTAGGACCTCAAATCCTCAAAAAGACTCTTAATCTGAATTCGACAACTCTCACAGATCACGTTGCACATTTCGAGACTGATGGGATCGATGGAATTCCATTTCGACACTTGAAACTTTAAAAGACATAAAAAACCACTTTTAAGCAACTTAAGCCTCTCAAATTCAAAACTTATGAAAATCTCAACCTTTTACACAAGGATTGGAACCAACTTCCAAACCTCAATCAAGGAACAACTAGGGGTCAATATTGGGAGGGGCATAATGGTAATTTTCTAAAAATGACCAGTCGGGTCATTACATTATCCACCACTAAAAATCATGTTCGTCCTCGAATATAAAGCAAACGAAAGTACTTGAAGCCTCGAAGAGATGAGGATATCTAGCATGCATTTCTGAATGTGTCTCCCAAGTCACCTTACTAATGAACGGTGCTTCCACTACACCTTCACTGAAGCAATATCCTTGGTCCTAAGCTTTCAGACCTACCTACCCAAATGGTATAGGCTCCTCCTCAAAAGATAAGTTTGGACGCTACTTAACTAAATTAAGAGGAAGTACACGAGACTAATTTGGCACGTACTTTTGAAGTATGGAGACTTGAAACACAGGATGAACAATTGACAAGCTAGGTGGCAAGGCCAACTTATAGGCCACCTCTCCCACTCAGCTCAAAATCTAAAAAAGTCCAATGAATCTAGGGCTAAGCTTGCACTTCTTTCCGAACCTCATTACACACTTCATAGGTGACACTCGAAGCCAAACATGATCACCCTCCATAAACACAAGGGCTTGAACTCTCCGATATGCATAACTCTTCTATTGACTCTAGGCTCAACAGCCTATCCTAAATCATATGGACTTGCTCCATGGAGTCTCTAAGCAAGTTTGTATCCAAAGAGTCCATCTCAGCTTAATCAAACTAACAAATCGGAGATCTACACCGTCTGCCATACAACGCCTCAAAAGGAGCCATCTGAATACTAAAATGATAATTGTTGTTGTAGGCAAACTCTGCTAAGGGAAAATGCCGATCCCATTTAGCACCAAAATCAATCACATAAGCTCAGAGCATGTCCTCCAACTCCTGAATCGTCCACTCGGACTAACCATCTATCTGAGGGTGAAAGGTTGTACTCATATCTAACCGAGTACCCAAACCATACTGTAATGCCTTCCAGAAATGGGAAGTGAACAAGGAACCTCGATCAATGACAATAGAAACTGGAACTTCATGTAGTCGCACAATCTGATTGAAATAAAGCTCGGGTAACTTCTATGTCGTATACTTCACTCGAACCGAGATGAACTGAGCAGGCTTGGTCAACCTATCAACAACCACCAAAATGGAGACCACCCAAATGGAGTCATAACCACCCATTGTGGTAGGCAAACCCTCGACAAAGTCCATAGTGATCCATTCCCACTTCATAGTAGGAACACTACTAGAAATTAGGCCTACGGTAACAGTTTCATATGTGTTAAAATAGGCCCTAAAGCCGTTGCCATAGAGCTACGACAACGGTTAGGCAACCGTCTCATCCGCTCGCGTTACTGTAGCTCTATTATAACGGTTCATGTAACGGTTCTTGATAGCGTTGCTATTTGTACATCTATTGCAACGGTTATCCTTCCATCTATAGGGACTATAATATTGCAGCAGTGGTAACGGTTAACAACCGTTGCAATAGGGGTTGTGGTAACAGCTAGCAACCGTTGCAATAGAGGTTATTCCAATAGGTTGTTCTTTATATCGCAACACTTTTTTTAAATATTATGGCAACGGTTTTTACTGATATTGCAATAGTTTTATTTTCTATTTCAACCAATCTATATATATATATATATAAATCAACAACAGTTTATAAAATATTCTCTAAATTAAATCAAGAAAGAAAACGACTAAATATATATATAGCCGAATCATATACATAATTCAAAATATTCTAGTCACAATATCCATAAAGGTAAAATATATATACCAAAACACATGTTTTCAATAGTTTGCACGAGTTTCATACTGATAGAAATTAAAACAAAAGATTCTAGCTTAACACAAGTTTCAAAACATCAAGAAAGAAAAGAGTCGAGCTAAAGCAATTGAAGTTTCTACAACTTTCAATCAATTATATCAAGTAAGGTCTTCACTTCTTTCATCATCCCCTTGATTATCTTCTCCACCTACAAAAGACCATAAATAAAAGTTAATTAAGAGCTAATGTGGAAGAAAGATAGTTCAGATTTTAGTAATTAAATCGTTTGTCTCTATCTACGCTAAACATCTATGTAAGTGGAAATAAGCAAACATTTCATTTGCTCAATCAGCTGTGCATAAAATTTCTCTAGCACTTCTCCTCATATTCTAGGGATCATCAGCATTTTTCTCAATTCACAACTTCCGAGGATCAGTTTTTGTCCTACCACAAAGTAAAGAAAAATATACACAGAAGATGTAGAGAGTACCTATGGGGTGGGTGATCTGACGTTAAGAAGGTGTCACTAGTTTCATGGAGTACAATATTGTGTCTGCCTAAGAAGCTTGGAGGGCTTAATATCAAGGAATGCAGCTTATGGAACCTTGCAACTATAGGTAAGTTGCTTTTGCAATTAATTGTTAATAAGGGACTCAATACGGGTTAAGTGGGTGCAGGGTCTGCCTATGAAACGAGACATAAAGCTCATGTCGATAGAAGCTCCTTCCGGAGGAAAATCCACTCCATAAAAGTAAAAATGCAAAGCTGGTATGTGCAAAATAGGTACAGAAGATAGGAAATAATGCTGAAAGTTAAAAGAAAGAAACAGAAGCAGTTTTAGAAATAAGTAGTAGCTGCGACCTGGGGGCAATGATCTGCCATACTTGGAGAGCCTAGAACTGGAAATTTTTCAAAAGAGTATATGTACAAGCAACTGAGATACACACTCAAATTGTCTACAAACTAGCTCTTACAACAACGGTTCCATCTGTGTCAGCAATAGGTCAGTCCTTTAGTGCTAAAGATTTATCGATTCCAACCGTCTAACAATTTCACTATCAAATAAGAGCCATAATAATTTCACAATTTAAGATGGTACACTAATGAGAGAGCAGGGATACAAAGACTAACTTTTTCACAATTTAAGTTGCATATAGTGCAAATGTGTATACATCCTTTTAAAGAGAACATGTAATAATGTTGATCCTGTATGATACTTATACAGCAAAAACCAAGAAGGTTGATTTGTCTTTCAGTATCATGAATTTGTACACCAGATTCATATCCTTTTCTATTGTTACTTAACACCAGAATCATATCTTCCATCTATTTTATCAATTTTGATATTGTATCTTCAAATTTTTTATTTGTTGATTTTTTCCTTAGAGATCAGCCACAAAACAGGGTACCATAAGATGACAGGGTATCTTATCTTTAAAAAATCAAGATAAGATAACATGGTAACATTATTAATCTTCCAACAGTCGCATTGAGTTGATTAAAGCAAGGGAAATAATCATCCAGCTAGGACCACCAACACACGATAGAAGGCTACACTGCCCCTCACACCACTCTAACAGCCACCAGCCTCTCAACTACTACACAAACAGAGGGCACCTAACGAAAGTAACCTTCTAAACCGACTTGATCAAACAACACCATAACTTTCTGAACAAATAAAGCTAGTCTAGCCACATATCGAGCAAGGATCAACAACAACACAAATATATACAACAAGGGTGGAAAAAGGGAAAACCAACTAGTTCGACAATACTACCACAACCAAGCCACCAAGTACAATGGCACGAGGAGTTATTTATCCACAACTCCAATTTCATCGAAAAAACCCACACAATCAGAAGGAATACATCAAATACACTAACCACACCTCAAAGATTAAGGACAAAAGAAGAGATTCAAGAAGAAAACCTCAAAATCTCAAACATAACTCTTCAACAGTAATACCAACCAATAGCAAATTTTAGTTTTTTCTATTTTAATGCTAATGTATCTTTTGTTTCCTGTTGCTCTAACATAACTCTTCAACAGTAATGAAAGCAAAAATTCTCACATCCAACTCAAGGGAGAGGTAAAATCTAGGAAGATATCATCAATGCAAGGTATTCAAACCCGATTAAATAACTCATAGAACAAGAAATCCAACATCAATGTCAAGAAAAATATGGTCTAGAGTAATCAATTTCACCATAAGTACCAACAAAATTTTAAACCAACAGTAGCTACAATTTAATGGGAAAAATCCACACAATCAGAAGGAATACATCAAATACACTAACCACACCTCAAAGATTAAAGACAAAAGAAGAGATTCTAGAAGAAAACCTCAAAAGCTCAAACATAACTCTTCAACAGTAATACCAACCAGTAGAAAATTTTAGTGTTTTCTATTTTAATGCAAATGTATGTCTTGTTTCCTATTGCTCTAACATAACTCTTCAACAGTAATGAAAGAAAAATTTCTCACATCCTACTCAAACGAGAGGTTAAATAAAGATAGACATCACCAATGCAAGGTATTCAAACCCAATTAAATAACTCATAGTACAAGAAATCCAACATCAATGTCAAGAGAAATCTGGTCTAGAGCAATCAATTTCACCATAACTACCAACAAAATTTTAAACCCACAATAGCTACAATTTAAAGGGAAAAACCCACACAATTAGAAGGAATACATCAAATACACTATTCACACCTCAAAGATTAAAGACAAAAGAAGAGATTCAAGAAGAAAACCTCAAAAGGTCAAACATAACTCTTCAACAGTAATACCAACCAATAGCAAATTTTAGTTTTTTCTATTTTAATGCTAATGTATCTCTTGTTTCCTGTTGCTCTAACATAACTCTTCAACAGTAATGAAAGCAAAAATTCTCACATCCAACTCAAGGGAGAGGTAAAATCTAGGAAGATATCATCAATGCAAGGTATTCAAACCCGATTAAATAACTCATAGAACAAGAAATCCAACATCAATGTCAAGAGAAATATGGTCTAGAGTAATCAATATCACCATAACAACCAAAAAAAATTTAAACCCATAGTAGCTACAATTTAATGGGAAAAACCACACAATCAGAAGGAATACATCAAATACACTAACCACACCTCAAAGATTAAGGACAAAAGAAGAGATTCAAGAAGAAAACCTCAAAAGGTCAAACATAACTCTTCAACAGTAATACCAACTAGTAGCAAATTATAGTTTTTCTATTTTAATGCTAATATATCTCTTGCTTCCTATTGCTCTAACATAACTCTTCAATAGTAATGAAAGCGAAATTTCTCACATCCTACTCAAACGAGAGGTAAAATCAAGGAAGTCATCATCAATGCAAGGTATTCAAACCCGATTAAATAACTCATAGAACAAGAAATCCAACATCAATGTCAAGAGAAATATGGTCTAGAGTAATCAATTTCACCATAACTACCAACCAAATTTTAAACCCACAGTAGTTACAATTTAATGGGAAAGACCCACACAGTCAGAAGGAATACATCAAATACATTAACAACACCTCAAAGATTAAAGACAAAAGAAGAGATCTAAGAAGAAAACCTCAAAAGCTCAAACTTGTAGTTTCTTTAGCTATAAACTCAAAGATTGAAGAAGAGAACCTCCAGTCGTTGAAGAAGAACACCTCAAGATTTCTCAGATTTCACAAGAAAACGTCCAGCCATCCATTTCCTTAGATTTCACAACAGGTTTGAAGAGAGAAATGGGTTAAGATTTGAAGAAAAAGATGGGTTTATGTTTGCCCTAAAACTAAAGACATGAAGAACTTACCGTAAGATTCATATCCCTTCAAAACTCCACAAGCTTACCACAAGCTTTCCATGAATGGATGAAAAATTAGGTCTAAGAAGAAGGGCAACATGAACTTCTGTACGTTCTACTTGTTAAAGAGATGAGAAATGGATGAGAAATAGGTTTATGTTTGCCTTCTTTGTATCAATATCTGATAGAGAGAAAAATAAATTGTATTTAAGAAATTAATAAAAAATAAAATAGAATGAAAATTGTTTGGCGGGTTTAGCCAAAATAAGAGAGGGAAATTATGGAGGGATTTAATAACCGTTCCAATAGAAAAAATGTCGCATAAAATGTTGCCACAGATGACTTTATGGCAACGATTTTTGTACCCGTTGCAATATGTAAGTCTATCGCAACGGTTTCTACACAGTGGCAACGGATTTATTACCTAGCCGTATCAAAAACACCCTATCCTTTTGGCAACGGTTCAAACCGTTGCAATAGACCCTCTATAGTAACGGTTTCTTAAGCGTTGCTAAAAAATCCGTTGCCGTAGGCCTAATTTCTAGTAGTGGAATAGGCATTCTCTAAGATAAATCTCTGGGTCACTGGTGCTCACACTTGACCTATTGGCAAGTCATGCACCTAGAAATAAAGTCTGCAATACCCCTCTTCATGCCACACCACCAATAATACTGGCTCAGGTCACCCCAAAGCATTGAAATATCCGTAGACCTCAGCTGGTCTACAACCGCCCTCAAGGTATCAAGCTCACCCCTCATAATATCAAGCACACCCGAACTACCCTTGGCCTTCTCTTGGGCCTCTAATCTAGCAGTAAGCTTGTCCAACCTCACACCATGTGACTTAATTGTAGCCTCGCACTGAGTCAACCTATCTCTAAGTTGGAATATTGCCCACTCTATCAATAAGAGCATATCCTTCTTAATCCTTGCAGCCCGGGCAAAACTACCCGTTTGGTAGATTATGGCTTGGGTCAAGAGGGGACATGATTTAGGAAAAAGGGCACATGCAGCAGAAGAAGTAGAGGTAGAAGTGGAAGGAACATGAGGGAACTGAGATATACCTGACTGCTCCATAGAAGGAGCGGATGTGGTGGCCTTAAAAGCCAAGGTAGCAAGATCAATAATGGGCGCGGTGTCTGGTGGTGGCGGCTTCCTTCGAGCTGCATCGTCTTGTAGATAATCGGCCGAGGTGATCCGCATATCAGTTTTCCCTCGAAAGGGAACTCCAGCATCCTCACACAGTTGTGTGATCACGATTGGAAAAGACAATGAGGTCTGTGATCAAGACTGGGAAAGACAATGAGGTTTGCTCTTGTCAGGCTCTCAATAGAATCTCGTCAACTATAATGGACCCCATATTAATCTGCTCCCTGTCAATGATGGTTCCCACTAACACCGCCTTGGGATGCCGAAAGATGGATTCATTCTGTGAAGGCATGATGTTGCTGCTAATGAAATTGAACCAATACTGAGCACCTATATTCAAATCCTTCTTCTCAATTCTCGCACCATCAGCCATCCAAGGTGGAGAAATATCAGATATCAATAGTGCTAGCCACCCTTTTAGAGCATCAAGCTTATGGTGCATCCGAATTTGGAACATATTAGCTTGATTTGATAGAGTGCAAAGGGCTTTGTTGATTGCATCCTCATGGAACTACACCATCTTTCCCCGCACTTTGACCTCATCCAAGGGCTTCCAAATTGTGCCCTTCCTCTTCTTTGGCATGGATTGAGCATTGACCATGTAAAATTCTCACACCCATGATGGAACATATAGGTTACGAGGTCTCTTGAAACCCTTGAACTTGTGAAATTGAATTGTATCCCAAATTGCCGGGTAATCGCTCAAAACACCGTGTGTGGAGAGTCGTCTCTCCTCTAGAATGGTATGCTCTCTAGCTGCCTTAAGCCTATTGAGGCTTCTTGGAGTGATTATTGGGAGAAATCTTGATGTTGGTGCTTGAGTAGAGGAAGGTGGCACCAGCTTGGACCGGATGTCCATTCTTTTTCTTGCAACCCCCTTTGTGGATTGTACACTTCCATGTGTAGAGGCATGTGGAGAGGTTGGTTGTGATTGGGGAACCCCAGATGGCTCATTGATTATTGTTCCCTTTTGCCTCTTTGATGGAGGAGGACGCGGAGGAGGATGAGAGTCTCTATCGGATTCCATATCCAAAGTCACCACCTACTTTCTTTTAGTTCTAGCCATAATTTGTAAAGCACAATCATTCAAACATAGAATCGGTGAAGATTAGTTGAAATCAAACTCAATTGAAAGAAAAGTTCTAAAATTGTTCTAAGGCCCACCTAATGAGAAGGCGGTCTGCCTAACAGGTTGGGCGAGCTCCGGCGAATTAACCAAAATGGAAAGTACCAAAAATCAAAGAACTCAAGCATGATGGGCAGAGTCAATTTCAACTCGGCAATTCACTGAGTTGGTTTCAGTGGGTTAAGACAAGTTCGCCAAAACTGACAGAGCAAAATGAGAAGAAACAGGCATAAAGGGCGTTGTTCACTCCCACTTGGCGATTCACTGAGTGAGTTTCGATGAAGTAAGAAAAGTTCACCAAATGGAACAGTACCCAAGGACACATATTCACTCAAGAAGGTGAGCTGGGGCTTACTCTGTGATTCACCTAACTGCCTTGGTGAACTAAGACAAGTCAGCCAAACAGGTGGTGTTTAGCCTACTGCCTATTTTCACAGGTTAAACCAATGTATGCAACAATATCTAGTTCCCCTTAACTCTAATTACAGTTTACCCACATGCTTTTCTAACCAGGGGTACTCAGACTTCCCCTAATTATCATAAAGTATTGCTCAAATTGATGATTTGCCCTTAAGAAAGTCATCAGGCCATCTATCATTGGGAAAAATTATCCAATTGGGTTAACACTGAGCTAATCGGACTTCACCCATACACAATTTAAACAAGACCCATCAATATTCACTATTCAATTTCAATGACTAACCAACACAATCAATTTTAGCAATTTAGGTACAATTTCAACTATCTAACACATGGGCATCAATCAATATCATCAATATAGCATTACCCAATGAAATTAACTCACAATAAACATCAAATGGCCTTAAGCCCATACACAAAATACACTTTTAAGCTCAAATCATAAGATAGAAGTCAAACACAAACCTCAAAGAGAAGAAACTATGCACAAACAAGGGAGGTTAGGGTTTGGGTCGACTGATCAAGAAAAATAATGCACTTCATGCACTCGAGAATCACACAAAAAACACTCACACACTACAATATAGTATTGAAAGTGAAAGGGAGATAAAAATCTTAGAGATAGCGAAGGGTTTTCTTTTCAAAAATGAAAAGACCCTTGGCCTATTTATACTAGGAACATTCGGCGGTCATGACTAACGTCACCGAGTGCATTCGATGGATCACCAACTAGAGCTGAAGCTCACCGAAGAGGCTTGAATGAAAACCAAACCCGAAGGCTGATTTGGTGAACTCCATGGAGTCCGCATAGTGTACATCGGTGGATCACCGTATGGAGCTCAGATCGCCTAAGTTGACAATACACTTTTTAACATTTTCCAACTCAGAAGGCGTACAAGAATGAGTCCGCACAACGTCGTTGGCGGATCGCCATTATGGTTTTGGCATCGCCTAATGTTTCCCTCACAACACTTTGACTTCCTTTCAACCTGCACTCACAATACACGTTATTGAAAGCAATAAAATAAAAGTAAAAACTTGGATTGCCTCCCAAGAAGTGCCTTATTTAATGTCCTGGCAGGACATAGTTCTCAATTCCTCAACATTCATTTTTGGGATTAGGGACGGTGTCACTAGGCAATGTTCCCGTTCCCTTTTGCCTTGGAGTGAGATGAGTGGAGATCTGGCACATCTGAGTCTCCAATTGTTTGATAGAAAGTGAATGAGAGGTCACCATTTTAGATAAGGTGGAGAAGTTATTTTTAAATTCTTTCAACATCTTGTCAGATCCTTCAACCTTGTTGAAGATCCTTGTGAGCATTTCATCGGATCAGGTTCCTTCCGGACTAGCTGGTTCTTTTGGTCATGGATGATTATGGGGAGGGATATACCTATCTTTTTCGACCTCCCTATCTCTCAAATTTCAACCTCTCCAATCTTTCCAACCGTTATCTAGCTCATCTTTCCAACCTTAGTTCCCACCTTGTCATTGGTAATTTGGGTGAGAACCCCTCATTTGGTTTCCCAAGTATTGAGCTTCTTCATTGTATAATTCCTCAAACTTGGCATCATCCGGGCACTACCCAATGCTTGATCCAACCGCATTCACCGATTTAAGTTCACCTCCCATGACATGTTTAGATAATAAATCAAGTTGGATGATCATTTTGGCCATGTTTTCATCTCGTTTATTATCCTTTTTTATTTAATCGTTGCTCATGCTCAGTTGTAGAGTAAACACTTGGTCTACTCTAGTATGCCATGCTCGGTTGACCTTTGTCATGTCATCTAACAACAATGTTGCTAATTCATACGGTTGTCTAATTAATCTTCTTTTGACCAACTAATCAGCCACACCTTTATTGACTGAATCAAAGCTGCAATAGAAGTATTGTAGCAACAAATTGTCTGTAACACCATGTGTTGGACATTGCAAGAGTAGTTTCTTGAACCACAACCAAGTCTCATGTAGATGTTCACCTCCAATTCGCTTGAAATTTTGGATTTGGGTTCGAAGTTTAACCATTTTCAATGGGGAAAGAATCTCTCCAAGATAGCTTCATTCAACTCCTCCCAAGAAGTGATAGAGTCATTTGGCAATTCGGCCAACCATCTTGTAGCTTAACTCGTCAAAGAGAACAAGAATAACATCAACCTTACGGACTCTTGTGAGATATTTTTAAACACAAAAGACCAACATACCTCCACAAAATTTTGAAGGTATTCATGGGAATTCTCATGAGCTAAACCCCAAAACATTTCTCGTAGTTAGAGCAATTGTAGCATTGTTCCGGTTATATGAAAAACTGCCCTCCTGGCTGTGGGAGGTATCCGGATGGCTCCCATGGTTTGAATGATGTTCACATGCATATCATTCAAATCACCCATGTTGTTGTTTAACCCGTAGTGACTATCATTTTCACTACCATGGTCACTCATGTTCTAAACATGCAAATCAACAAACCACAACACCAAGCAAAAATCTACTGCAACTAAACACATTTACAAACTAATTTCTCAAATGGAATTTCTAGCCATAATTCACCGTCAGCGACACCATTTTTGATAAATCTCAAACTACTCTTCAATACCAATTAAAAGAGTAAGCGGTCGTTGTCGATAAAAATACCCAACTAAGATTACTTGTTACTTCTTAAATTTTTCTGAAATTCTTGTTTAATTGTGACCATTGATAACAGAATCCTTTTATTAAATTGGTGGAATCATCCACCCACTTGTTTTTACTATTGCAAATGAATGATTTTACTATCTAAATTTCTTGATAGAATTTTCTACGATATACCATTCTCTGTGGGATTCGATCCCGACTCTTAGTTGGATATTTTTTATTGACAATGTCTGCTTACTCTTTTAATTAGTTTTGAAGATTACTTTGAGCATTATCAAAAATGATGCCGCTGCCAGGGAATGGTGGTTGAGAATTTTATTTGAGAAATTAGTTTGTAAATTTGTTTAGTTGTAGTAGATTGTTGCTTTCTGTTGTTGTTGGCTTATTTGCAGGTCTAGTACAATGAGTGACCACGGTAGTGACAACGATAGCGACTACGATCAAAATGACAACATGGATAATTTGAATGATATGAATGTGAACATCATTCAAACCACTGGAGCCATCCGGATACCTCCCATAGCTAGGAGGGTAGTATTTCATGTGATCGGAACAATGCTACAATTGGTTTAACTACAAGATATTTTTGGGGGTTTAGCTCATGAGCACCTTTGAAACTTTATGGAAGTGTGTGGGCTATTTGTGTTCAAAATCATCTCACAAGAGTCCTTTGAATGATATGAATGTGAACATCATTCAAACCAGTGTTGAATTGTGCAAACAAACATTATATTGGATGCACTAAATTTTAAACCAAGTACTAATTTAATTAATACATTCTATCAAACTGCTCCATAGAGGTAAACATCTTTATTGAGTAACTTCACACTCATGTCATTTTTATCTTGGTTGTTCATATTAGATAAGTGTATATTGAAGTTCTATTAATCCTTTTGCCTTTACCCTAGCAAACTAGTTTTCTGTTTATTTTTCATTTATTTGTAATGAATATGGTTTTGAGGGATATGAATGTTCATTGAAGAAAATGCAGGATGATTTTGACAAATAACAATATTTTAGGCTAATATTATTTTTTTCCTATTTTAAAAAAAAATTCAAAAATATAAATTTTATGTTTAATAAAATTTGATTGTATTATAACACCCTCCAAAGTCCAATCTAAAATAGCTGATATGATACTCAAATTTTAGATTGAATATCTCCGAGATCCGAATTCACATTCAGTAAACTATAACTTGATAATTCAAAAGTAATTTTTTTTATTAAATAACATTTTTAAACAAAACTTCTAGTATATTTATGCAAATAGAAAATTTTCATTATTCAAAAGATGATGAAGTGAAAATTAGATTGTATAGGTCAATTAAAACATCAATGTAGAATCAATTATAAGAAAAATCTAGCGATGAAGAAATAATCAGTTAAATTATTTATCTCTATATGAATTAATTGGAAAAAAAGTGAAAACAAATCTTAATGTCATATTATAGAATTTCGACCTAGCATATCTTAGGGGAAAGAGACTATTATAGTAATGAAAGTATCAATATCTAATTTAAATGAGATGACTAATTATATAAAGATGTCTAATGAAAATGTTTATTTTCAGGTTTCAAGGACTCAATTGATTCTTGAATTTGAGTACCTAATTAACCTAAAAGAATAAACTTGTTACTTTATCATGATTCTAACCTCTTCATAAATCTCTAAATTTTTTTTCTAACATTATTGAAAATATTTAAAGAATTCTATCTTCTCAAAATCTTATTAAATACTAGTAATACAAAAATGAAACTAGTTTGCTTGCACCTAAGAAAGAAAGCAAATTTTGTAATCTTGAAAAAATTGGAAGAGAGTTGAAGGTAACTTAATTAACAAAGTTAGTTTTTCGCACACATGTATTAGATATATATATGCTCATTATTTTACTATTTTAAACAAATTGTTTTCTTCATATTTTCTTAATTATAAAACGAAAAAGATACTTTCTGGTACCATACTCTATTAAATTCCTTTAAAATTTAAGCACATTTTTGGGTAGAATAATTATATCTAGAAAGGTGAAGAAAAACTCAAACCATTTTGGAATGAGACTGTACATTTCTATAAAGTAGAAAGAACAATTTCAACATGTATGCTAAAATTCATTTAAGAAAAGTTAAGGGTATTGTAGTCTTTGTATATCAATTAATGATGAGTCATTATTAGTGACATGTACTTGTCTTTTAGTTATTTACGTGTACATAGCACTCATTCCATCTTTCTTTTTGAGAATTATCTCAGAAGATGTGTTTATCCAGTTTCTCGATTTCTCTATAACTAATATGTGTTCTTCCTCTCAAGGTCTGCTTGGTTTCTTCCATTTTCTTCTTAGAATTAGAAAAGAAAAGCACCAAAGCATGTGTTAAAAACAAAGAAAGAAGAAATTGACAGTGTCTCCTACTGATCTATCATTATTTTGAATGAAAAAACAAAGTTAACATTTTTTGTAACTTTTTAAGGAATTTACCTTATTCTCTGGTTGTTTTAAATAAAAGAGACTTTAATTGGTTTAATAATTTCATAGGAGGACATTTTAACACGCTTATGTCCCCTCTCAGAGATGAAGAAAAAGAAAAGGTTACTATAATGTTTGATCTTGTAGAAATAAATATAACAGAGAAATGTAACGATAATATTAATTTTATCATTCTTAAATCTGTAAAATATTATGTGTCTTCCTTTTAATCAAGTAGGCGTTTCTGTGTCAAAGGAATGTGATTATACGTGTCTTTTGTGTGTATAGATTACATTTTTTCCCTTTGTATGTTTCCTCCTAAACATATGCTTTGAGAATTTGCAATTTCTTGTACATAGGTCTTCAATTGAGGATTTTCAATTGCTTCATCAGTGTTAGAACGATAGGTATATTATATTAAAGATGATTCGCAGGTGAAAATTGAAAATGGACTGTCTTTCGTTTTCATTTTGTAGATTCATACTTTCAAATTTATTAGAGCAAAGAATATTTCACTTTGGGCATATTTGGAAGTATATGGCGTTGAACGTTCTGGTGCTTATGATTTATCTTCTTTTTTTTTTAAAGAGAAGAGTTGAGAATATTACATCAGAAATTTTTCTTGTAGCTCGGCTTCTGTTAAAGTATTTGTTTTATTGAATTTAAATGCTTAAAACTCTTTGATGAATATGAAATTTTCTAGATAAACTTTTGACTATTCAATTAATTATTTCATTTCAAAAGAAGACCTAATCAATTTTTCTTGATCTTATATTTTTATAAAGACTGATTTTTAAACTTGTTTATCTTATGTAACAGGGTGACTGGTTTTCTAAGTTGCTTATCTTATGTAACAGGGCACAATTTTATTGAAAACTACAATAAATGCAACGACATCTCAATTGACATTCAAGTTAATGTATCTTAATAGAATATACGTAGGTATTCTATGATCTCTGAAACTTGTAAAACTTGCTCCTTACCAAGCTTACATCAAACAGTTACTATGTACAACAAGATTGTCTTTTCAATATTGGTATGTTTTCATTTTACCACGTAAAATTTAAAAAATGGCATCTAAATTTAAATACATGTATGAATTGTTTACTTCTCAATTTAGAAGTGATTTTTTAGTAATAAAATTGAAATATGCTTTATATAATTGGGCCGTGCTGACACGGCCATACATCTCTAGTAGTTATTAGATACTACACTTTTATAATAAATCACGTGCATATGTTTACCCATAATTACATAATTACAATCACATATATTTATGTTTGTTCATAAAAAGCACACAATTCAAAATATTAAAATAATAAATTCTGTAATTATATCACATTCTAAATAAAGTAAAAGTATATAAAGATTTATTTAAATTTTGAAAAAAAAATATACTCTTAAACTATCATAAATAATATTTAAATATTCTCCATATACTTTTAGAACACTAATGTCTTTATCGTCTGACTTTTGGGATATATATCCTTTGCACTAACGGAAAGACACGTGTCTCGATCTTACTCAAAACTTATTTATTTTTTATCCATAATTAAAATACTCAACATAATTTAAAACTCTCACCTAACTTATAACCCACACAACATGGTGCACTTATTCGGAGCAATGACTTGGCACGTCGTCATTTTAGAATTGCTGAGAATTTCTTAGGTTTAATGGCAACTGCTGAATCCAAACATGAAAAAGACCGAAAGCAAATTTGGTTTGTACTCCTTCCGTTCTTTTTTAGTTGTCACAATTTTCTTTTCCAGAGTCAAACCATATGAATTTCGACTAACATTTTAAGATGTGTTTTTTCATTATGTTGATATGAAAAAAGTTGCAATTGGTAGTACTTTCTGTATAGTTTTTGAATATCTAAAATTTTATTTTTACATATTGAATGAATATAATTTACTTAGCTTTGAAAATTAGTCAAATTGACTCTAAAAAGCGCAACAGGACAACTAAAGTTTAGTGGTGAACAAGAAACGTCAAAGCAGAGCAAGAACAAATTGAATCAAATGCAAGGCTCTCAATCGGATGGTGATAAAGTTTCTTCTCAGGATGCTTCACTTCTTCCAGAAAAGTTTTTATTACAGTCATCTCTTTTTGACTAATTTGGGTGTGTATCTTAAGTTATTTAGGTGGGTTTTAAATTATTCGGATAGGTTTTTTAACTATGGATAAAAATTAAAGAAATTTTGAGTAGATCTTTAAGATCGAGACACGTGTTCCTCTATTAGTCCAAAGAATATATATACACCGCAAAAATTAGTCGATAAGGATATTAGTGTCCGAAAAATATAACGGAGGATATTTGTATATTTATCCTTTTTCCGTTTAAATTTTATAGAAAAAATTTACACATGTATTTAATTAATATTATATAATTATTAAATATCTATATATGCATATTAATACTAATAAGGTGGACAAATAATTCAGTGCACATAACCTAGTAAAGTAGATAATATAGATCAATAATTATATCAAGAAACAAAATAAAGTAACACCAATATAGAAATATTTAAAATCTATAGTAAATATCGATTAAAAATCAAACTTATGCGATATCAGCCACTCAAACCAACATGAGTTCTAAGTCATATTTAGCTTAAAAGTCAGGCTAGATCTTATTATCATTAAAAAAAAGGCAAGAAAACATATCAAACTTACTAAAGAAGAAAAACTAAAAGACCAATACTTTTATAAAGGAAAAAATGATAATTGTTCTTTATTTTTTTTAAGTTCAACTCAACTCTCTTGATCTTAAGCAACCAAATGTAAATGTCACACTATTAGTTACTAGTCAGTTCACCCGGAGCAAAACATAATTGATTGGTGCACCGAGTGAGCAAGTAATGCGCAAATTTTTGAGTGAGAATAGACCACACATACCTCTTGCAAATGGGGCAAGAGTTTTCGTGCTTGATCCACACTTTAATACAATCAACGTGATATGCATGGCCACAATTAATTTTTGAGTTCTTTTCCGACGCAATAGTCATCCTAAGATGAATATGAGCAAAAAACGAGATCGAAGCCAAACTTAATTAAGCTTTCAGACTTCACAGAGAATTATGAGAGTAGGTATTGTTTATCAAGTATGAGTCTACCGCTCTCACAATTTTTTCTATCTCGACATATCTATGTACCTCATCACGTCTTACATATATAATAATCTCAATACTTCCTTTTGATTTGTCAACTTTAACATGTCCATTCTACCCACTCAAGTCAGTTTCCATCTTCTCATTCCATGACGCCTACATTCCTGTTTATGATGTCATTGATAGGAATATTGTGAACCCCGATGTTCCCAACACATAGGGTATTGTCGAGCCTGAGATGTGTAGGATGTAGACGATTGAACTTCAGAAGTGCAATCTATTTCGTAGATTATCTAGTTGATGCGCAAATTACTTTTTAATAAAATTACAAGAATATACTATGTAAGACTTTAATTAACAATATATGTACATACTCCTCTTTAATTACAAAAGTAGTTTTTTAATTACAAACATAGCAAAAAAAATAATTTTTCGAATTTTATTTATATAATTAATTTAGCATTACTTTTTTCCTTCTTTTTAGGGTTATGTGTGTACTTTATGGTGATGATAATTATGGTATTAATTTTCCCTACTTTTTATCTTCCCAACTACATTTTAATTCATTGTTATACGTTATCTTTTTTTTCCATATATTATTTTAAGTATCATCAAGTTAATTTATATGGTGTATAATGTAGTTTAACATTGGTGTCAAGTTCAAATTAATTTATAACTATAACTATTAAAAATAATAGATCATCAATGCTATTAACAATTAATTTATATTAAAAGATACTCTACAATTTCTTGTAACCAAAAAATAGTCTACAATAATTACCAATGATTGTTTTGTTTCAACGCCTAAGCACAAAAAAAAAACGGTTGTCTATACCAATTCTTATATGCAAAATAACATTCCTTATGAGCACTGTGAATCTTGGCACCATCATTATTGAACTGTATATCAATTTCTATATACAAAATACAAATTTATAAATTATTATACAAAATGACATTCCTTATAAAATTATCAATTCATAAATACATAAAATGGTGTACATTATAGTATAATATTGGTGTCGGTATATATTTCACAATCAGAATGATTAAAATAAAAAATGGGGTAGATTGAGTTGTAAAATTGGTGTTATTATCAATTCTTAGGTAAATAAATTGGTGTACAATATGGTGTAATGCTGGTACTCCCTTTCTATTTTACAATTATAATGAGTTACACCATAATATAATCATCTATAAAATAAATATTTTTGTACAGAAATTATACAATTTTGTAATAATTAAACACCAATTAAACTACCATTATTTTAAATGCCAAACTTTTGGTGAAATGGTGTATGTTAAAGTTCATAGTACGTGAAAAAAAAATTATTTTACAGATTGATATGTTGCGAATTTTCGTCATTGATTTGATTTTTCATACGATAAAATGTCTTTGAATAGATTGATATTTTGATTCGTGAATAGAATATGTATTTTTGTGGTTATGAGAGAGAAGATATTGTAAAAAGATTGAGAGAGAATCATGGAAGTTGAAAAATTGATCGGGAGAAAATTATGGAAGGAAATTGAAAAATTGATAGGGAGAAAATTATGGAAGGAATTAAAAAAAATCAGATCAGACGTTGGTTTAAAAATGGGATTTACCGTGTCTTTTTTTATTTTTAGCTAATTTGTTGTGTTTTGTTAGAATTCTATTGCTATGTTTAGGAAAAAGTAAACTATTGTTATATAGGGGTTATTTTGTTTCTTAAATTGTATATTTATGTTTTTTACCCTAGTTGAAATATGTATTACTTAATACAAAATATTTTGTTATTTTATATTCTTGTATACGTCAGAATTTGCCAATTCGTCAGTTGCAAACACTTTTAAGCTATCTGAGAGTGTTGTCCCTTAATTAGGAGATCCCCCTTAGGACCTCGTCAAGATGCTGATTAGATTTTTGATAGTATGTAATATATTCAATACACACTCAATATTAGTTATAGATGTACTTTTATATTACATGGATGGTTAAGGCACAAGAGTTGTGTTACATTGATAATATGTAATTTATTCAATACCCTCTGGCCAGCAAATAGGCTAAGGCACACGAGTTGTGTTACATTGACGGATTTGTATCAAACTAATTAGTATATTTTAGAATAAATAATATGTATATATTTTGCATAGCTGTTTCTGAATGATGAATATAGTCTTATTCATTGATTAGATAGTTGTGCACCTGTTAATCTGAATGGGACGTTTGACAAGTTCACAACTACCCATTCAGATTAAAAATTAATAAGCGATTTATTTAACAAGAATAAAAGATAACAGAAATAATATAAAAAGAATAATAGTCAATGAAGTGAAAAAATGAAAATAAAATTTGAAAATCAACTAAGGGCTGGGGTTAACTTGGGACGTTTGGAATGCCAGTGAAACCTCCTACATGCACCATAGCCACTTAATATCGAGCAGATTTCACAATGACATTTGTTACTTACCTGCTATGAAGAATTCACCTGATGCCTTTTATACGTCATTTCCAGGAGCTTCCATTTAGATATAACCTAAGTGAAATAAACCGAATTTTCATATTAAAGAGTCATATATATATATATGTACAAGTAATCAGTGCCTGTTAATAATTCAGGGAAGGCACGATGACTACTACGAAAATATACTTTAAAAAAGAACTCTAGCCCTAATGATACTTTCTATTTCTATATCAAAGTTGTCTGCCTCGTTGACCGACTTGTTTGCCCACTCAAATAACAGAACCAAAGGCGAGATGGAATTGAGCAGTATCTATTGGCTTTGGATTAGAAGCATTAGCAAGGCCTCCAAGAAGTCTAAGAACATTAGCGGTATCATCAAGGTAATACTTGGATTTTGCCCAACAGTGCAGGCAAAGATGTCAGGGGCAGCAGTGACCGATGGACTGGAAATAGTGCTTAATATTCTCTCAAACATGTCTTCATCCGACCTGTCATCTCCAATGCACATCACAAAATCAGGTGGTTTCCCACTATCAACCATCATAGAGAGAACTTTCGCTGCAACTAATCCTTTTGGTAACAACCTGCAAGTCAAATAAAGAATTCAAAACTTTGGAACAGCATTATGAAACATGCTTGTGCTACATTAGCTAAACATGCATACAGAAGAGGAAGGCTTACTTGCGGCTTGACTTCAACAATATGTTGACCCCTCTTAACAACTGCAGGTTCATTTGCAAGTACACTTTCCAAATGATCCAACAATTCCTTTGCCTAACAAGAGCCGAAGTCAAGGTCTGCATCATAATGGTGCCACACCAATGCACTCTCTTTAGTTTCTATATATGATCCATCAGTTGCTTCTGTGTAAAGTTGCATCACAGGTTCCGCAGTTTCTTTCCATTCAAGATCAGAATCTAAATGATCCCATTCAGAAGTTTTACTACCCCTGCAGCGAGAGAAAACAATAGAGACCATGTTGTAGATGAATGAGTAAAAAATTGAAAATTAAAAGAAACCTTGAACACAAGTTCCAAATGAGAAACTACAGTCCAACTGCAAAACAAGGAGTACTATCTGACGAGAAGTATAAAAGTAACCCTAAGAGTACAAGATGAATAGCTCTATACCTTATGAAGTACCCATGTTCAGCAACTATTCCAAGCCTTTCGCATGGTGCAAGCCACTCACATAGTGAAGTCCTTCCTCTGCCACTAACAATATACACGGTGATTTTAGGTTCATTACTTAGAGCATTCAACAGAGAAATAACTTCGGCACTTGGAGCTTTAACCATAGATGACTGAGGTACAACAGTACTGTCATAGTAAAAAACATAGCCCTTCTCTAAGTCCTCCTATATGAGGAAACAATGTGATCATGGACAACTTTCTAAAGCTTGGTGAAAGTGCAATAACTCTAAAACTTAGGCCCAAGCTAATGCCCCAGTAACGGTAACTATAATGATCTTGGCATGCTCTCTCCAAATCCTGCATGAAACTACGAGCCCAATAAACTACATTATGAGAGCTCACATAGTGGTAGTGCTTCTCATGACGAAGTTCTTTCTCAGAATTTGACATTGTAATGGCCACATTTAAAGCCTCAGCCACAGCTTCAATATCCCATGGATTTACCCTAAATGCCCCACTCAATGATGGTGAACAACCAATAAATTCAGACACAACAAGCATGCTAGTTCTCGGAGAATCAACTTTCATACCCATAGCCTCGTCCATATTAGGAGAGCCTTGCCTACAGACAATATACTTGTCTATTGAGTTGAAGCCTCTTCGATAGTGCACACACTCCTAGTCATTTCTAAATTGTTGAATCTCTCTTTTGTGTTACTTACGTGATCGTGAAAATTGTAGTTTTGAATCAAATCTTGTGTTACTCGACTACCCCCAATTTTACATTATTATATTGAATATATTGTGCTAGTTAGTGTTGAGTTGACAATCAGATAGAGTGTATTATTTTTTTAAATCCTTGTGGTTTGATCCTGACTCATAAAGCTGCATATTATTTTTGCACACAATCACTTATACTTTAGTTGTGAAGTATAGGTGGGGGTTATCAGGCAATTGCCAAAATTTTGTGCTCCTTATCAAGCATACGCAATAACAGTCATTGTTATCATTCATCTTAGTTTATTGACACTTTTGCTTCTTCAGATTGAGAACTTCAAAAGTATATTTCTTATTCAAAATTTCAAGTTCGTCATCTTCATCTTTCTGTAACATTGAACTCCCAGTGATAATAGACCCATTTGGCTTACATTTGACTTTGTTTCACCAAAGAAGATTGTATGTTTTACTGTGTTACAGAAAAAAAAGAAGCATCTTCAATATGCCAAGACTACTTTGTACAACCTTATTTTCTGATCGACAAGCTTTTAATGTTAAGAAAAATGATATAATCAGACATAGTGTAACACCTCGCATTTTGGAAAAGGAAAAGAAAACATTTTTTTGGCTACTGTTTGTGTTCTACGGGTTTAGTCTATGGGCCGTAAAAGCTTCTAAGGACCATAGAAGGCATCTGTAGAAAGTGGGTTGAGTTTTGGGAAAAATCAAGTTTCAGTATCTCTTTACGGTTGACCAAGACGGTCTATCAAACGTTTTATGGGTCGTAAATAGGTCTTGTAGTAGGTCCCATACTTAGTGAAATTTTAGGGTCAAAGTTGAGTTCTACGGTTGGGGTCTATCGACCGTAGAAGGTCCTACGGGCCGTAGACCAGTCTCGTCAAAGTTGGCTTGAATTTAAGGCTCTAGTACTTGGTCTACGGTTGACCAGTACAGACAGTAGAAAGTTCTACGGTCCATAGGTCGTACTCGTACACCGAGTCGACAATTGTTTTTTTTTTTTGGGGTTTGGGTCTCTTTCCTAAGTGTTAAATATCTAAGCTATGTGGTTTTTACCCCTATTCCAAGCCCTATATAAGTATTTTAAGTCCTAAAACTATTCATTCTAAAATCATTCTCCTAAATCCCAAATTCCCTGCAAGTTCTTCCCCCTAATTTCTCTCTTAAGCAAAGGAAGAAGAAGCTAGGGTTTCACTTCAAGGTCTCCAATTCACCATAGTGTTTGGGCTTTGATCATCAAGGTATGTTAGTATTCACCAATAGAGTCCTTTCCTCCATTGGGTCCCCAAAGATCCCAAATAAACAAGTTTAGTTATCAATTCAAAGTCAGGGCTTTATTCAATTTCCATGGGTTCTTCTCAATTATGATTCAATTAGTTATTTTCTATCTTCTATTGCATGAATTGAATAACTCACATGTTTTTGAGTTGAATTCATATGAACCCATGCATGATCCATGATTTTTGACTGTGAACATATGATGAAGCTTATGAACTCTGAACTATTAATTTATGAAGATATGCATGCTTTTATGAAATTGATGTATATGACTTGAGGATGCTTTTAGATGAAAGTATCAATGAGATTGTGAAAGGTTTTCTTACATAAGAATTCATAAGCTTGAAAGGTTTTGTCACCTAAGTTAAATCAAGATTTAAGGAACTGTTCTAAATAACTTTAGCTTGGATTGGTGGCTTAATTGTGCCTTTCCATGGATGATGAAATAAATATGATTAATGATTATTTCATGGGATTTTACTTAGCACCGAGAGAATATTGAGATGGTGGCTCTCATGTTAGTAGATGCCGGGTCTCTAGTAGAAATCTCCTTGTCCCTAACTACGTGCCCCCGTAGGATCTCTTAGCTATTGGGTCCACTTAAGCTAGAAGTTTATGGTCCTTACCTTGGCAAGTAGAACATCTCTTTTCGGTGTGGGATAGACACCGGATTCCATATTTTAGATCACACGGTCTATGTCGGTTAATGGTAAACATCCCACAATAATGAACTAGGTTACTTCTGAGTATCTCACAAAGTGTTTTAATACTTTAAGCTTGCATTGTTCATGATTATGACTTGTGTTTTCTAAGCATCTTATCTTATGCCTTAGCTTGGTCATTGCATATCATGTAAAGTCCTTTTAGCATGATTTCTTATCATTTATGCATTACTATCGTACTTGGTACATTCCATATACTAATGCATACTTGTGCCTGAATTGTTTCACTAATGTAGGGTCCGAAGCTCATACCTCGCATACTTGTGGATAGTTGATCTCCCTTGTCAATTCAATGATTGGTGATTCCTCATGCTCCGAGGACCAAGACACTTTTATAGTTTCCTTTATTACAGTCTTCTGACATTGTATGTGGTGCATGGGTTACGTCCCAACCACTTCTTTGATGTATTAGATGACTTGTTGAGACTATGTTAGACTTCCACTTTGTCAAACTCTTTTGTGAAATTAAAATGCACTTTTGAATTTGCTTTATTTCTATTATCTTGCATAATGTATGCTAAGTTTCTAGTGTAGAGCCTCTTGGGGTTCTATACGCTATGTTACGTCTAGGGGTTACTTTGGGTCGTGACAAACTTGGTATTCAGAGCATAGGGATTAGAAACGTCCTAGGATATCTAACAAGCTAGGTCAAGTAGAGTCTTGTTCATGAGTGTGAAGCACACCACACTTATAGGAGGCTATACGATGTTTAGGAAATTCCACTTCTTTCATCATTCTAAAATTGTGTGATAGAGTGTAACTCTATATAATTTTCTCCTAATTCTTATACGATGCTTTCCAGGATATGGCCTCTCGAAGAGAATACGTTAGAAGGAACAGGGGTGAGAATATGGAACAAGAAGCTCCTCAAGTTCTAGCCGACCCTTTGGCCGAACAAGTGACTAATGTGGAGTTCCGAGCCGCTTTTCATGTTTTGGTCCAAGCCATGACGGCTGAAGCCAATAAGGAGGTTGTGGTGCCCATGAACCCAATTATGGGTACGATGGCAACTAGAGTGAGGGACTTCACTAGAATGAATCCCCAGAGTTTCATGGTTCCAAGGTTGAAGAAGATCCTCAAGAGTTCATTGATAAGGTATACAAAATTTTGATGATTATGTAAGCGATGTCGATGGAAAAGGCAGAATTGGCTGCTTATCAACTTAAGAGTGTTGCTAAATTTTGGTTTAACCAATGGAAGGAAGAGAGGACGGTTGATGCGGATCCTCTTGATTAGGAGAAGCTTAAAGTTGCTTTTCTTGATAGATTCTTTCTCCTTGAGATGAGGGAGGCAAAAATACTTGAATTCATTAACCTTCATCAAGGAAATATGATCGTGAAGGAGTATGCTTTGAAAGTCATATTTTTCCAAATATGCCCCTACCATGGTTGTCGATTCTAGGGCAAGGATGAGCAAGTTTGTTTAGGGTGTGTCCAAAATGGTGGTTAAGAAATGTCGTACCGCCATGCTCATTAAGGAAATGTATATTTTCCATTTGATGACATATGCCCAACAAATAAAAGAGGAGAAACTTAAGGAAAGATCTAGGGAGGCAAAGAGAGGAAAGACCGATGATGGTGACTTTTCACATTCGAGGTCCGATGGACATTGTCGTTCTAGATTCCGATAAAGGTTTTCTGGTCAAGGTTCCTGATGCTCCGGCTCTGAAGATCAACAAATATAGGGTGTCTAACCCTAAGCCTCAAAGACAAAATAGTGGTGGATCTTCTTTGTCTACTTGTGCTAGGTGTGGAAGGAAGCATGATGGTAAATGCTTAGCCGGTACGGATGGTTGCTTTAGTTGTGGTAAGAGTGGTCACAAAATGAGGGATTTTCCGTCACTTGCTACTAAAGGGACAGATGGTAGGCAAGCTCCGCGTAGTGGTTCAGCTTAGAGTGCTCCAAAGAAAAACCGATTCTATGCACTTCAAACTCATCATGATCAAGAAGGTTCTACCGATGTGGTTATCGGTATGTTGAAAGTCTTTCATCTTGATGTTTATACTTTTCTTGATCCCGTTGCTAATTTGTCTTTTGTGACACCTTATATGGCTATGAGATTTGATGTTTCTCCGTATGTATTATTAGAACCTTTTTATAATCTCTACTCCTATTGGTGAATCTATTGTGGCCAAGAGAGTCTATAGGAAGTGTTCCATCTCCTTATCCCATAAAGTCACTTATATTGATCTTGTAGAGCTTGATATGTTAGATTTTGATGTGATTCTTGGCATGGATTGGCTCCATTCTTATTATGCTTCTGTCGATTGTAGAACCCGAGTGGTTAAGTTTGAGTTTCAAATGAGCCCGTCCTAGAGGGGAAAGAGGGAAATTATATGCCTAAGGGTCAGTTTGTTTCTGGTCTAAAAGCTAGGAAAATGATTTCTAAGGGTTGCATATATCATCTTGTTTGGGTTAGGGATACAGATTCCAAAACCCTTATTCTTGAGTCGGCCCCCATTGTAAATGAGTTTTTGAAGTATTTCGCTATGATATACTCGATGTTTCTCCAAAAAGAGAAATAGACTTCGGTATTGACATTCTCCTAGATACACAACTTATCTCTATTCCTTCTTATTGTATGGCTCCGGCAGAACTTAAGGAATTAAAGGAGCAATTGAAAATTTTGTTGGATAAGGATATCATCAGATCGAGTATCACTCCATGGGATGCTCAGTGTTGTTTGTTCATAAGAAGGATGGTTCCCTTCACATGTGTATTGATTACCGATAATTGAACAAGGTTACCATTAAGAATAAGTATCCTCTTCCAAGGGTTGATGATTTTTTTGATCAACTCCAAGGAGCGAGTTATTTCTATAAGAATGACCTCCGGTCAGGTTATCACCAATTGAGGGTGAAAGAAAGTGACATTCCGAAGATGACTTTTCAAACTTGGTATGGTCATTATGAATTCTTGGTAATGTTGTTTGGTTTGACTAATGCTCCAGATGCATTCATAGACTTGATGAGTAGAGTATTTTGATGATATCTTGGTATGTTTGTGATCGTGTTCATCGATGATATCTTGATTTACTTGGGCAGTGAGGATGAGCATGCCAATCATTTGAGGATTGTGTTGTAAGTCCTCAAGGACCGATAACTATTTGCAAAGTTTAGTAAATGAGAGTTTTGGTTGTGATCCATAGCTGTCCTTGGTCACATTGTTTTCGATAAGGGAATTGAGGTTGATCCTAAGAAGATGGAAGCAGTTAAGAATTGGCCTAGAACTCTATCCCCTTTAGATAATCAAAGTTTCTTGGGCTTAGCTAGATATAATAGAAGGTTGTGGAAGGGTTTTCTTCAATTGCATCTCCATTGACTGCATTGACCCAAAAGAAGGTTAAGTTCTTATGGTTGGAAGCATGTGAAAAGAGTTTTCAAGAGTTGAAAGATAGGCTTACCTTCGCTCCGGTGTTGAATTTACCCAAAGGGTCCAATGGGTTCGATGTTTATTGTGATGCCTCAAGGATTGGATTGGGTGTGCTCTTATGCAAAATGGGGAAGTTATTGGCTATGCCTCAAGGCAACTTAAGATTCATGAAAAGAACTGTCCTACCTATGATTAGGAATTGGCAGCCGTTGTTTTGCCTTAAAGATTTGGAGGCATTATTTGTATGGTGTCCATGTTGACGGCTTTACCGACCACAAAAGTTTGCAATACGTATTCAATCAAAAGGATCTAAATCTCTGCCAATGCAGATGGCTAGAACTATTGAAAAACTATGACATGAGTGTCCTTTTTCACCCGGGCAAGTCCAATATGGTGGCTAATGCCTTGAGTTGGTTGTCAATGAGTTACGCACATATTGATTATGATAACAAAAAATTGGTTCATGATGTTCATAGACTTGCTTGGCTAGGTGTTAATTTGGTAGATTCCGAAGAGGGGGGATGTTGCTGTTCAAATTGGTTCGGCATCGTCTTTTGTGTCAGATGTGAAGGCCAAGCAAAGTATTGATCCGATTTTGGTTGAGTTGAAGGAAGCGGTGCTTAAAAAATCCGTTGAGGCTTTTTCCGAAGGAGGATTTTGTAACACCCCAAAAATATTTTTATCTAAGACCTGAACCATTTTTCATTTATGTATATGATCATATAGGGTGACTCTTAAATTGTGCTTATGTCTTAAATTTCAATTATTTAGTGTGAGAAAAAATTTTGAGATGAATTATGGTCACAAGAATCCCCTGGCACAAAGTTGAGATGAAAGCTACCTTACCGATTAAGTTTGGATATAAGATTGTACTTGAGTCAACTTTAAACGATCATATCTCTTAGAATATGAAGAGTTACCTGGCCCATAACCTTCAAATTTAAAGGTATTTGAGTCTTCTTTCCAACGCCACCAAGTTTACATCAATTGGAGTTCGGAGTAAAAAGTTATACCTATTTTATTGGACACTATCTTTCCACGCACTGGCCGCGCGGCCAAGAAATTTTCAACGCTAGCGCACGCCGAGGCCGCAGCTACTGCCTTCCTACGCGGTTGACTGCACGCAGAGGCATTTTCCATGTGGGTGCGCGGGCGTCTGGGTCTTTTAAAAAAACCCTCCAAAACGTAGTTCATCTCCCTCATCATCTCCCTAAGCTTGAACTTGAGATGAGGGTCGTGATAAAAAAAGACAGCAACATGAGGGTGATGATGTTAGTTTTGAGATCCGATCTGGTAGATTTGACATAGAGTAGGTGAGGAATTAAGATGTTAGTTGCAATGAATGTGAGTGGTTCAAATGTGGTATTATGACCCTTAGATGAGAGCAGTGAAGTGCGGCTAAGTCATTAGATAAATAAGAGCATTAAGAGGTGTACCAAGATCATATATAGTCAGATGAAGCTCTAATGAAGTTTAAAATTTTCATGTATGCCTAGATAGTATATTTGAGTTCTCAATGTGGAGTAGCCTGATGTAAGCATTATTTATTACCCATAAGAGTTTGGCCGAAGGGATCATATATAGTCAATAATGAGCCTCTTAAATATAGTCCAAGCTTCCTCTAGTTAGGTAGATATGAACTTAGAAAGGCGATATTAACAGACTAAGAAGGAAAAGTCACACTCTTAAGAGTTAAACTAAGCGACTTTATAAGCCACTGAGAAGAAGTAAGAGTAGCATCTGAGAAAGTGGTCTTAGAAGGAATCTTAGAACATACACGTGGGGAGTCTAGTAGCCATGAGATTAGCATTTCCTGAGATTAGACTAAAGCGAATGTAGACCTAGTTTAGAACTGATGGTATAAATTCATAACTTTAAAGTGTTCGCTTCAGACCTAAGGGGGAGATGATAAGATGAGAAACAAAGTCAAGTGTGGAGAATCAGATAGTGATGTGTGCGAACACCTAATTTTTGACCGAACTTAAGATTTTACACCCTTTTAATACTTAAATATTATTATTTTTTTAGGTTTATATATATATATATATATATATATATATATATATTTATTTTTTTTAAAAGGGGGTCCGGAAATTACAACAAATGATGTGGTCTCTTTATGTTTAAAGTTTAATAAATAAAGCTTGTGAATTTAATATATTTGTTTTTTATAATCTTTCAACTTTTACCAGCCTAAAATAATAGTATATATTATGAAAAAGAATAGAAAAAAATAGAGTCCTAAAAAAATTTCAAATTACCTTACTCTTTATCCTAATTAGCTTCAAACTTCTTTAACTTATTTCTCCTAGAAATCCTCCTCCCATTTAGTTCTTTTTTTCTTCTTTCCCTCATTGCACATTTTTTTTTCTTTTTCCCACATCCCACACGTTTTTTTCTTCTTTTTTTTATTTCTTTTCTTTTCTTCTTTTTTCTCACCCTAAAAATTCTCAACTAAAAAAACTTTAAAAATCTTAAACTAAATCTCATTCCCCACTCCCTAATGTTCCTTTTAGTTAGCACCTGAATCACACCTAAAAATATTATAAAAACACACGTAGAATACAGGAGAAAATAAATACACGGCAAGGAGAGAAAAGAATACACGACAGAGAGAAAGAGATAATAAGAGTGAATTTTATTTTGAGAATTAAGTCAGCATTCGAGGTTTTGTTCGTAGTTTCGGATTTGTGGCTCTTTAAAGTTAATTTATAATTAACTTTTGAAATCAGTAGATCATAGCAGTGCTTTTTTGTGGTTAATTAATTTTCACGAAAAGGTAATTCTAAATTCTTGTATGATTTAAATGAAACAATTGTACAAAACTTGATTCCAATAATATGAAGTTCTTCGAATTGCATGTTATTATTTAATACCATTTTGTGATGTATGCGGTGAGATATTTTTTGAGAATTTACGAATGCTTAAGAAAACGTAACTGGAGACGTTTCTTACTTAAAAAAATTAAATAAAAAAAGAAGTGTAAATCAGTCATGGGATTTAATCTTATAAAGCTACAAATAATTTATACATTTTCTTATTTTTATTATACTATGCTCTTTAGATACATTCTATCAATTCATATTGAAATTGGTTCGGTGATATTTAATCATAACTTGAATGGTTAGTGTTTCTTTGGGCCAAGTTTTCACTTAAGAAAATCTTGTTGAACTTGTTTGTAGATTCGTTAGAATAGGATATAAGTTAATTTTTAATTAATTAGTGATTTAGAAAAGCTATGTGAAATACGTTTTAGTCCTTTTAGTTTATTTATTTTGATAAAAATAGCTTGCCTTTAGAATAAGCGTAGGATGATTATCGCTTTAATTCGAATTGTTAAGTATATAATTAAGAGGAGGTATTTATTTTATTTAGGGATTCATTATAGAAAAAATAAATAATAAGAATTGTATAAGAAGAGGAATGAGGAGAAAATAAGAAGAAAATTTATATTGAAAAAGAATAAGCAGAAAGCGTAAAAAAGTAAAAACATCGTGAAAAAAAAGAAAAAGAAAGAAAGATGAAAAGAAAAAAAAGAAGAGAAAAGATAAAGAACATAAAGAAAAGAAAAAGGAAAAATTTTAAAAATAAAAAGAAAAGCAAAAAAATATATATAGAAAAAAATAAAAATAAGAAAAAAAGAAAAAGATAGGGTAGATTACCTTAAAAAAAACATTAAAAGGGACAAAAAAAAGGATAAAGGGAAAAGAAAAAGGAAAAATAGTCTTATTTTAAAATATATATATATATATATATAAAAAATAAATTTTTTTTATGAAGAGTCCACACACCAATAAAATTAGACAGTTTTAAATATGTTTATAATAAATCAAAGAAGGAGGGTAAATAACATTTTTATTATTAAGCTAATAAATACAATATATCCAAAATTATCTCAAGCCATATTAAAGTCAATAGATACCTTCCCCTCGATCAACATGATTCCTTACTCGGATTTTAATTTGCGGACCAATAAAAAATAGAGTCATTTTCTTTTGATTAAGGATTTAAATAAGATGATTTGGAACACCAAAACTCAATTCCAAGTAGCGACTCTGAAATAAAATAATCTCTTCTCAAAACGTCACTTTAATTGGAAATATTCTTTTATTCAAAACTTCCGATTTGAGAAAAATAGGGGTGTGACAGATGGCGACTCTGCTGGGGATAACCAGAATTCGAGCTTATAAATATTGACTTATATATGACTTTTTATTTATTTATTTATATATTTACATTTTTGGATATTATATTTGTTGACTTAATGTGCTAATTGTCTACCTAATTACTGCTTTAATATTATTTGAACTACTTATCAAGATAGCTAGTGGATCTTCGGTTCCTGGTGAAGGATTTTAGTCACACATGTTTAAGATGGGAGCACCCACGCACAAAGCCGGAAAGCACTGCTACTGGTAAATTGCTACTCCCCGACTCGAGTTGTCCGCTCGTTTTACAGCCAATCTAGATACCTCTCTCCATCAAGTTTAACCTTAGTAGAACTGAAACCAGACATGATATCCTTAGTTGGGTCCGTCTAGGACATGTACCCTTTCTTGAGACCATCATGTACATTTTTGTGATACTTGTTGCATCATGGAAAAGACAATAACAAATGTTGACCGGCTTTAGGATAATTAACAAATTAAAAACAGAATTTTTTTAATCCACTTTCAACAAATGATTCAAAAATAAATAAATAAAAAATAATACTCAAACTTTTGCTTTTATTACCAAAATATTGAGTCTTTGTTTTTACAATAATAATAGTGCATATTTGTATGTACATATATATATATATATATATGTATGTATATATAGTTTCAAAGATAGTCCTTCAGTGTCCACCTTGATTTTTCTTCTTCATGAATCACTTTTAAATTTGACATGAAAACAAGTTTTTCGAAAGAGTGGTCACTTTAGATATTCAGAGTCATTTTTTCGTGCTTTTTCTTTTTTATTCTACTCTGATTTAGGTGCCTTTGTTTTGAATATTTTTAAAATGATCAAAATGTTTTGTTAAATAAATTAAACCTAGTCTTAAATCTCGAGTTCTTTTCCAATCAGGTAAATCATGAGGCCTATGAGATGTGATAAGCGACCAAGAGACAAAACAGTCGAAATGGTCAATGATCCTCAAAAATTCATGATCACAGATAAAACCCCACCACTACTCATGGCTTGGTGGAATGACATGCATCAGTTTAGGTGAACCGAGATATTCAAACATCTTGGTTTTCTCACAGATATCATGAGGTTTAGTCCTGACAGAGAATTGATCGAGGCCTTGATTCCATTTTGGGATTCTACAAACAATGTCTTTCGATTTAGCAATTTTGAGTTAACACCTACGTTGGAGGAGTTGGGTGGTTTCACAGGTTTAGGCAGGAATCTTCGAAGTAAGACACTCATAACCCCAAGGAACGTCAGCGGGAACAAATTTTTAGAGAAAATGCACATCATCCATCCTCATATGGAGTGTTTCGATAGTGGGTGGGTTTATGTGGAATTCCTATAATCAAGATATGGAAGGAAAGAATGATTTTCGGAATATGGAAAACAACTTTAAAATGGGCAACATCTCCCTACATGGGAAAAGCACAGACAAGAAGAATTCATGGTTGCACTTTTAGGAACTATGATCTTTCTGAGGAGAGACAAAAAATCAGTATTTGTCTATCAGGTATAGTCACTATTATGATGAAGAAAAAGGATTCTACTATCTTACCGATGATGCTGACTGATATTTATCGTGATTTGACCAAATGTATAGAAGGGGAAGACTTTTGATGGTTCTAGCATTCTATTGCAAATGTGGTTTCTGGAGCACTTGTACCACCACCGTTTGGCAGCAGATTTCAAATTTTATTGGACGAATTTTATTTTAAGTCACCCAGACAGGATTAAGGAATTAATAGACAAATTACAAAAAGGTGTCAAAGCGTGGAGACATTATCTTCTTAAATTAACTGCATATGGTATTACATGGAACTATCATTGGTTCCCTTCAAGTGTGTAACACCTCAGATTCGTAATGGGAAGAATTTTAGTTTTTCTGGAATTGCTAGTGCCAGTACCGACGGAGCCACCTACGACCCGTGGATTGACCTACGGTCCAAAGGTCAAGCCCGTGGTTGGCTAGACCAGGTTCCCTAAAATGCTAAGCCTCAATACTTTTTATATGGCTTGCCAGGACGGACCGTCGACCTATGTACGAGCCGTAGGTAGGTCTCGTAGGTGAGACCCATACTTAGTCAAATTTTCAGGGCCAAGAATTTGACCTACAGTGGCTATGTACGGGCCGTAGGTTGAGCCACGGACCGTACATGGGGTCCGTCGTTGTATGGTCCAAGTTAACAGTCTCTGAACCCAACGACGGTTGACCAAGACAGTCCTTGGTTGGACCTACGGATCGTAGGTCAAGCCGTCGATAGGGTCCGATAGTTAATTTTAAGAGGGGCTTTTGGTCTTTTCACCCCATGACTTATTTATCAACTAAGATCGGTTCCTTACTATTCCTAGCACTATATAGGCCCTTTTAATCCAAAAATTTACCCTTCCAAATCACTTTACAAGTTTCCCCAAACTCTCCTCTCCCAAATAATTCTCTCTCTAGAAAGCTTGAAGAAGAAGAAGCAAGAGCTAGGGTTTTCAAGATTCAAGCCTCCTAATCCTCCATTGATTTCAAGGTTTTGGCTTTGAGGTATGATAGTCTTCATCTATGGAGCCCTTTCCTCCATAGAGTTCTAAAATTCTCTATTTTACAAGTTAGAAATCCTCTATTGAAGTTAGGGTTTTCTTTCATGTCATGGGTTCTTTGCAAAGTTGCTTCAATTGATTGTTTTATGAACTTTGAAGCATGAATTGAGTTGAATTTCATGAATTTATATGAATCCCCATGAACCCATGCCTTCTTCCCCAATTTTGAAATTATGAATGTGTTGATGGGTTGAATTGTGAAGACATGAATTTCATGAAGTCTATATGAACCTATGTATGAATTATGATTCCTAAGATAAGACTCTTCATGATGAGATTATGAATGACCTAAGGATGGTTTTATGAAAGTAAGCCTGTTCAACAAAAAAACTATGATTTGCCTCTATCATGTGGGTTCCTTCAATTATGATCAAATTGCCTTGTTTATGGTTTTCTAAGCATGAGTTTGCGTGATTTAACAGAAATTCTCATGAACCTATGTGAACTCTATGATTTGTAAGTTATGAGCATGATGAACTATGTAAAGATGAAGTTTATGAAATCATGCATGTCTCTTATGAAGCTAATGATGAATTAAGGGTGCTTTGAGATTAAAGTATCACGTTTATGATATGTTAATGTTGTTGTTGAGTTGTGAAAGGAATTCTCATGTATTACTCAACCCATGAATGTGAAAGGTTTTCTCACATGTAATGATTCATAACTTGTTGAAAGGCTTGCTCAACTAAACTTGAATCGATGATTAAGGCGCAATTCTAATTAAGGGACAAGAGGCGATCTCCCATGTTCCCTAATATAGACAAGAGGATATTACCCATGTCTACTAATGATAATTGAACTATGTCTAATCCGTGGGAATTATGCTTAGCACCTAGTGGACAAGTGACGATTACCCATGTCCCATAAACTATGTGTCACCATAGGATGATGGTCTATGATAGACACTAGCTAGTGGATCCACGTAAGTTATATGTTAAGTACATGGTCCTACCTTGGCTAGTAGGATGACCCTATCGGTATGGGGTTAGACATCGGATTCCATGTTGATAGCTCACATGGTCTTATATGTCGGTTAAGGCTACTTCCCATAAACAATGAACTAAACTGCTTTTAAGATATTTCACAAGTGATGTAAAGATGTTTAACTTGCTTTGACCATGGTTTATGACTTCTGTTCTTAACCTTTTCTTCATGTTTTTGCTTGGTCATTGCATGTTATGAAAATGTCCCGTTGTTGCATGTTTTAAATGATTTTTGTGCATGGCTATCATACTTGGTACTTGATTGTACGAACGCATACTCTTGCCATCTATTCGTGGCTAGAGCCTAGTTGAAGGATTCTTGAAGATTGGTGAGTCCTCATGCTTTGAGGATCGAGACTCTTTCATTTCTTTTATGTCTTTGTATTCTAGACTTTTCTATCGATGTGTGGGTTACGTCCTCTTCACTCTATGATGTAATAGATGGCTTGAGACTATGTATATTTCCGCTTTGTTTTTTAAAAATCTTATGAATTGGGCTTGTTTTTATACACTCTTGATCTCCATTATCTTATCTATGCATTCTAAGTGTCTTGTATGAGGCTTTTCGGGGTCTTGCACGCGATGTCACGTCTAGGGGTTACCTTGTGTCGTGACAAACTTGGTATTTAGAATGCAAGGTTATAGAAAGATCCTAGGATGTCTCATTAGCCACGTCGAGTAGACTCTTGTTCATGAGTGTGAAACGCGCCACATTTATGAATGAGAGGCTATAAGATGTTTAGGAAACTCCACTTCTTTCATTACTCTTAAGTCGTGCGATAGAGTGCAACTCTCTAAGTCTTTCTCATAATCCCTATCTTATGCGTCTCAGGATATGGGTACCTGAAGAGCTTATGCTAGAAGGAATGCGGAAGAGAATGTGGAACAAGAAGCTCCTCCTCAAGCTCCTTAAGTTCCGGCCGACCCTTTGGCCGAACAAATGACTAATGCGGAGTTTAGGGCTGCTTTTCAAAAGTTGGCTCAAGCCATGGCGGCTCAAGCCAATAGAGAGTTTTGGCTCCTGTGAACCCAAATATGGGTACGGTGTCCTCGAGGGTGAGGGACTTCACAAGAATGAACCCTCCAAAATTTCATGGTTCTAAGGTTGATGAGGATCCTCAAGAGTTCATTGATGAGGTGTACAATGTGCTAATGATTATGGGTGTGACGCCGGAGGAAACGGCGGAGTTGGCCGCTTATCAACTTAAGGGTGTGGCTCAAGTGTGGTTTGAGCAATGGAAGAGTGAGAGTGCGGATGATGCGGGTCCTCTTGATTGGGAGAAGTTCAAGGTTGCTTTTCTTGAGAGGTTCTTTCCCTTTGAGATGAGGGAGGCAAGGGTGCTTGAGTTCATCAACCTTCGTCAAGGAAGCATGAGTGTGAAGGAGTATGCTTTGAGGTTCACCAAATTGTCTCGATATGCTCCTACTATGGTTGTTGATCCTAGGGCAAGAATGAGTATGTTCATTTCGAGAGTGTCCGAAATAGTGGTCAAGGAATTTCGTACTGCCATGCTTGTCAATGACATGAATATTTCTCGTCTCATGGTTCATGCTCAACAAATAGAAGAGGAGAAACTTAAGGAAAGGTCTAGAGAGACAAAGAGGGCTAAGACCGGTGACGGTAATTTCTTACATTCAAGGTCCGATGGACATGGTCGTACTAGATTTCGACAAAGGTTTTCTAGTCAAGGTTCCTCCAATGCTCCTCCTAAGTCCAACAAGGATAGGGTGTCCAACCCTAAGCCTCAAGGAGGGAATGGTGGTGGTTTTTCATCGACTACTTGTGCTAAGTATGGGAAAAAGTATGAGGGTAAATCTCTAGCCTGTTCTAATGCATGCTTTGGTTGTGGCAAGATGGATCACAAGATAAGGAATTGTCCCTTAGTGGCTAAAAATGAAGGGGATAACCGTCGATGAACTCAACTCCAAAATACATTGGGTCTTAGTGGAAATCAGAAGCAAAATCGATTCTATGAACTTCAGACTAACCATGAGCAAAAGGGTTCTCTCGATGTGGTTACGAGTATGTTGAATGTCTTTCACTTTGATGTTTATGCTTTGCTTGATCCCGGTGCTACTTTGTATTTTGTGACGCCATATGTGGTTATGAGGTTTGATGTTGTCACGACCCAAGCCTAGGGCCTAGATGTGACCGGCGAATGGGGAACCCGAAGGAACCCCAAACAAGCCTCATAGCGTATCATTACACATCCTTGGTCGCGGAAGCAATTAAATGACCATAAACGATAAGCATAATCAAGGGGGAAATCGGGACTAAGGGAGCAAAAAAAGAAATGATACATAAATACCATAGATGAGTCAAGCTCAAGCATAATACACAACTTGTCCAACACCACCTCTAAACATGAGTACTTAGCGGGGGCCAAGACAAACTACCGGGCTCACCCTCATAGTCAAAACATAACTAGAAAGGAAAAGTTTTATACATAGCAAAAGATCATGAGCAACGTCCCCGAAATGGAGGACTCACCAATAACCACTATAGAAAATCGTACTAGCCACGCGGAGGAGGATGGTCAAGCGGTGCCTCCGTCCCTACATGGTGACATCATGTAGGCATAGAGTATGCGTTAGTACATTTGAATGTACTAAGTATATGGGATGCAATGCAATGCTACATTAGATGGACATCATAAAAAAAATGCGTAATCATACCCAATAGATAGCATATTAATGAAATGATATGTATAATGATGCTTACATAAAAATCATATTTAGTGGGACGTAGTACATGTGTGGCGAGTGACCATCAATATAGTATTTCCAAGGCCTACCACCCCCTTGGAGAGGCGAAAGAGGTACAAACCCCTCAATATGGTTACACGGGCCTACCACCCCCCGAGCTAGGGACCAAGGTACAAACCCCTCTATACGGTTATACGGGCCTACTACCCCCCGTACTAGGCAACCAAGGTACAAACCCCTCGATATGGTTACACGGGCCTACTACCCCCGTACTAGGCAACCAAGGTACCAACCCCTCGATACGGTTATATGGGCCTACTACCCCCGTACTAGGCTTGGTCGACTCACAACACTTATTATAGAGAAAATCGTATACATGTGTCCATTTCATCATCATTTCAGTAATTACATAACCATCCGACTCATAGGACGTACCTTGGACCTTTCCCTTTCCTAAGAATTCTATAAATGGGCATTTTATCAAACACAAGGTGGGCAATTGTTCATGTAAATGAAATCATGTATTTCAAGAATACTAAGTCCAACCAATTCCAAAATCCATATAAATCAGCCCACCAACAACATACATATATATATCAACCTTCATAATTTGATCATGGAAGCATGTAAACCATAAACATCACATAATAATTCCATTTCATGATAATTAGCTGCATTATCTGAGTTTCAGTATAATCTTCAAGATTATCCATAGCTCTTTTGAGTTTTGCTTTGAGTTCTTCTTTTGAAGCCTTTTGCTTAGCAGGATTAACTGCTGCTAGGTTCATACGTTGGCTAGCCGAATTGAATAGGTCGTTAAGCTAGGAGAGCGTTAGACCTTGTATGGTGATCCCGTAGCCAAGATAACTCTAGAGAAAGAACAGATGTAAAACCAAGAGAACCTCCCTTAGAAACTAAGATCTAGATCTTTAATATCTCTTTGCATATTTTTATATTATTATTGATTGATCATGCTTAAATTATCTGTTTCTATTTTAATATAATTTTGTCTATAAGTCCTTAAGACAGTATCGTTTAAAAATGGAAACCAACCAGCATATTTTAAACAGTGTTAACCTATCTTCTCAAGCAACTAAGATTGCTAAACTCGAAAATGATCTTCAAAACTGGAATATACCAGAAGAACCTTTTAAAGCTATTTATCATTTAGGTAAATTTAATTTATTTGTTAATCACAATATTAAAACTTGTGAATCAACTGTTGCTATTAATAATTCTCTTGAAATTATTCGTTTGTTGAATGCTAACGATATTAATCGTTATAAAAATAAATTCAATTATTTGCATATTGGTTTAGTGCAAGTTGCTGTTAAGCCCTTGTTCAGAAAAGGCTTAGATATTCCTATTTGTGTCCTCCTTAGAGATGACAGATTTCTTAATTTTGATGATTCGCTGTTAGGTGTTCTTCAAAGTAATTTAGCCGATGGCCCGGTTTACTTTAATTGTTATCCTAACTTTTCAATAGACATTAATGATCCTAATGTCATGGACTCTTTGACACTCAATGTCAAAACTAAAAATCTCAATAGCAAAGCCAATACTCGAGAGATAGCAATTATCTACAGAGTATATTATCGGCTTATGTCTACTACTCTTGCACCAAAGGCTCGAATTGAGAGCCAAAAAGGTGTAACCATGCTCATGGAGGCCAATCATGAGCATAGTTCAATATTCGTCCCTAGATTGATAAATTGGAATGACATTCTGTCTAACGACGAATGGCATTTTGATGCTATCACTCAACCTTTTTCCTCTCACTCAGAGAGATCTCGCATTGAAAGGGTAATTCAATACCCTGATGGTTCTATAGATCTAAAATTCCTTGAGAATTCTTTATCCAGAACTGCTTCTAGAAGAGCGTCTTGTTCATCTATCCCAGCTAGGATGGCTCCTTATTCGCCATCTGCTCCTTCGAGGACTGCTCCTCACCCACCCTCTTCTTCAAAAACCCCGGAGGATGATGAAGATGAAAAACTTATCTGTAGAGATAATGACAAAGGAAAAGTTACTGGTGTGGATTTTTCGGGAAATGTCCCTAAAGTTTATTATCAAGAAATCCCTGGTAGTCCTACAGCCAGTGAAATGGAACCACCTCCAAATCAAAAAGATTCTGTACCTGATCATTTAAAGATGATCAAATCTGAAAAGGATTTTATTCCTAATCCTCAGACTCTGCAAGAATCTTGGACTCATCCTCATAACCAAATCAACAGAGATTGGTATAAGGATACTTATACTCTCAAAGAAAGAGAGAATTTTGCAAACTCTTGGATGATTGATATGAAAAGAATTGGTTGCGAAATAGACTTCTTTAAGTGGTTTGAAATGACGGGAAAAATTGATAATCAAAAGGATTCCCTTAAAGTCATTATTTCCAAATGGTATACTACTTCTAACAAAGTAATTGAAGATGTTACTCCTCCTCTTGAAGGAATAAATATCCCGATTTCTGGAACTATTATAAAAGCTTCTCCTTTCAAAATCCTCTCAGAAGAAAAACCTTCTGTCCTTGCTACCAATCTTGATATCAACAAGATTATAGAACAGAATAATTATACAAATCAAATTCTCCATGTAGTTTCTAGACAAATTGAAAACTCCCAAGAAAAAGGCTCATTCTCTGGAAAACCTATTCCTATATCTTCCCCACAAAGTCAGAAAATTGACCCAAATCCTGTTTTCAAAATAAACGAATTTTCCAGGGAAATGTATCCCAAACTCAAAAATACCTTTGATATATCTGACAACATTTTAGACAAAATCAATGAGAAACTTGCCAATTTCTCTATATCGGGAAAAAATAAGAAAGCCTCTTCCATCCATACTTCTGAAGAATTTCGTCAATCCGTTCTTGGTGGTAAGAAAGTTGCTACCATAAAAGAGAAAGATGATCTTGTCCAAAAACTCTCCAATGATAGATTTCATAACCGAAAAAACTATCATAAAAGACCTTCCTTCCCTGATCTCCAGTATGAGGAAAATGCTTTTCTCTCCACTTCTTCTCATGAAGGAAGTAGTATTACTGAATGGAACATAGATGGTCTTGCAGAACATCAGATATACAACAAGCTCCACGAAATGGGAATAGCAATCACAGCTTATAAAATAAGAAATTCATCTGATAAGGAAGCTGCTTCTATGATTGTTGCAGGATTCACTGGTATGATTAAACATTGGTGGGATAATTATGTTTCTGAAGAAACTAAGAAAACTATCTACGAAGCTCATGCTACTGAGATAGTAGTTAAGTTGGAAGGAACTATTGAAGTTCCAACTGAAGTGGTCAAAGAAGACGCTTGTGCTACCCTTCTATACCACATTGCCAAACATTTTATAGGAGAACCAAAACTGTTTCAGGATAGGAGTCTCCAAATCCTTAACAATATTAGTTGTCCTTCCTTAGACGATTTCACCTGGTATAAATATAACTTTATGCAGAAGGTTATGATTAGACCAGACTGTAACTTAGATTTTTGGAAAGAAAGATTTGTTAGCGGTCTCCCTCCTCTCTTTGCCGATAAGGTAAGAACCAAAATCCAAGATAGGAATGATGGAAAAATTCCTTATGATCTGATGACTTATGGTGATCTCATCAGTGTTATTAACACTGTTGGTTTGGAACTTTGTACAGATATTAAGTTAAAGCATCAACTTAAAAAGGAAAAATCTTCATCAAGAAGAGAATTAGGAAGTTTTTGTCAAGACTTCGGATTTGTTACTTTAACTCCCCCTTCTAGGAAACTTAGAAAGGAAAACAAAGATAGCAAGAAAATCCATCGCAGTAAGTCTAGAAGAACTTCTGATAAAGAATATAAGAAATCGTCCAAAAGAAGAAAGGGACGAAAAGGATTCAAGAAATCCAAAGAAGATGTATGTTGGACTTGTGGAAAGTCTGGTCACATGGCAAAGGATTGTAGGTCTGGCAAACAGAAGAGAATCAACAGTCTGGAAATAGACGAAGCCACTAAGGAAAAGCTCTTCTCTATTCTTGAAGAACCTTTGTCCGATTCCTCAAATAACTCAGCTGAATATAGTGACGAAGAAAATATCAACGTCGATTATGATTCAGACTCCAGCCAGTCCGGTAGAGATTGTGATTGCACAGAAGCTTTCTGTGTTTGTGAAAGTATTCCTCAAATCAGAGTCCTCAGCAACGACTCTAAAGAAGCTCTCTTCGATATTATCGAACATATTGATAATGAAGAAGCCAGAAAGAAATACCTGGTTGAACTCAAGAATCTTATTCTCAACCAAAAAGAAAAGCCTAAAGCTCGTCCTATGGTTGAACCCTTCAGCATGAAACAGATCATGAACAGGTTCGAAAGAAATGCCGAACCAACCATTTCTGATCTTCATCTAGAAGTCAAAACTCTTAAAGAAGAAATCAGAGACATTAAGTTTAGACTTGGAAAAGTTGAAACTGATGCTATTGCTGATAAAATCTTAAAAGAGATTGCTAAGCAAGACTTAGATGAAGAAAAAGAAGAATGTCCTGAAAAGGATGATCTTGACTATTCCCCCTTCCAAATGGATCTCTCTGCTGAACCTACTTCTAATATCGCGACTACCTCTTGTCCGGGTATAGACGTTATTACTTCGGTTAGACCTCAGAGTCATCATATTCCTATTAAGATTGTTGTTAATAAAGATTTTGTAATTAACAAAATTGCTTTGCTTGACAGTGGTGCAGATAGAAATTGCATTGTTAAAGGTATTGTTCCTACTAAGTACTTAGAAAAAAGTACTTCAAAATTATATTCTGCTACTGGTGAATTACTTAAAATTAATTATAAGCTTTCTAAAGCTCATATTTGTAACAATAATATTTGTTTAACGAATGATTTCATTATTACCGAAGATATTAATGAAGATATTATTCTTGGAATACCTTTTATCACTCAGATAAAACCTTTTATCACTAATTTAAGTGGTATTACTACTTCCATTCTGGGAAAAGAATTACATTTTCCTTTTGTTAAAACTCTTTCCCAAGATGAAAGTAATTTTATCAGAGAAAAAACGGTTTTCCGAATAAACTCTTTATCTCAGCATGTTAATTTTCTCAAAGAAGAAATTAAAATTAAAAAAATTGAGCAAATTTTAAAAACCCCGGAGATGGTTACTAAAATATCTAATCTTCACAAAAAATTTGAAGATGAAATTTGCTCTGATTTTCCAAATGCATTTTGGGAAAGGAAAAAGCATATTGTTGATTTACCTTACATTGATGGGTTTAATGAACAAACTATTACAACCAAGGCTAGACCTATTCAAATGAATCATGAGTTACTTGATTATTGTAAAAAAGAAATTGATAATTTATTAAAAAATAAAATTATTAATGTTTCTAAATCTCCTTGGAGTTGCTCTGCTTTCTATGTAAATAATAGTGCTGAAAAGGAAAGAGGAGCACCTAGACTTGTTATAAATTATAAACCTTTGAATGCTGTTTTAAAATGGATCAGGTATCCCATACCTAATAAAAGAGATTTATTAAAACGCACTTATAAGGCTAATATTTATAGTAAGTTTGATATGAAATCTGGTTTCTGGCAAATTCAAATTGCTAACAAAGATAAGTATAAAACTGCTTTCAATGTCCCATTTGGACAATATGAATGGAATGTTATGCCTTTTGGACTCAAGAATGCTCCTTCTGAATTCCAAAATATTATGAATAACATTTTTAATGATTATAATTACATGTCAATTGTTTATATTGATGATGTGCTTATCTTTTCTGATGATATTGATTCACATTTTAAGCATCTTAATACTTTCTTTAAGATTGTTAAGAACAATGGTTTAGTAGTTAGTGCCAAAAAGATTAAGCTCTTCCAGACCTCTATAAGGTTTCTTGGTCATGACCTTTATCAAGGTAGCTATAAACCAATCTGTAGAGCCATTGAGTTCTCTTCTAAATTTCCTGATGAAATTATTGATAAAACCCAATTACAAAGGTTTTTAGGAAGTTTGAATTATGTTGCTGATTTTATTCCTAAGATCAGACAAACCTGTGAACCTTTATATAAAAGGCTCAAGAAAAATCCTGTCCCTTGGGGAAATGACCAAACTCAGGCAGTCATAACTATTAAGAAATTGGTCCAGAGTCTCCCTTGTTTAGGAATTCCTAATCCTAAAGATTTTATGATTGTTGAAACTGATGCTTCTGACTTAGGATATGGAGGTATCCTGAAACAAAGAAGTTCTTTAGAATCCCCCGAACAATTAGTTCGTTTTACTTCAGGAATCTGGAATTCTGCTCAAAAAAATTATTCAACTGTTAAAAAGGAAATCTTGTCTATAGTGCTATGTATCACAAAATTTCAAGATGACTTAATAAACAAAGAATTTTTATTAAGAGTCGATTGTAAATCAGCTAAAGAAATTTTGCAAAAGGATGTAAAAAATTTGGTTTCAAAACAAATATTTGCTAGATGGCAAGCTCTACTATCTAGTTTTGATTTTCAAATTGATTTTATAAAAGGAGAAAATAACTCTTTACCTGATTTTCTAACAAGAGAATTTTTACAGGGAAAAAATGAGGCCTTTCAAGCCTAATACTCCTTCGAAAGAAGGAAAACCTATGGCGAAACCATTCGTATTACCTCCATTAACACCGGCAAAAACCCCACAAAGACCGGTATTTGATAATAGATTTACTATGCTCGCAGACTACCCAAAATTGCCTGCTCCACCTCCTAACCCTACCAAATTAATACAATTAAGGCCAAATAGACCTTTAACTCCTGGAGCATCAAGTTCTAATGTCCAAACCAAAGATAATTATACTATGAAGACCCCTGAGTCATTCGCTCAAGCTGTTAAGCCTGAATTACCTATTCCTACTCCAACTTCTATCCCTAAGGAAGAAAAGTTTGATTTTGTAACAACTCAAATGTTACCCCTACTGGCACTAGACAGAGAGTTCGAAAATCTTGAGATTGGAACTCTTATTAAACCTTGCTACACAGATGGTAATTTTGTTGATACAGATTGTTCTTACAAAACTAGAAAGTTTTACGAAGCCATTTTGGTAGACACAGAATCCATAGAGATTGAACATAACCGGGATGAGCAAAATCCTGATTTTATCAGATACTCTCGATTCACTATCAAGAGGATTTTATCACCATTCGAGTGGTATACTGATCATCTACACACTCCAGTATCTTTGTCCATGCCTCACAGGCCACAAACTTACAATTGGCATGACTACAAAGCAGCCTGGTTTAATTTTATGTATCTTAGGCCAAGACACACTTGGTTTATTAAATATTGCCCAAAAGTAATCAAGTCAATTATTCCCAAATGGTTCTATGAATGGTGGAACATTTTTGGAGGAAATCTGCAGATATTACCACAACAATTTCACATCAGGTTCACTGAGTTCCAGAGTACTTCAGAAATATCTACTCTCCCAGAGTATATTAAATTATGTAAGTTCTTTATTCAAAAAAGAATTTCTTATATTATTTCTTGGAATTTTACCAAGGTAGAAATAGATAAAATACGCTTCTTAGCTAAAGAAGTAATGATCAAAGGGTGGACTCCTAAGCCAACCGGAATCAAGCCCACTATCAACCTAGCAGCAGTTAATCCTGCTAAGCAAAAGGCTTCAAAAGAAGAACTCAAAGCAAAACTCAAAAGAGCTATGGATAATCTTGAAGATTATACTGAAACTCAGATAATGCAGCTAATCAGTGATGCCGCGTCATCCGGGAGCAGTAACGGGGACATGTGTGATCTCAAAGGAATCGCACAGTCATATGTGGACCCCGATTATGAATAGAAACTTGGCTCTTGAGAAAAGTAGAGACCAAAGGTCGGAATTACTTTTCAAAAAGAGACATTTTACTATTCCTAAAAGGAATCCAACAAACTTTACTTTATAAAAGTAAAAGACCCCACTCACCAACCGACACTTTAATTTGTCTATTGTAAAGAAAAAATCCTTCTTCTATAAAAGGAATTCTCTCTTCTCCCTAGAAGGCATCAGCTATTGTACCCAATACTGAAAACCTCTCTCTCTCTCTATGTTTTTAATGCTTCCGCCTGTAGCTCTTTCATGTTGATGTTCATATAAATAAAAATCTGTGAGTTTTTATTAATCTCTTTTGTTTTTCGTATAAATCTTGTCGTATTTTACTAATACAACTTCGGAGGATTACCGCCGATCCGTTATTGGTATCAGAGATTCTTGAAGAACCTTTGTCCGATTCCTCAAATAACTCAGCTGAATATAGTGACGAAGAAAATATCAACGTCGATTATGATTCAGACTCCAGCCAGTCCGGTAGAGATTGTGATTGCACAGAAGCTTTCTGTGTTTGTGAAAGTATTCCTCAAATCAGAGTCCTCAGCAACGACTCTAAAGAAGCTCTCTTCGATATTATCGAACATATTGATAATGAAGAAGCCAGAAAGAAATACCTGGTTGAACTCAAGAATCTTATTCTCAACCAAAAAGAAAAGCCTAAAGCTCGTCCTATGGTTGAACCCTTCAGCATGAAACAGATCATGAACAGGTTCGAAAGAAATGCCGAACCAACCATTTCTGATCTTCATCTAGAAGTCAAAACTCTTAAAGAAGAAATCAGAGACATTAAGTTTAGACTTGGAAAAGTTGAAACTGATGCTATTGCTGATAAAATCTTAAAAGAGATTGCTAAGCAAGACTTAGATGAAGAAAAAGAAGAATGTCCTGAAAAGGATGATCTTGACTATTCCCCCTTCCAAATGGATCTCTCTGCTGAACCTACTTCTAATATCGCGACTACCTCTTGTCCGGGTATAGACGTTATTACTTCGGTTAGACCTCAGAGTCATCATATTCCTATTAAGATTGTTGTTAATAAAGATTTTGTAATTAACAAAATTGCTTTGCTTGACAGTGGTGCAGATAGAAATTGCATTGTTAAAGGTATTGTTCCTACTAAGTACTTAGAAAAAAGTACTTCAAAATTATATTCTGCTACTGGTGAATTACTTAAAATTAATTATAAGCTTTCTAAAGCTCATATTTGTAACAATAATATTTGTTTAACGAATGATTTCATTATTACCGAAGATATTAATGAAGATATTATTCTTGGAATACCTTTTATCACTCAGATAAAACCTTTTATCACTAATTTAAGTGGTATTACTACTTCCATTCTGGGAAAAGAATTACATTTTCCTTTTGTTAAAACTCTTTCCCAAGATGAAAGTAATTTTATCAGAGAAAAAACGGTTTTCCGAATAAACTCTTTATCTCAGCATGTTAATTTTCTCAAAGAAGAAATTAAAATTAAAAAAATTGAGCAAATTTTAAAAACCCCGGAGATGGTTACTAAAATATCCAATCTTCACAAAAAATTTGAAGATGAAATTTGCTCTGATTTTCCAAATGCATTTTGGGAAAGGAAAAAGCATATTGTTGATTTACCTTACATTGATGGGTTTAATGAACAAGCTATTACAACCAAGGCTAGACCTATTCAAATGAATCATGAGTTACTTGATTATTGTAAAAAGGAAATTGATAATTTATTAAAAAATAAAATTATTAATGTTTCTAAATCTCCTTGGAGTTGCTCTGCTTTCTATGTCAATAATAGTGCTGAAAAGAAAGAGGAGCACCTAGACTTGTTATAAATTATAAACCTTTGAATGCTGTTTTAAAATGGATTAGGTATCCCATACCTAATAAAAGAGATTTGTTAAAACGCACTTATAAGGCTAATATTTATAGTAAGTTTGATATGAAATCTGGTTTCTGGCAAATTCAAATTGCTAACAAAGATAAGTATAAAACTGCTTTCAATGTCCCATTTGGACAATATGAATGGAATGTTATGCCTTTTGGACTCAAGAATGCTCCTTCTGAATTCCAAAATATCATGAATAACATTTTTAATGATTATAATTACATGTCAATTGTTTATATTGATGATGTGCTTATCTTTTCTGATGATATTGATTCACATTTTAAGCATCTTAATACTTTCTTTAAGATTGTCAAGAACAATGGTTTAGTAGTTAGTGCCAAAAAGATTAAGCTCTTCCAGACCTCTATAAGGTTTCTTGGTCATGACCTTTATCAAGGTAGCTATAAACCTATCTGTAGAGCCATTGAGTTCTCTTCTAAATTTCCTGATGAAATTATTGATAAAACCCAATTACAAAGGTTTTTAGGAAGTTTGAATTATGTTGCTGATTTTATTCCTAAGATCAGACAAACCTGTGAACCTTTATATAAAAGGCTCAAGAAAAATCCTGTCCCTTGGGGAAATGACCAAACTCAGGCAGTCATAACTATTAAGAAATTGGTCCAGAGTCTCCCTTGTTTAGGAATTCCTAATCCTAAAGATTTTATGATTGTTGAAACTGATGCTTCTGACTTAGGATATGGAGGTATCCTGAAACAAAGAAGTTCTTTAGAATCCCCCGAACAATTAGTTCGTTTTACTTCAGGAATCTGGAATTCTGCTCAAAAAAATTATTCAACTGTTAAAAAGGAAATCTTGTCTATAGTGCTATGTATCACAAAATTTCAAGATGACTTAATAAACAAAGAATTTTTATTAAGAGTCGATTGTAAATCAGCTAAAGAAATTTTGCAAAAGGATGTAAAAAATTTGGTTTCAAAACAAATATTTGCTAGATGGCAAGCTCTACTATCTAGTTTTGATTTTCAAATTGATTTTATAAAAGGAGAAAATAACTCTTTACCTGATTTTCTAACAAGAGAATTTTTACAGGGAAAAAATGAGGCCTTTCAAGCCTAATACTCCTTCGAAAGAAGGAAAACCTATGGCGAAACCATTCGTATTACCTCCATTAACACCGGCAAAAACCCCACAAAGACCGGTATTTGATAATAGATTTACTATGCTCGCAGACTACCCAAAATTGCCTGCTCCACCTCCTAACCCTACCAAATTAATACAATTAAGGCCAAATAGACCTTTAACTCCTGGAGCATCAAGTTCTAATGTCCAAACCAAAGATAATTATACTATGAAGACCCCTGAGTCATTCGCTCAAGCTGTTAAACCTGAATTACCTATTCCTACTCCAACTTCTATCCCTAAGGAAGAAAAGTTTGATTTTGTAACAACTCAAATGTTACCCCTACTGGCACTAGACAGAGAGTTCGAAAATCTTGAGATTGGAACTCTTATTAAACCTTGCTACACAGATGGTAATTTTGTTGATACAGATTGTTCTTACAAAACTAGAAAGTTTTACGAAGCCATTTTGGTAGACACAGAATCCATAGAGATTGAACATAACCGGGATGAGCAAAATCCTGATTTTATCAGATACTCTCGATTCACTATCAAGAGGATTTTATCACCATTCGAGTGGTATACTGATCATCTACACACTCCAGTATCTTTGTCCATGCCTCACAGGCCACAAACTTACAATTGGCATGACTACAAAGCAGCCTGGTTTAATTTTATGTATCTTAGGCCAAGACACACTTGGTTTATTAAATATTGCCCAAAAGTAATCAAGTCAATTATTCCCAAATGGTTCTATGAATGGTGGAATATTTTTGGAGGAAATCTGCAGATATTACCACAACAATTTCACATCAGGTTCACTGAGTTCCAGAGTACTTCAGAAATATCTACTCTCCCAGAGTATATTAAATTATGTAAGTTCTTTATTCAAAAAAGAATTTCTTATATTATTTCTTGGAATTTTACCAAGGTAGAAATAGATAAAATACGCTTCTTAGCTAAAGAAGTAATGATCAAAGGGTGGACTCCTAAGCCAACCGGAATCAAGCCCACTATCAACCTAGCAGCAGTCAATCCTGCTAAGCAAAAGGCTTCAAAAGAAGAACTCAAAGCAAAACTCAAAAGAGCTATGGATAATCTTGAAGATTATACTGAAACTCAGATAATGCAGCTAATCAGTGATGCCGCGTCATCCGGGAGCAGTAACGGGGACATGTGTGATCTCAAAGGAATCGCACAGTCATATGTGGACCCCGATTATGAATAGAAACTTGGCTCTTGAGAAAAGTAGAGACCAAAGGTCGGAATTACTTTTCAAAAAGAGACGTTTTACTATTCCTAAAAGGAATCCAATCAACTTTACTTTATAAAAGTAAAAGACCCCACTCACCAACCGCCACTTTAATTTGTCTATTGTAAAGAAAGAATCCTTCTTCTATAAAAGGAATTCTCTCTTCTCCCTAGAAGGCATCAGCTATTGTACCCAATACTGAAAGCCTCTCTCTCTCTCCCTATGTTTTTAATGCTTCCGCCTGTAGCTCTTTCATGTTGATGTTCATATAAATAAAAATCTGTGAGTTTTTATTAATCTCTTTTGTTTTTCGTATAAATCTTGTCGTATTTTACTAATACAACTTCGGAGGATTACCGCCGATCCGTAATTGGTATCAAAGCCTCGTTGGCAGTATACGTACCTAGCATGAGCAGCTAAGTACATATACTGTCTGGGGCATGACAAAATTTATATTAATTTATGAATTGATTATTTAAGCTGGACAAGATCATCTTTCTCTTTTATGGTAGCAACTTTCTTACCACCAAGAACGGATTGACGAAATTCTTCAGAAGTATGGATGGAAGGGTCTGGAAGAGCTTAATCTTTTTGGCACTAACTACTAAACCATTGTTCTTAACAATCTTAAAGAAAGTATTAAGATGCTTAAAATGTGAATCAATATCATCAGAAAAGATAAGCACATCATCAATATAAACAATTGACATGTAATTATAATCATTAAAAATGTTATTCATAATATTTTGGAATTCAGAAGGAGCATTCTTGAGTCCAAAAGGCATAACATTCCATTCATATTGTCCAAATGGGACATTGAAAGCAGTTTTATACTTATCTTTGTTAGCAATTTGAATTTGCCAGAAACCAGATTTCATATCAAACTTACTATAAATATTAGCCTTATAAGTGCGTTTTAATAAATCTCTTTTATTAGGTATGGGATACCTGATCCATTTTAAAACGGTATTATTCGGTTACCTCACACACTTAGAGAAGAATGAACACCTCACACCAATTATAGAAACGGATACATTTCCCTGGAAAATTCGTTTATTTTGAAAACAGGATTTGGGTCAATTTTCTGACTTTGTGGGGAAGATATAGGAATAGGTTTTCCAGAGAATGAGCCTTTTTCTTGGGAGTTTTCAATTTGTCTAGAAACTACATGGAGGATTTGATTTGTATAATTATTCTGTTCTATAATCTTGTTGATATCAAGATTGGTAGCAAGGACAGAAGGTTTTTCTTCTGAGAGGATTTTGAAAGGAGAAGCTTTTATAATAGTTCCAGAAATCGGGATATTTATTCCTTCAAGAGGAGGAGTAACATCTTCAATTACTTTGTTAGATGTAGTATACCATTTGGAAATAATGACTTTAAGGGAATCCTTTTGATTATCAATTTTTCCCGTCATTTCAAACCACTTAAAGAAGTCTATTTCGCAACCATACTTTGAAGAACACCTAACAGCGAATCATCAAAATTAAGAAATCTGTCATCTCTAAGGAGGACACAAATAGGAATATCTAAGCCTTTTCTGAACAAGGGCTTAACAGCAACTTGCACTAAACCAATATGCAAATAATTGAATTTATTTTTATAACGATTAATATCGTTAGCATTCAACAAACGAATAATTTCAAGAGAATTATTAATAGCAACAGTTGATTCACAAGTTTTAATATTGTGATTAACAAATAAATTAAATTTACCTAAATGATAAATAGCTTTAAAAGGTTCGGTCGTTAAGCTAGGAGAGCGTTAGACCTTGTATGGTGATCCCGTAGCCAAGATAACTCTAGAGAAAGAACAGATGTAAAACCAAGAGAACCTCCCTTAGAAACTAAGATCTAGATCTTTAATATCTCTTTGCATATTTTAATATTATTATTGATTGATCATGCTTAAATTATCTGTTTCTATTTTAATATAATTTTGTCTATAAGTCCTTAAGACAGTATCGTTTAAAAATGGAAACCAACCAGCATATTTTAAACAGTGTTAACCTATCTTCTCAAGCAACTAAGATTGCTAAACTCGAAAATGATCTTCAAAACTGGAATATACCAGAAGAACCTTTATCAAGGTAGCTATAAACCAATCTGTAGAGCCATTGAGTTCTCTTCTAAATTTCCTGATGAAATTATTGATAAAACCCAATTACAAAGGTTTTTAGGAAGTTTGAATTATGTTGCTGATTTTATTCCTAAGATCAGACAAACCTGTGAACCTTTATATAAAAGGCTCAAGAAAAATCCTGTCCCTTGGGGAAATGACCAAACTCAAGCAGTCATAAATATTAAGAAATTGGTCCAGAGTCTCCCTTGTTTAGGAATTCCTAATCCTAAAGATTTTATGATTGTTGAAACTGATGCTTCTGACTTAGGATATGGAGGTATCCTGAAACAAAGAAGTTCTTTAGAATCCCCCGAACAATTAGTTCGTTTTACTTCAGGAATCTGGAATTCTGCTCAAAAAAATTATTCAACTGTTAAAAAGGAAATCTTACTTTTCAAAAAGAGACATTTTACTATTCCTAAAAGGAATCCAACAAACTTTACTTTATAAAAGTAAAAGACCCCACTCACCAACCGACACTTTAATTTGTCTATTGTAAAGAAAGAATCCTTCTTCTATAAAAAGGAATTCTCTCTTCTCCCTAGAAGGCATCAGCTATTGTACCCAATACTGAAAACCTCTCTCTCTCTCTATGTTTTTAATGCTTCCGCCTGTAGCTCTTTCATGTTGATGTTCATATAAATAAAAATCTGTGAGTTTTTATTAATCTCTTTTGTTTTTCGTATAAATCTTGTCGTATTTTACTAATACAACTTCGGAGGATTACCGCCGTTTTAACAAAAGGAAAATGTAATTCTTTTCCCAGAATGGAAGTAGTAATACCACTTAAATTAGTGATAAAAGGTTTTCCGAATAAACTCTTTATCTCAGCATGTTAATTTTCTCAAAGAAGAAATTAAAATTAAAAAAATTGAGCAAATTTTAAAAACCCCGGAGATGGTTACTAAAATATCTAATCTTCACAAAAAATTTGAAGATGAAATTTGCTCTGATTTTCCAAATGCATTTTGGGAAAGGAAAAAGCATATTGTTGATTTACCTTACATTGATGGGTTTAATGAACAAACTATTACAACCAAGGCTAGACCTATTCAAATGAATCATGAGTTACTTGATTATTGTAAAAAAGAAATTGATAATTTATTAAAAAATAAAATTATTAATGTTTCTAAATCTCCTTGGAGTTGCTCTGCTTTCTATGTAAATAATAGTGCTGAAAAGGAAAGAGGAGCACCTAGACTTGTTATAAATTCTAAACCTTTGAATGCTGTTTGGTTGAGTGATAGCATCAAAATGCCATTCGTCGTTAGACAGAATGTCATTCCAATTTATCAATCTAGGGACGAATATTGAACTATGCTCATGATTGGCCTCCATGAGCATGGTTACACCTTTTTGGCTCTCAATTCGAGCCTTTGGTGCAAGAGTAGTAGACATAAGCCGATAATATACTCTGTAGATAATTGCTATCTCTCGAGTATTGGCTTTGCTATTGAGATTTTTAGTTTTGACATTGAGTGTCAAAGAGTCCATGACATTAGGATCATTAATGTCTATTGAAAAGTTAGGATAACAATTAAAGTAAACCGGGCCATCGGCTAAATTACTTTGAAGAACACCTAACAGCGAATCATCAAAATTAAGAAATCTGTCATCTCTAAGGAGGACACAAATAGGAATATCTAAGCCTTTTCTGAACAAGGGCTTAACAGCAACTTGCACTAAACCAATATGCAAATAATTGAATTTATTTTTATAACGATTAATATCGTTAGCATTCAACAAACGAATAATTTCAAGAGAATTATTAATAGCAACAGTTGATTCACAAGTTTTAATATTGTGATTAACAAATAAATTAAATTTACCTAAATGATAAATAGCTTTAAAAGGTTCTTCTGGTATATTCCAGTTTTGAAGATCATTTTCGAGTTTAGCAATCTTAGTTGCTTGAGAAGATAGGTTAACACTGTTTAAAATATGCTGGTTGGTTTCCATTTTTAAACGATACTGTCTTAAGGACTTATAGACAAAATTATATTAAAATAGAAACAGATAATTTAAGCATGATCAATCAATAATAATATTAAAATATGCAAAGAGATATTAAAGATCTAGATCTTAGTTTCTAAGGGAGGTTCTCTTGGTTTTACATCTGTTCTTTCTCTAGAGTTATCTTGGCTACGGGATCACCATACAAGGTCTAAACGCTCTCCTAGCTTGACGACCTATTCAATTCGGCTAGCCAACGTATGAACCGGGTATTATTCGGTTACCTCACACGCTTAGAGAAGAATGAACACCTCACCAATTATATAAACAAGATTAAGAACATAAAATCAATTAACATATTAAAATATTAAAATAGATTAATCAAAGCTTAAATAATCAATTCATAAATTAATATAAATTTTGTCATGCCCCAGACAGTATATGTACTTAGCTGCTCATGCTAGGTACGTATACTGCCAACATGGCTCTGATACCAATAACGGATCGGCGGTAATCCGCCGAAGTTGTATTAGTAAAATACGACAAGATTTATACGAAGAACAAAAGAGATTAATAAAAACTCACAGATTTTATTTATATGAACATCAACATGAAAGAGCTACAGGCGGAAGCATTAAAAACATAGGGAGAGAGAGAGAGGTTTTCAGTATTGGGTACAATGGCTGATCCCTTCTAGGGAGAAGAGAGAATTCCTTTTATAGAAGAAGGATTCTTTCTTTACAATAGACAAATTAAAGTGTCGGTTGGTGAGTGGGGTCTTTTACTTTTATAAAGTAAAGTTTGTTGGATTCCTTTTAGGAATAGTAAAATGTCTCTTTTTGAAAAGTAATTCCGACCTTTGGTCTCTACTTTTCTCAAGAGCCAAGTTTCTATTCATAATCGGGGTCCACATATGACTGTGCGATTCCTTTGAGATCACACATGTCCCCGTTACTGCTCCCGGATGACGCGGCATCACTGATTAGCTGCATTATCTGAGTTTCAGTATAATCTTCAAGATTATCCATAGCTCTTTTGAGTTTTGCTTTGAGTTCTTCTTTTGAAGCCTTTTGCTTAGCAGGATTTACTGCTGCTAGGTTGATAGTGGGCTTGATTCCGGTTGGCTTAGGAGTCCACCCTTTGATCATTACTTCTTTAGCTAAGAAGCGTATTTTATCTATTTCTACCTTGGTAAAATTCCAAGAAATAATATAAGAAATTCTTTTTTGAATAAAGAACTTACATAATTTAATATACTCTGGGAGAGTAGATATTTCTGAAGTACTCTGGAACTCAGTGAACCTGATGTGAAATTGTTGTGGTAATATCTGCAGATTTCCTCCAAAAATGTTCCACCATTCATAGAACCATTTGGGAATAATTGACTTGATTACTTTTGGACAATATTTAATAAACCAAGTGTGTCTTGGCCTAAGATACAAAAAATTAAACCAGGCTGCTTTGTAGTCATGCCAATTGTAAGTTTGTGGCCTGTGAGGCATGGACAAAGATACTGGAGTGTGTAGATGATCAGTATACCACTCGAATGGTGATAAAATCCTCTTGATAGTGAATCGAGAGTATCTGATAAAATCAGGATTTTGCTCATCCCGGTTATGTTCAATCTCTATGGATTATGTGTCTACCAAAATGGCTTCGTAAAACTTTCTAGTTTTGTAAGAACAATCTGTATCAACAAAATTACCATCTGTGTAGCAAGGTTTAATAAGAGTTCCAATCTCAAGATTTTCGAACTCTCTGTCTAGTGCCAGTAGGGGTAACATTTGATTTGTTACAAAATCAAACTTTTCTTCCTTAGGGATAGAAGTTGGAGTAGGAATAGGTAATTCAGGTTTAACAGCTTGAGCGAATGACTCAGGGGTCTTCATAGTATAATTATCTTTGGTTTGGACATTAGAACTTGATGCTCCAGGAGTTAAAGGTCTATTTGGCCTTAATTGTATTAATTTGGTAGGGTTAGGAGGTGGAGCAGGCAATTTTGGGTAGTCTGCGAGCATAGTAAATCTATTATCAAATACCGGTCTTTGTGGGGTTTTTGCCGGTGTTAATGGAGGTAATACGAATGGTTTCGCCATAGGTTTTCCTTCTTTCGAAGGAGTATTAGGCTTGAAAGGCCTCATTTTTTCCCTGTAAAAATTCTCTTGTTAGAAAATCAGGTAAAGAGTTATTTTCTCCTTTTATAAAATCAATTTGAAAATCAAAACTAGATAGTAGAGCTTGCCATCTAGCAAATATTTGTTTTGAAACCAAATTTTTTACATCCTTTTGCAAAATTTCTTTAGCTGATTTACAATCAACTCTTAATAAAAATTCTTTGTTTATTAAGTCATCTTGAAATTTTGTGATACATAGCACTATAGACAAGATTTCTTTTTTAACAGTAGAATAATTCTTTTGAGCAGAATTCCAGATTCCTGAAGTAAAACGCACTAATTGTTCGGGAGATTCTAAAGAACTTCTTTGTTTCAGGATACCTCCATATCCTAAGTCAGAAGCATCAGTTCCAACAATCATAAAATCTTTAGGATTAGGAATTCCTAAACAAGGGAGACTCTGGACCAATTTCTTAATAGTTATGACTGCCTGAGTTTGGTCATTTCCCCAAGGGACAGGATTTTTCTTGAGCCTTTTATATAAAGGTTCACAGGTTTGTCTGATCTTAGGAATAAAATCAGCAACATAATTCAAACTTCCTAAAAACCTTTGTAATTGGGTTTTATCAATAATTTCATCAGGAAATTTAGAAGAGAACTCAATGGCTCTACAGATTGGTTTATAGCTACCTTGATAAAGGTCATGACCAAGAAACCTTATAGAGGTCTGGAAGAGCTTAATCTTTTTGGCACTAACTACTAAACCATTGTTCTTAACAATCTTAAAGAAAGTATTAAGATGCTTAAAATGTGAATCAATATCATCAGAAAAGATAAGCACATCATCAATATAAACAATTGACATGTAATTATAATCATTAAAAATGTTATTCATAATATTTTGGAATTCAGAAGGAGCATTCTTGAGTCCAAAAGGCATAACATTCCATTCATATTGTCCAAATGGGACATTGAAAGAAGTTTTATACTTATCTTTGTTAGCAATTTGAATTTGCCAGAAACCAGATTTCATATCAAACTTACTATAAATATTAGCCTTATAAGTGCGTTTTAATAAATCTCTTTTATTAGGTATGGGATACCTGATCCATTTTAAAACAGCATTCAAAGGTTTATAATTTATAACAAGTCTAGGTGCTCCTCTTTCTTTTTCAGCACTATTATTTACATAGAAAGCAGAGCAACTCCAAGGAGATTTAGAAACATTAATAATTTTATTTTTTAATAAATTATCAATTTCTTTTTTACAATAATCAAGTAACTCATGATTCATTTGAATAGGTCTAGCCTTGGTTGTAATAGTTTGTTCATTAAACCCATCAATGTAAGGTAAATCAACAATATGCTTTTTCCTTTCCCAAAATGCATTTGGAAAATCAGAGCAAATTTCATCTTCAAATTTTTTGTGAAGATTAGATATTTTAGTAACCATCTCCGGGGTTTTTAAAATTTGCTCAATTTTTTTAATTTTAATTTCTTCTTTGAGAAAATTAACATGCTGAGATAAAGTGTTTATTCGGAAAACCGTTTTTTCTCTGATAAAATTACTTTCATCTTGGGAAAGAGTTTTAACAAAAGGAAAATGTAATTCTTTTCCCAGAATGGAAGTAGTAATACCACTTAAATTAGTGATAAAAGGTTTTATCTGAGTGATAAAAGGTATTCCAAGAATAATATCTTCATTAATATCTTCGGTAATAATGAAATCATTCGTTAAACAAATATTATTGTTACAAATATGAGCTTTAGAAAGCTTATAATTAATTTTAAGTAATTCACCAGTAGCAGAATATAATTTTGAAGTACTTTTTTCTAAGTACTTAGTAGGAACAATACCTTTAACAATGCAATTTCTATCTGCACCACTGTCAAGCAAAGCAATTTTGTTAATTACAAAATCTTTATTAACAACAATCTTAATAGGAATATGATGACTCTGAGGTCTAACCGAAGTAATAACGTCTATACCCGGACAAGAGGTAGTCGCGATATTAGAAGTAGGTTCAGCAAAGAGATCCATTTGGAAGGGGGAATAGTCAAGATCATCCTTTTCAGGACATTCTTCTTTTTCTTCATCTAAGTCTTGCTTAGCAATCTCTTTTAAGATTTTATCAGCAATAGCATCAGTTTCAACTTTTCCAAGTCTAAACTTAATGTCTCTGATTTCTTCTTTAAGAGTTTTGACCTCTAGATGAAGATCAGAAATGGTTGGTTCGGCATTTCTTTCGAACCTGTTCATGATCTGTTTCATGCTGAATGGTTCAACCATAGGACGAGCTTTAGGCTTTTCCTTTTGGTTGAGAATAAGATTCTTGAGCTCAACCAGGTATTTCTTTCTGGCTTCTTCATTATCAATATGTTCGATAATATCGAAGAGAGCTTCTTTAGAGTCGTTGCTGAGGACTCTGATTTGAGGAATACTTTCACAAACACAGAAAGCTTCTGTGCAATCACAATCTCTACCGGACTGGCTGGAATCTGAATCATAATCGACGTTGATATTTTCTTCGTCACTATATTCAGCAGAGTTATTTGAGGAATCGGACAAAGGTTCTTCAAGAATAGAGAAGAGCTTTTCCTTAATGGCTTCGTCTATTTCCAGACTGTTGATTCTCTTCTGTTTGCCAGACCTACAATCCTTTGCCATGTGGCCAGACTTTCCACAAGTCCAACATACATCTTCTTTGGATTTCTTGAATCCTTTTCGTCCCTTTCTTCTTTTGGACGATTTCTTATATTCTTTATCAGAAGTTCTTCTAGACTTACTGCGATGGATTTTCTTGCTATCTTTGTTTTCCTTTCTAAGTTTCCTAGAAGGGGGAGTTAAAGTAACAAATCCGAAGTCTTGACAAAAACTTCCTAATTCTCTTCTTGATGAAGATTTTTCCTTTTTAAGTTGATGCTTTAACTTAATATCTGTACAAAGTTCCAAACCAACAGTGTTAATAACACTGATGAGATCACCATAAGTCATCAGATCATAAGGAATTTTTCCATCATTCCTATCTTGGATTTTGGTTCTTACCTTATCGGCAAAGAGAGGAGGGAGACCGCTAACAAATCTTTCTTTCCAAAAATCTAAGTTACAGTCTGGTCTAATCATAACCTTCTGCATAAAGTTATATTTATACCAGGTGAAATCGTCTAAGGAAGGACAACTAATATTGTTAAGGATTTGGAGACTCCTATCCTGAAACAATTTTGGTTCTCCTATAAACTGTTTGGCAATGTGGTATAGAAGGGTAGCACAAGCGTCTTCTTTGACCACTTCAGTTGGAACTTCAATAGTTCCTTCCAACTTAACTACTATCTCAGTAGCATGAGCTTCGTAGATAGTTTTCTTAGTTTCTTCAGAAACATAATTATCCCACCAATGTTTAATCATACCAGTGAATCCTGCAACAATCATAGAAGCAGCTTCCTTATCAGATGAATTTCTTATTTTATAAGCTGTGATTGCTATTCCCATTTCGTGGAGCTTGTTGTATATCTGATGTTCTGCAAGACCATCTATGTTCCATTCAGTAATACTACTTCCTTCATGAGAAGAAGTGGAGAGAAAAGCATTTTCCTCATACTGGAGATCAGGGAAGGAAGGTCTTTTATGATAGTTTTTTCGGTTATGAAATCTATCATTGGAGAGTTTTTGGACAAGATCATCTTTCTCTTTTATGGTAGCAACTTTCTTACCACCAAGAACGGATTGACGAAATTCTTCAGAAGTATGGATGGAAGAGGCTTTCTTATTTTTTCCCGATATAGAGAAATTGGCAAGTTTCTCATTGATTTTGTCTAAAATGTTGTCAGATATATCAAAGGTATTTTTGAGTTTGGGATACATTTCCCTGGAAAATTCGTTTATTTTGAAAACAGGATTTGGGTCAATTTTCTGACTTTGTGGGGAAGATATAGGAATAGGTTTTCCAGAGAATGAGCCTTTTTCTTGGGAGTTTTCAATTTGTCTAGAAACTACATGGAGAATTTGGTTGGTATAATTATTTTGCTCAATGATTTTGTTAATATCCAGAGTAGTGGATATGGAGGTAGGTTTTTCTGTGGAGGTGACTTTAAAAGGAGCGGCCTTTATTATGGTTCCTGACACAGGAATATTTATTCCTTCCAGAGGAGGAGTAATGCTTTCAACCACTTTATTTGTAGTAGTATACCACTTGTTGATGATGACTTTGAGAGAATCTTTTTGGTTCTCAATTTTCCCTGTCATTTCAAACCATTTGAAAAAATCCATTTCGCAACAGATTCTTTTCATATCCATCATCCAAGATTTAGCAAAATTTTCTCTTTCTTGAAGAGTGTAAGTATTCTTATACCAATCTCTGTTGATTTGATTATCAGGATGAGTCCAAGATTTTTGCAAAATCTGAGGATTAGGAATAAAATCCTTTTCAGATTTGATCATCTTTAAATGATCAGGTACAGAATCTTTTCGATTTGAAGGTGGTTCCATTTCACTGGCTGTAGGACTACCAGGGATTTCTTGATAATAAACTTTAGGGACATTTCCCGAAAAATCCACACCAGTAACTTTTCCTTTGTCATTATCTCTACGGATAAGTTTTTCGTCTTCATCATCCTCCGGGGTTTTTGAAGAAGAGGGTGGGTGAGGAGCAGTCCTCGAAGGAGCAGATGGCGAATAAGGAGCCATCCTAGCTGGGACAGACGAACAAGACGCTCTTCTAGAAGCAGTTCTGGATAAGGAATTCTCAAGAAATTTTAGATCTATTGAACCATCAGGGTATTGAATTACCCTATCAATACGAGATCTCTCTGAATGAGAGGAAAAAGGTTGAGTGATTGCATCAAAATGCCATTCGTCGTTAGACAAAATGTCATTCCAATTGATCAATCTAGGAACGAATATTGAACTATGCTCATGATTGGCCTCCATGAGCATGGTTACACCCTTTTGGCTCTCAATTCGAGCCTTTGGTGCAAGAGTAGTAGACATAAGCCGATAATATACTCTGTAGATAATCGCTATCTCACGAGTATTGGCTTTGCTATTTAGATTTTTTGTTTTGACATTAAGCGTCAAAGAATCCATGACATTAGGATCATTAATGTCTATTGAAAAGTTAGGATAACAATTAAAGTAAACCGGATATCGGGTTTTATTAGGCCTAGCCAATCACCATGGGGTGCACCGGTGTTGTTTGTGAAGAAGAAAGATGGGTCCTTTAGGATGTGTATTGATTATCGGCAACTCAATAGGGTCACCGTCAAGAATTAATATCCTCTTCCTAGGATTGATGACTTGTTCGACCAATTGCAAGGGGCTAGCCACTTCTCTAAGATTGATCTTCGGTCTGGGTATCATCAAGTGAAGGTGAGGGAGGGTGACATTCCCAAGACAACCTTCCGGACTAGGTATGGACATTATGAATTTGTGGTCATGTCCTTTGGGTTGACCAATGCACCGGCTACTTTCATGGACCTAATGAATAGGGTCTTTAAACCCTACCTTGATTCCTTTGTTGTGGTCTTCATTGATGATATTTTAATCTATTCTCATAGTGAGGAAGAACATATGGGTCACTTGAGGGTTGTGTTGCAAAGATTAAGAGAGGAGAAGTTGTATGCCAAGTATGAAAAGTGTGAATTTTGGTTGAGGGAGGTTGCTTTCCTAGGTCATGTGGTGTCGGGGGATTGTATTAAGGTAGACCCTAAGAAGACCGATGTGATTAGAAATTGGCCTAGGCCATTGACCCCGTCGGATATTAGGAGCTTCTTGGGCTTAGCGGGTTACTACCGGAGATTTGTGAATGGGTTTCTTCTATTGCTTCTCCCATTGACTAAGTTGGACACAAAAGAAGGTAAGTTTGAGTGGACCGACGGAGTGCGAGGAGTTTTCAAACTTGAAAGATAACTTGTGTCTGCTTCCTAATTGTCACTACCGGATGGGCTTGATTGGTTTGTTGTGTATTGTGATGCTTCTAGGAGTTGGCTTGGGTTGTGTCTAATGCAAAATTGCGAAGGTGATAGTGCCTATGCTTCTAACAACTCAAAGTGCATGAAAAGAACTATCCTACGCATGATCTTGAATTAGCCGCGGTGGTGTTTGCTTTAAAGTTTTGGCGTCATTATTTGTATGGGGTACATGTTAATGTGTTCACCGATCATAAGAGCCTCCAATATGTCTTCACCCAAAAAGATCTCAACTTGAGACAAAGAAGGTGGCTAGAATTTCTTAAAGATTATGATATGAGTGTGGCATATTCATCCCCAGGTTTAAAGCTAAATGTAAGTGAGCGGATGTTTTGAGTAGGGTTGTCTATGGTAGCCTAGCTCAATTTGATATTTGGTGATAGGGAAATGGCATAGGGAGGTACATCGGTTGCTAGGCTTGGGGGTTAGGTTGTAAGAGGTGGTAATGGTGGGTGTTCAGTTCGTTGATGGTGCCTAGGTCTTCCTGGTTGATGAGGTAGATAGCAAAACAAGATCTTGATTCTTCTTGTTTGAATGAAGCCTTTGTGAAAGAGAGCAAGCGTGGAAGTTTTCTTCCGCCAAGGGGTGAGATGGGCCCTTACGGTACAGGTAGGTTGTGTGTGCCTTGTGTTGATGGTTTGAGGGAGAAAATTCTTGAGGAGGCTCATAATTCTTCCTATTCCATCCACCCCGGTTCCACCAAAATGTATAGAGATTTGAGTGATGTGTATTGGTGGAGAGGCATGAAGAGAGACATTGCCAAATTCGTCTCCGGTTGTCATAGTTGTCAACAAGTCAAGTCCGAACATCAAAGGCCGGGTGGTCTAACCCAAGACATAGAGATTCCTACTTGGAAGTGGGAAGAAATTAATATGGATTTTGTAGTTGGTTTACCCAAGACTAGAAAAGGTTTTTGATTCTATTTGGGTGGTGGTTGATGTAGGGATGACAAAATCGGCTCATTTTCTACCGGTAAAGGACAACATTATGGGGCGGAAGATTATGCAACGTTATATATTCATGACTGGTAAGGTTGCATGGGATTCCTCTATCAATCATATCGGACCGTCGGTACTCAATTTACTTCACACTTTTGGAAGTCTTTTCAAAGGGGTCTAGGTTACGAGAGTTAGCTTACTACGGCGCTTTCACCCGCAAACGAGATGGACAAGCCGATAAGGACTATCCAAACACTGAGGGATAATGCTTAGGGCTTGTGTATTGGAGCTAAGGGTTTAGTTGGGATTGATCATCTTCCGTTTGATTGGGTTTGCCTATACAATAAGCATATCATTCTAGCATCGCGTATGGCTCCTTTTTGAGGCTCTCTTGTGGGAGGCGTTGTAGATACCGGCTTGAGGTGGTTTGAGGTTGGATGAGGTGGCCTTGTTAGACCATACCTAGTGTATGGAGGCTCTTGATAAGGTTCGGAATGATTAGAGAAAGGATGAAGAGGGCCCAAAGTCGCCAAAAGTCCTATGCCGATGCGAGGAGAAGGGGCTCTTGAATTTCGAGTTGGTGATTGGGTTTATTTGAAGGTGACACCCATGAAGGGTGTGGTTCGTTTTGGTAAGAAGGGCAAGTTGAGCCCAAGATACGTGGGTCCTTATAAGGTGATGAGGAGAATTGGCAAGGTAGCTTATGAGTTTGAATTGCCTAGCGAGATGGATTTGGTTCATCCGGTATTTCATGTGTCTATGTTGAGGAAGTGTGTGGGTGATCCGAATGCCATTGTGTCTCTTGATGTTGTGGGTGTTGTTGAAGATCATTTGACCTATGAAGAGGTTCCGGTCCAGATTTTAGATAGACAAGTGAAGAGGTTGAGAAACAAAGATGTGGCTTCCATTAAGTCCTTTGGAGAAATCAACAAGTTGAAAGTGCTACTTGGGAGGCCGAAGCGGACATGCAAAGGCGATATCCTTATCTTTTCCACTCCACTCGAGCCTAAGGTATTGATCTAAGCCCTTTATAAAATCTCAGGTCTTAAGTTCAGCCCCCATGTCATTGCATACATTCATGTTTAAGTTGACAAGTTCATTGTGGTTTTACAACTATATTGAGGTTTTGAAATAAGGTGTAAGTGCATTGTTGCATCCTTATGTGGGCTGAAATTGCCATGTTTGTGTCTCTCATGTACGTTTCTTTAACATTCGGGGACGATTGTTCCCAAGGGGGAGATATTGAAACGACCCCAAAAATGCCCGAAAATGTGCTTCGGAAACACCTATAATTGTAATTTCCATATATCTCAAAATCCGTGCATGATTTCGGAAATTCGACTTCATATTCTTATTTGTGGGGTCAAATTGAGTGGGAAATGGGTCTAACCCGAATTTTAGAGCAACCGTATCAAAATTCGAAAATCGCAAAAATTGCGATTTGGAGGGTCAACTTTAAAGGGGCATATCTCTTAGCACACAAGGAACTGGAAGGGCTGCAACCTATCAAATTAAATCTCTTTGAGTTAGCTTTCCAACGCACTTGGTTTCACCTTAGTCCGAGTTAGGATGAGGGAGTTATGACCATTTTCGTAAAACCTGTCTGTGCAGATTTGCAATTTCCAGTGAGCAGTTTTTTTGAGGCGGGTTGGAGTCATTTTTTATAAAAAGGGATATGTCCCATACTTAGTCATTTTCTAAACTCCAAAAACACTCTCTAAGCCCTCTCCAAAAATTCCACCAAGATCTTCAACCAAATTCAAACATCTCAAGCTCTAATTCCGGATTCAAGACTCAATCTCAAGCTTCGATTCTCCATTCCAATCTTCATCAAGGATTCTCCAAAGTTGAGGTATGTGGGTTTGATTGTGGAAACCTTCCTTTCCACAAGTCCAACCATTTATCCTCTATTTCTACTTCACGTTTATGGGTCCTTATGATTATTTATGAACTCTTGAATTATGGAATTACTACTACACACCCTATTATGGTCCATTTTGCATATTATCATGAAATGGAATTATTATGTGATGTTTATGGTTTACATGCTTCCATGATCAAATTATGAAGGTTGATATATATATGGATGTTGTTGGTGGGCTGATTTATATGGATTTTGGAATTGGTTGGACTTAGTATTCTTGAAATACATGATTTCATTTACATGAACAATTGCCCACCTTGTGTTTGATAAAATGCCCCATGTATAGAATTCTTAGGAAAGGGAAGGATCCAAGTACGGTCCTATGAGTCGGATGGTTATGTAACTTACTGAAATGATGATGAAATGGAACATGTATATGCATTTTCTCTATATAAGTGTTGTGAGTCGACAAGCTAGTACGGGGGTAGATAGTAGGCCCGTCAAGACCGTATCGAGGGGTTCCGGTACTTGGTTGGCCTAGTACGGGGGTAGTAGGCCCGTATACCGTATCGAGGGGCTGGTACCTTGGTTGCCTAGTACGGGGGGTAGTAGGCCCGTATAACCGTATCGAGGGGTTGGTACCTTGGTTGCCTAGTACGGGGGGTAGTAGGCCCGTATAACCATATCGAGGGGTTTGTACCTTGGTCCCTAGCTCGGGGGGTGGTAGGCCCGTGTAACCATATTGAGGGGTTTGTACCTCTTTCGCCTCTCCAAGGGGGTGGTAGGCCTTGGAAATACTATATTGATGGTCACTCGCCACACATGTACTACGTCCCACTAAATATGATTTTTATGTAAGCATCATTATACATATCATTTCATTAATATGCTATTTATCGGGTATGATTACGCATTTTTTCCTATGATGTCCATCTAATGTAGCATTGCATTGCATCCCATATACTTAGTACATTCAAATGTACTAACGCATACTCTATGCCTACATGATGTCACCATGTAGGGACCGGAGCACCGCTTGACCATCCTCCTCCGCGTGGCTAGTACGATTTTCTATAGTGGTTATTGGTGAGTCCTCCATTTCGGGGACGTTGCTCATGATCTTTTGCTATGTATAAAACTTTTCCTTTCTAGTTATGTTTTGACTATGAGGGTGAGCCCGGTAGTTTGTCTTGGCCCCCGCTAAGTACTCATGTTTAGAGGTGGTGTTGGACAAGTTGTGTATTATGCTTGAGCTTGACTCATCTATGGTATTTATGTATCATTTCTTTTTTTTTCTTGCTCCCTTAGTCCCGATTTCCCCCTTGATTATGCTTATCGCTTATGGTCATTTAATTGCTTCCGCGACCAAGGATGTGTAATGATACGCTATGAGGCTTGTTTGGGGTTCCTTCGGGTTCCCCATTCGCCGGTCACATCTAGGCCCTAGGCTTGGGTCGTGACATGAAATCCAGATGAAGATGATTTCACCCTGTATTTGTCCTCTGTTTGTTTCCTACATAGTTATTACTTGTCAATACATGTCAAAACAGAATGATATATTTACATTTAGATATATTAAAATGTAACTTACTTGTTGCCATGTGTTTTAAGGAGGCCCTTAACAATCCACTTAGAGTACTCGTCCAATAAATTCGATGGAGGTTGGTAACAAATATCACATCCATCAAATGGGGTGCTCGGTCGAACATCAAAATCAACCTTCTCTTTACCTTTGTCACTGGACCCAAATTCAGTCAAATAAGATGATTAAAAAATCTTAGATTCATGCACAACAATTTCTTTGACTGATATATCCATGGGTAACTAACTGTCCGACAACAGTTGATGTGATTCGGTTGTCGAATTGGGATTGACAAAACTCAATGGTTGAACATCAATAGGAGGTTGAAGACCTGATAGAAGTGCATTTATCGCTTCTTGAGTTTCAGATAAATTGTAATCGATGTGGTAGAATTATGTATTTTTTATTCAATAATAAAATTAGTGAAAATGATGTATCATTCACTAAAAAATGGACACCACACAATACATGAATTTAAAAATTACTGATGTATCAATCTTTATTGGCACTTAATCTAATTGTGGGATATTATGTTGCACTTCATCAGCAACATCTTGATCCATAAGTATTTTCAGATGTTTTGGTTCCTCCCCCAACTTCATCATCATGTATGGTTGTACAATAAATAGTGATAAAATGATACATTAAATTATTAATATGTCATATACATAAACGTATACTTACGATATCTTTCTTGTATACACATTCTTCAACATGAACATCTACTGTTGATGGGTATTTTGATACATCTTCCATGTCTTCTTGACCCTTGAATGTATCAAAACACAAAAGATAGTTTAATATATCATAATAAAATAATGTATCAATATATGTATTTAATACTATATCAATTGTAAATAAGAATTGATTAAGTTTTATAAACAATACATCTAAAATAATTAAGAATGTATCAATATTTCAAGTTGAAAGTGTATGAATGAAACAATGTATCAACAAATTTGTGTAATATATAATTCTGTATTTGATACATTAAAATAAATGAAGGCATCAGATACTTATCTTTAATACCTCATGTTCCTGGACATGTGTTTGTTCTTCAGCCTCTACTGCATCTATATCAATGGGGTCCTTGTTGTCAAACTCCATATGAATTGGTGAATTTTGTTGTTCAAAAAATACAGATGTAGTTTGTGGTTGATCAACATGAGGTTCTTGGAGAAACTCTTCATTCATGTTTGGAATATTTGTACCAGCATTATTTTTTATGAAACAAAAATGATACATAAGGAAAAAAATAACTTTTTAAAGAGGAAATGGTTGATAAATAACAACTACCTTCTGTTCGTGCTTCTCAACAACTTTCATCAACTCATTGGGATTTCTTTTTTATTAAAGCTTCTAGATAGTCAAACTTTTTGTTAACCTGTAGAAAAAAAAAGAAGTTAATATTGATTTGATGTACAATAAATCATATTTAAAAAATAATTATGTGAATTACTTACATATTTCTTCAAATACTTCTTAACTTGTTGAATATCTGACTTGTCTGTCCGATCTTTAGTATGAGTTGAAGGACCATGAAGATCAGACACATTACCTGCAGATTCTAGAATTGAGAATGATTGTTTTTGTATCAGAGGAGATTGTTCTGGTGATTTCATTGAAGTACCCTTTGGTTTGGCCAGATCAACATTCTTTCTTCTCTTCGGGGGTGGTGAAGATGAAGTACTAGATACGTGTGTTGACCTCCTTAACAACTGCTCCGGTTGTTTAGAAGAGAAATCCTCAAATTTGGGAAGTTCTTCTGGTAGCACTTGTTTATGCTTAGCAGTAGACGTAGACGGTTCATCAGAAAACACACCAAAATTATCAGGCAAATCAAGTACCGCCATCTCCTCGAAAGTTGGTTGTATGTTCGTGCATGCATTCTAAATCACATTTGTAAAGATCAGCATAAAAAAAACAAGTTTGAAACATGATATCTAAAAAATAATTCATTACCTCAATAAAGATACTAGACATGAACATGTCAAATTTGCGCTTGACACCAACGACTCGCCAATTACATATCCTAGGTATGTAATCTCCCTCTTTAACAACAATTTCATTGTTAATTACAGATGCACACTCATAAATCCAAACATTTAAAGCATAAGGCATTCCAGCTAATCGATACAATTTTTTTTCCTTTGTGAATTCTTGCCTCAAAGATTTCATCAGCTTGGAGAAGGCAAGCTGTCCCCAAGGGTATTGTTGATATCTACCATCTTCCACCATTAGGGAGTCATCGACATGTATATGCATATCGCCAAGTTGGGAAAAATAAAGGTGTAGATGAAGTAAAGTATTTCCATTTGGACAACATCCTCTTTGTTGTCCCAACCACCTATTACAAATCGTTGAGCAAGTAGACCCTTGCTAACACTATTTTTTGAACTGAGAAAATATTTTTGGATGAGCCTACTCTGAGTACCATCTGGATATTTAAAATCATCAGAGTTGCCCGTACATTTCAGTCCAATTATTATTGCAAATTCTTTTAGACTGAAATGAAAATATTTCCATTAGCATACCTAATATGAAGCCCGATGATGTTATTGTGTTCCACCTCAAGAAGCAACAAACATTTAGTTATTTGTCCTTGATAATTGCAGTTAGGTATGCTTAAGTATGGACCAAAAATAATATTTTGGAACAACTCAATACCCTCAACTCCTATTGACAAATTCAAATCTTCTACAAACTCCATGTTGTATATAGAACCAAACCCCAAGGAGTGCGTTGGAATTTGTTTGATGACATATTTCATAGGCTGTTTTGAACAAAAAATAGTTACACATGATATAAAACATAATTATGATACATGTTGATTGTTAAATATCGGGTTTTTAATGTATCTTAAGGGTGTATCTGATACATATACATTAAATTTTGTGTTAGGTACTTATTAAACTGGATATAATGTATCTGATACACATTAAATAATAAAAGTTCTGATTGATACACCATTGAACATAATACTCATTAAACATGACACAAGATGTTTGTATCAGACACCTATTTAATTGGATATAATGTATCTGATACACATTAACTAGTAAAAGTTTTGATTGATACACCATTGAACATAATACTAATTAAACATGACACAATGTGTTTTTATCAGACACCTATTTCATTGGATATAATGTATCTGATACATATTGAAGAATACAATTTTTTGACTGATACACAATTGAACATGATACTCATTAAGCATGACACACACTGCTTGTATGAGAAACTTATTAATACTATATATGTGTGTGTGTGTGTGTGTATCTGAAACATGTTGAACGATATATTTTTTGATTGATACAACAATGAACATGATACACATTAAAACCCCTAAAAAGGTGTTTGAATTAGATACTTATTAAAAGTTATATATAAAGTATCTGAAACAAAATGGATAAAACAATTTCTAACTGATACACTATAATAACTTAATTTAGTTAGAACAACTACTTAAATAATGAATAAAATTAGGATTTATTGTAACAACAGATTAAACTTAGATCTGGATACATTGCAATGTGATAAATGTATTTTTATCAATAATGTATCATCTTTCCATAAACTTCTACAATCAATTTCAAAAATCAAAAAAATAAATGAGTAGAACGAAAATTAAACCTTGGGTAACGATGGTCGATTAATTGGAGGAGCAAATTTTTGACCCCTCTTTTTGAGAATTTTATTAACCTTTGCTTTAGACAATGAAGAACCATCCTTCTTCGACTTCTCAAAGTTTACCTTCGCCATTATTAACTGATCATGAATTATTTTGGATCTGTTCTCAGTCCATCCCACATCTTCGTAATCAAACACATGATTAGTGTTATAAGAATCCAACTGTGTAATACCAAGATCAAATGATGGTGCATCATCCATATGTATGAGTGATTTCAAGAACAATAGCAAACGAAAATCAAAAGAGGAAAAGAAAGTTAGAGAAGGTGAAAATGATATCTAAATCGAGAATGAAATCTTTTTGACAGGAAGGAGACTTGATTTTGAATTTCTAACTTGAGAGAGAAAACAACTGCTAAGATTGTGTGTCTAAAAATGGGGAGAGAATTGTGGAGTAAAATATGGAAGGAAGAGACGTGGGTTTGGGGGTCTTTTGATGTATGTATCCAGCATTTTGAAGGCGGGGAGTAAAATAAGGGATTTTATAGATTTTTATAAAAGGTAGAGAAGAATAGAAATTATTTTACTTAAAGGTGTGTATTTAAGTAATTTTCGACTAAAAATATGAGTTTTTGGCTTTATTTACCTTTTATTTGCTACACATTAATCATATTTGCTATAATAAATTATTGTATACTTATTACATGTGTTTTTGTTGTTAAAATTTGATTTCGAGCTAAAAAGTATTTTTGAGCAAAATGTACATGTTGCTCTCAATTGCACAATCAAGTGTACGTAATCGCGCAAGTAATATAGTTCCTTTTAGAACCGAGTTGTCGAATCCAAGAGACTTATGATCAAATTATATTCACTATATTATTTCCACAATTTAAAGAAAGTGTTTCCAAGACTGTGATTTTGTTTACCACTAATGCGAACAATTAAATTATTAAAGTAACTAACAAGGACAACTTCAATTTTAGTGATTTAAACAATTAAGGGACAATTCCAGGACTGCAGCATACTTAAGATTTCATGTATCACATCTCATGTAATGAATTAACTAAGGTTATCAAATTACTGATTTACAAGGTTGATTTTATAATCATGATCTCATGACCTCTAATCGCCTACTCCAATTGACTGTCTAATTGAACGGGGATAGACAGACTCAATTGGCGAGTATTTATATTTCATCCTGTTTAGTAACCAAGCTCGGTGTTCGTCCCGATTTCAATCCTGAACACGAATCTAAACAAGTGATAGCAAGAGAGATCGAGCTATTTATATTCTCTGGTCTATCTACCTCTCCGTCTCTCAAGTTCAAGAGTAGACAATGAATTTATTTCTATGGTGATCAAGCATGAAATACTAAAATAAGAATATAAAAGCAATTTAAGCGATAATCAATCATTAATTCAAAACAATTGATGTTCAATAATTATCCATAGCTATAGCCCCAGAGCAAAGGCTTTTAGCCACTCATAATATTCAAAAACTTAAAGACAATTGTTTTCATGAAATTCACAATTAAATAAAGAGTAGAGAATCGAAACCTAAGACGAATTGTTTATCCTTGCTCTTGCACACCAAAAAGAAGTCGACCTTTCACAAAATAATCCTCGAATCCTATTTATAGAGTTTGGGAAATAAATTTTCAATTCTAATAAACTTAGGAATCCCAATTCCACTCAAATTCGTTGGGGACGTTGGACAAGGGTCGGGGCTGCGCGCCACTGCTGCGCCAGGGGACCCTCTCAGTAGTTGAGGGCCCGGCGCCCTGCTAAGGAGGTCTTTTGAAGTTTTCCCCCTGGTGTGGCGCGCTGCTAGTGCGCCAGGGGTGCTGGGGCGTCGCGCCAAGGCTGTTCTCAGCTGGATTTTTGTCGTGCTCGTGATCCTCCTTCGCTCCCTTTGCCTCCTATTTAGCTCGTGCTCTTTTAAAAATTCATGCATATACTAATCACGTAGGTTAGTGTGCATTATCACAATACTCCCTCAAATCATAACAATTAGAATCGAGAATGCTCTCAAAACATAAGGTAATTATGGATCAAATGTAATAATTGGGCATATAAATATGCCCAAGATCAGTAAACCTTGCAACTTTCAAATCTGAGTAGAAGTCTGAAAAATTTTAATCGACATCGAATTCATGGTTAGAGAACCAAGTATGCACATAAAATATAAAGAAAGAAATTATAAGTGTCACATTGTCCTATTGCGATGCAATGAGCGAGGTGTTAGGCTTCACAACACCTCTGATAGAAGAAGTTAAGCAAAAAAACATACCTTTGAACATTTGCCCTAGTGTGAGGCATCAAACTTATTTTAGGCTTAAATTCTTATTTTACCTTATTAAGAATTGTTTGATCTTAGATTGCTTCTACAAGATATAAATACATCAAAAGCACAATTTTGAAGTAACTTTTGTCTGATATAGAACTTAGACATTGGTTAACTCTTGGTAACACAAGAATTCATTATTTTTTTCATCAACAATCAATTCAATATGTGAGTTTGAGTTGAAAGTTAGTTGTAATATATTCTAGTTTTCATACCATTAAGATAATGTGTTTCATTCATTTAGGGAGTAGTTTACCCTTAAGGTTTTGACAAACATTGTGTTTTGACAGTTATTTGTAAATTTGACTCTTAATTAATTGCTTCAATTTATTCATGGAATTTTCCCCTGAGGTTTGACATATTGTTCATCCTAGAGTGCGTAACAATTTAGACTGGAGCAATTTGTTCTTGTGTCCCTACTTGGTTTCATTAAGTCCAGAGGTCAGAGGCGTATTCAGGATTTCGAGATGAGGGGTGCACTATTGTAAAAAGGTGGATCTAAGATGTAAATTTGATCGAATATATCTATACATATATAAGATTCAGATTTCTAACCTCACATAGAGAGGTGCACCCCATCATCGTCACATAATATGATACTCCGAGTATGGGTTCACACATCTATATTTCAATATTTTTTAAAAAATATAACACTATTATATATGATCTCGGGAGGGGAGCATGGGTTCACGTGAACCCGGTGACCCCTTAAATACGCCTCTGAGTCCAGTCCCAATTCTATTGTCACAAATTTTCGAGTTGTAACCCTTTACTTTATTTATATTTGTAGGTTGCCTTTGTTTGAGAAATAAATCAATTTTAAAGGCCATGGAGATTTGAAAATAGTAACACAACCACGTGGCTGATATAGTTAAGGGATTAGAGTTTAATCTTAGATTACAAGATTTGTAATATAAATTTTGGCTCATTTCTTTAGTGGAGCTTTAGAATTGAATCATATAGGATACGTAGTAGTTTTTACACCTTTAAGCCAATCAATTTTTCATGTACATATCGTGTGTTCTTTATTATTCTACATTTTATAGTTTAAATTTGTCTTAACTAAAACCTATAAAAAAAATCAAGTTCATTAACTAAAGTTGAGCAAATTTTAGGAGGTAACAAAAATTTAGTATGATCCAATTCACTTCTCTCTTCTTGAATCGTGTAGTTGCGTTAAACAAAAGGTTCTCATCTGTAATTTTCTCTTTTTTAGTTCTTCAGTCTATTTCTCCTACCGATTATTCGTCAAAGCCTTGAGATTACAACTTTAGCTTGCTCAAGTATTTTCTGGTTAGTTCGTAAGAAGTAGCCATAACTTGTTGTATTCTTTAAATCAATAATTCCCAAATAAGAGACCTAAGTCCCAAAATTTAAACCGTAAAATCACACTTTAAACCCTAAAATGTTAATAACCAATCAATTTTAACTTACCCCAAAAATTTTGCAACTAAGGAGGCCATATAACCTGTGTAACAATTCAATCCCTTGTTTTATGCATTTGTTAATCAAATTGCATTTTGCAAAGTATAAAGAGACTAGTGATGAAGTCTCAGACCTAGTTTTGCCATTTTTAGAAAGGATGAACTCTTGGGTGAAGTTCCAATAGAGTAATTTCAACCTAAACGTAAATAATTAAGATAATAATTCCACAAACATTCTATGATTAGTGAAATTTTAACCATACAAACATGAGATTGAATGGGTAATTTGCCCTAACTTCCTAATTTAGTTATTTGGGGATGACTAAGTAATTGGACTCCAAATGAAAGTCTAAGCATTGATGTGGACTCATGAATTAATGGGTAACAATCGAATTTTATAATTTATTTTGGGGTTTAATTAATTTGACTTGAGGGTTGACTGAAATTATCGGAATGGCCTTGATTGGTGTAATTGACATATTTAATCAATATTTTGCATAGATTGAGTCCATAGAAAACTATGTTGGAGGTGACAATTAGAAAACTTGTCGATTTCGAGGTAAGGTAAGTGAGACATTTAACCTTTTGAGTGTTTGTTTTTCTAAAAAACATAATAGAGCCTGCATAGTTGCTTTCAAACTACCCAGTATGTTGTGGGGCAAGTGCATACTAGGACATGTATATAATTTTTGATATTGTTGATATGCACATTTGTTGTTGTGTTTGAGATAGAGGAAATGAGATGGTACAACATCATGCTGGCTGTGGACGTAAACTTCTACACAGCCAGATAGTGAGATAAGTGTTGGCTATAGATGGTGGCTTAGATGCATAGTCCAACCTAGATAATGGTTTGCCTTATGGATAGTTTACTAAAATGCATAGGTGACATTGTTGATTGAGATATTGAGATGTGATGTGTATAATTACTGTATTTCTCCACAGGGTATAACAAGGAGCAAGTCAATGATTTTTTATGTTATGTTGCATGCTCTAATTCTAAAAGAGGGTCTTTCACCTTTGAATAAGAATTTGTGGGTTCCCTTTTAAATAAAACTCTCATAACACTACAAAGAGAGTCTAATTTTACTCAAAGAAGTTCAATCATCAAACTTTCACATGTATTTCAATCATGAATTCATTGATCTACGTCCTCCTTTAGAAGGGCGGCGTCACCAAGAAGTGTCAATTTGAACTTATTCAGATACTTTTGGAGCACTCTCTTCTTAATTCGGTCAACTCCCGAACCATCAGCCCAGATCATGCAACTGAAAGGTCTTCTGACTTGAGAATTTATTAGTGAAACTTGTACTCATCATAGAAGTCTACCCTGTGCAGCACGGCAAGTTCTACCTTACAGAATTTATGACAATAATGAAACACCTATTACTTTTTTTGACAGCAATGGTGCTTGCACACACCACGACTATTACATCATGTAGCTGCAACCTGCCAGCAACACAAGTAACAATTTTATCCTCTTAAGGCATAGGCAGACAGAAAGAGATCGTTTAGTTTTTTGTTTCTGTTAAATATTTGAAACGTCTCGCATGATTTTCACCCACTTTAGGGACTGCTAGGTTTTACACCTTTGGTGCAGCAATGACACAAGTCACAACTATTAAGTGATAGGTAATTATAAAGGCAGACCCCTTAAACAGAGCATGCAACATAACATGTAGAGTAAATGCAACAGAATCCTACATTGGGAATCTCAAATTTGTCAATTGGTGACACCTGTATAGTAACAGAGCCTTACTGTATAGTAACAGAACACCTTTACGAATCAAAAAAGAAATTATCAATTGGTGGTTCTTGACTCGGAGCATCCTCTCCAATTAAAGAAAGAAAAAAAAAGAAGACAAATGTGCATCCAATTGTAAGATGCAAGTACATGTTCATCTTTATTGTGAATTTTACCCAACAGAAATGTCCACATAGCATAGTTCATACAGAAAGGTGATCTAGGAGTAGTTGCTGCTATAGAATTTCTTCAGGAAATTGGATGCATCCCGATCTTTGGCTGAAACATCCTGCACAAGACCTTGGTTACCGACAACATATTGGCCAACAATGTGGTGCCTCTGCTTTGACTGATTCACAATGTTCATCAACTCTTCCATGCCCTTGAACAACAGCATGTCAATTACCTGTATAAAGATGAGCGTAATGAGGAAAGTATGGAACTGCCTCACTAATAATAATATGAAAGAAACTGTATAAGGATACAAGTGGAGTAACATGAAAGTACGATAACTAGCACTGAGTGCCTTGACGAGAAAATCCTGAGGATCCAACTTCCAGAAAAAATATCAATGTATGAGTTAGAGGTGTAAACTGTTCCTGGAACATCTCTGGTTTTGCTTTCCTTATTTTACTTTTTTGGCTTGGGAATTGAGGAGCCAGATTGTTATATGGGAGACCAATGGTGCAGAAGTTCATATTAGTGTTCAGATTGTGCAATCAAGAGCTTCTTCAATATGACACCACTTAGGAATCAAGGACATTGTAATGGTTGATGGCACATACAATTTTGTTAGACACAGCTCCTTATCTATCAACAACGACCAAGTGTATACGCCAACTGATCTTGTATATGTTGATATACGAGATTGATATCTTGCATGTCCACATGTTAAGCCATCATGATTATTTGTTGAAATATGTGTTTTGGAACAAAAATTGTTCGTGGATAAGAGATGTGTTTAGATAGTTCTAGTTCTTCTGAAGTTCCATGAATTCTGAGAGTGCAGAAGTTTTTTTTGGTTTAAGAAAGTAACAGTTGTGTATACTTGACTAAAACAGTTACATAGGTTGTACTGCAAACTATATTTATATCATATCACAAAGAAGAAAACTGATCCAAAATCTAACAACAACCTAGGATATCTATGATAGAATCAGTGTCTCCAAGGTAAATCTGCTTGCTCCAGAAACAAAAAAGTCTAATGCAATTCGGTATGATCTTTTGTATTGTATTGCTATTGTCTTCAAAAAACATCTGAAATTTCTCTCTTTTCTTATATTCTCCACCAGATATGGACAATCCAAGCTCCTGCTCCGGCCTCTTCCCAGCTATATAATACAAGTGTAATCTTATTTGGCATTACCCATACAATGCCTCTAAGATCAACAAATATCCTCCAAAGCTGGGCTGTAATCTTGCATTATAGAAATAGATCGCTGACTGTCTCAGCCTCTTCTCTTCACCACATAGGTAACATCTAAAACAAAGAGAAATATTTTTCCTTTATGAGTTTGTCTTGAGTCAAAACAACTTCCCTTGCCAATAGCCAAGTGAAGCATGCAACTTTGGCAGGTATCTTCACTTCCCATATGTGCTTCTTCCATGGCCATTGGTGCAACTGTTGATTCGGATCAAGAATTTGTATGTCGAGCTCACCTTAAAAATACCCCTGCTGTCTTCTTTCCACCATAATTTGTCTACTCCTTCCTGAAATGCCTTTGAATTCTTCCCACTGCCTATAGATCTCAGTCAGTGTTGCTATTTCAAAATCAATAAAATTCCTCCTACACTGAATGTTTCATCCTTGGGGGGTCCAAGTTCAACTACATTCTTCTGTTGTTGCACAACCAGCTCATAGATGTCAGGAAATAGGTCCTTTAAACATCCAGAGCCCAACCACTTATCTTCCCAGAAAGAATTGACCCCCATTGTTCACCTTGATAATTGTACGATTCATCATGAAAGACCAAAGTGTTCTTAAGGAAATCCACAGACTACCTACCTACCTGCATAAGGAGTATGCATCTAGGGGTGTGCAAAAACCGAACCGACCGATAAACCGAACCGAAAAAAATGTTATTGGTTTATTGCTATTGGGTTAATGGTTTTTTAATGGTTTTATCAAAAATAATTATCGGGTTATCGGTTCGTTATTGGTTTTTTATATTGGGTTATTGGGTAAACCGATAACCCATTAAGACTAGGAATTTACTATTTTTACCTTACATAAATATTAAATATTAATCTCAATACCTTACTAGGTACTATCTTTGTCCTTAGCCTTCAATTCACACTTGATTGTGACTTTGAGTTCATAGTTTCACATTATACAAAATGTTAAAACCTAAAGTAAGAACTCTATTCCTCTTAATTTCTCTGTGTTACATTTGTATAGCTTTTTTCATGTTTGTTATTATTGTTTCTATTTTATGAGCATTTATAAAGTTACATTATTGTCTTGTCGCGTCAAATTTATTAGAGAAGTCATATATTTGTTTAATAAGCATTTTCTTATTGGTTAAACCGAAAACCAAACCGTTAAGGACCAAATCCAATAAACCGAAAACCAATAAAAAAATATCTTATTGGTTTGGTTATTGGTTTAGCGTATTTAAAAACCGAAAACCGATAAACCGAACCAATAATATGTAAAACCGAACCGAACCGAACTGACCGATGCACACCCCTATATGCATCTCCTTGGTCATCCATTTGTTGTCCTCACCGTTTTTTGCCTCAATAATACTTCCCAAGTAGGATTGAGGTGCTTGTAAGTACCTCACAACCACTTCAATCTGAGAGCCTTACTCTGCAACTTTAGGTTCCTGATGCCTAGTCCACTTCAGGTTACTTCATTTGATTAAATAGAATACTTTTCTATCCTTATTTCCTTCCCAAAGAAAATCCTCCTGAGCTTGTCTAGTCTCTGTACAATCTCATTTGGTATGAGAAAGATGGACATCATATATGTTGGAGTGCATCCAGTACTGAGTTAATGAGAGTAACTCAGCCCCCTAGTGACAGATACTGTGTTTTCCATCTAGTTAACTTCTTTCCACACTTCTCAACCACTGAATCCAAATATTCTTGAACCTTGATTTGGCATTCTAAAGGCATTCCCAAATAAGTGGTAGCTAGTGCTCCTACTTCTCCATCCACTCTTCTCAATTCTTCTTTTGTCCCTATTGTTTAATCCTCTTACATTGCATGACACCAATTTGAATGCCATTACAAAAGATCTCATTCTTTCCCCCAACCCTCTTCCCATCACACTTAAATTTTGCATCAAAAGAAGTAGGCCCTTTGAGCTCCTGGTCCTTTTGTATCTAGGCCTCTTGAGTAAGGCCTTAGAGCCTCTTTGGATGGGCTTATAATTTATGGGTTATTTTTGTTATTTTGGTTTAAACACAAGTGCTTAACCCAAACACTACTGCTTAAAAGTTATTCTGGCTAAAAAGCACCTAAAATAAGTTAATCCAAACAGAATCTTAATCTAAATCTTCCTCAACTGTCTGCAGCTATCTATTTGCATTAATAGTTCCAGCATTTCTTCTTCATCCTTGGAAGTTGACCCCAAACAGCTTCCCATTTAAATCATGTTTTGGCATTCTTAGGTAGTTGTCGCCCTCTCATTTTGAAGAATTAAGCACAGATCCTGTTGAATTGGTTCACCACTGTCCACCACCCATTCTTCAATCTCTGTCGCTTCTGGTAATCATTGTGATGTGTTGCCCTTTTGGTACTTGTGCCCCATCTGCTAAAGAATCATCATTCAAAGTTATTGCGATGTTATTCGAGGTCTCCTCGTCTTGCATGTCTTCTTTACCTACATCTAGAGCTTTTCCCCAGCAATTTTATGTTTTTTCAAATGCTGAGTTCCTCTCTGTCACTAGCACTGACAAAATTGCCTGAGTATCAAAGTTCTTTACTTCTTCTGCCAAAGGATCTAAGGTTACTACAAATTGTGACACCTTTAAGTCATTATAAATGACTTGGGTTGCTCTGTCAAGCCCAAACCATTTGAAGACTTTGGTCCTATTGTAGTAGTCCAATTACTGAAAGAAGACTTTACAAGCCTCTATCTCCTGTGCATGTGACCTCGGGTTTCAATTTTAATTTTTGACAGGTGCTCCTGGGGACCCCATGTGCTCTAATTGTACCTCATCAGAAGTTTGCATGCTCCCCATTCCTTTTCTTTTTTGTGATTACATTTTCTATCCTTCGGGCTAAAGAATGATTTGAAACCTAGACTCTTCAATGGAGTTTACCATCTCCGGCGAGACAAGTTCAAATTGAACTTTTTGCTCTATCCAAATAGGAATATAAAACTTGAATCCATCTCTTTCTATTGTCATCTTATTAGGGAAAGTCTGACCATCACCTTAGAATTGTATTCTTGCCCATTATAAATGGTTTTTCAGTTCTCTCTTCTTCAGTGGATACCCATCCACCACAAAGGTTCCCAATTTCGATGAAAATTTTCTGTACCAAAGGTGAAGAGGGATGTCCAGCGCTCGAATCCATGTGGTGCTTGAGTTCTGAGAGTATGGAGCACATCCGACTATGGGGCTCCACCATTGAAGATTAAAATCCTGGCCTTCTTCCATCTCCGCTCCTCCCGAATTATCATTTCTGTTTAGGAACTCAAACAAGAACATATTGTCATCCATCTCGTGGATATTAATCTAGAGCACAACTTTCCATATGAGAGTAGTCCATCTTCTGATGTCTGACAGAGTCGGTATCTCTGTATTCCCCTCATCAAAAGATCCAACAATGCATCTTTTAAATATACCATTGTCCTTTCCCGGGAGACTCTGTGATGCGAATATCTCCTCCGTTAGATGTGGTTATTGATTCGCGGAGGATTTTGGATTGCCATTTACTCTCATGTACTGCTCCGGCAAAAGGGTAATCCTCTTTAAATCTTCTGGGAGATTCTTCAATCATCAGTTGGTTGGGGCGGTTAATAAACCTTTCTTTCTTAAAAGCTATCTCATTCCATCCTATACTTAAAGCCATTTTTGGGATTATAATAACCGATCTTTCCATTCTGTGGAGCGAGAGAATACTCATATATCTGATTAACTTTCCTGGAACAGAAGAGTTCTGATAGTTTCTCCGAAGTTTTCCACCTCCTGATCGTCTTCTTCCCGTTTTTAGAAGCTTCCTTGAGGATACTGCAGGTCCATATCATAACCATAACACTCATGGTTGATCTTCTCATCATGTTACGACTTCTCTCGACCCATTTCTACCAAATATTATCGCTGTCAACTGTCCATCTGCTAATGTCAAAAGACTTGAACCCTGCATTGAAATAAATTCTGTTTTCCTTCAATGGATGAGATGACTGGTCGGAAAAAACAAAAGAGAAGAAAGGCTGATAGTACCACAGAAGGTGATAGCATAAAGGGTGTTTCAGGCTGAAGATGGCCGGAAAGAGGTGTTCTCCCCTCCTAGAAAAGTAGGACAGAGAAGTCTTGGGGAATGTGCCTGGGAGAAAAGTTATTTTGTCTTCAACAATACATCTTTTGTCTGCTCTTTTCAAGTGCAGAAGTTTTTTTAGTTCAAAAAGTGCATGTAGACTCTTCAAACAAAAAAAATGGAACTCTTTTTGGAAAAACCCTTTTAAACACTTCCACCAAAAACCTCTTCAATTGTTTAGAGAACTTCTTTTGTCCAAATGCCTCTGAATTTTAGGAAAAAAACATCTTTAACCTGGGAAAAAGAGAACCTTTCGAAATAAATCCATGACAGATTGTTTGGTTGAAAAACAGTTCTTGCAAAACATTGAAAAGTTTTCTGCAAAAACTCTTCTTTCAATTTTTGAAGCAAACCCTGCCGTAATATTTGACTCTTCTCGTCCCCTAGGAAGAATAGATTCTTTATCCTTGGTTGAGAATGATCATTATATAACATTGCCTGCTATTTTGCTTGTATCCATTTCACAAAGAGATGATAAAATACTAAAATCAAGAGAAACAATACAATCTCAAAGCAAGAATGAACCAAGCTCTGGGAGGTAAGTAATAATCAAAGAGTTGTTGATTAGAAGATAACATTCAGAATGGCATCACGAGGATGCACAAAGAGTAGCCGGAACTTGTCTGTTGGCTTAGTAACAAGGCCTTAATCTAAACAACAAAATAGCCTAAAGCTTATTTTGTAGGCCAGCAATTACTTTTGCTGAAAATGAATCATTTTTCTACCGTGTAAATGTTTTCGTACAACTGGCAGGACATTGGAAGGCATCCAATAGGTTGGCAACAGGAAACTGGATGGGCTGTTACTTATGCTAAGGGACAAAAGGTCGAAGCAGAAGTCAATAGGTTGGAATTGGGGGCATGTGTTTATCATACATGGAAAGAAAGGAATCAAAGACAGTTCCAAGGAAAGAGGAGCACAAAGCAGCAGGTCAGTCGAAAGATCGTGCAGGAAGTTCATAGCAGAGGAGCCCAATGTGCAAAACTAGCGAGACAGCTAAACAAGTTGAACTATTATCCTAGTTGAGTGAGGCAGTAATAAGATGTAGTAGATGAGAGGTTAGAATAGGCAGTTTCGATTAACTTTTTCAAAAGCCTTTTGTTATTCGGCTCTTGGGTTTTTGCACTTGTACAGATTTTACCCTATACACATATAGTTACCCAAAAAAAAAATGTTTTCTTACAAGGAAGAACAGCCGTAGACACATATCAAAGTAAGGCGGCAAATTTTACTGTTTCCAGACCTTAAACCAGTCCCTATCCCACAGTTTTTCAGTTCTAACATCAGTCCAAGCCCATATATGCACTTGATCCTTCATAAGTAGCTGTAAATAACTAAATCTCATGACACTAAACAATACTATAACTTTGACAAGTTTATGTAATCTACAATCAGTATCTCCAAGAACTAACCAATTTAGAGGTCATCAATCATCTAAACAAATTTATTTCACCAAAACCTGAGGTAGCAGTAATAAGAGTAAGAAAAATTCAAACATGATTTTGATCCAAATGAATAATCTCCAAATTTCTGATGTGTCAGCACAACTACTAAAATACTCTTGATTCATCTGTCTATCAGTTCAAACAAAAGATTAGGATTTAAATCTTATATTTGAATTCAATTCAATAGTAACTTTAAACTAAAATTAATTCAGATAAGCACAATTCTTATGATTCTCAACTTCAAATTATGAGCATTAGCATCTCCTTTTGGGAATTCATATTTGATAAAACACAGTAATGCAAAGAGAAACCGAGTTTGTGGCAGTGGGGACACACCAAAAACACTGTATATCCAATTGCACTTCAAGAAAGATGCTAAGAGGAATGTCCATTTCAATCGTATCTCAAATGTGGAATTTTAAAAGTCCAGCACAAAATTCATCTTCCAGCACCTATTCCTAAATCCTCTTCCCTCCCCGTTGTTCCCCCTTTCTCTCATTGAATCAACAAAAATAAATGAAAAATTACTATACTCAAAGAAACACATTTAGACTCCAAAAGGCCATAGCTTTCTCACGAATTGCAAAATGTTAACAAAATGGTACAGTAAATCAGAAGTAAACTGAAAAACTTTTGTACTCCAATTCAATTTTTTCCTTGTCTTTCTCTTTCCAGAACAGAAATAATATCGGACAATCTAATCAACATCTGTTCCACCGTATTTTCCAATCAGATAATAAAAAGAAAGCATTCAATTTTACATACCCCAATTCACAACAAACAAGATTTTCTCCAGCATAGTGGGTTTCAAATCCGAAAAGCAACAGGTTATATTTCAGATTGATACCTTAGGGTTAGTGACATTGGCATTCTTGCGAACTTCAGCGGCGGCGGCAGAACGGAGTTGGGATGGTGAAACGACATCGTGCAAGTTGTAGATTTCCATTACATGAGGGATGGATCTACAGCACATCCGGAAGAATTCAAAGGTACGAGTGCGAGTTTCTTCCAAACTGGCGGAGTTTGGTGGCACCTTAAGATTCTTCAGCATTTGGGCCATTCTTGATTACTTTCTGCCTTCACTGAACAAGTAAAAAAATGGCAATTCTTTGCTGAGAAAAAGGACTCTAGGGAAACTATATTGAGGTAAAGGCTTGAGAAGCAAAGGGTAGTTTGTATTATAGTTTTAAGATTGCTAGTTTATGATGCCCCACGTGTTGCGCGGTGATTTATTGATAATTTCAAAGTCAACTATCATAAAATGATATTGTAAAGTTTATATGAGACAATGTTAGGATTTAATATATAGACAGGTTATAATAGAATATTTGTGAAAATAAATCAATATATAATTTTAGTTCATTATCTAAATTTGACAATAATAATTTTTAGCATTATTTTTTTAATTTATTTATTAAATTATTCAAAATCATAAATATTCTCACACAATCTATATCATTATCTTGTTAGAAAAATAAAGATATAATAAAATTTAATCGTTAGATAAAAAAAATGTAACTAAAAAAAAATTATGATTATAACAATGTTAAGCATAAAACAATTTTAATCACCTAATTATCAAATTGTAGGCATGATATTCAAAATTTTAATTTTTTTTTCCCTAAAAATCTTTAAGTGTATCATAATTGATTTCTCTTTATTAAAAAAGAAGAGAGAAAGGACATCATTTTTTATTTTTTGAAAAAGCAAAAAAAAAGTGATCTAGAGGTTATATATAATTATATCAAGTGGTTAGTATTTAAATATAATTATCTTGTGGAAAAACTACGTTAAGAAATGAGTCAAAAACTATTTAAAAAGACAGAATAATAAGTCAAGAGAGAAAACAAGTTGTAGTTCCTATAATAAAAAAAAGGAGTAGTTGTTGGAAAAGAGAGAAATAGGGAATGGAAAGTTTATCTAAATGTAAGTTTTAATTTATTTTTTTACCACTCTCTGTTCTAAACTCAAAATTTAATTTAATTTAATTTTTTTATTCCGTATTTTTAAAACTAACCATGCACCCATATATAATCTTTGTGATTTTAATTTATAGATTTTTTCTCATCTACAATTCAAATTATAATACATTTTATCCTTTTATATTACAAAAGTCAAAATATATATATATATATATATATATATATATATATATATATATATATACATATATATATATACAAAATATATATTATAATTTTTATAAATTCCTATGTTGATAAAAACACATTACTAATAACCAATAGGTTTTATGTTTCAAACATACATTTATAATATTTAATTTTTATGCAATTAAAATGAAACTTCAATAAATTTAAAGTATAAAATATTGAGATATTTTTAAATAATAAGTTTATTTTAATAAATTTAATATTTTAATAGTAAGGATGCCGTTTATTATGAATCTAAAACTGTGCAATGTAAATCTAGTATATTTAATTTTTAAAAAAGCAAAATTTTGGCATGTTTATGAAAATATAGTTACATAAAAGGAGGCAATAAAATTGAATTTTAATACATAAAGAAAGCTAAATATCATTGAAAATAAGTTTTGTGTTGTATAAATGAATTCTTGGGATACTTATTATTTTATTTTTTTAACTTCGTATTTCTTATTTTCAAAATAATAAGAATTGTGAAACAATAAGTTAAAATTGCATATTTTTAGCTTACAACTTACATTGATATATTGATAAGTTAATTTTGAATGGTAAAAATATTTTACTGGAAGTAGTATGGTTTGGAAAAACATAAATATTAATAAAGCAATAGTATATTTATGTGGAGTACTTGTCTTGAATTCAAACTCTTAACCCCATGTTCAAATTGTAATTCATAATCCTGCAAAATCGTAAAATATTTAAAAAATAATATTTAAAATTTAAAATAATTTACACAACTAATTTATATATGTCATTGATTCTAAGATGAAAATCTTGTCTATGCAAAAAAATTAAAATTTTGTTACAATAAGATAGATGTTTTATTGAGTATAACCGTGCATGAAAAATTAATTATATAAATAAAATTCCAAAAATATATTTTAAAAAATAGAAATACAGTTATTCCTTATGCTCTAAATTTTTTGATTAAATTTATTTTGATTAGTAAATTAAAATTTTAAAATATAATCAGGAATGTTTCTAATCCTAAGTTTGCAGTTAAATTGAAATTTTAAAATATAATACAGGATGCTTCTTATCCTAAATTTGCATATATAATAAAATATATAATTTTTAAAATACTCATAAAGAGTATTTTGAATTTATTCTTTTTAAAAAATGATAACTCAAAAACATTTATCTTGATGAATATTTTTTTTAATAAAATATAGAAGATTTAAAATATTTAAATTTATTTTTTTAAAATTCAAATTTTGATTTTTGTAGGTGATGTTATACGTGGTACTTTTGTTTTTCCTATTATGTAGGTAGAAGATTAAATTGAGTTTTGAGAGATCAGATTAGATAAAATTGTTTTTCCAATTATTTTTAACTATCCTTTTATTATTAATGTTTTCTTCTTCTTCTTTTTTGTTACATTTTTACAAAAAAAACATCACTTATCATTTTCAGTTTTTTTTTTTATAAAAAAATAGTTAGATCAAATTTCTGTTTTTTAATTATACTTTTTTAGAACATCATTTTTAAAATTAAATAATTTAATTATTTTTTAAATTAAACAAAATTATAAATGCACTTACACAATCCATATTATATGTGTATGTGTATGTGTATTTCTTTAAAAGAGAGGAGAATATTGTGTAAATAAATCAAATGTTAAATAATCATAATAATAATCAAAGTGATCACACTAAAAAATAATTAAATGTCAAATGATCATTATAATAATTAAAATAATCACGCTAAAGAATACTACATGATTGAGTTCACCCTGTAATAGTAGATAATGAAAACAACATAGTGGCATAGTTCATAGTATACCATCACAATTTGCATTTAAATTTAAAAAATGTAAATATTAAAACTAATGAAGTATTTGTTAAAGAAGAATATGATAATTACGATGATATGTATTCTTCATCATCCTCACTACTATTCATATCGATTTTATTCTTGCAAAATGAAGCACTTATTAATATTGTCAAAAGAATATGAAAGCTGCATAAGTAAGGAACGCCAATCAAATTTAATTAGTGATTGACATACATGGTCCACTTCTATGAAATTCTTCGGAATTCCTCCATTTATCTATCATCAGTTTCTTCTTCTTCTTTGTTGCATTGGAGAGTATGGTGGTCCTTCTCCTTCAATTATAACAAAATAATTTCAGATCAAACAATTAAGAAAAATGGCATATATACACACAATACACTACTATACACTACTATACTTCCCCTCATTTTCTTTTATGATCTCACGTGAATGTAATAAGATTTTTGGTTGAATGTATTTTTTGTTTTACTGATGTTTGGGTTCTTATTTTGAAGAGTTTGGTTTAAAAAGATGTGAATGGTGTTATTAAGAATAATAATTTTTTTCAAAGATGTGGGTTAGGAAGTTGAGATTCTTTTTAGGGATAAGGTTAGTTATTATTTGAAATTCAAATTTTAAATTAATTATTTAGGTATTAATTAATAATTTTTAATTATTTAAAAAGCCTATTTTTTGTGGTGCTAACACGTAGGCGCTATCACCTCTCCTATTATATATATATATATATATTCTTTTATGATCTCACGTGAATGTAATAAGATTTTTGGTTGAATGTAATTTTTGTTTTATTGATGTTTGGGTTCTTATTTTGAAGAGTTTGGTTTAAAAAGATGTGAATGGTGTTATTAAGAATAATAATTTTTTTCAAAGATGTGGGTTAGATTGAGATTCTTTTTAGGGATAAGGTTAGTTATTATTTGAAATTCAAATTTTAAATTAATTATTTAGGTATTAATTAATAATTTTTAATTATTTAAAACGCCTATTTTTTGTGGTGCTGACACGTAGGCGCTATCACCTCTCCTATATATATATAGAGAGATAATTTCGACTAATTTATATTACTTATGAAGTGGGATATCCATTTGAGGATTAATATTAGGGTTAAATTTATATTTTATTTAATTGAAGATGATAAATTTATATTATATATGATATTTATTTATTTAACTTGTGTATTTGTAGCTTCTTACTTAAGTTCATTCATTATTATAAGTAAAGTAGTACTCCCTCCGCTTCTATTTATATGTCCTCAATACTAAACATAAATTTTCCTTAATACTTGTTATTTCACAAAATCAATGCATAAATGACACTATTCTTCCTATTTTACCCTTGAGAGTTATTATCCTTTGAAAAGTATGCATTTGACCAACATAAGAAAACTAAGTAATTAATTCATTTTTATTGGTCAAATTTAATCAAAGTAAATTTATTCATGTTCATTGATTGAAAAATTTGAGTTTAAGAGAACACAAAATGAGGGTACAATGGTAAACTTACCTAGTTTTTTAAGGGATGTGAAATCTAAAATTGTGACAACTAAATAGGAACGAAAGGAGTAATACTTTTATGATTTTGTCACAAAATTAAATGCTATTTTATATGATTGGTATTTCAATAATATGCACTAAGTCCAGTCTTATTCTTTATTATATATAACTTAGGGGTGTCCGTTGACACCTAATTTTGACCCTCTACAATATAAACTAATCATCGAGCTTCTTTAATTTCAAACAATTTGAAATAATCAGTTTTTACAAAATTCAAGATATTTTCAAGTTATTTTTAAGCCATTTTTGTCATTTTTTAAAATAATATATATGTTTTATATAATTATGTATATAATTAGTACATTTTATGAATATTCGAAATTCGTCTCAAAAAGATTTTAGTTTTTACTTAAATTTTTGGTTAATTAGTTTAATTAATTAGTAGTTTATATTTTAAGTTAATTATTTTATTTTGTTAAGATTAAGAAGCTCGTTAATTAATTTATATTAATTAGTCTTATTTAGTTTTTAGCCTAATTCACCCACTACATTCAATTTTGGTTAAATTCTTAATTCAACCTTTCAGACTCCAATTTCGACCCAAATTTCAGCCAAAATTGGCCCAACTTTTCAGCAACAACAACTCCAATTCACACAGCCCACCAGTGCAATACACCAACAATCAACAGCCCAACGTCAACATTCACAAATACATACATCAATACGCCGCGTACAGAACAAACCCATCGGAATCCGGTGAAGTTAATGTCGGTGGTGGAAGCGTTTTCTCAATCCGTCGTCTTCACTCGCTGCTCCGAGGAAGGTAAACCTCCTTAATTTCCAGTGCTTGTTTTCTGTTATTTTGATTATGGATTGATTAGGCTTAATTCTTCTTCATAATTTTTCTTTTCTGTCTATCGATGTGGCTTTTATATTGTGAATCCTGATATGTCATTCTTTCTTTCATTTGTTTATCTGATTCATTTGAATATTCCATATTAAAGATTAGTTGGTTCATTTGAGATTAAGCTCAAATCTGCCTTTATTTTTGCTTAAATCTATTCTTTTTAGCTTAATAAAATTTTGTTTTTGAGTTGCAATGTATATGAAAATTTCTAAACTAAGGCCCGAACCATTCTTTAATTGTTGTTAGCTTAATAAAATTTTGTTTTTGAGTTGCAATGTGTACGAAAATTTCTAAACTAAGGCCCGAACCATTCTTTAATTGTATGTAAAAATAGTATCGGGTGATTCATAAATTGCTCATGTTTGTAAAGGTCATTTATTTGGTGTTCGAATGGATTTGAATATGACTTAAGGTCACAAGGACCCCCTAGCACAAAGTTGAGTTGAAAACTTCATTTTCGACTAAGTTTTGACATAAGATTCTACTTTGGTCAACTTCAAACAATCATATCTCCCAGCACATAATGAATTAGGTGGCCCATGAACTATCAAATTAAAGGACTTTGAGTCCTCTTTCCAACGCCACCAAGTTTGCCTTTTTTTGAGCTCGAAGTAAAATGTTATAGCCATTTTAAAAGAGACTATCATATCAGAGTTTTCTGAGTGTGTGAACTACGGGTCCAACGTACGGGCCGTAGATCGAACTACGACCCCTACTGGCAAGTAGTCAAAAAAGTTCAGAGACTCAATTTTTGGGGTCCCTTTTCTACGGATCCATTCTACGGGCCGTAGGAACTTCTACGGGCCGTAGATTGGACCCGTAAATGAACTTTTGAGCTTGAAATTTAGTATTAAGTCTACGAATTGGATCTACGGTCTGTAGGAACTTCAACAGGTCGTAGATTGGACCCGTAGGATGAAGTTTTGAGCTGAAAAATTCAATATCAATTCTACGGATGGGATCTATGGTCCGTAGATCAAACCACGAACCGTAGATGGTCCCGTGGACAGTTTTTATCAGCTTTTAAAGATTGGTAGTTCAGTCTTTTCCCACCCCTTCTAAGCCTAACCCACGACGTTTTTTTCACCTAATTAAGAGTCTAAACAATGTTAAAATATTCTTTTACGTTCTTTAACGCTTAGAAGATTTAGAGCAAAGTTCCTAGAGGAGAACAACTAGGGTTTCCAAACATTCATCAAGATCCTTCGAGTTTCGCCAAGAACCTTGTTCTTTCCAGGTATGTAAGGCTTTCATAGTGTTGGACTAGTGCGTCCACACGCCTTACATGTTTCAGAATTTCAGAAAAGAGTAACCTAGGGTTGTATTCCATGTTTTTGAGAAATTTCGAGTTAAGCCTGTTGTTGAATTTTAATTCAGTTCTTGAGTTATGGTATCCATATCATTAAGTATTATTGTGATATTATTCATGTCTATATTTCGGTATGAACCCTACTTATTGAGTTGATTGTTCATGACTAATTTTGTGCATGAACCCTATAATTTGATTATTCATTGAGTTATTATTGAGGATCTCTTGAACCGAACGATTATCTTAAATTAACTTTTCTGAGAAAATAAAGAGGAATTTTGAGGAAAGTTTAAAGAGACATTTTGAGTAAGGTTTAAGGGAACTATTGATTTCCAAATTTATCAATTTTTTTTGAGAAAGAGAACTTTGATTTTCATAAATATTTAAAGGAGTTTCGAGAGATAATTGAGACATTGCCTCTTAAAGAGTACCCTTTTGAGTAATTACCTCAAAACAGAGAAAGAATATTTCTACTTGAGCATGAGTGTATATAATCATTGGGAGTAGTATTGAGCATCTATATGGGGATGAGTTCAGACAACTCGAATTCCTCATAAACCATGTATGCCAACATGGGTAAAGGATTCATACTTTTTAGATTATTTTCTTATGCCTCTGGGTAGAGCTTAGTGGATCCATTTAGTTGAGGTTGTTCTATACCCCGGCAAGGTATATGACAGTTCTAGCAGCGTGGACGAGACGCTATATCATCACTTAGCTCATAGTGATGGTTGTCGGTTAGAGAATCTCCTAAATAAAAGTAAAGAGTAAAAATCTTATTTATGTATTTTTACATACCTCCTAGAGATAATATCCTTTATTTACAAAACTTTAAATATGTCATCTCTTATTATTGCTTTGCATTGAGTTGAGTATTCTCCTAGTCTTATCAGTTCAGTTATTGCTTTACTCAAGCCATTTTACATACTTGTACATTCAATGTACTGATGTCATTCGATCGGTATCTTTTTATGATGCAGATACAGGTGTTCAGGGTCATCAACAGGCGCTCCGTTTATACTATTTGCACTCCAGGTAGCTTTGGTTAGCCTCCTTGCTTTCTAGAGGACTTCACACTATATTCCTTGTTTTGTTGAGTTGTCGAGGGTCCTGTCCTGACATTTATCTTAGTATTTAGAGGCTTCATAGATAGTTAGTGTTGAGGAGTCTCTCAATATTTTTTTTCCTTTTGTTAAAGATGTTTTGAGACTGTTTTGCAAGTATTATCATTATTGAACTTAAGTATTTTCAGACAGTTTGAGTTAAGTACTTGTTGGAGTTTGAATGTTTTAAACTTAATTTCTAAACTTGTTATCATTTGAGTAAATCTTCCGCTAAACAGTCATCCAGGCCAAGGGGTTCGCTTGGGGACCAAAGATGGTTCTCGAGTGCCGGCCACGTCCAGGGTGTAGGCTCGGGGCGTGACACAATGTTAATATTGTTTGGCATATTTTATATCATGATCTATCTGGCTTAGACCTCTCCTTCTTTCTATAGATACAAGTGTAATCTTGTTTACTTCTTTGTATATTTGGACTGATCGTGGTCTCGATATTAGCCTAGTCTTGCGTAGAGTAGTTAGGTGTATTTTTGCTTTTTGGTTTTGCATCCTTCAATGCCTGCTTAGTTCAGTTCTCTCAATGCCATGGCCATGAGCTTTGTCTAGCTCGATCTCTTTTCTTATAAGCATGATCTTCCTTTTGTTCATTTTGACTCTTAATTACTCAGCCCACTCCATGTTTAGTTTTAGTCGAACTTGTCTCCATGTTGGACTGAAAGCATGATTTAGCTATTTCGAGTTGTTGTAATCCGTGACATGGTTAATTTATATTGGCAGTGTTTCATGTATCTGATGTCAATATGTGTCCTTTGTTTGATGCTTCTCTGGTTCAAAATTTCAATGTACTACTTTATGCCTAAATCTAACCAAGCCTAAGGAATGTTGTCTTGATGTCTCTCCTTCTCTGTGTCATTTTTTTTCATGTATTTTCTTTTAGAAATCGTGTAGAGAATTGATAAGCTTATGTTTGAACACTGCTACATTATTAGTATTAGAAAATTGTTTAGTTAAAATTTTCAAATGCCATTTTTCTCTTACTCATATTAATTCTTCCTTCATTACTCTTTGTTGCATGTGACATCAAATTGGGTCCAAACTTGAACTCCATACTTGGAATTTCCGAATTTGATTAAAAACTCATCATCTGTTGAGTCATCCTTCACCAAAACATAAGCAAGGGAAGCTAATTTACAAGTCTCGAAAGCCAAAAACAAGCAGTATACGTGATATACATCGGTTGTATACACAGTGATACAACAAATTGGGCCAGGCCCAAAACAAAGTGCAACAACAGTCCAAAAGAGGACTACAATGGACAGATTTCAGAACGAAGATGGGCTGAAAAGGGCCCAAATGATGCAGCCTTATTAGAATTAGGACAGAAGGAGCGAATTTGGGCCTGTCAGCCCAACATTTTGAATTGCTTAGAATTAGGACAGGAGGAGCGAATTTGGGCCTGCCAGCCAACAGTTTGAAATTTGGGCAAGGGCCCAAGTTTATGATTTTCTTTTCTTTTCCCTTTATTATTCTCTTTGATTGTAATTTATTTGTCTAACTTTATTTGTTTTGATTAACTTAATTAAATCCTTAAAGATGAACCATTTTCGGTTATGATAATTTATTTTGAGTGATTTTATTTAATTATCTTTCCCTTACTTAGTCATTGTTGATAAAGTTTGCTTTCCTTTCTAAATTATTTAAAAAAATGTTAAAGTTCATTTCTTTCAAATAATTTTTTAAATGTCTTTATTTACTTTAATTATTTTTCTCAAAGTTAGTCAAATAAAAGTTTTTCAAGTCGTCGAATAACCGCGTGTTAGCAAACACTTCAAATGCCTTAAAAACCTTCTTGAAGTGTAAATGAGAATCCCGAACCTCTTTCTCTAATTTTTTAGACTTAATTTTGTCAAGGTCTTTAAATTAAGTTTTCTTAATTTCTTTAAAAAATTAAGTTTTCTAAATTTCTTTAAAAAATTCAGTGGCGACTCTTTAAAAATTGATATTTCCCTTAAAAGTTGAATCGATCTTGAAAATCGAGTTATTTCTTTCTTTAAACATCGTAACAGTATCAATGGGACGGTTCAGCCGGGTTATTTTTTAAAAATTATACCATTCTAAATTTTTAGGTATTTTATAATGTATAATCAAATTATTTTTTTTAAAAATCCCAATCATATCGGTTCTTCTTCGGTATTGGTACGATTTGGTTAATTTTTGGACTTTTTTACTTTTAAAGTATCACCTCAAAATACATTATTATTAGAATATACTTTAGCAAATGTATTCTTGAAGAAGCACTTCTTCACCAAGAAGAAAAGAATGTAAAACCTTGTTGCCGTATTGTTTGATATTAAACTTTTAATAGGAGTGTTTGTGTCACGACGCAAGGTACCCCCTAGATGTGACATGGCATACAAGACCCCGAAAAGGCCTCATACAAGCCACTTAGCATACATACATACAAGATCATAGAGATTAAGAGTTCAAAAGAGATTGCCATATCAAAGCTTATTTAGAAAATAGCGGAAGTATACATCTCATGTCTCAAAGCCAATCTAATCATAAGAATGAAAAGTAAGATTTGGGACGTAACCAAATACAATGTCAAAGTAAGAGCATGAAAGTAAGAACAACTAGGCTATGTCCTCGGATGGATGAGGACTCACCAAGTCTTCACAAATCTTCCACTAAGCTCTAATCACGAGTGGATGGTGTATCGCCAAGTCCTACATCAACAAGTCAATGTAGGCAAGAGTATGCGTTAGTACAATCAAGTACCAAGTATGATAGCAATGCACATAAAACATTTAGAAAATGCTAAAATGGGACATACTCATGACATGCAATGGCCAAACTAAAACATGATAAAGCATGGAAAACATAAGGAATAATCCAAGGCCAAAGCAAGCTTAACATCTTCACTTTACTTTAGAACATTATCACAACACTTTTGTTCATTAGTTGTGGGAAATAGCCTTAACCGACATATAAGACCATGTGAGCTATCAACATGGAATTTGGTGTCTACCCTACATCGAAAGAGGGTTGCCCTACTTGCCAAGGTAGGACCATAACTTTTTAGCTTACGTGGATCCACTAGCTAGGGTCTATCATAGACCATCATCCTATGGTGGCGCATAGTTTTTGGGACAAGGGTAATCGCAACTTGTCCACTCGGTGCTAAGCATAATTCCCACGGATTAATCATAGTTCAATTATAATAGGTAGACATGGGTGATCGCCTCTTGTCTACGTTAGGGAACATGGGTGATCGCCTCTTGTTCCTTCAGTAGAATAACTCCTTTAAGAACATGGGTAATCGTCTCTTGTTCATTCAGATTCAAAGTGTGAGCATTACGTGAGAAACCCTTTGACAACTCAACAACAACATCAACATATCATAACTTTGGTACTTCAATCTCAAAGCACCATTAATTCATTATTAACTTCACATGAGACATGCATAAATTCATAGACTTCATCTTTACATAGTTCATCATGCTCATAACTTATAAACCATAGGGTTCACATAGCTTCATGAGAATTCTTCTTAAATCATGCAATTCAATGCAAACTCATGCTTAGAACGCCATAAACAAGACAATTTATCCATAATTAAAGGAACCCACATACTAGAGGAAAATCATGCCTTTGAATTGAATATACTTAATTCCATAAAATCATCCTTAGATCATTCATAAATCATGCATGGATTCATAGAGATTTCATAAAATTCATCACTTCATAATTCAACCCACCAATCAAAGTACAGATTTTGCAATTGGGGAAAATAGCATGGGCTCATTCAATTCTACATCAAATCATATAAATCACGCTAATTCGTGCACTAAATTACTTTATCACGCTAGATTGTCCACTAGGAATCATAAAATCAACAATTGGAAATCATAATTGAAGAACGCATAAGAATTGCTAAAAACCCTAACTCAATTTGGGGAAATTGAACCTTGAAAATTGAAGAGAACTAGGGACCCATTGGAGGAAAGGGCTCCAATGGTGAATGCTAACATACCTCAACAAGGCCCACAAGAAATTTCTAGAAAGTGATGGCCTTCAATGGATCCTAGCCCTTCTTCTTCCTTGAGATTGGAGAGAACTTTCTAGAGAGAGAAATATTTGAGAGAGAAGAATTTGGGAATGATCTAGAATGAGTAAAATTAGGCTTAGGAAGCTTATATAGGGTCTGGGTTAAGGGCATAACCGACTTAGATTAGGAGTTAGATATTTAGGGAAAAGACCAAAAAGCCCTTAATTAAAAACTGTTGGAACCCATTCATAGTCAAGACTTACGGTCCATAAGTCGACCTACAGACCGTCCTGTTCCTCCGTCGATCGGTTCAGAGAGTTCATTCTTGGGCCTTCCAATGACGGAGCCTATGTACGGTCCGTGGTTCGACCTACTGTCCGTACATGGCCATCGTAGGTCAGACCTTAGACCTGGAAAATTTAACTGAGTATGGGTCTCTCCTACGAGACCCGTCTACGGTCCGTAGAATGGACGACGGCTCGTCCTGCTGCTCTGTAGATCAAGTACTGAAACTTAACACTGGAAAAAAAACTACATTTTCTGTCTTTTAAAACCCGAGGTGTTACAGTTTGCAAAGATTTTGCCATATTCTATCATATTATCTTTTAATTTCTAAAACTAATTAATTAAAGGCTTACTAAAAAGAAAAGGCCGAAAGTCATTCAATCATCAAAGGCCTAGGACCTAGTTTATATTTATATTTGAAAAATATTATAAAATATATTTATATATTAATTTAACATATTGTTAATATATAAAATATATTTGCATACATAAAGGCTATCGGTTCGGTTCGGAAATTTTTCAGTTTTTTTTTTATAAATTAAAAAGATCATCCCAATTGTTCGGGACAATTATACATTTAAATAAAAGTCCACAATTTTATTGAAAAAATGATACAAATAAGTTCGATACGGTTAGGTTCAATTGATTTTTTATATTCTTTTGACACCCCTAATATAAGCCCAAAAAAGGGGGGAGAGGGGCGGGGATGAGCGATGCATCAAATTAATTGTATATAAGGCAAAATAAATTTATACTATTAACTTGGGACAAACAAAGGTATTTAGGTATCTTTTTCTTCAAATGCGGGGCTTTTAGAACCATTAATAAGCAGATATCAAACGCATGTTGTATTCGTGTCATATTTTCAGGCTTCATTGCAACTTCTTCTTTCTACCTATCTGCTTCGTCTTTCTCTTTGCCTCTCCCCACCCCTCCTTATTCTTGTCGTCTCCCTCTCTTCATAGAGAACAAGAAAAAGTTGTGAAAATCTCAATATAATAAATTCTAGATTCAATCATTGATAGTTATAACATTTTTTTACACTTATTGTGTGTTCAATTTGAAGGAAAATGAGAGAATTGGAAATGAGGGAGAGCAAATTAATGGAAAATTAAATAAGAGTAATTAGAAAATTGAGTTGATGCAGTGATTTGGTGATAAAATTTTATATTTGACTAATGACAACAACCACAAAAATAATATATCTAGTGAAATTACACAAGTGGGGTCTGAGAGGATAGAATGTAGAAAAGTTGTTTTCAAAATACCCTCAGCTCAGATGCAATAATTCCATATAAAAAAAATATAGCAAATCATAAGAAAATAGTGCAAAGTCTACCAGAAGGGAGCGGCATCAAAAAAATAGTGCAATTATCAAAATACAATAAACAACATACTATGATAGATTATTCGAAACAATAATAAATAATGATGGATATCAAAACAAGAACGATAGTAATACAACTAGTACACTAGAAAACACCAACCACCCTAAGCAAGACAATACTACACTACCTACTAACCTTATACCCTAATATGTGTCCTCCACATCCTCCTATCTAAGTTCGTGTCCTCGATAATATGAAGTTGTGTCATATCTTTTCTTATCACCTATCCCCAATACTTCTTCGGTTTGCCTGTGCCTCTCCTCGTACCTTCTATAACTTATCTCTCGCACCTCCTCACTCGTGCATCCACATATCTCTTCTTCACATGTCCAAACAATCTCAGTCGCACTTCTCTCATCTTGTCCACCACAGATGTCACTCCCACCTTATTTCGAATATCTTCATTTCTTATCACATCTAGAATGACCACACATCCACCTCAGCATCCTTATCTATGCAACATGCATCTTTTAAACATCTGAGTTTTTGACTGGCCAACACTTCACCCCATATAACAGTGTCGGTCTAACCACCACTGTGTAGAACTTACCTTTGAGTTTCAGTGGTACCTTTTTATCACACAAGACTCTATAAACAATAATTTTAGATTTAGTTCTTCTTCTTTCTTTTTCAGTGCAAGAAACTCTGATGACATAATACCAAACCAGATCTATCTAGATTCGTCAAGATCCGAACTAGACCTTCCAATAATTTTTGCCAACTTCAGCTTTTTCCAACAACTTTCAGCGATTTTCAACAACTTCAGTTATTTCCGGTGACATCCAGTGTTTTTCGGTGACCTCTAACGAAATTCAAATTCAAATTTCTTCCTATTTTTAAATATTACAACACTACCAGGTCTGTTTCAATCTTTCTCTTGATCTTAATACTGATATTGATCTTTGTAGAACATATTAACGATTACGTTCATTGTCTTTTTATCTTATCCTCATCTGCCTATATATTTTCTCAATTTTAGTTGCATTTTTGGTGTGACAACATGTAATTTCAGAATATTTCCTTGATTTCTTCCATAGTATCAGTACATATATTACTTTTGTTGTAACAGGTTCTTTGTCCTTTTTAATTTTGATATTACTCCCCCTCATACACTTTTCTTATTCTTTAGTAAACACTAGTGTATTTACCCGTAGTTTCATACTTATGCTTTGAGTTTTAATTGTAGTGGCCCTGGTGAGGGATGGTCGACTAGGAACTTGTCCTCGATTGGGGTTAGGGGCGAGGGGCAGGGGTGGCTATGGGGTTAAAGGGGCTGCTAGGCTGAGAGTAGGATCTTGGAACATAGGGACTTGATTGGGAAAGTCCATTGACTTCATTAAAAAGAGTGGTATTAATATTGGATGCATTCAGGAGACCAAATGGATAGATATTAAGGTTGGAGACGTGGATGGGTTCAAACTTTGGTACTCCGAAAGTCCGGGGAATAAAAATGGTGTAGACATTATACTAGATGGAGACCTAAGTGAGCAAGTGGTAGATGTTCAGAGGGTTAACAATAGATCATTGACAATCAAGCTTGTCATTGGAGGGCTAACTTTGAACGTTGTTAATGTGTATGCTTCGCATTCTGGTTTAGATGATGAGGTCAAGAAGCATCTTTGGGAGGAATTGAATGCGATTTTTGGAGATATTCCAATCACCAAGAAGGTTTTCATTGGCAGAGATTTCAATGGCCACATTGGGGCAACTTTTAGTAGTTTTGACGAGGTGCATGGCGGTAGTGGATTTGGGGTTAGAAACATGGTGGATCATCACTCTTGGATTTTTCTAGAGGTTTTGAGTTGGTGATTGCTAACTCATGCTTTATGAAGAAGGATGATCACTTGATTACCTTTCATAGTGCGGTGGGTAAAACTCAGACATATTACTTGCTTATGAGTAAAGGTGATAGAGGCTTTTGTAAGGATTGTAAGGTTATTCCAAGTGAGAATCTTACTACTCAGGATAGGCTTTTGGTGATGGACTTGGAGATTAAGCGAGGGATGAGGAAGAAAAATGTTTATGTCCGGCCTAAGACTAAATGGAGTGGTTTGACACTTGCCCTTGTCACGCACCAAAAGTACCCCCTAAATGCGATACTGTGCTTAGAACCACAAGTGACCTCAAGCTAATCTCATGGCATAGCATGAAACTAAGAATAGCAATGTTAACACAGAACTGAAATATACATGAGGAAACTAAAATTGAAATTTGTGGATAGAACCCGTAAACTCAACATAGACCAAAAGTCTAGGAGATATAACAACATGGTAGAATCTAATTGTCTGTCTAAAAAGCCTCTACTAACATGAGTGACTAGGAAAAACCCCTAACTCACTTTAACTAACTTAAACTGAAGAAGAAATACTGAATGAGGACTCATCAAAACTACTATAATGCTGACTGAATCTGTACTAACCGCAGCTGGATACTGAGCGTCAAAACCTTTATTATAAACCAATACAGGTAGAAAATATGCAGTCAATACTTGAAATGTACTAAGTATGGAGAAAACACATAAGACATGAAATCTGAATATAATAAATTTGTTGAACATGTTGATGCAATGATCAAGTATATAATCATGAAAGCTGAGTAAAACTGAACTGATATAACTGAAATACATGATCAATGCAATATCTGAAAATCTGACTATGGGAGATACTAAACCTTGCATAAACCATGAGAGCTACTACATAGAGTTAAGTGTACTGCTCCTATATAAAAAAGAGAGTGTTCTACTTGCCGAGGTAAGGACCATGATATCTAAGCTAAGGTGGATCCACTACCTAATGTCTGTTCGAAACAAATCCTATGGTGGCACATAGTTCTTTGGATAGAGGGATTGCAACTAAAGGTCTCATGCCTCAACTAACTAGTGAGCCTTCATTCTTAGATCCACTCAGTGCTAAGTAAACTCCCAACAGAAACATGCATAAATCTGGAAATAGTAATAATTTGTACTACTAGATCATACTGACATACTAAGTAGCTCCTGAATCATGATAACTGAACATAATCTGAAAGATACTTTAATCGATAGCATCTAAATCATGATATCTGTATATATTGAGAGATACTTCATTCAGAAGTATTGTAATTCATGAAAATATGATAATATGAGACATGCATGTGAAAATAACATAATTCTGATCATGAAAATACTTGCATGATGTGTGTTCATGAAAATACCATTGAAAAATATGGAATTTTAATCAAAGTCATGCAATTTAGATCAATCATGAAGACAAAACTGAAGTTCAATAAGAATCCATGAAGATCACATGAACCCTAAATTTGGAGAATTCATAATTTGAGAAATTGAGATTTCTTTGGGACTCAATGGGTGAAGAGAAACCCATTGATGAAGTCCCCATATACCTTAATTGAAACCCTAACTTGAATCTTGGAAGAAAGGCTTGAAGCTTGAATCCTTTGTTCTTGCTTTAGAGGAGAAGAAATCTAATTTGGGGAGGTTATGATAGAATGAGAGGTTAGGATCTTTAGATACCAATTAAATCCACTTAGAATAGGCTAAAACGACATAATATAGGAATTAAAAGAGTCGGAAAGGACTAAAACGCCCTAGACTTAAAACTGTCGGAACTGTCTCCGCACTCCTTCCACGGACCGTACACCACTCTGTGGTCCGTGAAAGGCTGGAGTTCTGGGTTCCTGAAGATTGTTTTCCATGGATGCCTCTACGGGCCGTACAACCTTCCATGGGCCATACAAGTGCCCATGTAGGACGTGATTTCTGAGTTCTGAGGGATGGGTTCACGAACCAGTGCACGACCCATGAAAGCTTTTATGGTCCATGGACTCACCTGTGAAACTCACCTCCCAAAAATCCAATTTCTGAGTCCTATTTTACAGAGCCCTTCACGGCCCGTGGTTCCTTTCATGGTTCGTGAGTTGGTTCGTACAAAAACTCTTTTTCTAGAACATTTCAATTCATCTGATTTCCAAGGTCGGATCTGGTCTAGGTGTTTTTGGGGTGTTACAATATTCATCCTCAAATGGGGTCTAACTAGGCTGAAAGGAGTAGGGAAGGATCTTCAATCCAATACTGGAAGCAACACACTGAAACTGAAGGAGTGACTAACTCTGAACTAAAACATGAAGTTTAAAACTGATCTCATGATCTTGCATGCATACTTAGACAAGAGAATAACTAAAGCACATGAATCTGAAAGAGTACTAAGGAGGAGATATTACCTCACACTGAGACTGAATTGGAAGGAACAAGATTGGGGGTACTTGGACATCATATCAGCTTCGGGTTCCCAAGTAGCACCCTCAACTAGCTGACTCTTTCAAAGGACTTTCACTGAAGCAACTTCTTTATTCCTGAACTTACAAACCTGACGGTGTATAATCTCAACTGGAACCTCTTTTTAAGAAAGACTCTCATTCACACCGATACTTTCTAAAGGCACAACTGGAGTCGGATACAAGGACACATGAAACACTGATGCTAACTCTGAAGGAAAATCTAGTTCATAAGCCATATTACCAAAATGCCTCAAAATCTGATAAGGACCTACATAATGGGGATTGAGCTTTCTTTTCTTACCAAATCTCATCACCCCCTTTAAAATTTTCAGATAAACCTAATCATCAACATCAAATTCAAGCTCTCTCCTCCTTACATCCGCATAAGAATTCTGTCTACTTTGGGCCATTCTCAACTTATCTCTAATAAGTTGAACTTTCTCCATGGCCTCATGAACTGACTCAAATAGAGTCATCTGAATACTAGAGTGATAACTATTGTTATAAACAAACTCAACCAAAGGCAATTGATCATCCTAATTTCCTTTAAAGTCAATTACAAAAGCTCTCAATATATCATCCAAGGTTTGAATAGTCCATTCAGCCTAACCACCTATGTGTAGAAGAAAAGCTATGCCCTATCAAAGCCACTTTACCAACTTCAAACTAACCAATAGGAGACCTACACCTCCTTCCATAGAGAGTCTCTAATAGAGTCATCTGAATACTAGAGTGATAACTATTGTTATAAACAAACTCAACCAAAGGCAAATGATCATCCTAATTTCCTTTTAAGTCAATTACGAAAGCTCTCAATATATCCTTCAAGGTTTGAATAGTCCATTCAGCCTATCCACCTATGTGTAGATGAAAAGCTATGCTAAGCTTAACTTGAGTACCAAGACCTTTCTGAAATGATCTCCCGAATTGAGAGGTAAACAGAGTACCCCTATCTGAAATAATGGACGACACACCATGAAATTTAACCAACTCCCAAATGTAAAGTCTAGCATAGTCCTCGACTGAATAGGAAGTCTTAACTAGAAGGAGATGTGCTGACTTGGTCATTCGATCTATAACCACCCAAATAGAGTCATGTTGATGAAGCGTACGAGGAAAACATGTGATGAAGTCCATATTCAAATCTTTCCACTTCCAAGTAGTAATACTATTATCCCGAGTCATACCGCCTAGTTTCTAATGCTCAACCTTCACTTGTTGGCAATTTGGACACTTAACCACAAATTCGACAATATCCTTTATCATTCCATTCCACCAATAGACTTCTTGTAGATCACAGTACATCATAGTGGATCCTAAGTGAATATAATATCAAGAATTATGAGCTTATGATAATATTTGCTGCCTCAACCCATCAATATCGAGAACACATAACCAACCCTGATAATGAAGCACACCATCTCCCCCTCGGGAGAAAGGCTCAATAACTTTTTTAACAACTATTTTTTTCAATTCAACCAAAGTTGGATCATTATTCTATTTTGCCTTAACATCCGACACAAGAGATGATTCTGACCCATTTTGAAAATAACTCCACCATCCTCTTAACAAACCAAACGAACTCTCAAATGGACAGATCTATAAACATCACAAACTAACTCCTTTTTCTCATCGTCTATATGCGCAACACTATTCATGGACAATCTACTAAGAGCATCTACCATTACATTTGCCTAAACTGGATGGTAAAGGACACTCATATCAAATCCTTCAACAACTCGAGCCATCTCCTTTGGTGAAAATTTAAGTCATTTTGCTTGAATACGTACTAAAGACACTTATGATCGGTGAAGACGTCCATATGAACACCATAGAGATAGTGCCTCCAAATCTTCAAGGCAAACACCATCGTTGCCAACTCTATATCGCGGGTCAGGTAATTATTCTCATGAACCTTGAGTTGCCTAGAAGCATAATCTATAACCTTACCATGTTGCATCAACACACATCCTAGGTCAATTCTAGAGGCATCGCAATACACCACAAACCCGTCTAAACCTTACAGTAGAGTTAAAACCAGGGTTAAAGAAAGTTGAGTATTCAACATAGAAGGATAACATTTGCAGCAACTTATAAATACTTGGTGGAAATGGTCAGACAAATATAAGCTAAGACAAATCTTGAAGGCAGTTCCTGCTATTATTATGTAGGAGCTGTGGAAGAGAAGAAATGCGAAAAGACATGGGAAAGAGGTGGCTTTTTCAAAGATGATGACACAATGTCAAAACACTATCAAGCTACTAATCAAGGTGAAATACCCATGGATCAGGGACAGTGGACAAGAGTGGAAGGAGTTGATTACAAAGCTTCACTCATACCAACCAAGATTGCATTATCTGATGGTGAAGCAGGAACCACCAATGAAAGGATGGATAAAATGGAACACAGATGGAGCTAGTAGAGGAAACCCTGGTCAAAGTTCATATAAGTTTAGTCTAAGGGATAATAAGGGAGACATAATATATGTTGAGGCACATGAGATAGGAGAAGTAACCAACATGGAAGAAGAAATCATGGGAGTATGGAAATAGTTCAATATTGTGTTGAATAGAAGTACAATAATATTGTCATAGAGATTGACTCTATGACCCTCAAAAACATATTATTAAAACTGTGGAGGATACCTTGGGAACAGGTAGAAAAGATAGAGAACATTCACAAAATCATAACACAGAGCAACATGCAAATAAATAATATTTTAGGGAGGACAATCAACTAGCGGACTATCTAGCTAACAAAGCATTTGAGAACAGAGGAATATTGAGGTTACAGAGATTCTTAGATCTACCTAGCAGAGGAAAACAAATCATCAACATAGATAAGCAGCAAATATCAACATTGAGAAAAAAAAACCCAGGAGGATTACATAGTCATGAGAAGTTGGTGCATGCAAACATCGGAGAAACACAACTATAATATGTACATGGTAAAGTTTTTCTTATCCGAAGGCTATCTAGTTGTGTCTAAGCTTACTAGCCTAAGCTACTTCAGCTTAAAAAAATGGACCAGAAAAAAGAGGGGCACAAAATCGATTGATCCATTAGAGAGAAGGAAATCTTTAAGAGTCTAAGACGAGGAAAACTAGGAGCAACACCTCATTCTCCACCACTTCAGCTGCAAACAACAGTCAGTGATGTCCTTATCCGAGTCAAAGGACAAGGAAAATCAAAGGGAGTACCTCAAGCATCTAGAAGATCCTCCAGGTTTAGCCCCATCAAAAAGTTCCTTCTGAACTTCACCATTTCCATCGGAGTACACATCTAATGAGAAGGAAGGTAAAGAAACAGAAGAAAACAAGAAAAGAAAAGACATGGAGTAAGACAACCTTAATTTTGCAGGCTGAGCACAACACACCAAATCTATGGATGCAGACTATTGGTTACCTAGAGAAGAAGCTTGAGCAACAAAAGAGGGAAGGAAAGTGCAAACATGGAGGTGGATCACGTAAACTAGAGGGAAAGAAGAGAGAAAGGATTAGGAAACCCTATTTTGTAGGGATTTTTACTGTAATGCACTCAATCACTTTTGGACCGAGTTGCCTTCTTTTATTTCCTCATATGGTAGATTGGGATTTGCATTGTAATAGACTTAGGCCTATACCATTTGGTATTAGTCTAAGTCCATTTCTTTAAAATTCAATAAAACTGGCCAATGGTCCAAAAAGTTATTTAAAAAAAGTATTAACGAGTTGACCCCAAGAAACTCCTAATATCAGAGGGAGAAATAGATCTAGGCCAGTTCTGAACTACCTCAGTCTTTTTTAGGATCAACTTGAATACCCTCTCCTAAGACTATATGGCCAAGGAGCGCTATAGAGCTAAACCAACTCACACTTATTGAACTTAGCAAACAACTGATGGTCCTTAAGAATCTGCAAGACAATCCTCAAGTGGTCTGCATGCTCATCCTGACTCCGAGAATAGATCAAAATGTCATCTATGAAAACAATGACAAACATATCCACATACTATTTGAACACCCTACTCATCAATTCCATGTATGTTGTAGGAGCATTTGTTAATCCAAAAGACATAACCAAAAATTCATAGTGACCTTACCAAGTCCTGAAAGCTGTCTTTGTAATGTCACATTCTCCTACTCTGAGATGATGATAGCCTGTTCTAAGGTCTATTGTCACGATCCAAAGTATACCTTAGACGTGACATGGCATATAGAACCCTAGAGGCCCTACACAAGCTACTTGACATACATCATACATAAGGAATTACAAGATAAAATATTTAAAGCAATGAATGTCTCATAGTATGAAAGAGAGTTTGAAACATAAGCGTGAAATCATAACTATGTCTTGACAAGACATTCTAAGATCTTTATAAGAGTGGTTGGGACATAACTCACTCACCACATACAAAGTCCGAAACTAAAGACATAAAAGAATGTAGCATATGTGACATGGCCCTCGAAACATGAAGACTCACCAATCTTCACGGCAACACAATCTACTGGTCACGAGCGGAAGGAAAAAGAGCACCGAACCTTACATTATGAGATAATGTAGGCACAAGTATGAGTTTGTACACAGAATGTATTATGTATGGGGAAATATGCATAAACGTAGACATGATATCATAGTAGGCTTAAAACATGAAATGCCAAAACCAATAGAACATTTAAAGGTTTAGGAAGTAAAGTCATTAAAACCATGAGACAAGGTAAAGCATTAATAAAGGACATAATGAAAGATTTTAAGAAAAAACATAGTTCTTTTGTGGGATATTAGCTTTAACTAAGGCAAGGCATAAAATACCAAAAATTGAATTATCGAGCCAAACTAAAATTTTTGTTAATTTGGTATTCGGTAATTCAGTATTTGGTATGGTATTCGGGAGTAAAATTTTAGAATTATGGTATTGGGGTTTGGGTTGGGTATGAGACATTAGTACCATTTGAAATTCAGTATTTCTCGAATTCCAAATTATTTACTTAAAGAAGGTCATATATCAGCATATAAATTACTAATTAGTACAAGTCCAAAGAGAAAGCTAAAGAATAAGCATAAACAATCCAAATACATATGTCTTTTAGTTGTGCCAATTTGATTTTCTTGATGTCTTCTTACTTGTTGATCTTTTATTATATTGAATTTCCACATAAAAAATAGAAATGATTGGAGAAATAGTATTATCTTTTTAATACAATCGGTTATAACTTTAATACAGTAATAATGAATACCGTACCAAACCAAAGTCTAATTTACTATTTACCGATGTGTCAAACTGAAATTTAAAAATTTAGTATTTGGTATCTACTTTTAACTACCAATTATCGAATTACCAAACTCCAAATTTGAGAAATCTGAACCGAATACTGAACCGAATACTGAACGTCCACCACTAGCTTTAACCGACAATAGACCATGCGAGCCATAACATGGAATCCGGCGTAACTCCCAAACTGAAAGGAGAGAGTCTACTTGCCAAGGTAGAACTCCGTATCATATCATTATTGCTATGTGGATCCTTTGGCTAGGTCATATAAGACAATCCTATGGGGGCACGTAGTTTGAGACTAGTGGTTGCTACTAGAGACTACCCTATTTGAACCTCTACCTCAAAGTCGTCTCAGTGCTAATTTAAATTCCAATGGAACAGATAAAAGTAAATTATCAAAGCATAACATTAGGAAAGGCAATGATCATAATACCAATCCAAATAAATAAAGTCGTATAAGAGTAGCTCTTTTTAAAACCATGATTTCATAACTTCATTCAAATAGACACTTACCTTCCTAAGCATCTAAAATCATGATTTTCTTTCAAATTGTGAGAAAACTTTCACACACCATTGATACTTAACTTAAAGCATCCTGAAATCATAATTTCATCCTTTAATAAAAGATGCATAAAATTCTTTATCAGTTCATGATCATAGTTCATAGTTCATAGTTCATAGGTGAAGATCAAAGCATAAAGCATGGGTCCATATGAATTCAACTATAAATCATGTAATTTAGTCAAATCATGTATAATAAGATAAAATAATATCAATTGAATCATAATTAAGAGGAACCATGGAGATTTACATGAAACCCTAATTGAATTGGGTGAAATTGAATTGAAGATTTGAAGTTCTTGTTGGGACCCAGTGGATGAAAGGGATCCATTGGTGAATTCCCACATACCTTGATAATCAATGCCTAAGTAAAGCAAAGAGATTGAAATCTTGAAGCTTGAAACCCAAGCGTTCTCCTTTGGAGCTTAAGAGAGAATTGGATAGGATGAATTTGGAGGGAATTTGAGAATTTGAGTGAATGTGAGAGAATGAGGGATTATCGAAAGGTTAAATTAGCTTTAGGGGTAGTTATAGGGTCAAAATGATATAGTCTAGGTGTTGGGTAGATAGGAAAAGACCACAACACCCTTAATTAAAACTGTCAGAATAGGTTTATGGTTTGGGACCTATGGTTAGTAGGTCTTTCTACGTACCGTATTGGTTAATCGTGTCCTAACAACGTCTCAATCCGAATGACGTTTCTGCAAAAAAATATATATTATCAAATACGCGACCGAATTTAGACAACAAAGAGGGATGCAACACGAGGACTTCCCAGGGGGTCACCCATCCTAGTACTACTCTCGCCCAAGCACACGTAACTTCAGAGATCTAATGGGATACGGTGCGTTAGTGCTGGTATGATCACATCCATCATTCCAAGCACTCTAAATTCTATTAAACACCTCCTTCCTCTCGAAGCCCTAGCCTGGCCCCCACCGACATAGCCTCCACGCACCGACGCATGACGCCGCCTGTCACGCTCATCCTAATCGCTCCTGTCACCTATCCTAACGACGTGTCGATCCGAATGTCGTTTCTATATAAAAAAAATATATTATCAAATACGTGACCGGATTTCGAATAAAAAGAGGGATGCAACACAAGGACTTCCCGGGGGTCACCCATCCTAATACTACTCTCGCCCAAACTTGCTTAACTTCGGAGTTCTGATGGGATCCTGTGCATTAATGTTGGTATGATTGCATCCAACATTCCTAGCACTCTAAATTCTATTAAACACCTCCTTCCTCCCAACACCCTAGCCTGCCCCCCACCTACCTAGCCTCCACGAAAAGACGCATGACGTCGCTTGTCACGCCCATCCTAATCGCCCCCATCACCAGTGCTAACGACGTCTCGATCTGAATGTCATTTATGCGAAAAAATATATAAATTATCAAATACGCGACAGAATTTAAACAAAAAAGAGGGATGCAATATAAGGACTTCCTAGGGGTCACCCATCATAGTACTACTCTCGCCCAAGCACGCTTATCATCGGAGTTCTGATGGGATCTAGATGTTAGTGCTGGTATGATCGCATCCATCATTCCTAGCACTCTAAATTCTATTAAACACATCCTTCCTCCCAACACCCTAGCCTGCCCCTCACCGAACTAGCCTCCACGCAACGACGCATGACGCCGCCTGTCAAGCCCATCCTAATCGCCCCCGTCACCTGTCCTAACGATGTCTCGATCCAGATGTCATTTCTGCAAAAATATATATATAAATTATCAATTAAGCGATCAAATTTCGACAATAAAGAGGGATGCAGCAACACGAGGACTTCTTAGGGGGTCACCCATTCTAATACTACTCTCGCCCAAGCACGCTTAATTTCAGAGTTCCGATGTGATCCAGTGAGTTAGTGCTGCTATGATCGTATCCATCATTCCTAGAAACTCTAAATTGTATTAAACACCTCCTTCCTCCCAACGCCCTAGCCTGCCCCCCACCGACCTCGCCTCCACGCACTGACGCATGACTCCACCTGTCACGCCCATCCTAATTGCCCCCGTCACCTCTCCTAATGACGTCTCGATCCAAATGTCATTTCTGCAAAACAAATATATATTATCAAATATGCGACCGAATTTCAACAAAAAAGAGGGATGCAACATGAGTACTTCCGAGGGGGTCACCCATCCTAGGACTACTTTCGCAAAGCACGCTTAGCTTCGGAGTTCTGATGGGATCCGATGCCTTATTGCTGGAATGATCGCATACGTCATTCCTAGCACCCTAAATTTTATTAAACACCTCCTTCCTCCCAACGCCCTAGCCTTCCCCCCACCGACCTAGCCTCCGCGCACCGACGCATGACGCCGCCTGTCACGCACATCTTAATCGCCCTCGTCACCTGTCCTAATGACGTCTCGATCCGAATGTTGTTTCTTCAAAAAAATATATATATTATCAAATACGCGACCGAATTTTGACAAAAAAGAGGGATGCAAAATAAGGACTTCCCAGGGGGTCACCCATCCAAGTACTACTATCGCCTAAGCAAGCTTAACTTCGGAGTTCTGATGGGATCCGGTGTGTTAGTGCAAGTATGATCACATCCATATTCCTAGCACTCTAAATTCTATTAAACACCTCCTTTCTCCCAACGTCCTAGCTTGCCCTTCACTGACATAACCTCCACGCACCGACGCATGACACTGCTTGTCACGCCCATCGTAATAGTGCCCGTCACCTGTCCTAACAACGTCTCTATCCTATTGTCGTTTATGCAAATATATATATATATATATATATATATATATTATCAAATACGCGACCGAATTATTACAAAAAAGAGGGATACAAGACGAGGACTTCCTAAGGGGTTACCCATCCTAGTACTACTCTCGCCCGAGCACGCTTCACTTTGGAATTCTTATGGGATCCGGTGTGTTAGTGCTGGTGTGATCGCATCCATTATATCTAGTACTCTAAATTTTATTAAACACCTCCTTCCTCCCAATTCCCTGGCCTGCCCCCCCACCAACAAGCCTCCATGCACCGACGCATGACGCTGCCTATCACACCCATCCTAATCACCCCCGTCACCTGTCCTAATGACGTCTCGATCTGAATGTCATTTCAGCACGAAAAAAAATATATATTATCAAATACGCGATCGAATTTCGACGAAAAAGAGGGATGCAACATGAGGACATCCCAAGGGGTCACCCACCCTAGTACTACTCTCAACCAAGCACGCTTAACTTCGGAGTTTTGATGGGATCCGGTGCGTTAGTGCTGGTGCGATCATATCCATCATTCTTAGCACTCTAAATTCTATTAAACACCTCCTTCCTCCCAACGCCCTAGCTTGCCCCACACCGACCTAGCCTCCACACACCGACGCATGACGCTGCTTGTCACGCCAATCCTAATCGCCCCCGTCACCTGTCCTAACAATGTCTAGATCCGAATGTCATTTCTGTAAAAAAATGTATATATTATCAAATACGTGACCGAATTTTTACAAAAAAGAGGGATGCAACACGAGGACTTCTGAAACGACCCCAAAAAAAAATGCCCGAAAATGTGCTTCGGAAACACCTATAATTGTAATTTCCATATATCTCAAAATCCGTGCATGATTTCGGAAATTCGACTTCATATTCTTATTTGTGGGGTCAAATTGAGTGGGAAATGGGTCTAACCCGAATTTTAGAGCAACCGTATCAAAATTCAAAAATCGCAAAAATTGCGATTTGGAGGGTCAACTTTAAAGGGGCATATCTCTTAGCACACAAGGAACTGGAAGGGCTGCAAACTATTAAATTAAAGCTCTTTGAGTTAGCTTTCCAACGCACTTGGTTTCAGCTCATTCCGAGTTAGGATGAGGGAGTTATGACCATTTTCGTAAAACCTGTCTGTGCAGATTTGCAATTTCCAGTGAGCTATTTTTTTTTAGGCGGGTTGGAGACGTTTTTTTTTATAAAAAGGGGATATGTCCCATACTTAGTCATTTTTCTTAACTCCAAAAACACTCTCTAAGCCCTCTCCAAAAAATTCCACCAAGATCTTCAACCAAATTCAAACATCTCAAGCTCTAATTCCGGATTCAAGACTCAATCTCAAGCTTCGATTCTCCATTTCAATCTTCATCAAGGATTCTCCAAAGTTGAGGTATGTGGGTTTGATTGTGGAAACCTTCCTTTCCACAAGTCCAAACATTTATCCTCTATTGCTACTTCAAGTTTATGGGTCCTTATGATTATTTATGAACTCTTGAATTATGGAATTACTACTACACACCCTATTATGGTCCATTTTGCATATTATCATGAAATGGAATTATTATGTGATGTTTATGGTTTACAAGCTTCCATGATCAAATTATGAAGGTTGATATATATAGGTATGTTGTTGGTGGGCTGATTTATATGGATTTTTGAATTGGTTGGACTTAGTATTCTTGAAATACATGATTTCATTTACATGAACAATTGCCCACCTTGTGTTTGATAAAATACCCATTTATAGAATTCTTAGGAAAGGGAAGGTCCAAGGTACGTCCTATGAGTCGGATGGTTATGTAATTACTGAAATGATGATGAAATGGACACATGTATATGATTTTCTCTATATAAGTGTCGTGAGTCGACCAAGCCTAGTATGGGGGGTAGTAGGCCCGTATAACCGTATCGAGGGGTTGGTACCTTGGTTGCCTAGTACGGGGGGTAGTAGGCCCGTATAACCATATCGAGGGGTTTGTACCTTGGTCCCTAGCTCGGGGGGTGGTAGGCCCGTGTAACCATATCGAGGGGTTTGTACCTTGTTCCCTCGGGGGGTGGTAGGCCCGTGTAACCATATTGAGGGGTTTGTACCTCTTTCGCCTCTCCAAGGGGGTGGTAGGCCTTGGAAATACTATATTGATGGTCACTCGCCACACATGTACTACGTCCCACTAAATATGATTTTTATGTAAGCATCATTATACATATCATTTCATTAATATGCTATCTATTGGGTATGATTACGCATTTTTCCTATGATGTCCATCTAATGTAGCATTGCATTGCATCCCATATACTTAGTACATTCAAATGTACTAACGCATACTCTATGCCTACATGATGTCACCATGTAGGGACCGGAGCACCGCTTGACCATCCTCCTCCGCGTGGCTAGTACGATTTTCTATAGTGGTTATTGGTGAGTCCTCCATTTCGGGGACGTTGCTCATGATCTTTTGCTATGTATAAAACTTTTCCTTTCTAGTTATGTTTTGACTATGAGGGTGAGCCCGGTAGTTTGTCTTGGCCCCCGCTAAGTACTCATGTTTAGAGGTGGTGTTGGACAAGTTGTGTATTATGCTTGAGCTTGACTCATCTATGGTATTTATGTATCATTTCTTTTTTTTCTTGCTCCCTTAGTCCCGATTTCCCCCTTGATTATGCTTATCGCTTATGGTCATTTAATTGCTTCCGCGACCAAGGATGTGTAATGATACGCTATGAGGCTTGTTTGGGGTTCCTTCGGGTTCCCCATTCGCCGGTCACATCTAGGCCCTAGTCTTGGGTCGTGACAAACTTTGTATCAGATCACTAGGTTGAATGATCCTTGGAGTCCAACACACCGCGTTGATTATAGTCCGATTCATGGTTGTGTTGTGCACCACAACTATGAGTAGGAGGCTATGAGACGTTTTAGGAAATGTTTCCATTCTCCATGTTCTAAGTCGTGCTGTAGAGTTGAATTAAGTTCTTCCCTATCGGTTGTTCTTTGTTATGCTAAATCATGCCTAATACAAGAGGAAGACGAGCCCGCGCACCCGAGGAACAACCGACCAATGGGGATCTTCGGGATGCCCTTACTTTATTTGCACAAGCTATGGCCAATCAAGCCAACCACGGGACCGAAGCCCCTCAGGCTCCTACCCCGGCATCTCGGGTGAGAGACTTCGTGCGGATGAATCCCCCAGAATTATATGGGTCTAAGTTAGATGAAGACCCTCAAGAGGTCATTGATGAAGTCCACAAGATATTAGCTATCATGGGCGTGAGGTCAGAAAATAAGGCGGAGTTGGCGGCCTACCAACTAAAAGGAGTGGCCCAAATATGGTACAACCAATGGAAGAGAGAGAAGGGGGCAAACTATGTGGTGCCTTGGGAAGAGTTCAAAACGGCTTTCCTTAATCGATTCTTTCCTCTAGAGCTTAGGGAAGCCAAATTGGTGGAGTTCATGAATTTAAAACAAGGATCTATGAGTGTGAGGGAGTATGCCCTCAAGTTTAACCAACTTTCAAGATATGCTCCACACTTGGTTGCCGACTCACGGTCTAGAATGAATAAATTCGTGATGGGTGTGTCCGACCTAGTGAGTGAAGAATGCCGGTCCGCAATGTTGATTAGTGACATGACTTGTCCCGCTTGATGGTCTATGCCGAACAAATGGAGGAGGAGAAGTTGAGGAAGAGGAGGGGTCATGAGGCCAAGAGGGCCCGTTTTGAGGGCAAGTTCCAAAGTCGAAGGGGAGGCCGATTTCATCAAGGCCAAGGGTCTTCTCAAGCGCCGCATAGGGGGTTTGCCAATGACGTTCCAAGGGCCCAAGGTGTTGGTGGTATGGGTCCTAGTGATGTATGTCCGAAGTGTGGTAAGGGCCATGGTGGCCCGTGTTTGAGAAATACCGGTGCTTGCTACAGTTGTGGGGAAATGGGGCACAAGGCAATGTATTGTCCCCGAAATCGCAACAAGGGTAAGGAGGTCCGTCCACAAGGTGCCAATGCGGTTCCTTTGGGGAGAGGGGGCCGACAAGATGGTGCCCCAAGGCACAATCGATTTTATGCTTTGCATGGGAGGCAAGGGGTCGATGAAGTCCCCGATGTCGTTACCGGTATGTTGAAAATCTTTGACTTGGATGTATATGCACTAATTGATCCGGGTGCCTCTCTTTCTTTTGTCACCCCCTTTGTTGCCAAAAAGTTTCATGTTGAGCCCGACTTGTTGCGTGAGTCATATAAGGTGTCTACTCCTATTGGTGCATATATTGTTGCTAGGAAGGTCTATAGAAATTGTCCTATTTGCATCTTGCATAAAATATTGCCTTGTGATCTTGTTGAATTGAACATGGTCGATTTTGATGTTGTTCTTGGGATGGATTTGTTGTGTATTGTGATGCTTCTAGAGTTGGCTTGGGTTGTGTCCTAATGCAAAATGGTAAGGTGATAGCCTATGCTTCTAGACAACTCAAAGTGTATGAAAAGAACTATCCTACGCATGATCTTGAATTAGCCGCGGTGGTGTTTGCTTTAAAGATTTGGCGTCATTATTTGTATGGGGTACATGTCAATGTGTTCACCGATCATAAGAGCCTCCAATATGTCTTCACCCAAAAAGATCTCAACTTGAGACAAAGAAGGTGGCTAGAATTTCTTAAAGATTATGATATGAGTGTGCATTATCATCCCGGTAAAGCTAATGTGGTGGCGGATGCTTTGAGTAGGGTGTCTATGGGTAGCCTAGCTCATGTTGATATTGGTGATAGGGAAATGGCTAGGGAGGTACATCGGTTGGCTAGGTTGGGGGTTAGGTTGGAAGAGGTTGGTAATGGTGGTGTGGTCGTTGTTGATGGTGCTAGGTCTTCCTTGGTTGATGAGGTGATAGCAAAACAAGATCTTGATTCTTCCTTGTTTGAATTGAAGGCCTTGGTGAAAGAGAGCAAGGTGGAAGTTTTCTCCCAAGGGGGAGATGGTGCCCTTAGGTACCAAGGTAGGTTGTGTGTGCCTTGTGTTGATGGTTTGAGGGAGAAAATTCTTGAGGAGGCTCATAATTCTTCCTACTCCATCCACCCCGGTTCCACCAAAATGTATAGAGATTTGAGGGATGTGTATTGGTGGGGAGGCATGAAGAAGGACATTGCCAAATTCGTCTCCGGTTGTCATAGTTGTCAACAAGTCAAGGCCGAACATCAAATGCCGGGTGGTCTAACCCAAGACATAGAGATTCCTACTTGGAAGTGGGAAGAAATTAATATGGATTTTGTAGTTGGTTTACCCAAGACTAGAAAAGGTTTTGATTCTATTTGGTGGTGGTTGATAGGATGACAAAATCGGCTCATTTTCTACCGGTAAAGACAACATATGGGGCGGAAGATTATGCAAGGTTATATATTCATGACTTGGTAAGGTTGCATGGGATTCCTCTATCCATCATATCGGACCGTGGTACTCAATTTACTTCACACTTTTGGAAGTCTTTTCAAAGGGGTCTAGGTACGAGAGTTAAGCTTACTACGGCCTTTCACCCGCAAACGGATGGACAAGCCGAAAGGACTATCCAAACACTTGAGGATATGCTTAGGGCTTGTGTATTGGAGCTTAAGGGTAGTTGGGATGATCATCTTCCATTGATTGAGTTTGCCTATAACAATAGCTATCATTCTAGCATCGGTATGGCTCCTTTTGAGGCTCTCTATGGAGGCGTTGTAGATCACCGGTTGGGTGGTTTGAGGTTGGTGAGGTGGCCTTGTTAGGACCAGACCTAGTTATGGAGGCTCTTGAGAAGGTTAGGATGATTAGAGAAAGGTTGAAGATGGCCCAAAGTCGCCAAAAGTCCTTGCCGATGCGAGGAGAAGGGCTCTTGAATTCCGAGTTGGTGATTGGGTTTTATTTGAAGGTGACACCCATGAAGGGTGTGGTTCGTTTTGGTAAGAAGGGCAAGTTGAGCCCAAGATACGTGGGTCCTTATAAGGTGATGAGGAGAATTGGCAAGGTAGCTTATGAGTTGGAATTGCCTAGCGAGATGGATTTGGTTCATCCGGTATTTCATGTGTCTATGTTGAGGAAGTGTGTGGGTGATCCGAATGCCATTGTGTCTCTTGATGTTGTGGGTGTTGTTGAAGATAAAATTTTGACCTATGAAGAGGTTCCGGTCCAGATTTTGATAGACAAGTGAAGAGGTTTGAGAAACAAAGATGTGGCTTCCAATAAAGTCCTTTGGAAAATCAACCAGTTGATAAGTGCTACTTGGGAGGCCGAAGCGGACATGCAAAGGCGATATCCTTATCTTTTCCACTCCACTCAAGCCTAAGGTATTGATCTAAGCCCTTTATAAAATCTCAGGTCTTAAGTTCAGCCCCCATGTCATTGCATACATTCATGTTAAAGTTGACAAGTTCATTGTGGTTTTACAACTATGTTGAGGTTTTGAAATAAGGTGTAAGTGCATTGTTGCATCCTTATGTGGGCTGAAATTGCCATGTTTGTGTCTCTCATGTACGTTTCTTTAACATTCAGGGACGAATGTTTCCAAGGGGGAGATATTGAAACGACCCCAAAAAAAAATGCCCGAAAATGTGCTTCGGAAACACCTATAATTGTAATTACCATATATCTCAAAATCCGTGCATGATTTCAGAAATTCGACTTCATATTCTTATTTGTGGGGTCAAATTGAGTGGGAAATGGGTCTAACCCGAATTTTAGAGCAACCGTATCAAAATTCAAAAATCGCAAAAATTGCGATTTGGAGGGTCAACTTTAAAGGGGCATATCTCTTAGCACACAAGGAACTGGAAGGGCTGCAAACTATTAAATTAAAGCTCTTTGAGTTAGCTTTCCAACGCACTTGGTTTCAGCTCATTCCGAGTTAGGATGAGGGAGTTATGACCATTTTCGTAAAACCTGTCTGTGCAGATTTGCAATTTCCAGTGAGCTATTTTTTTTAGGCGGGTTGGAGACGTTTTTTTTATAAAAAGGGGATATGTCCCATACTTAGTCATTTTTCTTAACTCCAAAAACACTCTCTAAGCCCTCTCCAAAAATTCCACCAAGATCTTCAACCAAATTCAAACATCTCAAGCTCTAATTCCGGATTCAAGACTCAATCTCAAGCTTCGATTCTCCATTCCAATCTTCATCAAGGATTCTCCAAAGTTGAGGTATGTGGGTTTGATTGTGGAAACCTTCCTTTCCACAAGTCCAACCATTTATCCTCTATTTCTACTTCAAGTTTATGGGCCCTTATGATTATTTATGAACTCTTGAATTATGGAATTACTACTACACACCCTATTATGGTCCATTTTGCATATTATCATGAAATGGAATTATTATGTGATGTTTATGGTTTACATGCTTCCATGATCAAATTATGAAGGTTGATATATATATGTATGTTGTTGGTGGGCTGATTTATATGGATTTTGGAATTGGTTGGACTTAGTATTCTTGAAATACATGATTTCATTTACATGAACAATTGCCCACCTTGTGTTTGATAAAATGCCCATTTATAGAATTCTTAGGAAAGGGAAGGTCCAAGGTACGTCCTATGAGTCGGATGGTTATGTAATTACTGAAATGATGATGAAATGGACACATGTATATGATTTTCTCTATATAAGTGTTGTGAGTCGACCAAGCCTAGTACGGGGGGTAGTAGGCCCGTATAACCGTATCGAGGGGTTGGTACCTTGGTTGCCTAGTACGGGGGGTAGTAGGCCCGTATAACCGTATCGAGGGGTTGGTACCTTGGTTGCCTAGTACGGGGGGTAGTAGGCCCGTATAACCATATCGAGGGGTTTGTACCTTGGTCCCTAGCTCGGGGGGTGGTAGGCCCGTGTAACCATATTGAGGGGTTTGTACCTCTTTCGCCTCTCCAAGGGGGTGGTAGGCCTTGGAAATACTATATTGATGGTCACTCGCCACACATGTACTACGTCCCACTAAATATGATTTTTATGTAAGCATCATTATACATATCATTTCATTAATATGCTATCTATTGGGTATGATTACGCATTTTTCCTATGATGTCCATCTAATGTAGCATTGCATTGCATCCCATATACTTAGTACATTCAAATGTACTAACGCATACTCTATGCCTACATGATGTCACCATGTAGGGACCGGAGCACCGCTTGACCATCCTCCTCCGCGTGGCTAGTACGATTTTCTATAGTGGTTATTGGTGAGTCCTCCATTTCGGGGACGTTGCTCATGATCTTTTGCTATGTATAAAACTTTTCCTTTCTAGTTATGTTTTGACTATGAGGGTGAGCCCGGTAGTTTGTCTTGGCCCCCGCTAAGTACTCATGTTTAGAGGTGGTGTTGGACAAGTTGTGTATTATGCTTGAGCTTGACTCATCTATGGTATTTATGTATCATTTCTTTTTTTTTCTTGCTCCCTTAGTCCCGATTTCCCCTTGATTATGCTTATCGCTTATGGTCATTTAATTGCTTCCGCGACCAAGGATGTGTAATGATACGCTATGAGGCTTGTTTGGGGTTCCTTCGGGTTCCCCATTCGCCGGTCACATCTAGGCCCTAGGCTTGGGTCGTGACAACTTCCCAGGGGTCACCCATCCTAGTACTACTCTCGCTCGAGCACGCTTATCTTTGGAGTTCTGATGGGATCCGGTGCGTTAGTGCTGGTATGATCGCATCCATCATTCCAAGCACTCTAAATTCTATTAAACACCTCCTTCCTCCAGACTCCCTAGCCTGCGCCCACCGACCTAGCCTCCACGCACCAATGGAAGACGCCGCTTGTCACGCCCATCCTAATCGCCCTCGTCACCTGTCCTAATGATGTCTCAATCCGATCATCATTTCTGCAAAAACAAAATATATATTATCAAATACATTAACGAATTTCAACAAAAAAAGGGATGAAATACGAGGACTTCCCAGGGGGTCACCCATCCTAGTGCTACTCTCGCCCGAGCACGCTTATCTTCGGAGATCTGATGGGGTCTGGTGCATTAGTGCTGGTATGATCTCATCCATCATTCCTAGCACTCTAAATTCCATTAAACACCTCCTTCCTCCCAACTCCCTATCCTGCGCCCCACCGACGCATGACGCCGCCTGTCACACCCATCTTAATTGCCATCGTCACCTGTCATATCGACGTCTTGATCCGAATGTCATTTCTGCAAATATATATATATTGTCAAATAAGCGACCGAATTTCGACAAAAAAGAGGGATGCAACACTAGAACTTCCTAGAGGGTAACCCATCCTAGTAATTCTCTCGCCCGAGCACACTTCACTTTGGAGTTCTGATGGGATCCGTTGCGTTAGTGCTGGTATGATCGCATCTATCATTCCTAGCACTCTAAATTCTATTAAACATCTCCTTCCTCCCAACGCCCTAGCCTGCCCCCACCGACCGAGCCTCCACGATCTGACGCATGACGCCATCTGTCACGCCCTTCCTCATCTCGCCCGTCACCAGTCCTAATGACGTCTCGATCAGAATGTCGTTTCTGTGAAAAAAATATAAATTATCAAATAAGCGATCGAATTTTCGACAAAAAAAGGGATACAACACGAGGATTTCCCAAGGGGTCACCCGTCCTTGTACTACTCTCGCCTAAGCACGCTTATCTTGGAGTTCTGATGGGATTCGGTGCGTTAGTGCTGGTATGATCGCATCCATCATTCCTAGCACTCTAAATTCTATTAAACACCTCCTTCCTCCCAATGCCCTAGCCTGCCCCCCATCGACCTAGCCTCCACGTACCGACGTATGACGCCGCCTGTCATGCCCTGCCTAATCGCCCCCATCACCAGTCCTAACGACATCTTGATCCGAATATCGTTTCTGAAATTTTTTTATATATTATCAAATACACGACCGAATTTTGACAAAAAAGAGGGATGCAACACGAGGATTTCCCAGGTTATCACCCATCCTAGTACTACTCTCACCCGGGCACGCTTCACTTTGGAGTTCTAATGGTATCCAGTGTGTTAGTGCTGGTATGATTGCATGCATCATATCTAGCACTCTAAATTCTATTAAACACCTACTTCTTCCCAACGCCCTAGCCTGCCCCCTACTGACCTAGCCTCCATACACCAACACAGACGCCGCTTGTCACGCCTATCCTAACCACCCCCGTCACCTGTCCTAACAACATCTTGATCCGAATGTCGTTTCTGCAAAATAATGACTATATTATCAAATAAACTTCCGAATTTCGATGAAAAAGAGGGATGCAACACGAGGACTTCCTAGGGGGTCACCCACCCTAGTACTACTCTCGCCCAAGCACATTTAACTTCGGAGTTCTGATGGGATCCGGTGCATTAGTGCTGGTATGGTCGCATCCATCATTCCTAGCACTCTAAATTCTATGAAACACCTCCTTCCTCCCAACGCCCTAGCCTGTCCCTCACCGACCTAGCCTCCACGCATCGACACATGACGCCGCCTGTCACGCCCATCCTAATCGCCCCCGTCACTTGCCCTAACAATGTCTCAATACGAATGTCATTTCCATAAATTTTTTTATATATTATCAAATATGCGTTCGAATTTCGACAAAAAAAAGGGATGCAACACGAGGACTTCCCAGGGGGTCACCCATCCTAATACTACTTTCGCCTGAGCATGCTTCACTTCAGTGTTCTGATGGGGTCCGATGCGTTAGTGCTGGTATGATCGCATCCATCATTCCTAGCACTCTAAATTCTATTAAACACCTCCTTCCTCGCAACGCCCTAGCCTGCCCCCCACCTACCTAGCCTCCACGCACCGACGCATGACGCTACCTGTAACGCCTAACCTAATCACCCCCAACACCTGTCCTAACGACGTCTAGATCCAAATGTCATTTCCACAAAAAATGTATATGTTATCGAATATGCGATCGAATTTTGATAAAAAAGAGGGATGTCACACGGGAACTTCCCAGGGGGTCACCCATCCTAGTACTACTCTCGCCCGAGCACGCTTCACTTCGGAGTTCTGATGGCATCCGGTGCGTTAGTGCTGGTATGATCGCATCCATCATTCCTAGCACTGTAAATTCTGTTAAACATGTAATACCCCAGCTTTCCAAGGAATGAAGATGCAGAATTTGCCTGTAGGCAGTGACCTACGGAGGCCACTTACGTGCCGTAGTCAGGTTGACGGTCCGTAGAAAGTAAACGTAGATGTCCCCCAGACTTGGTTAAATTCTTGAACCTCGGGCTGTGATCTACGGTTGAGGTGTACGGTCCATAGATGGACCTACCAACCGTAGATTGAAACCGTCTTTGCAGGGTCCCCGGATGCTAACTCTCTGAATCTTTTGATGGTTCAACAGGACGGTCTGTCAATGGATGTAAGGACAGTAAGTCCTGACCGTAGATGGGCCTCTACTGTTTTTAATTAAAGGCTTTTTGGTCTTTTCCCTGGTTAATTCCCTAATTAACTAAGTCGGTTTTACCCTTAATGAAGGTCCTTTATATAGTTTTCTATACCTAAATCATTTCATTCTAACTCACTCCCTAAATTCACCTCTCAAATATTCTCTCTCTAAAAGAAATCCTCTCTAGCTCAAGGAAGAAGAAGAAGCTGAGTCCTCTATTGAAGATCACCCAATATCCTCCAATTTATAGTTGGCTTTGCTAAGGTATGATGGTATTGACCAATGGAGTTGCTTTCTCCATTGGGCCCTCCCTTTTCTTCATGAATTTCAAGGTTCAATTCCCTTCAAGCAAGCTAGGGTTTGATCAATTGTTATGGGTTCTTCAAGTATGAGTTCAATTACTGATTTAATGCTTTGTAGTGCATGATCTAGCGTGGGTAAAGTAATTTAGTGCACGATCTAGTGTGAATTACATGTCTAATTGTAATTATTGCATGAACCCCCATGATTCCAAGTAAATTCTCCCCAATTTGATAATCTATGCCTTGATTGTTGGGTTGAGATATGAATTGATGAAATTGAGGGATAATCTATGAAATTGAGCATGAATTGGGGTTAAGTGCATGAATTTAGCATGTTCAAGTAAAAAGCATGATTTTCTTCTTTTATGTGGGTTACTTCTTCAAGTATGACTAAATTGCCTTGATTATGACTTTTAAGAGCTAGCTTACATTGAATTGCATGGTTTATAATAAAGGTAACATGAACCCATTAGCTATGAAGAAAAAGCATGATAGAATCATGAAGAAAGAGGTTTATAGAATCAAGCATGTTTTATATGAAATCTATGATATGATGATGTTGAGTCTTGAAAGGGTTTTCTCATATAATGTTCAACCTAAGCTTGTGAAAGGTTTTCTCACATGTAAAGGATTCATAACTTGTTAAAAGGTTTGCTTAACTAAAATTGAATCAAGAGCTTAAAGAAGCTATTCTAGGGGTGTAAGCTTGGACAAGTCCATGAAAGAAGAAACACTCAATGAAGTAAGCTTGGACTAGTCCATGGTATGTGAAGTCATGTTTTTGGCAACCCCAGTTGTGCCTTTCCATGGATATCAATATTTATGATTGTATAGTGGGAATTATGCATAGAACCGAGTGGACGGGTGACAAGTCCCAATATGTCTTATGCCTATGTGCCCCCATAGGTTGTCTTTAACAGGCCCGTATTATATCAGCTTAGCTAGTGGATCCACGTAGGCTATGGTTCAGGATTCTACCTTGGCAAGTAGAATGACCCTTTCTCGGTGTAGGGCAGACACCGGATTCCAAGTTGAGTTATTCCATGGTCTACAGATCGGTTTAAGGCTTTTCCCACACTTCAGCTTGCACAATGATGTAGGGGTTACTAAAAGTAAAGTAAAGAAAAGAAGAGTAAAGGAAAGATGATTTAGCTTGCCTTGGCCACGGTTTATGCTGTATGCTATTTGCTTATATGCCTTATCATGTTTAGCTTGGCCAATTGCATGTCATGTTTATATCTTAGTTTCTAGCATGTTTTATGAGTTTATGTGCATGACTATCATACTTAGTACTTTATTGTGCTAACGCATTCCCTTGCCTACATGAACTTCTTTGATGTAGGACGTGGCAGTTCTCCTACTCGTGGCTAGAGCATTGACTTAGAGTTGAGAAGAAGACTTGGTGAGTCCTCATCCATCCGAGGACATAGCCTTGTTGGATTTTATTTTGATGTCTTTCCTTATGTTTGATATTGTATTGGTCTGCGTCCCTATCACTTTTATTCATATTCTATGATGTTAGAAGGCTTTGAGACATGAGTTATAAACTTCCGCTGTTTTGAGTAAATCTTTGATATAAAAATGCTGTTTTGAACTCTTATTTCTCTATTATCTTGTATGTTATGTATGATAAGGGCTTGTATGAGGCCTCTTGGGGTCTTGTATGCCGTGTTACATCTAGGGGCTACCCTGGGTCGTGAAAAACTTGGTATTCAGAGTGCAACGTTTTAGAAAGATACTAGGATGTTCCATAAGCCGCATCGAGTAGAGTCTTGTTCATGGGTGTGAAGTGCGCCACACTTATGACTGGGAGGCTACAAGATGTTTAGGAAACTTCACTTCTTTTGTTACTCTTGAGTCATGCCATAGAGTTTAACTCTATATCTCTCTCCTAATCACTTATTCTACGCGTTTCAGGATATGGCATCTGGAAGGGCCTATGCTACTAGGAATGCAAGAGAGAATGATGGGCAAGGAGCTCTTCCTCAAGCTCCATAAGCTCCGGTTGACCCTTTGGCTGGGCAAGTGACCGCTGCAGAATTTAGGGCTGCTTTCCAAGCTTTGGCCCAAGCCATGACGGCCCAAGCCAATAGAGAAGTGGTGATTCCCGTGAACCCAAATGTGGGTACGACGGTGTCGAGGGTGAGAGACTTTACAAGGATGAAACCTTTGGAATTCCATGGCTCTAAGGTGGAAGAGGATCCTCAATAGTTTATAGATGAAGTTTATAAAGTGTTGATGATAATGGGTGTGACACCGGAAGAAAAGGCAGAGTTGGCCGCTTATCAACTCAAAGGTGTTATCCAAACTTGGTACAATCAATGGAAGAGCGAAAGGGCTATTGATGAAGGTCCTATAGGATGGGAGAGGTTTAAGAGTGCTTTCCTGGATCGATTCTTCCCTCTTGAGAAGAGAGAGGCCAAGGTGCTTGAGTTTATTAATCTTCGTCAAGGGAGTATGAGTGTGAAAGAATATGCATTGAAGTTCACACAATTGGCTAGATATGCTCTGTCCATAGTTGCCGACCCAAGGGTAAGAATGAGCAAATTTGTGTCGGGAGTGTCCGATATGTTGGTGAAAGAGTGCCGCACCGCCATGCTTGTGCATGACATGGATATTTCTCACCTCATGGTTTATGCCGAACAAATTGAAGAAGAAAAGCTTAAAGGGAGATCTAGAGAGACTAAGCGGGCTAGAACCGGAGATGACAACTTTTCTCATGCAAAATCTGATGGACGTGGTGGTTCAAGATTTCACCAAAGGTTCTCTATTCAAGGTTCTTCCAAGGCTCCTCCGAGATCTAACAATGATAAGGTGCCAAACCCTAAGCCTCAAGGAGGGAACGGTGATGGATCTTTTTTGCCTAGTTGTACTAGATGTGGGAGGAGGCATGAAGGCAAATGCCTAGTTGGTTCGGATGGTTGCTATACTTGTGGTAAGGCTGGTCACAAGATGAGAGATTGCCCATATCTCTTGGCTAAAGGAAGAGAGGGTAAGCAAGAAGCCCCAAGTAGTTCGGGTTCAGGTGCTCCTAAGCAAAAGATATTTTATGCACTTTAGGCTCGTCATGAGCAAGAGAGCTCACCCGATGTGGTCATCGGTACGTTGAAAGTTTTCCATTTTGATGTCTATGCCTTGTTAGATCCCGGTGCTACATTGTCCTTTGTGACCCCCTATGTGGCCATGTGGTTTGATATTGTACCGGATATGTTGCTAGATCCTATCCTTGTTTCTACTCCGATAGGAGAGTCTATTTTAGCTAAGAGGGTTTGTAGAGGTTGCTCCATTTCCTTATCCCATAAAGTTACTCTTGTCGATCTCATAGAGCTAGATATGCTAGATTTTGATGTCATTCTTGGGCTGGATTGGTTGCATGCTAGTTATGCCTCTATTGATTTTAGGACTAGAGTAGTCAAGTTTCAATTCCCTAATGAGTCTATCCTAGAGTGGAAGGGGGGAAATTCTATGTTTCGAGGTCAATTCGTTTCTTATCTAAAGGCTAGAAAGATGATCTCTAAGGGTTGCATTTATCATCTAGTTGGGGTGAGGGATGTAGATTCCGAAACCCCTACTCTTGAGTCGGTCCCCGGTTCTAGCCGGTATTCCTCCCGAAAGGGAAATAGACTTTGGTATTGACCTTCTCCAGATACGCAACCTATCTTTATTCCTCCTTATAGAATGGCTCCGGCGGAGCTTAAAGAGTTGAAAGAACAACTAAAAGACTTGTTGGATAAGGGTTTCATCCGACCAAGTGTTTTCCTATGGGGTGCTCCGGTATTGTTCGTGAGAAAGAAAGATGGTTCACTCTGTATGTGCATCGACTGTCGTCAATTGAATAAGGTTACAATCAAGAATAAGTATCCTTTGCCAAGGATAGATGATTTGTTGGACCAACTTCAAGGGGATAGTTAGTTTTCTAAGCTCAACCTTCATTTGGGTTATCACCAATTGAGGGTGAAAGAAGATGATATTCCGAAAATGGCTTTCTGAACAAGGTATGGTCACTATGAGTTCTTGGTTATGTCGTTTGGGTTGACAAATGCTCTGGCCACATTCATGGACTTGATGAATAGGGTGTTTAAGCAATACCTTGACAGGTTCATGATTGTGTTTATTGATGATATCTTGATCTACTCAAGGAATGAGGAGGAGCATGCTAGTCATTTAAGGGTTGTGTTGCAAGTCCTCAAGGATCAACAACTCTTTGCAAAGTTTAGCAAGTGTGAATTTTGGTTGAGATCCGTGGCTTTTCTTGGTCACATTATTTCCGGTGAGGGTATTGAGGTATATCCTAAGAAGACCGAAGCGGTCAAGAATTGGCCTAGAGCTTTATCACCTTTGGACATTCGTAGTTTCTTGGGTTTAGCTGGTTATTATAGGAGGTTTGTTGAGGGGTTTTCTTCACTTGCTTCTCTGTTGACGGCTTTGACTCAAAAGAAAGCTAAGTTTATGTGTTCTGAGGCTTGTGAAAGGAGTTTTCAAGAATTGAAAGACAGACTTACTTCGGCCCCGATATTGACTCTACCGGAAGGAACCAATGGTTTTGTAGTGTATTGTGATGCCTCAAGGATTGGGCTAGGGTGTGTTCTTATGTAAAACGGAAAGGTGATTTCCTATGCTTCGAGGCAACTAAAGGTGCATGAGAAGAACTATCCCACTCATGACTTAGAGTTGGCAGCGGTGGTGTTTGCTTTGAAAATATGGCGACATTACTTATATGGAGTACATGTAGATGTCTTCACCGATCATAAGAGTCTCCTGTATGTGTTTAAGCAGAAAGATTTGAATCTCCGACAAAGAAGATGGCTTGAATTGCTAAAAGATTATGATATGAGTGTTCTCTATCACCCTGGTAAGGCTAATGTGGGGGAGGATGCTCTTAGTAGATTGTCTATGGGCAGTGTTGCGCATATTGAGGATGGCAAGAAAGAGTTGGTTCGTGATGTTCATAGTTTAGCCCGATTGGGTGTTCGGTTAATTGATTCCGCTAAGGGTGGAGTTACCGTTCACAATGGTTCCGAATCCTCTTTTGTGCATGATGTTAAAGCTAAGCAAGACCTTGATCCTAATTTGGTTGAATTGAAAGAAGCGGTTCTCAAGAAGTCCATAGAGGTTTTCTCCCAAGGGGGAGATGGTGTACTTCGTTACCAAGGTCGCTTATGTGTTCCCGACGTTGATGATTTGAGAGGGCAAATTTTATCGAAAGCTCATTGTTCTAGATATTCTATCCACCCGGGAGCTACCAAGATGTACCGTGATTTGTGGGAAATCTATTGGTGTAATGGCATGAAGAAAGACATTGCGGAATTTGTGGCTAAGCGTCCTAATTGCCAACAAGTGAAGGTTGAGCATCAGAGACCGGGAGGTTTGACCCAAGACATAGATATTCCTACTTGGAAGTGGGAAGATGTGAATATGGATTTCATAGTAGGTTTGCCTCGCACAAGGCGACACTATGATTCGATTTGGGTTGTGGTTGATAGAATGACCAAGTCAGCCCTTTTCATTCCTGTCAAAACTTCTTATTTGGTAGAGGATTATGCTAAGTTGTACATGAGGGAGATGGTTAGGCTGCATGGAGTGCCTTTATCCATTATCTCCGATCGAGGTGCCCATTTTATTTCTCAATTTTGGAAGTCATTCCAAAAAGGTCTTGGTACTCGTGTTAAGCTTAACACGGCCTTTCATCCCCAAACCGATGGGCAAGCGGAGCGTACTATTCAGACTTTAGAAGATATGTTGAGATCTTATGTTATTGAGTTCAAGGGTACTTGGGATGACCATTTGCCTTTGATCGAGTTTGCTTATAATAATAACTACCATTCTAGTATTGGTGTGGCTCCATTTGAGGCTCTCTATGGTAGAAGGTGTAGATCTCCCATAGGTTGGTTTGAAATTGGGGAAGTATCTTTGATAGGCCCCGAGTTAGTGCATGAGGCTATGGAGAAAGTTCAGCTTATTAGAGAAAGGCTGAGAACGGCTCAAAGTCGACAAAAGTCTTATGCCGATGTTAGAAGAAGAGAATTAGAATTTGATGTTGATGATTGGGTTTACTTGAAAATTTCACCTATGAAGGGTGTAATGCGATTTGGGAAGAAGGGGAAGCTTAGTCCCCCCTTTGTAGGCCCCTATCAGATTTTGAGATGTGTTGGTAAGGTTGCTTATGAGCTTGAATTGCCTAATGAGTAGGCATCGGAACATCCGGTTTTCCATATCTCATTGTTGAAAAAGTGTGTTGGTGATCCGATATCTATAGTGCCAATAGAGACTCTTGGCATAAAGGACAGTCTTTCCTATTAAAAGGTTCCGGTTGAGATTTTAGACCGACAAGTTCGGAAGTTGAGAAATAAAGAAGTTGCTTTCTTGAAAGTTCTATGGAGGAATCAATTAGTTGAGGGTGCTACTTGGGAGGCCGATATGATTTCCCGCTATCCTCATCTCTTTCCTTCCGATCCTCTTCTAGCTTGAGGTACCTAATTCCTCATGGTTCATTCTTTTGGTCTCATGTGTCATAGTTGATTTCCATGATTCCTTGATTTTTATGCGTGTTCATGAAGAGTCTACTATGATATATGTGCATTGAGTATGAGTTGCATAAAGTCTTCATGAATTTAGTGTTGAGCATGCTTTAGATTGGAGTTGATGTTTCCTCCTCGGATATGTGCATTATATGCTTGCATGTTAGGTTGGGTTGTTAGTCCGAGTCTATCACCCTTCTCCTGATGTCCAGGTTCTCATTCAAGGACGAATGTCCCCAAGGGGGAGATATTGTAATACCCCAGCTTTCCAAGGAATGAAGATGCAGAATTTGCCTGTATGCAGTGACCTACGGAGGCCACTTACGTGCCGTAGTCAGGTTGACGGTCCGTAGAAAGTAAACGTAGATGTCCCCCAGACTTGGTTAAATTCTTGAACCTCAGGCTGTGATCTACGGTTGAGGTGTACGGTCCATAGATGGACCTACCAACCGTAGATTGAAACCGTCTTTGCAGGGTCCCCGGATGCTAACTCTCTGAATCTTTTGATGGTTCAACAGGACGGTCTGTCAATGGATGTAAGGACAGTAGGTCCTGACCGTAGATGGGCCCCGACTGTTTTTAATTAAGGGCTTTTTGGTCTTTTCCCTGGTTAATTCCCTAATTAACTAAGTCAGTTTTACCCTTAATGAAGGTCCTTTATATAGTTTTCTATACCTAAATCATTTCATTCTAACTCACTCCCTAAATTCACCTCTCAAATATTTCTCTCTCTAAAAGAAATCCTCTCTAGCTCAAGGAAGAAGAAGAAGCTGAGTCCTCTATTGAAGATCACCCAATATCCTCCAATTTATAGTTGGCTTTGCTAAGGTATGATGGTATTGACCAATGGAGTTGCTTTCTCCATTGGGCCCTCCCTTTTCTTCATGAATTTCAAGGTTCAATTCCCTTCAAGCAAGCTAGGGTTTGATCAATTGTTATGGGTTCTTCAAGTATGAGTTCAATTACTGATTTAATGCTTTGTAGTGCATGATCTAGCGTGGGTAAAGTAATTTAGTGCATGATCTAGTGTGAATTACATGTCTAATTGTAATTATTGCATGAACCCCCATGATCCCAAGTAAATTCTCCTCAATTTGATAATCTATGCCTTGATTGTTGGGTTGAGATATGAATTGATGAAATTGAGGGATAATCTATGAAATTGAGCATGAATTGGGGTTAAGTGCATGAATTTAGCATGTTCAAGTAAAAAGCATGATTTTCTTCTTTTATGTGGGTTACTTCAAGTATGACTAAATTGCCTTGATTATGACTTTTAAGAGCTAGCTTACATTGAATTGCATGGTTTATAATAAAGGTAACATGAACCCATTAGCAATGAAGAAAAAGCATGATAGAATCATGAAGAAAGAGGTTTATAGAATCAAGCATGTTTTATATGAAATCTATGATATGATGATGTTGAGTCTTGAAAGGGTTTTCTCATATAATGTTCAACCTAAGCTTGTGAAAGGTTTTCTCACATGTAAAGGATTCATAACTTGTTAAAAGGTTTGCTTAACTAAAATTGAATCAAGAGCTTAAAGAAGCTATTCTAGGGGTGTAAGCTTGGACAAGTCCATGAAAGAAGAAACACTCAATGAAGTAAGCTTGGACTAGTCCATGGTATGTGAAGTCATGTTTTTGGCAACCCCAGTTGTGCCTTTCCATGGATATCAATATTTATGATTGTATAGTGGGAATTATGCATAGAACCGAGTGGACGGGTGACAAGTCCCCATATGTCCTATGCCAATGTGCCCCATAGGTGGTCTTTAATAGGCCCATATTATATCAGCTTAGCTAGTGGATCCACGTAGGCTATGGTTCAGGATTCTACCTCGGCAAGTAGAATGGCCCTTTTTCAGTGTAGGGCAGACACCGGATTCCATGGTCTACAGATCGGTTTAAGTCTTTTCCCACACTTCAGCTTGCACAATGGTGCATGGGTTACTAAAAGTAAAGTAAAGAAAAGAAGAGTAAAAGAAAGATGATTTAGCTTGCTTTGGCCACGGTTTATGCTTTATGCTATTTGCTTATATGCCTTATCATGTTTAGCTTGGCCAATTGCATGTCATGTTTATATCTTAGTTTCTAGCATGTTTTATGAGTTTATGTGCGTTGCTATCATACTTAGTACTTTATTGTGCTAACGCATACCCTTGCCTACGTGAACTTCCTTGGTGTAGGACGTGGCAGTTCTCCTACTCGTGGCTAGAGCATTGACTTAGAGTTGAGAAGAAGACTTGGTTAGTCCTCATCCATCCGAGGACATAGCCTTGTTGAATTTTACTTTGATGTCTTTCCTTATGTTTTATATTGTATTGGGCTGCGTCCCTATAACTTTTATTCGTATTCTATGATGTTAGAAAGCTTTGAGACATGAGTTATAGAATTCTGCTGTTTTGAGTAAAGCTTTGACATAAAAATGCTCTTTTGAACTCTTATTTCTCTATTATCTTGTATGTTATGTCTGCTAAGGGCTTGAATGAGGCCTCTCGGGGTCTTGTACTCCGTGTTACGTCTCGGGGCAACCCTGGGTCATGACAAAACACCTCTTTCCTCCCAACACCTTAGCCTGTCCCCCACCGACCTAGACTCCACGCACCGACGCATGATATCGCCTATCAAGCCCATCCTAATCACCCCCGTCACTTTTCCTAAGGACGTCTTGATCCGAATGTCCTTTTTGCAAAAAAGAAATCTATATTATCAAATACGCGACCAAATTTCGACAAAAAAGAGGGATGCAACATGAAGACTTCCAAGGGGGTCACCCATCCAAGTACTACTCTCGCTCGAGAACGTTTCACTTCGGAGTTCAGATGGGATCCGGTGCATTAGTGCTGGTATGATCGCATCCATCATTCCTAGCACTCTAAATTCTATTAAACACCTCCCTCCTCCCAACGTCCTAGCCTGCCCCCACCGACCTATCCTCCACGCATCGACGCATGACACAGCTTGCCATGCCCATCCTAATTGCCCCCATCACCTGTCTTAATGATATCTAGATCCAATTGTCATTTCTGCAAAAAAAATGTGTATAGAATAAAATACGCGACCAAATTTAAACAAAAAAGAGGGATGCAACACGAGACTTCCCAAGGGGTCACCCATGAAAGTACTACTCTCGCCCGAGCATGCTTCACTTCGGAGTTCTGATGAAATTCAGTGCGTTAGTGCTGGTATGATTGCATCCATCATTCCTAGCACTCTAAATTCTATTAAACAACTCCTTCCTCCCAATGCCCTAGCCTGCCCCCCACCGACCTAGCCTCCACTCATCGAGGCATGACGCCGCCTGCCACGCCCATCCTAATCGACCCCGTCACCTATCCTAATTACGTCTCGATCCGAATGTCGTTTATGCAAAAAAATATATATATAATATCAAATACCCGACCAAATTTTGACAAAAAAGAGGGATGCAACACGAGGACTTTCAGAGGGTTCACCCATCCTAGTACTACTCTCGTCTAAGCACGCTTATCATGGGAGTTATGATGGGATCTGGTGCGTTAGTGCTGGTATGATCGCATCCATCATTCCTAGCACTCTAAATTCTATTAAACACCTCCTTCCTCCCAATGCCATAGCCTGCCCTCCACCGACCTAGCCTCCACGCACCGACACATAATGCCACCTGTCACGCCCATCCTAATCGCCCCCGTCACCTGTCCTGACGACGTCTCGGTTTGAATGTCATTTCTGCAAAAATATATATATATATATTATAAAATACGCCACTGAATTTTGACAAAAAAGAGGGATTCAACACGAGAACTTCCCTAGGGGTCGCCCATGCTAGTACTTCTCTCGCCCAAGCACGCTTAACTATGAAGTTCTGATGAGATTCGGTGCATTAGTGCTGGTATGATCGCATCCATCATTCCTAGCACTCTAAATTCTATTAAACACCTCCTTCCTCCCAACTCCATAGCCTTCCCTCCACCTACCTAGCCTCCACGCACCGACGCATGACGCCGCCTGCCACGCCCATCCTAATCGCTCCAGTCACCTGTCCTAACGATGTATCGATCCGAATGTCATTTCTCCCAAAATATATATATATATTATCAAGTACGCGAATGGATTCTGACAAAAAATAAGGATGCAACACGTGGACTTCCCAAGGGGTCACCCATTCTAGTACTACTCTCGCCCAAGCACTCTTAACTTCGGAGTTCTGATGGGATCCGGTGCGTTGGTGCTGGTATGATCGCATCCATCATTCCTAGCATTCTAAATTCTATTAAAGACCTCTTTTCTCCCAACGCCCTAGCCTGCCCCCCAACGACCTAGCTTCCATGCACTAACACATGACGCCACCTGTCACGCCCATCCGAATTGCCCACGTCACCTGTCCTAACGGTGTCTCAATCCGATTGCCGTTTCTGCAAAAAAAATATTTATTATCAAATACCTGACCGAATTGCGTCAAAAAGAGTGATGCAACACGAGGATTTTAAAGGGGGTCACCCATCCTAGTACTACGTACTCCCGCCTTAGCACGCTTAGCTTCGGAGTTTTGATGAGATCCGGTGCGTTAGTGGTGGTATGATCCCATCCATCATTCCTGGCACTCTAAATTCTATTAAACACTAGCTACCTCCCAATGTCCTAGACTGCCCCCCACCGACCTAGCCTCCACTCATCGAGGCATGACGTCGCCTGTCACGCCCATCCTAATCTCCCCCGTCACCTATCCTAGTTACGTCTCGATCCGAATGTCATTTATGCAAATATATATATATATATATATATATATATATATATTTTTATCAAATACGCGACCAAATTTTGACAAAAAAGAGGGATGCAACACGAGGACTTCCAGAGGGTTCACCCATCCTAGTACTACTCTCGTCTAAGCACGCTTATCATGGGAGTTCTGATGGGATCCGGTGCGTTAGTGCTGGTATAATCGCATCCATCATTCCTAGCACTCTAAATTCTATTAAACACCTCCTTCCTCCCAATGCCATAGCCTGCCCTCCACCGACCTAGCCTCCACGCACCGACACATAATGCCACCTGTCACGCCCATCCTAATCGCCCCCGTCACCTGTCCTGACGACGTCTCGGTTTGAATGTCATTTCTACAAAAATATATATATATATTATAAAATACGCCACTGAATTTTGACAAAAAAGAGGGATGCAACACGAGAACTTCCCAAAGAGTCGCCCATGCTAGTACTTCTCTCGCCCAAGCACGCTTAACTACGAAGTTCTGATGAGATCCGGTGCGTTAGTGGTGGTATGATCGCATCCATCATTCCTAGCACTCTAAATTCTATTAAACACCTCCTTCCTCCCAACGCCATAGCCTTCCCTCCACCTACCTAGCCTCCAGGCACCGACGCATGACGCCGCCTGCCACGCCCATCCTAATCGCTCCCGTCACCTGTCCTAACGATGTTTCGATCCGAATGTCATTTCTCCAAAAAAATATATATATTATCAAGTACGCGAATGGATTCTGACAAAAAATAAGGATGCAACACGTGGACTTCCCAAGGGGTCACCCATTCTAGTACTACTCTCGCCCAAGCACTCTTAACTTCGGAGTTCTGATGGGATCCGGTGCGTTGGTGCTGGTATGATCGCATCCATCATTCCTAGCATTCTAAATTCTATTAAACACCTCTTTTCTCCCTAACGACCTAGCCTCCATGCACTGACGCGTGACGCCACCTGTCACGCCCATCCGAATTGCCCACATCACCTGTCCTAACGGTGTCTCGATCCGATTGCCGTTTCTTCAAAAAAAATATGTATTATCAAATACCTGACAGAATTGCGTCAAAAAGAGTGATGCAACACGAGGATTTTCCAGGGGGTCACCCATCCTAGTACTACGTACTCCCGCCTTAGCACGCTTAGCTTCGGAGTTTTGATGAGATCCGGTGCGTTAGTGGTGGTATGATCGCATCCATTATTCCTGGCACTCTAAATTCTATTAAACACCAGCTACCTCCCAATGCCCTAGCCTGCCCCCCACCGACCTAGCCTCCACTCATCGAGGCATGACGCCGCCTGCCACGCCCATCCTAATCGACCCCGTCACCTATCCTAATTACGTCTCGATCCGAATGTCGTTTATGCAAAAAAATATATATATAATATCAAATACCCGACCAAATTTTGACAAAAAAGAGGGATGCAACACGAGGACTTCCAGAGGGTTCACCCATCCTAGTACTACTCTCGTCTAAGCACGCTTATCATGGGAGTTATGATGGGATCTGGTGCGTTAGTGCTGGTATGATCGCATCCATCATTCCTAGCACTCTAAATTCTATTAAACACCTCCTTCCTCCCAATGCCATAGCCTGCCCTCCACCGACCTAGCCTCCACGCACCGACACATAATGCCACCTGTCACGCCCATCCTAATCGCCCCCGTCACCTGTCTTGACGACGTCTCGGTTTGAATGTCACTTCTGCAAAAATATATATATATATATTATAAAATACGCCACTGAATTTTGACAAAAAAGAGGGATTCAACACGAGAACTTCCCAAAAGGTCGCCCATGCTAGTACTTCTCTCGACCAAGCACGCTTAACTACGAAGTTCTGATGAGATCCGGTGCGTTAGTGCTGGTATGATCGCATCCATCATTCCTAGCACTCTAAATTCTATTAAACACCTCCTTCCTCCCAACGCCATAGCCTTCCCTCCACCTACCTAGCCTCCACGCACCGACGCATGACGCCGCCTGCCACGCCCATCCTAATCGCTCCCGTCACCTGTCCTAACGATATCTCGATCCGAATGTCATTTCTCTAAAAAGATATATATATTATCAAGTACGCAAATGGATTCTGACAAAAAATAAGGATGCAACACGTGGACTTCCCAACGGGTCATCCATTCTAGTAGTACTCTCGCCCAAGTACTCTTAACTTCGGAGTTCTGATGGGATCCGGTGCGTTGGTGCTGGTATGATCGCATCCATCATTCCTAGCATTCTAAATTCTATTAAACACCTCTTTTCTCCCAACGCCCTAGCCTGCCCCCCAGCGACCTAGCCTCCATGCACTGACGCATGACGCCACCTGTCACGCCCATCCGAATTGCCCATATCACTTGTCCTAACAGTGTCTCGATCCGATTGCCGTTTCTGCAAAAAATATATTTATTATCAAATACCTGACCGAATTGCGTCAAAAAGAGTGATGCAACACGAGGATTTTCCAGGGGGTCACCCATCCTAGTACTACGTACTCCCGCCTTAGCACGCTTAGCTTCGGAGTTTTGATGAGATCCTGTGCGTTAGTGGTGGTATGATCGCATACATCATTCCTGGCACTCTAAATTCTATTAAACACCAGCTACCTTCCAATGTCCTAGCCTGCCCCTCACCGACCTAGCCTCCACGCACCGATGAATGATGCCGCCTGTCACGCCCATCCTAATCACCCCGTCACCTGTCCTAACGACCTCTCGATCCGAACGTCATTTTTTCAAAAAAAATAAAATATATTATCAAATACGCGACAAAATTTTGACAAAAAAGTGGGATGCAACACGAGGATTTCCCAGGGGTCACCCATCCTAGTCTTAGGAGTTCTGATGGGATCCGGTGCATTAGTGATGGTATGATCGCATCCATCCTTCCTAGCACTCTAAATTCTATTAAACACCTTCTTCCTCCCAACGCCCTAGCCTGCCCCCCACAGACCTAGCCTCTACGCACCGATGCGTGACTCTGCCTTTCACTCATATCCTAATTGCCCTCGTGAACTTTCCTAATGACGTCTCAATTCGAATATCGTTCTGCAAAAAAAAATATATTATCAAATACGTGACCGAATTTTGACAAAAAATAGGGATGCAACACGAGGACTTCCCAGGGTGTCGCCCCTCCTAATACCACTCTTACCCAAGCACGCTTAACTTCGGAGTTCTGATGGGATCCGGTGCGTTACTGATGGTATGATTGCATCCATCATTTTTAGCACTCTAAATTCTATTAAACACCTCTTTTCTCCCAATGCCCTAGCCTGCCCCCAACCCACCTAGCCTTTACGCACCGACGCATGGCGGCGCCTGTCATGCCCATCCTAATAGCCCCCGTCATCTGTCCTAACGACGTCTCGATCCGAATGTCATTTTTGCAAAAAAAAATATATATTATCAAATAAGTGACCGAATTTCGACAAAAAAGAAGGACGCAACACGAGGACTTCCTAGGGGGTCACCCATCCTAGTACTACTCTCGCCTGAGCACGCTTCACTTTGGAGTTCTAGTAGTATCCAGTGCGTTAGTGCTGGTATGATCGCATCCATCATTCCTAGAACTTTAAATTCTATTAAACACCTCCTTCCTCCCAACGCCCTAGCCTGCCCCCACCGACGCATGATGCCACCTGTCATGCCCAACCTAATCACCCCCGTCACCTGTCTTAACGACGTCTTGATCCGAATGTCATTTCCGTGAAAATAAATATATATTATCAAATACGCGACCAAATTTTGAAAACAAATATGGATGCAACACGAGGACTTCCCAAGGGGTCACCCATTCTAGTACAACTCTCGCCCAAGCACACTTAACTTCGGAGTTCTGATGGGTTCTGGTGCGTTAGTGCTGGTATGATCGCATCCATCATTCCTAGCCCTCTAAATTCTATTAAATACCTCCTTCCTCCCAACACCCTTGCCTACCCCTAACGACCTAGCCTCTACGTACCGACATATGACGCCGCTTGTCACGCCCATCCTAATCGCCCCCGTCACCTATCCTAATGAAAAAAAAGATATATATAACCAAATACGCGACCGAATTTTTACAAATAAGAGATATGCAACACGATGACTTCCCAGGGAGTCCCCCATCCTAGTACTACTCTCGCCCAAGTACGTTTGACTTTGGAGTTCATATAGGATCCGGAGCGTTAGTGCTGGTATGATCGAATCCATCTTTCCTACCACTCTAAATTCTATTAAACACCTCCTTCCTCCCAACACCCTAGGCTGTCCCCCACTGACCTAGCCTCTACGCACAAACGTATGACGGCTTGTCATGCCCATCCTAATTGCCCCCGTCACCTATCCTAACGACAGTCTCAATCCGAATGTCGTTTCTAAATATATATATATATATATATTATCAAATACGCGATCGAATTTCGACAGAATGAGGGATGCAACACGAGGACTTCCCAGGGGGTCACCATCCTAGTACTACTCTCGCCCAAGCACGCTTAACTTCGAAGTTTTGATGGGATCCGGTGCGTCAGTGTCGGTATGATCGTATCCATCTGTCCTACCACTCTAAATACTATTAAACACCTCTTTCCTCCCAACGTCCTAGCCTGCCCCCCACCGACCTAGCCTACACCCACCTACGCATGAAGCCGCCTGTCACACCCTTCCTAATCGCCCCCGTCATCTATCCTAATGACTTCTTGATTCGGATGTCGTTTCTGAAAAAAAATATATTATCAAATACGCGACCGAATTTCGACAATAAAGATGGATGCAACACGAGTACTTCACAGGGGGTCACCCATCCTATTACTACTCTCGCCCAAGCATGCTTAACTTTGGAGTTTTGATGGGATCTGGTGCGTTAGTGCTGGTATGATCGCATCCATCTTTGCTACCACTCTAAATTCTATGAAACACCTCCTTCCTCCCAATGCCTTAGCTTGACCCCTACCGACCTAGCCTCCATGCACCAATGCATGACACCGCCTGTCACGCCCATCCTAATCGCCCCCGTCACCTGTCCTAACGACGTATCGATCCGAATGTCGTTTCCGCAAAAAAATAAATATATCATCAAATACGCGTTAGAATTTCGACAGAAAAGAGGGATGCAACACGAGGACTTCCCAGGGGTCACCCATCCTAGTACTACTCTAGCCCAAGCACGCTTAACTTCGTTGTTGTAATGAGATGCGGTGCATTAGTGCTAGTATGATCGCATCCATCTTTCCTACCAATCTAAGTTCTATTAAAGACCTCCTTCTTTCCAATGCCCTAGCCTGCCCCCCACCGACCTAGCCTCCACGCACTGACGCATGACGCCACCCGTCACGTCCATCCTAATAGCCCCCATCCCCTATCCTAATGACATCTCGATTCGAATGTCGTTTCCGTAAAAAAATAATATATTATCTAATACGCGATCGAATTTCGACAAAAAAGAGGGATGCAACACGAGGACTTCCAAGGAGGTCACCCATCCTAGTAATACTTTCGCCCAAGCACGCTTAATTTAGGAATTCTTATGGGATCCGGTGCGTTAGTGCTGGTATGATCGCATCCATCTTTTCTACCACTCTAAATTCTATTAAACACCTCCTTCCTCCCAACGCCCTACCTGCCCCCCACTGACCTAGCCTCCACACGACGACGCATGACGCCTCCTGTCACACCCATCCTAATCGCCCCCGTCACCTGTCCTAACGACGTCTTGATCCGAATGTCGTTTCCGTAAAACAAAAAATATATTATCAAATACGCGACCGAATTTTGACAAAAAATAGCGATGCAACACGAGGACTTCTCAGTTGATCACCCATCCTAGTACTACTCTCGCCCAAGCACGCTTAACTTCGGAGTTCTGATGGGATCCGATGCGTTAGTGCTGGTATGATCGCATCCATCTTTCCTACCACTCCAAATTCTATTAAACACTTCCTTCCTCCCAACGCCCTAGCCTTCCCCCACCGACCTAGCCTCCACGCACCGACGCATGACGCCGCCTGTCACGCCCATCCTATTCGCCACCGTCACTTGTCCCAACTACGTTTCGATCCGAATGTCGTTTCGGTTAAAAAATATATATATTATCAAATACGCGACCGAATTTTTACAAAAAAGAGGGATGCAACACGAGGAATTCCCAGGGGTTCACCCATCCTAGTACTACTCTTGCCCAAGCACGCTTAACTTCGAAGTTCTGATGGGATCCAGTGCGTTAGTACTGGTATGATTGCATCCATCTTTCCTACCACTCTAAATTCTATTAAACACCTCCTACCTCCCAACGCTCTAGCCTGCCCCCCACCGACTTAGCCTCCACGTACCGATGCATGACACTGTCTGTCCCACCCATTTTAATCGCCCCCGTCACCTGTCCTAACGACGTCTCGATCCGAATGTCGTTTCTGCAAAAAAAAATTTATATTCTCAAATACGCGACCAAATTTCGACAAAAAAGAGGGATGCAACACGAGGACTTTCCAGGGGGTCACCCATCATAGTACTACTCTCGCCCAAGCACGCTTAACTTCGTAGTTCTGATGGGATCCGGTGCAGTAGTGCTGGTATGATCTCATCTGTCACGACTCAGGGAAGCCCCTAGATGTAACATGGCGTACAAGACCCCGAGAGGTCTCATACATGCCCTTAGCATACATAACATAGAAGATATAGAGAAATAAGAGTTCGAAAAAGTATTTTTATATTAAAGATTTACTCAAAACAGCGGAAATCTACAACTCATGTCTCAAGCCATCTAATATCATAGAATACGAGTAAAAGTGGTAGGGACGCAGTCCAATACAATATCCAACATAAGGAAAGACATCAAAGTAAAATTCGACAAGGCTATGTCCTCGGGTGGATGAGGACTCACCAAGTCTTCTTCTCAACTCTAAGTCAAAGCTCTAGCCATGAGTAGGAGAACTGCCACGTCCTACACCAAGGAAGTTGATGCAGGCAAAAGTATGTGTTAGCACAATTAAGTACTAAGTATGATAGCAATGCACATAAACACATAAATCATGCTAGAGATAGAGACATAATCATGATATGCAATGGCCAAGCTAAAAACATGATAAACATGAGAAACATGAAACATAAAGCATATATCAAGGCCAAATCAAGCTAAATCATCTTTCCATCTTTTCTTTACTTCATTATGAGAACACTTGCTCCTTAACTTGTGGGGAATAACCTTAACCGACATATAAGACCATGTGAGCAATCAACATGGAATCCGGTATCTACTCACACCGTAAAGGGGTGTCCTACTTGCCAAGGTAAGAACATGAACTTCTTAGTTTAGGTGGATCAACTAGCTAATGTCTACTTAAATACAACATCCTATGGTGGCAACATAGTTTATGGGATTGAGATTGCTTTAGGAGACTCGGCCTCAACTAACGGGAGAGCTCCATCTAGAAAACCCGGCCTCTACTAACGGGAGAGCTTTCACTAGAAGACCCGGCCTCTACTAACGGAAGGGCTTCCATCTCAATATCCACTCGGTGCTAAGAGTAATTCCCACGGATTAGTCATTAACATATTCATGTCATTATACATGAAAAGCTACAACTAGGGTTACCAATTCAAGCTAAAATCATGCTTATAGATATTCATCTTTCATGGACCTTATCCAAGCTTACATCATTAGAATAGCTCCTTAAGAACATGGATAATCGCCTCTTTATTCTTCTTTTATCATAATGGGAGAATTACGTGAGAAAACCTTTCACTACTCAACCATAGCATCATCATGTCATAACTTTGGTACTTTACTCTCAAAGCACCATTAATTCATCATGCTCATAATTCATAGTTCATAGAGTTCATATGGGTTCATGCAAGTTAAACTCATATCATGCAATTCAATGCAAACTCATGCTTAGAAAGCCATAATTAAGATAATTTACCCATACTTGAAGGAACTCACATAATAGAGGAAAATCATGCTAAATTCATAAGATTATCCTCAATTCATTTCTAATTCATGCTTGATTTCATAGAGAATTCATAAACTTCATCAAATCATAACTCAACCCAACAATCAAAGCATAGATTATCAAATTGGGGAGAATTAACTTGGGATCATGGGGGTTCATGCAATCTTTACATCAAATCATGTAATTCGCGCTAATTCGTGCACTAAGTTACTTTATCACGCTAAATCGTGCACTAGGAAACATAAAATCAATAATTGGAATCATAATTGAAGAACCCACAATGATTGATCACAAACCCTAATTCAATTGGGTTAGAGTAAACCTTTGAAAATCATGAAGAAGAGGAAGGACCCATTGGAGGAAAGGACTCCTAATGGTGAATACTATCATACCTCAAAGCAATCCACAAGAAATTGGAGAAGATTGAAGGTCTTCAATGGAGGATCCTAGCTTCTTCTTCTTCCTTGAGAGTAGAGAGAGAAATATTTGAGAGAGGAGAGTTTTGAAATGAATTAGGATGAAAGGAATTAGGCTTAGAAAGTATTTATTGGTTTTAGATTAAGGGCATAACCGACTTAGTTTAATAGGCAATCAAATAGGAAAAGATCAAAAAACCCTTAATTAAAAACTGTTGGGGCCAATCGACGGACAGGATCTACTGTCCGTACATCAATTGACAGACCATCCTGTTCTTTCGTCAATTGATTCAGAAAGTTCATTTTGGGCTGAAAATTTGGCTAAGTCTGGAAGGTATTTACGAAACCCATCTACGGCCCGTCAACTGGACTACGAACCGTCCTGCTATTCCGTAGGTCAAAGTTCAGAAACTTGGAAATCTTGAAATTTCACAGTGCCATTGACGGTTCCCACCTATGGCCCGTCAATCCATCTACGGCCCGTAGGTCACTGTCTTCAGGTGAGTTCTGCATGTTAAAATCCATTGGAAGCTTGGGGTGTTACAATATCTCCCCCTTGGGAACATTCGTCCTCGAATGAGAATTAAGACATCTTGAGAAGGGTAATAGACACGGACTAACAACCCAACCAAGCATGCAATCACATAAATGCACATATCCGAGGAGGAAACATTAACTCTAAGCTAAAGCATGATCAACACATCATATCATGAAGACTTTATGCAACTCATACTCAAATGCACATAATCATATAAGACTCTTCATGAACATACACAATCAAGGAATCATGGAAATAAACTATGATACATGAGACCAAAAGAATAAACCACGAGGAACTAGATACCTCAAGCTAGAGTAGGATCGGAAGGAAGGAGATGAGGATATCGTGACATCATATCGGCCTCGGCCTCCCAAGTAGCACCTTCAACCAACTGATTCCTCCATAGAACTTTCACAGAAGCAACTTTCTTATTCCTTAACTTCTGGACTTGCTGGTCTAAAATCTCAACCGGAACCTCTTCATAGGAAAGACCATCCTTTATGCCAAGATTCTCTAATGGCACTATAGTGGTCAGATCACAAACACACTTCTTCAACAATGAGACATGGAAAACCGGATGCACAGATGCCAAATCATTAGGCAAGTCAAGCTCATAAGCAACCTTACCAACACGTCTCAAAATCTGATATGGGCCTACATAACGAGAGTAAGCTTCCCTTTCTTCCCAAATCTCATTACACCCTTCATGGGTGAGATTTTCAAGTAAATCCAATCATCCACATCAAATTCTAATTCCCTTCTCCTAACATCGGCATAGGACTTTTGTCAACTTTGAGCCGTTTTCAACCTTTCCCTAATAAGTCAAACTTTCTCCATAGCCTCATGCACCAACTCCGGGCCTATCAAAGCAACTTCCCCAACTTCAAACCAACCTATATGAGATCTACACCTCCTATTATAGAGAGCCTCAAATGGAGCTATACCAATACTAGAATGGTAGCTATTGTTATAAGCAAACTCAATCAAAGGCAAGTGATCATCCCAAGTACTCTTGAAATCGATTACACAAGCTCTCAACATATCTTCCAAGGTTTGAATAGTACGCTCTGCTTGCCCATCGATTTGGGGATGAAAAGTCGTACTAAGCTTAACACGAGTACCGAGACCTTTTTAGAACGACTTCCAAAATTGAGAAGTAAATTGTGCACCACGATCGGAGATAATGGATAACGGCACTCCATGCAGCCTAACCATCTCTTTCAAATACAACTTAGCATAATCCTCCGCCAAATAAGAAGTCTTGACGGGAATGAAATGGGCTGACTTTGTCATTCTATCCACAACAATCCAAATCGAATCATATTGTCGCCTCGTGCGAGGCAAACCCACAATAAAATCCATATTCACATCTTCCCACTTCCAAGTAGGAATACTAATATCTTGGGTCAAACCTCCCGGCCTTTGATGCTCAACTTTCACTTGTTGGCAATTAGGACACTTAGCCAATAATTCCGCAATATCTTTCTTCATTCCGTTCCACCAATAAATTTCCCGCAAATCACGATACATTTTGGTAGCTCCTGGGTGGATGGAATATCAAGAACTATGGGCTTTCGATAAAATTTGCTCTCTTAAGCCCTCTACATTGGGAACACACAAACGACCTTGATATCGAAGCACATCATCTCCCCCTTGGGAGAAAACCTCTATGGACTTCTTGAGTACTGCTTCCTTTAGTTCAACCAAGTTAGGATCAAGACCTTGCTTAGCTTTCACATCATGTACAAAAGAGGACTCGGAACCCTTTTGAACCGTAACACCACCTTTAGTAGAATCAACCAATCTAACACCCAATCGAGCCAATCTATGGACATCGCGAACTAACTCTTTCTTTCCGTCTTCAACATGAGCAACACTACCCATAGATAATCCACTAAGAGCATCTGCCACTACGTTAGCCTTACCGGGGTGATAGAGAACACTCATATTGTAGTCTTTTAACAACTCGAGCCACCTTCTTTGGCAGAGATTCAAATCTTTCTGTTTAAACACATATTGCAAAATCTTATGGTCGGTGAAGACATCTACATGTACCCCGTACAAATAATGTCGCCATATTTTCAAAGCAAACACAACTGCCGCTAATTCCAAGTCATGCGTAGGATAGTTCTTTTCGTGCACCTTAAGTTGTCTTGAAGAATAAGCAACAACTTTCCCATTTTGCATGAGAACACATCCTAGCCCAATTCTCGAGGCAACACAATAAACCACAAAACCATTGGATCCTTTCGGTAGAGTCAATATCAGAGTCGAAGTGAGTCGATCCTTCAACTCTTGAAAACTCTTCTCACATGCCTCGGACCATACGAACTACATCTTCTTTTGAGTCAAAGCCGTCAATGGAGAAGTAACTGAAGAAAACCCCTCAACAAACGTCTTATAATAACCGGCTAAGCCCAAGAAACTACGGATATCCCAAGGTGATAAAGGTCTAGGCCAATTCTTAACCACTTCCGTCTTCTTAGGATCTACCTCAATGCCCTTACTGGAAACAATGTGACCAAGAAAAGCTATGGACCTCAACCAAAACTCACATTTACTAAACTTCGCAAAGAGTTGTTGGTCCTTGAGGACTTACAACACAATCCTCAAATGATTAACATGTTCACCCTCATTCTTTGAGTAGATCAAAATGTAGTCAATAAACACAATCACAAACATGCCAAGGTATTGCTTAAACACTATATTCATCAAGTCCATAAATGCAGCTGGAGCATTTGCCAATCCAAACGACCTTACCAAGAACTCATAATGACCATACCTAGTCCGGAAAGCCGTATTCGGAATATCATCTTCTTTCACCATTAATTGGTGATAGCCCGAACGAAGGTCGATCTTAGAGAAATAACTAGCCCCTTGAAGTTGATCAAACAAGTCATCTATCCTTGGTAGAAGATACTTATTCTTAATGGTAACCTTGTTCAATTGGCGATAGTCGATACACATACAGAGTGAACCATCTTTCTTCCTAACAAACAAGACCGGAGCACCCCATGGAGAAATACTTGGTCGAATAAAACCCTTATCCAACAAGTCTTTCAACTGCTCTTTTAGTTCCTTAAGTTCCGCCGAAGCCATTCTATAAGGAGGAATAGAAATAGGTTGTTTATCAGGGAGAAGGTCAATACCGAAGTCTATTTCCCTTTCGGGAGGAATACCGGGCAAGTCATCGGGAAACACTTCTGGAAACTCATTAACAATGGGAACCGACTCAAGAGTAGGGGTCTCAGAATCTATATCCCTCACCCTAACAAGATGGTAAATGCACCCCTTAAAGATCATCTTTCTAGCTCTTAGATAAGAAACAAATTGACCTCGAAACATAGAATTTCCTCCCTTCCACTCTAGGATAGGCTCATTTGGAAACTGAAACTTGACCATTCGGGTCCTACAATCAATAGAGGCATAACAAGCATGCAACCAATCCATCCCAAGAATAACATCAAAATCTAGCATATCAAGCTCTACAAGATCAACATGAGTGACTCTATGGGATAAGGAGACGGGAAAATCTCTATAAACTCTCTTAGCCATGATAGATTCTTCAATTGGAGTAGAGACAAAAAAAGGATCTAGAAACACATCCGGAACAACATCAAACCTCATAGCCACATATGGCGTCACAAAAGACAAGGTAGCATCGGGATCAAGCAAAGCATAAACATCCAAATGAAAAACTCTTAACATACCAGTAACCACATCAGGAGAGCTCTCATGCTCATGACGAGCCTGGAATGCATAAAATCAATTTTTCTTCTAAGCATTCGAACCCGATCCTCTAGGTGGAGCTTTCTAATTCTCTCTTCCCTTGGCCGTGAGAGATGGACAATCCCTCATAGTGCCCATATCTTGTCTGGAAAGCTATTTTTGGAATGTCATCATCCCTTACCTTCAGTTGGTGAAAGCCCGAACGAAGATCAATCTTAGAGATATAACTAGCCCCTTGGAGTTGGTCAAACAAATCATCAATTCTCGGGAGAGGATACTTATTCTTGATAGTAACCTTATTCAATTGGCGGTAGTCAATACACATACGGAGTGAACCATCTTTCTTTCTAACAAACAAGACTGGAGCACCCCATGGAGAAATACTTGGTCGGATGAAACCCTTATCCAACAAATCTTTCAATTGCTCTTCTAGTTCCTTAAGTTCTGCCGGAGCCATTCTATAAGGAGGAATAGAGATAGGTTGCGTATCAGGGAGAAGGTCAATACCGAAGTCTATTTCCCTCTCGGGAGGAACACCGGGAAAATCATCGGGAAGCACTTCCTAAAATTCATTAACAACGGGGACTGACTCAAGAGTAGGGGTTTCAGAATTCACATCCCTCACCCTAACAAGATGGTACATGCAACCCGTAGAAATCATCTTTCTAGCTCGTAGACAAGAAACAAATTGACCCTTAAGCGTAGAATTTCACCCTTTCCACTCCAGGATAGGCTCATCTGGAAATTGGAACTTGACCATTCGGGTCCTACAATCAATAGAGGTATAACAAGAATGCAACCAATCCATCCCGAGGATAACATCGAAGTCTAGCATATCAAGCCCTACAAGATCCACATGAGTAACTCTATGGAATAAAGAGACGGAACAATTTCTATAGACTCTCTTAGCCACAATAGATTCACCGATAGGAGTAGAGACACGGAATGGATCTAGCAACACATCTGGAACAACATCAAACTTCATAGCCACATAAGGTGTCACAAAAGACAACGTAGCACCGGGATCAAGCAAAACATAAACACTAAAGTGGAAGATTTTCAACATACCGGTAACCACATCGGGAGAACTCTCTTGCTCATGACTGGCCTGAAGTGAATAGAACCGGTTTTACTTTTGATTTCCACTAGAACTTGCCGAATTTTGGGGTTGAGCCCTTCGATGATTTTCTCCTCCGTTCTTAGTAGCCAAGGGACAATCCCTTACTTTATGACCCGTCTTACCACATCCAAAACATGAATTCGAACCGGCTAGACAAGTACCCTCATGTTTCCTCCCACACTTGACACAAGTAGGCAATGAGGAGCCACTACCGTTTCCTCCTTGAGGCTTAGGGTTAAACACCCTTCTTTGTTGAACTTAGGAGGGGCATTGTAAGTACCTTGATTAGAGAACCTTTGTCTAGGCTTAAAATAACCATGTCCATCGGACCTTGAATGAGAGAAACCACCATCACCGGTCTTAGCCCTCTTGGACTCCCTAGACCTTTCCTTGAGCTTCTCCTCCTCTATTTGTTGCGCATGAACCATGAGGCGAGAAATATCCATGTCATTAATAAGCATGGCGGTACGACACTCCTTGACAACCATTTCGGACACTCCCGAAACAAATTTGCTCATCCTTGATCTTGGATCGGCAACCATAGAAGGAGCATATCGAGCCAATTGTGTGAACTTCAAAGCATACTCTTTCACACCCTTACTCCCTTGACGAAAGTTGATGAACTCGAGTACCTTAGCCTTCCTCATCTCTAGGGGAAAGAATCAATCGAGGAAAGCACCCTTGAATTTCTCCCACTCCAGAGGACCTCCATCAGCCGCCATCTCACTCTTCCATTGGTTGTACCAACTTTGAGCGACACCCTTGAGTTGGTAGGCGGCCAATTCCATTTTTTCCATCGGTGACACTCCCATGATCATCAACACTTTATAAAACCCATCAATAAACTCTTGAGGATCTTCTGCACTTTAGAACCGTGAAACTTCAGAGGGTTCATCCTGGTGAAGTCCCTCACTCTTGACACCGCCGTACCCACATTTGGGTTCACGGGAGCCGCAACCTCCCTATTGGCTTGAGCCACCACGGCTTGGGCCAACACCTGAAAAGCAGCCCTGAACTCCGCATTAGTTACTTGCTCGGCCAAAGGATCGGCCGGAACTTGAGGAGCTTGAGGAGGAGTTTCTTGCTCTTCACTCTCTCTCGCATTCCTTTGAATATAAGCTCTTCGAGACGCCATATGCTGAAATGCGTAGGATAGGGATTAGGAGAGAGAGGCATATAGAGTAACACTCTATGCACGACTTAAGGATAATGAAGAAGTGGAATTTCCTAATCATCTTGTAGCTTCTCATTCATAAATGTGGCCCGCTTCACACTCATGAACAAAACTCTACTCGACGTGGCTTATGAGACATCCTAGAATCTTTCTAAAACCTTGTGTTCTGAATACCAAGTTTGTCACGGCCCAAGGTACCCCCTAGACGTGACATGGCATACAAGACCCCGGAAGGGCCTCATACAAGCCACTTAGCATATATTCATACAAGATAGTAGAAATTAAAGAGTCCAAAAGATAAAATCACACCAGAGTTTAAGAAAAACGTCAGCGGAAATCTACATCTCATGTCTCAAGCCATCTAACATAATAGAATAGAAATGAAGGTTTGGGATGCAGCCCAGTACAATATCAAAAAAATATAACGGAAAGCATGAAAACGTAACAAGGTTAGGTCCTCGGACATAAAAGGCCTCACCAAGTCTTCACTATCACTGGAACTGACTAGCCACGAGTGGGATGAGAAGAACCGCCAAGTCCTACATCAATAGAATCAATGTAGGCAAGAGTATGCGTTCTTACAATCAAGTACCAAGTATGATAGCAATGCACAAAGGGCATATAAACCATGCTAGAATGACATATAATCATGACATGTAATGGCCAACCTAAAACATGAGAAACATGAAGTATAAACCATGGCCAAGACAAGCTACTCATCTTTCCTTTACTTTACTTTAGACTATCATCATAACACTTGTTCATTAGTTGTGGGGAAATAGCCTTAACCGACATATAAGACCATGTGAGCTATCAACATGGAATCCGGTGTCTGCTCCACACCGAAAAGGGGTGTCCTACTTGCCAAGGTAAGACCATGAACTTCTTAGCTTATGTGGATCCATTAGCTAGTGTCTACTTAAAGACAAACATCCTATGGTGGCACATAGTTTATGGGACATGAGTAATCGCCACTTGTCCACTCGGTGCTAAGCGTAATTCCCCACGGATTAGTCATAGTCATTTCATTATTAGTAGACATGGGTAATCACCTCTTTTCTACATTAAGGAACATGGGTAATCGCCTCTTGTCCCTTTTAGATTAGCTCCTTAATCATGGATTCATTACTAGTAGACATGGGTAATCGCCTCTTGTCTACATTAGGGAACATGGGTAATCGCCTCTTGTTCCTTCATAGAATAGCTCCTTAATCATGGATGCAAGCTTAGTTGAGCAAACCTTTCAACAAGTTATGAATCATTATATGTGAGAAAACCTTTCACATTCATAGGTTGAGCATTACATAAGAAACCCTTTCACAACTCAACATTTGCATAACATATCATAATCTTCATAAAACATACATGAGTCCATAAGCTTCATATTTACATAGCTCATCATGCTCTTAACTCATAAATCATGGGTTCACAAGCTTCACCTCAAAACATGTATTTCAATGCAAGCTAATACTTAGAAAGCCATAAATCAAGGCAATTTAGTCATAATTGAGGGAACCCACGTAATAGAGGAAAATCATAGATTTTGATTGAACATGCATCTTTTCATAAAATATCCTCCTTTCATCATTCATAGTCTTACATGAAATTTATAGCTTGATAATCATAATCCTTAACTCAATTCACAAAGAGTTCATGCAATTCATCTTTTCTCAAATCAACCCACAATCATAAGCATAATCATAAACTGGGGGAAACTTAGCATGGCCTCATGGGATTCATCAAGTTGCATGTAAATCACCCTAAATCATGCACTAGCTTACGTTACCACGCTAGATCGTGCACTATCAACCATAACATCAACAATGGAAAGCATAATGAAGAACCCATAAGAATTTGTCAAAACCCTAGCTCTCTTGGGCAAGACTAAACCTTGAAAACCTTAAGGAAAAGAGGACCCATTGGAGGAAAGACTCCAAATGGCAAATCCTATCATACCTTAATGCAAATGCCTTGAAATAAAAGGAGGATTGATGACCTTGATGAGAACCCTAGCTCTCTTCTTCTTCTTCTTGAGAGAGGAATATCTTTGGGAGATGAGAGTTGGAATGAAGGGATTAGGGCTTAGAAAATATAAATAGGGCCAGGGTTAAGCGGCAAAATCATCTAGGATAAGGAATAAACATTTAGGGAAAAGTCCAAAAAGCCCTTAAATAAAACTGTCGGGGCCAATCAACGGACATGATCTACGGTCCGTACATCCATTGACGGACCGTCCTGCTCTTCCGTCAATCGAATCAGAAAGTTCATTTTAGACTGAAAATTTGGCTAAGTCTAGAAGGCATCTACGGAACCCACCTACGGCCCGTCAACCAAACTACGAACCGTCCTGCTATTCCGTAAGTCAAGTTTCAGAAACTCAAAATTCATAAAGTTGGCAGGGCCATCGACGGTTCCCATCTACGGCCCGTCACTCCACCTACGGTCAGTAGATGGCCTCTGTCGTTACTGGCACCAGAAAAATTTTAAAACTGCGTTTTTCTTTGTTTTAAAAACTGGGGGTGTTACACATCCTATCATTGTTGCACTTAGGAGGAACATTGGATGAGCCTTGGTCAGAGAACCTTTGTCAAAATCTAGGACGACCATGTCCATCGGACCTTACATGCGAAAACTTACCATCTCCGGTCCTAGCCCTCTTAGTTTCCCTAGACCTTTCCTTAAGCTTTTCTTCTTCAATTTGTTCGGTATAAACCCTGAGGCAAGAAATATCCATGTCATGCACAAGCATGGCAGTGTGGCACTCTTTCACCAACATATCGGACACTCCCGACACAAATTTGCTCACTCTTGCCCTTGGGTCGGCAACTATGGACGGAGCATATCTAGCCAATTGTGTGAACTTCAATGCATCCTCTTTCACACTCATATTTCCTTGTCTAAGGTTGATAAACTCAAGAACCTTAGTCTCTCTCTTCTAAAGAGGGAAGAACCTATCAAGGAAAGCAACCTTGAATTTCTCCCAATCAAGAGGACCCTCATTAACTGCCCTCTCACTCTTCCATTGATTGAACCAAGTTTGGGCAACACCCTTGAGTTGATAAGCGGTCAAATCCGCCTTTTCTTCCGGCGTCACACCCATGATCATCAACACCTTGTACACTTCATCAATGAATTCTTGAGGATCTTCCTCAACCCTAGAGCCATGGAATTTCAGAGGATTCATCCTCGTAAAATCCCTCACTCTTTATGCCGCCGTACCCACATTTGGGTTCACGGGAGCCAACACTTCTCTATTGGCTTGAGCCGTCACGGCTTGAGCCAACACTTGAAAAGCATCCCTAAACTCCGCATTAGTAACTTGTTCCACCAAAGGGTCAGCCAGAATTTGAGGAGTTTGAGGAGGAGCTTCTTGTTCCACGTTCTATCCCATGTTTCTTCTAGCGTAAGCTCTTCGGGTCACCATATCCTGAAACGCGTAGGATAGGGATTAGGAGAGAGATATATAGAGTTAAACTCTATGGCGCGACTTAAGAGTAATGAAAGAAGTGGAATTTCTTAAACGTCTTATAGCCTCTCATTCATAAATGTGGCGCGCTTCACACTCATGAACAAGACTTTACTTGATGCGGCTTATGAGACATCCTAGGATCTTTCTAAAACCTTGTGCTATGATGCCCTCCACCAACCAAGCCTCCACGCACATTCGGATCGAGACGTCGTTAGGACGGGTGACGGGGGCGATTAGGATGGGCGTGACAGGCGGCGTCATGCGTCGGTGCGTGGAGGCTAGGTCGGTGGGGGCAGGCTAGGGAGTTGGGTGGAAGGAGATGTTTAATAGAATTTAGAGTGGTAGGAAAGATTGATGTGATCATACAAGCACTAACGCACCGGATCCCATCAGAACTCCGAAGTTAAGCGTGCTTGGGCGAGAGTAGTACTAGGATGGGTGACCTGCTGGGAAGTCCTCGTGTTGCATCCCTCTTTTTTGTCGAAATTCGGTTGCATATTTGATAATTTTTTTTTTGCGGAAACGACATTCAGAACGAGTTGTCGTTAGGACTTTTGACGGGGGCGATTAGGATGGGCGTAATTGGCGACGTCTTGCGTCGGTGCGTGGAGGCTTGGTCGGTGGGGGGCAGACTAGGGCGTTGCGAGTAAGGAGGTGTTCAATAGAATTTAGAGTGGTAGGAAAGATGGATGCGATCATACCAGCACTAACGCACCGGATCCCATAAGAACTCTGATGTTTTGCATGCTTGGGCGAGAGTTGTACTAGGATGGGTAACCCTAGGGAAGTCCTCGTGTTGCATCTGCTTTTTTTAGATTTCTACAACTGGTTTAATGTTTTGCTTTTAACTCTGCTTTGGATAATTTTGATGTATTATTGCTGCTTGTTCCAACAACGTTGATAGAAGGTTAGTTATTTCAGGATAGGAGTCTCCAAATCCTCAATAATATTAGTTGTCCATCATTAGATGATTTTACGTGGTATAAGTATAACTTTATGTAGAAAGTAATGATCAGACCAGATTGTCATCCCCCGATTATGAATAGGAATATTGCTCTTGAAAAAAGTCCTTTACTTTTTTAAAGTAAACATATGGGATTCCTTTTAGGACAACTAATATTATTGAGGATTTGGAGACTCCTATCCTGAAATAACTTAGGCTCACCAATGAAATGCTTGGCTATATGATAAAGAAGAGTGGCGCAAGCATCTTCTTTGGTCACTTCGGTAGGAACTTCATTAGTTCCTTCCATTTTAATCACAGTCTCAGTAGAATGAGCATTATAAATAATCTGTTTTGTTTCTTCAGTGAAATAATTGTCCCACCAATGTTTTAACATTCCAGTGAATCCTGCAACAATCATGGAAGATGCTTCCTTATTAGTAGCATTTCTTATTTTATAAGTAGTGATTGCAACACCCATTTCATGGAGCTTATTGTAAATTTGATGTTCTGCAAGACCATCAATATTCCATTCTGTTATGCTACTTCCTTCGTGAGAAGAAGTAGAGAGAAAAGCATTTTCCTCATATTGGAGGTCTGGGAAAGAAGGTCTCTTATGATAGTTTTTCCGGTTATGGTACCTATCATTGGAGAGTTTTTGAACAAGATTTTCTTCTTGAATAGTGGCAACTTTCTTGCCATCTTTTTCTGATATTTTGAAGTTGGCTAATTTCTCATTGATCTTATCCAAAATATTACCTGAAATATCAAAGGTATTTTTTAACTTTGGATAATTTTCTCTGGAAAATTCATTGATTTTGAAAACTGGATTTGAGTCTATTTTCTGACTATTTTGAGAGGAGGACAGGGGAATAGGCCTTCCTGAAAAAGAGGCTTTTTCTTTGGAGTCTTCAATTTGCTTAGAAACAACATGGAGAATTTGATTGGTATAATTATTCTGCTCTATGATTCTATTAAGATCAGAAGTGGTTGGTAAGGAAGTGGATTTTCCTTCTGAGGTCGTTTTGAAAGGGGAAGCTTTTATGATAACACCTGCAACCGGGATATTAATTCCTTCAAAAGGAGGAGTAACAGATTCAACTACTTTATTAGTAGTAGTATACCATTTGTTGATGAAAACTTTAAGAGATTCTTTCTGATCATCAACCTTACCGGTCATTTCAAACCATTTAAACAAATCAATTTCACATCGAATTCTTTTCATATCAATCATCCACGAATTGGCGAACTTTTCTCTTTCTTTGAGAGTATAAGTAGCAACATACCAATCTCTGTTGGTTTGATTGTTAGGATGCGTCCAATCCTTATGAAGTATCTGAGGATCAGGAGTAAAAACTTCTCCTGACCTAATCATTTTAACCCATCCTGGTGTGGATTCCTTTTTATCTTTAGGAGGTTCCATTTCGCTAGCTGTAGGACTAGTAGGGACATCCTGATAATAAACTTTAGGGATATTTCCCGAAAAATCTACTCCTGTAACTTTTCCTTTGTTGTTGTCTCTTTGGACAAGTTTGTCTTCATCATCATCATCCTCCAGGGTTTTAGATGAAGAAGGGGGTTTTGGAGCAAGCCTTGAAGGGACAGATGAACAAGAAACCCTTCTGAGAGAGTTTGTTCTAGATAAAGGATTTTCTAGAAACTTAAGGTCTATAGATCCATCAGGGTATTGAATTACCCTTTCGATACGAGATTTCTCAGAACGAGAAGAGGAAGGTTGAGTAATAGCATCGAAGTGCCATTCGTCATTAGAAAGGATATCATTCCAATTTACGAGTCTAGGGACAAAAATGGAACTATGCGCATGATTGGCCTCCATGAGCATGGTAACACCTTTTTGGCTCTCAATGCGAGCCATTGGTGCCAGAGTAGTAGACATAAGCCGATAATATACTCTATAGATAATCGCTATCTCTCGAGTATTGGTTTTGCTATTCAAATTTTTTGTTTTGACATTTAATGTCAACGAATCCATGACATTAGGATCATTAATGTCTATAGAGAAATTCGGATAACAATTAAAATAAATCGGGCCATCGGCAAGGTTACTCTGCAGGACACCTAAGAGAGAGTCATCAAAATTAAGAAATATGTCATCTCTAAGGAGGACACATATAGGAATGTCTAAGCCTTTCCTGAACAGGGGCTTAACATCAACTTGCACTAAACCAATATGCAAATAATTGAATTTATTTTTATAACGATTAATATCGTTAGCATTCAACAAGCGAATAATTTCTAAAGAATTATTAATAGCAACAGTTGATTCACAAGTTTTAATATTGTGATTAGTAAATAAATTAAATTTACCTATGTGATAAATAGCTTTAAAAGGTTCTTCTGGAATATTCCAGTTTTGAAGATCATTTTCTAATTTAGCAATCTTTGTTGCTTGAGAGGATAAATTAACACTATTTAAAATATGCTGATTATTATCCATAATTTTAAAAGATACCGTCTTAAGGACTTACAGAACAAAATATATCAGAATTATAAATAAATAAATTAAGCATGATCAAACTAAGATAATATAACAATATGCAAATAGAGTTATCTTGGCTACGGGATCACCATACAAGGTCTAAATGCTCTCCTAGCTTGACGACCTATTCATTTCGGCTAGCCAACGTATAAACCGGGTATTATACGGTTACCTCACACACTTAGAGAAGAATGAACACCTCACACCAATTATAGAAACAGGATTAAGAGCAAAATATCAATTAACAAATTGAAATATTAAAATAGTTTAATCAAAGCTTAAAATATCAATTCATAAATTAAGATAAATTTTGTCATGCCCCAGACAGTATATGTACTTAGCTGCTCATGCTAGGTACGTATACTGCCAACATGACTCTGAATTTCGGAGCCTGTCACGCCTATCCTCTCGATCCGAATGTCATTTACGCAAAAAATATATATATTATCACATACGCGATCGAATTTCGACAAAAAAAAGGGATGCAAAACGAGGAGTTCCCAAGGGGTCGCCCATCCTAGTACTACTCTCGCCCAATCACGCTTAACTTCGGAGTTCTAATGGGATCCGGTGTGTTAGTGTTGGTATGATCGCATCCATCTTTCCTACCACTCTAAATTCTATTAAACACCTCATTCCTTCCAACGCCCTAGCCTGCCTCTCTCAGACCTAGCCTCCACGCACCGACACATGACGCCGCCTGTCATGCCCATCTTAATAGCCCCCGTCACCTGTCCTAAAGACGACTCGATCTGAATGTTGTTTCCGCAAAAAAAAAAATATTATCAAATACGCGACCGAATTTCGACAAAAAAGTGAGATGCAAAATGAGGACTTCCCAAGGGGTCACCCATCCTAGTACTACTCTCGCCCAAGCACGCTTATTTTTTGAGTTCTGATAGGATCCGGTGCGTTAGTGCTGGTATGATCGCATCATCATAAGATCAAATTATAAAAATCATGGATTTCACATAGGTTCATGAGGATTCAACTTCAAAACATGAAATTAACTCAATTCATGCATAAAAAGACTTAAATCAATCAATTCGATCATAATTTGAAAGAACCCATAAGATAGAAGGAAACCCTAATTCCAATATGGAGAATCAAACTTGTAAAAATTGGGGAATTTGGGAACCCTATGGAGTAAAGGACTCCATAGGTGAAAGCCATCATACCTTGGAGTTCAAAGCCCACTATCAATGGAGGATTTGGATACTTGGCTTGAATCCCTAACCTTCATCTTTAAGATTTAGAGAGAGAAATATTTGGGTAAATCTTTGGAGGGATTTGGGGGAATTTGAATAGTGATTAAAATGGGTAGAATTTAGGCTTAGAAGAATTATATAGGGTATAGGATTCAGACTAAACCGCCTTATATTAGGTATAAGTCAATTAGGGAAACGACAAAAAAGTCCTTAAAAATAACTGTCGGACCTCCATCTACGGTTGGGACCTACGGTCTGTAGGTCATTCTATGGACTGTCCTGGCCATCCGTAGAAAGATTCAGAGACTATTCAATTTTGCACTTCAAATGATGGGACCTATTTATGATTCGTAGGTCCACTGACGGACTGTACATGGCAATCGTAAGTCCCAACTTCGACCCTAAAAATTTCACTAAGTCTGGGAGAGACCTACGAGATCCATCTATGACACGTACAAGGAATGATGAGCCGTCCTTGCGAACCATCATAGAGGTTCTGAAACTTGACATTTTGAAAATATTTAACTTGCCATCTACGATTCCCACCTATGGCTCGTAAGTCAACCTATGGTTCTTAGATGGCCTCCATCAATACTAGCACCAGTTCTGTAAAACCTGTAATTTTCCTTCTTTTCAAATCCGAGGTGTTATAGGGAGATATTGTAACACTCCAAAAATTTCTAAGCTAAGACACGAATCATTTTGTAATACCTCGCAACTCTACTCTTAAAAATTTGAATCATTCGTCGTAAGTATATGAGCTTGAACAAGGTGACGTCCTACTTGGTCGTGTGTTTTAAGGTCCTTTACCAAGTGTATCAAGGGTATTGAAAGTAATCTAGGGTCATAAGGGACCTCAAACACCAAGCCAAGTTCAAAGCATTCCTATCGGCTAAGTTCTCGCATGAGTTCATACTAAGGTTAACTTCAAACGATCATATCTCTCAACATATAAAGAGTTAGGTATCCCATAACCTATCAAATTAAAAGTATATAAGTTTTCTTTCCAACGCCACAAATTTTGCACCAATCAGAGATGGAAGTAAAAAGTTCTGGTTGTTTTATTGAAACATGTCCAGGTTGAGAAATTCAGCGAGGACACCTGCCCATTTGGCGACTCACCAAATGATTTGGTGAATTGCTGAATTTCCTTGCCGAAATGTCATGATAATCTGAAGTCTCTGGATATTTTGGCAATCTAAATCCCCATTTGGTGATCCACCAAATATTTTGGTGAGGGGACCTCCAGATCACCGATTTGGCCAAATCTGGGTAGGTGAAGGGAGATTAAATAAATGAGTAGAAAGGATTTTACAAATATTTCAATTTCAAGAACAAGCCCTAGGGCTTCCGTATTTCACAACTTTTATGCACTTTTGAGTGTAATACACACTACAAAGTATAATTTCATTTAAATCAACAATATATAATCACAAGAATACGCCTATTATCAATTTCAACTCTTTATTTCTAACCTAGGGCAAAAGAGTATAGGGTTGAGCAAACTATACTTCAAACAACAAAATGAATGAATATAAATCAATTTTAAAGTTACCTTTAACGTTTGATGTAGTGAAAAATAAGAAGAAGAAAAAAAGATTTTGGGAGAGAAGCAGTGCAAAGGTGAAGAAATGAAGGAAAAAGATGTATATGGCTTTATTAAGTCGACTGAGTCAGGTTGACCCGGTGAGCTTTTACTAATTTTTTTCGTTGAAAGCATGTTGGGCGCGATGTGAGACTTATTACCAAAGAATGGGTCTATACCGCGAAGATAATCGCATACTTGATTTTTTGTGACCTCTAAAGTTTGTCCACATTTGCAGTGCGAGGCTCAACGTGTGGGACTAGGTTTGTGCCGCAAACCCAGATTGTGGATCTACGCCTCCTAGTACGCTATTTGGCGTGCCTCAACTTCCTCAAATACTTGTGTGGTTTAATGTGCATTTTTTCATTCTTTTGGAACATAATACCTACAGAACACTCAAATAGTTTTTAGAGAGGTGGGTTGCCTCCCACCAAGCACCTTAGTTTGATCATGACATAAGACTTTTTTTGTAATTTTCTTATTTTTATATCCTACACAATTACTTTCACTTCTGCGAGTTGAATGCACACTGCCATGGGTGAATAAAGTTGATAATCCATAGAAGAAGTCCGACCAAAGATCAACTAAACGAAGATCAGAACATAGTGGCGGAAAAGTGGTGAAGATGAATAGTGAGAAAGAAGGAAATAGGAAACCCTATTATAGGGGCAAAGTTTGAAGAACTCAATCACTTTTGGACAGAGTTTGTATATATTTCCTATTTTGAGCTTTTTGGTTTTGGTTGTCAGACTTCAGGCTGGTAGCAATTTTGGATATTGGCATTTTATTTTTTTGGTTCTTATTAATAAAGTAGAATCTCCTACACAATTACAATAACAATTTGCCTCCAAAATCGATGTTCAAGACTGTCATAATCCAAAAATTGAAGTCATTATGGCACACACTCCAAATCTAACACAGTGTGTAAGCCAAAGAATTTAACTCAGATAGCATAAGTAACCACACATACAAGACTCCTAGAGTGGTGTCAAGCCACAAACGAAAGAAGAAAAGAAAATATGACAACAATAGAATTCCCAAAACCTGGTATAATAAGCATAAAGAGCATCTACTACAAAATTGAAATTTGAAGTACATCTCAAGTGTTTGAATCGACAATAAAGACTGTAAATAAAAGATACATGCTAATGGCTATCCGAAGAGCAGGATCTCACCACGGCTCCAAATAGACTCAACCAACAAGATCTAATCAACCACCACGAGGAACATCCTGACTAGGATCTACATCAAAAGGATAACAGAAGTAGGGGTGAATACAATTCACATGTTCTCAGTAGGTTTAACCGACTGAGTATAAGGAAATCAATCAAACTTAAGAAGTAAACTATGAAACTCTTCCACCTACATACAGAAAAGTCTCATTTTGGCATTGGTGCAACCAATTTATATAAGAATGGCTTGAGTAAAGTAAACACGCAAGTCTACAAATAATTTCCCATAGCAAAAGGCAAATTACACAACAAACAAAGATGACCAATGCAATGAAATGATGAAACGATGTGATGGAACCAAGGTTGTTGCACAACCTGTTGTATATACCTTGTCGAGCTTTAGCTTCCAGAAAAAGACTCATGGGGGACTCGCAGTCCATATACCAATCTCACAATCTCAATATCTCATCAAATTGCCACCTAGCTCGTGGTTAAGAATAAATGTAAGGTGTCTCATTTTCTTTCTCAAAATTCTTATAATCCCATGATCAATGGTATGATGCATGAGCATGAATGCATCACAACACATACAACACGGAGGCATAATCAATTCAACATAGGTCTAAAGGGGTCCAAAGTTCCCAAACTCAATAAATCATGAAATACACCCTCATATAGTAAAAATTGTGGAAGAATTCATTCGAAATAAACATTTTCCATTTGGAAAACATTTCTTTCATTTTAAGATGTGATCAAAAACTAGTTCAAGCCCCTAACTCGGGCATTCCATGTCAAAATGCTAAAATAGGCAACTCAACCCCTCTCTTGGCAATCTCAGATATCACATGTTCCCAAAACAATTAATAAGATCACATATGTCCCCCACATGGTCTAACCATCACAAATAAACCTCCACATGACGAAATAATAAATTCTACAATTTCTAACATCTCAATTTCATGCTACGATCCCATCCCATAGTTGAATTCATAAGAATGATTGATTACTCAACCCAGCCTAAGAGAACAGTACCCTATGAATAGATTTTCTACTCTTTGTTTTGTAGAGTAGGAGGTTGTGGGTTGTCGTGCTCTATCTAGAATCGACCATGTTAGAAGTCTTAAGGTAGAGAGGTTGATTTTGCTTTATGGATACCAAACATACCTTGAATGCTGAAACTTCCCCCAAACCACTCTACCGAAGCCTTTCTTCTACCAAACAATCTCTTAAATGATCCCCCAACTATCAAGAATGAAACAAATTCATCAAAATGGTTCCAACGATACCCATATTGCTAAGGTTGGGAATCAGGGGTAAAATAGTCTAAATATCTCATCAAAATCGGGAAAGATAAATCATAATTTTATTTGAGAAATATATTCTACGAGTCAAGAAAATTTTGTGGTTGAAAAATCCATTAATATCGAGCAAGAATCGAGTTTCAAATCAAAGAATTACCAATTTTTCCAACTTGGAGAAAAACCCCAAAACCCACATTGAAATCTTGATTTAAAGATGTTTTTGGAAGATAAAAATTGAAGAAATCCGATATAGAATAGATATAGACACTTACCCAAACAAACTTCCTCAAGAAATCCCTCAAAAATCTCTTCTCCTAAGCTCCCAAACGAGTGAAAATGGAAGAAATATGAAAAAGGGGAAGATTTCCCGTAATACACAGTTCAGGCAATTAATTCTTCCTCGCGAATGCAGCCCTGTCGTAGGCCCAGCTCCGCGATTGCACCCCTATGGCCCCTCTACTCTCTATGAACGTGCTCGATCACCCGCGTTCATGCCTCACAGGCCCTCTTCTCTCCGCGAACATGCCTAATTGCTCGTGATCAAGGATCACTCGATCTCTTCTCTCCGTGAACGCGCTAGGGGACCAGCGATTACAATCCCCTTTGCACCAGATAGAAGAAATCATGAAAAGGCCTAAATTCAAGTCTCCGTCCAGATCCACGAAAACCATTCGGGGTCCGAAAAAAATAAACTGGATATGCTACCTAGGGGTGTCAATGGGACAGTTCGGTCAGTTGTTTTTAAAAAATTATACCATCCCAATTTTTCAAGTTTTTACAATGTATAACCAAAATTAGATTTTTTTTTAAAACCATCATGTAATACCCCAAAGCTTTCAAAGAAATGAAAATGCAGTTTTTCAACCTGATGCCAGTGACGACGGAAGTCACCTACGAACCGTAGATGGAATGACGGGCCGTAGGTGGGAACCGTTGTTGGCACTGAGGACCTTCAGGATTTCCAAGTTTCTGAACCTCGACCTATGGAGGAACAGGACGGGTCGTAGTCCAATTGACGGTTCGTAGATGGGTGCCGTAGATCCCTTCCAGACTTAGCCAAATTTTTCAGGCCCAAATGAAGTCTCTAAAGCAATTGACGGAAGGACAGGACGGTCCGTCGATTGATGTACGAACCGTAGGTCCTGACCATAGATGGACCCCGACAGTTATTATTTAAGGGCTTTTTGGTCTTTTTCCTAAATGTTTAACTATTAGTCTAAGTCGGTTATACCCTTAACCCAGACCCTATATATATTTTCTAAGGCTAATTTCACTTATTCTAACTCATTCCCAAATTTCTCCACTTCTCAAATATTTCTCTCTCTAAGAAAATTCTCTCAAGCTTCAATGAAGAAGAAGACTAAGATCCTCCATTGAAGACCATCAATTTCTTGTGGGTTTTGTTGAGATATGATAGTGTTCACCATTTGGACCTTTCCTCCAATGGGTCCTCACTTTCTTCAAGGTTTTCAAGGTTCAATTTCCCCAATTGAATTAGGGTTTTTGATCAATTCTTATGGGTTCTTCAATTATGATTTCAATTGTTGATTTTATGATTTCTAGTGCACGATCTAGCGTGATAAAGTAATTTAGTGCACGAATTAGCGTGAATTATATGATTTGATGTAAAGATTGAATGAATCCCCATGAACCCATGCTATTCCTCCCCAATTTCCGAATTTATGCTTTGATTAGTGGGTTGAGCTATGAATTAAGTAATTTTATGAAATCTCTATGAAGCTATGCATGAATTATGAACGAATTGATGATGACTTTATGAAATTAAGTATGTTTAAATCAAAAGCATGACTTTTCCTCTATCATGTGAGTTCCTTCAAGTATGGGTAAATTGTCTTGTTTATGACTTTCTAAGCATGAGTTTGCATTGAATTGCATGATTTAAGTTGAACTTTTATGAACCCATATGAACTCTATGATCCATGAATTATGAGCATGATGAACTATGTAAAGATGAAGCTTATGAACTTATGCATGTCTCATATAAATTAAATTATGAATTAAGGGTGCTTCGAGAGTGAAGTACCAAAAGTTATGACATGATGATATTGCGTTGAGTGGTGAAAGGGTTTCTCACGTAATACTCACACTATGATTATTGGAAGGGACAAGAGGCGATCACCCATGTTCCCTAATATAGACAAGAGGCGATTACCCATGTTCTTAAGGAGCTATTCGAATGAAGGGACAAGAGGCGATCACCCATGTTCCCTAATGTAGACAAGAGGCGATTACCCAAGTCTACTAATAATGAACTTATGACTAAAAGATAGACAAGAGGCGACTACCCATGTCTACTTATGATGATTGAACTATGATAAATTAGTGGGAAGATATGCTTAGCACCGAGTGGACAAGCGGCAATTACCCATGTCCCATAACCTATGTGCCACCATAGGATGATGGTATATGATAGACACTAGCTAGTGGATCCACGTAAGCTAAGAAGTTATGGTCCTACCTTGGCGAGTGGGGTAACCCTCTTTCGGTGTGGGTAGACACCGGATTCCATGTTGATAGCTCACATGGTCTTATATGTCGGTTAAGGCTATTCCCCACAACTAAGGAACACAAGTGTTGTTATGATAATCTAAAGTAAAGGAAGATGATTTAGCTTGCTTTGGCCATGGTTTATGCTTCATGCTTCTTATGCTTTATCATGTTTAGCTTGGCTATTGCATGTCATGATTATGTCTCGTTCCAGCATGTTTTATGTGATTTATGTGCATTGCTATCATACTTGGTACTTGATTGTACTAACGCATATTCTTACCTACATTAACTTCTTTGATGTAGGACTTGGCAATTCACCATCCACTCGTGACTAGAGCTTAGTAGAGGATTGATAGAAGACTTGGTGAGTCCTCATCCATCCGAGGACATAGCCTAGTTGTTCTTATTTTCATGTATTTCTTTTCATTTTGGATTGTATTGGGTTACGTCCCAAACTTTGTTTCTTTATGTTAGATTGGCTTTGAAACATGAGATGTAGACTTCCGCTATTTCTTTTAAAAGCTTGGATATGAAAAATCGCTTTTGAACTCTTAATCTCTATTATCTTGTATGTATGTATGCTAAGTGGCTTGTATGAGGCCTCTCGGGGCCTTGTACACCATGTCACGTCTAGGGGGTACCTTGGGTCATGACACATCCCAAATATATCGATTTCTCTCCGGTATCGATATTGTTTGGTTAATTTTCAATCTTTTTTATTTTAAAATATCATCTCAAAATATACTATTATTAAATTATTTCTTTCACAAATATGATCTTGAAGAAGCACTTGACCAATTCTTCACCAAGAAGTCAAGAATGTAAAACATTGTTGTCGTATGGTTTGATAATAAATATTTAATAGGTGTGCTTGCATAGTTTTGATGTATTGTTTGATATTGTATTTATTATAGTATGTTTTAATTATAAACCTAATTAATTAAAGGCTAATTAAAGAGCAAAGATTCAAAGTCGTTCAGTCACCAGAGGCCTAGGACCTAGGTTATATTTATATTTGAAAAATGTTATAAAATATATTTATATATTAAATTTAACATATTGTTAATATATAAAATAAATTTACATGCATGTAAGGTTATTCAGTTCAGTTCGGAAATTTTTTGCTTTTTATTCATAAATTAAAAAGAGCATCCCAATTGTTTGAGACGGTTATACACTTAAATAAAAGTCCATGATTTTATTGAAAAAATGACATAAATCTATTCGGTTCGGTTAGATTCGGTTGGTTCGGTCAGTTTTTCATATTCTTTTGACACCCCTAATGCCACCCCACTAAATTTGACATTTCGGACTCAATAAAATCATCAAATTTTCGAAAATAATTCGTTAAGACAGAATTATCCCCCTCAAACCTCTCTTTAGGCCAAAACTCAAATTTTCGCCTAAATACCCAAATCACAACCTAAGGCCTCGGAACTCTAACCAACCACCTTACAAGACCAAACTCGATGTTCCGGATGTAAGGGAACTGACATAATCACCATCCAACACTCGGATCTCATAATGTTGACCAAATTCAACCATTTCAATGAAATTCAACTAAAAAGGCTCAAATCCACCAAAATCTCACCCGATTGCATCGGGGACCATACTAACCATTCCTGTAACACATAATAAATATGAAAACACTGAGGGAAAGGGTAAAGTGGCCATTTCACACATAAAAATGGTACATTACAAAGACCCTCTCTTTCATTTTCTACTCTTACGAGCAATTTTTTATTTCTTCTTCATCTTGAGAGGTCTGCCCTCTTCATCTTCCTCCAGCTTCCTCTCTTCTCTTCCGCTTTCCAGCTCAAGTTCGAGCCATTTGGATACTTACTCATGCTTCTACAGCACCTTGAGCAATTCATCATGCTCGTTCTTTATAATTTCGCTCTTATTTTTTATCACCTCTTTGATTCAACATAGATCTCCATAGTGTGAGGGTGTGAAGAGTTACAGACTGTGAAAGTCATGTCTTCATTGTTGACCCACGTTTTCATCTTGTTGGATCTCAATTAATAAGTGTTCCCCTAGTGGCTAGGAATGGACGCCCCGTGTGACTAGAAATCCGACATTTGCCTCAAAATCAAGAATTATTAAAAAATTGGTAAAAATTACAAACTTACCCACTCTAATGAGCACGTCTTAAACTATTCCATCCGTAGCAACATGCAACCTATTAGCCAATAATATAGTGATGTTGTCGGATGCGGCTCTCTCTAGCCGAGTGTCTTAACTACTGATAGGGGCATTAGATTGATATTTGCCCCCAAATCACATAGTGTATATTCATTATCACTTTTCACCAATTTTGTATTATTGGACAAACTAGAGCTATGGCTCCTATACATTAGAATTCAAATAGAAAATTCACTATCAACTCATTCAAGTGTGTTCATTGTGCAAAATTGACGAATCTATTCGTCTTTTAAAACCTCTCAGCCCAATTAGAAGAATTTCACCCTAAGTTCTTTCGACACTTGAGTGTGAATTTAATTTGTTCATCGTCATATGTCTTAAATTAGTATTTTATCTCTAGATCAAGATATTAGATAGGAGTTGGTAGCCCCAAGTCCATGTTAATGATTCTTTTTCTAAACTTAAATTCTTTTGTCAAGTAAGTCAGAATACAAGCTAGTTCTTATGTTTGTAATTATTAAAAATACAATTTTTACGATAGAACCTTAATGCACAACAATCACACCTTTGTGTAAAAATTTTACCGTGAAGACTGCATTATCCTTATCCCTACTTTACGTTTCATAACTCTAGTTATGAGATTAAGCTACTCACAATTAGTTGCAAAGAATAAAAATAATTAATGTAAGCAATAAATATTACATTGAAAAAAGAAGATAAACATTGAATTAATTGCAACGCCTGCAAGAATCTCTTGCGTGTGCAATAATAATCACTATGAAAATAATGAACTAATGCTAACAATGACTTTGCAAAAGAACATTATCTTTGAGTAGTTCGTAACAATGAACAATAACCCTTATTCTCTATTCGCAAAGTGTAACTCTTGAAAAGTCGTTAATGTGGTCTATTTATAGTGGTAGAAAATACCCACTTATCCTAGTTAGACTCGATCTTGATCATACTAAAATAACTCCATAGAACCACTAGTGTGCGCCGCAGAACCCATTGTGGAACATGAAGTTTGCACCGCGAGGGACACTCCGAAGCTCTGTATGCTTTCTAATTGCGGCACAAGGCAATCACATAAACTCTTAGGGCCTGTTTGGAAAGCCACCCTGGTAATTGGATTTGGTGTAATTGAGTGTAACTACACTGTCTGACATGTTTGGTTGACCATGTAATTACTTGGTCAACAGATAATTGGGTGTATTGACAGGGGGTAATTACACTCTCCAATTCACAGGGGCAGGCTGTGAATTGTTGCTAATTACATAGTGTAGTTACAAGATGATTATAATTACAAGATGATTACTTTTTAATTTCTTTCTTTTATTTCTATTTTTATTTTTTCGTTTTAATTCATTTTTTATTTTTATTATTTTAAATCCTTTTTATTTTTATTATTCTAATATTTTCTAAAAATATATATTTTATTTTATATTATTTATATTTCATTTCCTTCTCATTCTCAACCTTTACTTTATTTGATTCCATGCAATTTTTTGTATTATCTATTTTTTTCATTAGTATAATTTTGTTAGTATTCTGATTTTTAAATTAAAATAGAATTCATTGTTGAATAAGGTTATGGACTTAATTTTTCTTTTTCATTTAAATCATATTTATGTATGTTATGTTGAAGTTTGATATAAGAGTCTTATGTTAAATTTTTTGTTTTGAATTTAGAAATTGTTTTATATTTTCGATTTCATTTGTTTTAGGAGTATTGATTCGATATTTTATATTGCAAACTGTTTTTTTAGTTAGAGTTGATGGATTATCTTTTTGTCAAATATTTTATAATTTTATGACATTATATTTATAATATTAATCTTTTTGTCAAACATGCATTTTGTTCATAGAAATTTTGTACTTTTAGTTTTTATGATTAATTTAATTAAAATATACTAATATGAAAAATATAAATCAATAATTTTTTATAATATTAGTTAAGAACATATGTTTATTAATTAATATATTTTCAAAAGACAATATATATATATATATATATTAAATATTCAATTTAATATCATTTATAAAGGCCCTTATTTGTCTAATAATTAATTTTAATTTAAGATAATTAATTTTAATTTTAGATAATTAATTTTAATTTTTAAAATTCAATATAACCTTATGATTACACTTGTGCAACCAAACAATACACTTGTAATTACACTGTGGCAAATAAACAGGTCATCGTAATTACTAGGCTGATAATTACTACCCTAGTAATTACACCAATTCCAATTGCCTGGGGGCTTTCCTAACAGATCCTTAATATCTGAATTGAGCTCACCAACATGTGCAACACCGGGGCCAATACGAGGTGCATGCACTGCGAAGCAGACCACCTTATTTAGCCTGTTTTGACTTCATTTCAGTTTAGGATACTTCGCTTTGAGTTCTGTTCCTTCTTGTGGACTTGAAATGTTACAAAATTTCCACGATGTCCTACATTATAATACTTGAGTGGAGAGATCAAATAATTCGATCGATACTTTCACTGCTATGGACCGGCTTTCATAAAACACCTTTGGGCAGCAGCTACTATTGGGATCCAATTTCAAGATCAATTTGACAATGAAATTCTTTAAGCAATGATCTACCTACTAGTATAATGAAAAAAGAAAATGACAAAAATACCCCAATATATATTTTTTGATGATGGGAATAAAATTGAAAAAAATTCACTTTTTGACAAATTTTTAAAACTTAAAATATTTTTAAGAATTTTTTTGACCCCCAACTCCCCCACCTTCCCATCTCCAAGCAGAGGTTTGAAAACAAGACAAAAGCAAAGAGTGGGTTTTCCTATTTCGCCCTTTCCTCCTTTGGTTTCACCACCACCACTCACTCACTCACTTCTCTTTCCTTCTCTCTGTGCGGAGCTGAGAGAAAATCAAAGCAAATCAAACCTCCATTTTGATTTCATCCCCCCTTTTCGCTGTGAACAAAATCTAGGGTTTCTGCTGTGGAGTTTGAAGAAAGTTTCCTCATCTCTGTTGTCTGTTTCTTGGGGTTATCTCTGGACCCACAAGCAGTAGAAAAAGATCACCATGGATTCGATAGGAAATCTTGATGAACAAATTGATCTGCTTATGCAGTGCAAACCCTTGTCCGAGCAGGCGGTACAATTTCTTCTTCTTCTTCATTTTTTCGGATCTGGATGTGTATTTTCCCTTAAATTTGGTGCCCCTTTCTTGATTCAATTCCAGATTGAGGAGTTTTCTGGTTGAAAATTTATGGGTTTTCTTTTTCAACTTGGGCTTATTCCAAGTTTATGCGGATCAGATCCATGTGTTCTTCATTATTTAGATGATTAGAAGAAGGGAAACTAACATATATGTGTTATTCGGTTTCAAGACTTTGTAATATTTTCAGTTTCTCGTCAGTTTTGGATGTAGGGAAAACATGGAAAAGTTCATTTTAATGTTCTTTAGTATTATTTTCCTATGAATTGTAGTGAGGCAGACATGCAGTAAGTTAATTGTCATTTTACTTTTAATTGTTCTCAAGAAGGGAAACATATATGTGTTGCTCGATCTTATTTTGAAATATTTTCAGTTTCTTTTCAGTTTAGATGTAGGTAAACCATGGAAAAGTTCATTTTATTGTTCTTTAGTATCATTTTCCTATGAATTGTAGTGAGGCAGACATGTAGTACACTTATTGCCATCTTTTTACTTTTAATTGTCCTCAAGAAAGGTAACATGTCTGTGTTACTCGATTTCAAGATTTTGAAATGTTCAGTTTCTTTTCAGTTTGGATGTTGGGAAAGCATGGATATGTTCATTTTAGTGTTCTTTATTATCATTTTCCTATGAATTGTTGTAAGGCAGATGGTCATTTTTACTTTTAATTGTCCACATTTCCCTTTTATTCAGAATTCCAAGATCCAATAAAAAATAGTGAAGTATTAATCTTTTTAAGTTGAAAACTTGAACTTGTTTCTACAAGTGATGGATAGGCTAGTGGAAAAGACCTCCACTTCCAACCTTGGGATTTGTGTACCAAGGGAGCAAAGAGTGAAAGGGCTACTGATGACTCCTGAGGGGGAATGGGGGTCACTTTAAAAGAAAAAGAATTTGAATTTGTTTATGACACTTAGTATAATCAGTGGATTCCTGTCTTCCTTTATGAGCTTGTAGTTTTTTGGCTAGTCTGGGAATTCGGATTTTGGTGGGGGTCATAAGAGATGGAAATGGTGCTGTCGTATTACGAATTGCTGATTGAATTTGTGACTTCAATCAAATTGAATGTGGTATCATATTTACTTTCGACCCTTTTTTGCTCCTTGGTAACTAGCTGACTTCCTAGTGCTCTCGAACTCTTAGGAGCGTAGTTCGGGAATTCGTTCACTTCTGATTGTATAATCAAAATCTTTAACTAATCTGTACCAGATAATCTGGTCTTTTTATGGTGTTGTCATCTCTCTTCCTTCATGAGCATGTAATTGAATCTGCTAATTCCTTAATAATAGTTGTTGGAAATGGAATCCATGGAAGGAATGGTAGTGGCTTGTTGTAGAGTTTTAGATAGGTTTCCCCATCCTCCTCTGAGAAAAGAAAGCAAAGACAGAATGAAATCACTTTTTTCCAGTGAAATAGATTTGAAGAGCTTTCACGATCATTCACATGAACTTCAGTAGGCCCGAAGGTAGCTAGCGGAAGCTACCGTTTCAAGATTCTGGCATATATTATTACAGAAGCTTGTATACAGGGAAAGAGCTGGGCATAAGCTTATAATAAAGAAAGTATTTATCAATACTTTGGGTCTTCTACTGAAGTAGTTTTATTTTGAGCTTATGCATCTGAGCTTATGTTAGGCTCTTATTTAATGGCTTGCTTCATGTGACTCTTTTATTATGGTGCACATGTTTTATTCCCCCACTTGTATTAGTGATAAAAGAATTGGCTGATAAAGGTGCTTGCTGTGTAGGTAAGAGGACTATGCGAGAAAGCGAAGGAGATTCTAGTGCAAGAGAGTAATGTGCAGGTACGATACCTTTATGGTTGGTTTTGTTTTCTCGCCTCTTCTTTTCTTTTTAAGATGTTATTTATTTCTTTCCATTTTGGGAGGGCAGGTAGAGGTTGGACCTGGTCACGACTTTAATTGTACGAAAATACTTCATTTTGATCTGATTTAAACTTATTAAGAAAACAAACTATTTACTTCAGTTACCCCAGATTTTGTCTAGTGGTAAAGGCGCACCATGTGATGCTGGGGTTCAGGGGGCACGTCATGGGTTCGTATCTTACCGCAGACAAAAGCCTAGTATTTTAGTGGAGAAGAGTAGAGGGACATTCACATTATTCACCAAGTTTGAACCGTGCACCACTAGCCCTTTGGTATATCTCGGTTATCACAGCAGAAAATTCAATTGTTTGCTTCAGTTGAAACAAGGTTTCTCCTTTACATGTGAAAAGTTTGTTAATCAGTTTTCAATGAAATTAGAATTGTGATAATTATGGGGTGATCCCTCTTCTGCTTGGATTCCAGCCAGTGATGTGGGATGGATTTCTCCATTTTCTAAAGTATGATTGTTTGTTCTCTTTTGTATCTCTCTACTATGAGGTGTAGTTTGAAAATAGTTTAACTAGTTTGATTCTAGATAGTCTCCTTGATCTAAAGTAGGTGGCCTACCATGCTTTATCCTTTTGATGACCTTTCAGGCCTTGAAACTATACTGCCAATAAGTATGTGATCAAGATTTCAGCTTATTTTGTACTTGCTACAGTACTCATACGGTAATACGTAAGTAGAAACAATTTTTTAATCCGTCAGGTCCCTAAAAGTTGACGCGTCCTTTCTCTTTGGTCTATTGTGAAAAAGCTGACCGAAGTGGCAATTCTTTTCCCTCCAAACCAGACCAATAGTATATTATTTCAATTTGATGTGGCATCTTTCCCACTAATATCTTTACTTTTCACAATTCAAATCCTTATAATAGACACTTCTCTATCAATATTAATCTAATGACTTTCTTTTTCCCACAAAGAGTTATGAATGTAAGATGCTTCTGGAACTAGTTTTTTTTACTATTAATGTTTGGGTAGTAAATTTAGGACATCCCTTTCTTTTGTATATCAATAATGTCTGAGCCGGTGAACATGTACCTCGACTGATTTAGTGAGCAACCTGTTCAACCCACACGCACTGGCTGCCAAGGTAGTCCTGCTCTCTAGCAGATAGGCTCACACCAATAGTCGTAGGCGGGATTCAAACCTGGGATTTTAGGTTGTTCTTCCATGGCACAACCACTAGGCCATCCCCATGAGGACTCAATTTAGAACATCTTCTATGAGAAGGTAGTGCAAGACTCAAATTGATTCATTGTATGATAGCCTGTATTGAATCTCCCTTTATTTTTATCAACTCATACAGAGAGCATGTGAAGTAAATTTTTATTTTATGACAGAATATGTTAAATAATTGGAATACTGTTTAGTGACTTTCAGAGCTTTCGCATCACTATTCACTTCGAACATGTTGCATGTGAATATTTCCTACTTCGTGGGTAGATTGATTATTGGAGAACTGATTTGTTTTCCACTTCCTTTTTGCAGCCTGTGAAAAGCCCTGTGACGATATGTGGTGATATTCATGGGCAGTTCCATGATCTTGCTGAGCTTTTTCGAATTGGTGGGAAGGTATCACACCTTTTTAAGCCTTGCTTTCTCCTTAACAGATATGTTCTTGCCGGAAGATGAGACTTGGGGATATGCTAGGGCAAGAAGAATTGTGTAATTGTCTTTTGTCACAGGCATACGTGGTGGCAATTAGCATTTTCAGAATATATTAGTCATTTGGTTACTCCTCTGGTTGGGGAAGAAGACTTCCAATCTTCTTTAGAAAGGAGGAGAATTTGTTTAATATGCTTTTAGAAGCTATATGCTATGCTGCATATAATTTTCTCCAAGTGATGAAATCTAGTTTTGTTGCTGTGTTGATAATCTGAAAGTGAACAGTACAATTTAGATCTAAGCCATTTCACCAACTCAAGAGAGGTAATATGTAGCTTCTTTTCATTGCTATGGAGCAAACCGAAACCAATATGCAATGGAAAGAAAAAAGAACAGAAGAAATCTTCAGAACTGGTGCATGATATGAATAATGCTTCAGAAATGGTCTATGGTATGGGTAGTCACTTTATTAACGAGCTCCGAGGACTTCTATATTGTTAAGGACATGAGCTACATAATGCATGTTTCTATGGGTAATAATGTGGCTTTTGTCACAATTAATGTGATAATTGAATTATTAACTTTTTTCCTTTGTTACTTGAAAACAAGTAGTTCTAACATTTTCATGGAAGTGATTGTCATCAGATTTGATCTTCTTACATAGCCTAATTTTTGTTTTATTGGCAGTGTCCCGACACTAACTATTTATTCATGGGAGATTATGTGGATCGTGGATACTATTCTGTCGAAACAGTTTCGGTGAGATTTTAACTCCTCTACCTCTAAAAACAAGTTGATGAAGTAATGATAAATCAGTTGTTTATGAAAAAATCATGTAATACTTGTAACCTTTCCCATCTTCTGAATGCCTCTCTTTCTGTTCTTCTCATGTTATAGTACACCTTTTCAGGACAGTACCCTTATGCATTTGATCTCTTAAACTTGGAGAAATATCTTCTGCGCTTCGCTATCTGAAGTGTCCAAAGCTTTTCATTTCTATGATAATCACTTATGAAAAATTGAAACCTTAAAAAAGTTCACTTATGAAAATTGTCATTGGCTGCTTTGCTTATTCGATATTATGGAGCATTGTTGAATTTGCAATTTAATATGCTGGAATGTATGAAATCTGAAAGTCCGAAACCATAAGTTTTACATGGTTACATGCATAAGAAGAGTTTTTCACTATTGTACTGGAAGATCTTTTCACTAACGAGAGGGCTTATTGTTGTGTAGCTGTTGCTAGTGATGGTCTCATTTTGACTATGTACTCATTTGGTTTTCACGTTTCCAGCTTTTGGTGGCTCTCAAAGTTCGCTATCCCCAACGTATTACAATCCTAAGGGGAAATCATGAGAGTCGTCAGGTATACTTCATTCCTGAATTAAAGTTCTCCCTGTCTCTCTAAGTTTTACATAAACCACATGAAATGGATCCCTTCATTCATTGAGTATTAATTGATTTGGTCCAGTATGAATTTCAATCTTGCTTAGATTCGGATGGTGAATACTGATTGTGGCTCTGTCTCATGCAGATTACTCAGGTTTATGGGTTTTATGATGAATGCCTACGAAAGTAAGCCTCCTAATTTTTACTTCTTGTAGGTTATATTATGTCATTGTTTTCTCTTCTTTGCCCTTGGGGGAGCGGGGAGAGGTGGGTTTGGATATCTGGATTAGACACATTCCTTTATTTGGTGTTTCACAGTTAAGGTATGTTGTTTGTTTTTATGTTAATTTTCCACATTTTGTGTAGCTAGGTTCCAGAGATACACATATTGGTGGTACTTTCTCAAGATGTATTCAACATTTTTGTCGTTTGAACTTCTTTAAAGTTGTAGTCTCTAGAGGTGCTTTAAGGGCTAGTGCCCAATTTCCTGTATGCGTATGATGTATGATGTAACTTATCATCTGAACATAGAGAGTCAATATGAGTTTAGAAAGTAAAAGTCTATGTCTCAAATACTATATGATAGTGATGGATTAAGTTTGTAACTCAGAACAATATTCCCTGTTTACCAGTAAAGCTGATCCAGTTGGATAGTATAGAAATTGAGAATGACAAAATATTATCATTGGAGTTATTGGGGTATGCACTTTAAAGTAATTGTTGATATGTGCAAAAGTGGGTCAGCTTGATGAAGGTATGTTCAATGGAGATCACAATATGGAACAATATTTGTCTTACTAATTAGAGTTCTTGGAGAGGAGAATCATTCTATTTTAGGAGTTACATATACTAGGACAGAACCTAAAAAGTTATTTCACAAGTTTTCGGGTCCTATGGACATTAGTGGCACAAGCTGTGTGATGTACTGTCGTTCATGAAAGCAGTGTTAGAAGTCAATCATGTAGCATATGTTGATGTTCATGAATTTATATAATTTTTAAGAATAGAGCTCCCAAGTCTAAAACCTTAATATTTATCACGCAAGTAAAAAAGCAGAACAACTATTGAAACTTGCTACTTAGAATTTAATTTATTTCAAAAGGAAAAGGTTAGGAGGCTTTTGACTTTATTATTTTCCATTAGTAGCTCACCTAATTCGTCTTAGAATATCACCAAACTTGCAACTTTGGATGCTCTTCTAACTCATCTTATTTTTAAGTTTTTAGCAATTAATGTTTAGTGATTTTCTGTATTTGCATTTTTTCAGATATGGCAATCCCAATGTGTGGAAGACTTTCACAGATCTGTTTGACTACTTTCCTCTGACTGCTTTGGTTAGTATGATATCTTTTTAACTGCCTTTAGTGGATTACTTACCTGTTATGCAATTAGTTTCTTCCTTCCTTTTTCGATTGATTTTGATTTGTAACACATGTTTCTTTGTCTCTTAAATTTTTTCCCTTAAATATGTATATTGCTGATATTATTGAAGTCCTTTCCTTTTGATGATATGATACATTCTCCCTTTTTGCTTATTGCGTTGATTCTTTATGTTTGACAATTAGAGCTGTCAAAATGGGCTTGGCCCGTTAGGCCGGCCCAACACAACCCTTGAATTAAGTAGGGTTGGGCTTAATTTTTTCAGCCCATTTAGGAACGAGGCTTTTTGGCCCCGCCTCATTTGGCCTGCTAGCCTCATAGGCCCAACCCGCGAGCCTCAGAGGCCAACTCATGGGCTGTGAATTTTAAAAATATTCAATATATATATATTATTGAAGTTATTATAACTATGAATTTTTGACCTCTTCTATTTTTATTTTTATGCCTAATTTTTCATTTCTCCTTTGTTGTCTACTTGTCTTATTTATAAAAAAAGTGATAATATAATGCTTTTTTCTCAGATGAATCTTATAAATGTTGTATCTTGATTATTATGTTGTTTTGTAAGTATTCATTGAAGTGTGTAATTCATGAATGAATTTCTGTATGTATTAATGTCGTGTTCATCAAATATCAACGTTCGATACTCTTTCTAAGAGATCTATGTTGTCCATTTTTTGGTTGAAGGGCCAACCCGTCCCAACCCGTGGCCCGCTTAGGGCTGGGTTGGGCCGCTATTTTATAGGCCCTTTAATTAAAAGGGCCAGCCCGTCCTAACCCCATTTAACTCTCTAGCCCATTAGGGTTGGGTTGGGTTAGGCCAGCCCATTTTGACAGCTCTATTGACAATGGACATTGGACCGAAAATGTATTGAGATTCTGAATTAAGAGAGCTCTCTATGCTTAAGGTAGTATATTGAATATCCAATAAATTGCGTTAAGTGGACTTGTCTGGAACACATTTGCAAAACCTAGAATCAAAGTTGGAACTTGATGTGGTTTGAAGTGTTTTCTATCATTGTGAAAAAGTGATTGAAAGAGTTGGCAAACTAAATCACTCATTTTCACTTAGAAGCTTTATCAAGTTGCTTTTTTGTTAACTTGATTTCATTGGATTTAGAATAAAATATGTGCATTAGGATAACCTTTTTTCAATGACACAATTTGGATAATTTTTCTGGTCATAATTTATAACTGTAATCCTGTTAGGATTATGGTTGGTGAAGGTAAAAATTCTTGTTGCTATTTTACAAGTTCACATTGAAATCTGGTTTGTCCATAGTGTTGCCAAATGGTAAGCGGCTAATAACATAGAGAGATGGAGGGAGGGAGAGACATTGTGATTATGTTCCTGTCTATCTGTTGTTGGGGTTAAGAGGGAAAGGGAGGTTGTTATTGTATTTGACCTTGCACTTAACTTAAAATTCTAAATTGCTAGCATAGACACTAATATACTTATAAAAGAAAAGAGCATAGCCGCTAGTATGTTAAAGAAACATGGTTATTGTTGCTATTTTATATATATACACACACACACACACGTGTATATAAACATGCAATAAACACACACCTCATGATCAACATGTGTGCTTATTGGAATTGTCATTGAGTTAGAGGGTGTTTATGCCAATTAAGGATTTCCATTTTATAGCTTCATGCTTTGATGATGTTGTACTAAATGTTACAATTTGTGTGCCTTTTTCCTTATGGACAAAAATGTACTACATCTGTAGTTTATCTCTTATTTTATGTGGGCCCACCTTCATTCATTTCAGACTTCATTGGCAACATATGTATGCACGTAGTAGGCTAGTAGCCTTTGGTGCTCATGCTATCATCACCACGTGGGCTCCCCAAAAAATTTACAATATCATTAACTATTTAAACTCAAATTAAATAAAATTGTCTTATACTTGAGGGAATGATATCCACTTTTATTTGTCCAATTTAAAAATTTAAGAGATAATTTATTACTTAGTTTCTAATTTATTCTTATTATCAATTATAGTTATTTTTCAACCCGAGGGATGTATTATTCCTGTAAAAGAAAATAAAGTTTGTAAATTAATTAAATCCTTTTATGGCCTTAAACAAGTTCCTAAACATCGACATGAAAAAATAGATCATGTCTTACTGATAGACAACTTTTCTTCTGTTGAAGTGGATAAATGTGATTATACTAAAATGGCAGACAATAATAATGTGATAATATGCTTATATGTTGATGACATGCTTATATTTAGTACAAGTTTAAATATTGTGAAAAGTACCAAATTATTTTTGTCTACTAATTTTGATATGAAAGATTTGGATGAAGTAAATATGGTATTAGGAGTTAAAGTTATAAGGAGTGAATATGGTATAGTGCCGTCACAAGAACATTATGCGGAAGGACTTCTTAAAAAAGTTTGAATGTTTTGAGGTGACACTTGTGATCATTCCTTAGTCCTTACGATGCTAACTCTCAATTGAAGAAGAATAGAGGTGGCCCAGTTGCTCATTCTAAATATGCTCAAATTATTGGGAGCCTATTACATTTAATATACAAGGCCTAATATAGCCTATGTTGTGTGTAGACTGAGTAGATATACTCATAATCTCAATAAAGAGCATTGGTCTGCATTAATTTAGACGGGTGAAATATTTGAGATGAATATGGTATCATGCATAGTGAGTTTCCTTCTACATTAGAAGGGTATTGTGATGCAAATTGGATATCTGATTCAGATGAGACAAAATTCACTAGTGGATATGTGTTCACCTTAGGTGGTGGTGCAATATCATGGAAATCAGTTAAACAGATGATCATCACTGGATCGACTATGGAGTCAGAGTCTCTGGAGTTAGCTGGTCTGAGGCTAAGTGGCTAGGAAATTTCTTAGCAAATATCCCTTTAATAAAGGATGTGTTGCCTCTTGTGTCCATACATTGTGATTGTCAAGCCGCAATTGCTATTGTGAAGAATAAATCTTATAATTGTTAGAGCAAATACATGAAATTGAGACATGATGTCATAAAATAGCTATTGAGAGATGAGATAATTTTCATTGATTATGTGAACTCAGAATTGAATTCGGCCGAACTGACTAAGCCTGTGGGAAGAAAATTAATTCTTCAAACCTCAAAAGAGATGGGGTTAAGGCCAATATGATTGTTGATAAAGATGGTAACCCAAGCTATGTGACTGGAGATCTCATGAAGAAGGTTCATATGCGTTCTAACAAGTCAATATTGACACTGCGCCCTAACAGAGAGTGCTTGAACTACTACCAAATATGAGGGAAGAGTTATTAACTCTTAATGAATTCGTAGTCCTTAAGGATGGTGTATTTAAAGCAGTGTACACTTGATGAATTCACCTATATGAGAAGTGGAGTGAGACCACTCCTATGAGATTTTGGCCTAATCTCTAAAGCTCTCATAAATAACCAAGTACGTGCATGAGCATGACCTGTTAGCTTACAATAAGAATTATTGGTTCATACAAATATTATATTTCAACAGTAATTCTTTAAGTTAAATTTTATCGATTTAAGTTTGGTTCATAGTCCAAAAGACACCAAATCTATTGCATTTTGTCCATGCAAATCCAACAAGTTATACTCTTCTTCCTATAAATTCTTTTGAAATATGTGGGGATATTAGGCAAATGTTTATCATTTATTTCAAAAGATTTTATTTTAAAATATATTTGGGAAGTCATATAAATGGTGTATTGGAGAAGCTTCAATTACTTGAAAAGGATAGCAAAGGAGAGAAAGTGCTAGCATTTGAAACACTTTTGAGGACAAGTGTCTTGACACTTGTATAACTTGCATTGGTGTCTTTTCCATAAAAATATTCCCTTATGCTGAAGCAAAGAATTGAAGAGAAACAAAGCTAAAAACTAGCAAAAGTGCTATTTGCTCTCTTTCTTCCTCTTGTCCTTTTCTTTCTTTTCATCAAGTTTTTTTTGCTTTTATTATTTCTTTTAATAACTTGTTGGTGTCAATTAAATTTTGTTGATTCCTGTATTCTCTAATTAGTTAGAGAAAGCTTGTTTAATTCTGGGAAAACATTTCACTTTGCTGAAATAGTTTATTAGGACAATGCCCACCATGACTCAAGTATTATTTGTGAGTACTCAAAATATGATAGTAGTAATATCTATCTGATTTTCAATACTATATTTTGCTAAATAAATAATTATATTATTATTGTGATTTTCCATTGTTCCCCAACAATCTAAGAAACTATTTAAGCAGAGTGAAATGTTTTCTAGGATTTAAACAAGTCTTCTCTAATTAATTAGAGAATACATGAATCAACAACATTTAGTTAACACCAGCAAGTTATTAAAAGAAATAATAAAAGCAAAATAACTTGATGAAAAGAAAGGAAAGGATGAGAGGAGGAAGAAAGAGAGCAAGTAGCACTTTTGCTAGTTTTTAGCTTTGTTTCTCTTCAATGCTTTGTTGAAGCAAAAGAAAATATTTATAGGAAAAAGGCACCAATGAAAGTAAGACATTTGTCCTCAAAAGTGCCTTTCAAATGCCAACACTTTCTCTCCTTTGCTATCTGTTAGGGACCCGCAACTCTCCTAACAATAAATCTGTAACTTCCAAAACACAACACAGAAATAGGAACAATATTTCAACTATTATTTACTGCAACCAACGATTAGAATATGTTTTACAAATAAAGAATACTTCTAACACCCAAGGTATTTCAAGGAACCTTAACGTCCAAATCTGCCTGTGAAAATCCTACCCAAAAATTGACTGTCTTCCCTTCTCCTAGTACAATTTATCACAAAATAACTACCTAAACTATTAGGTAACTACTAGAATAATATACACATTAATAAATAAAACAGTTACATTTAAGCCTTATTTTCACCCTTCCTGCGGTTGTAGACCTTAGTAACAACAGGTCTAACAATAACCGCCCCAATGAGTTTCACCATGTCCTCAAGATGAAAATGAGGAAATTGTGCATCAATGACCTCATAGGATTCCCAAGTGTTTTCAAAGTTTGGTAAGTCCTTCGACCTAATCAGCACCTCTTGGGAGCCATTCAATAGTGTACAACAGTCTACTACACCTTCAGGTTGCACTTGCATTTCAAGTTCTTCAGAAAAGAAAGGATGGAGCTGCTGAACTGGAGTAGAATCCTTAACTGCGCTCTTTAGCCAAGAAACATGAAATACAAGATGCACCTGTGAATGAGGGTGTAAATCAAGGTGACAAGCAACTTCACCAATTTTATTCAATATAGTATATGGCCCATAGTAACGAGGACTTACCTTCTGATTGACCTTTTTAGCAAGTGAGCGAAGCTTGAAAGGTTGCACATGAAGATAAACCAAATCACTAGGCTGGAACACAACTTCATGACGCTTTGCATTAGCATAAACTTCCATTTGAGCTTGAGCATGGATCAGATTAGCTTTGAGTTCATCTAAAATAGTGTTGTGAGCCATAAACTGCTGGTTGACCTCTTCAACAGTAGAAATTTCATTAGTGAACCGCAACAAGAAGGGAGGATCTCATCCATATAAAGCTATGAAAGGGGTCATCTCGGTGGAACCATGGTAAGTGGTATTGAACCAAAATTCAGCCCAAGGAATCCATCTTGGCCATTGTTTTGGATATGCCCCTGAAAAGCAAGGTAAATAAGTTTCCAAAAAGCAGTTGACAGCCTCAGTTTGACCACCTGTTTGAGGGTGATAACCTGAGCTTAGTTTGAGGCTAGTATCGAACAACTTGAAGGTGATAACCTGAGCTCAGTTTGAGGCTAGTATCGAACAACTTGAATAATCCTTGCCAAAATTGTCTAACAATGATCCGATCGCGTTCAGACACAATTGTTTTGGGAAAACCATGCAAATGTACAATCTGACAAACAAATGACTCAACAACACTATTTGTTGTATATGGATGTGATAAGAGGAGAAAATGACAATATTTAGCGAAATGGTCCACCACAACATGTATAGTATCATGTCCCATTGCTTTTGGTAACCCTCTGATGAAATCCATAACAATATCATTCCAAACTTGAGTAGGAATAGGTAGTGGTTGCAGCAAGCAAGCGGGACTTAGGGCTTCATACTTGTTCTATTTGCAAACTTTACAACTAGCCATAAAGTTCTATACATCCCTTTTGATTCCATTCCAATACAACACTTGTGAAATGTGCTTGTATGTACGGAAAAAACCCGAGTGTCCACCAGTGGGTGAAGAGTGAAATTCCCTAAGGAGCATTGGAATGTGTAATGAAGAAAGGGGAATCACCAACCGACTTTTGAAAAATAGGCAACCTTTTTTTAGAAAATAATTTGGCCGTGAAGCCAGATTTTGAAGCAAATCTTGTGTCAATTGACGGACTTGATCATCCTATTGAATTTTCGTGGAAAGATCAATTAGGTACTGCTGTGTAGAATAGAAAAACCCATGAAATGAAATTGGCGGGACAAGGCATCAGCTGCTTTATTTTCACAACCCAGACGATATTGAATCACAAAATCAAACCCCATCAACTTGGTGACCCATTTTTACTGCTCTGCTGCCATAGCATGTTGTCCCATGAGAAATTGGAGACTTCGTTGATTTGTTCGTATAATGAAATGCTTGACCCATATGTAAGGACATCACTTTTGTACAGCAAAAACGATGGCCATCGACTCCCTCTCATATATTGATTTAGATTGAGCGCGACTAGGAAGTCCTGACTAAGAAAAGCGATGGGATGTCCTTTCAATAGGATAGCTCCAATCCCTAATCTCGAAGCATCTGTCTCAACCACAAACATCTTGCTAAAATCTGGTAGTGCCAAAACTGGCAAAGTGACCATAGCCTCCTTAAGAGACTCAAAAGCTAACTAAGCTTCTTTATTCCAATGAAAAGCATCTTTCTTGAGCAATTGTGTGAATGGTCGGGCTTTTTTCCCATAGCCACGAATAAACTTCCTATAGTAACCAATAAGTCCCAAAAAACCCCACAAAACCTTTGACATCTTTGGGACTTGGCCAATTAACCATGCTTGTTTATTTTGGCAGGATCTGCTGAGACTCCATTTGCGGAAATAATATGTGTCCCAAATACTCTAATTGTTCTTGACCATAATGACATCTTTTTCAATTGACAACTAGGTTATAATGTTTTAAAATTTGTAGCACCTCTCGCAAATGACCCAATTGAGTAGGAAAATTTGCAGTGTAAACTATTATGTCATCAAAAAAAACCAATACAAACTTATGTAAGTGAGATCGGAATATCTCATTCATCAAGGCTTGAAAAGTAGATGGAGCGTATGACAACCCAAATGGTATGATCATAAATTCATAATGGCCTTCCATGTGTGCGAAATGTTGTCTTTGCTACATCCTCCCTACAAACCCGAAATTGATGGTACCCCGATCTTAGATCCCATTTTAAAAAAACAGTGGCACCCCAGGCTTATCCAGTAATTCATCGATTGCTGGAATTGGAAATTTATCTGAAACAGTAATTTTATTAGGATCGATAATCCAACACAAAATCGCCAACTACCATCTTTTTGGTGAACTAGCACACTAGACTGGAGAAAGGACTTGAACTTGGTTGAATTGATATCACCTATAAGCATTTCCTAGACAATTCTCTCAATCTCATTTTTCTCGTAATGAGGGTAATGATATGGACGAATATTGGGTGGATTTGATCCCTTGTTAAGTCGGATAGCATGATCGTGACTCTTATTGCACCCCTTTCAGGTCCTCAAATAAAGTTCCAAATTCTTTTAGTAACTGCTGCAAATTCATATTCTCTTGTTCTTCACTTTCTGTTAACTCACTCAGGTCAACATAATACCCTTCTCCATCTTTTTGCAAGGCTTTAAACAAAGTTCTGAGTGAAGCCACTGATTTGGACAATGAGGGGTCTTCTCTAACAACTTGTGTTTGCCCTCCTATTTCAAATTTCAATTCAACGTTTGAAATTAGCTTGAATATCCCCCAGAGTCTCCAGCCACTCTAATCCCAACGCTACATCGGCACTTCCCAAATTAAAAAGGAAATAATCTTGTGTTATGCACTATTTGTCAATCCACAATTCCACTGCTTTAAAACTCCCCCTACTCTTTACTTGCTATCCGTTCCCTACTTCCACCACAAACGATTTAGTTTATGTTTGCTTTAACCTTAATTTTTCAGCCACTTTGTGAGAGATAAAATTTGTTGATGCTCTGCTATCAATCAACACAATAACCTTTTTCTCCAATATTGTTTCCCATACCTTTGAGGACTTCTTTGTGGTAAATTCTGCAATAGAGTACAAAGACAATTCCCTTAACTTTTGAGACTCTGGTTGTTCTTGAACATTTAATTGATCCATCTTTGCATCTATTATTTCATCTAAATGCTCTTCTATGTCTCCATCTTCGTTTTCCTCTGATGCTACAATAAGCAGATTTAACTGTTTTGAATTTGAATCGCACTGATGATTGGGGCCATATTTTCCATCGCAATGAAAACAAAGTCCTCCTATTACATCTGTGTCTTTAATTGGATCTGCCTGAACCACTGATTTTCCTTTCATATGTTGAAGAATTCCAGCATCATGTTCATCTTTTTTTTTTTGCATCCAATCTCGTAATTAGTCTCGTAATTACCCCAGGTAATCACACGTACTGAACCAATCTCCCATAAATGCTCTGATACCAAAATTGTTAGGAACCCACAACTCTCCTAACAATAAATCTGTAAAGTTCCAAATATGATACACTAATAGGAACAACACTTCAACTACTATTTACTGCCCATCAACAATTAGAATATGTTTTACAAATAGAAAATAGAGAATACTTCTAACACTGAATGTATTTCGAGGAACTTTAACCCCCAAATCTGCCCGGGAAAATCCGACCCAAAAAACCGACTGTCTTCCCTTCTTCCCAGTAAATTTACCACAAAATAACTACTTAAAATGCTAGTCAACTGCTACATAACTACTAGAATTATATACACATAATAATTAATAAATAAAACAGTTACATTTGAGCCTTATTTTCACCCTTCTTCTTGCGGTTATAGACCTTAGTAACAACAGGTCTAACACTATCCTTTTCAAGTAATTGAAGCTTCTCCAATACACCGTTTATATGGCTTCCCAAATACATTTTGAAATAAATAATAACTATGTGCCTACAATCCCCACATATTTCAAAAGAATTTATAGGAAGAAGAGTATAACTTACTGGATTTGCATGTAGACAATAAAATCTGAAATGAATGGGGGTGGGCCCACGTAAAAAAAGAAAATAAACTACAAATATAGTCCTTTTTTGTCCATAAGGAAAAGGCACACAAATTGTAACATTTAGTACAACATCATCAAAGCATGAAGCTATAAAATGGAAAGCCTTTAATTGACATAAACACCCTCCAATTCAATGACAATTCCAATAAGCACACATGTTGACCATGATGTGTTCTTATTACCACTTATATATTAGTAGATATAAGGAAACAAGTGTTAGACCCTAGTGACTTGTTTTAAGCATATTGCCTAAGTTCAAACAAACAACATTACCATTGGTTGGATTGTTACATATGGTAGCAGAGCTACTCTTTGTGCAGCCTTGAGTGATGGCACGGAGTTCCTAAAAGATGTGTACGTGATGCTCTTGGCAAATTCCACATAAGCTATACACCAAAAAGATGTTATATTAGGAAGCAAGCCTCAGACCTTGGTAATTCTTTTCAAAGCCCGTGTGGATTACCGGATGTTACCTTCCTGGATGATTTCAGAAAACCGGAATATATGCTTGAAGTCATCTTCTGATTTCATTTTTGAATGCATTTTCTGATTTGTTAATATTTTTGACTGTTGCCTTTGGCACACAATTCGAGTCTTAATGGGTTCTTTTGGGATATCTTGAAGGTTGAGTCAGAGATATTTTGCCTCCATGGTGGTTTGTCTCCGACTATTGAAACTCTTGATGATATACGCAATTTCGACCGGGTCCAAGAAGTTCCACATGAAGGTGCGATGTGTGATCTTCTATGGTCTGATCCTGATGATCGTTGTGGTTGGGGTATCTCACCCAGGGGTGCTGGATATACATTTGGCCAGGTAACTTGCATATTGCTTGTACCTTCATTCTCTTTTGATGTATATGAATAGTTTGTATTTGTTCCTGTCGGCAAATGAAGCTTTGCTGTCTTGTTAATTGAATTACAACAGGATATTTCTGAGCAATTTAACCACACCAACAACTTGAATCTAATTGCTAGAGCACACCAGCTGGTTATGGAGGGATTCAATTGGGCCCATGTAATTATTCCTTAACATCCTTCTTTCTTTATGTGCAAGTTTAATCCAAGAGAAAGATTCATGAGTGATGCTCTCATTGCAGGATCAAAAAGTGGTTACCATCTTTAGTGCACCTAATTATTGTTACCGCTGTGGTAATATGGCTTCCATCTTGGAAGTGGATGACGCCAGGGACCGTACATTCATTCAGGTCTCTGCTCTTTTCTTTTCTTTTTTGTTGATCTTTCTTTCCTCATCCTGGTACAAATTTCTTTTGTCAAGGCCAGACAAGTAATATTGCTAATTAGTGTACTGTATTAATGTGTGTTCTGTAAAAAATTGCAATTTGTTCATGAAGTCTAAAAATAATTCTTTCGCAGTTTGAACCAGCTCCCAGGAGAGGGGAGCCAGATGTTACCCGAAGAACACCCGATTACTTCCTATGATGCATGTGCGCAAACCTATTGATTTCTGTGCAGAAGGTCCTGCTAACTGCTTTATATGTTGTGAGCCTCTTACAAGCTTATAGTTCTTTCTGCTACGATGGTGTGAGCGAATGCTATGGAATGAAGCATGTAAATCAGGCATGTGATACTTCTTCCTTTCCATTGTTGAAACCTCATTAAGATGCTGTGAAGAGATGGTGAAACCAGTGACAGTTAGGGTGCATGTATCATTTTTCCGCAAACATTGTTCAACCCTTTTTTCCCTTTGATCCTATATTCTTTTTTTTTGTTAGTAGTAGAAAGGACAATGATCTGCTTCCTCGATAATTTTTGTCCTTTACAAGGACATTCACTATCGTCTAAGCTCTGTAGAGGTAAGCGATAATCATTTTACACCTTTCAATGAGTGTTCGTGTAATTTTCTACGAGGTCAAGACTATTTTTATTTCTCAAAGTGGTTTTATTCAAGTTTGATGGATGTTTTTAGTTCAAACTTTCTAGTTGAGTTTAATCCTCCAAAGGTTATTTCGCAGCAAATCAACGTCTGATAAATTGGTTGTGTTTGTGCTATAGCACATCATACCAATTTATAAATTTTATTTGAAACTTTGAAGTAATTCTTTATTCGTACAATTTTTTTTTTGCTCCAGCTCTCTAGTTTTTAGTTACTACTAATTCAAGAATCGATCACTATTAATAATATGCAAGATCCTGTTGAAAATTTGGATATAAATAGAACATGTGAATTCATTAGGTTTTTATGTCACATTTTATGATACGCGTGTGAGAATTTATGGCTTTTGTTAGGGATGACAAATGGGCAGATTGGATTAAAGTCGGGCAGGTCAAAACGGGTCACGTTAATCATCGGGTTAAATTCTGGTTGCAGCAGAGTAGTTTATTTATTTCTAGTTCATGTTCATTTTTCTCATTGAATTCTTGAGTGAAAATTCACCTTCTCATTCTTTATATTCTGAATATTTTTCAGATCATTTAATGAAGTTCAATTAGTTTATAAGTATAAGTTAATAATTCTAAGTTGGTCAACTTTGTATAGAATCAGCTAATCAACTCTCATTTATGAACTGAGATTTGTTAGCTTGGGTTCTTGGAATGACATCACAAGCAAAGTTTTCGCATGTCGATAATTTTAAAGCAACCAATTATATAATATTGATGCGAGATACACGTGCAAATTACATACTAATATTATATTAAAAGCATGCAAATTTTTAGAAATCTTAATTGGACTTTTTGCCTTCATTAAAATTTACTTTTTCTTCAAATAATTGTCATTTAATTATTATCTTATTATATAAGACTTAAAATTAATTAAAGTCTTTATTTGATCTAAGGTAAGATATCATAATATTTAATAATTATAAATTGTATTTAAGTAAAAGCAAAAATAACTACAAAACAAAAACTTTCGTTCAAGCAACAACAACCATGTCGAAAAGTTTGATCCCAACACTTAACATGGTTTTGATTGGGAAGTTAATTTCAAAGATGTTTTTTGTTTATTATTCGAATCATTGACAATTGTGTTTTGCAATGATAGTTGCAAAATAAAAAAATATGTAATATTTTGGATCAAACTTCACAAGAAACATGTGACTTCTTCTACTTATACAATTTTATCTTATTTTAATTTTGATTCAATCAACATTTTCTAGTGCCATTCATTGAATCATTTGATTATATTGCTTCACAAAAACAAAGATTGTAAGTATTAATCTTAAAATATCAAATCAATATCACAATTATCCTTAGCCCCACGTGAGCACCAAATTATTTATCTTTAAAAAGGTACAATTGAATTTGTAAGTGAGCTTTAAGGAATACATAAATTAAATTTGATCGAATAAAGAGAAATATGCAAGTAATGATATATAAATAAGAAGAACAACAAAGTAATTTAAATAGATAATATGTTAAGCAAATATAACTTGTATTGGTCTAAGCTCGATGACATCCTCGACAGAGAGATATTCGATAGAGCATGAGTAGCGATCGACAATGATGAACTTAGAACTATGATGCTAGAGAAAGATATAAGTATTTGATAATTCGACGATGATACAAGGCGACGATCCTTCAACTTTTATTTGGCTTCTTCGAGCCGATTGCTAAGCATTAACCTTTCATTTATTCATGATAAATGATTAATTTAAGAGAAATTTTCAGAAATATACAATTACATAATTTACATTGCAAAAATATAATCGTAAAACCTACATTACAAATTTCTAGCCCAAAACACAATTCAATATACAATATTATATGTCTAATATACAATAATATACAAAATATTCATTTTTATTTTTTACAAAAATATTTAAAAATTTGATATACAATATTATACACCGAGTGAATTTTAGGAATTGCAAAGATAAAAATCATATTAGCGTTCTATAGCAACAGTTTTGCTATTTGCGCTCCATAGCAAACTATGTTTGCTATGGAGCATCTAATTTGTATAAATCGCGACGATTTGTATAAATCGAGCGCTGTGTCTATGAAAATTGTGTTTGTATGTGTATATGTTCTCTGTGTTAGGCTAGATTGACGAGCGAGATTGGGAGAGAGAGGAGAGAGGCGAGTGAGAGAGGGCAGAGAGTGGAGGGAGGTGAATTGTATATGTATATCAGTTAGATAATTATATATATGTAACTACTATGTATATGTATCAATAATTGTGTTTGTATATCTGCATAAAATTTGAATTTCTTATACAACTGAATCGAGTTAAAACATTTGTATTTGTATATCAAATCTCTCTCGTGCTTTATACAAACACAAATTATACATTGTATTTTGTATAATTTGTGTTTGTATAAAGCGAGAGAGAGAGAAAGGCAAAAGAGAACTGAGTAGAGAACGATTTGTATTTGTATAATTATAAGTGTATAGGATGGATATATATGTATTTGTATTTGTATACACATTCTCTCTCGCTTTATATAAACACAAACACAGTTTATATATTTGTGTTTGTATAAAGTGAGAGAGGCGAGGGAGAGTGGCGAGCGAGATTCTAGAGAGAGGGGAGAGAGGTGAATGGAAAGAAGTTTGCTGCGTATAGGAATTAAATGAAATTGTAGTTATAACATTTATTTTGAATTAATAGTTTACTATAATGCACAATTTTCCCTATTAAAAATAGATTTTCTTTTCTTTTTTGAATCCCAGCATCAGATTCATCCAAAAATACCTCAAAAATCACACTGAATCACCCAAAATTAAATATTTAAGCTCCTCAATACGTAACTGGTCTTTTGTAACAATACAACTCGAAACTGAGCTTTTTCGTCGAAATCTAACTTTTAAATTTTAAAACTTTGATCTTCAACAATGATTGTTTATGGATTTAATGAAATGTCAATAGTACTTTATTGTAACTCCAATAAAGCAGTGACTTAGGATGTCTTTGGTAGGGAGGAAACACTAATTTTTCTACAATTGGTTGGTCAAAATGTTTGAAAAATATTTTCTCTAGGAAAACAAGTTCCTTAAATGAGGAAAATGACTTCCTTAATGGAAGTAGGAAAAACAAGTTGCATTAGTAGAGTCTTCTCCCACATACCCAATCCCCCAACTCCCACCCCTTGACCCCCCCTCTCCCCCAAACCTCCACTCTCCATCCCATTCTGTCTCCATAGTGTTTTGCTAGATAACATATAAATGCTCTCGGAATAATATTTTCTTGCTTACTTACTAAACACTAGAAGAAGAAAAACCCACTTGTTTTTCAAGAAAATATTTTCTAAAAAATCATTTTTCATGGAAAATATTATTCTTCATACCAAACACATTCTTAATATGTAAATTTCTCCAAAAGCAAAAGTCATTACCAATCACTCAACTATTTATACATATGGTACCATTCTTGCACTATGAAAAAATAAAATAAATAAATCAATTAATTATTGTCACCACCACCGCTGCAATAGCAACCTTCATCAAAGAAATCGTCATCTACTTAGCTAACACAAAATATCTATGGTAATAAAATTGCATATGAAAATTTTAAAAATGAATAGAGAATGAAATGTGTGGAGAGAGAGAGAGGGGTACTTGGACCAATTGTACTTTTAAGCAAGGGATAATTTCAGAGACCTCTCCTCGCGTTTAGTGCTATCACACTGACCTCCTTCATAGTTTACTATATTACGTATACCTCTCTTATTTTGAAAATTTTGTAACAATTTCTTTTACCTATTTTTTAATTAATATCAATAAAATACTTTTGACAAATCTTCCCTTTTAATAATATTAAATTCCTTTAATTAATTATTTTTTTAATCAAAATATCTTATTTGATAAATTCTTAAAAAAAAAAAAAAAAACACAATTCCTTTGCTCGAAAATGTTGGGATCGAAAGTGATTATGGCGTCATGCGAAAGCTTACAATTGCAAATTATATGATTGATAAATTAGATGACAAAGAAAAACATACTAAAAACATATTGTTATTATGATTTGGTCAAACGACCTACATATTAAAAATTAATATTGAAAAAGCATAAATATATTGGGAGAAAATCTCTCCACAAACAAAAGTCTCTAAACGACTACATTGTGGATGCTATTGTGTTCTAGATATGAGAAGAGGGGTATTCAATTTATAGGATTCCAGACTTTTCCTATAAGGAAAGAATAAACCAAATATGGAAAAGAAATATATTTTCCTTTAAAGAAAAGTTCAAGCATTTATGGTAATACTTTGACTTTTCTTTAAGGAAAAAATAAAACTTAAAATATGGTAAGAAAATCAGGGCAAAACCCTAACAAATCTCCCCTTTTGGCTTGAATTTTCTAGCAAAATAATCTTGATCATCTTTATTCACACAATCTTCATGTATCACTGCTGCTTACCATGATTTAAAAATTGATATGGGTTAAAAATTGGAGCCTTGTGTTAAAAGTTATGAGCAGTGTTGAAAGTGGAGCTCATGCGTTAAAAGTAATATGCATGAGTTGAAAGTGGAGCTCATGCGTTAAAAGTAAGATGCATGAGTTAAAAGTGGAGCTCATGCGTTAAAAGTAAGATGCATGAGTTAAAAGTGAAGCCCGAGCATTAAAAGTTTGCAGGGGTCTAAAGTTGGAGCCCATGCATTAAAGTAAGCATGAGTTGAAAATTAATTTTTGTGTTTAAAGATGGAGCAGCAGGATTGTTGGGAATATAATTGAAATTTTTCTACATGTAGTATTTCAAACTCTTTTTTTTTCTGACAAAAACTCTTCATTATCAACAAATTAGTTGCAAATTGATTTGACACCGCCTTGAACCTGTCTTCAACCTCGATGAACCTGGGTCATTGAACCATTAGCTCTGATACCACTTGTTGGATCGAAAGTGATCATGGTGTCATGCGGAAGCTTACAATTGCAAATTATATGATTGATTAATTAGATGACAAATAAAAACATACTAAAAACATATTGTTATTATGATTTGGTCAAACGACCTACATATTAAAAACTAATATTGAAAAAACATAAATATATTGGGAGAAAATCTCCCCACAAACAAAAGTCTCTAAACGACTAAATTGTGTTCTAGATATGAGAAGAGGGGTATTCAATTTATAGGATTCCAGACTTTTCCTATAAGGAAAGAATAAACCAAATATGGAAAAGAAATATATTTTCCTTTAAAGAAAAGTTCAAGCATTTATGGTAATACTTTGACTTTTCTTTAAGGAAAAAATAAAACTTAAAATATGATAAGAAAATCAGGGCAAAACCCTAACAGAAAAATCCTTTCCTGCAAACAGGGGTCCAAGTTCCTTTTCCTTTTCCTCTAAGATTTTCTCTGGGTGGTCTTATTTTCTCTTTTGTATCATAAAAATAATTAATATTATTAAAGGGGCAGATTTGTCAAAAATATTTTATTTACATTAATAAAAAATAGATAAAAGGAATTGATACAAAAATTTTAAAATAAGGGAGGTACACATAATATTGTAAATCATGAGGAAGGTAAGTGTGATAGAGCTAAACGTGGGGAGGTCTCTGAAATTGTAATTATCTCTTAATTAAATGACATTAAAAGTAAAGAAGTAATGTATGACATCTTCTATGGGTCAGTATCATAATAGCTAGTGTTGGCTGCTGACTTTTCCTCCGATTGTCTTGAACCTACATCTTGTTTTACACAAAGTAAGTTGTACTATTAGCGTCTGCAATAATTGTTGTTGCCTTGGTTATTTTCCACGCGTTACTGTATGATTCAACAATGTATCTTACTTAACTGTGCTTTGAATAATTTTTATTGTTCTCCATATCTCATAATTTGATATGATCACATGTTTTGACTATTTTTATTCTATACATTTTTATTAGTTTTTCATGCGCCTATTAAGTTTTTATGAAATTGGACTAAGAAATACATAAATAAGGTGACATGAAAAATAAAAAAATTCTATAGGCTAAATTTGATTTGAATTGAGCCATAATTGTTGTTGTTATTATATGCTCTGTGGAGATGTTAAAAGAAGATGAAAGTGGGTATTTTTTTTTTTTTTGTATCTAGATGAAGATAACTACTCAGGTGACAACTGAGGCATCAATGTCTCATAAAATTCATGATAATAAGTACAATAAATTAATATGTACTATAAAATTTAAAAGAATACTGTAAAAGTACATACATTATCCTGGACATATTGTTGTTGTTATTATATACTTAGTGGTGATGTTAAAAGAAGTTGAAAGTGAGTATTTTCTTATCTAGATAAAGATAATACTCATATGACAATTGATGCATCAACGACTAGTAAAATTCATAATAATGAATGCAATAAATTAATATGTACCACAAAATTAAAAAAAAAAAATGTAAAAATACACACATTATGCTCAAAAATATTTCTTAGGAAGATATTTATAGTCGGTTTGATGTGATTATTTCTATGATTTTTTAATTTAAAATGAAAATTTAAAAATTCTTATATTTTCTTTGATCTTTTGTTATCTGTGAACACCCCAAAATGACACATTCATTACCTTTAGATTTGCCTCATGCGTGCATATATATATATATATATTTATAAGACTCTAAAAGTACACATATCTTGGTCAATATATGTGCTCGTAGGAATTAAAATTGAATTGAAGAGCATTTTTCGTCATTTCAGGTGAAATATTTTGCACATTTCAAATTCTACCCTACGTGTCACAAATTAGAGGCCTTATTAGCCACTACGAAATTCTATCAGAGCCACATAAATTGGAAAAGAAGAAGTAACATATATTATTAGAAAATAATATAAAAAACACTATAAATCACAATAATTAACTACTTAGAATTTTTTAAAGGCATACAAAAAGATTTGATTTACTCTTGAATTCTATCTATGCCATGTAAATTGGGATATAAGGAGTAATATCTATTATTTGAAAATTATGTAAAATATTATAATCACAATAATTAACAACTCAAAATATTTAAACAACATATAAAAGTTTGGATAACTCTCCAAATTTCAATTGTGTCACATAAACTGAGACAGAAAAAATAACATATATTAGGCCCGTACTGTCACAAATTCCTATGTCTAGTATAAGTATATGATATCACTAAATCATGCCTCAAAGCTTCTCCATTTTTAACTCTAGAAGACATATTTCAGTAATTTGTACAATTATTGTTTTACTAGAATAAAAAATCAATAAGCGTTTGTAGTCCAACGGTTTGGATGATTGCCTTCCAAGTAATAGACCCGGGTTCGACTCCCGGGCAGACGCATTGTTTTTAACTTAATTTTTGGTGCTTCTTTTTTAAAAGACCTTGATTTGTTAATGAATAAATATTATGTCCTTTCTTTGTCATGACATTAGTTGCATTCTTGTCTCTTTCTTCAATCCAAATTATCTTGATATTAATAATGAAAACAATACAATAACCATTCTAAATTCAATCTTGCTGATCTACCCAATTTATGATGAGTTAATAAATTACTTGGACTGAAATTATTGGCTAAAAAATGAGTCATAATAAATTCATTCATTTTATTATTATTATTATTATTATTATTATTATTATTATTATATAACATATCCAATAAAAAAAATATTTTAACAAAGTATTTCATTGGTCAATTTGAATTACGTAGCAGTTCAATTTTTAGATACATTGAATTGGGAGAGTCAAAATAGAATGAGCCAATAAATGTGTACAAGTTCATGTCCGTGCATTAAACAATGGATGTCCTTTATCACACTCAGTTGCTTGTTCTCTTAGTATTTCTTTAATATTTTATGGGAAAAGGGTCAAAAATACCCTTTAATTTTGTTTTATTGGTTGACTATGTCCTTACCGTTAAAATGAAGTTATTCTTACCCTTATCGTTATAATGTCATCATTTTTGCCCCTATGTTGACGGAAATCCCCAAATCGACTTAAATTAACCTGAATCTTAAAAAATGACCCATTTCCCATTTTAAAACCATGCCCCGACATATATCACCCATGCCCTTTTGCGCATTCCCATTTACCCATTCTCTCTCTGAAAAAATAAACTCACGAACCTAACCTAAGTCAAAGAACTATCAAATCGGAGACATTTTAGCTCTTTTCTCTATCAGAATTTCTACTAGACATTGTTAAGGTATCAAATTTAACCAACATTCTCTGATTATCTATCTTTCTATACTTGTTAGTTGTTGATTTACGAGTTAGGATTTATGGGTTAAGGTTTTATGCAAATTTCTGAGGAGTCCCTTTTCTGAGTTATTGATTTGACTTTTTACTGATAAAATTTTATGATCTGTTAGTTTAGTTGTTGATCTATGAGTTAGGGTTTGTAGGTTAAGGTTAAATATAAATTTCTGAGTTATTAGTTTACCTTTTCTCTGATAAAATTTTACGATCTGCTAGTTTAGTTGTTGATTTACGAGTTTGGATTTGTGGATTAAGATTTTATACAAATATCTGCGTTATTGATTTGCCTTTTTACCGATAAAATTTTATGATCTGTTAGTTTAGTTGTTGATTTACGAGTTAGGATTTGTGGGTTAAGATTTTATACAATTTTCTGAGTTATTTGTTTGCTTTTTTTACGAGTTAGGGTTTGTGGATAGGTTTTAGGGTATTTTATGATTTTGGAAGAGTTGGTTTAGATTTTGGAGATGTTATTAAGTATGGGCTGATTTGTGGTCCCAATATTTTATTCATTCTTGATTGAATGTGGTCCCCAACTTGAAATGTTATGGTTTTTAATTTATTTGTTGTCTTTGTGTACCTTTTTGTTTATTTTTTAAATTTTCTTTTACCTTTTTATTTAATGTTTAGTTAATCTTTCTGTCTCAGTATTGCTTTTGTAAAATGGTTTAGATTTGAAAGTTGTTAATATTTTTTTGTGTGCCTTTAATTAATTACAGGTTACCTAAAATGGTTCTGGTTGATCTGGTATTTCACTATGGTGGAGAATGGATAAGAGAGCCTAAGTTATTTTATGATAGAAAGCTTGTTCACAAATGGGAAGGTTGTGATTCTGATCTCTTATCTTTTATAGATATTACTAATGAATACAATGATAAATTAGGATATGTGGGTGTTCAACAATTAATTGTATTTGTCCCAACTGGAAAATACTATGAAAGAGAAGGTGATGAGGGGATTAGGACATTGTTGTCATTTGTTAATGAAAGATTTGATGTTATTAACTTATATGCTGTTAAGGATAGTGAGTTACATGTCGATGTTGAGAATATAACCAAAATTATAGAGAGTGTGGCAGTGATTGATGAAGTAGCTATTGATTGTATTTCTGCTGATGGTACTGATAATGACAGTGATACTTCAACTGATAATTTTGATTATAATTCTGAAGAATTGGAGGTTCTTGCACAAGAAAGAAAGAGAGTAATCGATGGTAACTTGGGTGATTACAAGAATTTACACAGGTCAATGAAATTTAAAGATATAGCTGAAGCTAGAAGATACATTAATTTGCATGCATTGACAAATGGCTATAATTTAACCATTAAAAAAGTGACTTAAAAAGATTTAGGGTTGTTTGCAAAGAAGAATGCAACTTTGTATGCCTAATTTATGGTGAAAAGCATTCTCCTGGTGTTAGTGTGAAAACATTGAAAGGAGAGCATAAATGTGATGATCCACGTGGTAGCTACAAGGTTAGTGCAACTACAATTGCTTTCTACTTTAAGGAGAAGCTGCAGGCTAATTTCAAATACAAGATCAAGGAAATGAGAGTTGATCTCAAAACTGCCTTCAACATTAATGCTCATATTGAGAAGTGTAAGAGAGCTAAAAGTATGGTTTTGGAGAATATGAAAGGCAATTTTTGTGATGATTATAAAAAGCTTGTTGGGTATGCAAATGCTTTAAAAGAGAGTAATGCAGGAAGTGATGTGGTCCTTAAGGTTTCAAGAGATGCATTATCAGATGGAAAAAAGGAAAATATTTTAAATGTACATTTGTTTTGAAGCAATGAAGAATGGTTTTAAGAATGGGTTGGGACCTTTCATTGGCCTGGATGGTACATTTTTGAAGGGTAAAGCTAAAGGTCAACTGTTATGTGCTATTGATCAGGACTCAATGAACCATTTCTATCCTATTGCTTGGGCTATTGTGGACAAAGAGTGCAAGGTATCTTGGGTGAGGTTCTTGGAATTGCTTCAGAAGTCTCTAAACATCAACAATGGAGAAGGAATCACACTCATCTCTTATATGCAAAAGGTAAAATCTCACTAATTTATTCATTCTTACTGTATCCTTATCTGATGTATCTTTATCTGTTATTGTCATTGTTTATCTATATATCATTATCTTATGTATTTTCATTTGTCATGTATACATTTATGATTGATAAACAGGGATTAATTGAAGCTGTTAAAAATGTTTGACCTAATGCTATGCATAGATATTGTGTGAGACATATAGAGGCCAATTGGAGAAAAAAGGTAAAAAATCTAAATGTCTAAGATATTGTGGTGGTGTGCATGGAGCACCTACAAAGAGAAGTTGGATGATCATTTAAAGACATTAGGTCAACTGTCTGAAGAAGCAAAAGACCATTTATTGCATTTTTCAATACAAACTTGGTGTAGAGTATTTTTAACACTATTTGCAAGAATAATAAGGTGAAAAATAATTTGACTAAGTCATTCAACTCTTGGATATTGAAAGAAAGACACAAATAAATAATTGGGATGCTTGAGGATATAAGAATCAAAGTTATGACCAAGTTTGTCAAAAATAAAAATAAAAATAAAGTGATGACTTGAAACTGTGAATGGAATCCAACAACTATTGAAATTTATAGTGAATTCTTGAAGATTGCTAATGAGTGTGAATTAAATTTCAATGGAGATGATGGATTTGAGGTAAGTGAAGGAAATGACAGGCATATTGTCCATTTGGCAACTAAGAAATGCACCTGTAGGGTATGGAATCTTACTAGAATATCATGTCCCCATTCAATCAAAACACTTCTTTACAAGAATCTTGATCCATTGAATGAGATCCACTGGTGGTACTCTAAGGAGGCATATCTTTTGACTTACCATTGTAATCTACAACTAGTACCTGGTCAAAAATTTTAAAAAATAGAAGCAGAACAAGCAATGGAACCACCACAATTGGTAAATTTAGCTGGCAGACCTAGAATGAATAGAAAAAGAGATAAAGATGAAGCACTTAACAGAAAAACTGAGTGGGTTGCACCAAGAAGATAAAAAAAATGACATGTTCAACCTGTGAAATTTCTAGACACAATGCTAGAGGTTATCATAGGGTAACCTATTTCATTTGCTATGTAATCAGTTATTTGTTAGAGTCTTATAATTGTGAGGGTCAAAAATATTATCAGTTTATCTTGTAATTGTGATATTTATATTATTTTATTAGTTTAATCAAAATAGTGAAGAAGACACTTCTAAGACTAGACAGATTAAGAGTAAGAAGCAAAAGGTAAATTTTTGTTTGTTTAGTAGTCACTTATTTTAGAATATGATGCTTCAGTATTTCTTGAGTATTACATTCATCATAATGTTATCAGATGAACCAAATGATGGGTGAAAGCACTTCGAAGGCTGGACAATTAAATAGAAAAAAGCAAAAGGTAAGAAGGATGGACAATTTAGTAGTCATTTTAGAATGTGATGTTAAAGATGATTACTTTGTTCTTTTATCATATGGATAAGCAACGCGATGAGGGAAAAAAGCAAACAAAGGAGAGGCATATGACACTAATTGATGAAGAAGATGTTGAGCCTAGTCCTCCCAGATCTCCAAATGCTGCAACAGTGGAGAACTTTCCCTTGACAGCTCCACAGCCTAGTCAAGATTGTGCATCAAATGAAGATTTTGGTCTTGAAGATGAGGATGACATACCCTGGAAGCCAAGACGTGTTTCAGAGTTGAAGTCTAGAATCCAACAAAGACAAAAACAAGCACAACCTACTGGATCAGGACAAATCAACTTTCTTGGTGATGGTCTAACTGCTCCAGGTGACTATGCACCAAAAGGGCCTACATGAAAGGGGAATGCATCTGAAACTGGAAAAATGTTAGAGCAATTAAGAAAGGAAAAGGTATGAAAGCTAGACAATTTAGTAACTTATTTTAGAGTGTGATGCTTAAGTATTATAATGTAATTATTTTGACCTTTTATCAGATGGAAATGCGATCCAACAAGGAAAAGAAACAAACAAAGGAGAGGCGTAGAACACTAATTGATGAAGAAGATGTTGAGAACTTTCCCTTGACAGCTCCACAGCCTAGTCAAGATTGTGCATCAGATGGAGACTTTGGTCTTGAAGTTGAGGATTACATGCCATGGAAGCCAAGAGATTTTTCAGAGTTGAAGTCTAGAATTCAACAAAGACAAAAACAAGCACAACCTACTAGATCAAGATAAATCAACTTCTTTGGTGATGGTCCGACTGCACCAAGTGACTTTATGCACCAAAAGGGCTTACATGGAAGGGCAATGGATTTATTACTGGAAGAACGTTGGAGCAATTAAGAGTGAAAAAATATAAGACAAAAAAGGGTAACGGCAAGGCACAACAGTGACAAGTTCAGTAAAGAAGATAATATTTTGTTAGTTTGTTGCATCTTTTTGAGATATTAATGTCAAAACAAACATGTTTATATTCTTAAAAGCTTTTTGTATTTGCACTAACTTCTTTTGGGATATGTATTGAACTAACTTCTCTATGTTTGAATCAGATTTTTGTCAATATATATGAAGTATTCGTCAATATATATGTAATGTTCAGAATCAGTTTCTTTTCAATATTTGATCTTGCAATTTTGTTCAGGTTCTCTAACTGCATAAAAGAAAGATCATGAGTGATTAATACAAATATTAACATTACTTCAACGACTAAACATTACTTCATATTACATTAGTTCTTAGGACATTCATTACAACACCAAAAAGAAGAACAAAAGTCATTACTTCATCAACATCACAAAAGACACTAAACACTAACAACAGAATTCACTAAACACTAACAACTGATTTGGAAAGTAAACACTAACAACGAAATTCACTTTGTCATTAATGCAATGATAACGCTCAAACCCCCAAAACTAATCCAAAGAGTGAGCGGTCTTCGTTAATAAAAATACCCAACTAAGAGTCAGGGTCGAATCCCACATGGAATAATATAACAACAATTGAAGAAATAAAGGTTAACTAGATACTAGGTTGAATCTAATATGCAGTGTACAAAACTATCAAATAAAGGACAATTTTTCCAATTAAACTGTGAACGGGGGCCAAGACGATATCAAGCAAGGGATGTATGGAAATAGGAAAAATTTAAAATTCAATCAACACTCAATGATCCATTGCAATTCAAACCAAGATCATTCAATAATAGATAGGCTAGATCATCTTAATTAAACCCTAATCTCCTTTCGGCCTCAAAGGATTATATCACGATATCTCCTTTCGGTCAAAATCGCATCAATACAAAAAAATCTACTACCTTAACTTAGACCTCTCTTTCGAGCAAGCCTTGCACTCAACAATGAAACCTTAAGTTATCTCCTTTCGATCTCAAATTCAAGATTCAAAGCTAAAATGCGATTATCAATTTGATTTTTCACTTCACGAATTCTATTTTCAAGCAATCCATGATGATCAGAAGCTAGGATTGAGCGTGCACTCTCAAGCCATAAATTCAAACATGAAAACCAAATTAAATCTATTTCATGAAATCAAACATGAAAATAAGGAATTACAAAAACAATAGAGCAATTAATCAAATACCCAAATAGCTCTATCTATTTCTAGCACAAAAGCCCAAATTTCATACACACAATCACACCCACATTTCAAGCAATTAAGAGCAAGGAAATGAAGAAGGGTAAAGAAATTTTACTAAAATAGAACACAATCATTAAATCCACAAATGAAATGTGAGGCAACTTGCCTTCAATGTCTCAACCCCAAGATTAAAAACAATATAAAATCTACTTTAAGATGAGTTTTTTTTCTCTACAATATTTTTCTCTCTAACTGTTTTTGGATGATGAATAATCCTCCAACCTAGCCCTATTTTCTGAATTTAGGATCCAATGCTTGAGAATTTCCCATTCTGCCCCTATCTGAAAAGGCGGGTTTCGCAAAAGCGGCACGAGGTTCGCAAAAGCAAACTTCTCAAAGGCAAATTGAAGTTTGCTTAAGCGACCTCTGCCTTTTTGGGCCAGTTCGCAAAAGCGAATCCCGCATCATCGCTTAAGCGGACAGTCGACTTTGTTGACTAGTTCGCTTAAGCGAACAGTCTTCCACAAGTGCGATACCTGAGATTTATTTTCTGTCATGTTTTGCTCTTTTCCAGCTTCTACCTCACTTTTGTTCATCATTTTCTTTTCCAACATCAAAACACCTGAAACAACACAATTTAAAGGATAATTAGCCTCTTTATCTACTTGAGTGCCACAAAATCACAAGAAAAGAGCCTCAAATGAGTACAAATTCTCCACTCATCAACACCCCCAACTTAAGACTTTACTTGTCCTCAAGCAAAATAAAAATCCAAAACACAAGAGGCACTTAATTTAAGCACAACACTCTTTCATTTTAAATAAGAATCATGGTCATGACTTTGGTTGGTACTAATAATTAGCAAGCAAATAAGTGATTTCCCAATTCAAGCAACTCCCTCAAGTTCAAGCACAATTTCAAAACTCCATGATTTTAAAAAATGATCAAGTGACAACAAGGATTCTCAAGAAGTGACTCACAATTACTAGTACTCTAACAACTTTTCTTGACTCAATTTTGGAATTTATCAACTTCACCAATCCATCCTAGCATTCATGCCCTCACAAAAAAAAAAGAAATGTCCCGCAAAAGTACACACAAGTATTCACAAAACAAGGGACAATAATGCAAACACTCATGCTCACAAAGAATCATCTCATGCACACAAATGACACACCATAGGCTTTCTCATATTTTCAATCAACATCGACTCAATTTCATTTGATTGGAGATCTCAAAGGACTTTGTTAAGCTTGTAACGTAGGCTTAGGAAAGGTTAGGATATCATTAAGGTACAAGTGAATACACGCTCCTTGAATACTACACAACAACTTCTCAATCAACAACCTTTCCACTTTTCTTCATTTTTTTACTCAATGCACATTTCACATCATCTTCTTATATTTTTTGTTTCATTCTAGATGCCCCACATGCAACCATTTTCAATATTCAAAGGATTCAAGTCTTATTTATTCAAACTCTTTCTTTCTTTTTCGTAACTTTTTCTTTCTTTGAAACTTTTCTCCATTTTCAAGCTTTTTTTTATCAAGCCTTCATGTGGTAAGCATCCATATATAAGTTCCCCATAACACTCTCCAACTTACGCTTTTAGCCTCAGCTTTCACCATCTTCAAGTTCAAGAAGGGAAGGGTTCAAAAGAAGATTACTTCTTAAAAAGGTCAAGGCCTGTAATGAGGTTGCCAATAAAAAAGATAAGGCTCAAGGGGGACAACTAAGGATATATTTAGTGCAAAGGTAGGATTTTTAGGCTAAGGGGACTTCAAGGACAATCAAAGAAAGCCTAAGATCATTTCTCCAACCAAACTCAATCAAGACCAACATTTCAAGATTAACTGGGCAAGTTCTTGTTAACATGAGTGAACACAAGGTATTATTCACAAAGACTCGCCACACATGGCATGAATACTATTCAAGAAGGATCAATTTCACTTCCAAGTCAAGAATAAAAGAGTTACTTTTTACTTCACCACCTAGTAAGTTGGAGTCACAAAAAGAGTCAACCCATTGCCACGAAATCATTCATTGTCCCAAAATTTTTGGATGGGTGCTCATTTCACAACTCACAAGGCTTGACTAAATCTATTAGTACCAAACAAGTCACAACCTCACATTAAAGCATTATAAATCCAACAATACTCAACAAAATGACGATTTGCCCTTAAGAATGATATCACCCGATCTATCATTAGGTAAATTCAAGCCTTTTCGTTGAGCATTCACAAGGGCTTCCAAACTCACAAGCTACGGGTACTCAGACTTCCCCTGCTTCAAGGCATACAAGCATGAAACACCATCATCCCAATTTATTACTACTAAACATAAACTAATAAAAGATACTAATATAATAAAACCAAAACATAAACAAAATGACCAATCCACACAATAAATAAAAACATCCAACAAAAACATCCAAAACAACAATCCAAAATGTCAATCAAAACAAGATAAAACAACCCAAAAGGGGAGCACCCCCAACAAAAAATGATGTTGTGTCCTCACAGCACAACTATAGTACTCAAAAAGAGAATATGAAAGGCTCCCTGGGTTGCCTTAATCCTCTCCATCAATATCGGTGGCCTCGCTATCCTCATCTCCACCATTATTGCTCCATGTAGCTGGCTCATCTCCATCCTCGTCTGGCCTAGAAGTCGGGAGTGACTCATTTGCCTTCAAAACCTTCCAATGGCCTTTTACTCCTTTCCACATCCGAGTGAAGAACTTGTCTAGACTCTTCTCCCGTTTTTCATTTTACCGAGTGAGATGCTTAACTCTCCATGTGACTTAGCCAAACCGGCATAGGCCTTCTTCAAATTTGCAAGTTGAGCTTTTTACTTCCTTTGATCAATTAAGTAGGCATCAAACTCACTTTGAGGCATATAAGATACCAGCCTAGAAGATGACTCACCAGGCCCTTGAAGCAGCTTCGCCACTAACTCTTTCACGACCCACAACTCATTTGCCAAAGACTCAAGAGGGCCCACAACTGTAGGTATAAGAGAATCATCCTCCACATGCACAGAATTACTGGAGTCAACCTTCCTCTTCTTGATTTTTACCACCGTGCCCTCACCACGCATCTTAAGTAGAAACATAGCATTTTTGGGCTCCATCCAAGTGTCACCCGGAAGTACCTCTACCTCAGCCCATTTGCAAAGCTCCGTGATTAGAGAGGGAACAACAAGAGACAGGCTATCATGCATTTTGAACTCCCGAAACTCATTCATAATCCAATGGCCCATAGTCAGTGGGACATCATCAAGTACACAAGCCACTATCTGAGCTCACAACATCGAAATGTTGCTAATGTTCCCACTTGGGGAAATACGGCTGCATACAATAGACATCCATGTCCTAGCCTCCACGGTCAACTCTGAGCATAAAATCCCAACCTTTCTGACGGCCCATGAAACACTTTTGCCTGGACATAGCTTTGAAGCCAACCAAGCACCCTACGCATAATCTCTGTCCGTGAAGACCTTGATGTCATGGTTGAGTAATCCATATACCCGATTGATTGCTTCCGGCCCATAATCGACAACCTTTCCCTGAATAGAGATCAACCTAGATGCCATGTCAGTCTCCATGGGGTTGTCATAAAACTCCCTCATTAAAAGTGAAGGGGTATCGCTTAAGCGAACATCGCTTTTGCGATGGCGAGTCCGCTTAAGCGAACAGTCACTCCCCTTCAATAAGAAAAACCAATTTTTATTTCACTTTATAGCACGAAATTTCAACTACCATCATTGTAAAATTAACAATAATCAAACAAACAACCAAGAAACTCAATCATTACAGCACAACAAGCTTTGAAAATCATTTTGAGTTCTTTTGGGTATTTTATCAAACACATGGTGCCCAATCTATTTCCAACAATTAGATCATGCAATGGGTACTCTAGACTTCCCCAAATACTTTAAATCAGCCCACACACATACATTTAACAGTTTAAGCAAAGAAATCGGCCAACACATTCACAATTTAAACCCCCCAAGTTAGAGAAGTTACTACCCACTAAATACCCTCAACTTTCAACAAGGCAATCGAAAGTAAACAATCATTATTACCACTTGAAGAGAGTAAGAGTGAGAGAAACATATCGGATTGTTTTTGCACAATGAAGACCAAGAGGTTGGAATCATTTAGAACAAGTGAAGGGAGAGAACAAGAAGTTAGACTTTTTCATTTGTGAGTTTTGTCTATTTGGTTTCCTTACACTGCATTTTAAAATGCCTCACCTTCGCTTAAGCGACGTCTGGTCAATTTTGCGACTTCTGATGAAATGCGGGGTCCACTTAAGCGAGTGCCCCGCCGCTTAAGCGATGTTCTCTTTTGTGAGCGAGGGTCGCTTTTGCGGACTTCGCTTAAGCGAACTGATGTTGCTTTTGTGGCTCCTGAGAGCTTTTTGGCAGGCTGCTCACTGTCTGATTGGGTGAACTCGAGGGGCTATTGGGCGATTTTTCCAGTCTCATTGGGTGAGCCTAGGTGCCCAAAATGTCTCCCAAGTCATTTTCCAATGGGGTTTTAGCCCCGAACTTCATTTCCTTCAAGATTCATGCCTCCAAACCTGTTCAAGTTTATTCCAAAAACTCCCAAAATCATGAGATTAGTCAAAAACAAAAACTTAAACCTAATCTTGAATTTAAAAACTTGAATGTGAAATTATTTTGATACCGATGGGTTGCCTCCCATCAAGCGCACAATTTAACGTCACGGCGCGACGCCGGGAACATCACCCTTTATGTTTCTACTTCGAGGTGATGAACCTTCTTTCCAACTTTAGATCATATTCACTCTGAAGAGAATGGAGAGGACAAGAGAGAATCATACATTTCACCCGATCTCTCCACTTTGAAGACTTGAATTTCTTACCCAACTTTACATCATTCTTCCGTTTTGGAACCTTGGGCAAGAGTGAGGATGAGAGGGTCATTGGGCCACTTGAATGTTGCTTTTAAAATTTTTTGTCCCTCAATAGTGTAACACCCTCGATTTCACATGAACTAAAGTTTCCATTTATGATCTTTTTGGCTTTTTCTTGCAACTTTAGTATCATGCTATTTAGTTCAGCTTCTTGGATTGTTATTGATTTGGGTTGGTTGCATAAGCTCAAGATATCTTCTATATCTACCTCAATCCTTTCTCTTGAATTGGCTTCAAACACTTCAATCCCAAACATGAGTTGGATTGTTTCATCACACCAAGAAAGGTGCAAGTCGTTAGACTCTTCTTCGCTCTTCCTCGCCATTAGATAATAACGAGTCTTCACCCTCACGATTTCTCTCACCTTAGCCCTAAGAGTAGCAAGTCCAAACTCAAGATCAACCATGCCATAACACCTAGCTAGGCGCCTTTTTTGAAACCATTCAATTTCTTAGAAGAGTAGGAATAGGGTTGTCTTGCCCTAACAGAGCTTTTCATCCGCGGCCCTAAGCCTCAAATGACTTATCATATTTGTTTCACCAAAAGGCGTTGAGTCGGTAGAGGGCATACCATTCCCAATGATGTAATGATCACAAAAAGCCATAGAAACAAAATAAAAGAAAATAAATACAACTATTCACAATCTAGATAGAAACAAGTAAAGTAGAAATCCTAAAAAAATTCAATACGCCTACTTGTTCCTCGGCAGCGGCGCCATTTTTATAACGCTCAAATCACCCTCCAAAACTAATCCAAAGAGTGAGCCATCGTTGTCAATAAAAATACCTAACTAAGAGTTGGGGTCGAATCCCACAGGGAACAATAGAACGATAATTGAAAAAATAAAGGTTAACTAGATACTAGTTTGAATCTTAATATGCAATGTACAGAACTATCAAATAAAATGTAATTTTTCTAATTAAACTATGAATGGGGGCCAAGATGATGTCAAGTAAGGGATGTATGGGAATTGGAAAATTTTAAGATTCAATCAATACTCGATGATCCATTTCAATTCAAACCAAGATCATTCAATAATAGATAGGCTAGATGATAACGCTCAACTGCACCTATAACGATTCAAGGTGTAGGCGGTAGCTAGCAAGTATAAACCCAACAAGGAGTTGAGGTCGATCCCACGAGGAGTGATCAAGTAAAGAATTCAACTACGAAGTATTATAGTGATCTATCTTTTGTAGGTAACAAAAAAAAAGAGTAAAACAAAAGTGAATATAAATCATCAAATTTTGATTAATAATAATAAAGGGATTTAGTGAATGATTGTAACAAACATAATTAACAACGAACTCAAACAGGGGGATAAAGGACCTTAGGGATGTGTGAGTGTTCAATCACTAATTTCACTAGATGGGTCATTACGAATTGCTTAAACATGATGAATCTCAATGGGTAGGGAAGATCATAGCTACAATAGTCATTTTACAATTAGCTATCATGCATTCAATTCAACAGGCAATACACTAGAGAACAATCTTATACCTTGATTCAACCCACTTTAACAAGCTGGGTAGTAAAAGCAACAACTCATACCATCATCAATTGTTGATTCCACTCAAATGCATCTTTTACAAGTATACAAAGAGATATAGACTAAAATTGAATTCGCAATTTGAATTTATAAAATGAAAACATGAATCAGCAACTGAACCCATTCTAATTCAGCATTAAATTCAGTAATTCATAAGACCCACAAGCTAATTAAGCAATTGAACACATAATCACACCCCTAAGGCATTGGGATTTTAGCCAATCATAGGAATAGTGAAGAAATTGTTACCAAAGATGTTAGCCATTGATTCACAAGGTCTTCAGAAAGCAAATGAAACTAATTAAAATTACACCCAATGTCTTGAATCCAAACACCCACAAAAATTGTTTAAAAGTAATCCAAAAATATTCAAAGTGCAAGTGTACTCTTTTGTCTAAGTTCCTGGTTCCTCACTCCATACCCACTCTCTTTTCAAAAACTCTATTTATACTCTCATAGAAATTTCTAACATTTTAGCATGCGGGACCATTCGGCGACGTAAGTCGGGTTCGCCGATCCACTCGGTGATCCGCCGAGTTGCTCTCCTTCGCCTTTTGTTTCTTGATTTCAACATGGATTTGTACTGGAACTTTAGGCGATCGAGGCTTGGTCGTTGATCTACTCGGCGATACGCCGATTTGCTCGTTCTCGCCCTTTAATTATTGACTTCAGCACTAAATTATCCTGGAACTTTAGGCGATAAAAGTCAGGCTTGCCATTTGGATAGGCGAGGCGCCAATTAGCTTCCATGCTCACTGACTCGATTGGATTCTTTACCTCGACTGCTGGACTTTTAGGCGAATTGCAGATCCACTTGGTGAGTCGCCAAGTTGTCTTTTGCGAGCTCCAGCCTTCTTTTTCTTTCAATTCTTCAACTTTTAGCTTTTTTTTGCATTATTTTGCCTTTTCCTTGTTCTCAAGTCTCCTTGCTGCATATAAACAATTTAACATTAGTTATGAGTGCAAAATAGGCATTAAGGACACTAGTTTAGTACAAAAGAAGCTCCAAATGAGTCAAAACTATCGACTCATCAATACCCCCAACTTAAACTTTTGCTTGTCCTCAAGTAAACCAAGAGACCAATCAGTTCAATAGGGATGTCTACAAGCAGTGCTCCTTGAGAATCCACTTGAGAATGGACACAAGGTTCAGTTTAAACATGCAAGGATCAAATGTGAATTCAATGTTTCAAACCTTGACTAGCCATCATCAAAAAGAGTTCATGCTCACGAATGCTTACTTTAAACGCAAATTCATGCCCAACAAAAGTAATTGAATGCCCTCACGCCAAAAAAAATAATTCCATGCTCTCACAAATTCCAACAAAGATCATTATTAAGGAATCAAAAACAACATTCATACTCCCAAATGAGAAAAAAATGCACGACTTTACCTATAGGCTTGCCCGTATTTTCCAACTAACATTCACAAGGCATATGTAGGATCAAAAAGGTCTTTCAAGGCTTGTAATGAGGCTGGGGTTCAAGGTATGATCAATTTGGTTTAGTGACTCTACCTTCACAAAGCATGGTTCCCATTTCACTTTTTTTACCCTTTCTTTCACACTTTTCAACTGCTCAACTCATCCTTTGTCAATTCATAACACACAAAAAATTTTAGGAACTCCCCTTTTGAATTTCACAATAATGCACAAAGGCATCACCATTTTATTTGAATCTTTTTCTTTCTTTTCTTTTCATCCCTTCCTCTTCTCTTTTTTTTTATATGGAGGGATTCCATCTTTTTCACACACAATCTTTCCAAGGATCGAGTTCATGAACTTCTAGCTCCATTTCTTTCTTCATTCTTACCACACCCCCAACTTAGGCTTTTGGCCTAAGTTAGCTATTCAAACTAATCAATACTTCACGAAGGTTATAGGTGGGAAGACATGGCAATTTCAAACAACCGGCTAAGGTCTTTGCATTCGTGTTTCAATCAAAAAAAAGGATAGGCTCAAATGGTGCCAAGTTGGGTTCACACACTCACAAGGTGGCCAAACAAAGGTATAATAATTAGGTTCACCCTAAAAAAATTCATGCCTAAGATCATTTCCTTCATTTACCAATGCTTAGTCAATTGGACCAATGGGGCAAGTTCTAGGCATCATCATACACACCTTTCAAGTACAGCTCACCACACATGGCATTCAAAAACAATTGTGGATCACAACTCTACGAGTCAGGCTTGCGTGCAACGGTCATTGCAAGACTCACCATCGACAATCGACTAGTCACCATGAGATGCTAAGAGTTCACACAAGACTATGCAACTCAAATTACCTCGTTGGACTCACACTCACATGTTGTTCATCAAGAGCACTATTCAAGTCATCGATATTGATCACAACTGACACTCGAATGTACAAGAGAACTGCAACTATTCAATCAACACACAATCGATAAAGATAAGAAGAGAGAGATATCATAAGGAGCCAAAACCATTTCTTTCAACTAAAATTTCATAATTCAAAACAAAACAATAATCAAATAAAAAACATACAATCAAATGGGTACCTTCCTCTAAAATTTTGTGCCCCAAGACAATCCCTTCTTTTACCATGAAGTGACACTTCTCCCAATTGAGAACAAGATTTGTTTCGACACATCTATGTAGGACCCTTCCCAAGTGTTCAAGGCATTCTTCAAAAGAGTCTCCAACAACCAAAAAATTGTCCATAAAAACCTCCATTGAGTCTTCAACCATATCAGCAAAAATAGAGAGCATACACGTTTGGAACGTTGCCGGTGCATTACACAACCCAAAATGCATTCTTTTAAATGCAAACGTTCCATAGGGACATGTGAAAGTAGTCTTGTCTTGATTCTCCGGAGCTATAGATATTTGATTATAACCAGAGTAGCCGTCCAAGAAACAATACCATCCGCGCCTGGCAAGTCGATCTAACATTTGGTCCATAAAAGGCATAGGGAAATGGTCCTTTTCAGTTCTCGCATTTAGCTTCCTATAGTCCATGCATACCCTCTAACCAGTAACCGGTCGCATGGGTATAAGTTCACCCTTCTCATTCGGGACTACTGTTATGCCTCCCTTCTTTGGAACACATTGTACCGGGCTTACCCGCTTGCTATCGATAATAGGGTAGACCACACCCGCATCTAACCATTTGATGGTTTCCTTCTTAACCACCTCTTGCATCGGAGGATTCAACCTCCATTGGTGTTCGACGCTTGGTTTACAATCTATCTCCAATTGAATCTTGTGTGTACAAATACCAGGTGAAATCCCCACAATATCAGCAATTGTCCATCCAATAGCTTTTATGAACCTTTTTAGCACACTCACAAGGGCTTGGACTTGCCCTTCAATCAAGTCAGCAGCAATAATAATCGGCAAAGTATTATTAGCTCCCAAGAATACATAACGAAGATGTGGGGGAAGTGCCTTTAAGTCAAGCTTCGGTGGATCTTCAATGGATGGCTTCGCGGGAGGGCTTTCCCTATTCTTCAAGTCAATATCAAGATTCAAAGGGGTTTTCGAATAAGAACCGACGCCAAATAGAGCAGCCACCACCTCATCATAATCTTGGATCTCTTCTTCATCATAATTCAAAAGTACGACAGCTAAAGATTAACCAATGCATGAAATTTCACCAATGTTTGCAACCGCTTCATCAATCACATCAATAACTGATACCACATGGAGGTCACTTGATTGCTTCATAGATTTGCATACGTTGAAAGTAACTTCCTCTTCATTAACTCTAAATTTCAAATCACCACTTTCCACATCAACAAGAGCTCTCCCGGTAGCCAAGAATGGTCTACCAAGAATAATAGGTATTTCGACATCCATCTCACAATCAAGAATAACAAAATCTGCCGAAAATATGAATTTGTCGACCGTCACCAAAATATCATAAAAAACACTGATAGACCGCTTTATAGAATTCCTTTCAGCCATGAGAAGACGCATTGTGGTTGACTTAGGTTTACCTAGCTCCAATTGCTTGAAGGTAGCATAGGGCATCAAGTTTATACTAGCCCCCAAGTCACACAACGCTTTGGCAAATTTGAACATCCCAATAGTGCAAGGGATAGTGAACGCTCCTGGGTCATCCTTTTTTAGCAACTACATTGGACATAATAGCGCTGCAATTATGGGACACTTCAACTGTCTCAAAGTCCATGCTTCTCTTTTTCGTGATCAATTCCTTCATAAATTTAGCATAACCCGGCATTTCTAGCAAAGCATCCACTAATGGGAGATTGATAGATAGAGACTTGAAAACAGAGAGAAACTTTTGGAATTTTTCATTGTCATCTCTCTTCTTCAACCTTTGTGGAAATGGCGGATAAACTTTAGGCAACAGCTTTGGATAAACCGATTTAGAAACATTCTCCACCTTTGGCTTAGTAACTCCACCGGAAGTGATATCATTCAATGCATCATTGGCTTTGTTGGGAACATCATCGTTCAAGTCATTAGTAAGGCCATCACTTTCAATCACTATAGGTTGTTCATTACTTGAATCAGCCCTATCACCCTTGATCGCATCGCTATCCACGATCTTGCCACTCCGGGTCACGATAGCCATACATTGAGCATTCTCGTTCTTTGGGTTTGCTAAAGTATCGCTGGGAAGGCCACCACTTGGTCTCTGATTCAATTGAGCTGAGATTTGGACCATTTGTGATTCAAGATGCTTGATTGAAGCTGAGTGACAAGTCACTGTTTGATTTATAGAAGAGAAATCAGCTTGCATCTCCTTGAGCACCTTATCCAAACCTTCCACCATATTCAAAATACGAGCAACCATATCTTCAGTCTGAAAACTCTCGGGATCGGCCTTTGGTTCTTTAACTTTGAAATGATCATGTGGAGGCACATATCGATCTCTCTCACCATCCCTACAATTGACACCTCTATCACGCCAATCTCGACTCTCTCTCCAACCACCACCTTGATCTTTGTTCCAACCTTGATTCGCACCCTACTTTTGATAGCTCGAACGAGAACCCCCCATTTGGTTTGACATGAATTGGACTTCCTCGTTATACATGGATTCAAACTGAGCATCTTCTGGACTCATAGCAATTGCATTCATGACTTTAGAACCAGCACTCATAACATGCTTTGTTAACAAGTCCATTTGGGTCATCATCTTAGCCATATTCTCGTCACGTGCTTGGTCCTTCTCAATTTGCTCCTTTGTCATCCCAATGGTAACAGGTGAAACTTAGTCTTCTCTTGTGTGCCATGCCCGGTTGATTTTAGTCATATCATCAAGCAAAGTTGATGCTATAGGAAATGGGTGCCTTATGATACCACCCTGAATCAAACGATCAGCGATACACTTGTTTACAGAGTCAAGGCTTCGGAGAAGTATTGCAACAACACATTCTAGGGTAAACCATGAGTAGGACATTGTAGAAGTAGCTTTTGAAACCTAAGCCACGTTTCATGAATTGGTTCACCCTCAATCCTCTTGAAATTTTGGATGCCATCTCTCAACTTCACCATCTTCGAAGGGGGAAAGAAGCGTTCAAGGAATGCTTCTGTGAGCTCCGCCTAGGAAGTAATTCAGTCTCTTGGTAGTTCAGCCAACCACTTCATTGCATCCCCTCTTAGAGAGAAGGGAAACAAACGAAGTCAAATAGACTCTTGAGAGATGTTCTTAAATGAGAAAGGGCCACACACATCCAAGAAGTTTCGAATGTGCTCATGGGGGTCCTCATGAGCGAGTCCTCCAAAGAACCCTTTGATCTGCAATAGCTGAAGCATGGTCCCGATCACATGAAATATAGCATTACCCACAGTAGGGGGCAAGCGTATGGCTCCAACACTTCCTACTTGATCGACATTGAAATCATTCAAGTTACCAATGTCATTATGCAAGTTACCAATGTCGTCATTTTGTCCAATGACACTACCAGCTTCTCTTCCATGGACACTCATATCGTCACCTGTTGACAATAAACAACGAAAAGACTAATTAGTAAATTCGACTACAACTAAATTAGTTCACTAAAATACTTCAATGCAAGAATTCTAGACACCACTCCCCGGCAACGGCGCCATTTTTGATAACCTTCAACTGCACCTATAACGATTCAAGGTGTAGGCGGTCGCTAGCAAGTATAAACCCAACAAGGAGTTGGGGTCGATCCCACGAGGAGTGATCAAGTAAAGAATTCAACTACGAAGTACTATAGTGATCTAATCTTTTGTAGGTAACAAAAAAAATGAGTAAAACGAAACTGAATATAAATCATAAAATTTTGATTAATACTAATAAAGGGATTTAGTGAATGATTGTAACAAGCCCAATTAACAACGAACTCAAACAGAGGGATAAAGGACCTTAGGGATGTGTGAGTGTTCAATCACTAATTTCACTAGATGGGTCATTACGAATTGCTTAAACATGTTGAATCTCAATGGGTAGGCAAGATCATAGCTACAATAGCCATTTTACAATCAGCTATTATGCATTCAATTGGGTTCTATCAAACCCCAACAAGCAATACACTAGAAACAATCTTATACCTTGATTCAACCCATTAATAAGCTGGGTAGTAAAAGCAACAGCTCATACAGTCATCAATTGTTGATTCCACTCAAATGCATCTTTTACAAGTATACAAAGAGATATAGACTAAAACTGAATTTGCAACTTCAATTTATAAAATGAAAACATGAATCAGCAACTGAACCCTTTCTAATTCAGCATTAAATTTAGCAATTCATAAGACCCACAAGCTAATTAAGCAATTGAACACATAATCACACCCCTAAGGCATTGGGGTTTTAGCCAATCATAGGAATAGTGAAGAAATTGTTACCAAAGATGTTAGCCATTGATTCACAAGGTCTTCAAAAAGCAAATGAAACTAATTAAAATTACACCAATGTCTTGAATCCAAACACCCACAAAAATTGTTCAAAAATAATCCAAAAATATTCAAAGTGCAAGTGTACTCTTTTGTCTAAGTTCCTGGTTCCTCACTCCATACCCACTCTCTTTTCAAAAACTCTATTTATACTCTCACAGAAATTTCCAACATTTTAACACGCGGGACCATTCGGCGGTGTAACGGGTTCGCCAATCCACTCGGCGATCCGTCAAGTAGGCCTTTTGTTTCTTGATTTCAACATGGATTTATATTGGAACTTTAGGCGATCGAGGTCTTGGTCGCCGATCTACTCGGTGATACGCTAATTCGCTCGTTCTCGCCCTTTAATTCTTGACTTTAGCACTAAATCATCCTGAAACTTTAGGCGATAAAAGTCGGGCTCGTCGTTTTGATCGGCGAGACGCCGATTAGCTTCCATGCTCGCCGACTTGACTTGATTCTTTACCTCGACTGCTGGACTTCTAGACGAACTACATATCCACTCGACGAGTCACCGAGTTGTCTTTTGCGAGCTCCAGCCTTCTTTTTCCTTCAATTCTTCAACTTTTAGCTTCTTTTCGCATTATTTTACCTTTTCCTCGTTCTCAAGTCTCCTTGTTGCATATAAACAATTTAACATTAGTTATGAGTGCAAAATAGGCATTAAGGACACTAGTTTAGTACAAAAGAAGCTCTAGATGAGTCAAAACTACCGACTCATCACTAGATCATCTTAATTCAACCCTAATCTCCTTTCAGTCTCAAAGGGTTATATCACGATATCTCCTTTTGGTCTCAATTACATCAGTACAAAACAATCAACTACCTTAACTTAGAATCTCTTTCGAGCAAGCCTTGCACTCAACAATGAAACCCTAAATTATGTCCTTTCGATCTTAAATTCAAGATTCAAAGCTAAAATGTGATATCAATTTAATTCTCCACTTGACGAATTCTATTTTCAAGCAATCCACGAAGATCAGAAGCTAGGATTGAGCGTGCACTCTCAACCCATAAATTCAAACATGAAAACTAAATTGAATCTATTTCATGAAATGAAACAAGGAATTAGAAAAGCAATAGAGCAATTAATTAAATACTCAAATAGCTCTGTCTAATTCTAGCACAAAAGCCTCAATTTCATACACACAGTCACACCCACATTTTTAGCAATCAAGAGCAAGGAGAAGAAGAAGGGTAAAGGAATTTTACTAAAATAGAACACAATCTTCAAATCCACAAATGAAATGTGAGGCAACTTGCCTCAATGTCTCAATCCCAAGATTAAGAACAATATAAAATCTACTTTAAGATGAGTTTTTTTCTCTACTATATTTTTCTCTCTAAAAATTTTTGGATGATGAATAATCCTCCAACTTAGCCCTATTTTCTGAATTTAGGGTCCAATGCTTGAGAATTTCTCATTCTGTCCCTGTCTGAAAAGGCGGACTTCGCAAAAGTGGCAGGAGGTTCGCAAAAGCGAATTGAAGTTCACTTAAGTGACCTCCGCCTTTTTGGGTCAGTTCGCAAGACTGAACCTCGCGTCATCGCTTAAGCGGACAGTTGACTTTGGTAACTAGTTCTCTTAAGCGAACAGTCTTCCGCAGATGCGATACCTGAGACTTATTTTCTGCCAGTTTTGCTCTTTTCCAGCTTCTACTCCACTTTTGTTCATCATTTTCTTTCCCAACATTTAAACACCTGAAACAACACAATTTAAAGGATAATTATAGCCTCTTTATCTACTCGAGTGCCACAAAATCACAAGAAAAGAGCCTCAAATGAGTGCAAATTCTCCACTCCTCATGCAACTACAAATCCAACAAAAAGAAAGCATGAAATCATAAATTTATATTTTATCTTGTGATACTTGTCCTCAAATGTCCTAACTTTTTTCACTTCCAAATCATTAGTTACCTCCAATGTAGCAATTTTTTTCGACAAATGACCTCCATCAATCTTCAAATTTTTCATACCAATCTTCAAGTTCTCCATTTCAATCTTCAAATTCTCCATTTCAATCTTCGAATTATCCATTTCAATCTTGACATCTTTCAACGACAACTCCAAATTACATAGGTAGGCTATTTCAGGAAAAGCTTGGTCTTCCCATTCCTAATATCCACATGAAGAAAACTGTCATAGAAGTCAAAAATACGATAATAACAATAATTAAGAAAAAAAATTGAATAATAGGAAGAAATCAATTCATATACTTACATCCGGACGGGGACATTTGAAAAATTTTCTTCCCGAATTAGATGTAGTACTCGAGATTAGTGTTTTGACCACCAAATCACAAGCACATTTTCTTTGAGATGAATAACTATTTTGTGATATTAGAAGAACTATCATATGCGAAGGAAATAAAAGGGACGGTGGAAGAACAATCAAAGGGAAGGAAAATGAAGAACAATTAGAGGAGGAGAAGTTAATGGGTAAAGGAGAATGGGTTACATGGAAAATTTGAGAGAATAGATAAAGGGGAATGGGTTATATGTTAGAGAGGTCGGAGCATGGGTTTAAAATGGGGAATGAGTCGTTTTTTAAGATTCGGGTTAATTTAAGTCGATTTGGGATTTCCGTCAACATAGGGGCACAAATGATGAAATTAGTAATGGCGGGGGTAAGAATAACTTCATTTTAACGGTAAGGGCATTGTCAACCAATAAAACAAAGTTGAGCGTATTTTTGACCCAATTCCCATATTTTATTATTGTACAATCTCCTAGTAGTACTTAATCAAAACTAAAGGGATGATTTATTAGTATTATTCTTAATAATGGTATAAAGTTGACCAATTTAATATAAATTCTTTTTTACAAACTATTTATTATATGAGTTTCGTAAGAGTTATAGTTGGTGTCATGATTGATTTAACAAAATTTTAGTTAACTTCAAATTCCTACATGTTAAGAAAGGTCCTAACTATATGACAATTCTATCTAATATAAGTCATGGTTGATTTAATAAAATTTTAGTTAACTTCAAATTCCTAAATAAAATTTTAGTTAACTTAAAATTCCTACTTGTTAAGAAAGGTCCAAACTATATGACAATTCTATTTAGTATATAAGTTTAGCTTTTAAAGAGCTAATTTAGTTTTTCAAGCATAAAATCAATCATTTTTTTTATTGAATCCAAAATATCAGATCTTTAGAGAAATATTTACCATTCAAAGGACGTAAAAAGTTAGTCTATATTATAGGGACATTTTTCATCCATGGTCATTGTAATAAAATTTATGATAGAAGATGATAACAAATAATACACCTATATTAAAGGTTTTTGACAATTCCTATATTAAAAAGGCTTTTGACAATTGGTGTTCTCACCTTTTTGGAATAAAAAAGATGTAAAAGTAAAATATTATGAGATAAACTACTTCCATTTTTCTCCACATCTAAAATATTAGTAATAAAATAGAATTGTAATTATTTTTTTATATATGATAAAATTCTAATTGATCTAGAAGTGTTATATATTATGATTTCTTATCTAGATTAAATAAGGACTTTAATTAATTTCAAACTCTTAAATATTAGGATAATAATTAGATGAAAATATTTTAAATAAAATAATAAATGAAAATTTTGTGACAAAACTATTTTGTCTAAAGAAGGATGTTCAATTTAGGGCTGCGTATCGGTCGGTTCGGTTCGGTTTTGAAGTTTATCGATTTGATTTATTGGTTATCGGTTTGTAGAGATGCTAAACCGTTAAAGAACCATTAAGATATTGACTTATTGGTTATTGGTGTATCGGTTATTGATCGTTCTCGGTTCGGTTATCGGTTTAACCGTTAAGATTTGACACAAAAAAAAGTCATTAAAAATCACGTAGAAACAAGGTGACAAACCAAATGAACCATGCACATGAGTTCACAAATAACATCTTGCTAAAAAGCAAACAATTTTACATTGTAGAATACCCAAGAGTTTGAGACAACCAAAAATAAAAGTAGGAGACTAAACTCTAAGTCAAGGATTTTATATACAAAATGATAAAAATATAATTATTTAATTTACTATCGGGTTATCGATTAATCCGTTAAGAAAAAACCACAAACCGTTAAGAACCGATAACCCAATAACAAAAAAAATTAAAACTGTTATCAAAACCACTAAACCAATAACCCATTACTGATAAACCAATAACTTTTTTTCGATTCGGGTTATCGATTTCGATTCGATTTTGAACAGCCCTAATGTTCATGCATTTAATATAGTATGTAAGATAGATATAGATAGATTAATCTAGTTGACTCAACTGTGAATATTGTAATAACACCTTAATTATTAACTAAAGGCGTTTGCTAAGCATTTTATTTAGCAAGTTTTCGACAAAAAAAAACATTCCATTTGCATATCCTTGGATATACGAAAATGCTGATTCACAAGTCTATTTTTTACCGTAAATTTTTATATATTTTTTCAATATTTGAATTGTCAATTATTGTGACTTATAGTACTTTTTATGTAGTTTACAAATATATAAATTTCATTTTAAAAAATTTGAAGATTCCATGGGCAAATTCTCGGTCAAAACTTAAACTGTTTGACTCTCGAAAAAACGAAATGTGTCACATAAATTGGGACAGGGTAATATAAACTGAATATTTACTTTCCATTTACAATAAAGCTCAAATTTCAGTTTCCAGAAGACATGTCGACATGCTTAATTTTAGTCTCACGTTTGAAACCACGACGCATATATATATAAAAGAGTGTTTGTGTGATAGGTATTAAAGCATAATTTTCTTTCAGCTTACTGCCCAAGCTCACCGGGGACTCCCGAAAGGGAAACCTCTCTCCCGCCTGGAGTCATGTGAGTAGCTATCTTTCGATTTTATGTATTATCTCCCTATGAATGTATCATAATGTTTATTATTCAGTCAAGTATGTAATCCATATGTTCATATGTTAATGGAATACTATTTATATAATCTCTAAGTATATGGTTCTCTAATCAGTTTCTTATCAATACCGATGGATTAACCTGTAAATTTCTAGGGATTAGAATGTCCACTAAGGCCAGATGCCGAAGGACCTGTGTTCATCCCAGGGTGTGGTTAGAGAAGACTATTGTTAAAACTATAAACTGATAAGAAGATATGAACAGAGGTTAAGAAACAGTAGTTAAAAATAATAATAATAATAATAATAATTTTATATATGGGAGAAATAAATTTAAATCTTAAGAAATTAAGCTATAACATGACAAAGGAGGATGGAGAGGGGGAGTACCGAGTACGATTTTACAGCATATTTGACTAAACTCTTTGCAAAACTAAGCATATTTATTTAAGAATTTCATCTAAGGGTTATTTATCTATATGTAATTATATTGGTATCAGAGCCAAAAGATTTCGGTTGACCAAAAATTTTCAGAAAATCTTTATGAAACTACATAGATACAGTAGATACATAGGTCTTCATAATCAACTAGCACACACAGCACAAAAGGAAGTAGGATTAGGATTGAATTTATAAAGATTTTAAAAACTATAGAAGACAGACTAGATCAGAGCGATATAAATTCAAGCAAAAACCTTTGTATAAAGATTTTAAAAACTATAGAAGACAGACTAGATCATAAGAGCGATTAGGAATTATACAAATCAAGCAAAAACCTTTGTATTTTGGGAACTACAGAATATAATAAATGACATAAGAACTAGATTAGGAATTAAAAAATATTATATAGACAGAATAAGATATTACCCGTTAGCATAAAATAATACAAAGAATTTTTTTTTTCATGAAAAGACACCCAGCTACAAGATTTATAACTTTTAATTATTGGATATTGCATAGAGATCTTCAATATATAAAAAAAATAAAAAAAAGATAGAATACCTAAAGAATTTATTACAGATAACAGAAAGACTTTTAATAAAAAATATACAAAAAGAATTTGTAGAAAGGACCATAACAACAGAAAAAGTAGCGGATAGAATAAGATCAAAAATCTCGTTGGAAATACTAGCACTACAAGAAAGTATCGAAAATACGAGAAAAGGAATAATTTTTCTGAAAAGAAGACCAGTGTGGATCCCTTTAGGATAAATGAGTAAAGACAAAAAAATAAAGAAACAACTAGATCTATTATACCCAGAATATATAAGCCTAAATCAAAGCAAAAAAGATCAAAAGAAACTTAATAAACTGATAAAGTGTGTCTCTAAACTAGAGGCAAAACTAATAAAGCAATTAAAAATAAAATACAATAGCTAAGTTAAAAGAGTAGGAGTATTTAGACTTAAAAATACCACCAGAAAAGAAATATAGAAGACTTAAGGATGATTCACTCATAAGGTGTAATTTTAATAACGGCGAACATTTGCTACATAGTTCAGACCAACATCTAAATACGATTACAGACTTAATTATAAATTTAGGAGAAGCAGTTCAGATAGATCAAGAAAGAATAGTTAAGACCATAGAAGGCTTGAACGACCTGCAAGAAAAGTATAATAAGCTGTTAGAAAGACTAGAACAAAATTTCGAATATTTAAAGACTCAACAAGCAGATTTAGATAAAAGAATACAAAGCCAGAGTAATCAAGAAAGAAATAATAACCAGACAGCCGAAGCTAGTATAAACAATAGCATTAGAAAGGAACTAAAAGAATTAAGAGAAGAAATAAGCCAAATAAAAAAGATAGTTCTTTCATGAATGACCCGTTCTATCAGGCAACTTTAAAAAGAACAGAACAAATCCAGCCAAATCCTGAAGGATTGTTAGATCATCAACCTCCAGGAAAATCAGACAGTACGATACTAAAACAAAACAATACAATAATATTATTGCTACTATAAATAAATAATAGACTAGAAAGGGTTATTAGAGAAAAAGTAACAGAACAGAAACAAGCTATTCAAGATAAAAATATAGACGAATTGATAGAACAACTAAAAAGAATATAACTAACTCCCAAAGAGGAGAGGGTAATTAAGATAAAAAGAAAACCATGGAACTTTTTTCAGTTAAAAGAAAAACAGACAAACCAAGGGCAAGCTTCTCACAAGACAGTTTGAGAAGTAGAATACTAGCAAGAATTTTAGATTCTTCAAAGGCTATGACAACCACAAGTCAACAATTAGAAGAAGTAATAGATGTAGACAGAGACATCTAAATTTTTCAACAGAATAAGCTAAAATTGTTAAATCCTAAAGTATTATACAATACAGGGTTTTTCTCAAGACAAACTCAATTATATAAACATTACAGAGAAGAACAGATGTGTGTCATAGAAAAAGATAGTAATAGCACAAGTCTAATTAGCCAAGAATCTTTAAAACAAATTAAGAAATCAAATATGACTTTAATGCATATGGGTTTAATAGTAATAGGTTTAAAAGGATTAACAAGAAAGAATTTAGGAACAAAAGTATTAGTCACAATATATGATGATAGGTGGACAACATTAAAAAAATCAATAATAGGCTTAAAAAAAATAGACATGACCAATAATGGCGAACTTTTTTATTGTAGCCCAGACTTTATGATAAATTCTACTGATTTTGCAAATCATATAAAAATAGGAATCCAGACGAAAGGGTATGAAGAAATGATAGGAGGAAATAATTTATTAATAAGTGTGGGATTCATAGGAAAAATTGCAACAAACAGTAATACAAAGTTTAAATTAAAAGTAGAAGATGTAGTAGGATTAATGGGAGACAAAGGTATAAAAGTAATGAAGCCATTAAAAATAGACTCAGAAGAATATGCAGGTTTAGAATGGAATCTAGAAGGATTAAGTAAAAAGGATATATTAAAACCAAAAGACCATCTCATGTATACAAACAGTAAGGGACAAACCTCTATAAGATTTACAGATTATACATACACAGACCAAAAAGAAGTTGATGAAGAAGAATCTGATAATACAGAACACATGAATATTGAGATTATAGCAGAGGATGACTTTAGAGTAGAAGAGGCCATAAATAAAGCAGAACAAATATATAACAAAGATAATATTAAAAAAATTAGATGCAAGGGATGTAAACAAGGAGGATTAGACTTTGGTCAGGTAGGAGAACACTTTAGAAAATGTAAACTCAGACAAGATAATTATGGTTATAGAACAGAAGTAGAAGTCACAGATGAAGACAAAGACTCAGTAATTAGTGAAACAATGATAAGTGTAAAAGAACTAATGGAAAACGTCTCAAGTAGTGCAAGCCCTTTCCAAAAAACAACATCAATGCAACAAGTACAAACAAGTACAAACAACACAGGAAATCTACCCAGATATAGAGTATATAGAATAGATCCAGAAGTCCAGACATAAAATATTAAGCCAAAAGGGAAAAGGCTACCTATTGAAGCACCCATTAGACTTCAAGAAGGAGGAAATAAAGGAAAAATTCTAAATATAGCAGCTCATGATCCCTAATTATGGAATTCAGTAATAGACATATGGAAGGGTATAGTAGTGGCAGACTATATACAGACTAACCAAGAAACAGACACAGAAACAATGTATAGGTATATGGAGACTTTCCTAGGAGAATCTACAAAAGGATTATGGGAAGCTTATAAAACAGTGTTCCCAGAAGAATTTCAAGGAATGGTAAATATGGGGGCTAACCCGTATAACTTTACAAACAAAATACATAGTTTAATAACAAGGAAAGACCCAAACAGTGGATTAATAACATTTCAAAGAAATGCGCTAATAAAACTAGAACAACTCAGTATAAGCAGCTGGTTTAGTATAAAAGAATTCTTAAACGAATACTTTTACTACTGCATTATCAGTGGTAATGCCTTTGATGGAAATCTAGGGAAAAAGCTTTTTAATAAATTGCCCGGAGCCCTAGGAAGAGAAATAGAAGAAAAATGGTATAAAAGAGAAGGAGTAATACAAAACCCAGAGGTAAGATGGTCAATAGGACAGAGAATACAACATATTATGGAAATACTACAAGAAAAATGTACAAATATACAAATACAGAAACAGTTAAAAAAGAATGAGACTAATTTTTGTAAAAGTATATATACCACACAAAATTATGATCAAGACAATTTACAGAAAAGACACAAAAAGCATAAGAAGAAATACCAAAATTATTATCCTAGAAAGAAGTATTATTTAAGAAAATCTATGGCTAGAAAGCCATATTTAGATAAATCAAGACATGTAAGAAAATATAACAATAATAGAAATTATAGAAATAAACTAGAATGCTTTACGTGTGGAAGTATAGAACATCTAGCAAATACTTGTCCCAAAAGAAATAATAGGAGAACTAGAAATGCGCAATTAATAGAAGATTTTCAGGAAACGCTAATAAATGTAGATGAATATATGTCAGACAATGAAAGTATATGTTCCATTATAAGTATAGAAGCAACCGAAGAACAAAGACAAAATTCCTCAGATTCTGAAGGGGAAGAATTAATAAATGAATTAGGACTAGAAAATCTAAACTTAGAAGAAATAGACAACCATAATTTAGTGAATATATCCTTAACTTGTGAACATAGATTTGAACAAGGCAAGGGATTAGACAGTAACCAATGCTACATATGTCATTGGTATCCAGGTAGGAATAGGAGAGTAAAATGTGAGAAGTGTTATGTAGAACCATGTATACCGTGCATAAAAAAGGAGCTAAACATTCCTATACAATATTATAATCAGGGTAAGCAACAAATAATAAATACTCCTCAGAATACTAAGAATGATGTAAAGGAAGAAAAGATAAATGCTCTAGAAACAAGAATAGACAATTTAGAAAAAAGGTTAGAAAAAATAGAAAAAGGAAAAGGCTATAGAATATGAAGAACAAGAACCATAAGAAGAACTTTTGAGCACGTTTTCTAAAGGATTAATATGTAATGAAGATAAAAAGATAAGCACCATAAAATTTTTAGCAAGAATAAGAACTCAAGACTACGAAATAGAAACGCTAGCATTAGTAGACTCAGGATGCACGAAGAGTATAATAAATAAAAATATTATACCACCAAATTTGATAAAAGAATTACCAACCCCACAAACATATATGCAAATGGATGGAACATTTAATATATACAAACATTATGTAAGTAAAGCGATAATAAGTTTTATGAATACTTGTACTAATTTTTACAAGCCAACATACAAATTATAGAAAATATGGGTAAGAGATTTAAATATAAGAGTAGATTTTGTATTAGGATTAGACTTCTTATTACACAACAATGGAAGTTGTTTATTAACAAGAGATGGGGTAATCCTATCCAAAAATATAACTCAGACACCAGTAACAACAATACCAGTACCTAATAAATTTAGGTACATCAAAATAAATGAGAAAGATAAAATTAAAGACAAATGTAAAGAAGGAGAAAATTGTACATGTATCACCTGCGAACAAATCAAAGAAGTGTTAGAAGTAGAAGAAACAGAAAAAGAATATACCTTAATAGAAATAAACATGGAACTATACAATTTCAAAAAAGGTATACAACAGATAGGAATAATAAAAGACCAGAAAGACCTAGAAAAAATAATCTAGACATTAGACGAACTAGAAATAATTGATGAGAAACCTTTAAAGCATTGGGAATCTAACCAGATAAAATGTAAGTTAGATATAATTAACCCATAATACACGGTAAAAACAGCTTCTATAGAAGCAACAAATCAAGATTTAATAGATTTTGAAATTCAAATAAAAGAACTGTTAGAATTAGGAGTAATAAAAAGGTCAAGATCAAGACATAGATCAACCGCTTTTATGGTAAGAAATCATAGTGAAATAGTAAGAGGAAAAGCAAGAATGGTAATAAACTATAAGAGACTGAATGACAATACAAGAATTGATGGTTATAAATTACCAGATAAGACGGAATTAATAAATAGAATACAAGGAAGAAAAATATTTAGTAAATTCGATTGTAAATCAGGCTATTGGCAGAAGAAAGCATAGAATGGACGGCATTTACCTGTCCATAAGGACATTTTGAATGGTTAGTAATGTCAATTGGGCTAAAAACAGCACCGCCAATTTTTCAAAGAAAAATGGATAATATATTCAGAGACTATAAGAATTTTATTATAGTATACGTAGATGATATTTTAGTATTCAGCAATAATATGAAAAACATTTAGGATATCTACAAAAGATTTTCAAATTATTCTTAGATCATGGGATAATAGTAAGTAAGAAGAAAATGGAATTATGTAAGACTCATATTAGTTTTTTAGGAGTAATAATAGGAGAAGGAAAAATAAAACTACAGCCTCACATAGCAAAAAAGATTTTAGAAATGCAGACAAATTAGATAAAATAAAAGAATAACAAAAAATCTTAGGAATATTAAACCATGCAAGACACTTCATAAAAGATTTAGGAAAAGTAGCAGGACCACTGTATTCTAAGACAGGATCAACCGGACAAAAAGACTTTTAATACAGAAGATATAAAATTAGTTAAAAAGCTTAAAGATATGGTAAAAAATATTCCAGATTTAGCAATGCCATTAGAAACAGATTACTTGATAATAGAAACAGATGGTAGCCTAGAAGGATGGGGAGCAGTCTTAAAAACAAAGAAAGACAAATATAGTGATAAGAAAGAAGAAAGGATTTGCGCATATCAAAGTGGTAAATATAGAGAAAAAGGAAATATGAGCAGTATAGATGCAGAGATACTGGCGGTAATTTATGGATTAGACAGTTCTAGACTCCACATACTAAATAAACCAGAAATACTAGTAAGAACTGATTGTGAAGCTATAGTAAAGTTCTATCAAAAAATAAATGAGAGAAAAAGTAGTAAAAAAAGAGTGTTTGTGTGATAGGTATTAAAGCATAATTTTCTTTCAGCTTACTGCCCAAGCTCACAGGGGACTCCCGAAAGGGAAACCTCTCTCCCGCCTAGAGTCCTGTGAGTAGCTATCTTTCGATTTTATGTATTATCTCCCTATGAATGTATCATAATGTTTATTATTCAGTCAAGTATGTAATCCATATGTTCATATGTTAATGGAATACTGTTTATATAATCTCTAAGTATATGGTTCTCTAATCAGTTTCTTATCAATACCGATGGACTAACCTGTAAATTTCTAGGGATTAGAATGTCCGCTAAGGCCAGATGCCGAAGGACCTGTGTTCATCCCAGGGTGTGGTTAGAGAAGAATATTGTTAAAACTATAAACTGATAAGAAGATATGAACAGAGGTTAAGAAACAGTAGTTAAAAAAATAATTATATATGGGAGAAATACATTAAAATCTTAAGAAATTAAAATCTGTGTATCAAGTATTAATTTTAAAAACATGTATCTGACTATATACATATACGCTTGTATCAATTTGTACGAGTGTATCTGTATATCGATTTTACAATTATCAGTGTATTTGTGTTCAATGACAGTTTCACCATCTAGTGTATCCAATACAAATTTGAAGTATTCAGTGCATTGATACATGTATCTGATATCAAATATGCATTGATGAATTCATTAAATAAGCCAATATCAAATATACATTGATGTATCAAGTGTATCCGCGCATAAACTACATGCTTAGAACAAGAAGATACACTAGAAATTACCTAAATTCACTATAACGGTATCAATGAAATCCATTACAAATTTAGGGTAACAATAATAATACGAGTCTGGAGCCAAAAGGGCAAAAAATTGAGCAAAATTTTCAAAAAGGCAACAAAATTGAGTATGAAACCAAAAGGGCAACATTTGAATGGAGTTGTTGACGGCGTTAAATTATATGTATAAGGCTCATGTCAAAATGAATATTCCTTTTAAAAAAAGCGGCGCAAACTTAAATAATATTAATATTCATTCTTCATTATTTATTTAATCGTTTATGTGTACCCGTTTGGCTCTGACTCGACGCGGTTGTTGTTGTTTATGTGTACCTGTTTCACACATGGTTGGTACGTGTGGCCTATTTTGTAGCACCTCTACATCATTGGAATTATCGGTTATTTCATTTGAATTTTCTATATAATTGGAATATTATATAGAAACACGAAAACACAACAACAACAACAAAACGATTAAATAAATAATAAAGAAGGAATATTAATTTTTTTTTTGTTAAAGTCCCTTTTTTTAAAAAAGGGAAGGCTCATGTCAAAATGAGCCTTATACATAGAATTTAACAGCGTGTCCTTTTGGTTTAATACTCAATTTTGTTGTTCTTTTGAAAATTTCGCTCAATTTTTTTGCCCTTTTGGCTCTTGACTCATAATAATATTCCCTCCGTCCCATTTATGTGAGATAGTTTGACTCGACACGGAGTTTAAAAAAGAAATGAAGACTTTTAAAACTTGTTGTCTAAAATGAATGATAGAAATTCATGTAGCCATAAATCATATCATTAATGGTAAAATAGACATTTTAAAATTAAATTGTTACTTAATATAGAAATGTATCATTTTTTTTTATAGTGATTAAAAAGGAAAATAAGTCATATAAATTGGGACTGACTTTTCAAAATAAATATTCCAATCTGATTTTCAACTTAGTCATCTGAATCTTAACTTACAATTTGACTCTGACTGGTGACAAGATCAATCAGTGTGATTAATAAGAAAAAGAAAAAGATGAAGAAGATCGGGTAAAAGACGAGGGGGGGAGGGGGGCGACTGGGATAGAGGAAAGAGAGTGCGAGCAAAGGATGGTTTATGCATTCCTCTAAGAAATTAGAAAATACCATATGCTTATGTAAATTTCTAAAAATAACACATGATTATATAATTTTCTAAAATTAACATGTGATTATGCAATTTTCTAAAAATAGAATATGGTTTAGTAAACATACTTTTCCCCTCAATTTTATATTCGTGTAGACAATTAATATCAAAAAATCAAAAAGATATTTGTCAGGGTGGGTGATAAGAAGAATTGCACATAATGTTAAACATCAAATTATAGAAGTTGGTTAAAACACTATCACAAATTCATTCCTTTTAAACTTAAAAGACCCCTTTAACTAAAAAAGTTATAAAATTTAATATTTTGGTCAACCCATCTAATATAAAAGATAAGTACATAATTAGATAAGGTTAAATAATCAACTATAACTACAAATCCTTATTAGTTTTCATAATATCATTGTATTTGCATTCAGAATCCTCAATCACAATGGCAGAGGAGAAGCAAACCCCAATCTCCACCATGCCTGAAAACTCCGAAGAAATTCCCATAACCACCGCAAAAACTGTCAAAAAGAGTAAAAAACTTAGCCTAATTCCTCTCATCTTCCTCATCTACTTCGAAGTTGCTGGTGGCCCTTATGGTGAAGAACCAGCAGTTCAATCTGCTGGTCCTCTTTTTGCAATTCTTGGTTTTCTCATATTCCCTTTTATTTGGAGTGTACCAGAAGCTTTAATTACTGCTGAATTATCAACTACTTTCCCTGGTAATGGCGGATTTGTTACATGGGCTTATACAGCTTTTGGCCCCTTTTGGGGTTCACTTATGGGTACATGGAAATTTCTGAGTGGTGTAATCAACATTGCGTCTTTTCCTGTTATGTGTATTAGTTATATGGAGAGGCTTTTTCCAATTTTCAGTTCGGGTCTTCCGAGACATATTGCTGTTCTGGTATCCACAATGTTGTTATCGTTTTTGAATTATACTGGATTAGCTATTGTGGGTTATGTTGCTGTTGTTCTTGGGATTGTATCACTTGCACCATTTATTATAATGACGTTGATTGCCATTCCAAAGATTCAACCTCATAGATGGATAAGTTTAGGGCAAAAAGGGGTGAAGAAGGATTGGAATTTGTTCTTCAATACATTGTTTTGGAATTTGAATTTTTGGGATAATGTGAGTACTTTGGTTGGTGAAGTTGAAAACCCCAAAAAAACTTTTCCTAAAGCACTTTTGTCATCAGTAATCTTAACTTGTTTTGGTTATTTAATCCCGCTCATGGCTGTTACTGGAGCAGTATCAGTTGATCAAAGGGAATGGGACACAGGTTTTATGGCCAACGCGGCGGGGATGATTTCTGGTAAATGGTTGAAAATTTGGATTGAAATTGGAGCTATACTATCATCAATTGGATTATTTGAAGCTCAGTTAAGTACTTGTTCTTTTCAGCTTTTGGGTATGGCTGAATTAGCATTTTTGCCTAAATTCTTTGGTTTGAGATCAAAATGGTTTAACACACCATGGGTTGGGATATTATTATCAACAGCAATTTCATTAGGTATGTCTTATATGAACTTTACTGATATAATATCTTCAGCTAATTTCTTGTATAGTTTAGGTATGTTTTTGGAATTAGCATCTTTTCTTTGGTTGAGAAGGAAGTATCCATTGATCAACAGACCATATAAAGTGCCAATGAAGATGCCAGGATTGATCATTATGTGTTTGATTCCTAGTGTGTTTTTGGTGTGTATAATGGCTATTGCAACAAAGATTGTGTTTCTTATTAGTGGATTGATGACTGTTGGAGGAATTGGATGGTACTTTTTTATGAAGTTGTGTAAATCCAAGAAGTGGCTTAAGTTCTATGATGATGTGGAAGAGCCAATAGTGGGATGACTAAAGCATACAGCCGGATTCAGAATTTATTTATTATTTCATTTATCTATAGACATAGAAGTAATTAGAAGATCCTTATTGCAAGGAATGCAAGGAAGTAAGAACTTTCTTATGGTTTTATATATATATCAAAAGATTAATTACATGTCCTTTATTATTTTATTTATTTATTTATATATATATATATATTGAAAAGAATAACTTGTGAAAAGTACAAGCACTTTGTTGGAAAATACTTTTGAAAATGACATAGTCCTTTTAAGTTATATTTTCCACCTATACTCTTTTATTATAAACTAAGAACAAAAATAACAAAGATACAATAGAAGAAAATAAATCAGCATAGAATATAGGAGAAATAATTCTTTTTTTTTATTATATCATTTAACTTAAAAGAAAGGACTAGAGTTTAAATATTTGTTTGATTGTTACTTAAATTTTATTATATTGTATCTTTAGATTCATTGTTTTATAGTAACACAAAATATCATTTTATATAAAGATTGATTTTTTATAATCATATTGTTATCTTTTTGTTTCTTTCTTATTTTATCTTGTTTATTATCTAATTATTATATTTTATATTTTATATAATATTTTAAAAATAATTTTATATTGTATCCTACTTTTCTTATATGTTTGTCATTCAAAATATTTTTCTTTTAATTTTTTTTAAAAAAATCGCGTGTGGGCCCTTTTTTCCCTAAATAGTTTAAATTGGAATGAAGTCCCTATTTTTTTTTCTTTTTTTTTTTGGACTAATCGTGCATGTATCAACGAGTTTGGGATATGTAAAGTGAAGATTTTGTTGGTATAAATATCTAAAATTGGGATATGCAATGTGAGAATTGCTTCTTTTTAAAAAAAAAAAACAAAATAAATAAATATTCTGTCATTTTTATTTATGTGATATAATTAAAGTTTTAAGATTCTAAATTTTAAATTTTAATTGTGAATTTGGACAAAGAAATTTTAGGGATAAGCTTGATATATTTGGAAATTATGTAATAGATATTATAAATAGTAATAATTAATTGGTGTTTATAATGGCTATTGCAACTAAGATTCTATTTCTTATAAGTGGATTGATGACTATTGGAGGAATTGGATGGTACTTTTTTATTAAGTTGTTCCAAGAAGTGGCTCAAGTTTTATGATGATGTGGAAGAGCCAATAGTAGGATGACGAGCCCGTTTGGATTGATTTAAAATAAGTAACTTTTAAAAAGTTATTTTAAAGTCATTTTAAAAATAAGCAGTTATGTGGTTAAAGCATAGTGGATTCAGAATTTATTATTTCCATTTATTTATAGACATAGAAAAGTAATTAGAAGATTGTTATTGCAAGAAAGTTACCTGGAAAGAACTTTCTTATGATTATATATATATCAAAAGATTAATTAAATGTCCTTTATTTGATGATTGTTTATTTTTTCTTCTCATTTTCTTCTATCTATTATATATACATTTATATAGAAATTTAGAAAAGAATAACTTGTCAAAAGTACAAGCACTTTGTTGGAAAATACTTGAAAATTTTCGTAATTTGAGGCATGTTAAATACGTTTATCCTGTTAACTAAATTTCATTAGTGAAGATATGTTTTCTAGGATTCGATAGCTTTTTTTTTTTAGTATAAATTAGGAACAAATTCAACAAAGATACCATAGAAGAAGAAAAAATCAGGGAGAAGGAATATTTCCTTTTTTAATTTTTTTTTATCATAGCATTCAAAAGAAAAGGACTAGGTTACCTATTATATTGTAAGGTTAATTTAAATATAATATTCATTTTAATACTTGCTTAAATTATTTTTCATATTGTTAAAGTCTCATTTTATGTAAAGAGCGATTTGATGTGATTGTGTGGTTATCTTGTTTTTTTCTTCTAATTTTATCTTTGTTCATTATATCTAATAATCCTATTTTATTATTTATTTTATATTTTTATAATAACTTTATATCGTATCCTACTTTTCTCCTTCAAGATATTTTTAATTTTTTTTTTTTAGAAGAGTATTATATAACTTGAGGATAAGTATAAGAAGAGGGTTTGACCTTACCTCAACATACAACACAACAATTAAGTTTTACCCTTAACAAAAGGAGAGTTAAGAAATCAATATCTACAAACTAAGAGTTTGAAGCCTAAAGGATCACATTTTGAAGCAAAAGTTTCAACTAGACCACTTAATTTGGGAAAATGGTTCAAAACACACTCCAACTATGATCAAAATTACTGTTACACACTCTAACTTTGCGGGGGTCCTATCCCCCTAGACTATTTTTAAATGTATTATTGAAGGTATTATCAGCTTAAATGAACAATAGTGAGATGAAGAATTTATTATTTTGAATTATGTATAGACATCGAAGTAATTAAAAGATTGTTGTTGCAACAAGTTACCTTGGAGAGAACTTTCTTAAGCTTATAGTATATCAAAAGATTAATTATATGTTCTTTATTTGATGTTTATTTATTTTTGTTCTCTTTTTCTTCAATCTATTATCTATACATTTATATAGAAATTTAGAAAAAAATAACTTGGGAAAAGTACAAGCACTTTGTTGGAAAATACTTTTGAAAATGACATTGTCCTTTTAAGTATATTTCATTCGTGAAGATATGTTGCTTTTTTAGTATAAACTAGTTCTCCAGCATGTGCAACACACCTGTATTCTACACTTAATAGTATAAATATTTTAAAGTACATAATAGATGATTTTCTTGTTATTTGTTCTCATATTTGACGTCTCGATTGAATGTGTATACAAATCAAAGATGGTTATTTGACTTTTCATTTCTTTTTTTTCTTTGCTAAACTAAAAATTAAATATAAAAATATATTCAATCTGTGAAATCATATATATAATCACATGTTTACCTTACATCCAACAAAGATATTGTTCATATCCTTGTAAACAATTTTCAATTTATTCAACTAGGCGTGATTTGTTAAAAGGTCAATAACAACGTTGTGTTATCAGGTACATAGGGTTGGTATAAGAATGTGAAAAGTTATTAGGTAAAAAGTTAATATAAGAAAAGATGGAAGATATAAATAATTAATGTAATAACTCCGGAATTCATAATTCTATAACTAAAGAATGTAAAAGGGCGTGAATAACATTTGCAATAATTAGTAATAACTAAGAGAATATATAATGCCATAACTAAAGAATTAAAGTGCAACATCTGACTTTCTTATTAATTCTGCATTTACTTAAATAAATAGGACTTCTAATTAATTTTACTATTTATTTAGATAGTTAATTAGATTTTAATTTAGTGTTGGAGCAAAATGGTAATCCAACTTTGCACTTTAAAGCTTCTCGTGCATTGCACGTTTATTCCGTATTACTTAATATAAAATTTATTTTGCAAATGATAAATTTTTAAAATGGTTCACACATTTTTCTATTTGCTATGAGTATTTTTTTTTTAAGAAAAAAGAGAAGAAATCATAACATTTAAAAATAATATAGTTTTAAGTTAGAAGACCTTGTTAACATGATGATACTTTCATGACATGTATAATACTTTAATATAAATACAATACCTACCCAAATATGTCTATATATAAAGATTTGCATATAATAGGAATATTTGTTTCATAAAAATTAGTAATTAAATAAAAAAATAAAAATTAAACTAATACACCCTTTAACCCGGCGTCATTATAAATCATATGAATTTTTCTTTGACTAAAATACATAAATATTTTTTTAAAAAAAAAGTAAATTAGTAAAACGAAAGGAAAATGTTTATATAGTACTCCCTCCGTCCAATAATAGTTGTCCACTATACTATTTTGGGATGTCCAACAATACTTCTCCACTTTATGAAATCAATGAATAATTTTATACTTAGTTCCTAATTTACCCTTATAATTAATTATAGTCATTTCCCTATTACATTTTTCAAGACATTGTATTTATTTTATTCAAAGAGGGATATAGTAAAATTACCCTTCTATTTATAGTTTCTTAAAAAATGGGCAAAGTCAATAGTGGACAAATATTATTGGACAGAGGGAGTAGTAACAATTTTGAAGCAAACTTCATGACAATCTAAATCACATAAATAGCATTGTAAATAAAGTCATTCTTATGTCTTGAGCATCAACAAAACAACTTGTGACAATTCTCTCACTCATGAGAAGTTCAATAATTTAAAAAAAACGATATTCAGAAGCATATATCTGCATCATAGGAGAAATTGTTAACAAAAACAAATGAATTTAGATTACTTCACGTTAGCTTCATATATTGGAACATTACATACTACCGTATATATTAAGCAAAAAAGAAAAAAATGATTATTGTATCACCAAATATTATTTCCCTCAAGTACTCGAGGTTCTGGAATATATCCTCTTAGGATGGAATGATTTAGTTCATCAAAATAGTGGTACCTCAAATTTCACTGACCTTCAAACTCACTCCACGACAATAAGTCACACGAAAATTTTTAAAGTGTAAGAAGAAGAAGAGTAGAAGATTAGAAAATTTTTGTGGTTTAAAAATGAGAGGTAATTCCTCTATTTATAGAAAACAAAGGGTAGTATGAATTGGTGTTTATTGTTCCTTATCTGAAAAGTCACGATCCTTCGAAAAAGTGGCAATCCGTTGAAAAAGTCACAACTCTTTGGAAAAGTCACAATCCTTTGTAAAAGTCACAATTTATCAAGAAAGTCACAATCTTTTTGAAAAGTCACAACTCATAAGAAAAGTCACAACCCTTTAGAAAAGACACAACTCATCAGAAAAGTCACAACCCAGCAAAAAAGTCACAATTCATCGGAAAAGTCACAACCTTTCAAGAGAACTTATACTTCAAATAGATATAAATGGGTGTTTTAAGTAGGAATATTATAGTAATTTAACATTCAAATTAGGAAGTTCATGCTTTTAAAGTAGTATATAGATAGATAGATTAAGAACAAAGATACGATAGAAGAAAAAAATCAGCAGAAATAATTCTTTTTTTATTATATCATTTAAAAGAAAGGACTAGGTTATTGGCCTTTTTCTTTTGGCATAAATTCTGTAACATTTATAGAGTTTTTTTATCTCTTGAAACTTGATTGAATTTTTAAAGTTTAAGTAATTTAGGGTTGACCATTATCAACTTCATATCAAGACGCTCTGAATTGGTGATTTGATGATTTCCACAACTCTAAAATGTAATTTTTAGTCTATCTACATATTTGATTTATTTTTTTGTGAAATTCTAAACAAATTTCGAAGATTCATACAAAATTTTTCAAAGTTAGACAAATGTTATCAACTAACAACTGGTGCTTGTATAATCTTCTTCGCAATTGTGAAGGGTCAACCATGATAGCAATAATAACTATATTTTCTGTGCTAGCAAAGAATGTACTGATATTTCATTTGGACTAATAAATTTATTTAGTTGACTAACTATAAATTCTCTAATTTAATTATCAAACAATAAAAAAATTAATCCATTAATAAAAATCGGAACACTTGTTAGTGTGTGATTCCCTAGTTCATTACTAAGTCGGTAGTAAATTGATCATATTAATATATTAATCAAAGGTGCATCTAACAACACTCCTTATTGATTAGATAGCATGAAGTATATAAATTACTTTCAAGAATCTGTAGAAGAATAATATAGCATTTCCTTCTGTCCTTCTTGCTCCGGATCACTCTAGGATATGATCTGACTATCAAATCTCAATAGATGATCAACTGTGTGTGCATGTCAAATTATAATCTACCATTAAAGACTTAAGAAACTATTGTCTTCTTTCACTCAATTGTCCTAGCCAACGTCTTAGTTAATAGTTTATTATTCATGACAACATAGAACTAAATTCATTTCCAAGAGTTGACAGATTTTATCTTGATTAATCTTGCATATAACTCTACAAGAATTTAATCATATCCAATATTCTTTTAACCATTTCTGCAGGCCCATGGATACAAGTACAATAAATAATCTCTTATCATAGAAAACTCTCACATCACATTCTTCAAGATAATATTTCTTGACAATCATGACAATTCTTTTTTTCATTTATATCTCTATATATTATCTATGTATGAGACTTAGTTAATAAAATTAGTTAATCTTTATTCAATAAAGACCATCATATACATATTTTGTGTTCATTTTCCCTTATCATGACTAACAGAGATTGTGTATCAGAAATTTGGGCTGCCTATAATGTTTGAATATCTTAAGATTAATAGAAATAATTGTCTTAACTTCTATTTTCAACTAATATTAAATATATATTTTTTATTTACATCCTCTTTGAACATGTTAACTTGACATTTCGTTCAACATTATCTCTTTCTTGACTTTCATTAATGTTATTTCCTAATTATCGATTAAAAAAAATTCTAACATCAAATATATCTCCTCTCCTAAATAAATATTTTCTTAGCATAGAAAAATTCTTCCATTGTTCTAAAACTAACATATTGTGTCCTTATAGCAAGCAGTGTACTTGTTATTTCTTCTTCACATATAACTTCTCGCATGTGTTGCTTGATTAATGTTTCGAGATCCTCACCCTAATCAATTATTTATCTTATTTGCTTATCGGATTGTCTACCGACGTCATTTTTCTCATCTTCATTTATGAGAAATTAAAATAGTATGTCCCACATGCATGCCTTGAAACTAAAGAAAGTAATAATTAAGTACTCTTCGTGATAAAAGTGTCTTGATAAAATTAGTGATTTAAAATTCAAAATCTTAGTATATACACAAAATTCAATGGTCTTTTATTTTTTCATACTTGTTATTTTAGTGTAGTATTTTTAAAAAGACATAAAGCATTTACATAATATTTGTAAATTTATATGGAAAAATTAAGCTCATGCCCCATAGAAGCAAAGTAATTTTAGATAGATACTCCTTACAATTAATACCCCTAACTAATTACAATTAATATCCCCTAATCGATATTTTTTCCAACTAATTACAATTAATATCTCCTAATCAATATTTCCCCCAACTATAACTTACGGACCGCCTTTTTTTGGGAAAGGATAGTGGGTAGGGCTTATCTTTCCCCCAGACTACTTTACTCACTGGAAATCATTCCACGTACAAAAACTGGGGAAAAAAAAAGGGCTCGAACTACAGGGATCTGATACCTGGCTTTCTTGGTATGAGAAGTTGGTTATGTAGGCTGACAACCTTTCCTAGGTTGTTTGACTTTCCTTCCTTCAATGATTCAAAAAAGGAAACCTATGATCTCTTCCTTAATTCTCCTTCTTCCACAGTTCTCATCCTTCCTCAATTCAAATTGACACTCGATTCCACAACATTCGATCAATGTAGAAAATTGCGATTCTTCTACAACATCATCAAATATGAAATTTAGAGCAATAATACATCAGTTCTAACATTGAGGCAATAATAATAGAATCTACTTCACATTATGAAAAATTAATCACACATATCTCAAATCAACTCAAAAATGTTGCTTTTGAAAATATGGAGGTCAAATATGCAATTGCACCTGAATTCTCGTCGTTGAAAATATTTAATGATATGAGCGTAAAAGTCTACATTAAGTTGAAGAAGAAGAAGCCTGAAATTACTTCCTATCCACATGTGATCGCCTACAATCACACATCAACCGAAATAAGTACACCAATGATTGATTGTTCTCATTCTTGCAAAATGTAATGACCCAGTTGGTCATTTTTAGTATTTCTTTGAAATTTATCGTTTTGCCTCTCTCGATTATTACCCCGAGTTATTCTTGTTTGAGTTTTAAAAATTGGTTCCAACTTTGAGGGAAAAGTTGAGAATTTATGTAAGTTTTGAGTTTGCTTAAGTTGCTAAAAAGTGGTTGTTAGAGTCTTTTGGAGTTTTGAGTGTCAGAATAGAATTTCGTTGATTCTATTAGTTACGGAATACATAAATTAGTCTATGAGAGTTGTCGGTTTCAAATTTGAATTCGTTTCGAAGATTTGAGATCCTAAGTTGTGAAATTATAGAAATTTAGCCTTTGAGTTGACTTTGATCAACATTCGGGGTTTGAATGCTCGGATCGATACTTTGAGAGTTCCATTGGATTCAAGGGATGATTTTAGGCCTAGGTGAGGTCTTGGTTGATTTTTGTGAGGTCCCGAGCTTGTTTTAGCCTTTAGGCGTTGTGTTAGTTTCTTGTGATTTTTACAGATGTTGGGTCAAGGAGACCTTGGATTCATATTTTGATGGTTCCATTGAGTCCGGGATGTCGAGTATAATTGATTTGCATATATGGTTTGTGTGAACAGAGTTCCGAACGAATCCCGAGGGTCCTTTTGAAGTTTGGGTCTTGGCTGGTTTTCTGGTTCTAGTGCATGACCATTTTGGTCATCGCGATCGAGAGGCTCCCTCATCGCGATCACGTAGCATTGATCTGAGATGCATCGTGATTGCGTGGGCCCTGCCGCAATCGCGATTGCCAATTTTAATTAGTTGATTGTTTTACTCATCGCGATCGCATGACTCGGGGTCACAATCGCATGACTCGGGGTCGCGATCGCATGACTCGGGGTCGCGATCGCATGACTCGGGGTCACGATCGCGATGAGCATCTAAGACCTGGACATAATGTTTTTCCCAAAATCGGGGTTTCAACCTCATTTTTACTATTTTTGAATTTTGGGAGCTTGGGGTGGCGAAATCTTTTGAATAACAATTCTCAACTCTAAATCTTCGACTACCCATTATTAATATTGGATTTTATGTGTTCAAATCAAGATTTTGAATTGATAAATTGAGGGTTTGGCATGAACTAGAGTTTTGAAATAAAATTGGGATTGTGAATTGATTTCAAATCCTTTTTCAAAATGGTTTTCACTAATGAGTTTCTAAAGTCTTGAATATCATTTTCAAGTATTAAATTTCGGATTCAAACCTTATTTTCGGAATGAATTTTGTGTTGATTGACTCAATTGTCAAAGAATTAATGTGAGCATTGTTGTTTCCAGAAATTTATTATGAATACTTAATTGTTATAGATTGTGTAGCTTCGAACGTGATTGGAAAGGGAAAGCTCAAGCTTCGGGTTGACTAATTGATAGTTTTTAAGGCAAGTGATCTCCTAAACTTTGTAATTTAGTAAAGTTGTTTACTTCTCTTCATTGTATGTGAGTTGGGGAGCAATTGGGATTGAGGTGAGTGGTTTATTGTTCCACTTGATCCTTGTTAACTACTAAAAGAAAGGGAAAAATGAAAAGGCTTCTTGATGAAAATGTTAAAACATGAAATGCCTTGATGTGTTCCCTATTCAATTGATTGATGATATTCTTGATAGCATGAAAGTGAACTTGAATTGACTTAAATTGCTTGAATCGTTTTCTCTTCCATGTGGTGTGATATTGCTTGTGTGCATTGATTGTTGGCCACTGTGATGAGACATGTGTTAGCTTGGTGATGCCGAGGTCATTTCCAGTAAGAGCTTGTGATGCCGAGGTCATTTCCGGCTATTAATTGATATAAAACCGAGGTCATTTCCAGCTAGTAATTGATATAAAGTTGAGGTCATTTCCGGCTAGAGACTGATATAAAGCCGAGGTCATTTTCGGCTAGATATTGATATAAAGCTGAGGTCATTTCCAGCTAGAGATTGACATAAAGTCGAGGTTATTTCCGGCAGTGACCGATATTAATCCGAGGTCATTTCCGGCAAGTGCTGTGATTGATGCATTTGATGCTTACGAGTGACCTATATAATACCTCAGATTCAAAGGGTGGAAAATTCCTGATTTCTGGATTAGTGTCAGTAACGACAGAGGCCACCTACGGTTCGTAGGTTGACTTACGGCCCGTAAGTGGGAACCGTTGGTGGCAGGCTAATATTTTCAAAGTATCAATTTTCAGAACCCCAACGACGGCTTGCCAAGACGGCCCGTCGTCCAGTGTACGAGCCGTAGATGGATCCGGTCATTTCAGGGTCCAAGTTGACAGTCTCTGTACCCAACGACGGTTGACCAGGACGGTCCGTGGTTGGACCTACGTACCGTAGGTCAAACCGTCGATGGGGTCTGACAGTTAATTTTAAGAGGGCCTTTTGGTCTTTTCTCCTAATGACTTAATTATCAACTAAGGTCGGTTCCTAACTATTCCTAACACTATATAAGCCTTTTTAATCCTAAAATCTACCCTTTTCAATCACTTTGCAAATTTCCCCAAACTCTTCTCCCTCAAATATTTCTCTCTCTAGAAGTTAGAAGAAGAAGAATAAGTGGGCAAGCTAGGGTTCAAGAAATCAAGTTTTTCTTCATCAATTACTTAAGGAAATTGAGCACTAAGGTATGATAGTCTTCATCCATGGAGCCCTTTCCTCCATGGAATCCCTAAAATCTCCAATTTTTAAGTTAGAAATTCCCAATTGAATTAAGGGTTTTCTTCCACGTTATGGGTTCTTTGCAATGTTGCTTCAATTGATTGTTTTATGAACTTTGAAGTATAAATTGAATTGAATTTCATGAATTTAGATGAATCCCTATGAACCCATGCCAATTCCCCCAAATTTTGAAATCTATGCTTTGGTGGTGGACTGAATTATAAAGTGATGAATGTTATGAAACCTCTATGAATCCATGCATGAATTATGATTTCTAAATTAAGCTTTTCATGATGAGATTAGGAATGACCTAAGGATGGTTTTATGGAAGTAAGCATGTTCAATCAAAAACTATGAATTTCCTCTATTATGTGGGTTCCTTCAATTATGGTCAAATTGCCTTGTTTATGATTTTCTAAACATAAGTTTGCATTGAATTGCATGATTTAAGAAGAATTCTCATGAATCCATGTGAACTCTATGATTGTAAAGTTATGAGCATGATGAACTATGTAAAGATGAAGTTTATGAAATCATGCATGTCTCTTATGAAGCTAATGATGAATTAAGGGTGCTTTGAGATTGAAGCATCAAAGTTTATGATATGTTGATATTGTTGTTGAGTTGTGAAAGGGATTCTCATATATTACTCAACCTATGAATGTGAAAGGTTTTCTCACATGTAATGATTCATAACTTGTTGAAAGGCTTGCTTAACTAAATTTGAATCTATGATTAAGAAGCTATTCTAATGAAGGGACAAGAGGCGATCACCCATGTTCCCTAATGTAGACAAAAGGCGATCACCCATGTCTACTAATAATGAACTTTTGACTAATGATAGATAAGAGGCGACTACCCATGTCTACTCACGATAATTGAACTATGTCTAACCCATGGGAATTATGCCTAGCACCGAGTGGACAAGTGGCGATTACCTATGTCCCATAAACTATGTGCCACCATAGGATGATGGTCTATGATAGACACTAGCTAGTAGATCCACGTAAGCTATATGTTAAGTAAAGGTTCCTACCTTGGCAAGTAGGATGGACCTATCGGTGTGGGGTTAGATACCGAATTCCATGTTGCTAGCTCACCTGGTCTTATATGTCGGTTACGGCTACTCCCCACAATAAAGAACTTAAGTGCTTTTAGGATGTTTCTCAAGTAAAGTAAAGATGTTTAGCTTGCTTTGACCATGGTTTTTGACTAATGTTTCTAACCTTTATCATGTTTTAGCTTGGTCATTGCATGTCATGAAAAATGTCCCGTTCTAGCATCTTTTAAATGATTTAGTGCATTGCTATCATACTTGGTACTTGATTGTACTAACACATACGCTTGCCTACATTGACTTGTTAAAGTAGGGCTTGGTGATTCTCCATCTATTCGTGGCTAGAGCTCAGTAGAAGAAATATTGAAGACTTGGTGAGTCCTCATCCATTCGAGGACATAGCCTTGTTATTCTTACTTTCATGTTCTTAACTTTGACTTTGTATTGGGTTACGTCCCAAGCGTTATTTCTCATTCTTATGTTAGATTGGCTTTGAGACATTTTATGTAGACTTCCGCTATTTTTTCTTAAAAGCTTTGATATGAAATTGTCTTTTGAACTCTTAAATCTTTATGATCTTGTACGTATGTATGCTAAGTGGCTTGTATGAGGCCTTTCGGGGTCATATACGCCATGTCACGTCTAGGGGGTACCTTGGGTCATGATAAACTTGGTATTCGGAGCGCAATGTTTTAGAAAGATCCTAGGACGTCTCATAAGCCATGTCGAGTAGAGTCTTGTTCATGAGTGTGAAACGCGCCATATTTATGAATGAGAGGCTATAAGATATTTAGGAACTCCACTTCTTTCATTACTCCTAAGTCGTGCGATAGAGTGTAACTTTATTTGTCTCTCTCTCCTAATCCCTATCATATGCGTTTCAGGATATGTCTACCCGAAGAGCTTATGCTAGAAGGAATGCGGGAGAGAATGTGGAACAACAAGCTCTTCCTCAAGCTTCTCAAGTTCCGGTTGACCCTTTGGTCGAACAAGTAACTAATGCAGAGTTTAGGGCTGCTTTTCAAGTGTTGGCTCAAGCCATGACGGCCCAAGCCAATAGAGAGGTTGTAGCTCCCGTGAACCCAAATGTGGTACGTCGGCATCAAGGGTGAGGGACTTCACTAGAATGAATCCTCCGGAATTTCATGGTTCTAAGGTTGAAGAAGACCCTCAAGAGTTCATTGATGAGGTGTATATGGTGTTGATGATCATGGGTGTGACGCCGGAGGAAAAGGCAGAGTTAACTGCTTATCAACTTAAGGGTGTTGCTCAAGTTTGGTTCAACCAATGGAAGGAAGGGAGGACGGTTAATCAGGGTCCTCTTGATTGGGAGAAATTCAAGGTTGCTTTCCTTGATAGGTTCTTTCCCCTTGAGATGAGGGAGGCAATGGTGCTTGAGTTCATCAACCTTCGTCAAGGAAGCATGAGTGTGAAGGAGTATGCTTTGAAGTTCACCAAATTGTCTCGATATGCTCCTTCTATGTTTACGATCCTAGGACAAGAGTGAGTAAGTTTGTTTCCGGAGTGTCCGAAATGGTGGTCAAAGAGTGCCGTACCGCTATGCTTGTCTATGACATGGATAGTTCTCGTCTCATGGTGCATGCCCAACAAATAGAAGATGAGAAACTCAAGGAAAGGTCTAGAGAGACAAAGAGGGCTAAGATCGATGACGGTAATTTCTCACATTCAAGGTTCGATGGACAAGGTCGTTCTAGATTTCAACAAAGGTTTTCCGGTCAAGGTTCCTCCAATGCTCCTCCTAAGTCCAACAAGGATAGGGTGTCCAACCCTAAGCCTCAAAGAGGAAATGGTGGTGGTTTTTCATCGACCACTTGTGCTAGGTGTGGGAAAAAGCATGAGGGTAAATGTCTAGCCGGTTCTAATGCATGCTTTGGTTGTGGCAAGATGGATCACAAGATAAGAGATTGTCCCTTAGTGGCTAAAAATGAAAGGGATAACTGTGGATGAACTCAACCTCAAAATCCATCAGGCTCTAGTGGAAATCAGAAGCAAAATCGATTCTATGCACTTCAGACTAGCCATAAGCAATAGGGTTCACCCGATGTGGTTATCGAAATGTTGAAAGTTTTTCACTTTGATGTTTATGCTTTGCTTGATCCCGGTGCTACCTTTTCTTTTGTTACTCCATATGTGGGTATGAGGTTTGATGTTGTTCCGGATGTGCTATTAGATCCTTTTCATGTCTCTACTCCGATTGGTGAATTCATTGTGGCTAGGAGAGTCTGTAGAAATTGTCCCGTCTCCTTATCCCATAGAGTCACTCTAATATATCATGCTAACATCCTCCCTCAAATTGATACTAGTGGATCAAGAAGCATTAATTTGCCTACTAGAAAATGATGGTGTTGCCGTGCCATGAATTTTTTTAAATGCATCAGCTATCTGAAGATCACTAGACATGTGTGGAAGAGTAATGCCTCTTTTATCTACAACCTTTTGTATCTAATGACAATCTACTTCGATATGTTTGGTCCTCTCATGATAAACGGGATTAGTAGCAATCTGAATAGCACTTATCAGCACGGGGAGAAGTAGGATTAGATTGAGGAAATCTAATCTCAGCAAGTAATCTATGAAGCCATACAACCTCGGCGCAAGCAATTGACATAGATCCATATTCAACCTCTATTGAAGATTTTGATACACGATCTTGCTTCTTACTTTTCCAAGATACCAATGATTCTCCAAGTGACTGAACGACGAGTATCAGGACATGCCGCCCAATCATAATCACTAAAAGCATTAAGATTTGCAAAATCATCAATTCAACTTCTCTAAAACATGGACATTGTTTGGCAGAAAGCATATGTGCTCATAATGCCTACTACACAATGAGAAATCACAGTCCATCACGAGAGACAAAAAGAGAGAACATCTTCTGGAAAAAGCTTATGACTCTATGCTTTGAATCACTTCGTAAATAATATTTATGCCAAAAGAAACATTAGCAACTGATAGAGGAAAAACAATGTTACAGCTCCTACTAAGTCAAAAATCCATATCAATGGCAGAATGTTGAAATGAGAAACAACGTCAGTACATCTTTGTCCAATGACAACTTGTCATGCTAGTGCAATTCACATCTATGTAGAAGCATAAAAGAAATTACATTAGCAGTTAAAAGATAAATATATTAATCTAAAAATAGAAAAGAGTCCACTGAGGAACCATTAGACAAATTCAAACATGAAACAGTCATAAGGCGATTCAAAGGAAAAGCGTCTCGCACAGAGAGCTAATTTATACTAAACTACATTTCTCACATTGCTTCTGGTCTCCACGTTCCAAAAATAGTTGTTTGAACTTCATTAAGTCTCGACTCCTTGATTATTAACATTAATTCCTAATCCTCCACAACTATGACTAATGATGAATAAAAACCTACTCCCTCCATCCCTATTTACTTGTCAAATATTTCCTAATTTGATTTTCCTTTTTTTTGTCATTTTTGACAAATCAAGGAAGGACAATTTTTTTCTTATTATACCCTCAATTTATTAACATTGAGTTAATGTCTTTGAAATATATAGTGGGTAAATATATTTGGGACCCTATCAATTAATAGGGGTAAAATGGTAAATTCACTATACTAATTATTATTTTCTTAATAGGTGTGCCAAATAAAAATTTGACAAGTAAAAAGGGATGGAGGGGGTATCAAATTAAGGTTACTAGAATTCATAAAGTCGGACTATCCACAATGCAAACTAATCATAAGCAACTACTAGGCTAGCAGAATTCCTACATTAAGAACTTGAAATTTGTGGATATGCAACACACTAAGTAGAACGCACAATTATCATCAAGTTAATTAGTCAGAATGTTTTTTTCTGCTCCGAAAGTTATTTCAAGCTCCAAGAATGATTTTTCTAGTTTTTTGTCGAGAGAAAATGACAATGATTTTCCATCAATGATCAAACAAAATGATGCAGTAGTTCTTCTCCTTGAGATTACTTGTGACATTCCCTCTCGTATTTGCTTTGTAATTCTATCATGTGAAGCCTAAGACAGTTGAACTTGGTGAAAAGCATAATTTTTTTTGTGTTATTTTAGGTAAAACAAATCCAAAAGCATATACCTTTGCTATAGTGTCCTAGTTTCCTCACTTTGTAATGATGCAGTAATTATGATTTGCCACATATCTGGTCTTAATAAACTACAAGCATACCCAAATGACATTCAGAAAGATGATGAGAATGCCACTCATCGTTTGATTATAGAAGTTGCATCATTTTACTAGTAAAACCTACGAAATATTGATAGCCGTTTCAATCTTATCACCGGTTAAGACCCAAATCTTAATCCCAGCTTTGGCAAGTTTATCAATGCATTCGGGCACTTGAAGTAATCGGTTTTGAATTGGAGCAAGTCATGTACAATGTTAAGTGAAAAAAGAGATTGCAAGCATGTACAACATAAGACTAGAGCTCACCCCTTTTTGAAGATTGTCTTAAACAGTAGTGACACCAAGGAGTAGTCACGACCCAGGGTAGCCCCTAGATGTAACATGGCGTACAAGACCCTGAGAGGCCTCATACAAGCCCTTAGCATACACAACATACAAGATAATAGGGAAATAAGAGTTCAAAAGAGCTTTTTATATCAAAGCTTTACTCAAAACAGCGGAATTCTAAAACTCATGTCTCAAAGACTTCTAATATCATAGAATACGAATAAAAGTGATAGGGACGCAGCCCAATACAATATCCAACACTGAAAAGAAATGACATGAAAATAAGAACAAATAGGCTATGTCCTCGGAGGGATGAGGAATCACCAAGTCTTCTATCAACTCTTAGATCAAGCTCTACCCACGAGTGGAAGGTGAATGGCCACGTCCTACACTAAAGAAGTTAATGTAGGAAAGAGTATGCGTTAGCACAATTAAGTACTAAGTATGATAGCAATGCACATAAACACATAAGTCATGCTAGAGAGAGAGACATAATCATGACATGCAATGGCCAAGCTATAAACATGAGAAACATGAAACATAAAGCATATATCAAGGCCAAAGCAAGTTAAATCGTCTTTCCTTCTTTTCTTTACTTCATCATGAGAACACTTGTTCATTAGCTTGTGGGGAAAAGCCTTAACCGACATGTAAGACCATGTGAGCTATCAACACGGAATTCGGTGTCTACCCCACACCAAAAAGGGGTGTCCAACTTGCCAAGGTAAGACCATGAATTTCTTAGCTTAGGTGGATCCACTAGCTAATGTCTACTTAAAGACAACATCCTATGGTGGCAACCTAGTTTATGGGATAGAGATTGCTTTAGGAGACTCGGCCTCAACAAACGGGAGAGCTCCATCTAGAAAACCCAGCCTCTACTAACGGGAGAGCTTTCACTAGAAGACCCGACCTCTACTGATGGGAGGGCTTCCATCTCAATATCCACTCGGTGCTAAGCATAATTCCCACAGATTAGTCATTAACATATTTATATCATTAAACATGAAAAGGTACAACTAGGGTTACCAATTCAAGCTAAAATCATGCTTATAGATATTTATCTTTCATGGACCTTGTCCAAGCTTATGTCATTAGAATAGCTCCTTAAGAACATGGGTAATCGCCTCTTTGTTCTTCTTTTATCATAATGGGAGAATGACATGAGAAAACCTTTCACTGCTCAACCATAGCATCATCATATCATAACTTTGGTACTTTACTCTCAAAACACCCTTAATTCATCATGCTCATATTTCATAATTCATAGAGTTCATATGGGTTCATGCAAGTTCAACTCATATCATGCAATTCAATGCAAGCTCATGCTTAGAAAGCCATAATTAGGACAATTTACCCATACTTGAAGGAACTCACATAATAGAGGAAAATCATGCTTTTGACTTGATCATGCTAAATTCATAAGATTATCCTCAATTCATTCATAATTCATGCTTGATTTCATAGAGAATTCATAAACTTCATCAAATCATAACTCAACTCAACAATCAAAGCATATATTATCAAATTGGGGAGAACTAGCTTGGGATCATGGGGGTTCATGCAATCTTTACATCAAATCATGCACTAGGAATCATCAAATCGTGCACTAAGTTACTTTATCACGTTAAATCGTGCACTAGGAATCATAAAATCAATAATTGGAAATCACAATTGAAGAACCCACAATGATTGATCACAAACCCTAATTCAATTGGGTTAGACTAAACATTTGAAAATCATGAAGAAGAGACCATTGGAGGAAAAGACTCCTAATGGTGAACACTATCATACCTCAAGGCAATCCACAAGAATTGGAGAAGATTGAAGGTCTTCAATGGAGGATTCAAGCTTCTTCTTCTTCCTTGAGAGTTGAGAGAGTTTCTTTTTAGAGAGAGAAATATTTGAGAGAGGAGAGTTTTGGAATGAATTAGAATGAAAGAAATTAGGCTTAGAAAGTATTTATAGGTCTTAGATTAAGGGTATAACCGACTTAGCTTAATAGGTAAACGATTAGGGAAAAGACAAAAAAACCCTTAATTAAAACTGTCCGGGCCAATCGACGGATAGGATCTACGGTCCATTCATCCATTGACGGACCGTCCTGTTGAACCGTCAAAAGATTCAGAGAGTTGGTATCTGGGGACCCTGCAACGACGGTCTCGATTTACGGTTGGTAGGTCCATCTACGGACCGTACACCATAACCGTAGATCACTGCCTGAGTTTAAGGAGTTGGCCAAGTCTGGGGTCATCTACGGTTACTTTCTACGGACCATCGTTCGACTCACGAACCGTCCTGCTACCCGTAGGTCAAAGTTCAGAAACTTGAAAATCCTAGAATTTCACAGTGCCATCGACGGTCCCCACCTACGGCCCGTCAATCCATCTACGGCCCGTAGGTGGCCTCCGTAGGTCATTGTCTTCAGGTGATCAACACATCATATCACATAAATGCACATATCCGAGGAGGAAACATTAACTCCAAGCTAAAGCGTGATCAACACATCATATCATGAAGACTTTATGCAACTCATACTCAAATGCACATAATCATATAACACTCTTCATGAACATGCATAATCAAGGAATCATGGAAATCAACTATGACACATGAGACCAAAAGAATTAACCATGAGGATTAAGATACCTCAAGCTAGAGTAGGATCGGAAGGAAAGAGATGAAGATATCGGGACATCATATCGGCCTCGTTGATCTTGTAGAGCTTGATATGTTAGATTTTGATGTTATTCTTGGGATGGATTGGTTGCATTCTTGTTACGATTCTATTGATTGTAGGACCCGAATGGTCAAGTTCCTATTCCCGAATGAGCCTTTCCTAGAGTGGAAGGGGGGAAATTCTATGTTTAGAGGTCAATTTGTGTCATGTCTTAAAGCTAGAAAGATGATTTCTAACGGGTGCATATACCATCTTGTTAGGGTGAGGGATGTGGATTTCGAAACCCCTACTCTTGAGTCGGTTCCTGTTGTAAAAGAGTTTCCAAAAGTGTTTCCTGATGATCTACCTGGTGTTCCTCCCGAAAGGAAAATGGACTTTGGTATTGATCTCCTCCCCGATACGCAACCTTTACCTATTCCTCCTTACCGAATGGCTCCGGCAGAACTTAAGGAGTTGAATGAGCAACTGAAGGATTTGTTGGATAAGGGTTTCATCTGACCAAGTATTTCTCCATGGGGTGCTCTGGTCTTGTTTTTAAGGATGAAGGATGGTTCACTTCGTATGTGCATTGACTACCGCCAATTGAACAAGGTTACCATTAAGAATAAGTATCCTCTTCCAAGAATAGATGACTTGTTTGATCAACTTCAAGGGGCTAGCTACTTCTCTAAGATCGACCTTCGTTCGGGTTATCACCAATTGAGGGTGAAAGAGGATGATATTCCGGACTAGATATGGCCATTATGAATTCCTAGTGATGTCGTTTGGGTTGACAAATGCTCCGACCGCATTTATGGATTTGATGAATAGGGCGTTTAGACAATATCTTGATATGTTTGTGATTGTGTTCATAGATGATATTTTGATTTACTCAAGGAGTGAGGATGAGCATGCTGATCATTTGAGGATTGTATTGCAAGTCCTCAAGGACAAACAATTTTTTGCGAAGTTTAGTAAATGTGAGTTTTGGCTAAGGTCCGTGGCTTTTCTTGGTCACATTGTCTCCGGTAAAGGTATTGAGGTAGATTCTAAAAAGACGGATGTGGTTAAGAATTGGCCTAGACCTCTATCACCTTCGGAAATTCGTAGTTTCTTAGGTTTAGCCGGCTATTATAGGAGATTTGTTGAAGGGTTTTCTTCGATTGCTTCTCCATTAACGGCTTTGACTCAAAAGAAGGTTAAGTTCACTTGGTCCGAAGTGTGTGAGAAGAGTTTCCAAGAGTTGAAAGATAGGCTTACTTTGGCTCCGGTGTTGACCTTAGCGGAAGGGTCCGATAGGTTTGTGGTTTATTGTGATGCCTCAAGAATTGGGCTAGGATGTGTTGTTATGCAAAATGGAAAAGTCATTGCTTATGCTTCAAGGCAACTCAAGGTTCATGAAAAGAACTATCCTACTCATTATTTAGAATTTGTGGCGGTTGTGTTTGCTTTAAAGATTTGGAGGCATTATTTGTATGGTGTGCATGTTGACATTTTTACCGACCACAAGAGTTTGCAATATGTGTTTAAACAAAAAGATCTAAATCTTCGCCAGAGAAGGTGGTTTGAGTTGTTAAAAAACTATGACATGAGTGTGCTCTATCACCTCGGTAAGGGTAATGTGGTGGCGGATGCTCTTAGTCGATTGTCTATGGGTAGTGTTGCTCATGTTGAGGATAGTAACAAAGAGTTGGTTCGTGATGTTCATAGTTTGGCCCAATTGGGTGTTCGGTTGATTGATTCTAATAAGAGTGGTGTTATGATTCACAATGGTTCGGAATCGTCCTTTGTATCCCATGTGAAGGCTAAACAAAATCTTGATCCTAATTTGGTTGACTTGAAGGGAGCGGTGCTAAAGAAGTCCATTGAGGCTTTCTCCCAAGGGGGAGATAGTGTGCTTCGATAACAAGGTCGTTTGTGTGTTCCCGATGTAGATGCCTTAAGAGGAAATTTTTTATCGAAAGCCCATAATTCTCGATATTCCATTCACTCGGGAGCTATCAAAATGTACCATGATTTGCGGGGGGGGGGGCTATTGGTGGAATGGGATGAAGAAGGATATTGCAAATTTGTGGCTAAGTGTCCTAATTATCAACAAGTGAAAGTTGAGCATCAAAAGCCTAGAGGTTTGTCCCAAGATATTAGTATTCCTACCTGGAAGTGGGAGGATTTGAATATGGACTTTATTGTTGGTTTACCCCGCACCCGACGATAGTATGGTTCGATTTGGGTTATTGTAGACGAATGACGAAATCAGCCCATTTCATTCCCGTCAAGCTTTCTTATTCGGCGGAGGATTATGCTATGTTCTACTTGAGGGAAATGGTTAGGTTTCATGGAGTGCCTTTATCCATTATCTCCGATCATGGTGCATAATTTACTTCTCAATTTTGGAAGTCTTTCCAAAAGGGTGTTGGTACTCGTGTTAAGTTTAGCACGACTTTTCATCCTCAAACTGATGGCCAAGCGGAACGTACTATCCAAACTTTGGAAGATATGTTGAGAGCTTGTGTGATTGATTTCAAGGGTAATTGGGATAATCATTTGCCTTTGATTGAATTTGCTTATAATAATAACTACCATTCTAGTATTAGTATGACTCCATTTGAAACTCTCTATGGTAGGATGTGTAGATCTCCTATAGGTTGGTTTGAAGCTGGGGAAGTTGCTTTAATAGGTCCCGAGTTGGTACATGAGGCTATGGAGAAAGTTCAGCTTATTAGGGAACGGTTGAAAATGGCTCAAAATCGACAAAAGTCCTACGCCGATGTTAGAAGGAGAGATTTAGAATTTGATGTTGATGACTGGGTTTACTTGAAAATTTCACCCATGAAGGGTGTAATGAGGTTTGGAAAGAAACGGAAGCTTAGTCCCCATCATGTAGGACCATATCAAATTTTGAGACGTGTTGGTAAGGTTGCTTATGAACTAGATTTGCCTAATGATTTGGCATCGGTGCATCCGATTTTCCATGTCTCATTATTGAAGAAATGTGTTGGTGATCCGACATCTATAGTGCCATTAGAGAATCTTGGCATAAAGGATAATCTTTCCTATGAAGAAGTTCCGGTTGAGATTTTAGACCAGCAAGTCCGAAAGTTAAGAAATAATGAAGTTGCTTCCGTGAAGGTTCTTTGGAGGAATCAATTAGTTGAGGGTGCTACTTGGGAGGCCGAGGCTGATATGATGTCCCAATATCCTCATCTCTTTCCCTCCGATCCTACTCAAGCTTGAGGTATCTAGGTCCTCATGGTTCATTCTTTAGGTTTCATGTGTCTTAGTTATTTTCATGATTCCTTGATTGTGCATGTTCATGAAGAGTCTAATTTTGAGCTAGCCTGATTGATTTATCCATGATTATGTGCATTGAGTATGAGTTGCATAAAGTCTTCATGAAAAGATGTGTTGAACATGCTTTAGCTTGAAGTTGATGTTTTCCTCCTCGGATATGTGCATTTTTGTGATTGCCTTCTTGGTTGGGTTGTTAGCTCTTGTTTCTTACCCTCCTTATGATGTCTTGGATTCTCATTCGAGGACAAATATTCCCAAGGGGGAGATAATGTAATACCCCAGATTCGAAAGGGTGGAAATTTTTTGATTTTTGGGTTAGTGTCAGTAACGATGGAGGCCACCTACGGTTCATAGGTTGAATTACGGCCCGCAGGTGGGAACCGTGGGTGGCAGGCTAATATTTTCAAAGTATCAAGTTTTAGAACCCTAATGACGGCTTGCCAGGATGGCCCGTCTTCCAGTGTACGAGCCGTAGATGGATCCCGTCATTGCAGGGTCCAAGTTGACAGTCTCTGTACCCAATGACGGTTGACCAGGACGGACCGTGGTTGGACCTACGGACCGTAGGTCAAACCGTCGATGGGTTCTAACAGTTAATTTTAAGAGGGGCTTTTGGTCTTTTCACCCAATGACTTAATTATCAACTAAGGTAAGTTCCTAACTGTTCCTAACACTATATAAACCCTTTTAATCCTAAAATCTACCCTTTCCAATCACTTTGCAAATTTCCCCAAACTCTTTTTCCTCAAATATTTCTCTCTCTAGAAGTTAGAAGAAGAAGAAGAAGAAGAAGAAGAGGGCAAGTTGGGTTCAAGAAATTAAGTTTTTCTTCATTAATTGCTTAAGGAAATTGAGCACTAAGGTATGATAGTCTTCATCCATGGAGCCCTTTCCTCCATGGAATCCCTAAAATCTCAAATTTTTAAGTTAGAAATTCCCAATTGAATTAAGGGTTTTCTTCCATGTTGTGGGTTCTTTGCAATGTTGCTTCAATTGATTGTTTTATGAACCTTGAAGTATAAATTGAGTTAAATTTCATGATTGCGTGACTCTAGGTCGCAATCGCGATGAGCATCTGAGACCTGGACAAAATATTTTTCCCAAAACAGGGGTTTCAACCTCATTTTCACCATTTTTGAGTTTTGGGAGCTTGGGGTGGTGATTTGGACCAGCTTTTAGAGGAAAATCTTTTGGGTAATGATTCTGAACTCTATATCTTCGATTACCCATTATTAATATTGGATTTTATGTGTTCAAATCAAGATTTTAAATTGATAAATTGAGGGTTTGGCATGAACTTGAGTTTTGAAGTAAAATTAGGATTGTGAACTGATTTCAAATCATTTTTCAAAATGGTTTTCACTAATGAGTTCCTAAAGCCTTGAATATCATTTTCAAGTATTAAATTTTGGATTCAAGCCTTATTTTCAGAAATGGATTTTGTGTTGATTGATTCATTTTTCAAAGAATTGATGTGGGTATTGTTGTTTCCAGAAATTTATTGTGAATACTTGATTGTTATAGATTGTGTGACTTCGGAAGTGATTCGGAAGGGGAAAACTCTAGCTTCAGATTGACTAATTGAATCTTTTTAAGGCAAGTGATCTTCTAATCTTTGTAATTTAGTAGAATTGTTTACTTCTCTTCATTGTACGTGAGTTGGGGAGTAATCGGGATTGAGGTGAAGAGTTTATTGTTCCACTTGATCCTTGTTAACTACTAAAAGAAAGGGAAAATTGGAAAGGCTTCGTGATGAAAATGTTAAATTGTGAAATACCTTGTTGTGTTCCCTATTTGGTTGATTGATGATATGCTTGATAGCATGAAAGTGAACTTGAATTGACTTAAATTGCTTGAATCGTTGTCTCTTCCTTGTGGTGTGATATTGCTCATGTGCATTGATTGTTGGCTACCGTGTTGAGACATGTTTTAGCTTGTGATGTCGAGGTTATTTCCAAAAAGAGCTTGTGATGCCGAGGTCATTTCCATCTATTCATTGATATAAAGTCGAGGTCATTTTCGACTAGTGATTGATATAAAGTCGAGGTTATTTCAGCTAGAGATTGATATAAAGCCGAGGTCATTTCTGGCTAGAGATTGATATAAAGTCGAGGTCATTTCCGGCTAGAGATTGATATAAAGTCGAGGTCATTTACGGCCTGTGATTGATATTAAGCCGAGGTCATTTCCGATAAGTGCTGTGATTGATACATTTGATGCTTATGAGTGACCTACTTGTTGTGATTGATGTGCGTACTTGTAAATATTCTATTTGATTACTGGAGATTGACTTACTTGATTCTTGTTGGTTATCAAATTGTGACTATTGAATCGTGATTATTGGACCTTATGGGCTATTTATTGTAGAACTGTTAAGTTGGGCTGATTTCTATACAGGTTGTAGTTTGAGGAGGTTTGGTTGGAATGAAAAAGGGTATTCAATTCTAGCTAGTTTCTTGTTTATTAGTTGCTTATTGGGTACCGTGTTGTTGGTACTCACCCCTTGCTTCTATACTTGTGTAGGTTCTGAGTCCGGACAACCGTGATCTTCCTCTTCTCTTTGTATTTCGAGGCTTGTCAATGAGTTTGAGATGTAGCTACTTGTCATCTGGTGGTTCCTCTTGTTCCTTACTTTATGGTTAGTTCTATTTGAGAATGAAAGACATTTGAGACTTGTATTTATCTTTCAAATTCTTTATTTACATTTGTGGCTTGTACACGTGACAACCAGGTTTTGGGGTATTAATAGAATGAATAAGTTTTTCACCTTTATCTTGTTCTTGCCTTATCTTTCTGTTCCATTTTCTTTATTTTTGTTGGGTTGATGCTGACTTGTTTTGACAGGAATAGACAAGTGCCATCATGTCCATTTTTGGATCGTGACATAAAAATAAATACATCATATAATAGTGATAACACCGATCATACTATACTTTTTTATTGAAGAGATGCATTTGACAAACATAATTACAAATATCTAAGAAATCCCAATTTATCAATTCTACAATAACAAATGCACTTTAGCATAAACTGTAAAGCGACATTTAGTTCACAAAGATTTTCCACATAGAACTAATAAATCATGCTAACACAGATATAATACATATATACCATATCGTATATTTGTATAACATCATATACCATGACAATATATGATATATTGTTATAATACATTGAGAAATAATTAGAAAAAAAAGCACAAAAAACTGAATGATACCATCATAATATAAATATATATATATATATATATATATATCTGTGTGTGTGTGTGTGTGTGTGTGTGATAGCCTTTTTTTTATGAAGGGTTAATTGGTAATTTTAACCCATAATAATAATAATTATTATAAATAGAATTAAGAGGAGTGGGCCAAGCCTATTCCTTTATCCCTGCTGTTGCGTTGTTTTGGCTGAAGGAAACAAAAATGTAAAGCCTTAGGGCAATCGATTCCATTAGTTTGAAAAAAAAAGCTGATCGTAGGAAAGAATTTGGGGAATTTACCGACGGGATAGGAGGCTAGCAAATTGAAGAACTCTTCAGTGATAAGGTATTGATATTCTTCCTTTGCTCTTGGACATAGGAATCTAATACATTAGGTTGTTGTAATGTTTTTGTTATAGATGTGATAACTAATGGGGATTAATGACTAACCATTAATGCTAGTAATGATTTGATAATCATTGTGAGTAGGATCATCATTAGTAAATCATAGGTCTAAGAACTTAAAGAAAAAAGAAGAAGAGAAATTTGAAGTCAAAGCCACTGTGTTGGTGCAACAGAATTTCAAATTTTCTTTTCATCTTTGATGCATAGTTGTCTATTTGGGAATAGAGTACTAATTAATGACGTACATTATTCGTTGATTTAGTTTGGTTAATACTATGGGAGATATTTTATCTTTAATTTATGGTTTAAGTTGTTAGATATTAAGGTTTAGCTCTAAGTTTAAAAATTAGAGATATTGAGACTTGACTCCAACTAGCATAATTGATATCCTTAATCGATATTTTGCATAGATTAAGAAAGTAGGGGCTGTTGTGGTTGGTGTTCTATGCGTGCAAGGTTGTGGAACTTGTCATTAGCGAGGTAAGTGAGACTTTAAGCTTTAGTGCTTGCTTTTCAAACCTACTTTGAAAATGTGTTTTATCTGTCTGGTCCATGTGTTGGGACAAACATGTGCTTGACATAATACTAAATATGCTTTTATAAGTTATATATGGTGTGATATTGGATATCCTTCTTCATTATTGTGATATAGTTACTAGGAGCATACATAGCTGCCATAATATGTAAGGGGCATATATATCTATCATGCCATAATATGTTAAGGGCCTTGTACATGTTGTCATAGTATACTTTGGGGCATTATATATGCTGCCATGGACTTGTTGGGGTGCATGGACAACCTCCTTCACTACCGATTGAGTTTGAGACATTTTGTGTCCTTTTTGAACAATTATTTGAACTTATTGACCATTATATTATGAAATATACTCTTGTGCATATCATTATGTGTTTGTTGTATATATGTATATTCTAACACTTTTTCCAGGGGGTATTAAGGTAGCAGGTCGAGGATCTTAATGGGTTATATTTACATATAGTTCACTCCTTACCTACATGTCTATGTAGATACTATTGTAGAGGGTGAGGCTAGTGGCTGACAAGATCTTTCGTGTAGATTCTGCTGCTAAGGTGAGCCTTCGCATTGTTCGTGGAGGCTACTATTTCAGCTTTATCTATTTATAGTTTATGACTTCTTTTCTTGGGGTTTGCATGCCCGACAGTTGAGCTCATGTAACTCTAATAGATGCTTCATGGTCTTATTGTGGGATCTAGGTTAGAGATATATTAGTTAAGTGATGCTTTCTTTTCATTAATCGATATACAATTTTAGTTGGACAATTATTTTGTTCTAATGAGTATTAATGAGTTTTGGAGTTGCACATGTTTTATCTTTGTATTTAAATAATTTGGGTAAGTGTATAGATATTTGGTACGCCTGACAGGTGGTGTTAGCGGGTGTCAGTCACGTCTAGGGGGTGTTTCGGGATGTGACAAAGTTGGTATCAGAGCCTAGGCTTTAAGTCCCGGGTCATGGAGTAGTGTTTGGTAGAGTCTTGTCCATGGGTATGTAGGTGCCCATACTTATGACCTTTAGGCTACTGAGCATTTAGGATTGTTTTCCCTTTTTCATTCCTTGTTCGTGCGGTGAGTTAAATCAAGTCTAACCCTTGAATATTATTTCGCAGATGGCTAAGAAATGTAGTTCTTCCTCTGCTGTTTGATCTAATACATCTATTAGACGTGGTGCGGGACTTGGTACTAACCCCAGTGGTAGTCAAGGTAGGTCTCATCCTACTAGGGCTCGGACTAGGACAAATGCCGCTCCTCAGCCTGAAAGTGTGAATAGGGATTAGCCCCAAGTTTCTCTTGACGAGCAAGTGCAGGAACAAGCCGTTCGAGATGGTCCATCAATAGGGACAATTATTGCGCTTATGATTGCTTTGCCTGCTGATGTCGTGATGAGATTATTGAATGTGTTAGAGGCATTGGTGCCTAATCAGGTTGGAATTCAAGTACCTCAGACTACTCCACAAATGCAAGAACAACTTTAGCCTAATGTTATAGCTACTCAGACACCTCATTTGGATCCTCAATTGGGTTCTCATTCCGTTGCATCTATGGGATAACCCAAGGATCTTAAGAATTTCATGGATCTTAAGCCACCAGAGTTCGATGCGACACCAGCTTCTATTGAGCCTGAGAAGTTCATTGATCGCTGTGAGAAGATACTTACTACATTGGGGTTGAAAGAGACTCGTGGTGTGGAATTTACCACTTTCTTGTTCTCGGGGTCTCTAGAGGCATGATGAATTCCAATTAGAGGGGTAGACAAGCAGGGTTACCACCTATCACTTGGTCAGAGTTTTCAGCAATGTTTAAGGATAGGTTTATTCCATTGAGCAAACAAGATGATTTGAGACGTCAGTTCCATGACTTGCACCAGTGCACTATGACAGTTACAGAGTATGAAGCCAAGTTCACTGATTTTTCCAGGTATGTCCCATTTTTAGTTGCAGATCTGAGGGAGAAGGTGAGACGATTTGTGGATGGACTAGAGCATCATTATCGTGGTCCTGTGATACGGTATGTGTGAAATGGTACCTATTCAGATGTGGTTGACACCACTCTTCATTGTGAGTCCTATTTAGAAATGGAGAAATTAGCGCATGAAAACTAAAATGCACATAATGTAGGAGGGTTTAGTGGTGCTCCATCTGGGGACAAGGGTGGTTTTTATCATGGGCAATCCAGGCTTACTTAGTCAGAGTTGGTAGTGCATTCTTCTAGGAGTGATTATCAAGCTAGATAGGGTCAACAAAAAATGCAGAGGAAGGGTAATAGTTCCTTCCAGTCTAGACAACATATGAGGTGTTCCACTTGTGGCAGAAATCATAGTGGTCATTGCTTTGGTGTTGGTGGTCCTTGTTATACTTATGGTGAAAGAGGACATATTGATAAATTTTGTCCTAAGGACGAGTCTGGTACTAGTCAAGCTACTTCACATGTGCAGAGTAATGTGTCAGGTGTAGAGGCTCAGATTCAGCCAACTAGGGCCGCTCCATAGGGTGTTCGTGGGCAAGGTCCACAGGGTGCACAGGTCACTCAGGGAGCAGGTGGACCACCGTGATTATTTTCTATGGCCAGACAGGATATCGAGGCACCTAATACAGTAGTCACAGGTATTATCACTATCAATTCTCATAAGGCATATGCTCTTATTGATCCTGATTCTATGCATTCGTATGTATCTCCATCGTTTGCTATATTCTTAGAATGGAGAGTTGAGACTCTTATTGTGCCATATATGGTTATGACCTTAGTGGGGGAGACTTTATCGATGGATAGAGTGTATAGAGATTGTGTGATATCTGTTTAGCGTAAGGACACAATAATTGCTCTACTAGAGTTGTTGATGTCTCACTTTGATGTGATTATGGGCATGGATTGGTTAGCATCATGTTCTGTTTTTGTTGATTGTTATGCTAAGCTGGTATATTTTGATTTTCCTAGAGAACCACCTTTAGTGTGGAAAGGCATGACTCCTCTGACGCAGAGAAAGATAATATCTTATGTAAAGGCACGCTGAATGATTAATCATAGGTGCTTGGGTTTTATTGGTATTGTTCATGAAATGCAAGGAGAGGATGTCACTATTGATAGTGTTCCAGTTGTTCAAGAATTTGTTGATGTGTTTCCAGATGACTTACCCGGGTTACCTCCGATGAGGGAAATTGAGGTCGACATTTGTGCCAGGGACTCAACCTATCTCTATTCCTTCATTTTGTCTGGCTCCAACTGAGTTAAGAGAATTGAAGGTTCAACTCCAAGAGTTACTTGATAAGGGGTTCATTAGGCCTAGTGTATCGCCTTGAGGTGCACCGGTGTTATTTGTGAAAAAAAAGGATGGCACAATGAGAACGTGTATTGACTATAGACAACTGAATAAGGTAACAGTCAAGAATAAATATCTATTGCCTTGTATTGATGATCTATTCGATCAGCTACAGGGTGCTACTCACTTTTCCAAAATTGACTTGAGATCAGGTTATCATCAACTGAGAGTTAAGACCGAAGATATCTCCAAGACAGCCGTTCGGACCATATATGGGCACTTTGAATTTTTTGTGATGTCCTTTGGACTAATTAATGCACCGCAACATTTATGGACCTCATGAATAGGGTATTCAAGCCATACCTAGACCATTTTATGATTGTGTTCATTGACGATATTTTGGTCTACTCTCGGGGTGAGGTCGAACATGAACACCACTTGAGAGTTATACTGCAGACACTTAGAGAACGAAAGCTTTATGCTAAGTTCTCAAAATGTGAGTTCTGGTTGAGAACAATTTCCTTTTTAGGACACGTGGTATCATGAGATGGAATCCAAGTTGATCCAAAGAAGATAGAAGTAGTTCGCGATTGGCCTCGACCTAATACTCCTACAGAGATACGTAGTTTCTTGGGACTAACTGGATATTACAGGCAGTTTGTGGAGAGATTTTCAAAGATAGCCACTCCATTGACACGTTTAACTCAGAAAGGTGTGATCTTCCAATGGTCAGATGGATGTGAAAAGGGCTTTCAAAAATTAAAAATTGCATTGACTACGGCTCTGGTCTTGACCTTACCTACAACGGAGGGTGCTTTCACCATTTATTGTGATGCGTCTAGAATTGGTTTGGGTTGTGTCTTAATACAGAATGGTAAGGTGGTGGCTTATGCTTCTCGACAACTAAAGATTCATGAGAATAATTATCCAACGCATGACTTAGAACTGGCTGCAACTATACTTACACTCAAGATTTGGCGTCACTATCTTTATGGTGAACCATGTGAAATCTATACTGATCACAAGAGTTTACAATACATATTCAAGCAAAGAAATCTGAATTTGAGGAAACGAAGGTTGTTGGAGCTACTTAAAGATTATGATCTTACTATTTTGTATCATCTTGGAAAGGCGAATGTGGTGGCAGATTCCTTGAGTAGGAAGTCTATGGGTAGCTTGGCCTGCATTGTTGCTGAAAGGTGACCTATGGCTACAGATATTCAGGCTTTAGCCAACCAAGGAGTTTGAATTGATCATACATTGCCTGGCAGGTTGCTTGCAGGTATGGTGGTGCAGTCATCCTTAGTTGGAGAAGCCAAGACTTGCCAATATGACGATACCCAACTTGCTAGACTATGAGATCGAGTATAGAATGGGGGTGTGAAGTCATTCTCTATTGATGGCGAGGGTGTTCTACGTCGACATGGTAGATTGTGTATTCCTATGGTGGGTGATGTGAAACAGCTAATACTTGAAGAGGCTCATAGCTCGCGATACTCCATCCACCCAAATGCTACAAAGATGTATCAAGACTTGCATGGATTGTACTGGTGGAAAGGTATGAAGGTTGATATTTTGAAACATATGACTAGTTGCTTAAATTATGAATAGGTCAAATATGGACATCAAAAACCAGGTGGAGTAATGCAAAACTTGATTATCCTAGAGTGGAAGTGGAAGAGGATTACTCTAGATTTTGTCATTGGGTTTCCGAATACTTTCAAGAAACATGACTCAGTTTAGGTGATTGTGGACAGACTCACAAAATCTGCCCATTTCATACCAGTTTGGGTTACTCATACCGTGAAGCAGTTAGCAGACATTTACCTTCGAGAGATAGTTCAACTTCATGGGGTGCCTATTTCAATAATATTAGATCGAGGTGCACAATTCACTGCTGAGTTTTGATAGGCTTTTCAGAAGTCGTTGGGTTCACAGGTTGAGTTGAGTACAACCTTTCTTCCCCAAACTGACGGATAGTCTAAACGAGTTATTCAGATCTTGGAGGACATGCTTAGAGCTTGTGCGATTGATTTTGGTGGTCATTAGGATGATCAGTTGCCCTTAGCAGAATTTGCTTATAATAATAGCTACCAGTCGAGTATACAAATGGCTCCATATGCAGCTTTAAATGGTCGTAGGTGTCGATCACCAGTTGGATAGTTTGAACCTTGCGAAGCGTAATTATTAGGTCCAGATTTGGTTCAGCAAGCTTTAGAGAAAGTTTCATTGATACGAGAACAGCTTCGAACAACACAAAGTAGACAAAAGTGCTATGCAGATAAGAAAGTGCGTGATATAGAGTTCATGAGGGGTGAAAAGGTCTTTGTGAAAGTTTCCCCTATGAAAGGAATTAAGATTTGGGTGGAAAGGGAAGCTAAGTCCCAGATATATCGATCCCTAAGAGATTTTAGATCAGATTGGGTTGGTGGCGTACCGACTTGCTTTACCTCTGGGATTGTCTGCTGTACATTCGGTGTTTCACGTGTCCATGCTCAGACGATATGTTCTGATGATACCCATAAGATTCAGCTAGAAAATGTGGAGCTTAATGAGAATTTAACATATGAGGAAGGTCCGATATCTATTCTTGATAGGCAAGTGCGACAGTTGGGGTCAAAGAAAGTAGTTTCAGTTAGAGTGTTATGGTGCAATCACCCAAGTGGGAGTCCGAGAGGGACATGCGACGAATATATCCTCACCTATTTGACACTTCAGGTATGATTCTAGACTCGTTCGAGGACGAACGTTATTTTTAAGTGGGGGAGAATGGGATAACTTTTTTTTATGAAGGGTTAATTGATAATTTTAACCCATAATAATAATTATAAATAGAATTAAGAAGAGTAGGCCAAGCCCATTCCTTTATCCCTGCTGCTGTGTTGTTTTGGCTAAAGGAAACAAAAAAAATAAAACCTTAGGGCAATCAGTTCCATTAGTTTGAAAACAAAAGTTGATCGTAGGAAAGAATTTGGGGAATTTACAGATGGGCTAGGAGGCTAGCAACTAAAGAACTCTTCAGTGATAAGGTATTGAGATTCTTCCTTGGCTCTTGGACATAGAAATCTAATACATTAAGTTGTTGTAATGTTTTTGTTATAGATGTGATAACTGATGGGGATTAATGAGTAATCAATAATGCTAGTAATGATTTGAAAATCATTGGGAGTGGGATAATCCTTAGTAAATCATGGGTCTAAGAACTTAAAGAAAAAAAAAGAAGAGAAATTTGAAGTGAAAGCCACTATGTTGGTGTAACAGAATTGCAAATTTTCTTTTCATCTTTGATGCATGGTTGTCTATTTGGGAATAGAGTGCTAATTAATGACGAAGAATATTCAATGATTAAGTTTGGTTAATACTATTAGAGATATTTTATCTTTAATTCATGGTTTAAGGTGTGAGGTATTAAGGTTTAGCTCTAAGTTTAAAAATTAGAGATATTGAGACTTAACTCCGACTAGCATAATTGATATAGCTAATCAATATTTTGCATAGATTGAGCAAGTAGGGGCTGTTGTAGTTGGTGTTCTATGCGTGCAAGGTTATGGAACTTGTCATTAGCGAGGTAAGTGAGACTTTAAGCTTTAGTGCTTGCTTTTCAAACCTACTTTGAAAATGTGTTTTATCTGTCTGGTCTATGTGTTGGGACAAGCATGTGCTTGACAGAATACTAAATATTCTTTTATAAGTTATATAGGGTGTGATATTGGATATCCTTCTTCATTATTGTGATATAGTTACTAGTAGCATACATAGCTGCCGTAATATGTTAAGGGCATACCTATGTTGCGGTAATATGTTAGGGGCCTTGTACATGTTGCCGCAGTATACTTTGGGGCATTATATATGCTCCGTGGACTTGTCGAGGTGCTAGGACAACCTCCTTCACTGCCGTTTATGTGAAGATTTGAGTGCGGATTGAGTTTGAGACATTTTATGTCGTTTTTGAACAATTGTTGGACTTATTGACCATTATATTATGAAATATACTCTTGTGCATATCATTATGTGTTTGTTGTATAGATGTATTGTCTAACACTTGTTCCAGGGGTATTAAGGTAGTGGTTCAAGGATCTTACTGGATTATATTTACATATAGCTCACTCTTTACGTGCATGTTTATGCTGATACTATTGTAGAGGGTGAGACTAGTGGCTGACGAGCTCTTTTGCATGGATTCTGCTGGTGAGGTGAGCCTTCGCATTGTTCACTGAGGCTGTTGTTCAGATTTATCTATTTATAGTTTATGACTTCTTTTCTTGGGGTTTGCATGCCCGACAGTTGAACTTATGTAACTCTAATAGATGCTCCATGGTCTTATTGTGGGATCTGGGCTAGAGATATATTAGTTAAGTGATGCTTTCTTTTCATTAATCGATATATGATTTTAGCTTGATCATTATTTTTTGGTAATGAGTATTGATGAATTTTGGAGTTGCACATGTTTTATCTTTGTGCTCAAATGATTTGGGTAAGTGTATAGATAGTTGGTACGCCTGATAGGTGGTGTTAGCGGGTGCCAGTCACGTCTAGGGGGTGTTTTGAGATGTGACTATATATATATATATACACATATACACACACACACACACACACACACACATATATATATATACACACATTGTGTTGGTATCATAATAGTTTTCCTATGTCATTCAATGTTACATGTATAATTGTCACTACCCAAATTACCCCCTAGGTGTGACATGGCGTATAGGACCCCGAGAGACCCCACACAAGCCACTTAGCATACATATACATAAGGTAAACACAAGAATGAGGAAAAATAGACAATCTCATAAAAGTAAATCGTTTACAGCGAAAGTCTTGACTATGTCTCAAAACCAATCTAATACAATAGAATGATCGGGACGTAACCGGTTGTCACGACCCAAGCCTAGGGCCTAGATGTGACCGGCGAATGGGGAACCCGAAGGAACCCCAAACAAGCCTCATAGTGTATCATTACACATCCTTGGTCGCGGAAGCAATTAAATGGCCATAAACGATAAGCATAATCAAGGGGGAAATCGGGACTAAGGGAGCAAGAAAAAAAAATGATACATGAATACCATAGATGAGTCAAGCTCAAGCATAATACACAACTTGTCCAACACCACCTCTAAACATGAGTACTTAGCGGGGGCCAAGACAAACTACAGGGCTCACCCTCATAGTCAAAACATAACTAGAAAGGAAAAGTTTTATACATAGCAAAAGATCATGAGCAACGTCCCCGAAATGGAGGACTCACCAATAACCACTATAGAAAATCGTACTAGCCAAGCGGAGGAGGATGGTCAAGCGGTGCTCCGGTCCCTACATGGTGACATCATGTAGGCATAGAGTATGCGTTAGTACATTTGAATGTACTAAGTATATGGGATGCAATGCAATGCTACATTAGATGGACATCATATGCAAAATGCGTAATCATACCCGATAAATAGCATATTAATGAAATGATATGTATAATGATGCTTACATAAAAACCATATTTAGTGGGACGTAGTACATGTGTGGCGAGTGACCATCAATATAGTATTTCCAAGGCCTACCACCCCCTTGGAGAGGCGAAAGAGGTACAAACCCCTCAATATGGTTACACGGGCCTACCACCCCCGAGCTAGGGACCAAGGTACAAACCCCTCGATACGGTTATACGGGCCTACTACCCCCCGTACTAGGCAACCAAGGTACAAACCCCTCGATACGGTTATACGGGCCTACTACCCCCCGTACTAGGCAACCAAGGTACAAACCCCTCGATACGGTTATACGGGCCTACTACCCCCCGTACTAGGCTTGGTCGACTCGCAACACTTATATAGAGAAAATCGTATACATGTGTCCATTTCATCATCATTTCAGTAATTACATAACCATCCGACTCATAGGACGTACCCTGGACCTTCCCTTTCCTAAGAATTCTATAAATGGGCATTTTATCAAACACAAGGTGGGCAATTGTTCATGTAAATGAAATCATGTATTTCAAGAATACTAAGTCCAACCAATTCCAAAATCCATATAAATCAGCCCACCAACAACATACATATATATATCAACCTTCATAATTTGATCATGGAATCATGTAAACCATAAACATCACATAATAATTCCATTTCATGATAATATGCAAAATGGACCATAATAGGGTGTGTAGTAGTAATTCCATAATTCAAGAGTTCATAAATGATCATAAGGACCCATAAACTTGAAGTAGAAATAGAGGATAAATGGTTGGACTTGTGGAAAGGAAGGTTTCCACAATCAAACCCTCATACCTCAACTTTGGAGAATCCTTGATGAAGATTGGAATGGAGAATCGAAGCTTGAGTTTGAGTCTTGAATCCGGAATTAGAGCTTGAGATGTTTGAATTTGGTTGAAGATCTTGGTGGAATTTTTGGAGAGGGCTTAGAGAGTGTTTTTGGAGTTTAGAAAATGACTAAGTATGGGACATATCCCCTTTTTATAAAAAATGACTCCAACCCGCCTAAAGAAAACTGCTCACTGGAAATTGCAAATCTGCACAGACAGGTTTTACGAAAAATGGTCATAACTCCCTCATCCTAACTCGGACTAAGGTGAAACCAAGTGCGTTGGAAAGCTAACTCAAAGAGCTTTAATTTAATAGTTTGCAGCCCTTCCAGTTCCTTGTGTGCTAAGAGATATGCCCCTTTAAAGTTGACCCTCCAAATCACAATTTTTGCGATTTTCGAATTTTGATACGGTTGCTCTAAAATTCGGGTTAGACCCATTTCCCACTCAATTTGACCCCACGAATAAGAATATGAAGTCGAATTTCTGAAATCATGCACGTATTTGTAGATATATGGAAATTACAATTATAGGTGTTTCCGAAGCACATTTTCGGGCATTTTTGGGGTCGTTTCAATATCTCCCCCTTGGGAACATTCGTCCCCGAATGTTAAAGAAACGTACATGAGAGACACAAACATGGCAATTTCAGCCCACATAAGGATGCAAACATGCACTTACACCGTTATTTTCAAAACCTTCAATATAGTTGTAAACCACAATGAACTTCGTCAACTTAAACATGAATGTATGCAATGACATGTGGCGGCTCGAACTTAAAGACGCTGAGAATTTTTATAAAAAGGGCTTAGATCAATACCTTAGGCTCGAGCTGGAGTGGAAAGATAAAGGATTCGCCTTTGCATGTCCGCTTCGGCCTCCCAAGTAGCACTTTCAACTTTTTGATTTCTCCAAAGGACTTTAATGGAAGCCACATCTTTGTTTCTCAACCTCTTCACTTGTCTATCTAAAATCTGAACCGGAACCTCTTCATAGGTCAAATTATCTTCAACAACACCCACAACATCAAGAGACACAATGGCATTCGGATCACCCACACACTTCCTCAACATAGAAACATGAAATACCGGATGAACCAAATCCATCTCGCTAGGCAATTCCAACTCATAAGCTACCTTGCCAATTCTCCTCATCACCTTATAAGGACCCACGTATCTTGGGCTCAACTTGCCCTTCTTACCAAAACGAAGCACACCCTTCATGGGTGTCACTTTCAAATAAACCCAATCACCAACTTGGAATTCAAGAGCCCTTCTCCTCACATCGGCATAGGACTTTTGGCGACTTTGGGCCACCTTCAACCTTTCTCTAATCATCCTAACCTTCTCAAGAGCCTCCATAACTTGGTCTGGTCCTAACAAGGACACCTCACCAACCTCAAACCACCCAACCGGTGATCTACAACGCCTCCCATAGAGAGCCTCAAAAGGAGCCATACCGATGCTAGAATGATAGCTATTGTTATAGGCAAACTCAATCAATGGAAGATGATCATCCCAACTACACTTAAGCTCCAATACACAAGCCCTAAGCATATCCTCAAGTGTTTGGATAGTCCTTTCGGCTTGTCCATCCGTTTGCGGGTGAAAGGCCGTAGTAAGCTTAACTCTCGTACCTAGACCCCTTTGAAAAGACTTCCAAAAGTGTGCAGTAAATTGAGTACCACGGTCCGATATGATGGATAGAGGAATCCCATGCAACCTTACCAAGTCATGAATATATAACCTTGCATAATCTTCCGCCCCATATGTTGTCTTTACCGGTAGAAAATGAGCCGATTTTTTCATCCTATCAACCACCACCCAAATAGAATCAAAACCTTTTTCTAGTCTTGGGTAAACCAACTACAAAATCCATATTAATTTCTTCCCACTTCCAAGTAGGAATCTCTATGTCTTGGGTTAGACCACCCGGCCTTTGATGTTCGGCCTTGACTTGTTGACAACTATGACAACCGAAGACGAATTTGGCAATGTCCTTCTTCATGCCTCTCCACCAATACACATCCCTCAAATCTCTATACATTTTGGTGGAACCGGGGTGGATGGAGTAGGAAGAATTATGAGCCTACTCAAGAATTTTCTCCCTCAAACCATCAACACAAGGCACACACAACCTACCTTGGTAACCTAAGGGCAACCATCTCCCCCTTGGGAGAAAACTTCCACCTTGCCCTCTTTCCACCAAAGGCTTCAATTCAAACAAGGCAGAGTCAAGATCCTTGTTTGCTAATCACCTCATCAAACCAGGAAGACCTAGCCACCATCAACAACGACCACTACCACCATTACCAAACCTCTTCCAACTAACCCCCAACCTAGCCAACCGATGTATCTCCCTACCATTTCCCTATCACCAATATCAACATAGTAGCTAGGCTACCTAGACACCCTACTCCAAAGCATCCGCCACCTACATTAGTCTTACCGGGATGATAATGCACACTCATATCATAATCTTTAAGAAATTCTAGCCACCTTCTTTGTCTCAAGTTGAGATCTTTTTGGGTGAAGACATATTGGAGGCTCTTATGATCGGTGAACACATCGACATGTACCCCATACAAAAAATGACGCCAAATCTTTAAAGCAAACACCACCGCGGCTAATTCAAGATCATGCGTAGGATAGTTCTTTTCATGCACTTTGAGTTGTCTAGAAGCATAGGCTATCACCTTACCATTTTGCATTAGGACACAACCCAATCCAACTCTAGAAGCATCACAATACACAACAAATCCCTCAAGCCCATCCGGTAGTGACAATATAGGAGCGGACACAAGTTTGTCTTTCAAGGTTTGAAAACTCCTTTCGCACTCGTCGGTCCACTCAAACTTAGCCTTCGTTTGTGTCAACTTAGTCATGGGAGAAGCAACAGAAGAAAACCCATTCACAAATCTCCGGTAGTAACCCACTAAGCCCAAGAAGCTCCTAATATCCGACGGGATCAATGGCCTAGGCCAATTTCTAATCACATCGGTCTTCTTAGGGTCTACCTTAATACCATCCCCCGACACCACAAGACCTAGGAAAGCAACCTCCCTCAACCAAAATTCACACTTTTCATACTTGGCATACAACTTCTCCTCTCTTAATCTTTGCAACACAACCCTCAAGTGACCCGTATGTTCTTCCTCGCTATGCGAATAGATTAAAATATCATCATGAGACCACAACAAAGGGAATCAAGTAGGGTTAAAGACCCTAATTCATTAGGTCCCAAATGAAGGTAGCCGGTGCGATGGTCCAACCCAAGGAATGAACAAATTCATAAATGCGCAGTACCTAGTCCCGGCAGGCTGTCTTGGAATGTCACCCTCCCTCAACCTTCATTGATGATACCCCGGACCGATAGATCAATCTTAGAGAAGTGGCTAGCCCCTTGCAATTGGTCGAACAAGTCATCAATCCTAGGAAGAGGATATTTATTCTTGACGGTGACCCTATTGAGTTGCCGGTAATCGATACACATCCTAAGGGACCCATCTTTCTTCTTCAAAAACAACACCGGTGCACCCCATGGTGATTGGCTAGGCCTAATAAAACCCTTCTCCAACAAGTCCCTCAATTGTTCTTTCAACTCCTTTAACTCCGCCGGGGCCATACGGTAAGGGGGCATAGAAATGGGTTGAGTATCGGGGAGGAGGTCTATGCCAAAATCTATTTCCCTTTCGGGAGGAACATCGGGAAGGTCATTAGGAAAGACATCAAGGAATTCATTTACGACCGGAACCGACTCTATAAGAAGGTTTTTGGACTCCACATCCCTAACCCTCACGAGGTGATAGAGACACCCCTTAGAGATCAACTTACGGGCTTTAATGCAAGAGATGAATCTACCCTTGACTACCACATTTTGGCTTTCCCACTCAAGAATGGGTTCACTTGGGAATTGGAACTTGACCCTACGGGTTCTACAATCAATAGAAGCATAGTATGCATGCAACCATTCCATCCCAAGAACAACATCAAAATCGACCATGTTCAACTCAACAAGATCACAAGGCAATATTTTATGCAAGATGCAAATAGGACAATTTCTATAGACCTTCCTAGCAACAATATATGCACCAATAGGAGTAGACACCTTATATGACTCATGCAACAAGTCAGGCTCGTCTTCCTCTTGTATTAGGCATGATCTAGCATAACAAAGAACAGCCGTTAGGGAAGGACTTAATTCAACTCTACGGCACGACTTAGAACATGGAGAAGGGAAACATTTCCTAAAACGTCTCATAGCCTCCTACTCATAGTTGTGGTGCACAACACAACCATGAATCGGACTCTAATCAACGCGGTGTGTTGGACTCCGAGGATCATTCAACCTAGTGCTCTGATACCAAGCTTGTCACGACCCAAGCCTAGGGCCTAGATGTGACCGGCGAATGGGGAACCCGAAGGAACCCCAAACAAGCCTCAAAGCGTATCATTACACATCCTTGGTCGCGGAAGCAATTAAATGACCATAAACGATAAGCATAATCAAGGGGGAAATCGGGACTAAGGGAGCAAGAAAAAAAAATGATACATAAATACCATAGATGAGTCAAGCTCAAGCATAATACACAACTTGTCCAACACCACCTCTAAACATGAGTACTTAGCGGGGGCCAAGACAAACTACCGGGCTCACCCTCATAGTCCAAACATAACTAGAAAGGAAAAGTTTTATACATAGCAAAAGATCATGAGCAACGTCCCCGAAATGGAGGACTCTCCAATAACCACTATAGAAAATCGTACTAGCCACGCGGAGGAGGATGGTCAAGCGGTGCTCCGGTCCCTACATGGTGACATCATGTAGGCATAGAGTATGCGTTAGTACATTTGAATGTACTAAGTATATGGGATGCAATGCAATGCTACATTAGATGGACATCATAGGGAAATGCGTAATCATACCCGATAAATAGCATATTAATGAAATGATATGTATAATGATGCTTACATAAAAATCATATTTAGTGGGACGTAGTACATGTGTGGCGAGTGACCATCAATATAGTATTTCCAAGGCCTACCACCCCCTTGGAGAGGCAAAAGAGGTACAAACCCCTCAATATGGTTACACGGGCCTACCACCCCCGAGCTAGGGACCAAGGTACAAACCCCTCGATACGGTTATACGGGCCTACTACCCCCCGTACTAGGCAACCAAGGTACCAACCCCTCGATACGGTTATATCGGGCCTACCTTACCGCCCCGTACTAGGCAACCAAGGTAGCAAACCCTCGATAACGGTTATACGGGCCTACTACCCCGTACTAGGCTGGTCGACTCGCATACACTTATATAGAAATCGTTACATGTGTCCATTTCATCATCAATTTCAGTAATTACATAACATCCGACTCATAGGACGTACCTTGGACCTTCCCTTTCCTAAGAATTCTATAATGGGCATTTTATCAAACACAAGGTGGGCAATTGTTCATGTAAATGAAATCATGTATTTCAAGAATACTAAGTCCAACCAATTACAAAATCCATATAAATCAGCCCACCAACAACATACATATATATATCAACCTTCATAATTTGATCATGGAAGCATGTAAACCATAAACATCACATAAAAATTCCATTTCATGATAATTATGCAAAAAGGACCATAATAGGGTGTGTAGTAGTAATTCCATAATTCAAGAGTTCATAAATGATCATAAGGACCCATAAACTTGAAGTAGAAATAGAGGATAAATGGTTGGACTTGTGGAAAGGAAGGTTTCCACAATCAAACCCACATACCTCAACTTTGGAGAATCCTTGATAAAGATTGGAATGGAGAATCGAAGCTTGAGTTTGAGTCTTGAATCCGGAATTAGAGCTTGAGATGTTTGAATTTGGTTGAAGATCTTGGTGGAATTTTTTGAGAGGGCTTAGAGAGTGTTTTTGGAGTTAAGAAAAATGAATAAGTATGGGACATATCCCCTTTTTATAAAAAAAAGTCTCCAACCCGCCTAAAAAAAATAGCTCACTGGAAATTGCAAATCTGCACAGACAGGTTTTACGAAAATGGTCATAACTCCCTCATCCTAACTCAGACTAAGGTGAAACCAAGTGCGTTGGAAAGCTAACTCAAAGAGCTTTAATTTGATATTTTGCAGCCCTTCCAGTTCCTTGTGTCCTAAGAGATATGCCCCTTTAAAGTTGACCCTCCAAATCGCAATTTTTGCGATTTTCGAATTTTGATACGGTTGCTCTAAAATTTGGGTTAGACCCATTTCCCACTCAATTTGACCCCACGAATAAGAATATGAAGTTGAATTTCCGAAATCATGCACGGATTTGTAGATATATGGAAATTACAATTATAGGTGTTTCCGAAGCACATTTTCGGGCATTTTTGGGGTCGTTTCACCGGTACATCATATACAAGTCTGAAACTGAAAAGTAAAGAAAAGCAATAAAGTCTCTTGGTCCCCGAAGCATGAGGACTCACCAATGCTGATAGCTCGAGCTCGGAAAGTAACTAACCACGAGAGTGTGAAGAATGACTGTCTAACCCTACATTATAAGAGAATGTAGGCACAAGTATGCATTAGTACATGGAATGTACTAAGTATGAAGAAAATGCATATAAACACATAAATCATGCCAATGAGATGCTTTTAAATAGGAAATCATGCAAGCGAGATATCTTCATGAACATGCAATGACAATGCTAAATCATATGACAATAGGATTAGAAACTCAATGCATAAACATGGTCAATGCAAGCTAGTCATATCATAAGTCTTGTGAGATACTTCTAGTACCCTAGTTCATTATTATGGAATATTTACATTTAACCGACATAGACCATGTGAGCTATTACATAAAATCCAGTGTCTGCCCCACACCGAAAAGTGGAGTGATGTCTACCCCACACCACTAGAAACGGTGTCCTACTTTCCAAGGTAAGGACCATAAATCTGTAGCTTACGTGGATCCACTAGCTATGAGTCTATCTGAGACAAAACCTATGAGACACGTAGTTATGGGATGTAGGAATTTCTACTAAAGGTCCACGAATGCTAAACGAAAACTTTCATCCCAAAAGCCCGCTCGGTACTAAGTAAAATCCCAAGGAATAGTCAATTAAGCTTATTCATATTTTAATTAAGGAAAAGGTACATCTAGGGTTACCAAATCCAAGCTAAGATCGTATCAAGACGTTTCAACTACCATGGGCTTGCCCAAGCTTACGTCATGAGAATACCTCCTGATTGATTCATAGGTGAGAAAGCCTTTCAACCATATGAACCCTAATTTATGTGAGAAAACCTTTCACATTCATATGCTTAGCTTAGTGTGAAAAAACCTTTTCACATTCATATGGTTAGCTTAGTGTGAAAAAATCTTTTCACAACTCATGGATGCCATCATCTATATGCACCCTAGCAATTATAAGCATAATTCTTATGAAACATGCATCTCTTATGCAAGCTATTCATATTCATGCATCTTTTATGCAAGCTATTCATATACATGCATCTCTTACGCAAGCTATTCATATGCTCAAAAATCATGATCTAGTATGGGTACATGTCAATTCATCTTAGAATCATGCAATAACTAGATTCATGCATATTACAACAATTTCATAAGTTCATAAATGCATGGATCATACTTCATCATGAATTCAAAGCTAGGAATCATGGCTCATGCATGTGTTCATTCAATTTCTACTCAAATCATATAAATTGCGCTAATTCATGCACTAAATTACGTTATCACGCTAGATCGTGCACTAGGAATCATAAAATCAACAATTGGAATCATAATTGAAGAATCCATAAGAATTGATCAAAAACTCTACACCTTGAAATTGGAAGAAAATTAGGGACCCAATGGAGGAAAGGACTCCATTGGTGAATGCTAACATACCTCAACAAAGCCCACAAGAAATTTATAAGAATTGATGACCTTCAATGGAGGGTCCTATTCTTTCTTCTTCCTTTAGAATTGAGAGAACTTTCTATAGAGAGAAATATTTTGGGGAAGTTCGGAATTTGAGAATGAATTAATGAAGGAAAATTTAGGAGGAAAGACTTATATAGTGGGTCAATTTAGGGGCAAAGTCGTTAATAAAAAGACTTAAAAGAATTAAAAAAAGACTTAAAGACCCCTGAAAAATAACTGTCGGACGAGATCTATGACTCCAACCTACGGTTCGTAGGTGTTCCTACGGACCGTCCTGTCGAACAGTAGAAAACTTCAGAAACCTAGATTTCAGGATACTTTTGACGACTTCGATCTACGCCCCGTAGATCATTCTATGGTCCGTAGATCCCAACTTGACCCTCAGAAATTTGACTAAGTCTAGAACAATTGAACGGACCTTTCTACAGTCTGTGGAAAGACCTACGGTTCGTCCTGCAAACTCGTAGACTCGACTTCAGAAACTTGATTTTCAAAACTTTTTAACCCTCTTTCTAGGTTTGCATTCTACGATCTGTCAACTGATCTACGACCCATAGACTGCGTCCGTAGAAGTGACTCTGGGCCCAAAACTGGAAATTTTCTCTTTTGAAAAACTGGGGTGTTTCAATAATACTACTATAAAATATTTATATATTAATTATCATGATATTTGCATGGTATAATTGAGAAACAACCACCATTTCACAAAGTCAATCTACAATTCTTAATGGTGGAACCTCTAAATCCTCAATGGTACCATAACCGTATATAGCATAGTGTTATAGTATCATTAAGAAAAATTTGCACAACATACTGAATGATACCATTGAGGATTTAGTTAATTCATTCAACTATTTTTAAATTTACAAATAACAAAATTCTATGTATTCATAACTCATTGACTGCAACTATACTATTATTTGTCTACAAGACACATGTCGTGGAACTCTTAAAGCAAGAAGTATACGAAAATCAAGCTTCTTTCGAATGACAGATTTCAATGATGTCCACATCTGTCCAGAACATGAAAGATCTTGTGCAAAAAAAATGTCATCACAATATTTATGTCACGACCTAAAGTACCCCCTAGATGTGACATGGCGTATAAGACCCCAAAAAGCCCTATACAAGCCATTTAGCATACATCATACAAGATAATAGTATTTAAGAGTTTAAAAGACAGTTTTCATATCAAAAGAGTTTGACAAAATAGCGGAAGTCTAACATAGTCTCAAAGCCATCTAATACATCAATAGAATGAAATATTGGGACGTAACCCATACAAGTTCAAAAGTAAAATGACATAAAACTATAAACGTGACATTGTCCTCAAAGTATGAGGACTTACAAAGTCTTCTTAACAATACGTAAAACAATCAAGCCACAAGTGGATGGAGAGGAGTCGTCACTGTAACACCTCAATTTTTCAAAAGAGAAAATTTTCAGTTTTGGGCCCAGAGTCAGTTTCTACGGACGCACTCTACGGGCCGTAGACCAGTTGACGAACCATATATTGTATCCATAGAAAGAAGGTAAAATGTTTTGAAAATCAAGTCTCTGAAGTCGATTCTACGGGCTAGCAAGACGGACCATAGGTGTTTCCACGGACCGTAGAAAGGTCCCATCAAAATGTTCCAGACTTAGTCAAATTTCTGAGGGTCAGGTTGGGTTCTATGGGTTGGATCTACGAACCATAGAATGGCCTATGGGCCGTAGATCGAAGTCGTCAAAAGTCTCCTGAAAATTGGGTTTCTGAAGTTTTCTACAGTCCGTAGGAATTCCTACGAACCGTAGGTTGGAGCCGTAGACTTCATCCGACAGTTATTTTACAGGGGTTTTTATGTCTTTTCCCAATTATTTTAAGTCTTTTTAATTACGACTTTGCCCCTAAATTGACCCACTCTATAAGTCTTTCTTCCCAAATTTTCCTTCATTAATTACATTCTCAAATTCCCAACTTCCCCAAAATATTTCTCTCTCTAGAAAGTTCTCTCAATTCTCAAGGAAGAAGAAGGGCTAGGATCCTCCATTGAAGGTCATCAATTCTTATAAATTTCTTGTGGGCTTTGTTGAGGTATGTTAGCATTCACCATTGGAGTCCTTTCCTCCATTGGGTCCCTAGTTTTCTTCCAATTTCAAGGTTTAATTCCCCAAATTGAGTTAGGGTTTTGATCAATTCTTATGGGTTCTTCAATATTTATTCTAGCTGTTGATTTTATGATTCCTAGTGCACGATCTAGCATGATAGCGTAATTTAGTGACGATTTAGCGTGATTTATATGATTTGAGTAGAAATTGTATAAACCCATGCATGAGCCATGATCCCTAGTTATGAATTCATGATGAAGTATGATCCATGCATTTATGAACTTATGAAATTGATGAAAATATGCATGAATCTAGTTCATTGCATGTTCACGATGATATCTCATTAGCATGATTTCCTGTATGAAAGTATTTCATTGGCATGATTTATGTGATTATATGCATTGCTTCATACTTAGTACATTCCACTAACGCATACTTGTGCCTACATTCTCTTATAATGTAGGGTCAGACAGTCATCCTTCGCACTCTCGTGGTTAGTTGCTTTCAGAGTTCGAGCTATCAGCATTGGTGAGTCCTCATGTTTCGGGGACTAAGAGACTTTATTGCTTTTCTCTACTTTTCAGTTTTCAGACTTGTATATGATGTACGGGTTACGTCCCGATCATTCTATTGTATTAGATGACTTTTGAGACGTAGTCAAGATTTCCGCTTGTAAATGCTTTACTTTTATGAGATTTTCTATCTTTTTCCTTATTCTTGTCTTTACCTTATGTATATGTATACTAAGTGGCTTGTGTGGGCCTCTCAGAGTTCTATATGTCATGTCACACCTAGGGGGTACTTTGGGTCGTGAAAAAGATGGTATTCAGAGCACAAGGTTTAGAAAGATCCTAGGATGTCTCAAAACCACGTCTAGTAGAGTCTTGTTCATTAGTGTGAAGTGCGTCACATTTATGAATAGGAGGCTATAAGATGTTAGGAAATTCCACTTCTTTCATATTCTAGAATCGTGCTTTGGAGTTTAACTCTATACGTTCCTCTCGTAATCCATGTCCTGCGCTTTTCATTATATGGCACCTAGAAGAGCTTTTGTAAGGAGGAACGCAAATGGGAATGTGGAGCAAGAGGCTAACCAAGTTCCAGCCGCTCCTTTGGCCGAAGAGATTACTAATGCGGAGTTCCGAGCCACTTTCCATGCATTGGCCCAAGCCGTGATGCCCCAAGCCGTGACGCCCCAAGCCAATAGAGAAGTTGTGGTCCCCGTGAACCCACATGTGGGTACGGCGGCGGCAAGGGTGAGAGATTTCACAAGGATGAACCCTCCAGAATTCTATGGCTCCAAGGTGGAAGAGGATCCACAAGAGTTCATTATAGAGGTTTACAAGATTTTGATGATCATGGGAGTGACGCCGGAAAAGAAAGCAGAGTTGGCCGCTTACCAATTGAAAGGTGTGGCCCAAGTGTGGTTTAACCAATGGAAAGGTGAGAGGGCTATAGATGCGGGTCCTCTTGAATGGGAGAAATTTAAGGAAGCTTTTTTTGATCGATTTTTTCCTCTTGAGATGAGAGAGGCTAAGGTTCTCGAGTTCATTAACTTGAAGCAACGTGGTATGAGTGTCAAAGAATATGCATTGAAGTTCACTCAATTTTCAAAATATTCGCCTTCGTTGGTGGCCGATACAACGGCCAAAATGAGTAAATTTGTGTCAGGGGTGTCCGACATGGTGGTCAACGCACAACAAATCAAAGAATAGAAGCTAAATGAAAGGTCCAAAGAGGCAAAGAGGGCTAAGACCGGTGATGGTGACTTCTCAAACCAAAGGATCAGAGGACATGGCCGTCCTAAATTTCGACAAAGGTTTTTGAATCAAGGGTCTTCTAATGCTCCTATGCCTAAGTTTGACAAGAATAAGGTGTCTAACCCTAAGCCTCAAAGAGGCAATGGTGGTGGTGATAGAACTCCACTTTCCCCATGTCCAAAGTGTGGGAAGAAGCATGAGGGGAGATGCTTAGCCGGATCGGATGGTTACTTCACTTATGGCAAGAGTGGTAACAAAATGAGGGATTTTCCAATGAATGTTACAAAGGGGAAAGATGGTAAACAAGGTGCTCCTAGTGATCCGGGTTCTAGTGCTCCTAAGCAAAATCGATTTTATGTACTCCAACTTGCCAAGAGCAAGAAGGTTCTCCCGATGTGGTTACCAGTATGTTAAAAGTCTTCCATCCTGATGTATATGCTTTACTTGATCCCGGTGTTACTTTATCTTTTGTGATGCCATATGTAGCTATGAGATTTGATATTGCCCTGGATGTGTTGTTAGACCCCTTCTGTATCTCTACTCCTACTGGCGATTCCATTGTGGCTAAAAGAGTTTATAGGAAGTGTCCCGTTTCCTTGTTCCATAGAGTCACCTATGTTGATCTTGTAGAGCTAGATATGATAGACTTTGATGTCATTCTTGGGATGGATTGTCTTCATTCTTGTTATGCCTCGGTTGATTGTAGAACCCGAGTGGTTAAGTTTCAATTTCCTAATGAGCCTGTCCTAGAGTGGAAAGGGGGAAATTATATGCCTAGAGGTCGGTTTGTTTAATGTGTTAAAGCTAGAAAGATGATCTCTAAGGGTTGCATTTATCATCTTATTCGGGTGAGGGATATAGATTCTGAAACCCCTAGTCTTGAGTCGATTCCCGTGGTAAATGAGTTTCCGGATGTGTTTTCCGATGATCTACCCGGTGTTCCTCCTGAAAGGGAAATAGACTTTGGTATTGACCTTCTTCCCGATACGTAACCTATCTCTATTCCTCCTTACCGTATGGCTCCGGCGAAACTTAAGGAATTGAAAGAGCAATTAAAGGATTTGTTGGATAAGGGTTTCATCCGACAAAGTATTTCTCCATGGGGTGCTCCGGTGTTGTTTGTTCGTAAGAAAGATGGCTCTCTCCGTATGTGTATTGATTATCGGCAATTGAATAAGGCTACTATTAAGAATAAGTACCCGATTCCGAGGATAGATGATTTGTTTGACCAACTTCAAGGTGCTAGTTTCTTCTCTATGATTGATCTCCGGTCAGGTTATCACCAATTGAGGGTGAGAAGTTGTGATATTCTAAAGACGGCTTTTCGAACAAGATATGTCCATTTTGAGTTTGTGGTTATGCCGTTTGGATTTATAATGCTCTAACGGCTTTTATGGATTTGATGAACATGGTGTTTAAACAATCCCTTGATATGTTCGTGATTGTATTCATTGATGATATTTTGATTTTCTCCCGAAGTGAGGAAGAGCATGCCGATTATTTGAGGGTTGTATTGCAAGTTCTTAAGGATCGTGAGTTATATGCTAAGTTCAATAAATGTGAGTTTTGGTTGAGATCCGTGGCTTTCCTTGGTCACATTGTGTCCGGTAATGGTATTGAGGTAGATCCTAACAAGACGGATGTGGTTAGAAATTGTTCTAGACCTCTATCTCCTTCGGATAGTCGTAGTTTCTTGGGCCGTGCCGGATACTATAGGAGGTTTGTGGAAGGTTTTTCTTCTATTGCCTCTCCATTGACCTCGCTGACTCGAAAGAAGACTAAGTTTGTATGGTCGGAGGCTTGTGAGGAGAGCTTCAAAGAATTGAAAGATAGGCTTACTTCCGCTCCAATATTGACATTGCCGGAAGGTTCCGATGGCTTTGTGGTTTATTGTGATGCTTTAAGGGTTGGCTTATGGTGTGTTCTTATGCAAAATGGGAAGGTGATTGTTTATGCTTCAAGGCAACTTAAGGTTCACGAAAAGAATTACCCTACCCATGATTTTGAACTTGCGGCGGTTGTTTCTGCCCTAAAGATTTGGAGGCACTATTTGTATGGTGTCCATGTTGATGTATTTACCGACCACAAAAGTTTGCAATACGTGTTCAAGCAGGAGGATCTAAATCTTCGACAACGTAGATGGCTAGAGCTCTTAAAGGATTATGACATGAGTGTCCTCTATCACCCAGGCAAAGCTAATGTAGTGGCTGATGCCTCGAGTCGATTGTCGATGAATAGTGTTGCATATATAAAAGATGATAAGATGGAATTGGTTCAGGATGTTCATAGACTAGCTCGGATAGGTGTTCGGTTGGTTGACTCCGATGAGGGAGGTGTGATTGTCCAAAATGGGTTGGAATTGTCCTTTGTGTTGGATGTTAAGGCTAAGCAAGCACTTGATCCGATACTAGTTGAATTGAAAGAAACGATTCTAAAGAAGGGCAATGACGCTTTCTCCCAAGGGGGAGATGGTGTCCTTAGATATCAAGGCCGTTTGTGTGTGCCTGGTGTTGATGGCCTAAGAGAGAAAATTCTAGAAGAAGCTCATAGTTCCCGATACTCTATTCATCCGGGAGCCACCAAGATGTACCGCGATTTGCGGGAAGTCTATTGGTGGAATGGAATGAAGAAAGATATTGCGGAATTTGTGGCAAAGTGCCCAAATTGTCAACAAGTTAAGGTTGAACATCAAAGGCCAGGAGGCTTACCCCAAGATATAGCTATTCTTACTTGGAAGTGGGAAGATGTTAATATGGACTTCATAGTGGGTGTACCCCGTACTCGCCGGCAACATGATTCTATATGGGTTATAATAGACCGTATGACGAAGTCGGCTCACTTCATTCCCATCAAGGTGTCCTTTTCAGCAGAAGATTATGCTAAGTTGTACATTAGGGAGATGATTAGGTTTCATGGAGTGCCCCTATCCATTATCTCCGATAGAGGTACTCAATTCACTTCTCAATTTTGGATGTCTTTCCAAAAGGGTCTTGGTACCAAGGTTAAGCTTAGCACGGCTTCTCATCCCCAAACCGATGGGCAAGCGAAGTGTACTATCCAAACCTTAGAGGATATTCTAAGAGCTTGTGTGATTGATTTCAAAGGTAATTGGGATGATCATTTGCCTTTGATTCAGTTTGCCTACAATAATAGTTACCATGCAAGTATTGGTATGGCTCCATTTAAGGCTCTCTACAGTAGGAGATGTAGGTCTCCTATAAGATGGTTTGAGGTGGGTGAAGTTGCTTTGATGGGTCCCGAATTACTGCATGAGGCTATGGAGAAATTTTGGCTTATTAGAGAAAGGTTGAAAATGGCTCAAAGTCGTCAAAAGTCCTATGCCGATGTTAGAAGAAGGGATCTTGAGTTTGAGGTTAATGATTGGGTCTATTTGAAAATTTCGCCCATGAAGGGTGTCATAAGATTTGGTAAGAAAGGGAAGCTTAGTCCCCGGTATGTAGGCCCATATAAAATTTTGAGACACATTGGAAAGGTTGCCTATGAGCTTGAATTGCCTAATGAGTTAGCATCGGTTCATGCGATTTTTCATGTGTCTCTTTTGAAGAAGTGTGTTGGAGATCCGACATCCATAGTGCCCTTAGAAAGTCTTGGCATCAAGGAGAGTTTATCTTGTGAAGAGGCTCCGGTTGAGATTCTAGACCGACAACAAGTCCGGAAGTTGAGAAACAAAGAAGTTGCTTCCGTTAAGGTATTATGGAGAAATCAATTAGTTGAGGGTGCTACGTGGGAGACCGAGGCCGATATGATGTCCTGTTATCCTCATCTCTTTTCTTTCGAGTCTTCCCTAGCTTGAGGTATTTAGCTCCTCATGGTTTATTTCTAGGATTCATGCGTCTTAGTCATTCTCATGTTTCCTTATGCATGCATTCATTAAGCGTTTATGGCTTGACATTTTGTGATGAAGCATGCTTTAGCTTGGAGTGGATCTTCCTCCTCGGATATGTGCATTATGTAGTTGCATTCATGATTGGAATCATAGAATTTTTGTTTCCCCTACTCTTGTTGTTGCTAGCTGATTTCCATTTAGGGACGAATGTTCCCAAGGGGGAGATATTGTAACACCTCAGTTTTTCAAAAGAGAAAATTTCTAGTTTTGGGCCCAAAGTCACTTTCTACGGACACCGTCTACGGGTCGTAGACCAGTTGACGGACCATAGAAGCATCCGTAGAAAGAGGGTAAATTTTTTTGAAAATCATGTCTCTGAAGTCGAGTCTATGGGCTAGCAGGACGGACCGTAGAAAGGTTCCGTCAAAATGTTTCAGGCTTAGTCAAATTTCTGAAGTTCAGGTTGGGTTCTACGGGTTGGATCTACGCACCGTAGAATGTCCTACGGGCCGTAGATCGAAGTCGTCGAAAGTGTTCTAAAAATTGGGTTTCTGAAGTTTTCTACGGTCCGACAGGACAGTCCGTAGGAATTCCTACGAACCGTAGGTTGGAGCCGTAGACTTCGTCCAACAGTTATTTTACAGGAGTTTTTACGTCTTTTCCCAATTCTTTTAAGTGTTTTTAATTACGACTTTGCACCTAAATTGACCTACTATACAAGTCTTTCTTCCCAAATTTTCCTTCATTAATTACATTCTCAAATTCCCAACTTCCCCAAAATATTTCTCTCTCTAGAAAGTTCTCTCAATTCTCAAGGAAGAAGAAGGGCTAGGATCCTCCATTGAAGGTCATCAATTCTTATAAATTTCTTGTGGGCTTTGTTGAGGTATGTTAGCATTCACCATTGGAGTCCTTTCCTCCATTGGGTCCCTAGTTTTCTTCCAATTTCAAGGTTTAATTCCCCAAATTGAGTTAGGGTTTTGATCAATTCTTATGGGTTCTTCAATATTGATTCCAATTGTTGATTTTATGATTCCTAGTGCACGATCTAGCTTGATAACGTAATTTAGTGCACAATTTAGCGTGATTTATATGGTTTGAGTAGAAATTGTATGAACCCATGCATGAGCCATGATCCCTAGTTATGAATTCGTGATGAAGTATGATCCATGCATTTATGAACTTATGAAATTGATGAAAATATGCATGAATCTAGTTTATTGCTTGATTCTAAGATGAATTGACATGTACCCATACTAGATCATGATTTATGAGGATATCAATAGCTTGCATAAGAGATGCATGTTTCCTGAGAATTATGCTTATAATTGCTAAGGTGCATATAGATGATGGCATCCATGAGTTGTGAAAAGGTTTTCTTCACACTAAGCTAAGAATATGAATGTGAAAGGTTTTCTCACATAATTTAGGGTTCACATGGTTGAAAGGCTTTCTCACCTATGAATCAATTAGGAGCTATTCTAATGACGTAAGCTTGGGGCAAGCCCATGGTAGTTGAAACGTCTTGATATGATCTTAGCTTGGATTTGGTAACCCTAGATGTACCTCTTCCTTGGTTAAAATATGAATAAGCTTAATTGACTATTCCTTGGAATTTTACTTAGCACCGAGCGGGCTTTTGGGATGAAGGTTTCCGTTTAGCGTCCGTGAACCTTTAGTAGCAATCCCTAAGTCCCATAACTATGTGCCTCTAGGTTTTGTCTCAGATAGACACATAGCTAGTGGATCCACGTAAGCTACAGATTTATGGCCCTTTCCTTGGCACGTAGGACACCACTTCTAGTGGTGTGGGGTAGACATCACACCCCTTTTCGATGTGGGACAAATACTGAATTCCATGTTATAGCTCACATGGTCTATGTCGGTTAAACGTAAAAATTCCATAATAATAAACTTGGGTACTAGAAGTATCTCACAAGACTTATGATATGACTAGCTTGCATTGACCATGTTTATGCATTGAGTTTCTAACCCTATTGTCAAATGATTTAGTTTTGTCATTGCATGTTCACGATGATATCTCATTAACATGATTTCCTATATGAAAGCGTTTCATTGGCATGATTTATGTGATTATATGCATTGCTTCATACTTAGTACATTCCATGTACTAATGCATACTTGTGCCTACATTCTCTTATAGTGTAGGGTCAGACAGTCATCCTTCGCACTCTCATGGTTAGTTGCTTTTAGAGTTCGAGCTATCAGCATTGGTGAGTCATCATGTTTCGGGGACTAAGAGACTTTATTACTTTTCTCTACTTTTTAGTTTTAAGACTTGTATATGATGTACGGGTTACGTCCCGATCATTCTATTGTATTAGATGGCTTTTGAGACATAGTCAAGATGGACCACTTGTAAACGCTTTACTTTTATGAGATTGCCTATATTTTTCCTCATTCTTGTCTTTACCTTATTTATATGTATGCTAAGTGGCTTGTGTGGGGCCTTCTCAGGGTTCTATACCCCATGTCACACCTAGGGGGTACTTTGGGTCATGACAGTCACGCCCTACATTAGTGAAACAATATAGGCAAGAGTATGCGTTAGTACATAGAATGTACCAAGTATGATAACTATGCATAGAAGTTATAAAATCATGCTAAAAAGGAGATATACATAAGATACAATGACCAATCCTAAATCGTAAAATAACATGATGGAAAGCAGGAGTTAAAACTCATGGTCAATGCAAGTAAATCACCTTAGACAAGAAATACTTGAAATACCTTTTAGGAAGTAACCTTAGTTCATTATGTGAGAAATTAGCCTTAACCGACATAGACCATGTGAACTATAACTGGAATCTGGTGTCTACCCCACACCGAAAAGAGGTGTCCTTACTTTCCAAGGTAAGAACCATAACTTCTAGCTTTAGTAGATCCACTAGCTAATGTATATCTAAGACAATCATCCTATGGTAGCACATAGTTTATGGAACATGGGTAATCGCCACTTTTCCACTCAGTGCTAAGCATATTTCCCACGGAATAGTCATAATTCATAATTCATCTTTATCATTAGTAGACATGGGTAATCGCCTCTTGTCTCATAAATCATGGAAGGCACATCAAATAGCCAATCCAATCTAATGTTCATTAGAATAGCTCTTTAATTCTTGATTCAAAGTTTAGTTGAGAAAACCTTTCAACCCTTATGAATCCTTTATGTGAGAAAATCCTTTCACATTCATGTTTTGAGTAATATATGAGAAATGCTTCCTCAACATAACAACAACAACATTGATGCTTCAGTCTCAAAGTAACCTCAAATCATTTATCTCAATTTCATATAGAACATGCATATCTTCATAATTTTCATATTTCATAGTTTAAACCTCATCATAAGATCAAAGTATATAAATCATATATTTCACATGGGTTCATGGTAATTCAACTTCAAATCATACAATTAACTCAATTCATGCATAATAAGACTTAAATCAATCAATTAGATCATAAATTGAAAGAACCCATAAGATAGGAGAAAACCCTAATTTCAATTGGAGAATTCTAACTTGTAAAATTGGGAAATTTAGGAACCCTATGGATGTCACGACACAAGGTACCCCCTAGATGTGACATGGCATACAAGACCCCGAAAGGCCTCATACAAGCCACTTAGCATACATTCATACAAGATAGTAGAAATTAAAGAGTCCAAAATATAAAATTACAACAGAGTTTAAGAAAAACGTCAGCGGAAGTCTACATCTCATGTCTCAAGCCATCTAACATAATAGAATAGAAATGAAGGTTTGGGACGCAGCCCAGTACAATATCAAAAAATATAACGGAAAGCATGAAAACGTAACAAGGTTAGGTCCTCGGACATAGGAGGCCTCACCAAGTCTTCACTATCACTGGAACAGATTAGCCACGAGTGGGATGAGAAGAACCGCCAAGTCCTACATCAATAGAATCAATGTAGGCAAGAGTATGCTTTAGTACAATCAAGTACCAAGTATGATAGCAATGCACAAAGGGCATATAAACCATGCTCGAATGACATATAATCATGACATGTAATGGCCATAGTAAAACATGATAAAACATGAGAAACATGAAGCATAAACCATGGCCAAGACAAGCTGCTGATCTTTCCTTTACTTTACTTTAGACCATCATCATAACACTTGTTCATTAGTTGTGGGGAAATAGCATTAACCGACATATATGACCATGTGAGCTATCAACATGGAATCCGGTGTCTCCCCCACACCGAAAAGGGGTGTCCTACTTGCCAAGGTAAGACCATGAACTTCTTAGCTTATGTGGATCCAATGGCTAGTGTCTATCATAGACCATCACCCTATGGTGGCACATAGGTTATGGGACATGGGTAATCGCCGCTTGTCCACTCGGTACTAAGCATACTTCCCACAAATTTATCATAGTTCATTTTATCTTAGATAGACATGGGTAATCGCCTCTTGTCTATCCTTAGTCATGATTTCATTATTAGTAGACATGGGTAATCGCCTCTTGTCTACATTAGGGAACATGGGTAATCGCCTCTTGTCCCTTCATAGAATAGCTCCTTAATCATGGATTCAAGCTTAGTTGAGCAAACCTTTCAACAAGTTATGAATCATTACGTGTGACAAAACCTTTCACATTCATAGGTTGAGCATCACATGAGAAACCCTTTCACAACTAAACATTTCTATTAACATATCATAACTTCATAAACATACATGAGTTCATAAGCTTCATATTTACATAGCGCATCATGCTCTTAACTCATAAATCATGGGTTCATAAGCTTCACCTCACAATATGCAATGCAATGCAAGCTAATACTTAGAAAGCCATAAATCAAGGCAATTTAGTCATAATTGAGGGAACCCACATAATAGAGGAAAATCATAGATTTTGATTGAACATGCATCTTTTCATAAAATATCCTCTTTTCATCGTTCATAGTCTTACATGAAATTCATAGCTTGATAATCATAATCCTTAACTCAATTCACAAAGAGTTCATGCAATTCATCCTTTTTCAAATCAACCCACAATCATAACCATAATCATAAATTGGGGGAAACTTAGCATGGACTCATGGGATTCATCAAGTTGCATGTAAATCACGCTAAATTGTGCACTAGCTTACGTTACCACGCTAGATCGTGCATTATCCACCATAACATCAACAATGGAAAGCATAATGAAGAACCCATAAGAATTTGTCAAAACCCTAGCTCTCTTGGGCAAGACTAAACCTTGAAAACCTTAAGGAAAAGAGGACCCATTGGAGGAAAGACTCCAAATGGTAAATACTATCATACCTTAATGCCAATGCCTTGAAATAAAAGGAGGATTGATGACCTTGAGGAGAACCCTAGCTCTCTTCTTCTTCTTCTTGTTCTTCTAGAGAGAGGAATATCTTCTGGGAGATGAAAGTTGGAATGAAGGGATTAGGGCTTAGAAAATATAAATAGGGCCAGGGTTAAGGGGCAAAATTGTCTAGGATAAGGAATAAACATTTAGGGAAAAGTCCAAAAAGCCCTTAAATAAAACTGTCGGGGCCAATCGACAGACAGGATCTACGGTCCGTATATCCATTGACGGACCATCCTGTTCTTCCGTCAATCGATTCAGAAGGTTCGTTTTGAACTGAAAATTTTGCTAAGTCATGAAGGCATCTACGGAACTCTCCTACGGCCCATCAATCGAAATACGAACCGTCCTTCTATTCCGTAGGTCAAGGTTCAGAAACTCAAAATTCATAAAGTTGGCAGGGCCATCGACGGTTCCCATCTACGGCCCGTCACTCCACCTATGGTCCGTAGATGGCCTCCGTCGTCACTGGCACCAGAAAAATTTTAAAACTGCATTTTTTTTTCTTTCTTTTCAAAAACTGGGGTGTTACAATGGTGGAAAGGACTCCATAGGTGAAAGGCATCGTACCTTGGAGTTCAATGCCCACAATCAATGGAGAATTGGACACTTAACTTGAATCCCTAGCCTTCTTCTTCAAGCTTTAGAGAGAAATATTTGGAGAAAGATTTGGAGGGATTTAGGAGAATTTGTAGAGTGATTAGAAAAAAGTAGATTTTAGGCTTAGAAGTCTTATATAGGGTATAGGATTAGGGCTAAACCGACTTAGATTAGGTATAAGTCAATTAGAGAAAAGACCAAAAAGCCCTTAAAATAACTACAGGAAATCAGACCTACAGTTTGGACCTATGGTATGTTGGTCCAACTACGTACCATCCTGGCCAACCGTAGAAAAGTTTAGAGACTATTTAAATTTGGGCTTCCAATGACGGTTGCCATGTACGGTCCGTTGGTCCACTTACAGGTCGTACATACCAACTGTAGTTCCCAACTTTGATCCTCAAAATTTCACTAAGTATGTGAGTGACCTACGAGACCAATCAACAGTCCGTAGAAGCAATGACGGACCGTCTTGTTGAGTCGTAGAAAGGATCCTGAAACTTAACATTTTGAAATTATTTTGCCTTGCCATCTACGGTTCCCACCTACTGCCCATAAGTCAACCTACAGTTCGTAGATGGCTTCCATCAGTACTAGCACCAGTTCTAAAAACCTGAAATTTCCTTCTTTTTGAATCTGAGGTATTACAATTTATTATTGATATTTTACAAGACAAGCTGAATGATTCTAGAATAGTTTACACACCACAGAAATACAAAGAGATTTCAAAATAGCATATAGTATAAACTTGACCTATATACAAGCATGACGAGCAAAGAAAAGAACGATTGAACTGTTGGGAGGTAACTCAGAAAATTCATACTTACAATACTTAAATTTAGGGACAATTACAAGGCTAGACACCGAAAACGATGTCTCTTTCTTATATAAAGGGTGGATCTATTGCAAACCTTTATTAGTGGTGGATGATAACTTTTTTAAAAATAACATACAAAGGTACAACGCTTATAGCTGCAATACAAGATGGACAAGGTAACAAATGTTCACATCTTCAGTTTACTATTTTTCTCACTCTATGATACTTCAGAGTATATATGCTAATAGAGTATCATAATATATTGGCTTAATTTTTTTCTGCAAATATACTTGCTTCACATAAGATAAATTATATCCATTACTTATGGTATTATAATTATAAAAATGATGCATTTTAAAAATGGTTCTTTGAATGTTTAAAAGAGATATATTCACAAATGGATTAGATGTGCATTGTCTCAGATTGACATGATAACTACAATTGTATATCCAGTAGTTCTGAATTGTATTTGTATGTTTTATTTGCGGAATAACGTGAAGAATTTTTTTTAAAAGAATGCAAAAAATATCAAAGACATATACTACGTATTGTCAAAAACACACACTTTTCACGAACTCAATAGTCTTATGGAAAAATTAGATATTGTTGATTCTAGGATAAAATCTTACTTGAAAACTGCTGGATATCATAAATGGGTTTGATCATGTTGCACATCAAATCAACAACAACAATAACATCAAATATTGTTGAATCAGTAAATGCAGCAAACAAGTATGCAAGAGAGCTTCCAGAAATAGATTTGCTAGATTTTATGACAAACATGATAAAAAAAATAGAATTACACAAATGATAATTCTACATAATTTGAAAACACTACATTAATAAACAAGTATGAAGCCTTGTTGAATGATCCAAATATTGAAGCACATACACATTAAGATATGGTACACAATTTGCATATACTGTAAAATTTGGTTATTGTTCCAATTTCAGTCAGCTAGTAAATTCTAATTCTTTTTGACATAAATACAAGTCACCCTTTTTACTCAATTTGTTCATTCAGTAAGAGATGGTCAAATGAAACACAATGTGTCCCTTCATGAAAAAAGACATGTACATGCAGAATATTTCAAGTAGATAAATTTTTATATGCACGTTGAAACGACCCCAAAAATGCCCGAAAATGTGCTTCGGATACACCTATAATTGTAATTTCCATATATCTCAAAATACGTGCATGATTTCGGAAATTCGACTTCATATTCTTATTTGTGTGGTCAAATTGAGTGGGAAATGGGTCTAACCCGAATTTTAGAGCAACCGTATCAAAATTCGAAAATCGCAAAAATTGCGATTTGGAGGGTCAACTTTAAAGGGGCATATCTCTTAGCACACAAGGAACTGGAAGGGCTGCAACCTATCAAATTAAAGCTCTTTGAGTTAGCTTTCCAACGCACTTGGTTTCACCTCAGTCCAAGTTAGGATGAGGGAGTTATGACCATTTTCGTAAAACCTGTCTGTGCAGATTTGCAATTTCCAGTGAGCAGTTTTCTTTAGGCGGGTTGGAGTCATTTTTTATAAAAAGGGGATATGTCCCATACTTAGTCATTTTCTAAACTCCAAAAACACTCTCTAAGCCCTCTCCAAAAATTCCACCAAGATCTTCAACCAAATTCAAACATCTCAAGCTCTAATTCCGGATTCAAGACTCAATCTCAAGCTTCGATTCTCCATTCCAATCTTCATCAAGGATTCTCCAAAGTTGAGGTATGTGGGTTTGATTGTGGAAACCTTCCTTTCCACAAGTCCAACCATTTATCCTCTATTTCTACTCCAAGTTTATGGGTCCTTATGATTATTTATGAACTCTTGATTATGGAATTACTACTACACACCCTATTATGGTCCATTTTGCATATTATCATGAAAATGGAATTATTATGTGATGTTTATGGTTTACATGCTTCCATGATCAAATTATGAAGGTTGATATATATATGTATGTTGTTGGTGGGCTGATTTATATGGATTTTGGAATTGGTTGGACTTAGTATTCTTGAAATACATGATTTCATTTACATGAACAATTGCCCACCTTGTGTTTGATAAAATGCCCATTTATAGAATTCTTAGGAAAGGGAAGGTCCAAGGTACGTCCTATGAGTCGGATGGTTATGTAATTACTGAAATGATGATGAAATGGACACATGTATATGATTTTCCCTATATAAGTGTTTGTGAGTCGACCAAGCCTAGTACGGGGGGTAGTAGGCCCGTATAACCGTATCGAGGGGTTGGTACCTTGGTTGCCTAGTACGGGGGGTAGTAGGCCCGTATAACCGTATCGAGGGGTTGGTACCTTGGTTTCCTAGTACGGGGGGTAGTAGGCCCGTATAACCATATCGAGGGGTTTGTACCTTGGTCCCTAGCTCGGGGGGTGGTAGGCCCGTGTAACCATATTGAGGGGTTTGTACCTCTTTCGCCTCTCCAAGGGGGTGGTAGGCCTTGGAAATACTATATTGATGGTCACTCGCCACACATGTACTACGTCCCACTAAATATGATTTTTATGTAAGCATCATTATACATATCATTTCATTAATATGCTATCTATCGGGTATGATTACGCATTTTTCCTATGATGTCCATCTAATGTAGCATTGCATTGCATCCCATATACTTAGTACATTCAAATGTACTAACGCATACTCTATGCCTACATGATGTCACCATGTAGGGACCGGAGCACCGCTTGACCATCCTCCTCCGCGTGGCTAGTACGATTTTCTATAGTGGTTATTGGTGAGTCCTCCATTTCGGGGACGTTGCTCATGATCTTTTGCTATGTATTAAACTTTTCCTTTCTAGTTATGTTTTGACTATGAGGGTGAGCCCGGTAGTTTGTCTTGGCCCCCGCTAAGTACTCATGTTTAGAGGTGGTGTTGGACAAGTTGTGTATTATGCTTGAGCTTGACTCATCTATGGTATTTATGTATCATTTCTTTTTTTTTCTTGCTCCCTTAGTCCCGATTTCCCCTTGACTATGCTTATCGCTTATGGTCATTTAATTGCTTCCGCGACCAAGGATGTGTAATGATACGCTATGAGGCTTGTTTGGGGTTCCTTCGGGTTCCCCATTCGCCGGTCACATCTAGACCCTAGGCTTGGGTCGTGACACACGTAGAATGACAATATAAGTGACAAAACTCCACCTTGAGAAATACACATATTGCTCCTTTTACTACACTAAATTTTTTAAAAACAAATCATATGAGGCACCAGTGCATCCTATACCCGATAAAAGCATATGTTAAATTTTTGATCATATATTATCATAGATAGTGCTACCACCAAATGTCAAAATTCCACTAGGAAGGCGTAAAAAATAAAGAGAAAAAGGAGAATTTAAGTCATACTTTGCTGGACGAAAAATAACATGCAGTCGATGTGGAGGTCAAAGACACAATCGAAGGGACCTTTAAAAGAATTTAAAAGGAAACATGAACTACTACTTATTTTCTTTTAGCCAAATATTATAAAGACTTTGTTAGATACTTCTAATGTTTTTAGCATATTCAAATTCAGAAACAAGATTTTTATTGTTATTGTAATGTAGCTGTCTTCTCATTTTTGTTTGGGATGCAATATTTTCATCTTTAATGATATCATAATAATATATTCATATACTACTGTGGTATTATTAATATTTTCTAACACCATCATTGATTAATGAGTGATGAGTAGTAGATTTGCACTCATTTACGGTCTATTTAGCTCATTAATTAGTGTCCTCAATGCCTAATTTTATCCTATTTTGATGAAATATTGATAATTTGTAGCGAGGAAGGCAAATGGACAACGCAAGGATTGGTGTTTGAAAGAATGGTCAAAAATGCAAAACGAAGTGCAACCTATACATTATTAATTGCCAAACAAAGAAAGGCGGATCGCTTAGTGATCCTGACCTTGCCCAAAATGACAGTGCATAGCACTTGTGTTTATCGAAATAGGTCGGCGAACTCCAACAGATAAGGTGATATGCTAAATGAGAAGGGAGACCTTGCTAATCATTGCTGAAAGTGACAGTCCAAGGAGAAAAATTGAATGCTTCAAAGGCGTACTAAGGTGGTACTCGGTTATTCCTCGAATGTGAAAGACTGACTCAATCGAGTTCACCGACTGAGGTTCAAACACCTGAAGCCTAGAGCATGAAAAGGCAAGCTGAAGCATCAGAGGAAATTCAATGAACAAACTCGACGAGCCTGACTAACATCACCAAAGGAAAAAAACTTTGAGCTTTTAGGCCAAATTTTGGGAAACTATAAATAGCACAAATGAGAGAGAAAGTAGGGAGTTCAGAATTTCGATTTTATTCTAAAATTGAGAGTTTTGAATTTTACAGAGAAAACACTTAACCTTTGTGAAGAACACTTTCTAGCTTTTGGGGTTTTTCAACTTTGCTCTTGAATTTGATAAATTAAAGTTGAATACAAAGTGGGTTTACTTGTAATTGCTTAATTCCATGTTACTCATGGCTGCGTTCATGGAAGGTATATTTTTTTACTTTTTGTGATGGGTGGTTAAAAAATCTCAAAATCTAGGGGTGCAATTATGGGATTGCGTATTGATTTAATGTAGTGGGTAATGTGCTATGCTCTGTTTTGTTGTTGTTCATATATGAATTTGGGCTAATTAGCGCTTGTTTAATTTAGGGAAAATTTCATATATGGCAGACAGATTTAATGAAATAATGCTCTATGGGTATAATTTATATAATTACATTCCATGGGTATAGTTTAGTTTGCTATTAAGCATTAGTTTGTATATAACGTTTTTTTCTTTATAATTTATACAATTTTTTTTAAAAAAATAAATGGTTACAACTAACATGAGCGCTAAATACGGTAACAGAAAATTTACATAATCCCATGATTCAACCTAATCGTACAAAATCAGATATTTTTCCAAAAAAGAATTCTATGGAGATAGAAACACCATAGCAACTGGTTTCTTCCTCAAACGACTTGAAGCATACAAGTAATCAATATTTTCTTATATTCAACGCCAAGTAAGCATTTCTTTCAAGGAAATTTCATGTTTTTGAAGAGCAAAAAAGTATACAATCGATTTGCATAATATATAATTGAAATTTTGAAAACCAATTTTTTTTTTATTTTGTTTATTCCCATGGTTCTGAATTTTTTTTTGTTTATACAAGATTAGAAAATTTTTATATTAACGATTCTATTCTAATATTTTGTTTGAAAAATTGAGTGACACGATTTGTATATATGAAGTGTATATGATTCGACAACAAGGGTGTTTTTTATTTTGAATTTTTTTTTTGTAATTTTAATGTATATATAAGTTATATGATTTGTATATTGTCTAAAATTGCTAATATACAAATGTATAAATAAAATATGTTTGTATTTGTATATGAATCTAGTACTTAAATATAGAACATATACAAATACCTCAAGCAATTTTGTATATATTAGCTTAATATACAAATCGCTATATAGATATATTTCAAGCAATTTGTATGTAACTAATAAAATATATAAATACCAATATACAATTGTGATTTAATAAGAAAATATAATATACTTCGAGCAATCTTATACATAACTAACAAAATATAGAAATATCTCTATACAAATGTGATTTAATCAGAAAATATACCTATACTTCAAGCAATCTTGTATATAACAAACAAAGTATACAAATATCTTCATACCATTGTGTTTTAAGCAGAAAATATGCATATACTTCATGCAATTTTGTATATAATTACGTAAATAATCAAAATCCACATACAATTGTGTTTTGTTCGGAATTGTTCTGATCTGATGAAGCAGACACGACCTCATCAGAATCATTGTCTTTGGCTTTCCTCTTACTTCCTCCTTCAACAATTTTAATGCCGCTTGACTTGGCATTGTTGGTGACTTTCTGAAGTGCAATTGGGTCATTTTTTTCCTTGGATCTCAATTCTTCAATAGATTTTTCCTCTAGAACTTGTTTAGATTTTGCCATAGACCCTGCATTGAGTCCAAAATCTTGAGTTAAATCGATTGAAAATGATGGTCGATTATCAACAACTTTGACATGCAGTGGCGTACCTCTCGTAATCCTATTAGATGGAGTCGAATCATCCATTTTCTTTTGAAAACTGAAAATCTGATAAGTAATGAGGGAATTTTAAGAAAAACTATCCAAATAATAAGAAGCATAATACATATACAATTGGTGAAAAAACAAAAAAAAATTGCTAACCCACGATTTAGGCGGTTACCTACAAAAGTGAAAACACGATTGGAGAGAGAAAGTGAAAATCGAATTTCAAATTGGAAGTGGAAGAGTGATTTTAGGAGAAAGATAGGAAATGAAGATAGGAGAGATAAATTTGATTTTGTATAAAATCTTACACAACAACCGATGAAGGCTTTTTGATTCCGTATACAAAGAGGTGGTGGGTCCCATTATTAATGGCAAAAAAATTGAAACTGTATTTACTGACAGTAAATAAATTAAACTATACCCTCATTGACTAATAACCTAGTGATGTTTTCCATCTCATGTAATTTTTCCTTTAATTTATTGGTTAAGGTTGCAAACTTAATTCCTACTTCTGATCTCTGGTCGATACTCGAAAGAGATTGATTGGAGTGGGTAATTAGTCAAATACTAGCAATTTAGGTTTGATGTATGTAACTAGCTTGAAAATAGAGGTTATGGATCGAATTTATTTCCCCTAATTTCTGCATCGAAAGAGAGAATAAAATAAGGTATTGGGTTGTTTAGATTGACATGTAGATGAGACCGAAAGAAAATTCTATGCATAGATGCTTTGAGATCGAAAGATGATTAGCTTCATTGAAGATGACCTAGCATATTCATGGATGTTCATCAATACAGAGCAGCACAATTACCCCTATGTGACATCGATTTCCAATCCCCACACCCCTAGACTGCTTTTTAATTTTTGAATTCTCTGAAATTTTAGTTTAATTGTGATAATTGATAACCAAAGCTTTTTATTAAATTGGTGGAATTATCCACACACTTGTTCTTACAATTACAAATGAGCAATTTTACAATCCAAATTTCTTGATACAAATTCTCTACGATATACCGTTTCCTGTGGGATTTGACCCCAACTCTTCGTTGAGTTTTTATTGACCACGATCGCTATCCCTTTTAATTGGTTTTAAGGAGGACACTTGAGCGTTATAAAAAATGGCACCGTTGCCAGGAAATGGTGGTTGAAAATTCTAATTGAAAAATTAGATTTTAATTTTATTTAGTTGTAGTAGATTGTTATTTTGTATTATTGTTGGCTGATTTGCAGGTCTTACACAATGAGTGACCATGGTAGTGTCAACGATAGTCACTATGGTCAAAATGATAATATGGGTGATTTGAATGATATGCATGAGAATATTATTCAAACCATGGGAGCCATCAGAATACCTCCCACAATCGGGAGGGTTGTGTTTCATGTAATCGGAACAATGCTACAATTGCTCCAACTAAGAGGAATCTTTGGGAGATTAGCTCATGAGGATCCCCATGAACATTTGTATGTGGACCATTTGTATCCAAAAACATCTCTCAAGAGTCCGTAAGGTTGAGGTTATTCATGTTCTCTTTGACGGGTGAAGCTTCAAGATGGTTGGCAAATTGTAAAATGACTCTATCACTTCGTGGGATGAATTGACTGATGCTTTCTTAGAAAGATTATCTCCACCCTCGAAGATGGTTAAACTTTGAACCCAAATCCAAAATTTCAAGCGCAATGCAGGTGAACCTATACATGAGACTTAGTTGAGGTTCAAGAAACTACTCCTGCAATGTCCAACACATGGTGTTCCGAACCATTTGTTGCTGCAATACTTTTATTGTAGCCTTGATTCTGTCAATAAAAGTGTGGCAAATTATTTGGTCCAATGAGGATTAATGAGACAACCATATGATGTGGCTGTATTGCTACTAGATGATTTGACTAAAGTTAACTGAGCATGGCATACTATGGAATATCAAGTGCCAATTCTACATGTGGGTATGAGTAAAGAAAAGATTGAGAAAGACCATGAACAAGATGAAAACATGGCCAAAATGATGACCCAACTTGATTTGTTGTCCAAACATTTTATGGGAGGTGGACTTAAGTTGGTCAATGCACTTGAAATCAATAGTAGGCATGCCCGGATGATGCCAAATTTGAGGCATTATACAATGAGGAAGTTCAATATTTGGAAAATCAAATGGGGGGTTCTCACACCAATTATCAATGATAAGGTGGGAACCAAGGTTGAAACAAGGATAGAGATAGTGGTTGAAAAGATTGGCGAGGTGGAAATTGGAGAGATAGGGAGGTTGACAAAGATAGGTATGTGCCTCCCATTATCGTCAACGATCAAAAGACCCAACTGGCCAGAAGTAAACCGCATCAAAGAAATGCTTACAAGGATTTTCAACAAAGTTGAAGGATCCAACAAAGTGTTGATGGAATTGAAAAATGACTTCTCCACTTTATCCCAAATAGTGACTTCTCATTCGGTGTCTATCAAGTAGCTAGAGAATCAATTGTATCATATCTCCACTCATCTCAATCCAAGGCAAAAGAGAACGTTGCCTAGTGACACCATCCCAAATCCAAAAAATGAATGTTAAGGAATTGAGAACTATGTCGTACCACAACGCTAAATAAGGCACTTCTTGGGAGGCAACCCAAGTCTTTAATTTTGTTTTTATTGCTTTCAATAATGTGCGTTGAGAGTACAGGTTGAGAAGAGGTTGAAACGTTGAAAAGAGGAACATTAGGCGATGTCAAGACCTAAGCGGCGATACGTCGAAGGTGTTGCACAGACTCATTCTTGTCCGCCTTCTGAGCTTGAACATGTGGAAAAGTGCACTGTCAATTTAGGCGGTGTGAGCTCTAAAAAAGGCGATCAACCGAAGTGCACTACGTGGACTCCATTGAGTTCGCCGAATCAGCATTCAGGTTTGGTGTTCGTTCAGGCATGTTAGGCGAGCTTGAGCTCCAATTTGCAATTCACCTAACACATTCGGTGACGTTAGTCGAGACCGCGAAACGAGCCTGATATAAAAAGGCCAAGGGGCTTTTCAAATTCAAAAAGCAATCCCTTTGATATTTTGAACCCTTTTCCTCTCCTTTCTCTTACATTGCATCATTTGAGTGTTTGTGAGTCCTTTGTGTGTGATTTCAAAGTTCAAGGAGTGCTTTTTCTTGCATTTTCTTTCAACCCGACCTAGTTTTCTTGATTTTCTCGAATTATGCTTCATTTTAAGGTTGGTTGTCAACTTTTATTGATAATTTCATGCTTTAAATTGCAATGTGGGTGTGGGCTTGAAGCAATTAAGTGTTGTTGATTGTTAGATTTCATTGGGTAGCTTTATATTGTGTGATTTGAACTGTACCCACGAATAATTTGCCTATGTGTACCTATGGAATGCCAATCTTGATTGTGTTGGTTGAAATTTGAAATTGAACAGATATATGTGTTGGGTCTAAGCCTAATTTGATGGGGTGAAGACTGATTAACCCAGTGTTGACCCAATTGCATGATTTTTCCCAATGATAGACAAGGTGACTACTTTCTTAAGGGCAAATTGTCAATTTGAGTAATACGTAGCAATATCCAGGGGAAGTTTGAGTACCCATGGGTAGATAAGCATATTAGGTGGGTTGTAATGACGTTGGGGAACTAGTATTTGTTGCATATGTTGGTTTAGCTTTAAAAATAGGCACTGGGCTGAACACTTCTTGTTTGGCGGGCTTGTCTTAGCTCGCCAAGGAAGTTAGGCGAATCGTTGAATAAGACCTAGCTCACCTTCTTTAGTGTATATGTGACCTTGGGTACTGTTCCATTCAGTGGGCTTATCTTAGTCTACCGAAACTCACTTGGTGAATCACCGAGTGAGAGAGGACATCGCCTTTGATGCTTGTTTCTTTTCAAATTGCACTGTCAATTTTGGCTGACTTGTCTTAGCTCACCGAAACCCACTTGGCTTATCACAGAGTGGGAATTGACTCCTTCCTTTATGCCTGATTCTTGAGATTTGGCTACTGTCTAATTCGGCGAGCTAGCTCGAGCTCGCCAATCCTGTTAGGCGATCCACGTTCCCATTAGGCGAGCCTCAGGATAACTGTTGAAATGTGTTTAATTTCAACTAACCTTCACAAATCCTATGTTTGAATGCGTGCTTTTTAGATTATGGCACAAACAAGAGGGAAGCAAGTGGTATCAGCAAACACGAAGTCAGACAGAGACTCCCCTCCACCTCCTCCTCTAAAGAGACACAGGGGCATTTCTATAAATGAGCCATCTGAAGCCCCTCATCGTCAGCAATCCACCACTCCACAAGCATCTACCCAAGAGAGGGTACAACCCAAAAAGAGGGTGGTGAGGAAAATGATATAGATAAGGTCCAAATTGGTGCATCCCTCCTCTGCACAAGCACCTACTCCTAGAGTCCTCTCAGTTAGTGCTCCAAGAGCCCTCACTCAATAGGCTCAAAGTTGTTAGAGAGAGGACTATTCTTGAGGAGAGATAGCTCTCCAAATATGGAGTCATGAGCGACTACCCAGCTATCTAGGACATTATTCAATTCCACAAGTTTGAGGGGTTCACAAAGCCAAGAAATCACTATATTCCTTCTTGGGTGCGAGAGTTCTACACTGCCGATGCTCATGCCCTCTCCGAGAAGAGGAAAAGTACAATTTGGAAGCCTCTTGAAGAAGTAGAGGTACCCAACAAGAAAGTACAATGCAATGCTAGGGAAATTAACACTGCACTGGAGGTGCCGACATTTCAGTCAGATTTGTATTCACTTCGGATGCGACATAACTTAGACACCTTGAAAGGGTGGTTGGCTCCCCTGATTTCTGATTCTTTTCCTCATGGATGGCTGATGGTGCTCGGATCGAGAAGAAGGATTTGAATGTGGTAGCGTGATATTGGTTTGGCTTCATCAACAGTAATTTAATGACCTCGCAAAACGAGTGGATCCTTTGCCATCCCAAGGCGGTCTTGGTGGGTACAATCATTTACATGGAGCATACTCATGTGGGTGTGATTATAGCCGATGAGATATTGATGAGGGATAGGCAGGAGCAGACCTCTCTCCCATTTCCAGTACTGATTACGGAGCTATGTGAAACGGTAGGAGTACCTTATAGGGAAGCTACAGATGTGAGGGTCACCCCAACTTCTTCCAGCGACATCAGAAGGATTAAGGCTGAGTGCTTACGAGATGAGGCAGCTCAGAGGAAGACGCCACCACCAGACACAACACCTGTGGTTGATCCCACCACACTACCAGCTAAGGCTAGCACACTTGCTCCTTTTTATGGAGCAGGCATATACCTCCTCTTCCACTTTGCCTTCAGTTTCCACTACTCCTGTTGTTGTGAGACCTACCCCCATTCCTATCACCCACCCCCTTAACCCAGGCTATGATTTATCAGGTGGGAATCCATGCTCGGTCGACGGATTTTAGAGCCGCATGGGTTGAGACGGGCATGCCTAGGATTATTGATAGCAATTAAGAGAGCCTTGGCTCCGTTGAGAGGCAGGGTGAGTAGATGTGAGGGGCTGCTAGAGGGCCATGGTGTGAGGTTAGACAACCTCACTGCGAGACTTGAGGCCCAAGACAAGGAAGGCCAAGGGTAGTTCCGGTGCACTAGACACCATGAGAGAGGAGCTTGCTACATTGCGAGCAGAGGTGACCCAGTTGTAGTCCACAAACATATATCTATGCTATGGGGCGAAGTTCCCCTACCGAATGCACCTACCTCCATACCACCACAGATGCCCGGTAGTGAGCCTACTTCCACTGTGCAGTCTGAGAGAGCTGCGAGTGTTGAGGTTGATGCTGATGATGTTGAGAGGGCCGATGATGATTTGGCCGAGAAGACAGATGAGGAGGAATTGGGGAGTGAGGAGCGAGGAGCATGGGGTTGCACAGACTATGATGGAGATGCAGGAGACTGAGGAGGTCATTTTTTCAGGAAGCTCTAGAGAGATCCCTTAAGGAGACTTCAACGGTTGGTCCTAGTGGAGTCTCTTCAAACTCTACCATCCCTCCGAGTGTTGAGATGGGCACTGATGTCCCAGTTTAGTCTTCACTGCTACCTCTGGTGATCCTATTGTCAGGCACTGATGCTTCGGATGATGATTTCCTTCCAGAGACTCCTCATGATCCACATGCATAGCCTTTCAGGGGAACCCTTCTATCTCAGCCTCCCGTACTTTATTTTTATTTCATTGAGGACATTGCTTATTTCTTTTTGTTAGGGTAAGGACCTTTGAGCCAACATTCTCCTTTTTGCTTGTATTATGTTACTTTAGCTTTACATGATTGTATTACTTTACTTTTTTCTATATTATAGTGTTTCTTTTGGTTGGGTGCATCTTTTGTATCTATTTCATTCTCTCTTGATTTTGCAAACCCCCATGAGTTTTGAAAATCGTGAAATGCTTGAAGTTTTCATTGATAATGATTTGAGGATCGATTGTGTTCAATATCGATGTCTTGGATAGTACTCATGATGAGCATGATGTAGAGTTTTGGTGTTGCGAGAATGAAATCGATGTGATTGCAATTTTGGGTGATCTCTTTGAATCTTTTGTTGACTAGCTGCATTTTGATGTGAGTCTTTGCAATGAACATCGCACGTATGCTTTTGATCTTTTTGGGATGTGCTAATGAGTATATTTCAAAGTGTCATGTGTGGTAAGGTCTTACTTGAAAACATGTGTGTGGAGTCCTAGAATTTTCCTTGTTAGTTCAATTATTTAAATCTTGGTGAATGTGAGGTGTGATCTTGGGCAACAATTCAAAGAGGGAACCCAAATTGTCCATAATCTTTTGTGACTACCTTGTGGGTGTGCATCCATTTTGGCACCATTTGAGCCTAACCCATTTGTTTGCAAAACCAAAAGTAAATCTCTTGAACCAAATTGCCCCTACCTTCTCACCTAAAATCCTTTTTGAAGTATTTTTATGTTTGAATAGACAACTTAGGCCAAAAGATTAAGTTGGGGCGTGGAAAGGAAGAAGGAATGAAAGCCAAGTGAAGGGCAAAGAAAGAGGAAATGAGACTCAACTTTGAAGTTTGCTACAAAAAAATGGAACCCATCCTTATAAAAAATTCATTAGGATGAAAATGCTTTGGAAAAATGAATATGAAAAAGAGAAGTAGTGAAATAAAAGGGATTCCGAATAAATTGTGTAATAGACCAAAGTTTGAGTTCTCAAATGGAAAAGAATGAAAAGAACTTGAGAAGAGGTGAAGATGATTGCAACAATGCTTTGAAAAGGTAAAGTCACCGAGCCAAATTGACCATACCAAAACCCTTAGCCCCATTACAAGCCTAAAAGACCCTTGAGACTTGGAGCGCTTGTGATCAGCTTTTTGGTAGGTTACAGCTTCCCTTCCTTCTAGATTGAGCCTGAATGCGTAAATTCTGGTTGATTTGTGTGAATCTGTGGTGGGTAGCTAGTATTGTTCCTATCCTTATTTGATTTCTTAGTTTAGAATTGACTGTTGGGTTGTTCTGGGCTAGTATTATGTTGTAGATTGGGTTATCCGTTGGGTGGTTATCTGTTGTTGTATGAGTGGGTCTGGGTGATTTTATCCCGTGTTTGGTTGATTATTGTGATTTCGGCCTTAAAATAGGTTAAGGTCCTATGCACCTGTCGACTTGAGTATTTATCCGACATCGATTCGGATGGATTAGATCCTTGTAGACAGGTATAGCAGACTTGGGTCTGATTACTAGTATGAGCCTTAGTTTAGGCATTTTCGTGGCTTTCGGATCTTTTGATTCTTTCCCCTCTATCTCTGCGATCGTGGGATGCTGTCGAAAGATGTTGCGTTGCACCAATTGATGGTTGGATTGTGCTAGGCTGGGAGCCTTCGTTGATATCCTTATGGGGGCGGTGGCCCGTGATGTTTAGTTTTGCATTGTATTGTTGGTGTTGGCTTTATCCGATTCTGTGTTGAGGATTGTTGGGAGTGGATGTCGATCTACAGTGGCTTTGAATTGATTCGTGCGTTATGATGAGATTGGGAGTGGGCGGCGACCCACGAACCTGAGTTAAATGAGATCCTCTTCGGAGTTGATATGGCATGCACACTCTGTCTGGCAGGGCAAGGCCCCGAGGGTGATAGCTAACTCACTTGGCTGGCATGGGCAAGGCCCCTAGAGTGATTAGCTAGCAGGGCAACTATATATGTTATTCGGGGTTCTCTTCGGAGTAGACATAGCCTACGCGCTCGTCTGGCTGGGACAGGGCCCCTGGAGTGTTAGAAGGCTCACTCGTCTGGCATGGGCTTGGCCCAGGGTAGGGCCCCCGGAGTGATAGCCTATCCGTAGTTGGATATCAGGTTATTTGGAAAGGTCGGCGTACCCCCTCTTAGCACTCGACTGGCTGGGTTCATGCCCCCCGGGGTGGCTAACAGGATTGGTGAATTGGTTTGGGGAGTCGGACTTGTGATTGGCTCAGTGTTGAGTTATTGAGTGGTTCGGTGTTCTGGTTTCCTTGATCCCGTAGTTATAGTTCTTCTGTGTACCTGTAGGGTTTATGGGGGTCCATTCGGGTTTTATTTAAACTTGCGCACGAGTGTGCCCAGAGGGTCTTATGGGGGGCCCCAGCCAGTTTAGCTTAGCTATATTTAGTTTACTTTCTGCTTTTCTGTTTCCGCTCTGTTGACCTCTATTGATGTTGTTAATTCTATCTATTCTACCTGTTTTTACCTTTCTTGCTCAGTCGGCCTATGATGCCTACTGGGTACCTGTTGTTTTGGTACTCATGTTGTACTCTGCATCTATTTTTGTGATGCAGGTCTGAGCACCAGTTATCAGTGTTGAGATCGGGCCTGCAGCTGTCAGTTCAGGAGACTAGGGTGAGCACGCGTTCTGTATTTATATTTTGGCTTGTCTTTTGTTTTCGAGACAGTTGTTTATATGGTCCACTTTTGAGACTTGTACTCTTGTTAGTGGTTTTGTACATGTGACTTCCAGGTTTTGGGAGGGGTCTTGTATATTTATTTTTGTTTGGTTCTGTTTCAGCTTTCAGTTATGTGTTCTTGTTATATGCTTCCGCTTGGTTTTGGATGAGTTTCCACTCTTAGTCCCATTACTGTTAAGTTCTGGGATAGAGTTTGGCTTGCCTAACGGTAGGTTGGTGGGCGCCATATGACTTGAGAAATCGGGTCGTGACAAGGTAGGCGTTGTCGCACTCCGGTTGGTTGGTTTAAGTCTACGGAGCCTAGGCCGCATGGTACAAATTTGTTTCAGGAGTGCTTGGAGCATGTGCGGTTGATCCAGGATAGGCTCAGGACGGCTCAGAGTAGACAGCAGAGCTATGCAGACCGTAGGGGTCGACCGTTGAGTTTTGCTGTGGGTGATCTTGCAAGAACTAGGTTGTATGATGATTGGAAAATATGGGCGTTTGGGACAAAGCGTGCATGTAAATATTTCTCTTTTGAGAGAGTGAGAGTTGCATTGATTCCTTATTTCTTTGGTGATTTGCTCTGTGAGAGCATGGAATCGTTCTTGATGTGAGGGAACTTGAATTATTGAAACATGTTTTGCATTAGAAAAGAAGCTAAAGTGAGCTTGAGCTGCTATTGAAACCGGCTAGTCATCATTTTAAGCTTTGTTGAGAGTAGTCTTGTAGGCACTTGCATGTTGAGAGCAGTCTCATTGAGTACTATTGTAGACACCCTTATTGAGCTAATTGTGTTCTTAATTTACTTGAGGACAAGCAAAAGTTTAAGTTGGAGGTGTTGATTAGTGGTAAATTTGCACTCATTTGAGATCTATTTAGCTCATTAATTAGTATTCTCAATACATAGTTTTTCCTATTCTGATGAAATGTTGATAGTTTGCAAGGAAGGCAAATGGTTGTGCTAGGATTGATGTTACAAAGAATGGCCAAAAATACAAAAAAAAGTGCAAACTGTTGATCGCCAAACAAAGAAAGGTGGATCGCCTAGTGATCCTGACCTCGCCCAAAATGATAGTGCATAGCACTTGTGTTTATCGAAATAGGTCGGCGAACTCCAACAAATAAGGCGCTACGTTGAATAAGAAGGGCGACCTTGCTGATCGTCGCCGAAAGTGACAGTGCAAGGAAAAAAATTGAATGCTTGAAAGGCAAACTAAAGTGGTACTCCGCGATTCGTCGAATGTGAAAGGCTGACTCAACCGAGCTCCCCGACTGAGGTTCAAACACCTGAAGCCTAGAGCATGAAAAGGCGAGCTGAAGCATCAGAGGTGATTCACCAAACAAACTCAGCGAGCCCGACTAACATCGCCGAAGGAGACAAACTTTGAATATTTGGGCCAAATTTTGAGAAACTATAAATAGCCCAAATTAGAGAGAAAGTAGGGAGTTTAGAATTTTGATTTTATTCTAGAATTGAGAGTTTTGAATTTTAGAGAGAAAACACTTAACATTTGTGAAGAACACTTTCTAGTTTTTGGGGTTTTTCAACTTTGCTCTTGAATTTGATAAATTGAAGTTAAATCCAAAGTGGGGGTATTACTAGTAATTGCTTAATTCCATGGCTGCTTTCATGGAAAGTATATTTTCTTTACTTTTTATGATAAGTGGCTAAAAACCCCCAAGATCTAGGGATGCAATTATGGGGTTGGGTGTTGATTTAATGTAGTGTACTTTGTGCTATGCTATGTTTTGTTGTTGTTCATACAAGAATTTGGGCTAATTAGCACGGGGTTAATTTATGGATTAAGGTTGCAAACTTAATTCCTACTTTCGATCTCCGGTCGATGCTTGAAAGAGATTGATTGGAGTGGGTAATTAGTCCAATACTAGCAATTTAGGTTTGATGTCTCTGTATCTTGCTTGAAAATAGAGGTTATGGGTCGGATCTATTTGCCCTATTTCTGCATTGAAAGAGAGAATAGGGTAAGGAGATTGGCATGTAGATGAGACCGAAAGGAGATTCTATGCCTCTTTTAGATCGAAAGATGATTAGCGTCATTGAAGATGACCTAGCCTATTCATGAATATCCATCACTATAGAGCAGCACAATTACCCCTATGTGACATTGATTTCCAATTCCCGCACCCCTAGATTGCTTTTTAATTCTTGAATATTCTCTTAAATTTTAGTTTAATTGTGATAATTGATAACCAAACCTTTTTATTAAATTGGTGGAATTATCCACCCACTTGTTCTTACAAATTACAAATGAGCAATTTTACAATCTAAATTTCTTGATAAAAATTCTCTACGATATACCGTTTCCTCTGGGATTCGACCCCGACTCTTCGTTGGATTTTTATTGACAATGATCGTTATCTCTTTTAATTTTTTTTAAAGAGGACACTTGAGCGTTATCAATAAATAGTTCTTCACAGAGGGACTTATATATACTTATTACTAGATGATATCAAGATATAGTAGTATCAGTAAGTCTAATTTCTTTGTACATGAATGAATGTCTATGGAAATTTCATTGTTCATCCATTCATAAATTTACTCATTAGTCAGTTATATTATAACAATTATATATATATATATATCAGTTGTGATATCATTAAGATTTTCCACAGTCATTCCATGTACAAAGAAATTAGGCTTTTCATTATCAAATTTCTTTAATGATATCAAGTATACATATGGTGTAGCAATATCATTAAGATTGTTTATTCATTTACAACCTACTCATTACTCATTTATATTATACATGTTATTCTTGTGGGTATCATTAAGATTTTTTCACAAACTATACAAAAAATCAGGCATTTTATTGATAATTTCTTAATGATACTAAGACAATATATTCATATGTTGTAAGGGTTCATTAAGGTTTCATTGTTCATTCACAACCTACTCTTACTCAGTGATAATATAACAATATATAATATTTTCCACATACATTCATATTCACTAATCATTTCTTATAATAAAGTTCTTTCAATAATTATTCAACGACAACACAATCTTTTTCTACCATAATTCCTCGACAATTTGACATTTTGAGCGTATATTATCAATTCCATACTTATCAATAATAACTAAAATTTAAAAAAAAAAAAAATCTGTAGAAATTCTATTAAAGTTGAAACTCTGCAAGGAGGGGAACCAGGCTTGGGGTTGGGCGTCCCTTTTATTTTTGTTTAGCTAAAAGACATGTGAATTGAGCCGAATAGAAAAAAAGAGAGTTAGTTAGAGGTGGGCTATGGAGGTAATTAGTTTATTTTTTGTGTCAAATAAGTGTAGTTTTCCCGATTTATAATAGTTCACTTAATATGTTAATAAGATATTAACATTATGTTTTGCAATATTATTACCTTAGATATTGTTCTAAGATTTTATATATTAATATGAAGATTTGAGTAGTTTATTACAAAGTTTTAAAATATTTTAGTTACGAAGTAAGTAATTTTTCCCCCTTTTTACAAAAAAATAAATTAAAATCACAAAGTTCACCCTAAAATCATAAAGCCAAGTGTTGGCACAAACTTCTTCATCAATATTATTTTCCTTGTTAATCAATTTGTCTAATTTTAATTTGATATTAATTTTAAGAAAATAAAGACAACCTTCCATGCAAGTCTATCAGTTTTGCATCTTCATATGTCTTTGTTGAAAAAGTATCACTTTGATGACTTTCATGTGATTCAATGAGACTCACTACAGTTGGATCAATATTTGGATTTTGAGGAGGAGCGTATAACTAGTTAGACACGAAGATTCTAAAATTGAGGTACAAAGAGACAACTTTAGTGAAATGTAGTGGAGACTCCGTCCGATGGAGGAAGACATCTTTAAAACTGAGCTAGATATGCAACACAGATAGATATCCTCAACATTTTTTGATAGGTCAAGTAACTTCTTTCTCTTTTTATTTGAGGATGAACGTATGTACCGACCCTCATGATATTTTGTGTTTTTTTGCATGTTTTTATGTTTTATCCCTTCCCTTAACCTACGAGATGGGTGACATGATTCCTAAGGTGATCGGATGAACATTGAATGAGTTTTTTCGATTAATGAGCTCAAAATCAAATTATGACAGTTCCATTAAGTTCGAAGAACATTTATCACTTAGATCCCGAGGTGTTTAGGTGTTGGTTGAATTTTGAAGTTTAAGAAACTTAAGATTGACTATGATCAACTTTTGATTAAAACTATTCAGAATATGATTTTTAGTTTATCGGTATATTTATTTATTTTTGCAGGATTCTCAATAAATCCAGAGGGTCCTATGAGGAAATTTAGAATTTGCTAATTTGTGCATGTACATACTTCTTTGTGATCGTCAAGGGTTGACTGCCTTTGTTATGATTTTTTTTTTAACTTAATCAAAACTTTTATAATTTTGCAATTATTTTAAAACTTGATAATTATTTTGAAAAATAAAAGAGTCCAAGAAACAGTCTTATCAAATTCTAAAAGACTTAAACAAAAAATTCTTTTAAAATTCAAAGATATCCGGATAAGGGTGGTGACACTTAAAATAAGTAAGCACTTAGAAGTATCCATAAACATGTGGTGATAAGAAAAATCTTGACTTTAATTTTTTTTTTAAAACTTGAAATTCATTTTAAGAATTTGAACAAGTGGTGAGCATAAAATTAACTGAGATTAAAGAAAATGATTCCATAATTGAAACAAAATAAATGAGATTTTAAATAAAAATACAGGAACTTCAATGGGAATTCAGTTAGAGTTGCAACAAATAAAATTCACATGCTTATATAAACTAATTTAAAAATTGCGATGAAAATGAAGCAATTAGATGCAATATATTTGAAATAGGAACTGATTTAAAGTAAGAGACTAAGTTAGAAAAAAAACCTGATTGGCGAATTTAGGTCTTGACCCACTTAAAAAAAACTCGTATACTAGCTTCCCTTTCACTTTGACGAGGTTGACTTGAAGACGAAATTGGGATTGAGCCTTCGTGGCCCAATTTGAAAATGCAAGGGAGAAAAAGAGTCTACCGATGGGCTCATTCGAAGAAGTTCATGTACTATGGAGATAAGGGTCAAAAGAAGACTTTGCAAACTAATTAAGCAAATTAACTCTAGGGAGGGTAGAGTGTACGCATACTAATACCACTATCTCGTGGAGATAGAGAGGTTGTTTCCGAAAGACCAACGGCTCAAGTGTATCAAACTCAAGTAGAGGAAGAAGAAAACAATGAAGAAAACCCATCATTAATAAGAAACAAAAGAACTCAAAATAAATAAAGGTATATATCTTAACAGTAGCAAACAAAGGAACAAAGATGTCAATTCTCCCAACAAATGATTGACACTAATCAACCCTTTAACAAGATAAAGTTAGAACAAAGTGATGACTTCTAGCAAGCTAGTGGTCAGGCATATTCAAATAGAGAACCAGACGAACTTTACCAAGGTTGAACAAAGTAAAAAAATAAAAAAATCATGCCACCCAACATGTATTCTTGAAACAGTAGGAGGAAACATTAAGGCCATAATCTCCAAGTATTCATACAACTATAGCCTTTTAGCAGAAACATATCATAGTTACACCTCGATTAAAACATTAGACTATGAGAAACATTTAAAAGGAAAGAACTTGATTTAAGACAAACCATACAGTAGCTCTAAACAACACACATTCAAGACTTTTTATGAAATTTCTAACTCCAACAGATTTCAAAATGAGTATTAAAATAGCGTAAACGAAATGGTGAGAACGCAAAACATTCTTTAAAGGGACTGGTTAAAACAGTAGCAAATGAGAATTCATAGCAATAGAAAAAAATTGTAAATCTATACCCAAAAGGATAGGTAGCCAGACAAAGTTCAAAGCTACTATTCTAGCATATTAGAATACTCACAAGATAGACCAAGACTTTCTTATTTTTTTAGACACTGAATCAGATGACTCTCGCAAAAGAGAAAATAGTGTCTTTAAAAATATTGGCATCAAAATTATGTAAGGCAACAACTTCATAGTAAGGGAGATCTGACGATAGACAAACACGTCTCAATTTCTCAACATTTTATTAATATGTACAAGGAATTGGCACATGTGATAAAAACATGTTGAATAACACATATAAGTATTCTACCACTAGACACAATCCAAGAGGAAATAAAACTTATCATAAAGATAGAAATATGCAGAGATAGGCCACTGTATGGAAACAAATATGCTAATACATCACAAGAGTAGGAAATCATGCATTGCAACTTCTTCCTTATAAGCAAATTTGAATCAAAGGGTGACTTAAAAAAAGAGAGGGGCGGACAGGGTGAAGACAACTTTGAAAATAAATCTACACTTTTATTGACTTAATTTTAACACAGTAGGACATGAAAAAACTACAAAAGAAAAAAACTAAAATCAAGACCCAAACTACAAACAACAACCTTTTCAAATTATTTCGACAAGGCACCTAGGTGACGGAGCCATCAGAAAGAAGGGAAACAATAAAAAATAGGACAGATTAGTCATTTGTATATGTATTTCTTTTAGCAAGTAAGCAAAGCAATTAAAGAGGAGCTGGTAAATTAATATAACACTCTAAATTCTAGGTTGAAACAATGGTGATCAAAGATGGTTAATCAAAATAAATCATACTTAACAAATAACTTCATGATTCAAACAGCTGGTCAGATTACTTATAAATGATGAACAACTACTTTCTAGCCTTAGATTCAACATCACGAGATTACATTCAGATTTTGTTGAAGTGAGATAACAAGATAGAACAAACGAGTGGATAAACCAAAGCTTAGACAAGTATAAGATTTAAAACAACCATGAACTCGAGACAAACCTCAATCTGAAATCTAAACTTAAACCGGGACAAAATTATATTTTTTAAGAATTACATAGTTGTGAACCTTAAATAAATTGAAATAGATTCTCATTAAAACAAATAGCTTTTGATAATGAGTCAAGTAAACATCAAACTTTCAGTTAAAAGATATATTTTTAGATATTAGAACAGAAAGAGGAAAAGAGTTGTAACAAAGGATGAAGCAGGTAATATTGTGCAGTACAAAAATATCTAAACATACAAAAAGCTAAACCGATTAAAATTAAGAGATAATATCTCGTATGGTCACTTAGCTTTGAATAGTTCACTCAGAAAGTACTCAACTTTCAATTGTTCACTCAGAAAGTCACTCAACTTTGTTTTATAACTCAAAAGTCACTCAACTATTAATATTTTACTTAGAAAGTCACCCAACTATTAATATTTCACCTAAAAAGTCACTCAAACAATTTAAATAATTTTTTCATTAAATTTTATTGAAATCTAATTTTTATTTTAAACTACTTTTTAAGAAATAATAAGATATTTATTTTAATTATCTTATTAACCCATTCCAATTATTAAGAAAGTGCAATTTGGTAAAGCTTGGAAGCTAATTAGTAAGTACGTACGATATAGCAAAGTATTACAGATACAATTGCCAACATTATTTATTACATATTGAATGGAAAACAACCTAATAATTTTGATTCAACATCTTTTATTCCAGTAAGGCTCTTAGAACAAAAAAATATTTGTTTTTTTCTCAATTGCTATCATATGTTTTTCAAAAAAATTATAATTAAATAATTGGAATGGGTTAATAAGATAACTAAAATAGATATCTTATTATTTCTTAAAAAGAAGTTTAAAATAAAAATTATATTTCAATAAAATTTAATGAAAAAACTATTTAAATTGTTTGAGTGACTTTTTAGGTGAAATATTAATAGTTGGGTGACTTTCTAAATAAAATATTAATAGTTGAGTGACTTTTGAGTTATAAAACAAAGTTGAGTGACTTTCTGAGTGAATTATTCAAAGCTGAGTGACCATCTGAGATATTATCTCTTAAAATTAACAGTTCCACCTAAGATTGCAAGCATAAAGGCTTAAACATCATAAACAATGAATACACAAAGAAGTATCCAATATGAATTGAAAATTGGACAGTCAAAGCAAAATCTACGAAAAAAAACTGTTAATACACAAATTCAACGTATAGCAAACTAAAATTGAGATAATAATACTTTTTAGGATCAGCTCTCTGGGATGAATCGAAGACAAAAAAACCCTCCACCACGAGCAACTCAAACAGCCAAAAGAGAACTCAAACCAGACTAGACGAATTGAAGATAACAAACTCTCCACCACGAGCAACTCAAACAGCCAAAAGAAAACTCGAAACAGACTTAGACGAGAAAAGTTTTCTCCATAACTAAGAATTACCAATTTCAATGGCTGATATATACAGACAACAAATAAAGCTTTGTAGGGTGCCGGAGATATCAAATTTCAAACCGAAAGAGCCGTTGCAGAGACGATCAAAATTCTGAAAGGACCGTTGGGAGAGGAGAGAATGGAGAGTGAGGGAGGAAAGAGAGAGGAGCGTGGGGATTGAGTAATTGCGGGCCTAATTGGTTTCAAATTGGACTCAATTTTTGGGCTAAGTGTTGGGTTGATCCAATTTAGAGGCAAAATTGAAGGACCGGTTCCTTGAAAAAATTTCATTGATAATTCGAATTTGTTGAATATGATAAGAGATGAATTGAAATTAATTAGGTGAGCTTCTTGATCTGAACAAAGTAAAATAATTAACTTATTTATTTAAAATAAAATTAATTACATACTTACTATAGTTGAGTAATTTTTTTTTTAAAATGAAATACGTACATAAGTTAAAATACTTATTTTTTAGACGATTTTTAAAATATATATATAAATAAAAGTCAAATATAAACCAATATATAAATATATAGAAGTTTATAGTTTCTTCTGAAAAATAATAAAATTACTTGAACAACAACAACAACATACCCGGTGAAATCCCACAAGTGAGGTCCCTTGAAATTAGTTTTATATATATAATATAGATTTTTCAAAGACAACTATTTCAAATTATTCGAAATTGAAGAAGCTCGATAATTAACAAACATTATGGAGGATCAAAATTGGGTGTCAATAGCCTTTGTAAAGAAGGACTTGGTTGCCCCTCGCGTTTGCAGGACTCTTGTCACGTTGATGAAGGGGAGAGGAGTTAGGTCTTGTTCTTCGCATTCATATTGAGGGTTGTTACGATCATGATAGGTCAGTTCTGTCTCAAGTTCACAAGGGATCCATCACATTTGTATAGAAGGATTCGCCTTGACAAATTTTAAAAGCTTATTTGACTTTCTAGCTCAATTTTGAGAGCTTGGGATCACGATTTAGGGCGATTTAAAGGAAAGTTTCAAGATTTATTCATAAGGTATGATTTTAACCAAATTATTGTAACACCTTGTAAATTCTATGCTAAGGATCTGAATCATTCACCGTAAGCATATAAGCTTGGATCGAGTGATGTCCTACTAGTACATGTGCGTTAAGGTCCATTTTTGTGTGTGGAAAGTGTATCGGATGTGGTTTAGGGTCATAAGAGACCTCTAGCACTAAGTCGAATTCATACCTATCCTACCGACTAAGTTTTTCGTATTAGTTCATGTAAGGATCAACTTCAAATGACCACATCTCTCAAAATATAAAGAGTTAGGTGGCACATGACCTATTAAATTAGAGGTCTATGAGTCTTCTTTTTAATGCCACCAAGATTGCGTCAATCAGAGTCCGGCGTAAAAAGTTATGATCTTTACAGAGGAACATCCAACAGAGTTTTCAGAACCTGATTTTCACAAACTCAAACTATGGCTCGTGGATTGAATCACGGACTATAGATTGAGCTCCTGGAATAAAACTTCATATATTGATTTTTCAACCTGATTTTAATGGACCCAATCTATTGATCATGGATTAATCCACATACAGTAGATTGAGCTTGTGGAATGATCTTCAGAGGCTCAAATTTTTGCGTGAATTCCATGGATGGAACCCATGGGCCGTAGATCAAATCACATGATTTGCCCTCATGGAATGTTTTGACAGATTTTTAGTTGGATTTTTTTTTATCTTTTCTCATATTCCTAAGCCACGACGTTTTAAATTCTATTAGGGTAGTATATTTCATAAAGTACTCAGAATTTTTTCTTTTCTACGTTCTCAACTCCCCAAACTCAAAGGCAAACTGCAAGGAAAGAAAAAAATTAGGATTTCAAGGCTTCTAAACAAGTTTTTCTTCCGAGCTTCATTCTCTCGGGTATGTAGGACTTTAATGAGGAATTTCTTTTATCTTCATGTCCAAAACTCCTAAGTTTTTATGAATTTAATTCCATAGTTAGGGTTTATAAACCCACTTCCAACTTCACTACTTCTATTACCCGAATTGCATGATTTCTTGAAGTATTTATTCATGATTATGATATTCTTGACTATGATATTTCCTCTTTATGGTTAACAAGATTTTCCATTGTCATCCTTGTTACTTTTTGATACGGTAGTTATGATTCATGAAGCTTATGTCTCAAAGTCCGATTTTTGAGTCGATATGCTATTATAAAAGCTATTTTTTACAAAACACAAGATATGCACAATATTGAAAAATTTTATCAAGATTTAAGGTATGAACTTGAGTGAAAGATATGGTTTAGAAAGAGATTTCGACATATGATTTTAGAAAGAAAAAAAAGATTTGAACTTTGTCTCCGACTTTATTCAAACAAACATATATTTTTTTTACCAAATTATGAGCATATCATATAAGTATATTATTTTAGGAGGATAATTTAGCACCGAGAGGAAGTGGGTTTAGAAAATTCAAGTCTCATAACTACATGCCACCATAAAAATTTGAGTATGCTCCTTTGACGGTTAACTCTTTTAGCCCTTTGAGGCTCAGTTAATGGATCCACATTAGACAGACATGTTCTATACCGTGACAAGGTATAAGACATCCCACCCAACTGAAATTGTAAGTTGGATATCATCGACTTAAATGGTATTTGTCGGTAATAAAAAACTCCCTAGTAAAGCTACTATGAATCCCATGCATTTGCATTATTATCATGACTTCACAAATATAATATCTTAACTTTATTTTTAGATCATGATTATAGAGATCGATTCATCTTTATATTTGGAAATTAGATTCACATGTGATAGTTGTACACTGATTTTTAATATGTATTTCATTTATATCACTTTGCTTTATGGTTATGTTTAATTTATTTTATATACTCAGTACATTCCACGTACTGACATATTATTTTTTTACTCAAAAAAAATAATCACAAAAACATATATGTTCTTTCTTAGTTGACATATCATGTTATATTAAACTCCTTTGTAACGATAAACACATTTATTGCATAGCCATCATATTTATATACTTTGGGGGATGTGGGGAAGGGGGGAGGGGGGGGGACTTTATAATAAGCAAACATAGCTGGCATATCTATTCAATCTTGATATAGTTTTAAAAAATGGAAAAGAGTAAAAAAAAAACTCTTAAACTGTGCGAAATTCAATTAAAATGTCCTCTAATAGTTTGGTCCCCAAATGTCCATATTGTTGTTTTAGGGTTTAAATATCATTTTTTAGATAAACATATTGTTTCTTTTCTTTTTAAACTCATTCTTTTTCTAATAATAATGTTGTAACTTATCATTAATTTTCGTATGTATAAAATCAGAGTAATTCATCATTAATTTTCTTTTTGATGACAGTAAAATTTGTTTTTTCTAAGAAAATTAAAATATATTTTTATTTCTCAATATTTTTTAAATTGAAGAAGGACAAATTTGTTGATATGAGAATTGAATTTAAAGTAAAGATACAATAATCATAATGCGATAATTCACAAAAATGTGTTACATTACTTCGAATTACAAAATATCTTCAAAATATCATCAATGGAGTTATTATTGACCCTTTTTTCATACCAACTTTAAAATCAGGGAATATATAAACAAATGTTTATCCTATTTCAATCCGAAAAGACTAAGAAATAAAAAATATTTTATGTTTAAGAAAAAGAATCATTATCTAATAATAAATAATAATGAGGTTACTATGATCTTATGTATATGACTTATACTATCACTTTATAAAAATACATGGGATAGTTCTATTTTAATCGACAAAAGGAGATTAAGAAGGAAAATAATTATTATTACAAGTTTCTTTAAAAATATTTTTTTAAAGAAAAACAAGTTTCTTTAAAAAAAAAATTTTATTTGAAAAGCAATGTTTGTAAAAGAAAAGGAAACAATATGTTCATTAGAAAAGGGGCATTTCTGACCCCAAAAGCAACAATAGAGATATTTTTGGATCAAACTATTAATATATGGTATTTTTGCTCAATTACACATAGTTTCATTTTGCCCATTTTCCGTTAAAAAAAAATTACAAAATCATTCCAGGGTTTTTATCTTCCTAATTGAAATTTGTCACTCTCCTCCCCCCCCACCCCGCGCTCTCTCTCTCCACTCTTCTCCCTCTTCCTTGTCTTTCTTTCTCTTTAGCCACTCTTCTCTCTCTCATCGATCTTTTTCTGAAAAAAAAAGTGATCTCTGTTTCCTTCTTCTCATCGATCCTCTTTCGGGAAAAAGAGAAAAGAGAAAAGGGACCGTACCATGTGTCTCTAATGTGTGATTTCTTGGGCAGGAGGGAAATTGGAGAGAAATTTAAGTGGGTTTCACTTTTTTTTGAGGTATTGTGTTGCTTGTGATGGAGTCAGCAGGGGTCTCATCACACTTAAGGTAAAATGGGCTGACAAGTATCTATCTATGCACATATACACTAGATATTTTGAAGAGATACATGTATGCATCTCTGGGCTAACAAGTATGCATCTATGCACATATACACTAGATATTTTGAAGAGATACATATGTGTATCTCCTCTTCTTCTTCATTATCTTCTTAGTCAGATACATGCTTTCATATTCTACTGGATATACTCATAGAATTTGATACTAGATGCACGGATATATGAAACACATATACAAAGAATGAGAGGAAGGATAGAGGGAAAGAGACAGTGTATCCCAGATATAGTCACGACTCACATGGCATGCCGGATATATGTATCCAAACTAATCTCGAATAATTTATGTAATTATTAGTGGGTAATTAGCACCTATAGTAGGGTGCTTTATGAAAGTTATTCAAAATAATCATATACCCATTGAAAATAACCCGATTAAAAAGAACCTATAGGACAAGACTTATTTGTAATCGTTTCTTTTAAATCCAGTGGATAAACTACTTTTTTATTTCAATTTAATTGTCTTACTTTTATTTTTTAGTCATGTAAAAAGGAATGTCTCTTGTCCTTTTTGACAACTCTTTAATTTCAACTTTTTACATGACAGATTTAATATCATGAGATTAAAGGACATTTTGATATATTTGACATATCGTTAATTTTCGACCACAATTCAAAAATCGTTTTTACTTTCTTAAACTTTATTTCAAATTAAAACACAACAAATAAATTTAAATGGAGGGAGTAATAATCTAACTCATTTAATCATACTCTTTCTGTTCATTACGTTTAAGGAGTAAAATATTTTTCTACTTTTGTGTTAAAATATTTTTTATGGATTTTTTTTTGTTTGACTTTTTGTACATTTTTAAATTTTTGAGTAACAATACTCTTTTGAATTTATCAAAAGTAATACATTAAAATTTTCAAATGTCACTTAAATCTTAATTTAAACTTCGTCCTAACTAAATAACGTAGTACAAAATAAAGAGGAAGTATGAGAATAATCAGAGGCTTTTTTATCCTTCCGCCTCAAAATTTAAGCATTGTGCTTCCTCAGTTCCTGCTTCTTCTTTTTTTGAGTTTTTACTTTTTCCTACAAGTTATTTTTAGGAAAAAATATACATCTAAGTAAACATAGCAAGTATATCTAATCATTTCAATTATAGTTTTAATAATTTACATAACCTAGCAACATTCTCTCTCTCTCTCTCTCTCTCTCGTCCTTTATCATGGTCTCTCAACCCACCACACTTTCAACCCAAATCACACCTTCAATTTTCTCTCTTCCTCTCTTGCACCCTCTCTTATATCAAAATTAAGGGGGAGGGGCCGGGGGGGGGGGGAGGGGAGGGATTGAGAAAAAAATATTATTATGAATATAGAAACAAGATGAAACTTATTGAATCCATCACTGGGGAGGAAATTGACTGTGTGATCATCACATTTATATGAGAATTTATTACTAGATGACGACAACTTGTGCAAGTGTTGGGAGGCGATGAATATATCAATGCATAATTGATATTGGATACGAGTATCTGGGTTTTATTTTTCCTTATTTGATTAATGTGTCAATGCATATTTGAAACCAAATACATATGTATATGGATAACTATATCTTCTTCTAAGTATGCAAATATACACAAATACACTAGAATGGATATTGCATGTTCCACTTCGATACAAAAGTATAAATTATTATTAGTCACCCAATAAAGGAACAACCTTTAACAAACGTAATGTAATCGAATACCCAAAGATGTGACCTAGTGATCAATGAACTGTGCTGAGCACCATAAGGTCTATATCTAATAATTAGGCAAACCACCTAAAACTTAGATGCTGATCTTTAAAGAGAACATACCGCATTTCCCAGAATTGAAGATTATTATACACAAGAAGATTGTCCATGTGATGTAATTGACATAATCATATTTACATTAACTCTTCATTTTTCAAGAATATACATGCACATCCTCAGGCAAAAGATAGTCAATGCTAACCTAATACATACACAAATATTATGCTCTGAATAACTTTAGACACAGTGACATTGACCATCACTTTCTTCATGCCAATCTCATAGAAGCAGTGTCTTCTGTGCTAGGCAATCTCGACAACCATCGGGTATATTCAACATGATATTATACATCAAGACTGAATGTGATGACTAACCAACTTGCTAAGATGGCCTCCTCATTCAGTAGGATTCAACTCAATCTAGGTCTCTGACATCATCCACCTCTTTCGATAAAAGGTTTGTTGGCATCTATTTATCCTTTGCAGGTAAGAAATAACGAGTAATACCCAAATCCCTTTTCACTGTATTAGGTCGCTTCTGAGGCCTGAGCCATGCTTGTACCTCTTCTTGAATTTGTTTTGGTAACTCGTTCAAGATATCCTGGTCAATCTCATCAATGTCATAACTCCAGGCAGGCCTTTTCAGTTTAATCTGGCTACAAAGATGAGCATCAACACTAGATTCACCTTTTGCAGGTGAATTTTCTTGAGGAAGTTCACTTTGACGGGCTGCGCAATATAAATACAAGTAAGAAACCTAATACTCCATGCTTTAAATTTATGACATACATTTCCATTTTAGGACATCCCAAAATGTTTGACAACATTTCACAAATAATTTTATCTTATATTTGCTCCATTTCATCGTATATGATGGTATTTGATTGGGCAAGAATTTTAATATATTAGGTTGAATTATTCAGTATATTGATGATGGTGAAAAAAAATACTAAAGTAATGGTTGAAAAGTTAGTTTGATAGAGAAACATCACAGGGAAGTTCAAAAGTTAAATAATTTAAATATTTGAGTTCTAGAAAAAAGGTGATAGTTGTACATATATGGAACAATGTGTGTTTGTGTACATCCAAAAAATGATACGTGTCAACAACTTTTAAAGCTTCAAAATCATTTGACTATTCAAATTCAAAATTTGATGTGATATGCTCATTATGATCTGATTGTTCAACAATTACTTTAATAAATTCTTCCACTAAGTCAAATTAACATCTTAAACACCACGTTCAGTCGAACAGGATCATGTAAAACTACAGGGGAGAGTAAGATTGGAAAGCGAACGAAAAAGAGCACACTGACTGGTGAATCTGTTACCTGACAAGGAGGAGGATTCGCTTAGCTTACTAGTACTAGCATGTTCTACCTTTAAGAGAGAGCCAGAGTGTTGACTTTGAAAATATCGCGAGATTGTTGGCATTCCCTGATATAACAACAGCACAGAGAAGCTAAAAGAACAGTTTTCTGAAGCAATCAAAACAAAGATTACTTTCAATATTTATATACTGGGCGTTACTCCAAGAGAATTTTAAGGCATCAACTCCAAACACGGTGCATCACAATCTGAAAGGGTATCGATGAAACTGATACCACTAATTCAGTGACTGAGATCATTGATGACTGCTTTGAATGTGTGCATACCTTATTTACTTCTTTTTATGTGAAGCATTCGCATAGCAATGCATAGAAGGAGAGGAAAGAGACTCTTTGATATTTTTTCTGTCCCTAATTACTTGGCCAATTTTCCTTTTTTATTTGTCCATTTTTACAAATCAAGACAGGACAAATTTTTTTTACCTATTATACCCTCAATTAATTAATTTTGAAAAAGGTAGAACTTCTTGAAAATCTTAAATTTTTAATTCATTCACCTCATGATTAATAGGGGTAAAATGGTAAACTCACCATGTCAATCATTGTTTCAAAAGTGGACAAGTAATTAGGGACAGAGGGAGTAATGTTTTTTTGATGAAGTAAGATCTCCTTGATAAATGTTCTGATGCTCGTCTTTTCTGACTTGACCTAATGTTTAGATCGTAGATATATGATCTCTAATCAACCAACAGAGATCTACCAGCCTCATGAAAATAAATCTTTTGGATGTTCGTTAGGCGGTTGCATGTTGAGTTTTCTCCTTGATATATATATTGTTGAAGATTTAAATAATAAAAGTCTAAATCTTATTACTCAAGTAATAAGCTTTACTATGACATATATACTACACAGAGTAAAAATACCTGAAACAGGGAAAGTGCAGAATGGAAACCTAAATCTGACTACTCAAATGATCTGTCATCTTAAAATCAAGGAATAGTAAAATGCAGTTCATAAAAAAAGTCTATGCATTTAAAGAAAGCTAAATGGGTAAGGAGAAAGGGGAGAATACAGCCAATACACAGCTATAATCTATGAGATAAGTACTTCTTATAGCAATGAAATAATAGAATGGAGTTTGGAACCTTTTCTTTATTCGATTTCCTCTTCCCTTCCTCCGACTCTAAACTATCTCTAATCTTCTCAGTAAGGTAGTCCCCGCTTGATTCAGTCTGATCTTTCTCCCATCCCCGGTACACTTCAGCATCTAAAGTAGCATTGAAAAGTAGAATTAAAACAAATCAAGCTGGGAAGAAGCACAAGATTAAGGAAATATTGACCAAAGTTTTAGCTATTAAAACCAATAGGAAGAAGTACCTGGTGAAGAACATATTGAAGTCTCTTTATCTGGCAGCTGCTCAGATGGCAAAAAAAAAAAAAAGAAACAGCCCTGGTCAAGGTGGCCCTAGATTATAACTGTTTTACACCATAGAGGACAATCAAAATGGAAAATACAGAAAGCATGCATATTACTGAATGTTGAAAGACCAGGTCTATTAAATAATTTATAGCACAAAAGTAGGTCATAGTACTGAAACTGTTATAAATGACATCCCAGCTCAGTAAAGCGGGCTTCCGAGATAACAATCAGTGTATATGGTTTGCTTCCTGTTTTCTTACCAGGAACACTTATGTCTCACCTTTGGTCTTCCACCCTTCGAAGAAAAGGCTAGAGGAGTTTAAGATAACATACTAAAGGGTTCTCACATCATGGACGATTGATGGTAAAAAAGCTAAGTCCAAGAGAGTCGGATTTGGGTAGGTAGCTGGAACATAGGCATTTTGACAAGTCAGTCGATGGAATGAGTGGATACTCTAAAAAGGGGGAAGTGGATATTGCATGCCTTCAGGGAAGACTAAATAGAATTTGCCAACATTTCACAAATAAAGCTCGTATGGGGGAAGGAGACAATCAATGTTATCAGTTATGATCTGCAAATAGGATTAGATGCAGAAGCTAAAGCTAAATTTTGGGATAACTTGATTCAGGAATTCCAGGAGATCAACAAATATTATAGGGGGAGATATAAATGGCCGTGCAGGTAGAGATAGTGATGATTTTGAACAAGTACATGGTGGTTTTGGTTATGGTACTAGGAATGACAAAGGGAAGACTAAATAGAATTTGCCTTAGCTTATGATTTAGTGACAGCTAATACATATTTTAAGAAAAGGGATTCTCACTTAATTACTTATAGGAGTGGGGGTATCCATAGTCAAATAGACTTTATCCTTACAAGAAGATGAGAAGTACATGCAAGGACTGTAACAAAGTTATTCTAGGAGAAGCGATGACCTCCCAACATAGGTTAGTATTCCTAGATGTAAAGCTTAGGAGTAGAATAAGAAAAGTGAATGTACAAACAACTGTGAATTAAGTGGTCGGCATTAATCTTACCAATTTCAAAAAAAAGTGGTTGGCATTAAAGGGTATGCTCTAGAGGCTCCATGGTCATATATCGGGTTTGTAAATATTGATGGGTAGCCATGCTATGTGTACACCCAAGACAGGATTCTCTTATATTTATGTTGAGGCCTACCAACCATTATCTGCTTATATGCTATGTGTTACAACTTTATAATTTGTTGCATGATGGTACAGGTTGCCCAAAGTCCTTTTGCATGTTTTGTAATGGTATGGGGAATGCCCGATTCTCCATTATGTTATATTTATGTTTAGGGGAAATGATTATGGTTGGTTCCTTTAGTGAGGGATTAGGGTATCAAGTGCGAGTCACATGATCCCAAGCTTTGGGGCATGAAAAACTTAGCACCAGAGGACTGGATTCTAAGTGGACCCTAAGGAGTCAGGAAGTTGTTGCTAATAGTCTCACTTATTGGTGTGTTGTGCAACACCCTTATATTTGAAGGCTACAAGGGCACTTGGCAAAAGGTCACATACACAGTCATTCTAATTGAGATTGTGCGATAGAACTAAACTCTAGGGATTGATTCAAAGGCTTGTGTTTGTTACCCAATTCTGATAAAAAATTTGTACTCGAGCTTCCAATGCTAATAAGAGGTTCCCTGTTGCGACATCTAACGTGGTGCCAGATGCCCGGGTAGGCCAAGGCCGAAACATAGGTCGACCCCCAATTAATCAATATCCAGCAAGAACATACTACTTGAAACATCAGTAACTATATCCAACAGTCGTAGTAAGCTACTCAGTCAAACATAGGGAATAGACAAACTAACATTCCCAAACCACCTCCAGACAATAAAGGTTTTTGGTCCATACTCCTAAGGGTCTATTTGGAAAGCTACCTCATAATTGAATTCGGTGTAGTTACTAGGGTAGTAATTACAAAGACTTATTTTTTTGTCATAGCGCAATTATTATAGTTTAATAAAACGCAAAGTTTGGCTGCCAAGTGCAATAACACAATTAGATTTTTTAGATTTTAAAAATAAAAGTTACTTATCAAAAGCTGAAGGTTATTGTTTGACAAAGATGTATCTTTATAAGAAATATGACTAAATTTTATTCATTACAAGGTATTACAGACGCATATTATTTTCTAAAAATATAATATTAAAATGATTATAGATTTGTAACTAATATTGTAAAAATAATAATTGATATATGATTTTCAAAGAAAAAATATTTGAGTTGAATTAATTTATAAAATTTCTAACTAAACACACATTTTGCCAGATTATCATGTACTTCATGTTTGACAAAAAATCAATATTTACAACCATAATTTCATAATATTAAACAACAACAACAACAACATACCCTATGTAATCCCACAAGTGGGGTCTGGGGAGGGTGGTGTGTACGTAGTCTTGTTCCTACCTTTTGAAAGTAGAAAGATTGTTTCCAATAGACCCTCGACTCAAGTGAAACATATCAAAACAAGTATGGGAAGAAAATACAGAAGTATAGAAGTCTTGATATAAATAAAGGAGAAGGAATCAGTAATAACAACAGATAATACGGTAACCGAATCAAAGTAAACAACATACAACAACAACAACAAATGAAAAAGACTACAACAATAACATGCATGAAGAATAACATGAAAGTACAATAATTAACGCTAAAGGAACAACAAATAGAAATAGAAATAGGTATCTAAGAGTACAAAAATACAAGACAAATATTTGACTATCTACTACCCTTCTATCATAATCCTCAACCTTCACACCCTCCTATCTAATGAGTCGGAGATTTTGGACTCATTTTAGACTTCTAGTTCACCAAATTATGTCCTCAATGCTTGCTTATGTCCATTTCTAATAAAAATCTGCTTGAATTTCAGCTATGAGAGCTTAGGAACAAAACGAGGACAAATGAAAGCAAAAGAAGTCAAAAATATGAAAAAGAAATTAAGGAAATGGGCGAGGCTGGTGATCGACAAAATCACTCGGCAAATCATCAGTGAGCCCAAGCTCGCCCAAAAGATCAGAGAGTTCTGCTCAAAAATTTTGGCCAGGTCGGCGACTCGCTGAAGCAACTCGGCGAACTCCAATGAGCTCGTCGAAAGACATTGAACCCTAAAGGCTGAGATTTCTTCTAAAAAGACAATTTGACGATGGAGAATACCATTTGGCGACTGGCCAATCAGTTCGGCGAGCTTGACTTAACTCGCCGAGTCAACCTCAAAGGACAATTTTGTGACAAATTTTGGAAACGTATAAATAGATCTTTTTGGAGAGACACTTTTACACTTCTGAATATTTTTGTACTTTGGAAGCTTCTATACTTCGGAGAATTTTGCAAGTACTTGGGATTTTTGGAGTATGGAAGAGATTGGGGAATTGATTTCTCATTGTTTTTCAACCAATTAGCTGTTATGGAGAATCATTTTGGTAAATTACTTTTTATTTTCAGCATGACAGGCTAAAACCCCATAATCTTAGGGGTGTGCTTATGTAATGAATGCTTAATATAATGTTAATTTGATATAGGTTCAACTGTTTCTTCATGGTTTAATTTATGATTTGAGGTTGCAAACTCTTATCTAACTTAGATCTCTAATATTGCTTGTGAGAGATGTCTAGAGTGGAAGAAATAACTGATAATTACTTGATTTAATTCATGGATTAGCCTTAGCTTGATGAAGCTGAATTAAAGTTTTGGGTTAGATCTAAATGTTGCACATGTCAGAGTTTGATAGAACCCGCATGAAATATGATGATTGATTAATAGATAGTTGTCATAATTGTTAATCTAGCCTACCCATTGATAATCAACTGTTTGTAGCAATTGCATTTACCCACTATGTGCTTGCCATTGAAACTTGTTGACGTCTTGTTAACCATCTTCAAATTCTTAATCAAATCCCCCCCCCCTTTACATTTATGTCTAAATCGACTAAACATACAAAATTCTAGTGCTTAAGATTACATCATAAGGTGAACTACTATCGACCATTCCCCGTGGGATCGACCCCAACTCTTCATTGGGTTATATGTTGCTAGCGACCGCCTACACATTGATTTGTATGGTTTGTAGTTGAGCGTTATCAAAAATGGCGCCGTTGCCAGGGAATGGTGCATAGAACTTCTCATATTGAAGCATCTTATTGAACTAGTCTTGTGTTGTTGTGTACTCTTACCTTGTTTGCTCTTTTGTTGAATTTATAGGTGATGACATGAGCTCTCAAGGAAGTGAGGCAACTAGCAATGAAGGGTATATGGGTGATGGTGGTCCATTGAGAGATGTTGGCCGTGCTGGTGCCACTATGATTCACTTGCTTCAAACGAAAGGACTCTATGAAGGGTTGGCTCATGAGTATCCACACGAGCATCTTTAGAACTTTATTGATGTGTGCAATCCTTTCTCCTTCAAAAGCATATCTCAATAGTTCATTTGTTTGAGGTTATTTCCTTTCTCCTTGATAGGATACGCTACTGCATGGTTGGGAGAGTTACCGAAAGATTCTATCACCTCATGGGATGAGTTGACTGAGGCTTTCCTTGAGAGGTTCCTCTCATCGTTGAAGAAGTTACAACTTCGAGATGAAATCAACAATTATCGCCAAATTGATGGTGAGCCGCTTCATGAGATGTGGCTGCGTTTTCAGAAGAAACTACTTCAATGTCCCACACATGGCCTCCCCGATAAAGTCCTCTTGCAAATCTTTTATAAGTCATTCGCCAAAATTAACAAGGGGGCGGTCGATCAACTTGTTGGTGGTAGAATCATGCGTTAACCTTTTCTGGTTGCGTCCGCTTTGCTTGATAGGATGGCAAAAACAAATTGGGCTTGGCACACTAGAGAGGATGAGGTGGCTCGTATTTCCTTAGCTATTTCCAAAGAGCAAATGTTGAACGATCAAGAGAGGGATGGGAATATGGCTAAGATGATGGCTCAAATGGACCTGTTGACCAAACATGTGATGGGAGGTGGTTTTAAAAGTGTCAATGTTGTGGGTGCGAGTGGTGGAAAATGTAGCGAAGATGAATAGTTTGAGGCTAAGTATAATGAAGAAGTGCAATTCTTGACGAACCAAGCGGGGGTTCTCGTCCTAGCTATCAAAGGTCGGGTAGGAATCAAGGTTGGAACAAAGATAGAGATGGAAGTTGGAGAGACCGTGAGAAGGATTGGCGTGATCGAAGTAATGGTTGGAGGGAGCATGAAGGTGAAAGAGATCGTTATGTGCCTCCTCATGATAGATCAAAGCCAAAGATGACCAATGTTTATCCGGAAGTTTTAGGACCGAAGATATGCTTGCTCGTATTCTCAATAAGGTTGAAGGGTCTAATAAATTTCTCAAGGAGATGACTGATTTCTCCTCTTTGACTCAAACAGTCACTTCTCACTCGGTTTCCATAAAGCAACTTGAAGCACAAATAGGGCAGATTTCAGCCCACTTGAATCCTAGACCAAAAGGAGGACTCCCAAGTGGTACCGTGGCCAATCCAAAAAATGATGCTCAATGTATGGCTATTGTGACTAGAAGTAGCAAGATGATGGGTAGTGATGTAGTAAGAAATGATGTGGTGAATGACAATGAAGGCAAAGCAAAAGTGATTGATGATGAAGAATTGCCAGTTGAGGTAAAAGATGATGAGCCTAAGGTGATTGAAATCGAAGCTAGTAATGCCAATCCCAGGAGTGACTGTGGTTTAAAAGTGGGGGATGTTGCTACTCCGCCGAGTAGTGTGAAGTTGCCAATTAAAGTGGCCCCTCCTTTTCCTCAAAGGCTTAAGAAGAAAGATGAGGATGTGAAGTTCAAAAAGTTCTTGTCTTATGTTCAAAAGTCTCTCGGTGAACATTCCATTTGTTGATGCCTTGTTGGAGATGCTCGAATATGCTAAATTCAAGAAGGGCTTGGTTACAAAGAAGCGGAGCATGGACTTTGAAATAGTGGAGGTGTCACACAGTTGTAGTGCAATTATGTCTAGCAACATAGTTGTAAAGAAAGACGATTCAGGAGCATTTACTATTCCATGCACCATAGGGATGTACCAATTTGCCAAAGCATTATGTGATTTAGAAGCAAGCATCAACATAATGTCATCCGCAATTTTCAAGAAACTTGGTTTGGATGCTCCGAAGCCGACCATAATGCATCTCCTTATGGCGAATAGATCAATCAAAAGACCGGTGAGATTTCTTTATGATATTTTGGTGAAGGTAGACAAGTTTATATTTCCCTTCAACTTTGTTGTCCTTGATGGTGAGATCGATGCTGAAATTCTTATCATCTTGGGTAGGCCATTATTGGCTACCGGGAGAGCTTTAGTAGATGTGGAGAGTGGTGAATTGAAGTTTAGGGTAAATGATGAAGAAGTGAACTTTAATGTTTGTAAATTCATGAAGCAACCAAGTGAAGTGCAAGTTATATCATTGATTGATGTTATTGATGAGACGGTTGCTAGTATTGGTGAGGTTACATGCATTGGAGAATCCTTGGGAGCCGTCTTGTTGAATTATGATGGTGAAGAAATTCAAGACTATGATGAGGTAGTGGTTGCCCTTGTGGGTTCGGGTTCTTTCTCATCCAATCCCAAAAGATTTGACATTGACTTGAAGAATTGGGAGAGTCCACCCGCCAAACCATCAATGGGAGACCCTCCAAGGTTAGAATTGAAGCCATTCCTTCTCATCTACGTTATGTGTTCTTGGGGTGTAACAACACCTTGCCGGTGATTGTTGCTGTTGATTTAATGGAATGGCAAATTGAAGCTCTAATTGGAGTGTTGAAGAAGTTCATAAAGGTGTTAGGGTGGACTATCGCTGATATTGTTGGAATTCCACCCGGTATATGTACTCACAAAATTCTATTGGCTAGTGATTGTACGCCAAGCATTGAGCACCAAAGGAGGTTGAATCCTCCCATGCAAGACGTTGTGAAGGAGATAACTAAATGGCTTGATTCAGGTGTTGTCTACCCTTTACGAATAGCAAATGGGTAAGCTAGGTCTAATGTGTGCCGAAGAAAGGGGGAACCATAGTGGTTCCAAATGAAAAGAATGAACTCGTGCCAATGAGACCGGTAACGGGGTGGTGAGTTTGCATGGATTATCTAAAGTTGAATGTTTGGACCGAAAAAGATCATTTTCCCATGCCTTTTATAGATCAGATGTTAGACCGACTTGCGGGTAGAGGTTGATATTGTTTTCTTGATGGTTACTCCGGGTATAATCAAATTTCAATTGCTCCCGAGTACCAACAAAAGACGACATTCACTTGTCCTTATGGCACCTTTGCGTTCAAGAGGATGCCCTTTGGGCTATGTAATGCTCCCACCACTTTCCAAAGATGCATGTTATCGATTTTTGCAGATATGGTGGACACCATGGAAGTCTTCATTGATGACTTTTCGATAGTTGGTGATACATTTGAGGCTTGTCTTGAGCATTTGAGCAAGGTGTTGAAAAGGTGCGTGGAAACAAATCTTGTGTTGAATTGGGAAAAGTGCCACTTTATGGGGAAGGAATTGTCCTCGAGAATAAGATTTTGGTAAAAGGTATTCAAGCAGATCAAGCGAAAGTGGAAGTCATTGCAAGATTGCCACCTCCCATTTCGGTGAGAGGAGTTCAAAGTTTTCTAGGGCATGCGAAGTTCTACCGTTGTCATTAAAGACTTCTCCAAAGTTGATTTTCCTCTTTGTAAGTTACTTGAGAAAGAGAGTATTTTTGAATTCGATGATGCTTGCTTGAAGGTTTTCTCTTGTCTAAAGGAGAAACTTATTTCAGCCCCTATCATTGTTGCACCGGATTGTAGTTTCCCATAAGAGTTGATGTGTGATGCTAGTGGTGTAGCTCTTGGCACGATTCTTGGCAAAAGGAAAGGGAAGTTGTTTGATCTAGTGTATTATGCAAGTAAAATGTTAAATATTGCTCTGAAAAATTACATAGTGACTGAAAAAGAATTATTGGTTGTGGTGTACGCTTTTGAAAAGCTATGGGCTTATCTTTTTGAGTACCAAAGTAGTAGTTCATGCGGATCATGTTGCGATTCGTTACTTGATGGCAAAGAAGGAAGCAAAACTGAGGTTGATAAGGTGGATGTTGTTGCTTCAAGAATTTGATTTCGAAGTTAAAGACAGAAAAGGTTGTGAGAACTAAGTGGCGGATCACTTATCTCGCCTTGAATCTAATGTGGTAATTTTTGGAGAAAGGGACATTGTTGAGTCTTTCCCCCGATGACTGTGCTATGCTGTCTTGTATGATGTTGCACCTTGGTATGCGGATTAAGAAAATTATGTTGTTTGTGGTATCTTGCCCGAGGGCTGAATCCATACCAAAGGAAGAGGTTTATGTTTGATGTCAAAAAATATTATTGGGATGAGCCTTATTTGTTTCATGAATGTGTTGATCATGTTATCTGTAGATGTGTTCCGGAAGTTGAAGTGAGTGCTATCCTTGAGGCTTGTCAAGCATCGCCCGTTGGTGGTCATCATAGTGGGGTACGTACACCTTCAAAAGTTCTTCAAAGCGGGTATTATTGGCCATCGTTGTATCAAGATGCCAATGCTCTTGTCAAGACTTGTATGCAATGCCAAAGGCAAGGATATGTTTCCCGACGTCATGAATTGCCTCTCACTCCTATTCTAGAAGTGGAGTTGTTTGATGTTTGGGGTATCGAGTTCATGGGACCGTTTGTGAGTTCCTATGAGAACAAATATATCTTGGTCGTTGTTGATTATGTCTCCAAATGGGTAGAGGCAGTGGCCTTACCTACGAATGAAGGAAGAAGCGTGACTCAATTCCCCAAGCGAAATATTTTTACGAGGCTTGGCACTCCACGTGCAATTATTAGTGATGGGGGATCTCATTTTTGCAATCACGTGTTTGAATCTTTGTTGAGCAAGTATGGAGTGAAGCATAAGGTTGCTACACCTTAACATCCCCAAACAAGTGTCAAGTCGAGGTATCAAATAGAGAGATCAAGAGTATCTTGTCCAAACTATGAATGCAAATAGGCTTATCTCAAAAAAAAAACTATGAATGCAAATAGGACGGATTGGTTTAGGAGATTGGAGGATGCTCTTTGGGCGTATTGAACTGCTTTCAATACTCCCATTGGCATGTCACCATACCAACTTGTGTTTGGGAAGTCTTGACACTTGCTGGTTGAGTTAGAGCACAAAGCATTGTGGGCTTTGAAGAAGTTGAACAGGAATTGGGAAGAGGCTTCAAAAGGGAATGTTGATTAGTTGCATGAGATGGAAAAGTTCCGTTTGAGGGCTTATGAAAGTTCAGCCTTATACAAGGAAAGGATGAAGAAGTGGCATGATGCCAAGATCTTGTAAAGGGAGTTTAGAGCGGGTGATTCGATGTTGCTCTGTAACTCGAGGCTGAGGTTATTCCAGGGAAAATTGAAGTCCAAATGGTCAAGACCTTTCCGAATTGTTCGCGCTTTTGCTAATGGAGCTATTGAGGTCGAAAGTGAGGAGAACTCTATTCAAAATGAATGGACAAAGGCTGAAGTTGTATATTTTTTTTTTTGAGAAGGTAACAATTTGTATTATAAACCAGTACTTAGGTAGTACTGAAAACCCCTTTACAAAAAAGTCTGAAAATCTAAGAACATAAACAGCAAGCCTAGCATGATTCTAATACTTCTAGGATTGCTTTTGCATCTATAGGGGAACTTTTTGTACACCAAAAACATAATAACATAATACAATCTGTTTTGATCATTTGTAGGGATCTGCTTCTATCCTCAATTGATGTGGTGTACTTGGCCGACGCTTGAGTTGCGTGTCCACGTCGTGCCACGACGTAAACTAAGACTCTTCTTGGGAGGCAACCCAAGGTTTCTTTTATGTTGTTTTCAATAATGTTTGTTGGATGTGTAGGTTGGAGCTATAAATTAAAAAAATCGAGCAAGTAGGCGAGGTGAGTATTGATCGGCAAGTCGGCGAAGTGTGTGGAAGATCGCCCATTAGCATCTCCGCTTGTCCTAGAAAATTGCAGGCCTCTCTGGAGTTTTCGGCTAGCTCTTGCCCATTCGAGGAGTCGCCAAGTACCATTTGCAAGCTCAAGAGCATCGCCGATTGTCCCAAAAACCTACAGGAGTTTTTGAAGTTTTTGGCGACCTAAAGTCCACTCGGCGTGTCGCCAAGTTGGTTCGGCGACCTTCCATGTGGTTTATGATATTACGCTTACCTTCCTTATTTTGATTTTTTTGTAACAATTCTATAAATCTATTTAAAATAACGCTAGTCGTCCTCACCGAATCGCCCATTAACTAAAAGGCCAAGGGTCTTTTGACCTTTTAAATTCAAACTTTTGATCTTCTTTCAAAATTCTCTTTTCTCATTCATAAAGCAGTAGTTATTTGTTTTTCTTTCATTTATCATCATCTTGTTAGACATTCAACATTATCTTTGTGGAATTTCCTCATTGTGCTCGATTGTTTCAGACTTGTGTAATCAAATTGAGGTTGGTTTTCTTGTGAAATTGCCATTTATCTTCATTTTCTTTAAATTCTCTTGATATTGTTTGTGGGTCTGATTGGTATAACTGAATTATGTTGTTCTCTTGCATCTTTGTGCCTAATCCTTGTGTTCATATCATTGTAAATTGAAATTGAATCGAATTTGATGATTATTCTTTTGAGTTTTGTTTTGATGTTTGTGAATGGGTGAATGGGTGTGATGGTAATAATGCGTATAATTGTTTTATGCTGATCATTTGAATGATTGTTTATGGCTGGGTGAAGTCTGACTAACCCCGAATTCGATCAATCGACTTGATTTGGCCCAATGATTGATAGGGTGACGTCTTTTTTAAGGGTAAATTGTCGATTTGTTGAATTTGAACTGATAAAAGGGAAAGTCTGAGTACCTCGGCAGACGAATCATCATGGGTAGGTTAGAATTAATCATGTTTGGTGATGAATTGTTGAATCGTTGGGTGTCGGATTGAATCATTGAAAAAGATGTGGTGGTGGTATGTTGAGCAGCGAGCTTCATCGAGCAAGCCGAATGTGTTCGGTGCATCTCTACTTTGCTTCTCTCATCACCTAAAGTTGTGCAGGGGAGCCTCTAAACTTTTCGGCGATGATCCTGCAGCTCGTCGAGTTCACTCGCCGAGTCGCCAAGTCACCAAGTTGTCTTACACATCGCCGAATTGTCGCAATTTCTATAGGGTAGCCAATGATGTTTTCAGCGATGACCCTGCAGCTCACCGAGTGAGCTCGGCTATGCGCCGAATCACTTCGACGAGCACCATACACATTTTTTTTTGAACTTTTAAGTTTAACTTTTCACTAACCTTTGACCCGCAATGTGTTCTTGTGTGCTTTGTTATATAGGTATGGCTCGTCCTAAAGTTCCAGTCTAAAAGAATGCCACTCCTAATGATCCTCCACCCCGGAAGAAAGCAAAAAGGGTCGTAACCTCAGAGCCGGGTGAAAAACCACCTCCCACTCAATGCAAGTCTACGCGTGTGAGTGGAAAGGGCAAGAAAAAGGTTGTCGAGTCGAGAGAGGATAATGACAGTACAAACACGAGGTCATTAGAGTATTCGTGGACTGATGAGGGAGAAGAAGGGTCCACCACCCCAATTCACAACCCGTTGCCTGAGGCACAACCTACAAAGAGGAAGAGATCCGAGCTGCGATCTAAGGCAGTTCATGATCCGATGGCCGAATTTGTTCCCCAAGTACTTACTATGGGTCCACCACCCCAGTTCACAACCCGTTGCATGAGGCACAACCTACAAAGAGGAAGAGATCCGAGCTATGATATAAGGTAGTTCATGATCCGATGGCCGGATTTGTTCCCTAGGTACTTTCCATAGTCGCACCCCATTTTGGTGAATTGCTTAAAGGCTGCCGGGTTGAGAACTATTCTGGAAGAGAAGAGGTTGTCCACATATGGTGTGTTGGACAGGTATCTAGAGATACGGAGAACCATCAAGTTTCATTGGTTCGAGAAGCTCACTAGAGCCCGAAGCCCATATGTGTCAACATGGGTTAGGGAGTTTTATAAAGGGTAAGCACAATTGCTACCCAAAGGGAAGAAAAAGGGGGTCCAACCTAACCCTATCACTACTGTAGAGATACGGGGTAAGATGATGAAGTGCGGAGAGACTGACATCAATGACGCTCTTGATTGCACGATGAGGAGTCGCCACTCTTTGGCTGACAAAATGTTGAGCTCTTTGGTTAGTTTGAAGGGGTGGCTTGCCCCGCTATTGATAAATGCGACACTCCCTTGGATTGAGGAGGGGGCGATTATTGAGAAGAAAGATATTAATATAGTTGCACAGTATTGGCCTCTGTCATCCAAAGGTGGCATTATTGGGTTCTATAATTGATCGAGAGCAGTTGAATTTGGGTCTATCATTGGACCATATAGCTTTGAGGGCCAAGCAGAATCAGATCTCACTGCCCTTCCCGATGTAGATCACCTATGTGACGTAAGGCAAGGGTCCCGTTCGTGGCGAAGTCGGATGTCGAGATCACTCCATCCCCCGCTTGTGACATTCGCCGGATAGAGGCCAAATACTTGAGGATGAGGCTGAGCAAAAGAAGAAGGCACCGATTGACAATTCACCGGTAGTTGACATGGAGTCTCTGGAGGTTGAGCCTACCCCTCCCGCTCCTACGGTTGAGGCCTCAGATACATCGATTCCCTCTTCATCTATTGTGCCTCCCCCTGCTTCCCGTCCCCCATTAACACAGGTTGTGATATATCAAATGGGCAGTCTTGTTCATTCCGAAGATGTGCGAGCCTCTTCTAAACTTGAGGTCGTTATCCCCTCTATGATCTCACATGCCATTGAGGCTACTCTTACACCTATTAGGGCTAAGATGATAGGGCGGCGTGAGTTGTTGACTACCTCTGGGGTGAGACTATATACCCTTACCGCTCAAGTTGAGGAGCGTGAGAAGGCTGAGGGTAGTTCTATTGAGTTGACAGCCTTAAAGGTTGATGTTGCTGGGTTAAGGATGTGGACGAGATGAAGTCCACAGAAATATCCATGTTGTGGGGAGATGTGACCATCACCGAGGGTCCTGTGACTAAGATTCCTTTGGCTCCTATGACTGTTAGTGTGGGGCCTACAGTTGATGATGATGACTTAGAGACCAGTATTCAAGAAAGCAAGTGCTTTAGCTGGTTAAAGCGAGGCATGTGAAAAGAAGCGGCCACTTCTGGGCTTGAAGCGCGATGCAACCAGAAGCGGCAAAGGGAGAAAAGCAACGCTTTTATCTTTTTTAATAAATAAGTGATCGATTTTAAAGAATAAAAAGAGTCGTCACTTACATGGTCCTTAAGAAATCTTTTTTTCTTTCTTCTTCTTTTTTCTGGTGCAGTGGCACTACTAGCCTTGGATTTTTCTTCTTTTTTTCTACTATGTTCGTCACTCCGTTTTCCTTTGCCCTGTTTAGCTTTGATTATTTAAATTATATGTTGCTAAATTATTTTTTCCTCACAATGATTAAAATATATATTGCTGAATTGTTTTGTTTCTTAACAATGACTAAAATGCTGTTGAATTTTTTCTTAATAGTGATAAAAATATAATGTTGATTATTTTTCTTAAATCTTATCCGCGATTAAAAATGGCTGACCTGGCATGAAAATATGAGAAAAAAAGTTAGTGAGACCAGTAGAACAACAATTGTATGTCTGTTTTGTGACAAGACAACTGAAGGGGAACCCTTTTTTAGTTCTTAATATGAATTTTTGCTTATATATTTTGTCTCTATTTATTTTGGTCTTTTTTTTAAAAATTGTGTTTCACTTAAATGAAGCAAGCGCTTCGCTTAAAGCGAGAAGCGTGACCTTATCGCTTTTTTCTGCTTCGCACTCCCCTAAACACTGTTCGAGACTGATGAGGAGGAGTTAGAGGTGGCCAGTGCATAGAGTGATCCGTATGTTGATTTAGCGGATCTTGAGGAGACGCTCGTTCAGGTTGCTACAGAGGAGTCCCTTCGAGACTCTTCCATGATTAGTACTAGTGGGTCTATTGCACCACCTAGGGATGCTAGCAATGCACCAGGCACTGATGCCTAGGATGAGGCCGCTCCAGCAAGCCAAAGCTCTCCCTATGCTCAGCCTGACAAGGGAATTCTTACACTCTCTCTCTATGCTTTTACATTTTCCATGGCATTGAGGACAATGCCTATTTCTATTGGTGGAGACGAGGTGCTTTGCTAGTTGTTTTTTATTGTAATTTGACTTTTGAGACATTGGTTTTTGTTTCTTTTGGGTTGTAATTTTTGACTTGATGATGATGTAGCAACTTCTTTTTTTGGTTATTAGTATAAATGTTGGTTTTTGTTTTTCTCTCTTAATTTAATTTCCAAAGTTTGGATGTTGTTTGGGTTGAAATGCGTGTATGCTTGTTTTAAACATTCGAGTATCAATTGTGATCAATATCTTTGACTCGAATAGTGTTATTTATGAGAGAAGTGTTTGTGAAAATTCAATTGGGTCAATTTGAGTTGCATAATCCTTGCATGAGTTTTGAGCATCTTGTAATGACTAGTTGAATATCGAGTTGAAAGACTTGCAATGATCGTTGCACGCATGCTAGGGTTGTAGAGTTGTGTTCAGTAATTGTGTTTGAGTGCCATGTGTGGTGAGGTTTACTTGAAAACCATGCATTGTGAATACCTAAAACTTGCCTTGTTGGTCCCATGGATTGATATTGGTAAAAGAGGGAAGTGATCTTAGGCATTATTCTTGAAAGTGAACTAATTGATTAAACATTTGTTATGACCACCTTGTGAGTGTGTGAGCCAATTTTTACACCATTTGCGCATAAACCTTTCGTTGGTAATGAAGTGAACCTCCAACCTTAAACTGTTTTGAACCATTACCTCCCTTTTTCTCACCTAAGACTTTCTTGAAGCATTGGTTTATGATTAAATTGCCAACTCAGGCCAAAAGTCTAAGTTGGGGGTGTAGTAAGGAAAGAGGAGAGTGAAGGAGGAAGGAACTCGAGTAAAAAGGTTTTGAATCTCATCCAAATAGTCATCGTAGCAAAAAGATGGAACCCCTCCATATAAAAAAAAAAAGAGAGAGATATAGGTTGTGTTGTGTAAATATGGTTGTTGATTATAATGAATGGTTGAATAAAAGGGGTTCCCAATGAGATGAGTCAAGAAAAGAGTGCTAAGAAAGGAAGTCGGGTGAGATTTCATGTCCAAAATGAAAAAGAAGTGGAAAAGAAGAGAGGCCGTATGAATGCTTCGAAAATGTTGAGTCACTATGAACCAAAATTGTCCTACCATGCCCATCAGTCCCGTTACAAGCCTTGAAAGACCTTTGTGATCTCGCGAGAACTAAGTCATTGATCGTTTGGAAAATATGGGCAAGGATATGGGTAGAAGCATGCATGTTCTTCTCTTTGTGAGTGTGAGGGTTTGTGTTGATTCCTAAAATGCATTTCTTGCTTGTGGTTTACGAGAGCATGGAATCGTTCTTGATGTGAGGGCACTTAGACACCTTTGTTGAGCATAGCTTTGCATCTTAGTGAGCTTTTGTGAGCATTTGCTTTGATTGATAATGACTAGTCATAGCTTGAGGCTTTTGATGCATAATTGGAAGTTGCATATCTTGAAAATAGCCATGTGATAGCACTTGCATGTTAGCTCTCAAGAAGCACTGTTTGTAGACATCTTTGTTGAACTGATTGATCTCATGATTTACTTGAGGACAAGCAAAAGTTTAAGTTGGGCGTGTTGATGAGTCGAAGATTTTGGACTCATTTTAGGCTTCTAGTTCACCAAATTATGTCCTCAATGCTTGTTTATGTCCATTTCTAACAAAAATCTGCTTGAATTTTAGCTATGAGAGCTCAGGGACAAAATGAGGACAAATAAAAGCAAAAGAAGTCAAAAACATGAAAAAAACGAGGAAATGGGCGAGGCTGGTGATCGTCAAAATCACTCGGCAAATTGTCAAGTGAGCCCTAGCTCGCCAAAAAGATCAAAGTTCTGTTAAAAAACTCAGGCCAGGTCGGTGATGTAGAAAAGCAATCGACGAACTCCAATGAGCTTGCCGAAAGACATTGAACCCTGAAGGCTGAGATTTTTTCTAAAAAGACAATTTGGCGATGCAGAACACCATTTGGCGACTCGCCGATCAATTCGGCGAGCTCGACTTAACTCGCTGAGTAAGCCTCAAAAGGACAATTTTGTTATAAATTTTGGAAACGTATAAATAGATCTTTTTAGAGAGAGACACTTTTACCCTTCTGAATATTTCTATACTTTGGAAGCTCCTATATTTGAGAGAATTTTGCTAGTACTTGGGATTATTGGGGCTTGGAAGAGATTGGGGAATTGATTTCTCACTGTTTTCAACCACTTAACTGTGATAGAGAATCATTTTGGTAAATTACTTTTTATTTTCAACCTGATTGGCTAAAACCCCATAATCTTAGGGGTGTGCTTATGTAATGAATGCTTAATTAGCATGTGGGTTTATGTTATTGCTTAATATAATGTTGATTTGATATGGGTTCAGTTGTTTCTTCATGGTTTACTTTATGATTTGAGGTTGCAAACTCTCATCTAGCTTAGATCTCTAGTATTGCTTGTGAGAGATGTCTAGAGTGGAAGAAATATGTGATAATTACTTGATTTAATTCATGTATTAGCCTTAGATTGATGAACTTTGGCTGAAGTAATGTTTTGGGTTAGTTCTTAATGTTGCACATGTCGGGGATTGATAGAACCCACATGAAATATGATGATTGATTGATAGATAGTTGTCATAATTGTTAATATAGCCTACCCATTGATAATCAATTGTTTGTAGCAATTGCATTTACCCACTATGTGAAATTAGCATTCAATTACACACTCCTAAGACTTCTCTATTATTCGTGAAAACTCTATTTTAAGATTGCCATTGGAACTTGTTGACATCTTGTTAACCATCTTCAAATTGTTAATTAAAAATCCCCATTTACATTTATGTCTAAATCGACTAAACATACAAAATTCTAGTGCTTAAGATTACATCATAAGGTGAACTACTATCAACCACTTCATGTGGGATCAACCCCAACTCCTCGTTGGGTTATATATTGCTAGTGACCGCCTACACATTGATTCGTATGGTATGTATTGAGCGTTATCACTATCATAGGTCATATCCTCGGTGAGCTAAAGTTGCGTCGTGTCCTGCCTAATCACTTAACCCCAATACTTCGTAGGCCTACCTCTACCCCTCCTCAAGCCCTTAATGACCAGCTTCTCGCACCTCCTCACAGGGGCATCCGCACATCTCTTCACATGCCAAACCATCGCAACCTTACTTCCCACATCTTATCCTCTATGGTGGCTACTCCTACCTTGGCCCAAATAACTTCATTCCTAATCTTATCCTTCCTAGTGTGCCCACACATCCATCTTAACTACTCTCATCTTCTAGACATGAGAGTTCTTGACTGGCCAACACTCTGCCCTATATAACATAGTTGGTCTAACTACCGCTCTGTAGAACTTACCTTTAAGTAATGTAGGCACATTCTTATCACATATAACACCGAATGTGAGTCTCCATTTCATCAAGCCCACCCCAATACGATGTGTGGCATCCTCCTCAATCTCCCTAACAAAATTTCATAATTTTGTTCATAAAGAACTAGAATAATAACACAGCGAAATAAGAAAAATAAATAAGAACAATATATGAGAAATTACATGGAAGCAGATAGAGCGAAGGTTGAGAAATGAGTGAAAAATGAAAGATAAAACAAATGTTAAAATAATAATATATTTAAAAATGAAAAAAGAATTTTAAAAGTAAAAGTAAAAAATATATTAAAATAAAATAAAAAAATCAATTATATAAAAATTAAAATTAAAAATAACCCTTTAATCTCACCATGAAATTTATCACCAACAATCTTCAAACCCCCTTGAAACTTAAAGAGTGTAATTACTCGCGCTCATTTACATGTTGATCAAGTAATTACTTGGTAAGACAAACATACCAACACAATATAATTACACACAATTACAATCAATTAAACTACAAGGTGACTTTCCAAATAGGCCCTAAATATATTTTTACTTGTGTATAGCAAACCCTAGTATGATATCTGCAAGTAAGGATCTCCACTTCCATCACCTGAAATTTCTTTTACAGATATATAGGAGGGAGTTGAGTGACCTTTTAAGTTTTCAAGCCAACAAGTGGTTTGTGCTTTGGTGCCTTCCCTAATGTTGTTGTAATGCTTTTACGTACCCCTTTACTCAATTAACAAACATCTTTATAAATTTAATCTATTGAAAATTCTACAGTCAATGAGGATTCATATAACTGACCCAAACTCGCATGAAACTAAGGTGTAGTTGTTGTATATTGAATTTTCTGCTAAATCCAGTCACGACTAAAAAGTCTCCATTTTGTATCTATATACGCTCTTCATAGGTGCATGTGATTTCAACCCAAGGAGAGAAGTAGACAAAAAAGCTACCTCGACTGAGGTTGATTTGCTCATGATTCACTTTCCACCAAGCAAAAGCAACAGCCACGGGACATGCTTAACAATGTTTTGGACAGTTCTAATGAACACTGTCTCTTAAAACTTCAGGTAGGATATGATATCTTCTAAGCACTTCCCACAAGGTCAACAAATTTCTTTAAGTATTAGATTCAACTACAAGCATAGAGAAAATGCAGGCACGTGGGTTGCAGATAATTGCATCCAAAGCAAATGATCAATAAAACCGTTAGGGGAAAAGGTTAAAGGAAATATTTTTAACATCCTATGCATGCATCACTAAATTTATCAAGCATTCCTATGTCCCCCCCCCCCCCCAGCTCTTCAAAATATAGCATAACTAATATTCGAAACAATATGGATTTTTTCTGAATCAAGATTTGGAAATATTATGTTGGACGTATGATGTTCTTGTACTAAAACAATGCAGATTGAAATAACAAGAATAACATCAAACCTTTTCTTTACACATGTTCTTGTCCTCTTCCTGTCTGTCCAGTGGCATGGAATATTTAGTCTCTTCATTTTTCTCACGACATGCTATCCATGGCTCTATTGACTGCAGTGTCAGATGACCTCCACTTTCTAGACTGTCCTCTTCTAAATTTCAATTTCAAAAGGTTAGACAATCAATTAAGAAAAGAAGGCCAAAAGAAAATAAAGACAATAACTAGCATCAGGCCATACACCTGAAGGTGACAAAAGTAGAGCATCTTGGATAAGTTTATCGCTGGATAGTTTAACTTGAGGGCAAGTTTCCTCTTGGTTATGAAAATAATTCATAATAGAACGTGTACCCTGCCAAAAGATTTAACTAGCAGAACTTAATACCATGACACTAAGCATATGCAAATAGAACACCAACCAAGAAATGTAATGAAAAAGAATCAGAGAAAACCAATCAACAGAAAACCTTATACTCAAAGCAAGATTCTGGATGTCGTAATAGATTTCAAGAAGTTCTTTATACGATTCACTTTCATGTCAAAGCTTTCTTAACTGATCTATCAAATGCTAGGCAGAAACAAGCAGCGAAAGAGCAAAGTTGGAGCTCTTCATTGGTTGCACCACTCTGCTGCACTTGACCCACTTAAACTACCTTATTTAGCTACAGAAGTTTTTCATCCTTTCCTCGTGAAATAACCTTGAACTAACTAAACTCCTCTGATCATTTGGATGTTTATTTTGGATTCTAATTCACCATAAGCAGATCTCATAGAACTTCCTCTTGTTCATTTGATCCTTAAGTCATAGACTTTAATCCAAGATTATCTGTTTGTTTATCTTTGCTTCCAGCCTTCCACACAACTAAATTTATAGGTAACTCGGTGAATACATGTGATGCAGTTCACCTTAAAGGAACTTCTAGCACATAGGATATTACTTATTGCATAAATATTTATTTGTTCAAGGTTATGTTGTAATAACAGTACATTTCACACCATAGCTGCTTCAAAAATCTGAACATATTCAAACTGGGAAATATTCAACAAAATAGAATATACTGTACTTATAAATAGGCTGCTTCAAGTTAGAATAGAGTTTCATATTCACTTGCCACAACGTAACCACTGTAATGTTATCAGCAGAAATAAACACAATCCAGATTTGAAAAAAAAAACCTCCACAAGGCATATAAACCGCAAACAGGAATTTTCAGCAAGGATAACACTGCATTATGCTGGAAACTCATTTGACCAAGTTCATTAACTCAAAAATAATTGTTTTTTGAAATCAAGGCCTGTTAAGAACCTATCAGAGAAGTGGCAAAAATATGATCATCAGCAATCAAATTCAATTTGGATGGGGTCATGGAGTTCAGGACAATCAATTATAGAAAGCAAAGCATCACAAAATAAACTGTAATAGGACGTTAAGCCATTTACTGATTATATCCAAACTGCAACCTGAAAGAAGCAATCAAGAAAAGGGATTTATCATATCAAGCAACTTAGAACTTACTGATGGTATAGCTACTATTTTACTAGCTGAAACAGAAAGACCAGTTATGCCCCAACCACTGTTTTGATTTCCGGAAATCTTCACATTGTACAGGCCAAGATATTCACGCAATCCTGCTTGAAACAGGCTTAGGGCATCTTCCTTAATCTTGGAAGTCCCATACCTTAGTGGACATGATTTTGATGGAAATTTCTTGAACGAATCTGCATCATTTGACTACACAATGGGACAGATTTAAGTATGCAATTTCAGGTAACTCTTAATTGTTTACATAAGGGACTTGTAAATAGTCATGCCATCATTCAGGAGACATGAAAAGAAAAGCCAACCTTGTATGAGTGAGCATGCAGAGTAAGCGTATGTGCAATGCGCTTATTCTGTTCTAAATCAGACTGAAGGCGTTCACTAAGTTCTTCGCAGAGCTCACTAAGCCACTTTTCAACCTAGAAACAAAGCAATAAAGTAGAAGGGTCCATTTTAACTGGTAAATAAAATATTTAGTAACTCAAAACAAAACTCCGATGTAAATATAAACAAATAAAGTATGTAAAAATTAGAACATCATTGCTTCTATTTTTCCCTAGATCAATTATGTCTAACTTATAAGAGTAAGATAGATCAGTGTCATGCAGAAGATGGGAGTTCAGTTTGAATTAAACTTACAGAAGCAACAGTTTTAAGAGCTCGAGGTCCAGGAAATGTCTTTCCTGATCCATGACTGTTGGGAAGAAGGCGTTCCTTGACCTCTTCCCCACTAATGCCCCTTGCTGTATTCCATAACCAGGAACTGTGCATGTTAAGCACAACAAAGTCAGTAGGTCACAGAGGGACTATCTGATGTGACTAAAACTAAAGAAATAAATCTGAAGACCAAAACCCATTGTCATTGGACACTACAAATTTTAGTTAACCAATTTCAAGGGGAAATTTAAGTTGATTAATCATAAAATATTTCAGTTCACATTTGTTGGGATTTTATAATTGACAAAATTGATTTATACTATTTTTGGTTACACAAGACTTATTACTTAGTCCTTCCTCCATCCATTAAGAATTCAGGGTTCGAAGACAAGTGTCAATCACCTAAGCTAGTAAATTAGACCATTCCTTAAACAATATTTTTGTAAAAATGACATGTCAAAAGAACTACATAAAGCCCCTTCATTTCTTAATATTTTTGCAAAAAATGTACATCTTTTTAAACACATATAAGAACCTAATCATGATTTTTATAGTTAAGAAATGTTTTTAGGATGTTCGAAAAATTATATTATAAAAAAGTAGTTTGACTCTACAAATAATAATAGTGGCCTTCTCATTGGGATGGAAGGAGTAATATATAATTTCAATTAAAGCCAAATGCTTACAGAAAAAACAACCTCTCATACAACAGGCAAAAAACCATAATAAAGTACAGTTAATTTCACAGGCTAATAAACATATGAAATAAGTTAATTGTCAATTTGTTCATGTGTACATGCAGTTTTTCTTTTTCCTTTCTATTGGTGTGCATGTTATTAATATTTGATATCAAGCCTGTTCAACTTGTTAGTAATAGAATCAATTTCTTTGACTTGACATGAGATTTTAAATGGTACTTAATGTATTTTTTTCTATCTTATTGAACATGCCAAATATTTGATCACTCAACAATTGTAATTTCAGTGATTGAATTAGGTTATCAAGAATGACATTTTCAATTTGATTTTCAATTTGATTTTCAATCAACTTCACTAGTTTCTAATTTCTATCAAAATATTAAAAGAACCTTATGGAAGAAGTAAGAACTATTTTCAAGTTAAAACATAATTGACCAATCTGATCACGAAATTGCAAGCAAGTGTCCTCACTTTCTCTATACACATCAAATAATTTAAGAATAAGTATCAAAAATTATAAAACTGAAGTTGACACATTATCAGCTCAGGAACAGAACACAAGAAGAAGTAGCAGCAAAAATGACGGATTTAATTGGAAAAAAGCAAAAGCAAGGTTATCAGTATAGTCGTGTTTCAAAAGACCTGTTTATCTTTGTTTTATTAGAAGAGAAAAAAATAATCTAAGAGGGTGTTTGGGTTAGATTAAAAACTGGTCAAACTAGCTTTTAATTACTTTTGGCTTAATAGCTGCTCAATCCAAACACCTTATAAGACTATAGGTATGAATAATTCCACTTAAAATTAGAAGTATGGCAATAATTACTAAATTATAGTGAGTTCAGCTATCTTGAGACGGATTAGTCATCAAATTCTTTATTTTCTTCTTTTTTTCATTCATAGTTTTAGTAATTTAACTAGTGGACTTCTTCCCTAAGACAAGGAGTCTGCCCCAACATGGGCATGATAGACAGACCAAAGATTTACAAAGACTAACAACAATCTGAGACTGAGAATAGATTATCACCCAGTATTTACTCCGTAATATTCTTGTAGCTTTTCTTCTGAAAACTGAAGCAGATCCCCAACAGTGTTCACACCTAGGTCAATTTGCAAAGAAGTTCCAAGTTTCCCTCCAAGCTGTTTCCTGTGAACAAATTATGCCCCAAGACATGTTAAAAGAAAAAAAGTATTTAGAAGAATAAACAAGCCAAAAAGTACCATTTACTTTATAGAAACCATGTGTCACATCACCGTAGAGAAGTCAACAGAAAAGATTGAGAATAACAATATATAAAGAAAAGAATTCAATTTTAATAAAAAAAATAGATATAACTAAGCATCCAACATACTGTTAACTACTCAAAAGATGGTAACAAGATGTCAACAAAGGAATTTCTGCACAAACCCCTACATTTTTTTTATAGGCAAGGTTCCAAGTAATTTGCTGATGGATAAGAAAGGCACCACAGTTTGCTGAGCAGGTTTATTCATTCCACTTGCAAGTTTGGCCAGCATCTGCTCACAGTTTCATACTCAACTTACTAAAAACCTTCTTCAAAAATAAACCATATATTTATGCATTTCTCATTTAAACAGACATTTATATCCACCTTATTGTTGTTATAAAATATTTAATATTTCCACCTTATTATGAGCAATGCCTGCAGAACAAGTGAACTCAGTCTCTTCTAGTACTTGCAGCCGAAGTTCTGCAACAATAAAGGCTCCACAGGCTAACAACTTATCACGACGACTAGCGTCACTTCTAGTGAGCCAATGTCTGACGTTCTCTCTGGCATCGCTACCAACCTGTGCAGGAAACGAAGTCAGCAGATATCAGAAAAAACACGAGGGATATGGATAAATATAAATATAACAGAAAAAAAAAACTTTTAAAAAGTCTATGCAAAAAAAAATTGTAACATCACTGTGCAGAAGTCCATCGTATGATGCACAGATGTAGGCGTGCTCATCTCCAGTACTACCATCTCAAAACATAATAGAGTTTATTTTATTACTTCAATACCCTAAACTAATGTTGCTGTTGAATGCTATTACCAGATCGCACTGAGGTTTCTGACCTCATTTACAGGGGGACCAAGAAAAAAAAAAGCGGTGCTAAAAATATCCCCTTCTTGATTTTGTCTTCTAGCTTCCACTTTCTTATTTCAAAAGAAGAAAGATAAGCTTCTTTAAATGACACCTACTTCCTCAAGACCCAAAACATGTGATTTCGCTACTTCTTCACTGATAGTATACAGGCACTCGGGAGGATTATTTGCCAACATTGCTTCAGCAGCTATAGTGAGATCCAAATACACTTCATCAATTGAAGCACGCTCACATCGGCTGCTTCTAGAAAGTATGGAGACAACCTGCAATTACATTATGGTATGATTATCACCAACATTGTTCATTCTAAGAGCACAACGACAACTTTCAGTATCAACGAACCTCTGAGCCTGCATTCCTGTAGGCATTAAGATCAGCTTTACCATGGGCAACTGGGACTTGAACAAGATGGATCTCTGGACAAACTTGCTTTGCTTCATCACCTCGCATTGAGCTTAAACATGTAAATATTTCAGTTCTCAGATGTTTGATAAGTATCAACTTCTCCAAGAATAACCAGTTAACTACTCATACAACAATAGGTACACAGACTCACCGCTTCACCCCAAACTTACGAGCCTCATAACTGACAGCGATCAGTCCCCCACCTTGCCAAGAATTGTACTGTACAACAGCAGTGGGTTGACCTCTTAGACTCTGTTGCTTTCGCTGCTCCACTACAGATACACAGTGTGACCAGTTAGCCAGACAATAAAGATGATATCATGGCATAACCAAATTGCACAGCAAAAAGATAAATACACAAGAAAAGGATGGTAACATCACTATTATTAATAAAATACGATAACATCACTATCTCGTGATCATAACAGAAAGAACAATTCTTTAATAAATTACAGAAAATACATTATTAAAATTCGAAATGAAAGCAAGTTTTACAAAACGGTTTTAAAACCAAGAATATTAAATGGGAGTGAATGTTGATCCAAGGATGATTTTGCAAGAAAGTGGATCTTTATACAAGGTTAGACCAAAACAAAAATGATAACATCCAGTGCAAAGTGCAAGAAACACATAAAGGATAAAATGACATAAGGTCACTTGAGATGGTTTAGTCATATTAGAATATCATGAGTATATGTCCAGTTTCATTATACTTGAATAAGGAAATTCTTATAGAATGTAAATACCTTCGGATGTATTTTAGTTATAGAATATTTACTTAACTTATCAATTTTTAACACGATCAGAGCGCGTTTGTTGCAAAAATAAGGTTGTGCAGTTTCTGGTGGAAACACTTTGTTGTACTAATGATCCTACATTCTGCTATTCTGTCATCAGGCAGTCCTAAGTATTCATGGCTTCTTTTTCCGCAGCAATTTGATTTATTAACCAAAAATATACTTTTTATTTTAAGATTTGCTTACAATTGGAAGTATAAAGAGGACAATGAAATAAGGGTTAGCGAGTAAGAGGATGCACACCATATTATGAATCGACAAACCTCCTCAAAGTGATAGGCTTTAACCAACCGTATGCTAATGTAATTCAGGAGAATATACAATGCACTTTTTAATTTTTTTCATCTTTCTTCACAGAACTTAGTCATCTTATGACTTGAATGAGCAACAAATCAGTGATATCCTAAAAGGTCCATTTCCATAACAATAGTGGTCTTTTCATAAAAAGGTGATAATGTCTAACAGCTATCCCGTCACATACAGTAATTTAGTCTAAATGCAAGAGTGTGAAATGTTGTCATGGCTAATGAACTTAAATTAGAATTCATGTAGACTTCGCGAAAGATAGGGCATAATGAAAGAAAAAGATCTATATTGGCAATACCAATTAGTTGGGAATATAATTTAGTCATGTTCGTAGGTTTGCTTTAGGTCTTGCGCTCTTTAGGAATCTTTTATCCCTAGTAGAAAATATAGAGAACTTCTAGTACTTTTAAATTTGTATAACGCTTGCTTAAGATGAATTTTAATTGGAGGTCAGTGAGAATTCATATAGCCAAACCCAATATGTTTGGGACTGATGTGTACTTATTGTTTGTTATTGTAGAGCATTGACAATAAAGACTTGTGTGCTATCGCTTGGGCTACACCAATATTAAGCATTTTATATATTGTTTACATCTAAAACATTATCTGTCAGAACATCCAAAGTCTTTTTGTTTTATCATAGCGGTGTCGAGGTCAACTTATGCACACCTCGACTATTCCACCGAGTACCTGCTACCTTCCACCAATGCAGGTAATATGTAAGTCTACCCATGAAGAATAGGTAGTTGAGAAGAACTTTTATCTTTTTCACTAGAAGCATTTCAGAAAGAAAAATCTTCTCATCTGCCTAAATCACCTAGTGTGAAATTAAACCTGAGACCGCATGATTCTCCTCCCACTTCATAGGCCACACCCTTGAAGCAAGAACATCCAATTCCCTAAACCAACAAATAATCAGAAAATTTCTTACCAACTATAGAAGAGCTACGGAAAAAGTAACCTGGCTAAGAAATAACAAAACTTTAAAGGAACATCCTCAAGAAAATATTGGCTTCAGGAGTGGAAGCACAGTTTTAGCTACACGGTTCGGCTTTGGCTCAAACTCAGTATTTATGTTTTAAGAAAAAAACCTCATTTGATACTATGAGTAATCTAACCACGACAACAACATACCCAATGTAGTCCCACAAGTAAGTCTGGGAAAGGTAGAGTGTATGTAGACCTGACCTCTAGTAGAGCCTCTAGTAGAGCAGTTGTTTCCTATAGACCCTTAGCTTAAGATAAAAAACAATCTAAAAAAAGAAGCAATGAAAATAAAGAAAACAAGTAGTAGCCGAATAATACTACAACTAAACAATACTATAATCAAACTACATAAAACATATAATAACAAGAAACAAGAGTAATACCACGACTACTAGAATGGACAGCAAGTCAATACACCCATACCTACTACAATGGTCAAGAACACATGAATTAAAAATCTTGGCTCCGCCTCTAATGGTCTTATAATTGAAATGCACATCAGTGGGTCTTCAAGATACCTTATTATTACAACAAATCCTAAAAGGAACGGAAGTAATTGTGATTTTTTTCAAAAGATAAATGAAGGGATTCTACATATTAGTGTCTAGTCTGCATATGCCCTAATATCAATACACAAATTAATATAAATCCCAAAATTTTCAGGGAAAAATGGCAAGGGAAAAGTAGAACCTTGAACGTAGAAGCAATCCATGTCGACGTGAGCAATAACCCTAGAATCCGATAACTCAGGTCTTGCCACCGGCATCTTTCTCTCTCGCGGCTCCTCAATCGTCTTCTCCTAGTAAATTTTTTTTCCCACCAATTTCCTATGAATTTTTGTTTTTTTCCCACCAATTTCCTATGAATTTTTGTACTCCAGTTTCATATCTATAATTTTTACTTCTATATTCTATATTTGTTTTTCTATAATATTATTTTTCCTTCTTATTAATTGCCACGTGGGGCTGAGAAAAGGTCCAAACTTATTTGATTTCAATATATATAATATCATAAATTACAATAATTAATAACTTAAAATATTGATTGAAATTTGGTTAACTCTCAAAATTTCACGACATATAAATCGGGACATATGAATAACACATATCATTTGAAAATTACATAAAATGCACTATATATCACAACAATTAATGATTTAAAATATTTTTAAACTCTCAAAATTTCATCTATGACATATAAATCGAGACATATAAAAAACATATATTATTTGAAAACTAGCACTATAAGTTATAATAATTAATAATTTAAGAGCACTATAAACTATAATAATTAATAATTTAAATATTTTTAAAATATATGAACTTTGATTGACTCTCAAATTTTCACATGTGTTGAATAAATTGAAACAAAAAAGTAACATATATTATTTGAAAATTACGTTAAAAGTACTATAAATCACAATATTTAAAATTTAAAATATTGCAAAATCAAAGGAAAATTCAGTTGACTCTCCTAATTTTATAGATGCCACATAAATTGAAACAAATGAAATAACAGATTTTATTTTATTTTGTGCTTTAATGATAAACTATCCAATCATTTTCCCTATTTATATTTAATAGTTTTGTTTCAATTTATTTGTCTTACTTTCATTTTTAGTCAAACAAAAATTCAGTTGACTCTCCTAATTTTATACGTGTCACATAAATTGAAACAAATGTTATCGGGCCTTTGTATCTAGTGTGTGTGTGTATATATATATATATATATACACAGCAGCGTACTCTTTCCATATATTTTAATTCTTCTAATAGCTTTTAACATATATTTTTTTTACTATAAATTTTAGAACTCCTTTTTATGTACCTAAGGGGGGAAAAAATCTATCAATATTATTTTTTCTTTAATCATATATTTTAGGACTTCTTTTTTACATACACAAAGAAAAAGAAAACCTAATTACATTAATTCTCCTTATATTTTTCTCTTACCATATATTTTAGAACTCCTTAATTTTTAAGATTATAGTTAACACTATTAAAATAATTAAATAATAATTTGAGAAAAATGGTGAAAAGACAATTTCATCTAAAGCACAATCTTTTAATGAAAGCAAAAAGTTCAAACAACATTTCTAACGACCTTCGTGTTTTTAATATATATATATATAGTATTTTTTTTCTCAGTTAATCACCCCACGCCTCCCTAAAAGTTTTAGATCATAGGGTGTGTTTGGTACTCCAGAAACCAATTTTCAATTTTCTCATGTTTGGTTGGCTTAAATATTTTTCAAATCAACTTATTTTCCTCAAATTTAAGGAAAATGACTTCCCTTAAAAAGTAAGGAAAACATTTTCCTAAATCAATTTGAACCTCACACCTCAACTTTTCATCCTAACTTAAGTCTCGAGTATCGATTCACAATACTAATCCTAGATCCGACTCCTGGTTCACAATTCGAGACACAGCTCTCGACCTCGATTCGAGACCCAACTCCAAAGTTTTAAATTTAGTCAGGCTTCGATCTCGAGTTAGGATTAGAGGTCAAATTTTGGGTCGAGTGTTGGGGTCGGGTTCCAAATCAGGTGTTGGGATTGGGTTTCGAGTTGAGTGTCAGAGTCAGGTTTTGGGTTGAGAGTCGAGGTCGGGTCTCATGTCAGGTGTTGGGTTTGGGTCCCAAATCGATTGTTAGGGTCGAATCCTATCTCGAAAGTTTGGTCCCAAGTTCGGTGTCAGGGTCAGGTCCCAATTTTGGTTTTAGGTCTCGATTCAAGTGTCAATGTCGAATCCAGATTTGAAAATCAAAAGTTGAGTGTCGATGTCGAGGTTGGATCAAGGTTCGGTTGTCGGGTCTCTAGTCTGGTGTGGGGGTCAGGTCCTAGTTCGAAAGTCAGGTCTTGACTTGAATATCAAGAACTGGGTCACGAGTTGGGGTCGGTCTCGGGTCGGGGTTGGGTACTAATTTGGAAGTCGAGACCTGAGTCAGGTCTCAATTTGGTGTTAGGGTCGGGTCGAGTCAGGTCTAAGGACGATGTAACACCTTGGAAGTTGAAAAGTCGAATGGAAAGAAAAATTTCAGATTGAGGCACTGAAGCAAGTTCTACGAGTCCAACCTATGGACCGTAGGAAGGAAGTCGTAGACTTGGAGACAAGTTTTTGGAATTTCAAGTTTCTGAAGTTTGACCTACGACTTGACAAGATGAGTCGTAGGAGTTTAGACGAGCCGTAAATGGCACTCGTAGGATGGATTCAGAGATTCGATTTAGGACCTCAGACCTACAGAAGGAAATGATAGGTCGTAGCAGGTTCTACGGACTGTAGAAAGGTCCTGTAGAAGTGTTCCGGACTTGGTGAAATTTTAGAGTGAAACTTGGGTTCTACGGATGAGGTCTATGGACTGTAGAAAGTTCGACGGACCGTATAATGGTTTCGTGGGAAATGATTGAATTCTTGGGATTCTTAAGTTAGTTCTATGGTTCACCAGTACGAGCCGTAAAATTCCTGCGGGCCGTAGGTCACAACCGTAGTCTTGTCCGACAGTTATTTTTAAGGGGTATTTAGGTCTTTTCCTATGTTCTTAAAGCCTAAACTATGTCGTTTTGACCCTAATTCCTAACCCTATATAAGGTTTTAAAGTCCTAAAACTACCCATTCTAAATTCGTTCCCCTAATTCCCAAATTCCAACCAAATTCATCTCTCCCAATTTTCTCCAAGGCTCTCAATGATTCTAGGGTTCTTCAAGTTCAAGTCTCCTTTCTTCATCAATTGCTTAGGGCTTCAAGATCAAGGTATGTAGGGAGTTCATCAATGGGTTCCATTCACCCATTGAGTCCCCAAAGATTCTTCAATTCTCCAATTCAATTTCAATCAAATTGGTTAGGTTTTTATTCAATTCCTCATGGGTTCTATTTTTATGGATTTAAATTGTTTGATTATGATCATATTATGATTATTTAGATTCAATTACATGTTTTCTAATCAATTCCATATAAACCCATGCACTGATCATGATTTTGACAATGAACCCTAATTTACATGAATTTATGAAGAAGCTATGAATCAATGAATGATGTTTTCATCAACTTATTCATGATTTATGATCTAGGTTGCTTTAAGATAAGCATAGATGAATTGTGAAAGGATTTTCTCACATATTAAGGGATCATGGCTTGGTAAAAGGTTTTCTCACTTAGACTTGATTCAAGATTTAATTAGCTACTCTATGATGTTTAAGCTTGGATTGGTATTTGAATTATGCTTTTCCATGTGTAATGATAACTTTATGAAAATGACTATTCTGTTGAGATTTAACTTAGCACCAAGAGAACTGTGAGGTAGAGGCTCAAATAGGGTAGTCTCTAGTCGCAACCTCTAGTTCCAAACTACGTGCCCCCGTAGGTTTGTCTTAAATGGCCTAACTAGTGAATCCACATATAGCATATGATATGATACAGAGTTCTACCTTACAAGTAGAATCTCCCTTCTCGATGTGGGAGTTACATCAGATTCCATGTTATAGCTCACATGGTCTATTGTCAGTTAAAGCTAATATCCCACAAAATGAACTAAGAGCCCGTTTGGATGGGATTTTAAGTTGGTCAAACTAACTTTTAAACCAGTTTTTGACTTATTAGAGTGTTTGGCAATTAAAGAATAACTTAAAATAAGTCAAAAGTAACTTAAAATAAGTTAAAAGTTTAAAAGTAGGGTGCCCCCTACTTATTTTTTTAAACTTATAAATCATTCTACTTTGACCAAGTATATTACTTTTTTACCCTTAATTCTTTTATAATGTTAACAACTTTAGGGGTATTTCAGACATTTTGATAAAAAAAAGTGACTTTCAAGACTTTTTTGCCAAACACATCAAAAACACATAACTACTTATTTTTAAAATGACTTTAAAGTAACTTTTTAAAAGTTACTTATTTTAAGTCAATCCAAACGGGCTCTAAGTTACTTTCAAAATGATTTATGAAGCTTTCCTTATGACTTTAAGATGCATTGACCATGTTCATGATTTACGATTCCTCTTAAATGATTTTACTATGTTTAGCTTGGTCATGCATATCATCCTTTCGATTATGTCCCCTTATGATCATGTTTCATGTTTAATTACATTCCTCTCATACTTAGTACATTCCATGTACTAATGCATACTTGTGCCTACATTGTTTCATTAATGTAAGGCTTGATGATTCCTCTCCCTCTGTTCGTGGCTAGTTGATCACCTTAGAGATTTGAAGACTTGGTGAGTCCTCATACTCCGAGAATGATGTTGCCTTTATTGCTTTCCTTATGTTTTAGTTTTCAGACTTTGTATGTGGTGTACGAGTTACGTCCCAACTACTCCTTTTGATGTAATAGATGGCTTATCAAGACTATGTTAGACTTACGCTTATATGTCAAACTCTTTACTTCTTATGAGATTTCTTGCCTTTCTCTATTATGTTGTGTATATGTATGTCAAGTGGCTTGTGTTGGGCCTCTCGAGGTTTTATAATCCATGTCATGTCTAGGGTGTGCTTTGGGTCATGACAAATTTGGTATTCAGAGCACAAGGTTTTAGAAAAAGGTCCTAGGAAGTCTGCCACGTTGAGTAGAGTTTTCTTCATAAGTGTGAAGCTCACCACATTTTTGAATAGGAGGCTACAAAGCGTTTAGGAAACTCCACTTCTTTCATTATTATAAAGTTGTGCCATAGAGTCTATCTTTATAAAGATCCTTCTCCTAAATCGTCTTCGATCCGTTTCAGGATATGACCCCTCGAAGAGCTTATGTGAGAAGGAATGCGGGCAACAACAATGTGGAGCCCGAGGTTTCTCAAGTTTCGATTGATCCCTTGGCCGAGAAAGTGACTCATGATGAATTCCGAGCCACTTTTCAAGTGTTGGCTCAGCTATGACGACCCAAGAAAATAGAGAGACTAATGCTCCCATGAACCCAAATGTGGGTACACTGATGGTAAGAATAAGGGACTTCACTAGGATAAATCCTTCGAAATTTCATGGGTCTAAGGTTGATGAGGATCCTCAAGAGTTCATTGATGAGGTGTATAATATAGTAGGTATTATGGGATTGACTACGGTTGAAAAGGCAGAGTTGGCCGCTTATCAATTCAAGGGTGTTGCTCAAGTGTGTTTTGAACAATGGAAGAGTGAGAGGGTTGTTGATGCGGGTCCTCTTGATTGGGAGAAATTTAAGGGAGCTTTTCTTGATCGTTTCTTTCCTCTTGAAATGAGAGAAGTGAAAGTGCTTGAGTTCATTAACCTCTGTCAAGGAAATATGAGTGTGAAGGAGGAAATGGTGGTAATGGGTCTTCTATCCCTACTTGCCCAAGGTGTGGTAAGAGTCACTCGGGGAAGTGCTTAGCCGGTACGAATGGTTGCTTTGGTTGTGGGAAGAGTGGTCACAAGGTTAAGGATTGTCCATTGCAAGCCAGAAAGGGTAAGGATGGTAGGCAAGCTCAACCTAGTGGGTCCGGTGCGGGTGCTTCGAAGCAAAATAGATTCTATGCTCTTCAGACTCGATAGGATCGTGAGGGTTCTCCGGATGTGGTGATTGGTATGTTGAAAGTCTTTCATCTTGATGTTTATGCCTTACTTGATCCGGGTGCTACCTTATCTTTTGTTACTCCATATGTGGCCATGAGGTTTTATTTTGGTCCCAAAATACTTTCTAATCCATTTCATGTCTCTATTCCCGTGGGTGATGCTATTGTTGGCTAAGAAAGTTTATAGAAATTATCCTATTTCTGTTTCTCATAGAATCACTCATGTTGATCTTGTAAAGCTTGATTATTAGATTTTGATGTTATTCTTAGGATGGATTGGCTTCATGCATGTAATGCTGCCATAGATTGTAGGATCGATTGGTCACATTCAAGGTTTCGAACGAACCTATCATGCCATGGGAAGGGGGAAACTATGTCTTTAAGGGTCAATTTATATCTTGCCTAAAGGCTAGGAAGATTATTTCTAAGGGTTACATTTATCATCTAGTTCGGGTTAGAGATACAAATTTTGAAACCCTTACTCTTGAGTTAATTCCGATTGTAAATGAGTTTCTGAAAGTGTTTCCCGATGATCTTCCTAATATTCCTCCCGAAAGGAAAATAGACTTCAGTACTCAACCCAATGAGTATTTTATATGAGAATACATATTTATATATTGGGAGTGGTATTGAGCACTGATTTGGGGTAAGAGTTAAGATAACTCAAACTCCATAACCTACGCCAGCGTAGATAGGATCGTACCGCAAGACGGACAACTCCTTACCTGCCTCAAGAAGGCTTTTAGTGGATCCATAAGTTAGTGTTGAGTTCTATACTCCGACAAGGTATAGGGCGGCTTTGGCAATATGGGTAAGACATAGTATCATCACGAGGCTCATAGTGATGGTTGTCGGTTAGAAAAACTCCATAATAAAGTAAAGTGTTTATATTTCAGTATTTTCTATCATTGCATCTTATAGTGTAAAGCTTAAATGATTTTTCTGCATGTGCATGCTTTACTTCAGTTGAGTTACTTCAGTGCTTTAGCTCAGTTATCTGTTTCATTTAGCTTTACTACACACCGTACATTCGATGTACTGATGTCATTCGACGATGCATCGTTTCATGATGTAGATATATGAATTCAGGATCATTAACCGGTGCACCGTTGAGATCACATCACTACTCGTCAAATTTTGGTAAGCCTTCTTACTTCTCGGAGGACTCCAGTCTTTTATTGCTTTAGTATTTTGACTAAGGTTGTCGTGGGTCTTTTCCCGACACCTATCTTTAGACAGTAGATGCTTCATAGATAGGCAGATTTAGAGAGTCTTTCAGTATTTAGTTTCAGATGATATCTAGTATTTTCATATAACTTTAAGATTCCGTAAATTGATTTAAATGATTTTCTTTAGTTTTAAGTGTATGTATGCTTGAGTTAGTCTTCCACTAAGTGGTCAACCAAGCCAAAGGTTCGCTTGGGGACCAACAATATTTTCTAAGTGCCGGCCACATGCAGGGTGTAGGCTTGGGGTGTGACAAACTTGGTATCAGAGCACAAAGTTCAAGTGTCCTAGGATGTCTATGAAGCCATGTCTAGTAGAGTCCTTCTTATTAGTGTGATGCACACCATATCAATAATAGGGAGGCTAAAGGAAATTAGGAAACACTACCTTTCTTTCATACTCTAATTCATTTTATGGAGTTTAACTCTATAAAAAGTCCCTTCTAATTCATGCGTTTGCGTATCTACATTTCATGCCTCCAAAGTGTACCTCCCGTCAATGTAATGCCGCAAGTACTAAGGTTCCCGTTGGAACCACTACTAGTAATCTGCCTCCACCAACTAAGATGAAAACCAGAAGTGAAGTTCGCCCGACTGATCAGGGTACAAGTGTTGGGACACAAAAAGTGCATGTAAGCACTACAAGAGTTCCTCTAACACCTACGCCACAATCTGCTCCTACTTTAGAGAATGAGTTCAGGGGAGCTATTAGAATGCTCACTCAGTTGGTGGCTGCTCAATAAGGCCGTTAGGGCACCACAATCACTAACTCCAGTCCCCAAGAGTCACTAGCTACGATAAGGATTAGATATTTCTTGAGAATCAATCTTCTAGTGTTCACAGGGTCCAAGGTAGATGAGGATCCTCATAATTTCATTGATGAGACGTGGAAAATTCTCAAGGCTATGCTACCCAGACTGAAAGAGTTGAACTTGCTACTTGTCAACTCTAGAATGTAGCACACATTTGGTATGAACAGTGGGAAGAGATACGTGATGAAGATGTGGGTGCAATTGATTAGGATGACTTCGAGGAGGCCTTCCTAGATCACCTCTTTCCCGAGGCTGAGGGGGACTAAGGCAGAAAAGTTTGTTAATCTAAAGCAAAGGGAGATGAAAGTGAAAGAGTATGGTCTCAAGTTTGTGCAACTGTCTCGCTATGCTCCAGAGATGGTCCTAAACTTTGTCTCTAGGTTGAGCAAGTAAGTGAAGAAGGAATGGAAAGCTGCACTTTTGATCGATGATATGGATATCTCCAGGCTCATGGTGTATGCCTAACAGGTTGAGAAATATAAGTTGAGAGATAGAGAGGAGTACTAGAATAAGAAGCCAAATCAACAGGTCATGAGTCCAGCCAGAAGAAGGGTGGGAGTGGAAATAGGTCCTTCTTTCAAATAAGGTCAACTGAACCTACTCCGTCATCAGCTAGTGTGTCTACACCAAGGAACATAAATGATCAAAGGTTCCCGAACTCCTAGAATTTCAGGGCTCAGGTTCCCAATTGCATGGCAGTGTAGCACAAGGGTCTACTCAAAGTCCACCTTGTGCTAAGTGTGGTAGGACCCATCAAGGAGAGTGTTGTGATGGCACAAGTGGGTGTTTTAGATATGGTCAGATAGGTCACTTTCTGAAAGACTGCCCCATGGGAAAGCAAGGTAATTTGGGCAATAGCATCCAATCTTCTTCAGCAGCTCTATTAGGTAAAGTTACCCAAAGGGGTTCTACTTTAGGAACAAGTGGGGGTACAAACCGTCTGTATGCTATGTCTAGTCTCCAGAATCTGGAGAACTCACCAGATGTTGTCACTTGTATACTTAAAGTCTTTTCTTTTGATGTTTATGCTTACTTGATCTGGGTGAAAGTTTGTCTTTGTGACTCCTTATGTAGCCAAGAGGTTTGGGACTTTCCCAAATGACTTTTGAGCCTTTTAGTGTCTCTACACCTATTGGTGAGTCTATTCAAGCAGAAAAAATATATTGAAATTGTACCATTTCCATCTACCATAAAGACACCATGGCAGATTTAGTTGAATTAGACATGGTGGATTTTGATATCATTCTAGGCTTTGACTAACTTTATGCTTGTTGCCTCAGTCAATTTTAGAACTCAAGTAGTTAAACTTCAGTTTTCTACTGAACCAGTCTTAGAGTGGAAAGGTAACCCAACAGTGCCTAAGGGTCATTTGATCTCACACCTTAAGGCAGAAAGTTAGTCTCCAAGGGGTGCATCTATCACTTGGTTAGAGTTAATGACTCTGGTGTTGAGACACCACTCTTTCAGTCAATTCCAATTGTAAGTGAATTCCCAAAAGTCTTTCCCAATGATCTTCTCAGAGTGTCTCGAAAGGGAGATAAACTTTGGAATTAATGTCCTTCTAAATACCCAACCCATCTCTATTCCGCCATACAGAATGGCTCCAATGGAGTTAAAAAGCAATTGAAAGATCTTCTAGATAAGGGGTTCATCCGATCGAGTGTCTCACCTTAGGGTGCTTCGATTATATTCATGCGAAAGAAAGATGGTTCATTTAGAATGTGTATTGATTATTGTCATTTGAATAAGGTCACCAAAAGAATAAGTACCCTCTCCTAGAATTGATGAAATGTTCGACGAACTATAGGGTGCCACTTGTTTCTCTAAGATAGACCTCAGATCTGACTATCATCAGTTGAAAGTGACATCCCAAAAACAGCTTTCAGAACCCTTTTAGAGCACTATGAGTTCCTTGTTATGTCCTTTGGTTTGACTAACACTCCTATAGCATTCATGGATCTCATGAACAGAATATTTAAGCAGTACCTGAATATATTTGTTATCGTGTTCATCGACGACATCCTGATCTACTCAAGGAATGAGGAGGATCATGTCGGTCATCTTAGAATAGTCCTCCAAACTCTCAAGGATCAGGAGTTATTTGCCAAGTTTTTGAAGTGTGAATTTTGGCTTGAATAGGTGGCATTCTTTGGCCACATTATGTCTGACGAAGGTATTCAAGTCGACACTTAGAAAATTGAGGCAGTGTAGAATTGGCCTAGATCCACATCCTCAACTGACATAAAGAGTTTCTTGGGTTTGGTACTACAAAAGGTTCGTCGATGGGTTCTCATCTATTTCATCCCTGTTGACTTAGAAAAAGGCTAAGTTTTAATTGTCTTAGGCTTGTGAGAAAAGCTTTTAGGAATTGAAAGCTTGATTAACTAGTGCTCTAGTATTGACCCTACTAGAGTGTACATAAAGTTTTGTGGTCTCTTATGATGCATCCAGAGATGAACTTGGTTTTGTATTGATGCAAAATGGTAAGGTTATAGCTTATGCCTCCGGACAACTTAAAATCCACGAGAGATATTATTTGACCCACGATCTCGAGTTGGCGGCAATGGTGTTTGCTCTTAAGATATAACGTCACTATCTCTATGGCATGCATGTGGATGTGTTCACAGACCATAAGAGCCTTCAATATGTTTTTAGTCAAAAGGAGCTTAATCTTAGGCAGAGGAGGTAGCTAGAGTTACTTAAGGATTATGATATGAATATTCTCTACCTCCCAGGTAAGGATAATGTTATTGTTGATGCCCATAGCAAGTTGCCCATGGGAAGTACGACTTATATTGAGGAAGGGAAGAAAGAGTTAGCAAAGGAAGTGCATAGAATTGCACGTTTGGGAGTCCTTTTGGTAGACCCTAGTGAAGGTGAAGTTGTGGTTATGAATGGGGCTGAATTATCCTTAGTGGTGGAAGTGAAAGAGAAGCAAGACAAAGACTCCATCATACTTGAGTTAAAGACAAATGTTCATAAGTAGAAGGTGATGGCTTTTGAACAGGGGGGATGGTGTGTTGAGGTATCAAGGTAGGTTGTGTGTTCCAAAAATGGATGATCTCCAAGAAAGGATCATGGCAGAAGCCCACATTTCTAGGTATTCAATTCATCCAGGTTCTACAAAGATGTACCACGACTTGAGAGAAGTCTATTGGTGGAGTGAAATGAAGATTTTTATTGCAGATTTTGTTGCTAAATGTCTGAATTGACAATAAATCAAAGTTGAGCACCAGAGACCTTGTGGTGTGGCTTAGAACATAGCCCTCTCAGAATGGAAGTGGGAGATGATTAATATGGACTTTATTACTGGCTTACCGCAATATCGCAGACAACATGAATCGAGTTGGGTGATTGTGGATCGGATGGCTAAATTAGCTCATTTCTTGCTAGTAAAGACTACAGATTCAGCAGAGCACTATGCTAGATTATGCCTCCAAGAGGTAGTCTGTCTTCATGGAGTTCCCTTGTCTATTATTTCATATAGGGGTGTTAAATTCATTATCCAGTTTTGGAAGTCATTTAAGATAAGTTTGGGTTCGAAGGTAAATCTTAGTACTTTATTAATCCTCAAAAGGATGGTCAAGAAGAGTGGAAAATTCAGACCCTAGAGGATATATTACGAGCATGTGTCATTGAGTTCAAGGGTAACTGGGACGACCACTTGACTCTCATAGAGTTTGCTTACAATAAAAGTTATCACTCAGTATCCAGATGACTCCTTATGAGGCTCTTTATGGGTGAATATGTAGATCTTCTATTGGTTGATTTGAAGTTGGTGAATTTGAGTTGATAGGGCCAGACTTGGTTCATGAAGCCATAGAGAAGGTGAAAATCATCTAAGAGAGGTTGAAAACAGTGCAGAGTCATTAGAAGTCCTATATCGATGTTAGAAGAGGAGATTTAGAGTTTGATGTAGATGATTGGGTCTATATGAAGGTTTCACTCATAAAGGGTGTTTTGAGATTTGGAAAGAAAGGGAAGCCCAGTCCCTGATATATTAGCCCCTACTGGATTTCAAAGAGGATTGGTAATGTGGCTTATGAGTTGGAGCTACCATTAGAGTTAGCGACTGTCCATCCAATATTTCATATATACATGCTTAAGAAGTGCCTGGATGATCCGTTACTTAATATTTCCAAAGAGTGTTAGTGTGAAAGACAACCTGTCCTATGAAGAAGTTTAGGTTCAGATTCTTAATCGTCAGGTCCACAAGTTTAGGACCAAAGAAGTTGTAACAGTCAAAGTTTTGTGGAGGAATCAGTTTGTTGAAGAGGCTACAGGGAAGCCGAAGAGGATATGAAAGCTAGATACGCTCATCTTTTCTCCTCCGATTCAGCTTCAGTTCAAGGTATTAACTCTTCCTAAGTACTCATACAAATTCATGCATTTCCCCCGTTCTCATGTTTACCGTATGTATACATATTTACGAAGTCAGTCCTTACTTAGCAAGTTAGTTCGAATCAGTTTTCCCCCAGTTTTAAGAGTGTTGTGTTTTGTTGGGGGTTATTTGCATTTATGTTGGGTTGCTAGATCTTTCCCCACCCTACTTTCATGCCTAGTTGGTTCTTATTCGAGGACGAATGTTCCCAAGGGGGAGATGTTGTAACACCTTAGATATTGGTAAGTGAGTTGGAAGCTGAAAAGTTGCACAAAAGTTACTGGTGCCAGTTTGAACGAGACAATCTACGGCCTTTAGATGGTGGTCGTAGCAACTGAGTTGGAAAATTTAAAATGTCAACTCCCAGATAAGTACCTACAGACTAACAAGTTGGTCCGTAAAAAGTTGTATGGGTCGTAGATCAGGGCTCGTAGAAGAGATCCAGATTTAGAAAAAAACTGATGAACCTTGGATCTATGGTTGGTACTACGGACCATACAAAGTCCTACGGTCTATAGCCCAGGCCTCGTAGAAAGGGGATGGACTTAAGGGGATTTTTGACCATGAGTTGCACAGAAGTGATCTACGGGTTGTAGGTTGTTCAATGGGTCGTAGACCCTGGCTCGTGGAACAATTGGTCTAGAAGTTGTTCTCCAGTAGTCCTTCTACGATTGACCAGCATAGTACGTAGAAGCTTATACGGACTGTACATGGTGTTTGTAGAAGTGATTCGACAGTTTTTAAGTGGGGTTAGTTCAGTCTTTTCTCACCCCTTCTAAGTCTAAGCCCCAACATTATTACACCTAATTAAGGTTATCATCAATGTAGTTTGACCTTAAAGCTCTCATAAACACTTCAAAAGACTTAGAGCAAGGATCCAAGCGGAGAACGCTAGGATTTTCAAGCGTTCCTTAAAGTTCTTCAAGTTTCCTCAAGAACTTCGTTCTTCCAGGTATGTAAGGCTATTCATAGTGTTGGACTAAGTTCGTCCTCACGCCCTACATCTAAATTCAGTGAGAAAGAATTAAATACAGTGTTCTTTCAAAAGTTCCATGAAATTCTAAATCATGAGATTATGATACTTTATGCATTTAGATCTTTGCATTGTTTTTCATGCTTATATTTTCACATGAACCCTAGTTGATGAGATTTTGTTGAAAGTTGTTGTGCAATTATTTTCTTGCATTGATTTTGGAATTTAAAGAGAGTCCATGAGTAATTTTAAAGCATCATTGAGAAGAGTTTTAAGGGAACTTTAATGATCCCAAATGTATTATTTTTATATTTAGAAAGGAAATATTATTTCCAGAAAAGCATAAAGAGTTTTCAGAAGCATTTCACACAAATAAAGTAAAGTTCAGTTATCCCTTAAAGAGGTTCTTTTGAGTATTAACTCAATCAGTGAGTATTTTATATGTGTATACATATTTATATATTAAGAGTAGTATTGAGCATTGATTTGGGGTAAGAGTTAAGATAACTCAAACTCCATAACCTACGCCGCCAACGTAGATAGGATTGTACAGCAAGACGGGACTCCTCACCTACCTAAGGAAAGCTTTTAGTAGATCCATAAGTTAAAGTTGAGTTCTATACTCCGACAAGGTATATGGCGGCTCTGGCAATATGGGTAAGACATAGTATCATCACGAGGCTCATAGTGATTGTTGTTTATTAGAGAAACTCCATAATAAAGTAAAGTGTTTATATTTCAATATTTTCTATCATTGCATCTTATAGTGTAAAGCTTAAATGATTTTTCTTCTTGTGCATGCTTTACTTCAGTTGAGTTACTTCAGTCCTTTAGCTAAGTTATTTGTTTCATTCAGCTTTATGACATACCGTACATTCCATGTACTAATGTCAATTGACGCTGCTTCATTTAATGATGAAGATACATGCATTCATGATCATCAACCGGTGCACCATTGAGATCACATCACTACTCGTTAACTTTTGGTAAGCCTTCTTAGTTTTTGGAGGATTCCAGTCTTTTATTACTTTAGTAGTTTGATTAAGGTTGTCGTGGGTCTTGTCTCGACACCTATCTTTAAACAGTAGAGGCTTCATAGATAGGCAAATTTAGAGAGTCTTTCAGTATTCAGTTTAAGATGTTTTGCTAAATTTTTATCATTTATATCTAGTATTTTCATATTTAGGATTCCGTAGATTGTTTTAAATGCTTTTCTTCAGTTTTAAGTGTTTGTATGCTTGAGTTAGTCTTCCGCTAAGTGGTCAGCCAGGACAAAGGTTCACTTGTGGACCAACAATATTTTCTAAGTGCCGACTACATCCAGGGTGTGGGCTTGGGGTGTGAAAAACTTGGTATCAGAGCAAAAAGTTCAAGTGTCCTAGGATGTCTATGAAGCCATGTTTAGTAGAATCCTTCATTTCGGTGTGATGCACGCCATATCAAAAATAGGGAGGCTAAAGGGCATTAGGAAACACTACCCTTCATTCATACTCTAATTCATGCTATGGAGTTTAACTCTATAAAAAGTCCCTTCTAATTCATGTATTCGTGTATCGGCAGATCATGCCTCCAAAGTGTACCTCCAATCAATGTAATGCCGCAAGTACCGAGGTTCCCGTTGGAACCACTGCTAGTAATCTGCCTCCACCAACTAGAATGTAGAACATAAGTGGAGTTCGCCTAACTGGTCAAGGTACAAGTATTGGGACACAAAAAGTGTGTGTAAGCACTACAGGGGTTCCTTCGACACCTACTCCACAACCCTCTTTTACTTCAGAGGATGAGTTCAGAGGAGCTATTTGGATGCTCATTCAGTTGATGGCTGCTTAATCAGGCCGTCAGGGCACAACAATCACTAACTCCAGTTCCCAAGAGTTGCCAGCTGCGATAAGGATCATAGATTTCTTGAGAGTGAATCTTCTAGTGTTCACAGGGTCCAAGGTAGAAGAGGATCCTTAGAATTTCATTGATGAGATGTGGGAAATTCTCAAGGCTATGCTACCCTGACTGAAAGAGTTGAACTTGCTACTTATCAACTCAAGGATGTAGCGTACATTTGGTATGAACAGTGGGAAGAGATACGTGATGAAGATGCTGGTGCAATTGATTGGGATGTGTTCGAGGAGGCCTTCCTAGATCACTTCTTTCCCAGGGTTGAGGGAAAATAAGGTAGAAGAGTTTGTTAATCTAAAGCAAATAGAGATAAAGGTGAAAGAGTATGGTCTCAAGTTTGTGCAACTGTCTCGCTATGCTCCAGAGATGGTCCTAGACTTTGTCTCTGGGTTGAGCAACTAAGTGAAGAAGGAATGCAAAGCTGCACTTTTGATTGATGATATGGATACTTCCAGGTTCATGTTGTATGCCAACAGGTTGAGAAAGATAAGTTGAGAGATAGAGAGGAGTACCAAAATAAGAGGGCAAAATTAGCAGGTTATGAGTCCAGTCAACAGAAAGGCGGGAATGGCAATAGATCCTTCTTTAAAAAAAGATCATCCAAACCTGCTTCATCATCAGCTAGTGCATCTGCACCAAGGAACATAAATTATCAAAGGTTCCAGAACTTCTAGAGTTTTAGGGCTCAGGGTTCCCAATTGCAGGGTAGTCTCGAAGTCTACCTTGTGCTTAGTGTGGTTGTACCCATAAAGGAGAGTGTTGTGATGGCATAAGTGGGTGTTTTAGATGTAATTAGATGGGCCACTTTCTGAGAGACTGCCCATTGGGAAAGCAAGGTAACCTGGGCAATAGCATCCAATATTCTTCAACAGCTCCGTCAGGTAGAGTTACCCAAAGGGGTGCTACCTTAAGAACTAGTGGGGGTACAAACCGTCTGTATGCTATGTCTAGTTTCCAAGTTCAGGAGAACTCACCAGATGCTGTCACTAGTATACTTAAAGTCTTTTCTTTTGATGTTTATGCTTACTTGATCTAGGTGTTAGTTTGTCTTTTGTGACTCCGTATGTAGCCATGAAGTTTGGGACTTGTCCCGAACGACTTTTTGAGCCTTTCAGTGTCTCTATACCTATTGGTGAGTCTACTTTAGCAGAAAGATTCTATCAAAATTTTATCATCTCTATCTACCATAAAGACACCATGGCAGACATAGTTGAATTAGACATAGTGGATTTTAATTCATCCTAGGTATGGACTGGCTTTATGCTTGTTATGCCTTAGTCGATTGTAGAACTCGAGTAGTCATGTTTCAGTTTCCTAATGAGACAGTCTTTGAGAGGAAAGGTAACCCAACAGTGCCTAAGAGTCATTTCATCCCACAGCTTAAGCCCAGAAAGTTAGTCTCCAAGGAGTGCATCTATCACTTGGTCAGAGTTAATGAGTCTAGTGTTAAGACACTATCCTTTTAGTCAGTTCCAGTTGTAAGTGTAGAAGTATTTCCCAATGATATTCCTGAAGTTTCTCCTAATGATCTTCTCGGAGTCTCTCCTGAAAGGGAGATAAACTTTGGAATTAACGTTCTTCCAGATACTCAACCCATCTCTATTCCGCCATACAGAATGGCTCCAGTTGAGTTAAAAGAGCACTTAAAAGATCTTCTTGAAAAAGGTTTTCATCCAACCGAGTGTCTCGCCTTGGGGTGCTCCGATTGTATTCGTGCAAAATAAAATGGTTCCTTTAGGATGTGTATTGATTACCATCATTTGAACAAGGGCACCATAAAGAATAAGTACCCTCTCCCAGAATCGATGACATGTTCAACAAACTTTAGGGTGCCATTTGTTTCTCTAAGATAGACATCAGATCTAGCTATCATTAGTTGAAAGTGAGAGAAAGTAACATCCCGAAAACAACTTTCAATACCCTTTAAGGGCACTATGAGTTTCTTGTTATGTCCTTTGGTTTGACTAACTCTCCTTCAGCATTCATGGATCTCATAAACAAAATATTTAAGCAGTACCTGGATATGTTTGTTATCGAGTTCATCGATGACATCCTGATCTACTCAAGGAATGAGGAGGATAATGTCGGTTATCTCAAAATAGTTCTCCAAACTCTCAAGGATCATGAGTTATTTGACATGTTTTTGAAGTGTGAATTTTGGCTTGAATCTGTGGCGTTCTTAGGCAACATTGTGTCTGGCGAAGGTATTCGAGTCGACACTCAAAAAATTGAGAAAGTGCAGAATTGGCCAAGATCCACATCCTCAGTTGACATAAAGAGTTTCTTGGGTTTTGTAGGTTACTACAGAAGGTTCATCAAGGTGTTCTCATCTATTTCATCCCTGTTGACTCAGAAGAAGGCTAAGTTTCAATTGCCTTAGGCTTGTGAGAAAAGCTTTTCAGAATTGTAAACTTGATTAACTAGAGCTCTAGTGTTGACTCTACCGGAGCGTACAAAAGGTTTTGTGGTCTATTGTGATGTGTAAAGAGTTGAACTTGGTTGTGTATTGATGTAGAATGGTAAAGTTATAGCTTATGCCTCACGATAACTTAAAATGCATGAGAAAAATTATCTGACCCATGATCTCGAGTTGGCGGCAATTGTGTTTGCTCTTAAGATATGATGTCACTATCTCTATGGTGTGCATATGGATGTGTTTAGTGACCATAAAGGCCTTTAGTAGATGAGGTAGCTAGAGTTACTTAAGGATTATGATATGAATATTCTCTACCACCCAGGTAAGGATAATGTTGTTATTGATGCCCATAGCAGGTTGTCCATGGGAAGTACGACTCATATTGAGGAAGGGAAGAAAGAGTTGGCAAAGGAAGTGTATAGAATTGCACATTTTGGAGTCCATTTGGTAGACCCTAGTGAAGGTGAAAATGTGGTTATGAATGAGGCTGAATCATCCTTGGTGGTGGAAGTGAAAGAGAAGCAAGACAAAGACTCTATCCTACTTGATTTAAAGGCAAGTGCTTATAAGCAAAAAGTGATGGCGAACAAGGGGGAGATGGTGTGTTGAGGTATCAAGGTAGGTTGTGTGTTCCAAAAGTGGATGATCTCCAAGAAAGGAGTATGGCAGAAGACCACAGTTCCAGGTATTCGATTCATCCAGGTTTTACAAAGATATACCACGACTTGAGAGATGTCTATTGGTGGAGTGGTATGAAGATGTGTATTGCAGATTTTGTAGCTAAATGTCTGAATTGACAATAAGTTAAAATTGAGCACCAGAGACCTTGTGGTGTGGCTTAGAACATAGCCCTCCCAGAATGGAAGTGGGAGATGATTAGTAAGGACTTTATTATTGGCTACGGTGATATCGCAGACAACATGTGTCGAGTTGGGTGATTGTGGATCGGATGACTAAATTAGCCCATTTCTTGCTAGTTTAGACTACAAATTCAACAGAGAACTATGCCGTATTATACCACCAAGAGGTAGTCCGAATTCATGGAGTCCCCTTGTCTATTATTTCATATAGGGTGCTCAATTCACTATCCAGTTTTGGAAGTCGTTTAAGAAAAGATTGGGTTCGAAGGTAAATATTAGTATGTTTATCCTCAAATGGATGGTTAAGAAGAGTGCACAATTTAGACCCTAGAGGATATGTTGAGAGCACGTGCCATTTATTTCAAGAGTAACTAGGTTGACCACTTACCTCTCATAGAGTTTGCTTTCATTTATAGTTATCACTCAGTATCCAGATGACTCCTTATGAGGCTCTTTATGGGTGAATATGTAGATCTTCTATTGGTTGATTTGAAGTTGGTGAATTTGAGTTGATAGGGCCAGACTTGGTTCATGAAGCCATAGAGAAGGTGAAAATCATCCAAGAGAGGTTGAAAACAGTGCAGAGTCATTAGAAGTCCTATATCGATGTTAGAAGAGGAGATTTAGAGTTTGATGTAGATGATTGGGTCTATATGAAGGTTTCACTCATAAAGGGTGTTTTGAGATTTGGAAAGAAAGGGAAGCCCAGTCCCTGATATATTAGCCCCTACTGGATTTCAAAGAGGATTGGTAATGTGGCTTATGAGTTAGAGCTACCATTAGAGTTAGTGGCTGTCTATTTGATATTTCATATATCCATGCTTAAAAAGTGCGTAGGCGATCCTTCACTCATTAGGCCAAAAGAGTGTTGGTGTGAAAGACAACCTGTCCTATGAAGAAATTTGGGTTCAGATCCTTAATATTCTGTTCCACAAGTTGAGGATCAAAAAATTTGCATCAGTCAAAGTTCTGTGGAGGAATCAGTTTGTTGAATAGGCTACATGGAAGCAGAAGAGGATATGAAAGCTAGATACCCTCATCTTTTCTCCTCCAATTCAGTTTCAGTTCAAGGTATTAACTCTTCCTAAATATTCATTCAAATTCATGCATTTTCGCCATTCTCATGTTTCCCATATGTATGCATGTTTACGAAGCCAGTCCTTACTTAGAAAGTTTGTTCGAATCGGTTTTCCCCTAATTTTAAGAGTGTTGTCTATTGTTGGGGGTTATTGCATTTATTTTGGGTTGCTATATATTTCCCTACCCTACTTTCATGACTAGTTGGTTCTCATTCGAGGATGAATGTTCACAAGGGGGATATACTATAATACCTCGGATATTGGTAAGTGAGTTGGAAGGTGAAAAGTTGCACAAAAGTTACTGGTGCCAGTTTGAACAAGACAATTTACGATCCGTAGATGGTGGTCGTAGAAGCTGAGTTGGAAAATTGAAAATGTCAACTCCTAGATGAGTACTTACGAACCAACAAGATGGTCCGTAAGAAGTTGTATGGGCCATAGATTAGGGCCCATAGAAGAGATCCAGATTTAGAAAAAAATTAATGAACCTTGGATCTATGGTTGGGACTACGGACCATACAAAGTCGTACGGTCTATAGCCCAGGCCTCGTAGAAAGGACCATGAGTTGCACGAAAGGGACCTACGGGTTGTAGGTTGTTCAACGGACTGTAGACCCTAGCTCGTGGAATTTGGTCTAGAAGTTGGTCTCCAGTAGTCTTTCTATAGCTATCCAGTATAATACGTAGAAGCCTATGCGGACTGTTCATGGTGTCCGTAGAAGTGATCCGACAGTTTTTAAGTGGGGTTAGTTCAGTCTTTTCTCACCCCTTCTAAGTCTAAACCCCGATATTTTTACCCCTAATTAAGGTTATCATCAATGTAGTTTGACCTTAAAGCTCTCATAATGTAACACCTCAGAATTTGGAAAAGAAAGAAAAGAGGTTTTTGGGTAGCAGGTTGTGTCTGCGAGTCCCATCTACGAACCGTAGAAGATTCTACGGGCCGTAGATGGCAACTGTAGGAAGTACAAAATAAAATTTTTCAAAACAAGTTCCAGTAATTCTTTTACGGTTCACTAGTACGATCCGTCATTCTATGTACGAGTCGTAGATAGGTCTCGTAGGTGAGTCTCAGACTTAGTGAAATTTTGAAGGTTAAAGTTTGTTTCTACGATTGGTTTCTACGGTCTGTAGGATGACCTACGAGTCTTAGACAGGGTCTGTCAAAAGTTAGTCCGAAATAATGATTTCTAAACTTTTCTACGATTGACCAGTACGGTCCGTAGAAAGTAAGTCCAAACCATAGGTCGAGTCCGACAGTTATTTTGAAGGGGCTTTTGGGTCTTTTCCTAATTAGTTTAATCGTATACTATATCGTTTTACCTTCTACCCTAAGCCTTATATAAGGCTTTTAAGACCCAAATCACCCACTTTCAATTCATTCTCCTAAATTCCCTAAACTTGACAAAATTCATCCTTTTTAAATTCTCTCAAGACTAAGGAAGAAGAAGAAGAGATATAGTTCATCCAAGACTCCAATTCACCTTTCTTTTTGGGATTTTAGTATCAAGGTATGTGGGTATTCACTCATGGAGTCCTTTCCTCCATGGGTCCCTAAGATTCCCAAATTTCTCAATTCAATTTCAATTGATCAAGTTAGGGTTTCAATCCAATTTTATGGGTTTCCTTCAATTGTGATTGATTGTTGTTAATTAAGTCTTCTAATGCATGTTTCAATGTTAATATATGATATCTAGATGAAATTATGTTGATCCATGCTTAAATCATGATTTTTAGCTATGCATCTATGAATCTATGATGAACTCATGAACCTTTGAATTATGAAGTTATGAAGATATGCATGTTTCCATGAAGTTATTATAAATGGATTGATGATGCTTTGAAAGGAAAGTATTAATGTTATTGTGAAAGGTTTTCTCACATGTCATTATGATCATGATTGTGAAAGATATTTCTCACATATGGATTCACATTGGTGAAAGATTTTTTCATCTATGTTGAATTATGCTTAAAGAGCTATTCTATGTTTTAATCTTGAAATATGTGGATTGGTATTGATCATTGCCTTTCCCTATGTTAAATTGATATTTGACTTTTATCTATTCCATTGGGATTTAGACTTAGCACCAAGAGGATTCAAGTGGAGGCTCAAATAGGGTAGTCTCTAGTAGCAACCTCTAGTCCCTAACTACGTGCCCCCGTAGGATTGTCTTAAATGACCTAGCTAGTGGATCCACATTAGCAAATGATGATATGTACAGATTCTACCTTGGCAAGTCGATTCCCCTTCTTTTGGTATGAGGGATATACCGGATTCCATGATATAGCTTTTGTGGTCTTATTGTCGGTTAAAGTTAATATCCCACAAAATGACTATATTTTTTTCAAGCTTTTCTTATATCCTTTATGTTAATGTACTTGACCATATTTCATGGTTTACATGTCATTCTTCCTTAAAGCATTTTAAATGTTCAAATGTTAGTCATGCCTCTCATGTTTTAAGTCATTCATGCTATTATGTCCATTTCATGCATATTGCCCCATATTTAGTACATTCCATGTACTAACGCATACTTGTGCCTATATTGTTTCACTAATTTAGGGTCTGACTCTCCTACCTCCCATACTCGTGGCTAGTTGGTTTCATTGACTTCGAAGATTGGTGAATCCTCATGTTCCGAGGACCGAGATGCCTTTATTGTTTTATGTCATTTTCATTTTCTGACTTTGTATGTGATGTAAGGGTTACGTCCCAATCACTTTCCTTATGATGTATTAGATGGCTATTGAAACTTATGTTTTAGATTTCTGCTTTGTCAAACTCTTTTGAAATATGAAATGTTTTCTTTTGAACTCTTTATTTCTATTATCTTGTATGATGTATGCTAAGTGGCTTGTGTAGGACCTCTCGGGGTCCTATATGCCATGTTACACCTAGAGTATACTTTAGGCGTGACACATAAGCACTTCCAAAGAATTAGAGCAAGGATCCAAGTGGAGAAAGCTAGGGTTTTCAAGCGCTCCTTCAAGTTCTTCAGGTTTCCTCAAGAACTTCGTTCTTCCAAGTATGTAAGGCTATTAATAGTGTTGGAATAAGTTCGTCCTCATACCCTACATCTAAATTCAGTCAGAATGAATTAAATCAGTGTTCTATCCAAAGTTCCATGAAATTCTAAATCATGAGATTATGATACTTTATGCATTTAGATCCTTGTGTTGTTCTTCAAGCTTATATTTTCACATGAACCCTAATTGATGAGATTTTGTTGAAAGCTGTTGTGCAATTATTTCCTTGCATTAATTTGGAATTTAAAGAGAGTCCAAGAGTAATTTTAAAGCATCATTGAAAAGAGTTTTAAGGGAACTTTAATGACCCCAAATGTATTATTTTTACACTTAAAAAGGAAGTATTGTTTCTAGAAAAGCATAAAGAGTTTAAGCATTTCAGACCAATAAAGTAAAGTTCAATTATCCTTTAAAGAGGGTCTTTTGAGTATTAATTCCACCCAATGAGTACTTTATATGAGCATACATATTTATATATTAGGAATAGTATTGATTATTGATTCGGAGTAAAAGTTAAGATAACTCAAACTCAATAACCTATGCCGCCAGTGTAGATAGGATAGTACCGCAAGACGGGCGTGCCTCAAGAAGGCTTTTATTTGATCCATAAGTTACAATTACGTTCTATACTCCGACAAGGTATAGAGTGTTTCTGGCAACGTGGGTAAGACGTTGTGTCATCACGAGGCTCATAGTGATGGTTGTCAGTTAGAGAAACTCCATAATAAAATCAAGTGTTTATATTTTAGTATTTGCTATCGTTGCATCTTATAGTGTAAAGCTTAAATGATTTTTCTTCATGTGAATGCTTTACGTTGGTTGAGTTACTTCAGTCCTTTAGCTTAATTATCTGTTTCACTTACCTTTATTACATACCGTACATTCCATGTACTTATGTGATTCGATATTGCATCATTTCTTGATGTAGATACAGTTATTAATGATCATCAATAGGCGCTTCGTTGAGATTGCATAACTATTCGTCAGCTTTTTGTGAGGCCTCTTTGCTTTTTGGAGGACTCCAATTTTTTATTGCTTTAGTAGTTTGATTAAGGTTGTCGTGGGTCTTGTCCCAACACCTATCTTTAAATAGTAGAGGCTTCATAGATAGGCAGATTTAGAGAGTCTTTCAGTATTGAGTTTCAGATATTTTGTTAAGCTTTTATCATTTATATCCAATATTTTCAGACAGATTTAAGATTTCGTAAACTGTTTTAAATGCTTTTCTTCAAGTTTAAGCTTATGTATGCTTGAGTTAGAATTCAGTTAAGTAGTCAGCGATACCAAGAATTTTCTTGGTAACCAGCAATGATTTCCGAGTACAGGCCACGTATAGGGTGTAGGCTCGGGGTGTGACATACACCCCAAAAACGTGGTTATATATAGGATCTTTTTTTTAACCATAATAGACATACTTTCTATGTAGGGATACTTGTCCATGCTAGTATTCTCCACTCAAAGATCAATTAGGCTATAGCATAAGACTGCGGACCTGGATAGAGGTGTTATTCAACAACCACCTAAATGTGCCCTCTTTCTCAAGAATACATTATAAATAGGCACAATCAATTGAGGGCTCAGCAACAAATAGAGTTAACCACGTTGTTGAACAAGTAGAGAACAAATAATGGCTAATTTATATTAAACATAACGTAAGTCATATTTCAGAAGGTTCCATCACACACCTTAGATAAAAAATTTAGCTACTCATAATAGTATGAAGAAATTCAATAATAGAATTCATGACAATAGAAAGTAAGAAGAAAGAGGAAAAAATGTGAGGTGAATCTATCTCTCATCTCCAAGCATGTTCTTGCCTCCAAATATTCAACGTCCCTTTTCAAAAGTCATTTACTAGGGTATTTATAGGACCTGTATGTGTAGGGAATCAAATAACCTAATCTAAACTCGCTAGGATATTTTTCTTGGTTCATTTGAACTTTCGCTTCTTGAGGATCACAAGTGAGCTCTAAATTATATCTTGATTCTAGGCTCTCTTGGTTGTTTAATGAGGCGAGGATATTGAGTGAATCCGGCCTTGCTCCAATCATCAATCTTTTACTTCAAATCAAAACAATATAACCTATTTTTTATTGTGTTCATCTGACATACTTCCTACACATATAAAACTCATAATAATCTTAAAACATATGGGATAGCAATGTGACAATACAATTATGATCAAGATATATGAAGTGATAATGTACTAGAAATATCCAATTTTAGCTAAATATCAAGCACGCATAATAGTGAGTGTGAAAATGGTAAGATTGTTGCGGATCCTCAATTCATTGTTCCATATTGATGTGTGTGTCATATTTTCACCATTCAGCATAACTTGTATTATCATAATTACCTTTCATGACTAATTTGATTGTTAGGAAAGGGAAAGACCTACTTGGGGGCATGGGTTATAATTAGGATGAGGATGGTAATTGATGAGTTTAGTATATAATCAATAATGAGAAGAAAGAACATATATATTTTTCATATATTAGCTATTATCAGAAGATTTATTTAATTAATAGCAAGTTATGTAATTGTTACGTCTCCTTACACTTCCTCTGGTTCTTGATAGATATCAAAAGACCTCTTTATTTAGTTATTGATCTTTTTTCAAATAAAGATATCTCTATTCCCATTTTTTTTACCTTCTTTTTCTCCCTTTTCTATTTACCTTTTCTCTTGTCCACAATTGTCATATTTCTTATGCTTTGTAAGGTATCTATTATCTTCTCTTCTTGTACATTATGATTATAGTGATGACTATATATGGTCATTGAATATTTATTTTTTATTTTTCTTTTTATGGACAAGTAATATATCATCCTAACTAGTGACTTACTTTATTTATCTATTTTTGGTGATGACCATGAGTCTGATTCGGCCTTTATGATTCATAGTAATTAGTGAATCTACTTTATCATTATTTCTCTATCTAGTTTTTTCACAAAGAATAATATTTTTTTGTCCTTTTATTTTCTAAGATTCCATTGAGGTGAAATTTAATTTCTTATTAGACCATAGTGAAGACATAAAATGAAATCAAAACATATACTTAAATAAAAGACAAATGTTTCAACAAACATAAGATGACAACAAAACAAAATAACAAACATAACACAACAACAAAACAAAACAAACCAACAAACATAACATGTCAATAAAACAAAACAACAAACTAAAGGTTCTTAAGATCTAAACCCTAAGCTCTAGGTCAAGCTCCTCCTGATCATCGATATTGGTTTTCTCGACCAATTGATTAGGATGGCTGGCAAACAAGTTCTGATCATAAATAAGAAGAGGAGCGATAGGTGCACGTGCAACAACATGAGGCACCTGAAGCACCATGGCTTGCTGCGGTTGGTACAAAACCGCCTGTGGGCATCCAGGCCATCTGCGAGGTCCGTATACCACTTGTTTCATTAGACAGAGATGGTAAAAGCGTCCTTGGCTGTGTAACATTGTTGGGGTCGACTTTCGTGTACCCAACTGACGGTAGAGGGTGGAGAGTTTAGTGGATGGACTAAACAACTTCTCATGAGGAGCACCTCTTATCCAAGTGCCCAGAGATTTGTGCTTATGTTGGTGTCCAGCGAGCCCTTGGATCGAAGTGAACACATCGCGACATGTTGTGCACCTATAACACCAAAGTCCTTCAAGATTTGGTATGATGCCTTGGTGATCCATTTCGCTTGTTGGTGGTTGTTGTTCCATTTTTCCTAAAAGGATTTTTTTTTGAAGAATTCGAGAATGATTTAGTGAGGAACTGAAGAAAAGCCCATTGAAATTTATAGGAGCAGAGTTTATGATAAAATGATTACAATGACTGAATGAGAAGTCAAGCTGTAAATTGTGTTAATTACAAATAATGGGAATTCTTGACATTTCATATAAAACAACTCAGTTTTGACCTGTTTTAGATTTTTAAAATCCCAAATGTAATAGTTTTCCCGCTTCCTCTTCTTTTTCTCTCTTTTGCTTACTTCTTCGCATTGATTATTGTTTTTTTTTTCTGAAAGAAAGGTGAGTTTGTTAGAATATGTACATCAAGATAATAAATATATCATCATCTATCCTTTTCCTTTTTTAATAAAGGAAAAAACATTTAATTTTACTAACTTTATATTTATTTCTGAAAATCAGCACGAATTCAAATAGAATTCTAGAACTATCAATGCTAGATAAGCACATGAGCAAATGCACGCAGAAAAAAATCTAAAAAGTTTAAATTGGATTTTGTGTCACATTTTTTAGTTGTGAGTAGTTATTCTTATGAGTTGAATAAAAAAAATTGTTATTCGTCTAAATAATATCATTTATTTCTATTAAGGAATTAGGGGCGTTTACTATTCTTTTAATTTGATTTTCACTAGGGAAAATACTAAATGAAATCCGTTTAAAAACATACAAACCAAAAAATCAATCTAATCAAACTTTTTTTATTTGAATTTCTTACGCTTTTTATAGTCACGTGAAATATGAACTCATAAATTCAATCAAAACAGAACTACAAGTAAAATTAATTATAATATAGAAAATTATTTTTCCACTCTTCCTCGAAACACTAAAAAACATATTTCAGGAAAATATTTTGCAAAGAAATATTTCTATGATACCAAAGACCCGAATAGTTTTAGTTTTCATTTGTAAGGGAACATTTAAATTTAAGAGGGAACATTTAAAAACAATTTATCCTGCATGACATCTGACAAGACAATTTCATATCCTACGTAGCGTCATATGTGTATTATGCCCCGTAGGACACATGTGTCCACTTGTTCAATCTTATACTAGTTTAAGTGTCTGCTTGTGCACACCCAAAGTTGGAGGACATAGATGTCAGCTGAAGCAAGTTAAAAAATATATTTATGTATTATGCCTAATTAATAGCAACTCCTGTACTCGTTACACCTCCTTAGACTTTCTCTAGTTCTTGATAGGTTTTCGATGAGATCAATGATCTTTTCTCCTTTTAAAGAGATCTTTGTTTCAATTTTCTTTTACTTTTTGAGGTATCCTTTGTCTTCTCTTCATGTACATTATGATTATACTGCTGGCTATATATGATCATTGAATATCATTTTTATACTTCTTTTCTATGAACAAGTAAAAGATCTTCCTAATCTATTACTTACTTTATTTATTAATTTTTGGTGATAACACAGAGTCCGATTCGACCTTTATGATTCACAGTAATTAGTGAATCTACTTTTATCATTATCTCTATGTCTAATTTATGTCCTCATTAGACCATTGTAAAGATATAAAATGGACTTAAAACATAAACTTTAGCAAAAGACAAATGTTGCATTAAACATAAGGCGACAACAAAACGAAACAACAAATAGAAGTTAACTAAGAGCTAAAGCCTAATCCTTAAGTCAAGCTCCTCCTTATCGGCAATACTAATGCTCCCGATTGATGAATTGATTGAATTAATAAGGTCAGGGGTCAATGCAATATTTAGATTTGACTGAATCCCATATGAAATCATTGGAGTAAGACGGCGGCAAACAAGTCAACCTCATGAATAAGCAAATTTTATGGAACCGATTTTTCTTTTATAAAGGAAAACTAATCAAAATATTTTTTCACACCTTATTTATTTTGATTATAAAGTTGGAATATTCAGCTAACTTCATAGATTTAAGTTCCATCCATCTGAGTAATTTTTTCAGCAAGATTATTACTAAGCTAATTTGTGGAAGGCTCAACCCTATGCTACCTATTAAGTTCTCTGAGAATCAAAGTGGTTTCTTGAAGGGTAGATTTATTATAGAAAAAGCCTAGGTAGCTCAGGAGATTGTCCAGAATATCAAAAGTAAGAATTACGGAATTTGGTTTTGAAACTCTATATGGTAAAGGTATATGATAGAATGCCTTCACCTTTCCTTATTGTTTTATTTAGAAAATTTAAATTTCCTACTGCAGTTACCAACATGATAAAGGGTATTATTTTCAAGGCATAATATATAAATATGTTCTTTAACTTGACCTCTACACCCATTTATGTCCTCCAACTTTGGGTGTGCACAAGTAGACACTTAAACTTGTATAAAATTGAACAAATAAACACATACATCTTACGTGACATCCTACATAGAAATTTGAGTCCTACATGGTGTCCTATGTGTATTATGTCATGTAGGACTCATGTGTCTACTTGTTAAACTTGTATAAAGTTGAACAAACAGACACATGAGTCCTATGTGACATAGTACACATAGGACACCACGTAGGACATAAATTGTCATGTAGGATGCCACATAGGACGTGCATGTCTATTTGTTCAACTTTATACAAGTTTAATTGTCTACTTGTTCACCCTCAAAGTTAAAGAGCATAAATGTGAAATGAGTTAAAGGACATATTAAGTCCGTCATGCGAGCCTCCCACTTGGGGTCCGGTATGCCAAAAGTGAGAGAAACCCCTGCCTTTAAGTATTATTATGCCTATAATATATACAAATTCCATATTTTAGGATATTCAATATTCAAACTCCAAAATTGGACACATTTTTTTGTTTCAAAATTCAAATTTTAATTTACCTATATTATGATTGGCATAATACATAACTATGCCTTTTAACTTGGCCTCATTTCTCATTTATGCCGTTCAACTTTGGGTGTGCACAAGTAGTAACTTAAACTTATATAAAGTTGAAAAAGTAGACACATGAGTCCTATGTGGCATAATACACGTAGGACACCATATAGGATGCATATTTCCATGTAGGATGTCACATAGGACGTGTGTGTCTAGTTGTTCAACTTTATACAAGTTTAAGTGTCTACTTGTGCTCACCCAAAGTTTGGAAGACATAAATATGAAATGAGGTCAAGTTAAAGGGAATATTTATGTATTATGCCATTATGATTTATGCCCACGGCAATTGGATTGGTTTTCTCACAATTATAATATCAAAATCAAAGGTGTTACGTGTCAATTTTCATGATAAAGGGACCAAACTAAAATATCAAGGAAGTTCATATTATTGAAATTACAATCAATTTTTGAGGAAAAAAAGGAGACCAAAAGTCCAAGAACTAGTGTGTGTGAAAATGGGAAGATGTCTTGTTTCATCCACAATTTCTTCTTTGAGAATTTGTCAGTTACCCAGAATTCATCTTCCTGCATTTCCCAAGAGTTGTAGCACAAATTCACAACTTTTTCAACATGGGTTTTGTACAAGTTTGTCCACCAGAAGAGGATTTTGCACCAAGGCTGCTTTATCGGTTGTGGGTATCAAGAAAGAGTACTTAAAGATTGCTGCTAATTCAACTAGAAGTATCCCCTCCAGTGAGCTACTCCAAGTGGTTGAAGCTGAAGCTGAGACTGGTGCTTAGGTTTTGCCCCCTTTCTTAATCTAGTTTTATTTCTATGTTCTTAGAATTTTTCTGCGTAAAGATTATTTATTGAATTAGGATACCCTTTGTTCTGTTGAGCTATTAGAGACTGGGAGTTGGTTACCTAGAGGATAAGTTGGATGCTTAAGAATATGATGTTAAGCTTCATTGAGGAGTTTGGATGTAGGAGTAAGAGAAATACTCCCTCCGTTCACTATTACTTGTCCACTTTGAACTTTGCACGCCTGTTAAGAAAACTGATTAATATGATATTAACTAGTCTTGTGTCTTAAGAAATAATTTAGGGAATAAGTGATTAATGTTGAGGGTAAAACATAAAAAGAAAAAGTTCTTCCGTTGATATGCTAAAAGTGTCAAGTAAAAGTGAAAATGTAGTTTTAGTACAGTGGACAAGTAAAAGTGAATGGAGGGAATACAACCCATTATTCTACATTGAAGTGAGTGTGATATTTTTACCATTCACCACACATTGTATTATCATTACCTTTCACTAACTTGATTGCTAGGAAAGGAAAAGACTTGTTTGAGGGGTGGGGGCTAGGATGAGGTTGGTAAATGCTGGTAAGTTAAGTAACCAATGAGAACAGAAAAATATGTTTAGAAATATATACATAACATAGGTGTTTTTCATATATCAGTAGTTATCAAAAGATCTAATGTAATACATAGTAAGTTTCATACTCGTTATGTATCTTTACATTTCCTCTAGTTCTTGATAGCTTTCCTGTGAATTTATTGATTATTCTTTTTTTTTCAAAAATCTCTGTTCCAATTTTCTCTTATCTTCTTTTTCCTCCCTTTTATATTTACATTTTATCTTGGCCCAATCATCATTTTCCTTGTGTTTTTAGAGGTATCCTCTATCTTCTCTTCTTGTGCATTGAGATTTTAGTGTTGATTATGGTCATGGAATATTGATGTCTTACTTTTCTTTCTATGGACAAGTTAGGGATCATCAATTTCCTTTTTCACTGTTTTTATATCTCCCATCTGCATCTAGAATTTGAATAATCTCTCTGGCTCCCAATCTATTACTTTGTTTCTCATTTTTCTCATTTTCATTTTAGGTTGTAATGGATTGTAACACCTTGGATTCATAAAGGAAAGAATTTCAGTTTTCTAGAACTTGCTGGTGCCAGTACCAACGGAGCCACCTATGACTCATGGACTGACCTACGGACCGTAGGTCATGCCCATGGTTGGCTGGTCCAGGTCCCTTAAAAATATTAAGTTTCAGTAGTTGAAGTACGGCTTGCCAGGACGGACCGTCGAGCTATGTACGAGTCATAGGTAGGATTCGTTGGTGAGACCCATAGTTAGTTAAATTTCAGGGCTAAGGATCTGACCTACGGTAGCCATGTACGGCCTGTAGGCCGACCACGAACCGTACATTGGGTCCGTCATTGGAGGATCGAAGGATTGGCAATCTCTGAATCTACCTACGGAAGGACAGGATGGGTTGTACGTCTACTTACGGACCGTAGGTAGGGGTACGACAGTTATTTAAAAAGGGGCTTTTTGGTCTTTTCCCTAGGTGTTTAATTCCTAATCTAAGTCAGTTTGGCCTTTAACCCATACCCTATATAAGCCTTTTAAGCCTAATTTTACCCATTCTCAACCATTCCCAAAACTCTCCTCTCAAAAATATTTCTCTCTCTAGAAGTTAGAAGAAGAAGAAGAGGGCAAGCTAGGGTTCAAGAAATCAAGCTTTTCTTTATCAATTGCTTAAGGAATTGAGACTCTAAGGTATGATAGTGTTCAATAATGGAGCCCTTTCCTCCATGGAATCCCTAAAATCTCTAATTTTCAAAGTATCAAATCCCCAATTTGATTTAAGGGTTTTCTTCTATGATGTGGGTTCTTTCAATTATGATCAAATTACTTTCAATTATGGTTTTCTAAGTATGAATTGAGTTGAATTACATGTTTTAATATGAATCCCCATGAACCTACATGAATTCCCCTAATTTTGATATTTATGCATTGATGATGGGTTAAATTATGAAGAAGATGGAATTTGTGAAGTTTATGTGAACTCATGCATGTTTTAATGATTTCAAAAGCTATGATTCATGATGAGATTGATGAATGGTGAAAATAGATTTTTATGAAGTATGCCTGTTCAATTATGGAAATTATGATGCTTTATGAATTGCTTTAAGATTGAAGCTTGATTGAAGATGTTGTTGAGTTGTGAAAGGTTTTCTCACATATTACTCAATCTATGAATGTGAAAGGATTTTTACTCACATAAAGGATTCATATCTTGTTGAAAGGTTTTCTCAACTAAAGTTGAATCAAAGGTTTAAGGAGCTATTTATGAACTTTAGCTTGGATTGGTAACTCTAGTTATACCCTTCCATGGATAATAAGATGAATAAGAATTATAACTATTCCATGGGATTTATGCTTAGCACCGAGAGGATATGGAGATGGAAGCCCTCCCGTTAGTAGAGGCCAAGTTTCTAGTAGCAATCTCCTTATCCCTTACCTATGTGCCCCCATAGGATGATGGTCTATGTTAGACACTAGCTAGTTGATCCACGTAAGCTATATGTTAAGTAAAGGGTCCTACCTTGGCAAGTAGGATGACCCTATCGGTGTGGGATTAGACACCGGATTCCATGTTGATAGCTCACATGGTCTTACATGTCGGTTAAGGCTACTTCCCACAACAATGAACTAAAGTGTTTTTATGATGTTTCTCAAGTAAAGTAAAGATGTTTAGCTTGCTTGACCATGGTTTATGTTTTATGTTTTCTAACCTTAATCATGTTTTAGATTGGTCATTGCATGTCATGAAAATGTCCCATTTTAGTATGTTTTAAATGATTTTGTGCATTGCTATCATACTTGGTACTTGATTGTACTAACGCATACTCTTGCCTACATTGACTTGTTAATGTAGGACTTGGCGATTCTCCATCTATTCGTGGTTAGAGCTTACTAGAAGGATTGTTGAAGACTTGGTGAGTCCTCATCCATTTGAGGACATAGCCTAGTTGTTCTTACTTTCATGTTCTTTCATTTTGGCATTGTATTGGGTTATGTCCCAATCTTTATTTCTCATTGTTATGTTAGATTGGCTTTGAGACATAAGATGTAGACTTCCGCTATTTTCTTATAAGCTTTGATATGACATTGTCTTTTGAACTCTTAAATCTCTATGATCTTGTATGTATGTATGCTAAGTGGCTTGTATAGGGCCTTTCAGGGTCTTGTACACCATGTCACATCTATGGGATACCTTGGGTCATGAAAAACTTGGTATTCAAGGCACAAGGTTTTAGAAAGATCCTAGGATGTCTCATAAGCCACGTCGAGTAGAGTCTTGTTCATGAGTGTGAAGCGCACCACATTTATGAATGAGAGGCTATAAGACGTTTAAGAAACTTCACTTCTTTCATTACTCCTAAGTCGTGCCACAGAGTTTAACTCTATATGTCTCTCTCCTAATCCCTATCCTATGCGTTTCAGGATATGGCTACCCAAAGAGCTTATGCTAGAAGGAATACGGGAGAGAATGCGGATCAACAAGCTCCTCCTCAAGATCCTCAAGTTCTGGCCGACCCTTTGTCCGAACAAGTGACTGGATCTAAATCGTACCAAAAAGTCAATGCTTTTATTATGTAACAAATAATTCTGGGTTTATCATATTAATTAGTAGTACATAGAGAAAAATAATTATATTGGCCAGTTAATATCCATTCCCACTGTCCTTCAAAGTCCCGAACACCCAACCCGAGACCCGAGAATCAAACACGACCCCTACCCGAGACCTGATCCCATCCCTACCACTGTAATGACCCTTCAGGTCATTTGTGTGTTGTGTCTCTTTTCTGTCGTTTAGAGAATTCCTCTCACGATCCCAAGTCATTTCTGACTTGCTGGCACTGTAGGTTCGGTCACCTGGTCGTTCGTTTGGTTTTTATGCCTATTTTCCTATTTTGAAGCTTTTGAACCTTGAAAAGTTGATTTCGGTAATAACTTCAGGTAAACGACCTCACATGGGAATTCTGACAGTTCTATCAGCTCTGGAGCAGCCAAATTAGGCTAGAAGCATGGTTGGCCTGAGTCCCAGGGCTTCCGGTGTGATTTTAGGGCCAGTTAGCTCTTTAGCTTTCAAAATTTGACTTAAAGTTGACTTTGGTCAACGTTCATGGTAAAAGCACTCAGATGAGAATTCCGTCAGTGCAGTTAGTTCCAGAATGTCGAGTTTGGTCTAGAATGACCCTTCACGAACTTCCGAGAGCTTCCGATCAAATTTTGAAGCCTCCAGTAGAATTTGGCTAAAATGGCCCATTAGGTGTCTTGTATATATAGTTTTGGTTTCATTTCCGCCTTTTCTTGTGTGTTCTCATTTTATGTTTCCGCTTAACTGAGGTTACTTTCCACCCTTAGTCCCATTACTATTAAGTTTTGGGATAGGGTTTTGGCTAGCCTACTGGTGGGGTGGTACGTGCCATCATGACTCGAGAGATCGGGTCGTGTCAAGTTAGTATCAGAGCCCCAGGTTCATCTGTCTCACTTGTACAGAGCTAGCACCTAGTAGAGTCCTGCGGATCGGCACGAAGATATCTGTGACTTATCCTCGGGAGGCTACAGGGTGTCCGTACGAGGTTTTCTTGTTTTGATTCCTATTCGTGTGTCATTGTCTGATTGGTTTCATGGAATCTCACTTGTTCCACTCTGTTGCAGGATGGCTCGTATGCGCAGTAGAGGTCAACCTCAAGGTCAAGGTGCTACTGCGGTAGCAGACCATGATACAGCGAGGACTCCAGAGCCGGAGCCGGAGCCTCGTAGAGAGCAGATTCCTCCTCAGCCGGTGGGGCAGGGACCAGCCCAGCCACCGCCTACACCAACTGCCGCCCCTGATCTTCAGGGCATGCTTTCCCAGATCCTAGCTGTTATCGGGGGTATGCAGCAGCCGGCCCTAGAACCAGTTACAGAGCTGGTTCTAGCACAGCAAGGCCAGCCTGCGGTAGCGGCTCCAAAAGTTCATCAGCTGCCTGCACCGGCCGCGGTTCAGCCGGACCCTTTGGACGGGGTTATGCCACTGTGAGAGCAGAAGATACTCGGGGTTTTTCTCAGGCTATCACCACCGAGGTTTTTTGGGGCTGTAAGGGAGGACGCCCATGCGTTTATTACTACTTGCCTAGAGCGACTGCAGACTTTGGGCCTAGTGGAGTCGAGGAGAGCCGACTTCACTACATATCAGCTAGATGGGCCAGCCAGACAGTGGTGATGTTCTTTCATCGAGATCACGCCAGCTGGATCACCATTGGTATAGTGGACGGAGTTTTTAGAGGCTTTTCTGTCCAGATTTATCCCACGGAGCATCAGGGATCGGCTTCGCGATAAGTTCTCGACGTTGGAGCAAGGCTCCATGACACTATTTGAGTATGAGGCCAGATTCCTTGAGTTGTCCTATCATGCCACCATGATTCTACCGATAGAGGAGGAGCAGGTCTGATGTTTCGTTAGAGGTTTGAGGCTGTAGCTGGTGGACCATGCCCGCACTATTGAGCAGCTCCATCGCGAGGCCCATGGGGATAGTGGCAAGAGGGCCATGTCAGATGATAGCTATGGCGGGACCCGTCATAGGCCGAGGGATACCCGAGACCAGGTTCATCAGAGGTTCCAGCTAGGTCAGCCTAGTCGCCCATTCCAGGCTTCATTACAGATCTCAGAGGGTGACCAGCACCGTTAGAGTGGGCATAGTGCCAGCCCGAGTCAGGGCCGAGGTGGTTTCTAGGCAGGTTCATCAAGTCGGGGTGGCCGACCTTCAGCGGTGAGCAGATCTTCACAGGGTTGTTTTACTTGCGGGGAGCTTTGTCATTGTTCTAGGGAGTGCCCTGTTTCCAGATCAGGTTTATCAGCTCCTCAGGCGGCAAGACCCATTTTAGCGGTAGCACCTCCAGCTAGGGGAGGAGGTCAGCAGCAGCGGGCTTGGGGAGGTCCTCGGGGAGGCAGGACAGGCGGTAGAGTGGATGCACGGGGTACAGGTGCCGAGGGTCATTTCTATGTAGCTCCAGCTAGAGTAGAGGCTGAGGCATCTGATGATGTGATCACAGGTACGGTTATTTTATGCCATCAGTCCGCTTCAGCCTTTTTTTATCCTGGTTGTACTTATTCTTATGTGTTGGCTTATTGTGTGCCTTGATTGGGAGTAAGTCCTAAGCCCTTATGTGTACCTTTGCGTGTTTCGACCCTAGTAGGGGATTCTTTAGTAGTGGATCGGGTTTGTAGATCTTGTGTGGTGAATATTCGGGGGCAGGACACTCTGGTCGATCTGATTGTGCTTTGTATGGTGGATTTTGATGTGATTTTGGGCATGGATTGGCTATCCCCTCACCGGGCCGTCTTGGATTGCTATGCCAAGACCATTAGTTTAGCCATGCATGGTATTCCGCTGGTGGTGTGGCACGGCTCTTGTAGTCGCACGCTGGCTGGAGTGATTTCTTATGTTCAGGCTCGGAGGCTAGTGGCTGGCGGATGTTTGGCATATTTGGTGTATGTTAGAGGTGTTAATAGGGAGGGCCCTATAGTTGATTCAGTGCCTATAGTCCGAGAGTTTGCTGATGTGTTTCCTGCCGACCTTCCTGGCCTACCCCCAGAGCGAGATATTGACTTTGCCATTGATTTGGATCCAGGTACTCATTCTATTTCTATCCCACCATACCGTATGGCACCTGCAGAGCTCAAGGAGATCAGTGTTCAGCTTCAGGACCTCTTAGGTAAGCTGTTCATTCGGCCTGGCGTATCTCCTTGGGGTGCCCCAATTCTGTTTGTAAAGAAGAAGGATGGCACCATGTGGATGTGAATTGATTACAGGCAGCTGAATAAGTTGACGGTGAGGAACCGTTACCCCATGCATCGTATTGATGATCTGTTTGACCAACTTCAGGGTGCCGCAGTGTTTTTAAAGATTAACTTGAGATCTGGCTACCATCAGTTGAGGGTTAGAGGAGCGGACATCCCTAAGACAGCATTTAGGACTCGTTACGGCCATTATGAGTTCGTAGTGATGTCTTTTAGTTGACTAATGCGTCTGCTGCTTTCATGGACTTGATGACTCATGTATTCAGGCCGTATCTGGACTCCTTCGTCATAGTTCTTTTTTATGATATCTTGGTATACTCGCGGAGCCATGGTGTGCATAAGCAACATCTGAGGATAGTGCTCCAGACTTTGAGAGATCATCGGCTTTATGCAAAGTTCTCAAAGTGCGAGTTTTGGCTTGAGTTTGTAGCATTCTTGGGGCACGTGGTGTCCAAGGATGGCATTATGGTAGATCCGGCAAAGATTGAGGTTATTCATGATTGAGCTAGGCCCACTTCTGTGACTGAGGTTCGAAGCTTCATCGGATTGGAAGGTATTATAGGTGATTTGTCGAGGGATTCTCCACTATAGCAGCACCTCTGACTCGGTTAACTCACTTGGAAGTTCCCTTTGTGTGGTCGGAGGAGTGTGAGAGGAGCTTTCTGAGGCTTAAGGAGTTTCTTACCACCGCTCTTATATTGACTCTTCCAGTTGAGGGCGAGGGCTTCACGGTTTATTGCGATGCATCTGGCACTGGTTTGGGTTGTGTTCTGATGCAGCAGGGCCAGGTTATTGCTTATGCGTAGAGGTAGCTTAAGCTGCATGAGCGCAACTACCCAACTCATTATCTGGAGTTGGCAGCGGTAGTGTTTGCACTTAAGATCTGGAGGCATTACCTTTATGGAGTTCATTGTGAGATCTATACCGTTCATCAGAGCCTTCAGTATATTATGAGCTAGAGGGATCTTAATTCGAGGTAGCGCCGCTGGATTGAGCTCCTGAAGGACTATGATTTTTTTATTCTCTACCACTCGGGTAAGGCGAATGTAGTAGCGGATGCCTTGAGCCAGAGAGCAGGGAGTATGGGTAGTCTAGCCTTCCTTTTTGTTTCGGAGCGACCCTTGGATATGGACATTCAGTCTTTAGCCAATCAGATGATCAGGCTTGATGTTTCAGATTCCAGCTGGGTGTTAGCTTATGTGGGGCTTCATTTATCTCTACTTTATTAGATCTGTAGTCGTCAGTTTGAGGATGAGGCGTTGGTGGTACTCAGAGGCATGGTTTTGGCAGGTGATGCCATGCAAGTTACCCTAGATTCAGATGGGGTTTTGGGGTTTGCTGGCCGTTTGTGTGTTCCGAGAGTTGGTGATTTGATCCAGCTGATCCTTAGTGAGGCCCATGATTCCAGATATTCTATCCATTCGTCCACAACTAAGATATATAGTGATTTGAGGCATCACTACTGGTGGAGCGGTATGAAGAGGGACATCTCAGACTATGTGTCCCGTTGTTTGTGTTGCCTACAGGTGAAGGCCGAGCATTTGAGGCCTGGTGGAGAGTTGCAGAGATTACCTATTCTTGAGTGAAATTGGGAGCACATCACCATGGACTTTGTTGTGGGGTTGCCACGAACTTCTAGAGCTGTACATTTGGGTCATCATGGATCGATTGGTCAAGTCAGCACACTTCATCCCAGTTCATTCTTCCTTCAATGCTGAGAGGTTAGCCCGTATCTATATTTGGGAGGTAGTCCATCTGCACGGTGTGCCTGTATCTATCATTTTAGACTGGGGTTCACAGTTCACTTCCAACTTTTGGAGAGTACTTCGGGAGGAGTTGGGCACCTGTGTCGATCTTAACACAGCTTTCCACCCACAGACCGATGGCCAGTCGGAGCGTACTATTCAGGTTCTTGAGGATATGCTGCGAGCCTATGTTATGGATTTTAGAGGCCAGTGGGACCAGTTTCTGTATTTGACGGAGTTTGCGTACAATAACAGCTACCATTCAAGTATTCATATGGCCCCATTTGAGGCCTTATATGGTAGGCGTTGTCACACTCTAGTTGGTTGGTTTGAGTCTACGGAGCCTAGGCCGAGAGGTACAGAGCTATTTCAGGAGACCTTGGAGCATGTGAAGTTGATTCAGGATAGGCTCAGGATGGCTCAGAATAGATAGCAGAGTTATGCAGATCGCATGCGTCGACCGTTGAGATTTGTCGTGGGTGAAAGAGTATTCCTCCGAGTATCGCCCATGAAGGACGTGATGAGATTCGGGAGGTGGGGCAAGCTTAGCCCCAGGTATATTGGACCTTTTGAGATTTTGAGGGCAGTTGGTGAGGTGTCCTTAGAGTTAGCTTTACCTCAAGCATTCTAAGCGATTCATTCAGTTTTCTATGTTTCGCTCCTGCGTCTGTATGTTCCAGATGAGTATCATGTACTCTAGTATGATGCCGTTGAGTTTGATGATCGCCTGACCTATATTGAGGAGCCAGTTGCTATTTTGGCCAGAGATGTGAGGCAGCTGAGGTCGAGAGCCATTCCTGTAGTTAAGGTCCGTTGGAGGCACCGTCCAGTTGAGGAGGCTACCTGGGAGACCAAGCGGGAGATGTGGGAGCAGTTCCCCAGCTTATTTGAGCCCTCGGTACTTCTTGAATCTTACTTTCGCGGATGAAAGTCCTTTTAGTAGTGGATGTTTTAATGACCCTTTAGGTCATTTGTGTGTTGTGCCTCTTTTCTATCATTTAGAGCATTCCTATAGCAACTCCAAGTCATTTGTGACTTGCTGGCACTGTAGGTTCGGTCGTCTGGTCGTTCCTTTGGTTTTTATGCCTATTTTCCTGTTTTGGAGATTATGAACCTAAAAAAGTTGATTTCGGTCATAACTTCAGCTAAACGAACTCAGATGGGAATTCTGACAGTTCCATCAGCTCCGGTGCGGTCATATTAGGCTAGAAGCATGGTTGGCCTGAGTCCCGGGGCTTTCGGTGTGATTTTGGGGCTAGTTAGCTCTTTAGCCTTCAAAATTGGCTTAAAGTTGACTTTGGTCAACATTTTTGATAAACGCACTCGGATGAGAATTCTATCAACGCGGTTAGTTTCGGATTGCCGAGTTTTGTCTAGAATGATCCTTCGAGAACTTTTGGGAGCTTCTGATCAAATTTCGAGGCCTCCGGTAGAATTTAGCTAAAATGGCCCATTGGGTGTGGGATTCACTTTTCATCGAAATGATCTTGTATTGAAATTTTGACATCGCCATTAAGTTTGGAACATCGAAATTGATGGGGTATCATATCTCGTTTGCGCGTACGGGGTTCCAAACGAATCCCGAGCGCCCCGTCGGAGTTTTGGGATTTCCCAAAACTCAGGTGCACAGCTGGTATTGCAGACCCATTCCTTCTCCGCGTTCACGCAAATAGCTCTGCGTTCACAGAGGTGTGGGCCTATTTTCTCCGTGTTCACAGAGGTCCTAGGTATCCTTCTCCGCGTTCATGGATAGGGCTCCGCGTTCGCGGAGGTCTGGGAGGCCTGAGGGAGTCTTCTCTCTGCATTCGCGGACAGGGTTCCGCATTTGCGGAGGTGTGAATCCCTTCTCTCCACATTCACGGGCCCCTCGCCGCGTTAAAGGAGTAGTGTTTATTTTACCTCCGCGTTCGCGGGGCCGTGGCCATGTTCACAGAGGTGAGCGGGTTGCAGTGCCTTATAAGTTGAGGTCGAGGCTCATTTGGAAAGAAATTCCAAAATTCATATCTCCCTCATATTTTATCAGTTTTCGGTGATTCAAAGTCCCAAGAGTTCAAATTCTCGTTGGCTTCATGGGTTTTTGGTTGGTTTGCATTGGGTGTTCCTCGACTTTTGTGAATTCGAGGCGTAAGTTGCTATCCTAGGCTTATAGTTGTAAAGTTTGGAATGTCTTGTTGTTGGCTGTTTGGAGTTGATCTAAGCCCCAATGGGTGTTCCATTTTGGAATACAAGTTCAGGAGAGGATTTGGGACCTCTTCACAGAGTTAATTCTAGAAAATCCGGAGCGGGTCCCACGTTTCCTGATTTTGACTCAAAAATTAGTGTGTCTTCGTTTTTGATGATTTTAGTGTCCAAACGATCGTATTGACGCTGTGACTCTATTTTTGATAGTGGGGCAGCAGTCTGTGGCCGTTCGAAAGGGGAAAGCTCCAGCAGAGTGAATTAGAGCGCCCGTGATTGGTCTTTTGGTAGGTTACGGCTTCCCTTCTTCCTAAATTAAGCTTGAATGTGTAATTACTTGTCGACTTGTGTGAATCTGGGCTGGGTAGTTAGTATTTCTGTTCTTCTCTAATTCCTTCGTTTAGAGTTTATTTTTGGACTGTTCGGGGCTAGTATCATACTTTAGTATGGGTTGTTGGCTTGGGATGTTGATGATTTGTTGTGGGTTATCTGTTGGGTGGTTATATATTGTTGCATGCATGGGTTTGGGATATTTTCTTGTGTTTTGTTGGTTGCGGTGAATTTTTGACCTTAGAATAGGTTAGGGTAGTGTTGCCTTAGTTCCATGCACTTGATGGACTTGAGTATGTATCCGACGTCAATACGGATGAAGTAGATCCTTGTAGACTGGTATAGCAGGCTTGGGTCTGATAGTATGGGCCTTAGTTTAGAAGAATTCGTGGCTTTTGGATTTTCTATCTCTTTCTTTTCCTATCTCTGCAGCCCTTGGGTGCTGCTGAAATATTTCACTATTGCGCCGATTGACGATTGGGTTGTGCTAGGCTGGGAGCCTTTAGTTGATATCCTTGTGGGGGTGGCGTCCCGCGGTGCCTAGCCTTTTGTGGAGCTGGGTTGTGGGGGCTTAATTTAGTTTGAGGCGGCTAGCTCTAGTCCGAGACTGACGTTACACGATTAGAGTTCGTTATTTCCAGCTTGAGACTGTTGAGCGAGGGCTGCTAGCTCCAGTCTGAGGCTGATGTTACGCGGTTAGAGTCCGTTATTTCCAGGTTGAGACTGTTGAGCGAGAGGTGTTATTTTCCAATCCGATGCTGATGTTACACAGTTAGAGTTCGTTATTTCCAGCTTGAGACTGATGGTTTGGGTTTAAGGCCCAGGTTCTATTATTTACTGTTCGAGGCCATTATTTCCAATCTGAGGTTGACATTAAGCGGTTAGAGCCCGTTATTTCCAACTTGAGACTGATGATTTGGGTTCGAGGCCCAAGTGCTATCTTTAGTAGGTTCGAGGCCCATTAGTGTTAAGGCTTTTGGAGTAGGGTTCCCTTGTTTTCGTAGCGTAGATTCTCTATGTACCTATCGGGCTTATGGGGTTCGTTCAGGTTCTTGTTTTTCTGTGCTTGAGTGTGCCTAGCGGGTCTTATGGGGGGCCCAGTTTGGTTTAGTTGTGATATTTTTAGCTTTACTTTCTATTTACTCTATTCCTGTTCTACGACTCTGTTGTGTTGATTCTATCTTGTCTGCCTGCATTTACCTTTCTTGCTCAGTCGGCCTATGATGCCTACTGGGTACCTGTTGTTTTGGTACTCATGCTACACTCTACATCTGTTTTCGTGATGTAGGTTTGAGCACTAGTTCTCAGCGTTGAGTTCGAGCCTGCAGCTATCTATTCAGGAGACGAGGGTGAGCACATGGTGTTTTGGGATTACCTGTCTCCTTCTGTATTTATATTTTGACTTGTCTTTTGCTTTTGAGACAGTTTGTTTCAGTGGTCCACTTTTGGGACTTCTACTCTTGTTAGTAGTTCTGTACTTGTGACTTCCAGTTTCTGGGAGGTGTCTTGTATATATAGTTTTGATTTCGTGTCTTCTTTCTCTTGTGTGTTCTCATTTTATGTTTCCGCTTAGCTGAGGTTAGTTTCCACCCTTAGTCCCATTACTGTTAAGTTCTGGGATATGGTTTTGGCTAGCCTACTGGTGGGGTGGTAGGCGCCATCATAACTCGAAAGATTGCGTCGTGACAAACACCTAACCCAAGACCCAACTATCACACCAGACCCCAAGATCTGACCTCGACTTGAGACCCGACATTCAAACTGAAATATGATCTTGACACCCAAACTTGAGCCCGATCCAAGACCCGACCTCAACCCAAGACCTGACCCCGAACCAGAGACCCAAGCCTGACTCCCGACCCCAACATCCTACTTAAGATCTAACCTTTAAAATATAATCCAACCTGAACACCCGACCTGAGACCCAAGAATCTAACACGACCCCGACCCGAGACCTAACCCCATCCCGACATTTGAACCAAAGACCCAAACTTGAACCCGGTCCATGACCTGACCCGACCTCGACCTGAGACCCAAGCCCGACTCTCGACCACAACATACGACTTAAGATCTAACTTTTGAAATGGAATTTGATCCTAACACCCACCTGAGACCTAAGAATCAAACACAACCCCGACCCTGAGACTCGACCCACACCAGAACCCAGATTTGACCTTGTACCTGACCCCGACATGGGACACGACATTCGAATTGAAATATGAACCCAACACTTGAACTTGAACCCAATCTAAGACCTGAGCTCAATTTGAGACCTAACCCCGACCTAAGACCTAAGCTTGACTCCCAACCCTAACATTCGACTTAAGATGTAACTTTTGAAATGGAATTCAACCCGAACACCTAACCTGAGACCCAAGAATCGAACACGACACCGACCCGACACCCGACCCTGACACCATGATGAGTGGGTGATTTTCACTCATTTGGAGTTCTTTTCTTATTATTTTGTGGCACTTCAGTAGAGAAAGAGGCTAATTCTTCTTTGAATATGGTTGTTTCAGGTACATATTGGTTGACAAGGAGTTTTGATGGAAAAGAATGGAAATTGGGGCAAAATGGAGCTAAAAACAGAGATTTTGGAATTGGCAGCTAAGTGTTCTCCGCGAACGCGGTCTACAACTCGTGAATGCGGAGGTTCGATTTTTAATGATCCGTGAACATGGTCAAGACTCCATGAACGTGGAGTACAAGCTTACTGGCATCCATGAATGCTGTGCAACTTTTGCGAATGCGGAGTACAAGCTAGCTGACCTCCGCAAACGCGCTTATCCCTCCGCGAACTCGGAAAAGAAAATTTTCCTGGCATCTGGGCAGTTTTGGAATTTTATCTTTGGGCCCTAATTCACAATAAACACTGAAACACAGCCATTGTGACACAACAAATTCAGATTTAGATTACAGAGAAGAACTTGGGAGATTGAGACTTGAATTGAGGGCATGGCTTTGAGAGCAAGATTCCTCAACAAACACCATTAGAGTGAAGATTGTGAGCTTGATTTGTAATTATTTTTCATTCCTTCTTCAACTATTTCTTTGTATTGTGGAATTCTAGGTGTCATTGTTGATTACTGATTTTGATATTGTGTTAGTGATAAACAATATTTGGGTTGTTGATTTCTATCTTGTGCTTTTGTAATTAGTTGAATGTTTTCTCTTATATGAAATGGGTTTTTGATTATCCAATTGATCTCATGCTTTAATTGCTTTCCATTGGAATTGATCACTCCTTGAACTTGCCCATTTACTTTGATTGAGCTTGTAATAGTCAATTGAGGTTGGGAAAGGTTGATTGGTGCATTATTTGAGGTTTAGCAACTCATATGTCAAAAATATCTAGAAATAGTGATTCATTGCAATGCCTATAATTGGATTGATTGAGTTGTCACTTGACTAGGTTCGTGAGAACTAGTTGAGAAGTATTTGCCTATATTCGTGAGAAATAGGTGGATAATTTAGATTCTAAGGCATATATGATTTTACCCAGGATTTATTGAGATTGTATAATGCTAATGTGTAATGGATCGTATAGGTGTTGATTGATTTCCCATTCCCAAATCTCCTTGGTGAACTTGAAAAGGCTTTGTTCCTTGTTCTCCTCTATCCCTTGTCCTAAATTGTTAGTTGAAATCTTCATTTTATAATTGTATCTTTCGTTTCAGATTCAAACTAGTAGCTTGTAATTCTTTATTTCTTCAATAGCCTACACATTATTCCTCATGGGATCGACCCCAACTCTTCGTTGGGTTTATACTTGTTAGCGACCGCCTACATTTCGAATCGTAAGAGGTGTAGTTGAGCATTATCAAAAAATGGCGTCGTTGCCGAGGAACAATTTGGCATATTGAATTGATTTTGAATTTATAGTTTACTAGTTTCTATCCAAATTGTGAATATTTGTCTTTGTTTTATTTTTGTTTGTTTTTTATGGCTTCTTGTGAAGGAACAAGGTTTGGCGATTGCAAGCCCTATCTTGATGACCCATGGCCTTGTCGTGGAAGACTTCATGTGAGAAAGAGTTATGTGGATGCCTCTTTGAATGAAGAGATAGGTGTTGTGAGTCAAGCTTAGCTCTTGTACTTGTCTCAATGACTTGAAAAGGGTGTGAGTTTAAGTGATTTAATGTTCCAAATGAGGGATAAATTCCATAACTTGCACCTCACTAGGTGCCATGAGATGATCCAACTTGGGTTTGATATTGCTACTTTGAAGGCCAATGTGAGATCATGATTTGAAGTATGTAATGCTCCTTGTCAAATGGCCAAAAGTAATGCATTGATGTTGGAGTCTCAAGAAAAAGGGGTTGTGTTCAATATTGATAAAATCTTGGGTTTTTGCAATCAAGCCAAGCAAATAAAATTCAAGATGCCAAAATCAAAGAAATGATACTAGAGTTGTAAGAAAAAGCCAAAAAGATCATATATGGCAACTCTAGTTCATTTGAAAGTGATGGTGTCATTCACTTGAAGGCCAAGGATTATAAAGTTCGATGCTCAAATGGCCTAGTGACTCTATCACTATTGCCCAATGCTCCTCCATGAAAAAATGATGTGAAGTTGGGCAAGAAATTCAAATTTTCGAAGTGGAGAGATCGCGTGAAATGCGTGATGCTCTCATGTCATTACCATGCCCTTCGAAGTGAAAATGATTCAAAGTTGGGGAGAAGGTACATTGCCTCGAAGTGGAAACATAAAGGGTGATGTAACTGGCGTCGTGCCGCGACGTTAAATTGTGTGCTTGATGGGAGGCAACCCATCGGTATCCAAAATTTTAATTCTTAGTAATTTTGAGTTTCTAGAATAGTTAGAATTTTATTTTTGACTAATCCTCATGATTTCAAAGTGTTTGGAAGTGTTTTAAATAGGTTTAGGAGCGAAATTTAGCTTGGGATTGAAGTTTGAGGTGAACTCTCTTCAAAATGGGGGTTGGAATACTTTTTGGAAGCTGAAGATCGCCAATATGCATTGGGCAAGTCGCCAATTTGACCCAACCATCGCCAAAAGTTCCAGAAAGCCGCCAGGGGTGCAGGCATCAAGTACTCTCCGCGAATGCGGAAGGGAGTCCGCGAACGCAGAGGTCAAGGACTTACACAGGGGCGCGAACGTGCCAATCCCTCTACGGACGTGGAGGTTCGCGTACTTTAATAGTCAGAACTGCCAGAGGGCATTTCATTTCTCAACAAAAATAATATATATATATATATATATATACATTCCCCTTGCCCCCTCAGTTCTTAAAACCTGAAAACTCCCTCAAATTTCTCCCCTCATCTGCTTTACTTCCTAGTTTTTCACTGTGTGGCTTGCATCAATACTCCAGGTATGATTTCTACCCCTCTCTTGTTGTTAATTTGGTAGTGAAACTAAGTTCAATGGTGCCTTAGTGTGATCTTGTTTTGAACTTGATTTTTATGTGCTTAAGTGTTAGTTTTTGGGTAGAATAGATTATTGTTATGCTGATTGATTGATGATTATTTTTTGGGGGATAATTGGAGGCAAATTTTGATAGAAAAATGTTGATTTTTTGGTGCCCATAACCTATTTGCTAAAATGCCTAACTGATTCTAGAATTTTTGGGACAATGAAACCTCCGCGAACGTAGACATCTATCCGTGAACGTAGAGGTCTCTATCTCCTTGTGCTCTTTGAACGCGGCTAACTTGTTCGCGAATGTGGAAGTCTAGACTGTTCTGAGCCGCGAACGCAGCTGCCTCTCCGCAAATGTGGAGGCATGGCTTCTGATTATCTGCGAACACGGAGGCTTCTCCACGTACGCGAAGAAGAAATTAGTTTTGTCCCAAAATAGTAGCTACGCACTGAGTAGCTCGGGACCGCTTTTAGTTATTTTTTTTTGCTTAAATACTTCCTAATACATTGCTTTAAGTGTCCATAAGAACTTTTAACATATTGTCTTCTTTTGTAGGTACTTTGAGCTTATTATGTCGATCGACAACATCCCCCCCCCAATTAACCTAATTTGTATTGGAGGATTACTTTGATGCGGCCAGATTTCTATCATCTAAATGCTCCCGCAAATATGATGAATATTTTGGCAGAGCTGTGGTGAAGGATAAGGGAATTTGTTTTGAGAAGCTCGAGAGTTGAATGTCATATTTCTATAATCGGCTTGTGTCTAGTCGGTGGATCTGTTTTGCTACTGAGCCTATTAAAGCCAATCACACTCTAGTGGCAGAGTTTTATGCTAATATGTTAGAGACTGACTTTAATGAAGCCGTGGTGACTACCGTCCGAGAGGTGCAAGTGCCTTTCTACCCGACTATGATTAATGCTTTATACAGTCTCCCGAATGCTGATAATGTGGTATATTTTGAGCGGTTCAAAGAGTTGGGTAATCAGTGGCTAGTGGATAAGCTACATGACGGGAAGCCTCCGGAGTGGTTTGAGTCCAAGAAGGGGATCGAGTCCCGTGACTTCACAGCTGAGGCCAAGACTTGGCTCTCCATTATATGGGCTCGTTCCTTCTACCCATGATACCGAGGTTACTTTGACAGGGCACCGGTGATTGCAGCTATTATGGATGAGCTAGAGGTTAATGTGGGCCAGTTGATTGTTGATCATATTTGTGAGTTGGCTCAGGGTAGATCCAAGAGTATCATTGTCCCTTCATTGATTACTCAGTTGTGCTACAGTGTTGGGGTGTCCAGATTGCTCACTGATGAGGAGAAGAAGCCGGGCAAGGAGATTCACCCACTAAAGAAGAAGGCAGCCCAGGGGAGCAAGAGTAAGAAAAGGAAGATTCATGTGGCAAACCCCCAGCTTGGCCAGTTTACCGAGCTTGATTCTGAGGCCCATACCTCCTCTATGGCAAGACCCCTTCAGTTTTGACCTGCCACTATGCGCTATATCGATTTGCAGATCCAGGGAGTTGATGCTCAAATCAGAGAGTTAGTTACTGGTCTTCCGTCTGACCCATCTGGAGGCACCACCTCAGAGGGCGTCCCTCCACCTACTATTGCTTCTGTAGGTGCTGCACAGAAGGCTATGTCTGACAGACTTGAGCAGATGAGTTAGAGGCAGGGGAAGATCGAGCAGCGTTAGAGGACCTTCATAAAGAATGAGAAGAGGTAGAGTAAGTTCCTGAGCAAGATGATGGGAAAGCTTTGGAGCTTATGCAGTAGCGGTTCATCAGACGATGAGGACTTGACTTTTCCTTCCGGCACGAGCTCAGAGTGATTCATTTTAGGGAGCCTATCGAATTCTCTTATGATATTCGTACTGTGAGGACACAATTTGATTTTCAGTTGGGGGGTGCTTCTCTTGTGACTATTGTTATGTATTTCATGCTTTTGGATATTTGGGATTATTGTTGTTGGATGTTTATTCTGTTTTGTGGATGTTTTGCCCTTGTCGGGCTTTTGGATCTTAATTGTGGATTGTGTTGGATTAGTCATTTTTGTTTTATAGTTCTTATTTCTTTTGATAGCTTCTTTATTTTGTTGCTTTTATTTTGTGATGGCGTTGTTGATTGGAGATGTTGTGATTGGTGATGCCCAATGATGGATAGAGTGATGACTTTCTTAAGGGTAAAGCATCGGTTGGTTGTGTGGTGAAGTCTGAGTAGCCATTGTTGTTGTGTGGTGAAGTCTGAGTAGCCATTGTTATTGTGTGGTGAAGTCTGAGTAGCAATTGTTGATGTGTGGTGAAGTCTGAGTAGCCGATTCTGAATAGATGTATGAGTTTGCCCAATGATGAATTGGTTGACGACTTTATTAAGGGTAAATTCATCATTTTTTTGGGAGTTTGTGGCTTGTTTGGTACTAAGAATATAGTCTTGCTTGCGAAAAATGTTTTTTTTAACATACCCCTCCGTTTTGAAAATTGAGCATGTGTTGAATGATTTTACGACAACTCTTGTGACTTTTGATTCGTTGGCGGTTGAAATGTTCAATGCTACTTGCATGTAGAAAGGGAAATAAGATTTTGAGCCATCTTGAATGATTAGCATGCCATGTGTGGTGAGTCATTGAATAATGCCTTGTGTTCGCTTGTGCCACCTAGAACTTGCTCGGTTGGTCTTGAAATATTGGTCTTGATTGAGTTGGGTTGGAAAAATGATCTTAGGCTTTCTTTGATTGTTCTTGAAGTCGACTTGACCTAAAAGTCCCATCTTTGCACTAAATGTATCCTTATTTGTCCCCTTTGAGCCTAATTCTTTTTTATTGGCAACCTTATTACAAGTCATATCCATTTTTGAAAATATATGTCTCTCTTGAACCCTTTTCCCTCCTTGAACTTGATGTTGTGAAAGTTGAGGCTAAAAGCCTAAGTTGGGGGTGTTATGGGAAATTCATAGAAGGGATGCCTATCACATAAGAGCTTGATAAAAAAAAGAGAGAATAATGAATGGAGAAAAAATTCATAAAGAAAGAAAATGTGTAAAAAAAAGGAAGGAAAGAAAGTGAATAAAAGAGTCTTGAAGCCTCCAAAAGTTGAAAATGGTTGCATGTGGGGCATCTAGAATGAAAATGAGAAAAGTGGAACATGTGAAATGTGCATTGGTTTGGAAAGTGAAGAAAGTGTGAAAAAGTTGGAAAATGTTGAGTTGTTAAGTAGAGTTCAAGGAGGGTGCAGTCACTTGTACCTAAATAATATCCTTACATTCCCTAAGCCTACATTACAAGCTTAACAAAGTCCTTTGTGATTTCTCACCAAATGAAGTCGAGTCAATGTTGATTGAAAATATGGGCAAGCCTATGGTGTGGCATTTGTGTTCATGAGATGTTCTATTGTGAGTGTGAGTATTTGTGCTTTTGTCCCGCATTTGTAAATACTTTGTGAGTGTTTTGGGACATTTCTTTTCTTGTGAGGGCATGTAAATTGATTGAGTGGTGATTTTGAAAATTCCTAATTGAATCAAGTGAGCATGTAAAAGAGCTAAAGAGTTGAGTCACTTCTTGAGTTTGGTTTGTTGTCACTTAATGATTCTTGGTTCTTGAATAATGTTCCATGAGGATGAGGGGTTGCTTTTTTGAAAAGTGTGCACGAGGAGTATTTGTTAGTACCAACCAAAGTCATGATCTTGATCCTTAGTTGAAATGAGAGTGTGTTGTGCTTAAAGTGATTGCCTTTTACGCTTTTGATTTTGTTTTGCTTGAGGACAAGCAAAGTTTCTAAGTTGGGGGAGTTGATGAGTGGGTGATTTTCAGTCATTTGGAGTCCTTTTCCTATCATTTTGTGGCACTTAAGTAGAGAAAGAGGCTAATTATCCTTTGAATATGGTTGTTTCAAGTACATATTGGTTGACAAGGAGTTTTGATGGAAAAGAATGGAAATTGGGGCAAAATGGAGCTAAAAACAGAGATTTTGGAACTGGCAGCTAAGTGTTCTCCACGAACGCAGTCTACAGCCCGCGAACGTGGAGGTTTTGTTTTTTATGAACCGCAAATGCGGTCAAGACTCCGCCAATGTAGAGTACAAGTTTACTGGCATCCGCAAATGCAGAGCAACTTCCGTGAACGCGGAGTACAAGCTGGCTAACCTTCTTGAACGCGCCTATCCCTCCGTGAACGCGGAGAAGAAAATGTGCCTGGCATCTGGGCAATTTTGGAATTTCATCTTTGGACCTTAATTCACAATATACACTAAACCACAGCCATTGTGACACAACAAATTCAGATTTAGATTAGAGAGAAGCACTTGGGAGATTGAGACTTGAATTGAGGGCATAGCTTTGAGAGCAAGATTCCTCAACAAACACCATCAGAGTAAAGATTGTGAGCTTGATTTGTAATTATTTTTCATTCCTTCTTCAACTCTTTGCTTTGTATTGTTGAATTCTAGGTGTAATTGTTGATTGGTGATTTCGATATTGTGTTAGTGATAAACAATATTTAGGTTGTTGATTTCTATCTTGTGCTTTTGTAATTAGTTGAATGCTTTCTCTTATATGAAATGGGTTTTTGATTATTGATGAGTCGGTAGATTTGACTCATTTATAGCTTCGCTTGTGCCAATTTAGTGTCCTTAATGCCCATTTTTACACCTATAACTAATGTTAAATCGTCTGCGTGCAGCATGAATGACTTGGAATGAGGCAAGGACAAGATAATGCAAAAAGAGCATGAAAAGTTGCAAAAATTGAAGGAACAAGAAGGCTGAGGCTCGCCAAAGGCAACTCGGTGAGTCGCCAAGTGAACAAAGCCTCGCCTAAAGTTCCAGCAGACAAAGAGAAAATATAGGTCAAGCCAACGAGCTAAGGAACCAGACAGCGAGTCGCCGATCAAAATGGTGAGCCCAATGTACATCGCCTAAAGTTCCGGAATGAAATCGGTATTGAAGTCATGAATTAAAGGGCGAGATCAATGAACTCGGTGCATCGCAGAGTGGAAGGGCGAGCCTTACTTACGCCACCACATGACCCAAAAATTCAAATCGTGTGGAGATTTTGGGAAAGTATAAATAGAAATTTTTTAACTTAATTGAGGAGAGAGTGATTGGAAGAGGAACTAGAAGTCGAACTTAGAAAGTACATTGCACTTTGAGGATTTTGTGAACTATTCTTGTAATTTCTTGGGAATTGAACATTGGGTATAATTTTAGGTGATTGTGATTGCTGTTGGAAGACTTGGGAAATCAATGGCTAATGTTTTTGGTAACTATCTCTTCATCATTACTATGATTGGCTAAAACCCCAATGCCTTAGGGTTGTGATTATGTGTTCAAATGTCTTATTAGCTTATGGGTCTGATGGATTGCTGAATTAAATGTTGAAATAGAATGGGTTCAGTTGATAATTCATGTTTTCATCTTATGAATTGAAGTTGCAAATTCAGTTCTAGTCTATATCTTTTTGTATGCTTGTTGAAGATGCATTTGAGTGGAATTATTAACTGATAATTGTATGAGTTCTTTCTTGTAATACTTAGCTTGTTAAAGTGGGTTTAATTAAGGTATAAGATTGTGTTCACTTTGTATGGCCTATTGGGGTTTGATAAAATCCAATTGAAAGCACGATAGTTGGTTGTAAAATAGCTATCATAGTCCTAATCTTGCCTACCCATTATGTTTTAGCATTCTTAAGCAATTCATAATGACCCATTTAGTGAAATTTTTATTTGAACACTCACACATCCCTAAGATCCCAAGTTCTCAGTGATTAAATCCCTTTTCAAATCACGTTTGTTGCAATCAATCATTTTAAAACTCCTTTCATTTGATTATTGAAATTTTGATGATTTACTTTATGCATCAATTTTTTCTCTTACATCTACAAAAAGCTAGATCACTTTAGTACTTCATATTTGAATTCTAACATAGCTCCATTCCTCGTGGGATCGACCCCAACTCCTCGTTGGGTTTTTATTGCTAATGATCGCCTATATCTTGAATTGTGATAGGTGCAGTTGAGCATTGTCAAAAATGGCATCGTTGCCGAGGAATGACATTTAGAATTCTTGTATCGATGTATTTGAGTGAATTAGTTTGATTGTAGTCAAATTTACTTATTAGTCTGTTCGTTGTTTATTTTCAACAGGTGACAACATGAGTGACGTTGATAGTGTTGTTGGTCAGAAAGATGATATGCGGCATGTGAATGATGATGTTGGCAATCTGAATGACTTCAATGTAGCTCAAGTTGGAAGTGTTGGGGCTATACACTTGCCCCCTACTATGGGTAATGTCATCTTTCATGTGACCGGAACGATACTTCAGCTGTTGCAAATCAAAGGTTCATTTGGAGGACTTGCTCATGAGGACCCCCAGAGCACCTTCAGAACATTTGGATGTGTGCATCCCTTTCACATTCAAGAACATCTCTCAAGAGTCGATTGGACTTCGATTGTTTCCTTTCTCTCTAAATGGGGAGGCAACGAAGTGGTTGGCTGAACTACCAAGAGACTCAATTACTTCTTGGGCGGAATTGACGGAAGCATTCCTTGAACGTTTCTTTCCCCCTTCGAAAATGGTGAAGTTGAGAGATTGTATTCAGAACTTCAAGAGACTTGATGGTGAACCAATCCATGAGACATGGCTTAGATTCCAAAAGCTTCTTCTACAATGCCCTACTCATGGTTTACCTGAAAATGTGTTGTTGCAATACTTTTACCGTAGTCTTGATTCGGTGAAAAAGTCTATCGCTGATCAGTTAATTCAAGGTGGAATCATGAGACAACTATTTCCTATTGCATTAGCATTGCTTGATGATATGACTAATATCAATCGGGCATGGCACATAAGAGAAGACCAAGTATCACCTCTTGTGGTCGGAATGACTAAGGAGCAAATTGAGAAAGATCAAGAGCGTGATGCGAATATGGCTAAGATGATGACTCAGATGGATTTATTAACAAAGCATGTTATGGGTGCGGGTCCCAAAGCCATTAATGCAGTTGCTATGAGCCCAGATGATGCTGCATTTGAAGCCATGTACAACGAAGAAGTTCAATTTGTGTCTAATCAAATGGTGGGTTCTTGTCCAAGTTATCAAAGGCCGGGTGAGAATCAAGGTTGGACCAAAGAACAAGGTGCTGGTTGGAGAGATAATCGGGAGTGGCGTGATCAAGGTGTAAATTAGAGAGCAGGTGAAAGAGATCGGTATATGCTTCACCTGATCGTCCCAAAGTTACCGAACCAAATGCTGATCCAGAAAGTTTTAGAACTGAAGATATGCTTGCTCGTATTTTGCACAAGGTGGAAGGTTCGAAAAAAGTACTCAAAGAGATGAGAGCTGATTTCTCCTCTCTAAATCAAGCGGTGACTTCTCACTCTACTTCTATTAAACATCTTGAATCACAAATGTTTCAATTATCCACTCAATTGCATCAAAGACCAAATGGTGGCCTTCCTAGTGATACATTGGCTAACCCGAAGAATGAGAATGCTCAGTTTATGGCGGTTGTGACTTGAAGTGGAAAAGTTTTGGGTAGTGATGTGGTTGAGGTTGATGGGGCTGATGATGATGTAAACAACGGTGTGCCCAACAAAGATGTTGATTCAACAAAGGATGTTACGCCTGGTGGAACTACTACATCAAAGGTGAGGGATGTGTCTGAATCAGTTTCTTCAAAGTCGTTGCCTAAAATCAACCCCCCTTTCCCACAAAGGTTGAAGAAGAGAGATGACGATGCAAAATTTCAAAAGTGTTTCTCTATTTTTAAGTCTCTCTCTATAAATCTTCCGCTGGTGGATGCATTACTAGAAATGTCGGGGTATGCTAAGTTTATGAAGGAAGAAAAAGAGAAGTATGGACTTTGAAACGGGTGAAGTATCCCATAGTTGCAGCGCTATTATGTCAAATGTGGTTGCTAAAAAAGATGATTCGGGTGCGTTCACAATACCATGCACTATTGGGGTGTTCAAGTTTGCCCAAGCGTTATGTGATTTGGGAGCTAGTATCAACTTGATTCCATATGCTATTTTCAAGCAACTTGGGCTAGGTGAGCCTAAGTCTACCACAATGCGACTTCTCATGGCGGATCGTTCTATTAAGTGACCTATTGGTGTTCTTTATGATATTTGTGTAAAGGTTGACAAGTTCATTTTTCCGGCAGATTTCGTTATTCTTGATTGTGGGATGGATGCCGAGATCCCGATTATTATTGGTAGACCATTCTTGGCTACCGGAAGAGCTTTGGTTGATATGCAGAGTGGTGACTTAAAATTTAGAGTCTATGAGGAGGAAGTCACTTTTAATGTGTGTAAGTCTATGAAACAACCCAATGACATCCATGTGGTGTCTGTTATTGATGTGATCGATAAATCGGTTGCTAGTATCGGTGAAATTTCTTATATAGGCAAATCTTTGGCATTGTCCTTTTGAACTATGATGCGGAAGATATCCAAGATTATGATGAAGTGGTGGCTGCTTTGACGGGTTTAGGTTCTTACTCGAAAACTCCTTTGAAGCTTGAAATTGATTTGAAAAATAGAGAAAGTCCTCCCCCGAAGCCATCCATTGAAGCACCTCCAAAGCTTGAATTGAAAACTCTTCCTTCTCATCTGTGATATATATTTTTGGGGGCTAACAATACCTTGCTGGTAATCATTGTAGCTGATCTACTTGAAGGGCAGGTACAAGCACTTGTTAGTGCGTTAAAAAGATTTATCAAAGCTATTGGATGGAAAATTGCTGATATTGTGGGGATTCCTCCTGGTATTTGCACACACAAGATTCAGTTGAAAGTTGATTGTAAACCTAGTGTAGAGCACCAAAGGAGGTTGAATCCTCCAATGCAAGAAATAGTTAAGAAGGAAATCATCAAGTGGTTGGATGCTGGTGTGGTTTACCCTATTGCGGATAACAAGTGGGTAAGCCCGGTTTAATGTGTCCCAAAGAAGGGTGGTATGACCGTTGTCCAGAATGAGAAAGGTTCACTTGTTCCAATGCGACCAGTTATCGGTTGGCGTGTATGCATGGACTATAGAAAGCTTAATTCGGCAATGGAGAAAGATCATTTTCCAATGCCCTTTATGGACCAAATGCTTGATAGATTGGCGGGGCGTGGATGGTATTGCTTCCTTGATGGTTATTCCGATTACAATAAAATATCCATAGCCCCGGAAGATCAAGACAAAACTACCATCACATATCCCTATAGAACATTTGCATTTAAACGAATGCCTTTTGGATTGTGTAATGCACCGGCAACATTCCAAAGGTGTATGTTGTCTATTTTTGTTGATATGGTTGAAGACTCAATGGAGGTATTTATGGATGATTTTTCCATAGTTGGGGACTCGTTTGAAGAATGCCCTGAACACTTGGGCCGAGTCTTAAAGAGATGTGTCGAAACAAACCTCGTACTTAATTGGGAGAAGCGTCACTTCATGGTGAAAGAAGAGATTGTTTTGGGGCACAAGATTTCAGGGAAAGGTATACAAGTGGATCAAGCAAAGATTGAAGTTATTGCCAAATTACCACCCCCTATCCCAGTTAAGAGTGTTTGAAGCTTCTTAGGGCATGCGGATTTCTATGGGCGATTTATAAAAGATTTCTCCAAGATAGCTCATCCTCTTTGCAAGCTACTTGAGAATGACAGAGTTTTTATGTTTGATGAAGCCTGTATGATTGCTTTTGAGTGTCTAAAGGAGAAACTTGTGTCGGCTCCGGTTATTGTTGCCATAGATTGGGGTAGCCCATTCGAGTTAATATGTGATGCTAGTGGCGTCGCCTTGGGTGATGTACTTGTTCAATGTAGAGGCAAGTTATTCCACCCGGTATACTATGCAAGCAAGTCATTGAATGTGGCTCAAAGAAACTACATTGTTACCGAATAGGAGTTATTGGCTGTAGTGTACGCTTTTGAGAAATTCTGAGCTTATTTATTGGGAACCAAGGTAGTGGTGCACACTGACCATGCAGCTATACGCTATTTAATGGCCAAAAAGGATGCCAAACCAAGGCTGATTCGATGGGTGCTGTTATTGCAAGAGTTTGATTTTGAGGTCAAGGACCGGAAAAGTTGTGAAAATCAGGTGGCTGACCATCTATCGAGACTTGAAAAAAATGTTGTTGTGTCAGGGGACAAGGATATTAAAGATACTTTTCCTTATGAGATGGTAATGATGATCTCTAAGGATTCCATTCCTTGGTATACTGATTTCACCAATTATGTCGTGTGTGGGATTACTCCTGATGGGATGACGTTCTATCAGCGCAAGAGGTTTCTTTTTTATGCGAAAAAATACTTTTGGGATGAACCTTATCTATTTCGGGAATGTGTTGATCACATAATTAGGAGGTGTGTACCCGAGGTCGAAGTCGATGCTATTCTTGGTGCATGTCATGCATCTCCGCTTAGTGGACACTATAGTGGGTGCGTACAGCCACCAAGGTGTTGCAAAGTGGATACAATTGGCCAACGCTGTATCAAGATGCAAATTCCCTTTTCTGCCAGTGTAATCAATGTCAAAAGCAAGGAGGAGTGTCACGAAGACACGAGCTTCCCCTTTCTCCAATCCTCGAAGTTGAATTGTTTGATGTGTGGGGAATTGATTTTATGGGCCCTTTCGTGAGTTCTTATGGGAACAAATACATTTTGGTGTCCGTTGATTATGTGTCGAAGTAGGTAGAAGTTGTGGCTTTACCCAACAACGAGGGAAGAAGTGTCATTAAATTTCTTAAGCGGTATATTTTTACAAGGTTTGGCACACCACGGGCAATTATTAGTGATGGAGGTTCGTACTTTTGTAACTGATTGTTTGCATCACTACTGAGCAAGTATGGAGTAAAGCACAAGGTTGCCACCCCTTACCATCCACAAACAAGTGGCTAGGTTGAAGTGTCCAACCGGGAAATTAAAGAAATTTTGGCCAAAACCATGAATGCAAATCGTTCTGATTGGTCACGAAGGCTAGATGATGCTTTGTGGGCCTATCGCACTTCTTTTAAAACACCAATTGGTATGTCACCATATCAGTTGGTGTTCGGTAAATCATGTCATCTCCCGAGGGAACTTGAGCATAAAGTCTTGTGGGCTTTGAAAACAATAAATTTGAACTGGGATGTTGCATCCAAGAGTCGGGTTGACCAACTTCATGCCTTGGAAGAACTTCAGCTTCGACCTTTTGAAAGTGCTGCTCTATATAAGGAGAAAATGAAAAGGTGGCATGATGCGAAGATACTTCATCGAGAATTTACAATTCGTATTTGCGGCTATTTTCAGGTAAGATCAAGTCTAAGTGGGCAGGCCCTATTAAGGTTATTCGTGTGTTTGACAACGGAGCTACTGAAGTTCAAGGTGAAAATGGGTCACTCTTTAAAGTTAATAGGCAAAGGCTGAAACTCTCCAAAAACTCTACTTTGGAGAAACTCCCGTTGTGCGATTGATTGATGTGGTGTACTTGGACGATGCTTGAACGCATGTCCACATCGTGCCACGACGTTAAATAAAGTGGTTCTTGGGAGGCAACCCAAGCTTTATCTTAGTATTTTTGAATAACGTGTGTTGAGTGTGTTGGTTGGAGTATAAAATTTCAAGACATGGCAACTAGGCGAGGGGTTAGTCCAATCGGCGCTTCGCCAAATTGCCCCTAGGATAGCCTAAATTCATTAGAAATTGAAGGTTGAAGTTGCAAGCTACACTGGAAAATTAGGCGAGGTTCTGCACCATTCGGCGCATCACCGAGTGGATCGGCGAGCCCGATTTAGCTCACCTTCGACACTCAAACAATGGCTTGGTTTCTTGTAACTTTATGTGAGAAAAGGTACCACTCTGCGCATCGCCGAGTGGAACAGCGACGTTAACATCATCGCCCTTTGGGGTGCGAACTGAAGGGTTTTTAATCTTTTCAAATTCAAATTTTTATCGCACTTGAAATTTTCCTCGTATCCTCACACACCCGCACACTCTTGAATTTTTATTGCATTTTTTTGCCGTTGGCTGCTAGTGGAGTGCTTTGGACGTGTTCCTGCCCCCATTTTCATTGTGTGTGCATTGCATTTTTGCACTTGAGGTTAGTTTTCGAGATTTTTTATTTTTGTCCACCATTAATTGTAAATTCCAATTGCACATAGATAGGTACTAGTTTTTGTGTGTAATTGCATGCCTTGATTGCCTCTTATTGCTTTGATGATCTAATTTGCGTTCATGAATGCTAAATTTTTGTGATTGCGGGCTTTGTGATTTGGGTTTTTTGAATTGATTTCTTACGGGTTGTAGTTTAATTGTTGGGTGAAGCCTTAGTAGCCCCGAATTCAATCAAATGGCTTGAATTTGCCCAATGATGGATTGGGTGACGTCTTTCTTAAGGACAAATTCATCGTTTTGTTGTTTTCGATTTGATTTTGGGGATGTTTGAGTACCTCGAGGTGAAATTGGGTGTGGGTATGGGTTGATTATTTCTAAATGAGCTTTAATTGTTGCGTGTTGGGCTGTTAGTAGAAAATCATAAAAATTTTGGGAAGGGTGATGTTTTGAAGTGGTTTGGCGAGCTAAGTCGAGCTCATCGTTCTACTTGGCAACTCGTCCATTGCATTCCCCATCGCCCTTTAGCAATTATTTTGTGGCTTGTGTGTTCTGTAACATTTGGTGATCCCCCCTTTTGCTCACCGAGTGTATTCGTCGGGTGTCGATGTCATCGCCCTTTTTGTTTGCATTTTGCTTGAGCTGCCTCTGTTACTTTCGACAGTTCACCATTTCGCTCGCCCAATAGCTTAGGCGACTCACCGATCGGTTCGGCGAGTCCTTCTGCACATTTTTTGGTTGATTCTTTTCTATCCTATTTTGACCGATCTTTGTGTTTGCTTGTTTTGTTTGACAGATATGCCTCACCATAAAGTTGTTGCATACAAACCTCCCAAGAAAAAGGCTAAAGGCATAGTAATCGCCTCGGAGGTTGATTGACCTCGTAAACCAACACAACCCAAGGCCAATTCTAAGGATAAGGGCAAGCGGCAGATCATTGAGCAGTCCTCTTCGGAGAGTGAGGACCTGTCTATATAGTTCACCTCTACTGAATCTGAGCGTTCTGAGGGTGCGGAGTCCGGGACTCCTATTGGTGAACTTCTAAAATGGACCCGTGATGAATTGCGGTCCAAGAATCTTCATGAACCGCGGGCTAGGGTCAACACTTCAGATTCAACACCTGAGCCTCAAGCAACTCCTACACCTGCCCCTGCTACTCCAGCTCCAATCCGATCCCGACTCAGCTTCCGAGGTGGATGAACAGGTTAAAAGCTGAGGGTGCGCGAACAATCCTCGAGGAGAAGAGATTGTCTATCGATGGGGTGGTGGACAGATACCCTTTGGTATGGGAGACGATTCAGGTGCACAAGTTCCAAGCTTTTACACAGCCCCGGAGCCCTACGTACCTACATGGGTTCGGAAGCTCTATGCCGCCTACTCCGGTCTGGTCCTAAGGATCAAGAAGTTGGCACAATCTATGAAGCCCGTGGACTTTGTCATGGTGCGGGGTAAAAAGGTCAAGTGTAACTAGACCGAGATCAATGACGTTCTGGGGTGCACTTATATGTATAGACACTGTTTGGCCAATAAGCTGAAGGGGAGTTTGGAGACGTTGAAGGGGTGGTTGGCGCCATTAATAAGTGATGCCTCCCCCATTGGTTAGATACCGTGGTCATCATCTAGAAGAAGGAATTAAATATTGTGGTCCAGTATTGGTTTGGGTTCTTGAGTAGTACACTCATGCCTTCACAGAATGAGTTAATTATTTGGCATCAGAAGGCAGCTCTCTTAGGGTGTATCATCGATAACCAGCTACTAAATCTAGGTATTATCATTGAGTGTGAGATGTTGATGAGAGCCAAGCAGCAACATACATCCCTCCCATTCCCGATATTGATCAGTGAGCTGTGTAGATGGGATGGTGTTCTGTTCGATAGGAAGATGGATGTTGAGGTCACTTCGACCTCGTCTTGCGACATCCGAAGGATTGAGGACGAGTATTTAAAGGATGAGGCAGAGAGGAGGAGGAGACCCCCAGTTGATACGTCTCTGGCTGTGGATGTTCATGCCATGGAGAGGGGCTCTCCCACTCCTGCAGTTGAGCCGTCAGGTACGGCTGTTCCGGATGCTCCTGCCACTTTTGCCTCTGCACCGGGCCCTTCTTCTTCCATTGCCCCAGCTTCAGCCCCTGGTACCTGGCCTTTGACTCAGGCCATGGTTATGAAGATGGGACATCTTGCACACTCGGCGGATGTTAGAGCTTCTCGGGTTGAGGCAGTTGTCCCGGGCATGATCGAGAGGGCTTTAGTTGCTGCCCTTGACCCTATCCTCACGGAGTTGGCTGATCAGCGCCGACTTGTTACATCTCATGGAGATATTTTGGCAGCCCTCACCACTAGAGTCAAGGCATGTGAGCAACGTGAGGGTAGCTCCACAGAGTTTATGGTCATCTGCACTGATATCACTTGTTAAAGGAGGGATGTGGATGAGCTGAAGTCCACAAACATTACCATGCTTTGGGGGAGTGTGGATGTGCCCGAGGGTACGAGTGTCGATGATCCTCTGCCTACCACCACTAGTGTTGCTCCGACTGCTGATGATGACGGTGTGTCTGATGCACCTGAGACGGATGAGGAGGACTTTGTTATGCGTGATAAAGAGGTGTATGCTGACCTCGAGGACCTGGAGGGGGATTTGGTCCGGGCTGCCACTGCTGAGTCTCTCTGGGAGACATCGATGATTGGGTCGAGTGGGACCCGCTAGACTGAGAAGAGTGTACCGGGTACTGATGCCTAGGCTGAGGACACACCCCCAGCATAGCGGGACAGGGGGACTTTCTATTTCACTTCCTTTATCTTTCGTTTGTATGTTTATTTTGTTGTTTCGCAATGAGGACACTGCCTTGTCTTTTTTGTGGGGTGGTGTTTTTCATTTCCATTGATTGTTATTTTGGGTATTTCTTTAATTGAATGAAATGGTTTTGAGTTCTAGCGATATATCTCTTTGCTTATCATTGTCGATTTTGTGCTAAATGAATGATTGCAGTTCTCTTATACTTTTGAGTGTCGATTGTGTTCAATATCGATGACTTGAATAGTGCTCTTGATTGAACAATATGTTGGTGTGCGTCCAACGAGAAAAATTGGAGTTGCATAGTCTTGTGTAACCCTTAGCCTCTCGTTGTGACTAGCGAATTGTTGATGGTGAGTCTTGCAATGACCGTTGCACGCAAGCTTGATTCGTAGAGTTGTGATCCACAAGTGTATTTGAATGCCATGTGTGGTAAGCTTTACTTGAAAAGTGTGTATAATGATGCCTAGAACTTGCCTTGGTAGTCCGTGTGACTAAGCATTGATGAGTGTGGGAAATGATCTTAGGCATGAAATATATTTTTTTAGGGTGAACCTATTTAGTAACACCTTTGTGGACTACCTTGTAAGGGTGTGAACCCAGCTTGTCACCATTTGAGCCTATCCTTCTCCTTAATTAAAACACAATTACAAGAGCCTTAGCCGTTTGTGTGAAAATGTCATGTCTCTCCTACCTATAACTGTCACGACCCAAGGAACCCCCTAGACGTGACATGGCATACAAGACCCCGAAAGACCTCATACCAGCCACTTAGCATACATTCATACAAGATAGTAGAAATTAAAGAGTCAAAAAGATAAAATCACAACAAAGTTTAAGAAAAACATCAGTGGAAGTCTACATCTCATGTCTCAAGCCATCTAACATAATAGAATAGAAATGAATGTTTGAGACGCATCCTGGTACAATATCAAAAAGTATAACGAAAAGCATGAAAACGTAACAAGGTTAGGTCCTCGGACATAGGAGGCCTCACCAAGTTTTCACTATCGCTGGAACTGACTAGCCACGAGTGGGATGAGAAGAACCGCCAAGTCCTACATCAATAGAATCAATGTAGGCAAGAGTATGCGTTAGTACAATCAAGTACCAAGTATGATAGCAATGCACAAAGGGCATATAAAACATGCTAGAATGACATATAATCATGACATGTAATGACCAAGCTAAAACATGATAGAACATAAGAAACATGAAGCATAAACCATGGCCAAGACAAGCTATTCATCTTTCATGTACTTTACTTTAGATCATCATCATAACACTTGTTCATTAGTTGTGGGGAAATAGCCTTAACCGACATATAAGACCATGTGAGTTATCAACATGGAATCTGGTGTCTGTCCCCACCGAAAAGGGGTGTCCTACTTGCCAAGGTAAGACCATGAACTTCTTAGCTTATGTGGATCCATTAGCTAGTTTCTATCATAGACCATCACCCTATGGTGGCACATAGGTTATGGGACATAGGTAATCGCCACTTGTCCACTCAGTACTAGGCATACTTCCCACAGATTTATCATAGCTCATTTTATCTTAGGTAGACATGGGTAATCGCCTCTTATCTATCCTTAGTCATGATTTCATTATTAGTACACATGGTTAATCGCCTCTTGTCCCTTCGTAGAATAGCTCCTTAATCATGGATTCAAGCTTAGTTGAGCAAACCTTTCAACAAGTTATGAATCATTACGTGTAAGAAAACCTTTCACATTCATAGGTTGAGCATTACATGAGAAACCCTTTCACAACTCAACATTTCTATTATCATATCATAAACTTCATAAACATATATGAGTTCATAAGCTTCATACTTACATAGCTCATCATGCTCTTAACTCATACATCATGGGTTCATAAGCTTCACCTCAAAACATGCAATTCAATGCAACCAAATACTTAGAAAGCCATAAATCAAGGCAATTTAGTCATAATTGAGGTAACCCACATAATAGAGGAAAATCATAGATTTTGATTGAACATGCATCTTTTCATAAAATATCCTCTTTTCATCATTCGTAGTCTTACATGAAATTCATAGCTTGATAATCATAATCCTTAACTCAATTCATAAGGAGTTCATGCAATTCATCTTTTCTCAATTCAACCCACAATCATAAGCAAATCACAAATTGGGGGAATTTAGCATAAGCTCATGGGATTCATCAAGTTGCATGCAAACCATGCTAAATCGTGCACTAGCTTACTTTACCACGCTAGATCGTGCACTATCAACCATAACATCAACAATGGAAAGCATAATGAAGAACCCATAAGAAGTTTTCAAAACCCTATCCCTCTTGGGCAAGACTAAACCTTGAAAACCTTAAGGCAAAGATGACCCATTGGAGGAAAGACTCCAAATGGTAAATACTATCATACCTTAATGCTAATGCCTTGAAATAAAAGGAGGATTGATGGCCTTGATGAGAACTCTATCTCTCTTCTTCTTCTTCTAGAGAGAGGAATATTTTTGGGAGATGAGAGTTGGAATGAAGGGATTAGGGCTTAGAAAATATAAATAGGGCCAGGGTTAAGGGGTCAAATCGTCTAGAATAAGGAATAAACATTTAGGGAAAAGTCCAAAAAGCCCTTAAATAAAACTATCGGGGCCAATCGACGGAGAGGATCTACGGTCCGTACATTCATTGAGGGACCGTCTTGTTCTTCCGTCAATCGATTCAGAAAGTTCGTTTTGGATTGAAAATTTGGCTAAGTCTGGAAGACATCTACGGAACCCATCTACGGCTTGTCAACTGAACTATGAACCTTCCTTCTATGCCATAGGTCAAGGTTCAGAAACTCAAAGTTCATAAAGTTGGCAGAGCCATCGACAGTTCCCATCTATGGCCCATCACTCCACCTATGGTCCGTAGATGGCCTCCGTCGTCACTGGTACCAGAAAAATTTTAAAACTTCATTTTTTTTATTTTTTTTATTTTTTTTCTTTCTCTTCTAAAACTGGGGTGTTACAATATCTCCCCCTTGGGAACATTCGTCCTCGAATGAGAACCTGGATATCCTGAGAAAGGCGATAGACTCTGACTAACAACCCAACCTAACATGCAAGTACATAATTACACATATCTGAGGAGGAAACATCGACTCCAAGCTAAAGCATGCTCAATACAAAATTCATGAAGACTCTATGCAACTCATACTCAATGCACATATATATCATGTTAGAGTCTTCATGAACATGCATAAATCAAGGAATCATGGAAATCAACTATGACACATGAGACCAAAAGAATGAACTATGAGGAACTAGGTACCTCAAGCTAGAGGAGGATCGGAAGGAAAGAGATGAGGATAGCGGGACATCATATCGGCCTCGGCCTCCCAAGTAGCACCCTCAACTAATTGATTCCCCCATAGAACTTTCACGGAAGCAACTTCTTTATTTCTTAACTTCCGGACTTGTCGGTCTAGAATCTCAACCAGAACCTCTTCATAAGAAGGGCTATCCTTTATGCCAAGGGTCTCTATTGGCACCACAGAGGTCGGATCACCAACACACTTTTTCAACAATGAGACATGGAAAATTGGATGCACTGATGCCAACTCATTAGGCAAATCAAGCTTATAGGCAACCTTACCAACACGTCTCACAATCTAATATGGGCCTACATAGCGGGGACTAAGCTTCCCTTTCTTCCCAAATCTCATTACACCCTTCATAGGTGAAATTTTCAAGTAAACCCAATCATCAACATCAAACTCTAATTCTCCTCTTCTAACATCAGCATAGGACTTTTGTCGACTTTGAGCCATTTTCAGCCTTTCTCTAATAAGCCGAACTTTCTCCATAGCCTCATGCACTAACTCGGGGCCTATCAAAGCAACTTCCCCAATTTCAAACCAAGCTATGGGAGATCTACACCTCCTTCCATAGAGAGCCTCAAATTGAGCCATACCAATACTAGAATGGTAGCTATTATTATAAGCAAACTCGATCAAAGGCAAATGGTCATCCCAAGTACCCTTGAACTCAATAACACAAGCTCTCAACATATCTTCCAAAGTCTGGATGGTACGCTCCGCTTGCCCATCGGTTTGGGGATGAAAGGTCGTGCTAAGCTTAACACGAGTACCGAGGCCCTTTTGGAATGATTTCCAAAACTGAGAAGTAAACTGTGTACCACGATCGGAGATAATGGATAAAAGAACTCCATGCAACCTAACCATCTCCCTCAAGTACAACTTAGCATAATCCTCCGCCGAGTAAGAAACCTTGACGGGAATGAAATAGGCTGATTTCGTCATACGATCTACAATCACCCAAATCGAATCATACTGGCGCCGAGTGCTCGGCAAGCCAACAATAAAGTCCATGTTCACATCTTCCCACTTCCAAGTAGGAATGTCAATATCTTGGGACAGACCTCCCGGTCTTTGGTGCTCAACTTTCACTTGTTGACAATTAGGACATCTAGCCACAAATCCTGCAATATCCTTCTTCATCCCATTCCACCAATAGATCTCCCGCAAGTCATGGTACATCTTGGTAGCTCCTGGGTGAATGGAATAACAAGAACCATGGTCCTTAATTAAGATTTGTCCTCTTAGGTCATCGACATAAGGGACACATAAACGACCCTGATATCTGAGCACTCCATCTCCCCCTTGGGAGAAAGCCTCAACAGACTTCTTTAGCACCGCTTCTTTCAATTCAACTAGGTTCAGATCAAGATCTTGCTTAGCTTTCACATCCTCCACATAGGAAGATTCTGAACCATTGTGGACCATAACACCACCTTGGGTGGAATCAACTAATCGCACACCCAAATGGGGCAATCTATGAACATCACAAACTAGTTCCCTTTTACCATCCTCAATATGGGCAACACGACCCATTGACATCCGACTAAGAGCATCTGCCACCACGTTAGCCTTGCCAGGGTGATAGAGGACATTGATGTCATAGTCCTTTAATAGCTCAAGCCACCTTCGTTAGTGAAGATTTAGATCCTTTTGCTTAAATACATATTGCAAACTCTTATGGTCGGTAAAGACGTCAACATGAACACCATACAAGTAATGCCGCCATATCTTTAGAGCAAACACAACTGTCGCTAGCTCCAAATCATGAGTAGGGTAATTCTTTTCATGCACCTTTAGTTGCCTTGAAGCATAGGCAATGACTTTCCCATTTTGCATAAGTACACACCCTAACCCATTCTGGAAGCATTACAATAGACCACAAACCCATCGGACCCTTCCGGTAGGGTCAACATCGGAGCCAAGGTAAGTCTATCTTTCAACTCTTGAAAACTCGCTTCACACCTTTCGGACCAAGCAAACCTAGACTTCTTTTGAGTTAGAGCCGTCAATGGTGAAGCAATTGAGGAAAACCCTTCCACAAACATTCGATAGTAACCGGCTAAACCCAAGAAACTACGAATATCTTAAGGTGATAGAGGTCTAGGCCAATTCTTAACCGCATCCGTCTTCTTAGGATCTACCTCAACACCTTTACCGGAAATAATGTGAACAAGGAAGGCTACGGACCTTAACCAAAAGTCACATTTCTCGAACTTAGCAAAGAGTTGTTGGTCCTTGAGGACTTGCAACATAATCCTCAAATGATCAGCATGCTCACTATCACTCCTTGTGTAAATCAAGATATCATCTATAAACACAATGACGAACATATCAAGGTATTGTCTAAACACCCGATTCATCAAATCCATAAATGCGGCCGGAGCATTAGTCAACCCGAAAGACATCACTAGAAACTCATAGTGCCCATATCTTGTCCGGAAAGCTGTTTTCGGAATGTCATCATCCCTTACCTTCAATTGGTGATAGCCCGAACGAAGATCAATCTTAGAGAAATAACTAGCCCCTTGGAGTTGGTCAAACAAGTCATCGATTCTCGGGAGAGGATACTTATTCTTGATGGTAACCTTATTCAATTGGCGGTAGTAAATACACATACGGAGTGAACCATCTTTCTTTCTAACAAACAAGATCGGAGCACCCCATGGAGAAATACTTGGTCGGATGAAACCCTTATCAAACAAATCTTTCAACTGCTCTTTTAGTTCCTTAAGTTCTGCCAGAGCCATTCTATAAGGAGGAATAGAGATAGGTTGCGTATCAGGGAGAAGGTCAATACCGAAGTCTAGTTCCCTTTCTGGAGGAACACTAGGGAAATCATCGGGAAACACTTCCAGAAATTCATTAACAACGGGGACTGACTCAAGAGTAGGGGTTTTGGAATTCACATCCATCACCCTAACAAGATGGTACATGCAACCCTTAGAAATCATCTTTCTAGCTTGTAGACAAGAAACAAATTGACCCTTAAGCGTAGAATTTCCCTCTTTCCACTCTAGGATAGGCTCATCTGGAAATTGGAACTTGACCATTCGGGTCCTACAATCAATAGAGGAATAATAAAATTGCAACCAATCCATCCCGAGGATAACATCGAAGTCTAGCATATCAAGCTCTACAAGATCCACATGCGTGACTCTATGGAATAAAGAGACGGAACAATTTCTATAGACTCTCTTAGCCACAATAGATTCACCAATAGGAGTAGAGACACGGAATGGATCTAACAACACATCCGGAACAACATCAAGCTTCATAGCTACATAAGGCGTCACAAAAGACAACGTAGCACCTGGATCAAGCAAAGCATAAACATCAAAGTGGAAGATTTTCAACATACCAGTAACCACATCGGGAGAACCCTCTTGCTCATGACGGGCATGAAGTGCATAGAACCGGTTTTGCTTTTGATTTCCACTAGAACTTGCCGAATTTTGGGGTTGAGCCCTTCGATGATTTTCTCCTCCCTTCTTAGTAACCAAGGGACAATCCCTTACTTTATGACCCGTTGTACCACATCCAAAACATGCATTCAAACCGGCTAGACAAATACCCTCATTTTTCCTCCAACACTTGGCACAAGTAGGCAATGAGGAGCCACTACTGTTTCCTCCTTGAGGCTTAGGGTTAATCACCCTTTTTTTGTTGAACTTAGGAGGGGCATTGGAAGGAACTTGATTTGAGAATCTTTGTCTAGGCTTAAAGCGACCATGTCCATCGAACCTTGAATGAGAGAACCCACCATCACCGGTCTTAGCTCTCTTGAAGTCCCTAGACCTTTCCTTGAGCTTCTCCACCTCTATTTGTTGTGCATGAATCATAAGGCGAGAAATATCTATGTCATTAATAAGCATGGCGGTACGACACTCCTTGACCACCATTTCGGACACTCCCGAAACGAATTTGCTCATCCTTGCTCTTGGATCGGCAACCATAAAAGGAGCATATCAAGCCAACTGTGTGAACTTCAAAGCATACTCTTTCACACCCATACTCCCTTGACGAAGGTTGATGAACTCGAGTACCTTAGCCTCCCTCATCTCAAGGGGAAAGAATCTATCGAGGAAAGCACCCTTGAATTTCTCCCACTCCAGAGGACCTTTATCAGCCGTCATCTCACTCTTCCATTGGTTGTACCAAATTTGAGTGACACCCTTGAGTTGGTAGGTGGCCAATTCCGCATTTTCCGTTGGTGACACTCCCATGATCATCAACACTTTATAAACCTCATCAATAAACTCTTGAGGATTTTCCTCCACTTTAGAACCGTGAAACTCTGAAGGGTTCATCCTGGTGAAGTCCCTCACTCTTGACACCGCCGTATCCGCATTTGGGTTCACGGGAGCCACAACCTCCCTATTGGCTTGAGCCACCACGGCTTGGGCCAACACCTGAAAAGCAGCCCTGAACTCCGCATTGGTTACTTGCTCGACCAAAGGATCGGCCGAAACTTGAGGAGGAGTTTCTTGCTCTTCACTCTCTCGCGCATTCCTTTGAGTATAAGCACTTCGAGATGCCATATCATGAAACGCGTAGGATAGGGATTAGGAGAGAGGGGCATATAGAGTAACACTCTATGCACGACTTAAGGATACTGAAGAAGTGGAGTTTCCTAATCATATTGTAGCCTCTCATTCATAAATGTGGCGCGCATCACACTCATGAACAAGACTCTACTCGACGTGGCTTATGAGACATACTAGAATCTTTCTAAAACCTTGTGCTCTGAATACCAAGTTTGTCATGACCCAAGGTACCTCCTAGACGTGACATGGCATACAAGACCCCGAAAGGCCTCATACAAGCCACTTAGCATACATCATACAAGATAGTAGAAATTAAAGAGTCCAAAAGATAAAATCACAACAGAGTTTAAGAAAAACATCAGCGGAAGTCTACATCTCATGTCTCAAACCATCTAACATAATAGAATAGAAATGAAGGTTTGGGATGCAGCCCGGTACAATATCCAAAAGTATAACGGAAAGCATGAAAACGTAACAAGGTTAGGTCCTCGGACATAGGAGGCCTTACCAAGTCTTCACTATCACTGGAACTGACTAGACAAGAGTGGGATAAGAAGAACCGCTAAGTCCTACATCAATAGAATCAATGTAGGCAAGAGTATGAGTTAGTACAATCAAGTACCAAGTATGATAGCAATGCACAAAGGGCATATAAAACATGCTAGAATGACATATAATCATGACATGTAATGGCCAAGCAAAAACATGATAGAACATAAGAAACATGAAGCATAAACCATGGCCAAGACAAGCTATTCGTCTTTCATGTACTTTACTTTAGATCATCATCATAACACTTGTTCATTAGTTGTGGGGAAATAGCCTTAACCGACATATAAAACCATGTGAGCTATCAACATGGAATCCGGTGTCTGCCCCACACCGAAAAGGGGTGTCCTACTTTCTAAGGTAAGACCATGAACGTCTTAGCTTATGTGGATCCATTAGCTAGTGTCTATCATAGACCATCACCCTATGGTGGGACATAGGTTATGGGACATGGGTAATCACCACTTGTCCACTCGGTACTAAGCATACTTTCCATATATTTATCTTAGTTCATTTTATCTTAGGTAGACATGGGTAATCGCCTCTTATCTATCCTTAGTCATGATTTCATTATTAGTAGACATGGGTAATCGCCTCTTGTCTATCCTTAGGGTCCATGGGTAATCGCCTCTTGTCCCTTCATAGAATAGCTCCTTAATCATGGATTCAAGCTTAGTTGAGCAAACCTTTCAACAAGTTATGAATCATTACGTGTGAGAAAACCTTTCACATTCATAGGTTGAGCATTACATGAGAAACCCTTTCACAACTCAACATTTCTATTATCATATCATAAACTTCATAAACATACATGAGTTCATAAGCTTCATACTTACATAGCTCATCATGCTCTTAACTCATAAATCATGGTTTCATAAGCTTCACCTCAAAACATGCAATTCAATGCAACCAAATACTTAAAAAGCCATAAATCAAGGCAATTTAGTCATAATTGAGGGAACCCACATAATAGAGGAAAATCATAGATTTTGATTGAACATGCATCTTTTCATAAAATATCCTCTTTTCATCATTCGTAGTCTTACATGAAATTCATAGCTTGATAATCATAATCCTTAACTCAATTCATAAGGAGTTCATGCAATTCATCTTTTCTCAATTCAACCCACAATCATAAGCATAATCACAAATTGGGGGAATTTAGCATAAGCTCATGGGATTCATCAAGTTGCATGCAAACCACGCTAAATCGTGCACTAGATTACTTTACCACGCTAGATCGTGCACTATCCACCATAACATCAACAATGGAAAGCATAATGAAGAACCCATAAGAAGTTGTCAAAACCCTATCCCTCTTGGGCAAGACTAAAGCTTGAAAACCTTAAGGCAAAGATGACCCATTGGAGGAAAGACTCCAAATGGTAAATACTATCATACCTTAATGCTAATGCCTTGAAATAAAAGGAGGATTGATGGCCTTGATGAGAACCCTATCTCTCTTCTTCTTCTTCTAGAGAGAGGAATATTTTTTGGGAGATGAGAGTTGGAATGAAGGGATTAGGGCTTAGAAAATATTAATAGGGCCAGGGTTAAGGGGCAAAATCGTCTAGGATAAGGAATAAACATTTAGGGAAAAGTCCAAAAAGCCCTTAAATAAAACTGTCGGGGCCAATCGACGGAGAGGATCTACGGTCCGTACATCTATTGACGGACCGTCCTGTTCTTCCATCAATCGATTCAGAAAGTTCATTTTGGACTAAAAATTTGGCTAAGTCTGGAAGGCATCTACGGAACCCATCTACGGCCCGTCAACCGAACTACGAACCGTCCTGCTATTCCGTAGGTGAAGGTTCAGAAACTCAAAATTCATAAAGTTGGCAGGGCCATCGACGGTTCCCATCTACGGCCCGTCACTCAACCTACGGTCCGTAGATGGCCTCCGTCGTCACTGGCACCAGAAATATTTTTAAACTGCATTTTATTTTATTTTTTCTTTCTCTTCAAAAATTGGAGTGTTACAATAACCTTCGTGAAGTATTGGTCAATTGAATAGCCAACTTAGGCCAAAAGCCTAAGTTTAAGGTGTGGTGAGAATGAAAAGAGAAATTGAGCTAGAGGTTTCTAATCTTGATCTTTTGAAAGGCTGATTGTGAAAAAGATGGAACCCCCCTGTAAAAAAAGAAAAGAAAAGAAAGAAAAAGATTTGAATAAAATAGTACCATTGTGCATGGAGGTGAAAAAAAGAAGAGGGGGTGTTCATAGAAATGATTTGTGTTCTACAAAGTAACAAAGGATCAAGTGTGAAATTGAAATGTTTGAAAGAAAGGGAAAGAGAAGTGAAATGGAATTCATGCTTCATGAAGGTAGAGTCACAACACCAAAAATGACCATACCTTGAACCCCAGCTCTGTTACAAGCCTCTAAAGTCCTTTGTGATCTTACATGAACTTTGTGATGGTTGGATGGAAAACTCGGGCAAGCCTATGGGCGAAGTTGTGCAAACTCTTTCTCTTTTGAGAGTGTGAGTGTTGTATTGATTCTGAAATATCGATCTTAAATTGAACTTGGGAAAGAGACTGGAATCCCTTTTTATGTAAGGGCATTCAAATATCTTTGTGGGCATAAGTTTGTGTTTTAAGCAAGCACTTGTGAGGATAGACTTTAAGTGATGATGGCTAGTTAGAATTTGATGTTTTTGGTGTACATTTGATCCTTGTATCTTATATTAATCCTTGTGTGCGCTTTCATGTGAGTTCTTAAGCAGCAATGATTGTAGACATTCCTATTGAGTTCATTGATCTCTTCTTTTACTTGAGTACAAGCAAAAGTCTAAGTTGTGGGTGTTGATCAGTCGGTAGTTTTGACTCATTTAATGCTTCGTTTGTGCCAATTTAGTGTCCTTAATGCCTATTTTTGCACCTATAACTAATGTTAAATCGTTTGTGTCCAGCATGAAGGACTTGGAATGAGGCAAGGACAAGATAATGCAAAAAGAGGCCAAAAAGTTGCAAAAATTTAAGGAACAAGAAGGCTGAGGCTCGCCAAAGGCAACTCGGTGAGTCGCTGAGTGAACAAAGCCTCGCCTAATATTCTTGCAAACAAAGAGAAAATATAGGTCAAGTCGGTGAGCTGAGGAACTAGACGATGAGTCGCCGATCAAAATGGCAAGCTCGATGCGCACCGCCTAAAGTTCCAGAATGAAATCATTACTGAAGTCAAGAATTCAAGGGCGAGATCAAGCAGCTCAGCGCATCGCCTAGTGGAAGGGCGACCCCGACTTACGCCGCCGCATGACCCAAAAATTCAAATCGTGTGAAGTTTTTGGGAAAGCATAAATAGAAATTTTTTAATTTAATTGAGGAGAGAGTGATTGGGAGAGGAACTAGAACTCGAACTTAGAAAGTACATTGCACTTTGAGGGATTTTGTGAACTATTCTTGTGATTTCTTGGGAATTGAACATTGGGTATAATTTTAGTTGATTGTATTTGCTGTTGGAAGACTTGGGAAATCAATGACTAATGTTTCTGGTAACTATCTCTTCATCATTACTATGATTGGCTAAAACCCCCAATGCCTTAGGGGTGAGATTATGTGTTCAAATGTCTAATTAGCTTATGGGTCTTATGGATTGCTGAATTAAATGTCAAAATAGAATAGGTTCAGTTGATAATTCATGTTTTCATCTTATGAATTGAAGTTGCAAATTCAGTTCTAGTCTATATCTCTTTCTATGCTTGTTGAAGATGCATTTGAGTGGAATTATTAACTGATAATTGTATGAGTTCTTTCTTGTACTACTCATCTTGTTAAAGTGGGTTTAATTAAGGTATAAGATTGTGCTCACTTTGTATGGCATGTTGGGGTTTGATAAAACTCAATTGAAAGCATGGTAGTTGGTTGCAAATTAGCTATCATAGTCCTAATCTTGCCTACCCATTATGCTTCAGCATTCTTAAGCAATTCGTAATGACCCATTTAGTGAAATTGGTATTTTAACACTCACACATCCCTAAGATCCCAAGTTCTCAGTGATTAAATCCCTTTTCAAATCGTGTTTGTTGCAATCAATCATTTTAAAACTCCTTTCATTTGATAATTGAAATTTTGATGATTTACTTTATGCATCGATTTATTCGCTTACATCTACAAAAAGCTAGATCACTTTAGTACTTCATATTTGAATTCTAACATAGCTCCATTCCTCATGGGATCGACCCCAACTCCTCGTTGGGTTTTTATTGCTAACGACCACCTACATCTTGAATTGTGATAGGTGTAGTTGAGCGTTATCCATTATCCAATTGATCTCAGGCTTTAATTGCTTTCTATTGGAATTGATCACTCCTTGGACTTGCCCATTTACTTTGATTGAGCTTGTAAGATTCAACGGAGGTTGGGAAAGGTTGATTGGTGCATTATTTGAGGTTTAGCAACTCATATGTCGGAAATAGCTAGAAATATTGATTCCTTGCAATGCCCATAATTGGATTGATTGGGTTGTCACTTGACTAGGTTCGTGAGAACTAGTTGAGAAGTACTTGCCTATATTCGTGAGAAATAGGTGGATAATTTAGATTCTAAGGCATATATGATTTTACCCATGATTTATTGAGATTGTATAATGCTAATGTGCAATGGATTGTATAGGTGTTGATTGATTTCCCATTCCCAAATCTCCTTGGTATTCTTGTTTGAAAAGACTTTGTTCCTTGTTCTCCTCAATCCCCTGTCCTAAATTGTTACTTGAAATCTTCATTTTATAATTGTATCTTTCTTTTCAGATTCAAACTAATAGCTTGTAATTCTTTATTTCTTCAATAGCCTACACATTGTTCCTCGTGGGATCAACCCCAACTTTTTGTTGGGTTTATACTTGTTAGCGACCGCCTACATTTAGAATCATAAGAGGTTTAGTTGAGCGTTATCACACCACCCCCAGATCTGACCCCAACCCTGATCCAAGACACGAAACTGTCCCTGACACCTGACTTGAGACAAGACCTTGACACTCGACCCTGAAACTAGACCCTAAAACCCAACCCTGACCCCAATCCAAGACCCGACCTTGACCTTGACACCTAAACCTGACCCCGACACTCGACCCTGACTTGAGCTCGAAGATCCAACCCCAACCCGGGACCCGACCTAAGACTTGACTCGAACACCCGACCCGAGACACGATTGCAACCCTGAGACCTGACCCCGACTCAAGATCGAAGATCTTACACCTAGCCCTGACCCGAGACCCAACCCTGAAACCTGACCCTGACACCGATACCATCATTGACAGAATGTTGAAATGTGAAACAACGTCAGTACATTTTTGGGCAATGCCAATTTTTCATGCTATTGCAATTCACATCTATGTTGAAGCATAAAAACAAGGGAAATTGAATGAAATAAAAAATATTTAATTCATATTAAATGATATAGCTACAATTTAATTTATTTCTTATTCGTAGGTACTGTTCCACATATTTTACCATCTGGCGGGACCCACGATTTGGTATTAAACCTGAATAAAAAATGGAAGGTATATTTGTATAAATCTTTATACAAATCAAAGAGGATCTTTTCGCTCCCCATTTACACCATTTTCTCCTAAAATCTCTCACCCACATTAGTTTTGAATTTTGAATTTTAACTATTATCCTCCCGATTGTGGCATCAAAATTTCAGGTAACCGCCAAAAATTTGTGTAAATCAACTTTAGATTTTTTTCTTTGTATTCTGTATAATCTTTTCAAATTTTTTTAATGAAATTTCAAATACATATACATATTCAACTAATACATATTTTTATTTAGGATTAGTTACTTGGATGAATCCCTTTTAATACTTAATTACTAGTTTTAAACATACCCTTTAATTATTACCATCTATATTCATATATAGCAATACTATGTAGTTTATTAGATCTATCCCCCCCCCTCTCTCTCTCTTTCTTTCTCTCTTGGCTCTTTCTCCCTTTTTTTGTTGTCTCCCTTTCGGCACTCTCTCAATCTTTCTCCCTTTCTTTCTCTCTCTATCCACTCTTTCTATGCTCTTCTTCAGTCTCTCAATATTATGAAAATAAACTGGCCTTTTATCAAAGGCTAAAGATCTATAGAGAAATTACAACTATTTTCATAGGCCGAAGAACAAGGGCTGCTTAATTTGTAAAAGAAATTGGTTAGTTTCTCATTTGTTGATATGGCGTTGTCAATGATTTTCATTCTAGTGAAGGTTATATTAATAATCGTATTCATACCTGAAGAATATTTGAAGATATGAAGATTTAAAGATTTGAATACATGTGAAGGTTTGAAGATATGAAGATTTGAATATATGAAGTTTTGAAGATACGAAGATTCGAATATATGAAGAAATAATTCTTTGAAGATTGTATCAAAATAGGAATAACATCTGCAATATGTATTAAAAATGTATTATGCCTATATTATAGTGTATTATAAGTGTATTATAAATTATTCTGATAGATATCACTAAAAAGGGAATAATGTCTGCAATAAGTATTACAAATGTATTGTTAATGAATAAAGCATGTATTATATGTATCTTATAAATTGTTTTGATTTGTATCACTAAGAAAATGAGTGATGTTTGTAATATGTATTTAAAATGTATTATTCCTATATTATAAATGTATTATAAGTGTGTTATCTAAATTATTTTGATTGGTATCTCTAAAAAGGGTGTGAAGTCTGCAATATGTATTTAAAATGTATTGTATTTGTATTAGAAGAGAGTGAAGTCTGCAATATGTATTATAAATTTATTGTTCGTGAATAAAACATGTATTATAACTGTTTTTAATACACATTTAATACTTTTTTCTCACCACTTATAATTTTTATGTAATACAAATGAATTATATGTAAATTTTTAACACACATTTTATAGTGATATACAACTAGAAAATTTTATAACAGTCATCATCCATACGCAATACTAGACATGTATTAAAACTGAATTAGAAGACAAAGAAATGATCCAAATTCTTATAGTAAACTAATGAGCTTCTAAAACAAAATGCTAAAATAGATTTTATTCCTTATTCTTTATTCTTTATCGTAAGACCTAATATTTTTGCAAGTCTTCCTGTTGCGATCTTGTTGTCCACAGTTGTTGCATGTTATTTTCACTTTTTTTTAATCCATCTTCTCTCTGTTGTGTATGTCTTTTATTTTTTGGCCTTCCGGGAGGTCTCTTTCCATGTGGTGGAAGTACAACATGTGTTGGTGTGTTCGAGGTGCTTTCATCTGGCAAGGGATCCATTTGAAACTGATATGTTAGCAGTAAATTTTTTCTTGTATAGTAATTAGAGCAATATTTCTCATAACCAATGTGTTTTGTTGTTAAAACAGCAAAAGCATACGGACATGGCAACTCATCCAATTGAAATCTCCCACATGTGCATGTACATTGTTGAAGACATACTCTGAATCGTGTAATACCATCAAGTACCGTATACACATATTCATTTGTCTCCATAACCTATGAAAAGAAAAAATATATATAATCAAGAGAGATGTTAGATATGAATCTGAAGAAAAAGTATTAGCAAAAAAAATTTACAAACCAAACATATCCTTACGGTACAAAATATTTTCATACTTTTTTCCAAGGTGAAAACATGAAAATGTCGCCTTTGATCTGTTATTGTTATTCCATTTCTGAACAAGTTGCCTCATGAATTCCAGGAGGTGCAAGACTGTAACAACTTTGGCATGTCTTGTTCTTGAATTGACTGATTCTGCTATATTTGATGTCATCATCCAAGTCCTATTTACTTCAGCATGCACACGTGACCATTTGTTGTATCCAAGGTTTAGCAAGTAATCTTTAACCCTCTTATCTATCTTCTCAACTATTGTCATACATTGATTAAATTTTTTCATGGTGTATGTTTTGGCCAAAGAGTAGAACAACTTAGTTACCCTTTGTTGACTTTTTCTGAAGTTTTCATTATGTTTTACAATAAGTGCCACATACAAGCAAAATGAGGTACTTCATGATGCACTCTTGAAGTTGCCTTAATAATGCTTGCATGCCTATTGGAAACGATACACATCTCTAATCTTTGACCGAATGCATCTCGGAATTGCTCAAAAAACCACCTCCAAGATGCATCATTCTCTGAATCAACAATTGCATAAGCAAGTGGTAGTATACTCCCTGCACCATGTACAATTTGTTTAATACATTTTAATACACTTTTGTTGCAAGCATAATTCATTTTTAATACATAGTGCAGAAATTCAATATAGAAAGCACTAGTATCATAATCGAAAAGTCTTACCTACTGCATCTAAGGTATTAGTTGTTAGTAGTTCCCTTTGTATGCTTCTTTTAAGAAAGTCCCATCAATATCTACAATTGGTCTACAATATTCCCATCCATTTATCGATGTAAACAAAGCTACAAATGCATATAGAAAATGGTCATCCTCTGATTTGTGCATTCTTATATGAGAACCAGGGTAAGTTGCCTCTAGTATATGAAAGTAGCTTGGCAACTTTACATATGATTGTACTGGATCACCTCTGACTAATTCAAGAGTAGCTTCTTTAGCTCTCCAAGCTTGCATATATGTGAGTCGCACACCATATTCAGCTAACATGTCATTTTGAATATCTTTTGGTGTGTAAATAGCATTTGGTTCTAAAATAGCATTTGGTTCTACACATTTACCCACAATAATACTCCCAACAACACTCTTCGTTGCTTTTCTTTCCGATAATGAATTATGTAGCAACAAACAAGTGTGTTCGCTTTCAAAATCTCTAATCATGAACATTTGAGATTTGTTCAAGCTTGAAGCTTGTAAACTCAAACTACAGTTTTCTCCTAGGCACTGTATTGAATAGCTGTTGGAAAAAAAATTAATACACAATCAATAATTTAAAGTAACTTGAATTTAGGTCTTACCTGGTTGAGCTTGATCTTGATGTCTTGAATTGAAAATGTTTAAGAATGGAATGTCTTTTTAGTGCAATGGTAAAGACATATTTATTCTTATATGCTTGATCTTTCTCAAATAAAGAGTGGTCGGGATTAACAATGATGCCTGGTTGTAATTCTTCTAGCTCATCTACTTCCTTACATGATCTCAAGCCAATTAACCCTATTGCATCACCAATACCACGAAATATATTAGAGAAGTATGAATTGTGTATAACCCTCATATTTTCTAAAGTGTCTGAACATAATAGTGAACGAGGGTGGAATTAATCTCCAAATTGACTGAATCAATTGTTGTGACACACAAAGGGTATCTTGCCATATCTCTATGTTCCTTTTTGAATTCAACATATACTTTTACCCCCATATCATTATGAATTTGAATTGGAGGAGACCTTCCATCAATTTTATATCTGATTTCAACTTTACTTGTTGATGTCTCTACTGACAATTGAGCAGCAATCGTAGAAATCAGGGTGGCAAACGTTGATTCGATATTTATCAGCACACCATCTGCCAAGTAATTAATGTATTCATTGCTAGAATTCCATCGTCCATTGAAGTAAAGCAGCACAAACAGATTAGTCATATTTTTTCCTACATTACACAAACACTAAAGTTGAATCAAAAGAAAGAGAGTTGAGCATGAATTAAGCAAGTAACTAATGAAAAGACGAGAGAGTGGTCTATAGACTAAATTAAACTCGTATCTATTATGAATTAAACAAGTAATCCAATCGTAAAAATTAACACACAAACTACAAAATGAATTAAACTTGTATTAAAAGTGTATTACACAGTATTACAGCTGAACCAGAAGAGAAAATTAAGTATGAATTGAGCAAGTAACTAATGAAAAGACCAGAGACTGAATTAAACTTGTCTCTATTATGAATTAAAGTAATTCAATAGTAACAAATCAACCAACAAACTTCAAAATGAATTAAACTTCCATTAAAGGTGTACCACACAAATAATAAAGTTGAATTAAAAGAAAGAGAATTGAGCATGAATTAAGTAAGTAACTAATGAAAAGACCATAGAGTGGTCTATAGACTGAATTAAACTTGTATCTATTATGAATTAAACAAGTAATCCAATCGTCACAAATCAATCAAACAAACTACAAAATGAATGAAACTTGTATTAAAAGTGTATTACACAAAATTACAGCTGAAATAGAAGAGAGAATTAAGTATGAATTAAGCAAGTAACTAATGAAAAGACCAGAGACTGATCCAGAGACTAAATTAAACTTGTATCTATTATGAAATAAACAATTAATTCAATAGTAACAAATCTACCAACAAACGTCAAAATGAATTTTTAAGGGTTTATCACACAAATACTAAAGTTGAATCAGAAGAAAGAGAATTGAGCATGAATTAAGCAAGTAACTAATGAAAAGACCAGAGAGTAGTCTATAGACTTAAATAAACTTGTATCTATTATGAATTAAACAATTAATCCAATCGTCACAAATCAACCAACAAAGAGTAAAATGAATTAAACTTGTATCAAAAGTGTATTACACAATATTACAGTTGAACCAGAAGAGAGAATTAAGTATGAATTTGAAACACCTCGGACTTCGAGAAAGGAATGAAAAAGAGAGAAGGGCAAACTACGGAGGGGTCCATGGGTCGTGAAGAGGACAATGACCTGTCACCTGCTCGTGGTTGTGCACCCAGCAAAAGGTGAAAGACCACAAGCCACTAAACGTTCCATGAAGCTTCACACGGGACATGTAGTGGCTCGTGAAGGGGACACAGAATCACCAGGGCTACTGTGAAGGACCATAGACTACTAGACGTTCTGTGGAACTTCACACAGGTCGTGGAGTGGCCCGTGGAAAAAGGCACATTACTCCCAAGCGTCTTTGAAGAACCACGATCGCCTAAACGGCTCGTGGAGCTTCACACGAGCTGTGAAATGGCTCGTGAAAGACTCTTGTCAAACTTTAAGTCTTGGGTCAATTTCAAACGACCATATCTCTCATCACAAAATGAATTAGGTAGCCCATGACCTATTAAAGTAAAGATATTTTAGTCATCTTTTCAACGCCACCAAGGTTGCCCCATTTGAAGTTCAAAGTAAAAAGTTATGCTCGTTTTAGTGAAGCACTATCAGGCAGGGCAAGCACCACGACTCTCTAGACGGGCCGTGATGCTCTAGACGGCCCATCTAGCCTCTCTTGAAGTCACTTCGTCAGCTTTTAAGTTAGGGTCGTAGAGATCTTTTCCTCTATGCGTTTGGCACTTAAACTATGCCGTTTGATACTTAAATTACATCGTTTTATTCAGTCTAAGCCTAATACCCTACTTAGAAACTACTTATAACCCTCATTCTCCAAAATCATCCAACTTAGAAAGACAAGAAGAGAAAGAAGCGACAGTTTCTCCCAAGAACAAGCAGAGGTGTTCTTCGAAGTTCAGCCCCGAAATCCAAAGGATTTCTCTGTAGTTTCGTCACCAGGTATGTGGGATTTCACTAGTGGGTTCCTTTCACCCATTAGGTCCTTAGAATTCTGTCACTCCTCGAGGCTACCCCCTAGGCGCAACACGGTGCTTAGTGTCACAAGTGACCCCAAGCTAACCCTGAATCCGTTCATATAAAAAGCATACTGAAATAATTCTATGTAAGCGGAAGCATAACTTAAAAAGGGAGTCAAGTCTAAAGAACTCCAAATGAAAATATATCTGAATATCCATGGGAAACAACCCCAAAACACTGAACATTGACTCTATCTCTAAAAGCCACTTAAAACTGATGAGCTACTGGGACAAGTCCCCAGCTAACTCTAATAATACTGAAAGACCTATAGTAGATTGACTAAACTAAAAGCATAAAGAAACGTCCTCGGACTATGAGGACTTACAACTGAAGCTACTGAGTACGAACTAGAAATTGAGCTAAGCGCGGTCTGGATGCTGAGTGCCTGAACCTACATCATAAAATGATGTAGCACAAAAGTATGCGTCAGTACTTTGAATGTACTAAGCATGCAGGATATGAAAGCTGACTAAATATATTTAAACATGCTAAGAATACTGGTCAAGTGTGTAACCTGATCTGAACTGAAGCAAATAGGCCCAAGATACAACAGTGCATAAAAACTAGAGTGCAAGAGTAAACTGAAAACATACTAAAAAACTGAGTAAAGTCAAGGCTTGAAGTACCTTACTGAAGCGAATATTGTGGGAGAGTTTATTAGCTGACATAAACCATGTGAGCTAAACGTGCAGTCCGATGTATATGCCCCATCGAGAGGACCCAATATACCTTGCCAGGGTATAAAGGCATGACTGTGGTGTGATCACTAAAACTGATACCCAACAGAGGGGACTTATAAGCCTACGGGGGCACGTAGTTCTGGGACTTGAGGGTATACTGAACCCTAGTCCAACTCGGTGCTAAACACTGCTCCCAAACTGAATACTAGAGCTCATTTTAACTGTAGTCCTGAATTCATGACACATAACTAAACTGATCTGAAAATGATTTCTGAGATAAAGTGTGGACAGAAACCAACTAAATTCTAGCACCCTAAGCTACATTATGGAGAAAAGCCAATTCATGTGAAAATACTACAATTTCATGCTAAGTTTCCCTTTTCAAATTTCCATAAGAATTCATACAACTCATTTGAACAAGTATAGAATTTGAGTAGAAATCATAAGAATTAAATGGGATAATGAATCTGCATAGTTGGGCAAGAACCCTAATTTCATAAATCTTGATAATCAAGAAAAAGGGACTGAAGTTTTTGGCATAAGGGCAAACAAAAACCCTTACTGAATACCCACATACCTGGTACTTGAAGATCCCTGCGAGAAATCTGAAGTTTATGCTTGGAGGAGAGAACCCTAGGCTTGCAAATTGAAGAAACGCTCATTTTCTGCTTGGAATTGACTTGAGAGAAAACTGATTTGGTCTAGGTAGTTTTTTACTATATTACTAGGCTTAGATTGAGTAAAACGACGTAGTTTAGGCATCAAATGACGTAGTTTAAGTGCCCAACGCATAGGGAAAATACCAAAATGACCCTGACTTAAAAGCTAATGAAGTGACTTCAAGACGGGCTTCATGGGCCGCGAAGCACTTCAAGGGTCATGAAGCTGGTCGTGAAGCTTTATCTGCCTGACAGTGCTTCACTAAAATGGGCATAACCTTTTACTCTGAATTTCAAATTGGGTAAACTCAGTGACGTTGGAAAGAGGACTCAAAAATCTATAATTTGATAAATCATGGGCCACATATATCATTTTGTGCTAAAGGATATGATCGTTTGAAGTTAGACCAAAACTCAAAACCTGATCAGTCTACTTCACGGATGACTTCACGGTCCGTGTGAAGTTTCACGGCCGTCTAGACCTCCGTGGCCCTTTTTCAGTGACCTTGGGTCATTCCCCACCAACTAGGTGACTTGTACGACCCACTTGACGAGCTGTCAAGTACTCCACAAGTCGTCTGGGTCATCGTCAAGTGGCCCCTGCTTGAGGCAGGTTCTGGAAGGAGTTCACGAGCCCCTTAACGGGCCGTGGTCCTCTTCAGGGACCGTCTAGGCGTGAAGGGTCCATGGTCCATTTTGGGTTCATGGACCTTTTCTCGTTTTCCCTTTTTAGCCTTTTTCAAATTCGAGGTGTTACAATATCTCCCCCTTGGGATCATTCGTCCTCGAATGAAATCTAAACAAGCTGAGTTTTGAGTAAAGAGCTGTAATCCCTACCAACTGAGTGCTAGCAACTTATATCTAACTGAAATGAGTTTCATGAACATGCAAATATGCTGAAATGCATGGATAACTGGGCAGACAAGATACTGAGACTAAATTACACAAGTGTAAACTGAGAGACTGGAGAGGAACAATTACCTCAAGCTTAAACTGAATCGGAGGAAAAAAGGTGGGGATACTTGGCCTTCGTAGCTGCTTCTGCTTCCCAAGTAGCTCCCTCTATGGACTGACTCCTCCACAAAACTTTCGCTTAAGCGACTTCCTTATTTCTCAACCTACGAACTTGACGGTCAAGAATCTCAAGGGGAATCTCCTCATAGGTGAGGCTATCCTTCACAGCCACACTTTCTAAAGGTACTATCAATGCCGAATCGCCTACACACTTCTTCAACAAGGAAATGTGAAAGACTGGATGAACCGCTGCTAGTTCTGCTGGCAGCTCTAACTCATAAGCCACATTACCAACCCTTTTCAGTATTCTGTAAGGACCTACATATCTGGGACTGAGCTTCCCTTTCTTGCCAAATCTCATCACCCCCTTCATGGGTGACACTTTTAGGAAAACCCAATCATTGATTTCAAACTCTAAATCCCTTCTCCTCACATCTGCATAGGACTTCTGACGACTCTGAGCTGTCCTTAGTATATCTCTGATGAGCTGAACTTTCTCCATAGCCTCATGAATCGAATCTGGCCCAACCAAGGCTACTTCACCTACTTCGAACCAACCAATCGGAGACATGCATCTACACCCATATAGTGCCTCATAAGGGGCCATCAGAATACTGGAATGGAAACTGTTATTATAGGCAAACTCTATGAGAGGGTAGTGATCATCCCAACTACCCGTGAAATCAATCATGCAAGCTCTCAACATGGCCTCTAAGGTCTGAATGGTACGCTCTGCCTGACCATCCGTCTTCGGATGAAATGTTGTATTGAGATTTACCTGAGTACCAAGACCTTTCTGAAACGATCTCCAAAAATGAGAGGTAAATTGAGGACCTCAATCTGAGATGATAGACAAGGGAACCTCGTGCAAGTTGACTATTTCATGGATGTAGAGTCTGGCATAGCTCTCCGTTGAATATGTAGTCTTGACTACAAAGAAGTGAGCTGACTTAGTGACTCTGTCCACTATCACCCAAATGGAGTCATGCTGTCTACGAGTACGAGGTAAACCCGTTATAAAATCCATATTTACCACTTCCCACATCCAAGTAGGAATACTAATCTCTTGAGTCACACCTCCTGGTTTCTGGTGTTCTACTTTAACTTGCTGACTGTTGGGAAACTTAGCCACAAAATCTGCGATGTCTCTCTTCATTCCGTTCCACCAATAGACTTCCCGTAGTTCATGGTACATCTTAGTAGAACCCAGATGAATAGAATATCTGGAATTATGAGCTTCTGTAAGGATCTGCTACCTCAACTCACCCACATTAGGGACACATAAGTGACCTTGGTAATGAAGTACACCATCTCCTCCTTAGAAGAAAACCACAACTCTCTGCTGATGAAATGCACCTTTCAACTGAAGTAATACAGGATCACTATCTTGTTTCTCCTTAACCTCCGCTACCAGTGAAGATTATGACCCATTCTGAACTATCACCCACCATTTGACGTGTCCATAAGGCAAACTCCTAAGCGAGCAAGTCAGTGAACATCTCTGGCTAATTCTTTCTTCTCTTCCTCAACATATGCTACACTACCCATGGATAGTCTACTGAGGGCGTCAGCCACTACATTGGCCTTACCCGGATGGTAGAGCACATTCATGTCATAGTCTTTGAGGAATTCAAGACATCTCCTCTAACAAAGATTCAACTCTTTCTTGGTGAACACATATTGGAGCCTCTTATGATCTGTAAACAAATCAACATGGACACCATATAAGTAATGTCTCCAAATCTTTAGTGATAACACAACGGCTGCAAGCTGGAGGTCATGAGTCGGGTAGTTCTTCTCATGGACTTTAAGTTGTCTAGAAGCATAAGCTATGGCCTTACCCTGCTGCATCAACACATAACCCAGGCCGACCCTGGATGCATCACAATAAACCACATAACCGTCTGAACCCTCTGGTTGAGTCAAGACAGTTACTGTAGTAAACCTGGTCTTCAGTTCTAAGAAGCTTTTCTCACACTCATCTGACCACTGAAACTTGACCTTCTTCTGAGTCAACTTGGTCAATGGGGATGCTATGGATGAAAATCCTTCTACAAACCTTCTGTAGTAACCGGCCAAACCCAAGAAACTTCTGATATCAGTCGGAGAGGTGGGTCTGGACCAGTGCTTTACTGCCTCAATCGTTTAAGAATCCACTCGGATCCCCTCGTTGGAAACTACATGACCACGGAAAGCGACTGACTGTAACCAGAATTCATATTTTCTTAACTTAGGGAATAGCTGGAGATCTTTGAGGGTCTATAGGACCACACTCAGATGAGTCACATGCTCTTCCTCATTCCGAGAATAAACGAGGATATCATCAATAAGGACGATCACGAACATGTCCAAATACTGCTTGAACACCCTGTTCATTAAGTCCATGAAAGCTGCAGGAGCATTTGTTAGTCCAAAAGACATAACTACAAATTCATAGTGACCATACAGAGTCCTGAATGCTGTCTTCGGGATGTCACTATCTCTGACTCTGAGTTGATGATAGCCGGATCTGAGGTCTATCTTAGAAAAGCAACTAGCACCCTGAAGCTGGTCAAACAAGTCATCAATCCTTGGGATGGAATATTTATTCTTGATTGTGACTTTGTTCAAGTGACGATAGTCAATGCACATCCTGAGGGAACCATCTTTCTTACGTACGAACAATAATGGAACACCCCATGGAGAGATACAAGGTCTGATAAAGCCCTTATCTAGAAGGTCTTTCAACTATTCTTTCAATTCCTTAAGCTCAGCTGGAGCTATTCTGTAAGGAGGAATTGAGATAGGCCGGGTATCTGGAAGGAGATCTATTCTGAAGTCAATCTCCCTTTTGGGAGGAACTCCAGGAAGATCTTTTGGAAATACTTCTTGAAACTCATTCACCACTGGGATTGACTCAAGAGTTGGGGTTTCAGAGTTTGAGTTCTTAACCCGAACAAGATGATAGATATACCCTTTGGAAATCATTTTCCTGGCCTTAAGGTAAGAGATAAATCAACCTACAGGCACTGAGTTACTACCCTTCCACTCTAAGACTGGCTCATTTGGAAACTAAAACCGAACGATCCTAGTTCTACAATCGACTGATGCATAACAGGAATGTAACCAATTCAAGCCTAGAATGATATCAAAATCTATCATTTCTAACTCTACAAGATCTACTGAGGTGACTTTTTAGAAAACTATGACAGGGCAATTTCTGTATACCCTTCTAGCTATTACTGGGTCACCAACTGGGGTAGAGACTAAGAAGGGTTCTGAGAGATTTTCTGGACTAACACCAAAGTTTACTGCTATATAAGGAGTAACAAACGAAAGTGTAGCCTCTGGATTTAACAAACCGTAAACATCTAAACTTAAGACTTGTAATGTACCAGTGACTACATCAGGAGAATCCTCCTGATGCTGGCGAGCCTGAAGAGCATACAACTTGTTCTGGTGCTGACCACCACCAATACCAGATGAAGCACCCTGCTGAGTAGGGCGACCTGCTGGCACTGCTGAAGTCGTAGACTGAGCCCTGTTACCTCCTTGTCCTTGCCTAGCAGAAGGGAAATCCTTCAGCCTATGACCAGATTGACCACACCTAAAACATCCCTCTCCACCAGCAAGACACTTACCCGGATGGTTCTTACCACACTTTGGGCAAGACGGAAAATTCTTGTTACCTGAAGCACTTCCGTGAGACTTACTGCCTAATGCCCTTCCTTTCTATCCAGTCAAAACCTGGGGGATGGAGCGCTAGCAGATGAAGGAGTTGGGGCGTAGACCTCTATTGAAACTGTGAGCGACTTCCACCGCCTGACCTCTGCTGAGAATATTCATAGTTGCTTGTTCTAGCCTTTTTGTTATCCTTACCCATTTCCTTGAGCTTATCTCCCTTAACCTGCTGAGCGTGGATCATTAGTCTGGAGATATCCATATCCCCCAATAGCATCGCATTCCTGCACTCAATCTTTACCAAATCGGATACTCCAAATAAGAACTCGTTCATTTGTGCCCTCGAATCTGCCACCATATGTGGAGCATACCTGGAGAGCTGAGTGAACTTTAGCCCATATTCCTGGACTGACATCGACCCTTGCCTCAAGTTCATGAACTCCTGAGCCTTAGCCTCCCTCAACTCTCTAGGGAAGAACCTATCCAGAAAATCTCCAGTAAAACAGTCCCATGTCATCAGAGCTGCATTCGCACCACTATTTTCTTTCCACTGTGTGAACCAGATATGAGCCACATCTTTGAGTTGATAGGATGCCAGTTCAACACTATCAGTACCAGTCACTTGCATTACCTCAAGAATCTTCTTGATCTCATCAATGAAGTTCTGTGGGTCCTCACCAACCTTCGACCCTAGAAACTCTAGCGGATTCATACTAACAAAGTCTCGAACCCGAGTTGCAGTTGATCCACCAGTGGTGTTTGTAGGAACTAGGCCTACTAATTGGACTGGTTGGCTACGGTCTAAGCCAACAACAGGATTGCAGTACGAAACTCTGCATTCGTAACTTCATGGTTCGGGACTGGAGGAACTACGTTAGCATTGCGTGCATTGGCATTTCGTGCGTTAGCTCTACGAGGAGGCATGATATGAAATGCATGAAGATGGATTAGAAGGTAGAAGTTGAACCACAATACAAGCACGATAGGAATAAAAAGAGAAGGGAAATTTTCTTAGAACACCTAGTAGCCTCCCTCTCATAGGTGTGGTGCGCTTCACACTCATAAGAGAGACTTAACATAGTGCAGCTTTCAGACATGCTTCGACTCTTGAACCTGATGCTCTGATACCAAGTTTTTCATGCCCTGAGGCTACCCCCTAGGCACAACACGGTGCTTAGTGTCACAAGTGACCCCAAGCTAACCCTGAATTTGCCCATATCAAAAGTATACTGAAATAATTCTATGTAACCGGAAACATAACTTAAAAAGGGAGTCAAGTCTAACGAACTCCAAATGAAAATATATCTGAATATCCATGGAAAAAAACCCCAAAACACTGAACACTGACTCTATGTCTAAAAGCCTCTAAAACTGATAAGCTGTTGGGACAAGTCCTTAACTAACTCTAATAATACTGAAACACCTATAGTAGATTGACTAAACTAAAAGCATAAAGAAATGTCCTCGGACTACGAGTACTTACCACTGAGGTTGTTGAGTACGAACTGGAAATCGAGCTAAGCGCGGTCTGGATGCTGAGCGCCTGAACCTACATCATTAAATGATGTAGCGCAAAAGTATGCGTCAGTACTTTGAATGTACTGAGCATGCGAGATATGAAAGCTGATGAAATATATTTAAACATGCTAAGAATACTGGTCAAGTGTGTAACCTGATCTGAACTGAAGCACATAGGCCCAAGATACAATAGTGCATAAAAACTAGAGTGCAAGACTAAACTGAAAACATACTGAAAAACTGAGTAAACTCAAGGCCTGAAATATCTTACTGAAGCTAATACTGTGGGAGAGTTTATTAGCTGACATAAACCACGTGAGCTAAATGCGAAGTCCGATGTATACGCCCCATCGAGAAGACCCAATATACCTTGCCAGGGTATAAAGGCATGAGTGTGGCGTGATCACTAAAATTGATACCCAATAGAGGGGACTTATAAACCTATGTTGGCACGTAGTTCTAGGACTTGAGGGTACGCTGAACCCTAGTCAAACTCGGTGCTAAACACTGCTCCCAAACTAAATACTAGAGCTCATTATAATTGTAGTCCTGAATTCATGGCACAAAACTAAACTGAACTGGAGATGATTTCTGAGATAAACTGTGGACAGAAACCAACTAAATTCTGTTCTAAAACTGAATTCTAGCGCCCTAAGCTACATTCTAGAGAAAAGTCAATTCATGTGAAAATACTACAATTTCATGCAAAGTTTCCCTTTTCAAATTTTCATATGAATTCATGCAACTCATTTAAACAAGTATAGAATTTGCATAGAAATCATAAGCATTAAATGGGATAATGAATCTGCATAGCTGGGCAAGAACCCTAGTTTCATAAATCATGATAATCAAGAAAAAGGGATTGAAGTTTTGGGCATAAGGGCAAACAAAAACCCTTACTAAATATCCACATACTTGGTACTTGAAGATCCTTGGGAGAAATCTGAAGTTTACGCTTGGAGGAGAGAACCCTAGGCTTGCAAATTGAAGAAACGCTCCTTTTCTGCTTGGAATTGACTTGAGAGAAAACTGATTTGGTCTAGGTAGTTTTTTACTATATTACTAGGCTTAGATTGAGTAAAACGATGTAGTTTAGGCCTCAAACGACGTAGTTTAAGTGCCCAACGCATCGGGAAAATACCAAAATGACCCTGGGTTAAAAGCTGATGAAGTGACTTCAAGATGGGCTTCACGAGCCGTGAGGCACTTCAAGGGTCGTCAAGCTTCTTTTGCTTGACAGTGCTTCACTAAAATAGGCATAACTTTTTACTCCAAAATTTTAATGGGGGAAACTCAGTGGCGTTGGAAAGAAGAATCAGAGATCTGTAATTTGATAGGTCATCGGCTACCTAATTTATTTTGTGCTAAAAGATATGATCGTTTGAAATTTGACAAAAACACAAAACCTGATCAGTCTCTTTCACGGACGACTTCACGGTCCGTGTGAAGCTTCACGGGCCATCTAGACTTATGTGGTACTTTTCCAGTGACCTTGAATCATTCCCCACCAACTAGATTACTTGTACGACCCACTTGACGGGCCGTCAAGTCTTCTTCACGGACCGTCTAGGGTGCCGTGAAAGGTCCATGGTCCATTTTTGGGTTCGTGGACCTTTTCTCGTTTTCCCTTTTTAGCCTTTTTCAAATCCGAGGTGGTACAATATCTCCCCCTTGGGATCATTCATCCTCGAATGAAGTCTAAACAAGCAGAGTTTGGAGGAAAGAGCCGTAATCCCTACCAACTGAGTACTAGCAAGTTATTTCTAACTGAAATGAGTTTCATGAACATGCAAATATGCTGAAATGCATGGATAGCTAGGGGCACAAGATATTGAGACTAAATTACACAAGTGTAAACTGAGAGACTGGAGAGGAACTATTACCTCAAGCTTAAACTAAATCGGAGGGAAAAAGGTAGGGATACTTGGCCTTCATAGCTGCTTCTGCTTCCCAAGTAGCTCCCTCTACAGACTGACTCCTCCACAAAACTTTAACTGAAGCGAGTTCCTTATTTCTCAATCTACGAACCTGACGGTCAAGAATCTCAAGGGGAATCTCCTCATAGGTAAGGCTATCCTTCACAGCCACACTTTATAAAGGTACTATCAATGCCGAATCGCCTACACACTTCTTCAACAAGGAAATATGAAAGACTGGATGAACCGCTGCTAGTTCTGCTGGCAGCTCTAACTCATAAGCCACATTACCAACCCTTTTCAGTATTCTGTAAGGACCTACATATCTGGGACTGAGCTTCCCTTTCTTGCCAAATCTCATCACCCCTTTCATGGGTGACACCTTTAGGAAAACAGAATCATTGATTTCAAACTTTAAGTCCCTTCTCCTCACATATGCATAGGACTTCTAACGACTCTGAGCTGTCTTTAGTCTATCTCTGATGAGCTAAACTTTCTCCATAGCCTCGTGAACCAAATCTGGCCCAACCAACGCTGCTTCACCTACTTCGAACCAACCAACCGGAGACCTGCGTCTACGCCCATACAGTGCCTCATAAGGGGCCATCTAAATACTGCAATGGAAACTGTATTATAGGCGAACTCTATGAGAAGTAAGTGATCATCCTAACTACCCTTGAAATCGATCACGCAAGCTCTGAACATGTCCTCTAAGGTCTGAATGGTACGTTGTGCCTGACCTTCCGTCTGCGGAAGAAATGTTGTACTGAGATTTACCAGAGTACCAAGACCTTTTTTGAAACGATCTCCAGAACTGAGAGGTAAACTGAGGACCTCCATATGAGATGATAGAAAAGGGAACCCCGTGCAACCTCACTATTTCGTTGATGTAGAGTCTGGCATAGCTCTCCGCTGAATCTGTAGTCTTGACTGCCAAGAAGTGAGCTGACTTAGTGACTCTGTCCACTATCACCCAAATGGAGTCATGATGTCTGTGAGTACGAGGTAAACCCGTAATGAAATCCATATTTACCACTTCCCACTTCAAAATAGGAATGCTAATCTCTTGAGTCACACCTCCTGGTTTCTGGTGTTCTACTTTAACTTGCTGACTGTTGGGACACTTAGCCACAAAATCTGTGATGTCTCTCTTCATGCTGTTCCACCAATTGATTTCCCGTAGATCACGGTACATCCTAGGATCTGCTACCTCAACTCACCCACATTAGGGACACATAAGCGACCCTGGTAAGGAAGTACACCATCTCTCCCTTGGGAGAAAACCTCGACTCTCTACTGATGAACTGTGCCTTTCAACTGAAGTAATATAGGATCACTATCTTGTTTCTCCTTAACCTCCGCTACCAGTGAAGATTTTGACCCATTCTAAACTATCACACTACCATTTGATGTGTCCATAAGGCAAACTCCTAAGCGAGCAAGCCGGTGAACATCTCTTGGTAATTCTTTCTTCTCTTCCTCAGCATGTGCTACACTACCCATGGATAGTGTGCTGAGGGCGTCAACCACTACATTGGCCTTACCCGGATAGTAGAGAACATTCATGGCATAGTCTTTGAGGAATTCAAGCCATCTCCTCTGACGAAGATTAAACTCTTTCTGGGTGAACACATATTGGAGGATCTTATGATCTGTAAACACATCAACATGGTCACCATATAAGTAATGTCTCCAAATCTTTAGTGCAAACACGACGGCTGCAAGCTCGAGGTCATTAGTCGGGTAGTTCTTCTTATGGACCTTAAACTGTCTGGAAGCATAAGCTATGACCTTACCCTGTAGCATCAACACACAACCCAGGCCGACCCTAGATGCATCACAATAAACCACATAACCGTCTGAACCCTCTGGTAGAGTTAAGACAGGAGTTGTACTAAACCTGGTCTTCAGTTCTAAGAAGCTCTTCTCACACTCATCTGACCGCTGAAACTTGACCTTCTTATGAGTCAACTTGGTCAATGGGGATGCTATGGATGAAAATCCTTCTACAAACCTTCTGTAGTAACCAGCCAAACCCAAGAAACTTCTGATATCAGTCAGAGAGGTGGGTCTGGACTAGTGCTTCACTGCCTCAATTTTCTGAGAATCCACTCGGATCCCCTTGTTGGAAACTATATGACCAAGGAAAGCGACCAATTGTAACCAGAATTTACATTTGCCAAACTTAGCGAATAGCTAGCGATATTTGAGGGTCTGCAGAACCACTCTCATATGAGTCGCATGCTCTTCCTCATTACGAGAATAAACGAGGATATCATCAACAAAGACGATCACGAACATGTCCAAACTCTGCTTGAATACCCTGTTCATTAAGTCCATGAAACCTGTAGGAGCATTTGTTAGTCTAAAAGACATAACTACAAATTCATAGTGAACATACCGAGTCCTAACGGTTGTCTTCAGGATGTTACTATCTCTGACTCTGAGTTGATGATAGCTGGATCAGAGGTCTATCTTAGAAAAGCAACTCGCACTCTGAAGCTGGTTGAACAAGTCATCAATCCTTGGGATAGGATATTTATTCTTGATTGTGACTTTGTTCAACTGACGATAGTCAATGCACATCCTAAGGGAACCATCTTTCTTACGCACGAACAACACTAGAGCACCCCATAGAGAGATACTAGGTCTGATAAAGCCCTTATCTAGAAGGTCTTTCAACTATTCTTTCAATTCCTTAATCTCAGTTGGAGCCATTCTGTAAGGAGGAATTGAGATAGGCCGGGTATCTAGAAGGAGATCTATTCCGAAGTCAATCTCCCTTTCGGGAGGAACTTCGGGAAGATCTTCTGGAAACACTTCTTGAAACTCATTCACCACTGGGACTGACTCAAGAGTTGGGGTTTTGGAGTTTCAGTCCTGAACTCGAAGAGGATGATAGATATACCCTTTGGAAATCATTTTCCTGGCCTTAAGGTAAGAGATAAATCAACCTATAGGCACTGAGTTACTACCCTTCCACTCTAAGACTAGCTCATTTGGAAACTAAAATCGAATGATCCTAGTTCTACAATCGACTGATGCATAACAGGAATGTAACCAATTCAAGCCTAGAATGATATCAAAATCTATCATTTCTAACTCTACAAGATCTGCTGAGGTGACTTTCTAGAAAACTATGACGGGGCAATTTCTGTATACCCGTCTAGCTATTACTGGGGCACCAACTGGGGTAGAGACTAAGAAGGGCTCTGAGAGAGTTTCTGGACTGATACTGAAGTTTACTGCAATATAAAGAGTAACAAATAAAAGTGTAGCCTCTGGATTAAACAAGCCGTAAACATCTAAACTTAAGACTTGTAACGTATCAGTGACTATCAGGAGAATCCTCCCGATCCTGGCGAGCCTGAAGAGCATACAACTTGTTCTGGTGCTGACCTCCACCTATACCAGATGAAGCACCCTGCTGAGTAGGCCGACCTGCAGGCTCTGCTGAAGTCGTAGACTGAGCCTTGTTACCTCCTTGTCCTTGCCTCGCAGAAGAACTGTAACACCCCAAGCTTCCAAGGGATTTTAAAATGCAGAACTCACCTGAAGACAGTGACCTACGGAGGCCACCTACGGGCCGTAGATGGATTGATGGGCCGTAGGTGGGAACCGTCAATGGCACTATGAAATTTGAGTATTTCCAAGTTTCCCAAACTTGACCTACGGAACAGCAGGACGGTTCGTAGTCCAGTTGACAGGCCGTGGATGGGTTCCGTAGATGCCTTCAAGACTTAGCCTAATTTTCAGCCCAAATAGAACTTTATGAATCAATTGACGGAAGAATAGGACGGTCCGTCAATTGATGTACGGATCGTAGACCCTCTCCGTCGATTGGCCCTGCCAGTTTTTAATTAAGGGTTTTTTGGTCTTTTTCCTAATTGTTTACCTATTAAACTAAGTCGGTTATACCCTTAATCTTAGACCTATAAATACTTTCTAAGCCTAATTCCTTTCATTCTAATTCATTCCAAAACTCTCTTCTCTCAAATATTTCACTCTCTACAAAGAAACTCTCTCAACTCTCAAGGAAGAAGAAGGAGCTTGAATCCTCCATTGAAGACCTTCAATCTTCTTCAATTTCTTGTGGATTGCTTTGAGGTATGATAGTGTTCACCATTAGGAATTTTTTTCCTCCAATAAGCCCTTCCTCTTCTTCATGATTTTCAAAGGTTTACTCTAACCCAATTGAATTAGGGTTTGTGATCAACCATTGTGAGTTCTTCAATTATGATTCCAATTATTTATTTTATGACTCCTAGTGCACGATTTAGCGTGATAAAGTAACTTAGTGCACTAATTAGTGTGAATTACAAGATTTGATGTAAAGATTGCATAAACCCCCATGATCCCAAGCTAATTCTCCCCAATTTGATAATCTATGATTTGATTGTTGGATTGAGTTATGGTTTGATGAAGTTTATGAATTCTCTATGAAATCAAGCATGAATTATAAATGAATTGAGGATAATCTTATGAATTTAGCATGATCAAGTCAAAAGCATGATTTTCCTCTATTATGTGAGCTCCTTCGAGTATGGGTAAATTGTCTTAATATTGGCTTTCTAAGCATGAGCTTGCATTGAATTGCATGATATGAGTTGAACTTGCATGAACCCATATGAACTCTATGAAATATGAAATATGAGCATGAAAATTAAGGGTACTTTGAGAGTAAAGTACCAAAGTTATGATATGATGATGCTATGGTCGAGTAGTGAAAGGTTTTCTCACGTAATTCTCCCATTATGATAAAAGACGAACAAAGAGGCGATTACCCATGTTCTTAAGGAGCTATTCTAATGATGTAAGTTTGGACAAGGTCCATGAAATATGAATATCTATAAGCATGATTTTAGCTTGAATTGGTAACCCTAGTTGTACCTTTTCATGTTTAATGATATAAATATGTTAATGACTAATCCGTGGGAATTATGCTTAGCACCGAGTGGATATTGAGATGGAAGCCCTCCTATTATTAGAGGCCGGGTCTTCTAGTGAAAGCTCTCCCGTTAGCAGAGGCCGGGTTTTCTAGATGGAACTCTCCCGTTAGTTGAGGCCGAGTCTCTTAAAGCAATCTCTATCCCATAAACTATGTTGCCACCATAGGATGTTGTCTTTAAGTAGACATTAGCTAGTTGATCCACATAAGCTAATAATTTCATGGTCTTACCTTGGCAAGTAGGACACCTATTTTCGGTGTGGGGTAGACACCGGATTCCGTGTTGATAGCTCACATGGTCTTATATTTCGGTTAAGGCTTTTCCCCACAAGTTAATGAACAAGTGTTCTTATGATGAAATAAAGAAAAGAAGGAAAAATAATTTAGCTTGCTTTGGCCTTGATATATGCTTTATGTTTTCATGTTTCTCATGTTTATCATGTTTTTAGCTTGGCCATTGCATGTCATGATTATGTCTCTCTCTAGCATGATTTATGTGTTTATGTGCATTGCTATCATACTTAGTACTTAATTGTGCCAACACATACTCTTGTCTTCATTAACTTCTTTGGTGTAGGACGTGGCAATTCACCTTCCACTCGTGGCTAGAGCATTGACTTGGAGTTGGGAAGAAGACTTGGTGAGTCCTCATCCATCCGAGGACATGGCCTAGTTGTTCTTATTTTCATGTTGTTTCTTTTCAGTGTTGGATATTGTATTGGGCTGCATCCCTATCACTTTTTTTTGTATTCTATGATATTAGAAGGCTTTGAGACATGAGTTGTAGACTTCCGCTGTTTTGAGTAAACTTTTGATATAAAATGCTCTTTTGAACTCTAATTTCTCTATTCTCTTGTATGTTATGTATGCTAAGGGCTTGTATGAGGCCTCTCGGGACTTGTACGCCATGTTACATCTAGGGGCTACCCTTGGTCGTGACAAACTTGGTATTCAGAGCGTAACGTTTTAGAAAGATCCTAGGATGTCTCATAAGCCGCGTCAAGTAGAGTCTTGTTCATGAGTGTGAAGCGCGCCACATTTATGAATGAGAGGCTATAAGACGTTTAAAAAATTCCACTTCTTTCATTACTCTTAAGTCGTGCCATAGAGTTTAACTCTATATATCTCTCTCCTAATCCCTATCCTATGTGTTTCAGGATATGGAGACCCGAAGAGCTTACGCTAGAAGAAACATAGGAGAGAATGTGGAACAAGAAGCTCCTCCTCAAGCTCCTTAAGTTTCGGCCAACCCTTTGGCGGAACAAGTTACTAATGCGGAGTTTAGGGCTGCTTTTCAAGTGTTGGCCCAAGCCGTGATGGCTCAGGCCAATAGAGAGGTGGTGGCTCCCGTGAACCCAAATGTGGGTACGGCGGCATCAAGAGTGAGGACTTTACGAGGATGAATCCTCTGGAATTCCATAGCTCTAAGGTTGAGGAAGATCCTCAAGAGTTCGTCGATGAAGTGTACAAGGTGTTGATGATCATGGGTGTGACGCCAGAAGAAAAGGCAGAGTTGGTCGCTTATCAACTCAAGGGTGTTTCCCAAACTTGGTTCAATCAATGGAAGAGTGAGAGGGCGGTTCATGAGGGTCCTTTTGATTGGGAGAAATTCAAGGTTGCTTTCCTTGATAGGTTCTTCCCTCTTGAGAAGAGAGAGGCTAAGGTGCTTGAGTTTATCAACCTTCCACAAGGAAATATGAGTGTGAAAGAGTATGCATTGAAGTTCACACAATTGGCTAGATATGCTCCGTCCATAGTTGCCGACCCAAGGGCAAGAATGAGCAAATTTGTGTCGGGAATGTCCGATATGTTGGTGAAAGAGTGCCGCACCACCATGCTTGTGCATGACATGGATATTTCTCGCCTCATGGTTTATGCCGAACAAATTGAAGAAGAAAAGCTTAAGGAAAGGTCTAGGGAGACCAAGAGGGCTAGGACCGGAGATGGTAACTTTTCCCATGCAAGGTCCGATGGACATGGTCGTCCTAGATTTCAACCAAGGTTCTCTATCCAAGGCTCATCCAATGCTCCTCCGAAGTCCAACAATGATAGGGTGTCTAACCCCAAGTCTCAAGAAGGGAATAATGGTGGTTCTTTATTGGCTCCTTGTGCCAAGTGTGGGAAAAAGCATGAAGGTAGATGTCTTCACCGACCATAAGAGTTTGCAATATGTGTTTAAATAGAAAGATTAGAATCTCCGTCAAAGAAGGTGGCTCGAGTTGTTAAAATACTATGATATGAGTGTTCTCTATCACCCCGGTAAGGCTAATGTGGTGGCGGATGCTCTTAGTCGATTATCTATGGGTAGTGTTGCACATGTTGAGGATGGTAAGAAAGAGTTGGTTCGCGATGTCCATAGATTGGCTCGATTGGGTGTTAGATTGGTTGATTCTACTAAAGGTGGCGTTACGGTTCACAAGGGTTCTGAATCCTCTTTTTGCATGATGTGAAAGCTAAGCAAGGTCTTGATCCTAACTTGGTTGAACTAAAGGAAGCGGTACTCAAGAAGTCCATAGAGGTTTTCTCCCAAGGGGGAGATGGTGTGCTTCGATATCAAGGTCGTTTGTGTGTCCCCAATGTAGAGGTCTTAAGAGAACAAATTTTATCAGAAACCCATAGTTCCCGATATTCCATCCACCCAAGAGCTACCAAAATGTACCATGGTTTGCGGGAAATTTATTGGTGAAATTGAATGAAGAAAGATATTGCAGAATTTGTGGCTAAGTGTCCTAATTGCCAACAAGTGAAAGTTGAGCATCAAAGGCCGGGAGGTTTGACCCAAGATATTAGTATTCCTACTTGGAAGTGGGAAGATGTGAATATGGATTTTATTGTGGGTTTTCCTTGCGCGAGGCGACAATATGATTTGATTTGTGTTGTTGTGGATAGAATGACAAAGTCAGCCCATTTCATTCCCGTCAATACTTCTTATTCGGCGGAGGATTATGCTAAGTTGTATTTGAGGGAGATGATTAGGCTGCATGGAGTGCCTTTATCCATTATCTCCGATCGTGGTGCACAATTTACTTCTCAATTTTGGAAGTCGTTTCAAAAAGGTCTTGGTACTCGTGTTAAGCTTAGTACGGCCTTTCATCCCCAAACTGATGGGCAAACGGAGTGTACTATTCAAACTTTGGAAGATATGTTGAGAGCTTGTGTAGTTGATTTCAAGGGTACTTGGGATGATCACTTGCATTTGATTGAATTTACTTATAACAATAGCTACCATTCTAGTATTGGTATGGCTCCATTTGTGGCTCTCTATGGTAGGAGGTGTAGATCTCCTATAGGTTAGTTTGAAGTTGGTGAAGTTGCTTTGATAGGCCCGGAGTTGGTGCATGAGGCTATGGAGAAAGTTTGACTTATTAGGGAGAGGTTGAAAATGGCTCAAAGTCGACAAAAGTCCTATGCCGATGTTAGGAGAAGAGAATTAGAATTCGATGTGGATGATTGGGTTTACTTGAAAATCTCACCCATGAAGTCCCCGTTATGTAGGCCCATATCAGATCTTGAGACGTGTTGGTAAGGTTGCTTATGAGCTTGACTTGCCTAATGATTTGGCATCTGTGCATCCAGTTTTCCATGTCTCATTATTGAAGAAGTGTGCTGGTGATCCAACCACTATAGTGCCATTAGAGAATCTTGGCATAAAGGATAGTCTTTCTTATGAAAAGGTTCCGGTTGAGATTTTAGACCGGCATGTCCGGAAGTTAAGAAATAAGGAAGTTACTTCCGTTAAAGTTCTATGGAGGAATCAATTGGTTGAGGGTGCTACTTGGGAGGCCGAGGCCGATACAATGTCCCGATATCCGCATCTCTTTCCTTCCGATCCTACTCTAGCTTGAGGTATCTTGATCCTTATGGTTCATTCTTTTGGTCTCATGTGTCATAATTGATTTCCATGATTCCTTGATTATGTATGTTCATGAAGAGTCTTATATGATTATGTGCATTTGAGTATGAGTTGCATAAAGTCTTCATGATATGATGTGTTGATCATGCTTTAGCTTGGAGTTAATGTTTCCTCCTCGGATATGGGTATTTATGTGATTGCATGCTAGGTTGGGTTGTTAGTCCGTGTCTATTACCCTTCTCAAGATATCTTGATTCTCATTCGAGGACGAATGTTCCCAAGGGGGAGATATTGTAACACCCCAAGCTTCCAAGGGATTTTAAAATGCAGAACTCACCTGAAGACAGTGACCTATGGAGGCCACCTACGAGCCGTAGATGGATTGACGGGCCGTAGGTGGGAACCGTCAATGGCACTGCGAAATTAGAGTATTTCCAAGTTTCTGAACCTTGACCTGCGGAACAGCAGGACGGTTCATAGTCCAGTTGACGGGCCGTAGATGGGTTCCGTAGATGCCTTCCAGACTTAGCCAAATTTTTAGCCCAAAATGAACTTTCTGAATCAATTGACGGAAGAACAGGACAGTCCGTCAATTGATGTATGGACCGTAGATCCTGTCCGTCGATTGGCCCCGAAAGTTTTTAATTGAGGGCTTTTTTGGTCTTTTTCCTAATTGTTTACCTATTAAGCTAAGTCGGTTATACCCTTAATCTTAGACCTATAAATACTTTCTAAGCCTAATTCCTTTCATTCTAATTCATTCCAAAACTCTCTTCTCTCAAATATTTCACTCTCTACAAAGAAACTCTCTCAACTCTCAAGGAAGAAGAAGGAGCTTGAATCCTCCATTGAAGACCTTCAATCTTCTTCAATTTCTTGTGGATTGCTTTGAGGTATGATAGTGTTCACCATTAGGAATTTTTTTCCTCCAATAAGCCCTTCCTCTTCTTCATGATTTTCAAAGGTTTACTCTAACCCAATTGAATTAGGGTTTGTGATCAACCATTGTGAGTTCTTCAATTATGATTCCAATTATTTATTTTATGACTCCTAGTGCACGATTTAGCGTGATAAAGTAACTTAGTGCACTAATTAGTGTGAATTACAAGATTTGATGTAAAGATTGCATAAACCCCCATGATCCCAAGCTAATTCTCCCCAATTTGATAATCTATGATTTGATTGTTGGATTGAGTTATGGTTTGATGAAGTTTATGAATTCTCTATGAAATCAAGCATGAATTATAAATGAATTGAGGATAATCTTATGAATTTAGCATGATCAAGTCAAAAGCATGATTTTCCTCTATTATGTGAGCTCCTTCGAGTATGGGTAAATTGTCTTAATATTGGCTTTCTAAGCATGAGCTTGCATTGAATTGCATGATATGAGTTGAACTTGCATGATCCCATATGAACTCTATGAAATATGAAATATGAGCATCATAAATTAAGGATGCTCTGAGAGTAAAGTGCAAAAGTTATGATATGATGATGCTATGGTCGAGTAGTGAAAGGTTTTCTCACGTAATTCTCCCATTATGATAAAAGATGAACAAAGAGGCGATTACCCATGTTCTTAAGGAGCTATTCTAATGATGTAAGTTTGGACAAGGTCCATGAAATATGAATATCTATAAGCATGATTTTAGCTTGAATTGGTAACCCTAGTTGTACCTTTTCATGTTTAATGATATAAATATGTTAATGACTAATCTGTGAGAATTATGCTTAGCACCGAGTAGATATTGAGATAGAAGCCCTCCCGTTATTAGAGGCCGGGTCTTCTAGTGAAAGCTCTCCTGTTAGCAGAGGCCGGGTTTTCTAGATGGAACTCTCCCGTTAGTTGAGGCCGAGTCTCCTAAAGCAATCTCTATCCCATAAACTATGTTGCCACCATAGGATGTTGTCTTTAAGTAGACAATATCTAGTTGATCCACATAAGCTAAGAAGTTCATGGACTTACCTTGGCAAGTAGGACACCTCTTTTCAGTGTGGGGTAGACACCAGATTCCGTGTTGATAGCTCACGTGGTCTTACATGCCGGTTAAGGCTTTTCCCCACAAGTTAATGAACAAGTGTTCTTATGATGAAGCAAAGAAAAGAAGGAAAGATGATTTAGCTTGCTTTGGCCTTGACATATGCTTTATGTTTTCATGTTTCTCATGTTTATCATCTTTTTAGCTTGGCCATTGCATGTCATGATTATGTGTCTCTCTAGCATGATTTATGTGTTTATGTGCATTGCTATCATATTTAGTACTTAATTATGTTGACGCATACTCTTGCCTACATTAACCTCTTTGGTGTAGGACGTGGCAATTCACCTTCCACTCGTGGCTAGAGCATTGACTTAGAGTTTGGAACAAAACTTGGTGAGTCATCATCCATCCGAGGACATGACCTAGTTGTTCTCATTTTCATGTCATTTCTTTTCAGTGTTGGATATTGTATTGGGCTGCGTCCCGATCACTTTTATTCGTATTCTATGATATTAGAAGGTTTTGAGACATGAGTTATAGACTTCCGCTGTTTTGAGTAAACTTTTGATATAAAATGCTCTTTTGAACTCTTATTTCTCTATTCTCTTGTATATTATGTATGCTAAGGGCTTGTATGAGGCCTCTCGGGACTTGTACGCCGTGTTACATCTAGGGGCTACCCTGGGTCGTGAAAAGAACAATCCTTCAGCCTATAACCAGACTGATTACAACCAAAACACCCCTCTCTGCCAGCAAGACACTCACCTGTATGGTTCTCACCACACTTTAGGCAAGAAGGAAAAAACCGGTTACCTGATGCACTTCCGTGAGACTTAGTGCCTGATGCCCTTCCTTTTTGATCCTGTCAAAACCTGAGGGACGGAGCGCTAGCCGATGAAGGTGCTGGGGCTGTAGACCTTTGTTGAAACTGTGTGCGACTTCCACCACCCGACCTCAACTGAGAATATTCATAGTTGCATGTTCTAGCCTTTTTGTTATCCTTAGCCATTTCCTTGAGCTTATCTCCCTCAATTTGCTGAGCGTGGGTTATTAGTCTGGAGATATCCATATCCCCCAATAGCATAGCATTCCTGCACTCAGTCTTTACCGGATCAGATACTCCAAACAAGAACTTGTTCATTTGTGCCCTTGAATCTGCCACCATATGTGGAGCATACATGGAGAGCTAAGTGAACTTTAGCCCGTATTCCTGGACTGACATCGACCCTTGCCTCAAGTTCATGAACTCCTGAGCCTTAGCCTCCCTCAACTGTCTAGGGAAGAACCTGTCCAGAAAAACTCCAATAAAATAGTCCCATGTCATCGGAGATGCATTCGCACCCCTATTTTCTCTCCACTGTGTGAACCAGATATGAGCCACATCCTTGAGTTGATAGGATGCTAGTTCAACACTATCAGTGCCAGTCACTTGCATTACCTCAAGAATCTTCTTGATCTCATCAATGAAGTTTTGTGGGTCCTCATCAACCTTCGACCCTAAAAATTTTGGCGAATTCATACGAACAAAGTCTCGAACCCTAGCTGCAGCTGATCCACCAGTGGTTTTTGCAGGAACTGGGGCCTGTTGATTGGCCTGGTTGGCTACGGTCTGAGCCAACAACTGGATTGCAGTACGAAACTCTGCATTTGTAACTTCGTGGTTCGGGACTGGAGGTACTGCGTTAGCATTGGTATTTCGTGTGTTAGCTCTACGATGAGGCATGATATGAAATGCATGACGATGGATTAGAAGGGAGAAGTTGAACCACAATACAAGAACGAAAGGAATAGCAAAAGAAGGGAAATTTTCTTAGAACACCTAGTAGCCTCCCTGTCATAGGTGTGGCGCGCTTCACACTCATGAAAGAGACTCTACTTAGTGCAGCTTTCAGGCACCTTAAGACTCTTAAACCTGATGCTCTGATACCAAGTTTGTCACGTCTCGAGGTTACCCTCTAGGCGCAACACGGTGCTTAGTGTCACAAGTGACCCCAAGCAAACCCTTAATCTATCCATATCAAAAGCATACTAAATAATTCTATGTAAGCTAAAGAATAACTGAAAAAAGGAGTCAAGTCTAAAGAACTCAAACAAAAATATATCTGAATATCCATGGGAAACAACCCCAAAACACTGAACACTGACTCTATGTCTAAAAGCCTCTAAAATTGATGAGCTGCTGGGACAAGTCCCCAGCTAACTCTAATAATACTGAAAGACCTATAGTAGATTGACTAAACTAAAAGCATAAAGAAATGTCCTCGAACTATGAGAACTTACCACTGAAGCTGCTGAGTACGAACTGGAAATCGAGCTAAGCGCGGTCTGGATGCTGAGCGCCTGAACCTACATCATAAAACGATGTAGCGCAAAAGTATGTGTCAGTACTTTGAATGTACTAAGCATGCAGGATATGAAAGCTAACTAAATATATTTAAACATGCTAAGAATACTGGTCAAGTGTGTAACCTGATCTGAACTGAAGTACATAGGCCCAAGATACAATAATGCATAAAAACTAGAGTGCAAGAATAAACTGAAAACATACTGAAAAACTGAGTAAACACAAGGCCTGAAGTACCTTACAGAAGCTAATATTGTGGGAGAGTTTATTAACGGACATAAACCACGTGAGCTAAACGTGGAGTCCGATGTATACGCCCCATATAGAGGACCTAATATACCTTGCCAAGGTATAAAGGCATGACTGTGGCGCGATCACTAAAACTGATGCCCAATAGAGGGGACTTATAAACCTACGGGGGCACATAGTTCTGGGACTTGAGGGTACGCTGAACCCTAGTCCAACTCGATGCTAACCACTACTCCCAAACTGAATACTAGAGCTCATTTTAACTGTAGTCCTGAATTCATGACACAGAACTAAACTGATCTGAAGATGATTTCTGAGATAAACTGTGGACAGAAACCAACAAAATTCTGTTCTAAAACTGAATTCTAGCGCCCTAAGCTACATTCTAGAGAAAAGTCAATTCATGTGAAAATACTACAATTTCATGCAAAGTTTCCCTTTTCAAATTTTCATATGAATTCATGCAACTCATTTAAACAAGTATAGAATTTGCATAGAAATCATAAGCATTAAATGGGATAATGAATCTGCATAGCTGGGCAAGAACCCTAGTTTCATAAATCATGATAATCAAGAAAAAGAGATTGAAGTTTTGGGCATAAGGGCAAACAAAAACCCTTACTAAATATCCACATACTTGGTACTTGAAGATCCCTGCGAGAAATCTAAAATTTACGCTTGGAGGAGAGAACCCTAGGCTTGGAAATTGAAGAAACGCTCCTTTTTTGCTTGGAATTGACTTGAGAGGAAACTGATTAAGTCTAGGTAGTTTTTGACTATATTACTAGGCTTAGATTGAGTATAACGACATAGTTTAGGCATCATACGACGTAGTTTAAGTGCCCAACGCATAGGGAAAAGACCAAAATGACCCTGACTTAAAAGCTGACGAAGTGACTTCAAGACGAGCTTCGCGGGCCGTGAAGAACTTCAAGGGTCGTCAAGCTGGTCGTGAAGCTTCATCTGCCTGACAGTGCTTCAGTAAAATAGGAATAACTTTTTACTCCGAACTTCAAATGGGGTAAACTCAGTGGCGTTGGAAAGAGGACTCGGAGATCTTTAATTTTATAGGTAATGGGCCACCTAATCTATTTTGTGCTAAAAGATATGATTGTTTGAAGTTAGACAAAAACTCAAAACCTAATCAATCTCCTTGACGGACGACTTCACGGTCCGTGTGAAGCTTCATAGGCCGTCTAGACCTCTGTGGCCCTTTTCTAGTCACCTTGGGTCATTCCCCACCAACTAGGTGACTTGTACGACCCACTTGACGGGTCGTCAATTCCTCCACGAGCCGTCTGGGTCATCGTCAAATGGCCCCTGCCTGAGGCAGGTTCTGGAAGGATTTCACGAGCACCTTAACGGGTCGTGGTCCTCTTCACGGATCGTCTAGGGTGCCATGAAGGGTCCATGGCCCATTTTGGGTTCGTGGACCTTTTCCTGTTTTCCCTTTTTAGCCTTTTTCAAATCCGAGGTGTTACAAATTATGTCAATTCTTCAATTTCTCATTAATTGTTCAGACCTAGGGTTTCCTAAACCTTGGAGATTAATTGTGATTTTAGGTGCTATAGTTTCCCTGATCTAAATAACATGTTTTCTTGGAAAATTTACGTAGTCCCATGTATAGAACTCAAAACCCTAGCTTATATTAATTATCAGTATTTCATGAATCATACTCACTAGACAAATTAGTCAGAAAATCATACTTCAGAATTTGAAAGTCATATCTTTCAGTATATTTATGTTGCATTCCCAGATAGCATGTCAGTATTTTGAGCTGCTCAGTATTTTAGTTGCATTTTAGCTTTACATATTTAGTTGGAAGTAGACTTAGCACCGAGTTGGACTAAGGTTCAGCGTACCCTCAAAGTCCCAAAATTACGTGCCAACGTAGGTTCAGAAGTCCCCTCTATTGGCATTAGTTTTTAGTGATCACGCCACAATCATGCCTTTATACCCCAGCAAGGTATATTGGGTCCTCTCGATGGGGCATATACATCGGACTCCACGTTTAGCTCACGTGGTTTATCTCGATTAATAGTAGCTCCCACAGTCAGACTCATATTACATTGACCATGTTTTTAGCATTTACTTCAGTATACAGTTCAACATGTTATCTTCACGATTCGTACTTGGTCATTGCATCTAGTCCAGTTTTCAGTTATATCTTAGTACAACCTATTTCCATATTCAGTTTATATTGTTCAATTTACATTGTTCAGCTTAGTATCTATATCCTACATGCTCAGTACATTCAAAGTACTGACACATTCTTTTGCGCTACATCGTTTCATGATGTAGGTTCAGGAGCTCAGCATTCAGACCACGGTTAGCTCGACTTCTAGTCCTTACTCAGCAACTTCAGTGGTGAGTCCTCATAGATTGAGGATGATAGACATGCTTTACTTTCCAGCCTTTACTTTTCAGTTTCAATCTTGCTAGAGTTAGCGGGGGCATGTCCCAGCAACTCAAGTTAGTTAGAGGCTTTCATACATAGATTAGATTCAGCTTGAGTCTTTGGTGTTATTTCCAGTCATCACATAACTCTTTGTATATTTTATATACATTCAGACATGTTGGGCTTTTTCCCCATTTCAGACATTAAACTGTTTTTAGCTTCCACACAGTATTGTTTAAATTGAATTTGTATAGATATGTCATGCCATGGGTTAGCTTGGGGTCACTCGTGACACTAAGCACCGTGTTGCGCCTAGGGGGTAGCCTCGAGGCGTGACAGAATTAAGCAAGTAACTAATGACAAGAACATACACTGATCTAGAGACTGAATTAAACTTGTATCTCTTATGAATTAAACAAGTAATTCAGTAGTAACAAATCAACCAACAAACTTCAAAATGAATTAAACTTCTATTAAAGGTGTATCACACAAAATACTAAAGTTGAATCAGAAGAAAGAAAATTAAGCATGTATTAAGCAAGTAACTAATGAAATGACCAGAGAGTGATCTATAAATTGAATTAAACTTGTATCTATTATGAATTAAACAAGTAATCCAATCGTAACAAATCAACCAACAAACTAGAAAAATGAATTAAATTTGTATTAAAAGTGTATTACACAATATTACAGCTGAACCAGAAGAGAGAGTTAAGTATGAATTAAGCAAGTAACTAATGAAAAGACCAGAGACTGATCTAGAGACTGAATTAAACTTGTATCTATTATGAATCGAAATTGATTATTCTATCATCACTGAATTTGACAATAACTGGAAATAAGCATGAATGAGAAATATAACTAATGAGAGATCAAACAGTGATTTGAGATTTAAATAATGAATTACGCATGCAATCTAACTCAAACCATCAACCAACTTTACGAATATGAATTAATGCAGCTAATAAACTAGTTATTCATTCGTAGGTTGAATTAAACTTGAAAAAAAATAATGATTATGCAATCTAATTCAAACCTTCGAAACTTTCAAAACTTCAAATTTCAAACTCTCTGCTCGAAATTGATTTATTCTATCATCACTAAATTCGACAATAACTGAAAATAAGCATGAATGAGAAACATAACAAATGGAAAACCAATAGTGATATGAGATTTATATAATGAATTAAGTATGAAATCGAATTCAAACCTTCAAAAATCTTTACGATTATGGATAAATACACCTAATGAACTAGTTATTGATTTGTAGGTTGAATTAAACTTGAAAAAAATAATGAATTAGGCATGCAATTAAATGCAAACCTTCGAACCTTTCAAAACTTCAAATCCTCTGCTCGAAATTGATTCTGCTCAAAATTGAATTATTCTATCATTACTGAATTCTAGAATAACTAGAAATAAACATCGCTGAAGATAAGTATTGTAACACCGAAAATTTCTAACCTAAGACCCATACCATTCTTTATTTACATGTAAAATCGTATCGGATGATTCTTAAATTGCTCATATGTGTAAAGGTCATTTCCTTGGTTTTTTTATGAATTTGGATACGACTTAAGGTCACAAGAATGCCCTAGCACAAAGTTGAGTCGAAAGCTTCATTATCGAATAAGTTTTGACATAAGATTCTACTTAGGACAACTTCAAACGATGATATCTCCCAGCATATAATGAATTAGGTGGCCATTACCTATCAAATTGAAGGTCTTTGAGCCCTCTTTCCAACGCCGCCAAGTTTTCCTTATTTCAAGTTTGGAGAAAAAAGTTATGACCATTTGCCAGAAACTGCCATATCAGAGTTTTCTGAGTCTGTGAATGACGAATCTAACCTACGGGCTGTAGGTTGAATGACGACCCGTCCTGTCAAACCATCGAAAACTTCAGAAAGTCTGAATTTTGGGACCCAATTACTACAAATCCATCCTATAGGCCGTAAGTGTCACGCCCCAAGGCTAGCCCCTAGATGTAACACGGAACATAGGGTCATAAATAACCCCAAGCTAACCCTGAATCTGGCATATCACAAGCATACTGAAATAACTCTAACCAAGCGGAAACATAACTGAATAATGAATATAATCTAGATGAATTCAACTGAGAATATCCGGAAGAAATAATTGAGTTCAAAGTAGAACAACCCAAATCAACTGAGTTTGACTCTACGTATGAAAGCATCTAATACTGATGAGCTGCTGGGACAAATCCCCAGCTAACTCTAAAATGCTGAAACAAACAATAAACTAACTAAAAAAAATGAAATGTCCTCGGATAATGAGGGCTCACCCTTGACTATCGCTAATATGGCGTCGGTATGAGCTAATCACGTGGCTGAACCTGAGAACATGAGTCTGCATCATAATAGGATGCAGCATAGAGTATGTGTTAGTACTTCGGATGTACTGAGCATGAGGGATATGCAAAGCTGACTGAATATATAAAAATGCTAAGAATACTGGTCAAATATGTAAACTAAACAAAACTAAAGTACATAGGCCCAAGATACAATAATGCATAAAAACTAGAATGCAAGAGTAAACAGGAACCATGCTAAAAAGCTGAGAAGAATTACAACTACGGGCCCGAAGTACCGTACTGAAGATAATACTGTGGGACAATCTATTAACCAACATAAATCACATGAGCTAAACGTGGAGTCCGATGTAAACGCCCCATCGAGAGGACCCAATATATCTTACCAGGGTATAAAGGCATGGTAGTGGCGTGATTACTAAAACGGATGCCCAACAGAGGGGACTTATAAAGCTACGAGGGCATGTAGTTCTGGACTTGAGGGTACGCTAAACCCTATCCAACTCAGTGCTAAACACTACTCCCAAACTGGATACTAGTAGCTCACTTTAAACTGTGGTCCTAAATTCATGAGACAGAACTAAATTGGTCTGAAAACAGTTGCTGGGAAAGGCTGCGGACAGAAAGCTGACTAGATTTGGTTTAAAACTAAATGCTAACGCCCGGAACTAAATTATGGAGAAGAGCTAATTTATGTGAAAATACTACAATTACAGGCTAAGTTCTTTTCCTTTCAAATCTCCATAAGAATTCATGCAAACTCATTTAATTAAGTAGAGAATCGAGTAGTAATCACAAGAATCAATTTTGTAGAGAATCTGCATAGTCGGGCAAGAACCCTAGTTTCATAAAACCATAATAATTGAAAAGGAGTCTGAAGTATTGGGCATAAGGGCGAACAAAACCCTTACTGAATACCCACATACCTGGTGAAGAAAACTACGAAAAAATCCTTTGGATTTCCGGGCAAAACCTGAAGGAGAGCTCTGCTTGTTCTGGAAAAAAAAGTATTGCCTCTTTCTCTTCTTTTCTTTCTAAGTCTGATGATTTTTTGGAGAATGAATGATTTAGGTAGCTTTTGACTAATTAATTAGGCTTAAACAAAGTAAAACGATGTAGTTTAAGTACCTAACACATATGGGGAAAGGCCAATACGACCCTGACTTAAAACTGATGAGGTGACTTAAAAGAGGGGCTTCACGGGTAGTTTTAAGCATCACAGCCCATCTAGTGGGTCGTTTAAAGCATCATGGCCCATCTAGTGGGTAGTTTAAAGTATCACGGCCCTTCTAGTGGGTCGTGATGTTACCCTACCCTACAGGGCTTCACTAAAACAGACATAACTTTTTACTCCGGGCTCAGAATTAGGAAAACTTGGTGGCATTGAAAAGAGGACTCAAAGATCTATAATTTGATAGGTCATGGGCCACCTAATGCATTTTGTGGTGTGAGATATGATATTTTGAAGTTGACACAAAATTTAAAAACTAATGGGTGACTTGTGCGGACCCCTAGACGGGCCGTCCAAGTCACCACGGGCCGGCTAGGTGACCACTGCCCAGATTGTGCTTCACGATGCCCTTAACGGGCCGTGGACCCCTAATTGGCCTGTCTAAGATGCTGTAAAGGGTCCAAGGTCCATTTTGGGTGCGTGGACTTGCCCATTTGTCCTTTCTATCCCTTTCTCGAAGTCTGAGGTGTTACAGTAAGAACTACTACAAGCCATCGTTTGGACCTGTAAATGGACTTTTGAGCCTTAAAAATTCAATATAAATGCCACGGATGGGATCTACGGCCCGTAACTCAAACCACGAACCGTAGATAGTCCCGTGGACAGTTTTCGTCAGCTTTTAAAGAGGGATAGTTTAGTCTTTTCCCACCCCTTCTAAGCCTAAACCATGAGCCTTTTTCACCTAATTAAGGTTCTAAACAGTGTTAAAACATTTTTTACGTTCTTTAACACTTCAAAGGCTTAGAGCAAGGATTTAAGAGGAGAAAAGCTAGGGTTTTCTAATGTTCTTCGATATTCGTCGATTTCACCTAGAACTTCGTTATTTCCAGGTATGTAAGTCTATCATAGTGATGGATTGAGTTCTTCCTCATGCCATACATCTACTTTCTATTAGTAAAAGAGTAATTTAGGATTCTATCCTTAGTTTTGAGTATTTGTGAGATGAGTTTGTTATTGAATTCTGAGTTGCTATTCCTAATTTTTGAGTTGTTATATAGTATGCATTGAGATTCTTGAGTTGATTGCTCATGTCTATTTTTCAGCATGAACCCTATTATTTGAGTATTCATTGAGTTATTGTTGAGAATCTTTTTAACCGAACAATTATCTTAAATTGATTTTCTGAGAAAGTAAAGAGGAGTTTTGAGGAAAGTTTAAAGAGACATTTTGAATAAAGTTTAAGAAAACTATTGATTCCCAAATTTATCATGTTTGCATTGACAAAAGAGAAATTTTGATTTCTAAACGAGTAATGAGTTTAGAGTTATTACAGAGCAGATACCTCTTTTAAAAGGATATTTTGAGAAATTACCTCAAATTGAGAAAGAGTATGTTTTATACATTTGAGCATGAGTATATATATATTGGGACTAGTATTGAGCACCGATATGGGGATGAGTTCAGACAACTCACATTCCTCATAAACCATGTAGCCAACATGGGTAAAGGATCATACTTTTTAGATGATTCCTTATTTCTTTTTAGCAGCGCTTTAGTGGATCCACTTAGTTAAGGTGTTCTATACCCTGACAAGGTATAGGACAATTCTGGCAGCGTGGGCGAGACGTTGTATCATCACATTGCTCATAGTGATGGTTGTTGGTACGAGAATCTCCCAAATAAGAGAAAAGAGTAATTTATTGTATTCTTATATAAATCCTTGAGTTAGCATATTTTATTTATGAAGCTTTAAATATCCTCCTCTCTTATTATTGCTTTGTATGGAATTCAGTTGAGGTGAGTATTCTTCCAGCCTTATCAGTTCAGTTATTTATTCATTTAGCTTTATTACATACTCGTACATTCAATGTACTGATGTCATTCAACTTGTATCTTTCTATGATGCAGATACAGATGTTCAGGATCATCAATAGGCGCTCCGTTGAGATCATTTGGCACTCCAGTAAGCTTTTGGTGAGCCTCCTTGCTTTTAATAAGATTCCCCTTTTCCTTTCAGTATAGTCATTTTAGGGTGTCGTGGGTCTTGTCCTGACTTCCATGTTAAACTACAGAGGCTTCGTAGATATATAGAGTTGAGGAGTCTCTCAGTATTTACTTTTCCTTGAGACATTTTGCAAACTGTTATACCTACATTTTTGAGTTTTTTTACAGACAATTTGAGTTGCGTATTAACTTTGAGTTTGAATGTTCTAAATTCTGTTTCTAAGCCTATTATTGCTTGAGTAAGTCTTCCGCTAAGTAGTCAGCCAGGCCAAGGGTTTGTTTCAGGACCAGTAATGGTTCTAGAGTGCCGGCCACGTCCAGGGTGTAGGCACGAGGCATGACAAACTTGGTATCAGAGCACAGAGTTCAAGAGTCCTAGGGTGTCTATGAAGCCGTATCTAGTAGAATCCTTCTTATCGGTGTGAAGCGTGCCACATCTATAATAAGGAAGCTATGACAATTAGGAACTCTCACTTTCTTCTTACTCATGTTCGTGCAATAGAGTTCAACTCTATAAAAGTTTCTTCTAACTCGTGCTTACGCATGTCTTTTCAGATCATGCCTCCACGAAGAGCTATTCGACGTCCGGTTAGGAGGAATGCTAATCCTCAAGGTCAAGAAGCTCCTAATGCGCCAGAAGTGCAACCCCCTCAAGGAGATGTCACCAATGCTGAGTTTAGGAATGTTATTCAGATGTTGACTCAGGTTGTGGCAAATCAAGTTGGTCAACAAGGAGTAGGTCGTCGGTATGTGGCTGATACATCGAGAATCCATGAGTTTTTTAGGATTAATCCCCCAGAGTCAGTAGAGGGTCACTGAGGATCCGGAGAACTTTATGGAAGAACTTCATAAAGTGTTTGAGGTCATGCGTGTTACTGATGCAAAACGTGTGGAGTTGGCTTCTTATCAGCTCAAAGGCATTGCTAGGATATGGTATGATCAATGGAAGAATAATAGGGCAGAGGGGCACCACTTTTGAGCTGGGCTGTGTTTGAGAATGCTTTCTTGGGCCGTGCATTTCTTTCCCCGAGAGCTAAGGGAAGCTAAGGTGAGAGAGTTCTTGAATCTGAAGTAGGAAGTTATGAGTGTGCAGGAGTACAGCCTCAAATTCACTCAGTTATCCCGCTATGCTCCGGAGATGGTGGCGGATATGAGGCGTAGCATGAGTTTGTTCATGTCCGGGCTATCTCGCTTATCGAGGAAGGAAGGTAAGGCCATGTCCGGGCTATCTCGCTTATCAAGGAAGGAAGGTAAGGCGGCTATGTTGATAGGGGACATGGACATAGCCAAGTTCATGATTCATGTAAGCAGGTTGAGGAAGATAAGTTAAAGGACAGAGAAGAGTTTCACAATAAGAGGGCAAAAATAACAAGTCGTGAAACTGGCAAGCAGATGACCAGAAATGGGAATCGTTCATCATTTCAGCAGAGATCATCTGGACCTGCTCCATCATCAGCCAGTGCACCTGCATCAAAGAACAAGAATGAGCAGCGGAATTAGAATTTCAAAGCTCAACCTACTCAGTCTCTGGGTAGTGTGGCACAAGGGGCTACTTGGACCCCCACATGTGCTAAGTGTGGTAGGAACACCCAGGAACGTGTCGTGATGGCTCCAATGGCTGCTTCAAGTGTGGTCACACGAGTCGTTTTATGAGAAAGTGTCCTAAGAACAGGCAGGGTAATGGGGGAAACATAGCCCAATCTTCTTCAGCGGCTCCAGCAGACAGAGCTGCTTCGAGAGGAGCTACTTCAAGGACAAGCGAAGGAGAAAACCGTCTGTATGTTATGGCTAGTCACCAGGATCAGGAGAGCACGCTGGATGTTGTCACTGGTATGCTTAAAGTCTTTTTATTGATGTTTATTCCTTACTTGATCCAGGTATGAGTTTGTCTTTTGTGATTCCTTATGTAGCCATAAGGTTCGACATTTCCCCCGAGCAACTTCTTCAACCCTTCAATGTTTCCACACCTATTGGTGAGTCTATTTTAGCAAACAGAGTCTATCGTGATTGTACCATCTCTGTCTATCACAAAGACACCATGGCTAACTTAGTTGAGCTAGACATTGTGGATTTTGATGTCATTCTAGGTATGGACTAGCTTCATGCTTGTTATGCCTCAGTCGATTGTAGAACTCGAGTAGTCAAGTTTCAGTTTCCTAATGAGCCAGTTTTAGAGTGGAGGAGTAGTTTAGTAGTGCCTAAGGGTTGTTTCATGTCATACCTGAAGGCCAGAAAGTTAGTTTCTAAGAGGTGCATCTATCACTCAATCCGAGTTAATGACTCTAGTGTTGAGACACTGCCTATGCAGTCAGTTCCAGTTGTGAGTGAGTTTCCAGAGGTCTTTCCAAACGATCTATCCAGATTTCCTCATGAGATAGAAATAGACTTCGGAATAGATGTTCTTCCTGATACTCAACCCATTTCTATTCCGCCATATAAAATGGCTCCAGCTGAGTTAAGAAAGTTAAAAGAACAGTTGAGAGATCTTCTTGATAAGGGTTTCATCCCACCAAGTGTCTCACCTTGGGGCGCTCCGATCTTATTTGTGAGAAAAAAAGATGGTTCCCTTAGGATGTGTATCGATTACCGCCAGTTGAACAAGGTCACTATAACCCCTTCCAAGAAGTGATTACCTTTTCGACCAGCTTTAGGGTGCCACTTGCTTCTCTAAGATAGACCGAAGATCTGGCTATCATCAGTTGAAAGTGAGAGAAAGTGACATCCCGAAGACAACATTCAGGACCCATTATGGTCATTATGAGTTCCTTGTTATTCCTTTGATTTGACTAACGCTCCTGTAGCATTCATGGATCTCATGAACATAATATTTAAGGAGTACCTGGATATGTTTGTTATTTTGCTCATCAACGACATCCTGATCTACTCAAGGAATGAGGAGGATCATGCCAATCATCTCAGAATAGTCCTCCTGTAACATCTCGGATTATGGAAAAGGCTAAAAAAAAGGAAACAGAAAAGGTCCACAAATCCAAAAACGAGCCATGAACCTTTCACGGCAACCTAGATGATCCGTGAAGGGGACCACGACTCGTTAAGAGGCTCGTGAACCCTCTCAAAAATCTTCCCATGCAGGGGTCACATTCACGGTGACCCAGACGGCTCGTGGGGGACTTGACGACCCGTTAAGTGAGTCGTACAAGTCACCCAGTTGGTGGGGACTGACCCAAGGTCACTAGAAAAGGGCCACGGACGTCTAAACGGCCCGTGAAGTCTTCCGTGAAAGAGACTTATCAGACTTTGAGTTTTGGGTCGACTTCAAACAATCATATCTTGTAGCAGCATTAGGTGGCCCATGACCTATCAAATTAAAGATCTCTGAATCCTCTTTCCAATGCCACCGAGTTTGCCCCATTTGAAGCTCGAAGTAAAATGTTATGTCCATTTTAGTGAAGCACTGTCAAGCTGAGAAATCCTTACGACCTACCTAACAGGCCGTGGAGCTCTAGACTGCCCGTGAAGCCTGTCTTGAAGTCACTTCGGCAGCTTTTAAGTCAGGGTCATATTGGACTTTTCCCTATGCATTGGCCACTTAAACTACGTCATTTTACTCAGTCTAAACCTAATAATCTAGTCAAAAACTACCTAGAACCCACATTCTCCCAAAATCATCTAACTTAGAAAGAGAAGAAGAGAAGGAAGCGACAGTTTTCTCCCAAGAACAAGCAGAGGTGTTCTTCAAGTTCAGCCCCCAAATCCAAAGAATTTCTCCGTAGTTTTCGTCACCAGGTATGTGGGATTTCACTAGTGGGTTTCTGTCACCCATTAGGTCCCTAGAATTCATTCAATTTCTTCAAGTTCTCCATAAATTGCTTAGACCTAGGGTTCCAAAATCTTGGGAATCCATTGAAAGTTAGCTGCTATAGTTCCATTGCACTAATTACCTGTTTTCTTGGAGAATTAATATAGTCCCATGTATAGAACTCAGAACCCTAGCTTGTATTGATTATCATCATTTCATGAATTATATTTGGTAGACAGATCAGTCAGAAAAATCATGCTCCAGTATTTGAATGCCATATTTCCAGCATATTTATGTTGCATTCTCAGATAGCATGATAGTATTTTGAGCTACTCGGTATATCAATTGCATTGTTAGTTTTGCATATTCAGTTTGGAGTAGACTTAGCACCGAGTTGGACTAGGGTTCAACGTACCCTCAAAGTCCCAGAGCTACGTGCCAACGTAGTTTCAGAAGTCCCTTCTGTTGGGCATCAATTTTAGTGATCACGCCACAGTCATGCCTTTATACCCTGGAACGGTATATTGGGTCCTCTCAATGGGGCGTATACATCGGACTCCACGTTTAGCTCGCGTGGTTTATGTCGGTTAACAGTAGCTCCCACAGTCATACTCTTAATGCATTAACAATGTTATCAGTATTTACTTCAATGTACAGTTCAGCATGTTATCTTCATGATTAGTACTTGGTCATTGCATCTAGCTCAGTTTTTTCAGTTACATTCCAGTACAACCTACTTCCATATTTAGTTTATATCGTACCACTTATATTGTTCATCTTAGAATCTATATCATGCATGCTCAGTACATTCAAAGTACTAACGCATACTTTGGCGCTACATCATTTCATGATGTAGGTTCAGGCGCCCAGAATCAAGATCACGCTTAGCTCAATTTCCGATTCGTACTCAGCAGCTTCAGTGGTGAGTCCTCATAGTCCGAGGACATTTCTTTGTGCTTTTAGTTTAGTCAATCTATTATCAGTTTTTTAGTATTATTAGAGTTAGCTGGAGACTTGTCCCAGCAGCTCATCAGTTCTAGAGGCTTTCAGACATAGAGTCAGTGTTCGGTGTTTTGGGTTTGTTTTCCATGGATATTAAGATATATTTTCGTTTGGAGTTCTTTTAGTTTTGACTCCCTTTATAGTTGTGCTTCCGCTTACTTAGTTATATTTCAGTATGCTTATGGTATGCCAGACTCAGGGTTAGCTTGGAGTCACTTGTGATCCTAGGTTCCATGTTACGTCTAGGGGGTAGCCTTGAGACGTGACAAACTTGGTATCAGAGCATCAGGTTGAAGAGTCCTAGGGTGTCTGAAAGCCGCACTAAGTAGAGTCTCTTTCATGAGTATGAAGCGCGCCACACCTATGAGAGGGAGGCTACTAGGTGTTCTAAGAAAACTTCCCTTCTTTTGCTATTCCTATCGTGCTTGAAGTGTGATTCAACTTCTCCTTTCTAATCCGTCGTTATGCATTTCAGATGATTCCTCCTTGCAGAGCTAATGCATGCAATGCTAACACAGTTCCTCCAGTCCCGAACCATGAGGTCACAAATGCAGAGTTCCGTAGTGCGATCCAGTTGTTGGCTCAGACCGTAGCCAACCAGAATAATCATAGGCCCCAGTTCCTGTAAACATCACTGGTGGATCAGCTGCAGCTAGGGTTCAAGACTTTGTTCGTATGAATCCGCCAGAGTTTCTAGGGTCGAAGGTTGGTGAGAACCCACAGAACTTCATTAATGAGATCAAGAAGATCCTTAAGGTAATGTAAGTGACTGGTACTGATAGTGTTGAACTAGCGTCCTATCAACTCAAGGATGTGGCTCATATCTAGTTCACACAGTGGAAAGTAAATAGGGGTGCGAATGCAGCTCCAATGACTTGGGACTGTTTTACTGGAGCTTTTCTGGACAGGTTCTTCCCGAGAGAGTTGAGGGAGGCTAAGGCTCAGGAGTTTATGAACTTGAGGCAAGGGTCGATGTCAATCCAGGAATACGAGCTACACTTAGCTCTCCAGGTATGCTCCACATACGGTGGCAGATTCGAGGGCACAAATGAACAAGTTCTTATTTGGAGTATCCGATCTGGTGAAGACTGAGTGCAGGAATGTTATGCTATTAGGGGATATGGATATCTCAAGACTAATAACCCACGCTCAGCAGGTTGAGGGAGATAAGCTCAAGGAAATGGCTAAGGATAACAAAAAGGCTAGAACAGGCAACTATGAATATTCTCAGCAGAGGTCTGGCAGTGGAAGTCGCTCACAATTTCAACAGAGATCTACAGCCCCAGCACGTTCATCAGTTATTGCTCCGTCCCCCAGGTTTCAACATGATCAGAAAGGAAGGGCATCAGGCACTAAGTCTCACATTAGTGCTTCAGGTAATCAGACTTTTCCATCTTCCCAAAGTGTGGTAAGAACCATCCGAGCAAGTGTCTTGCTGGAAGAGAGGGGTGTTTTGGGTGTGGTCAGTCTGGTCATAGGCTGAAGGATTGCCCTTCTGCCAGACAAGGACAAGGAGGTAACAAGGCTCAGTCTACGACTTCAGCAACACCAGCAGGTCGCCCTACTCAGCAAGGTGCCTCATCTGGTACAAGTGGTGGTCAGCACCAGAACAGGTTGTATGCTCTTCAGGCTCGCTAGAACCAGGAAGATTCTCCTGATGTAGTCACTGGTACGTTACAAGTCTTCAGTTTAGATGTTTATGCATTGTTCGATCCAGGGGCTACACTTTCGTTTGTTACTCCTTATATAGCAGTAAACTTCGATGTTAGTCCAGAAACTCTCTCAGAACCCTTCTCAGTCTCTACTCCAGTTGGTGACCCAGTAATAGCTAGACGGGTATACAGAAATTACCCTGTCACAGTTTTCCAGAAAGTCACCTCAACAGACCTTGTAGAGTTAGAAATGATAGATTTTGATATCATTCTAGGCATGGATTGGTTACATTCCTGTTATGCCTCAGTCGATTGTAGAAATAGGATCGTTCGGTTTTAGTTTCCAAACGAGCATGTCTTAGAGTGGAAAGGTAGTAACTTAGTGCCTGCATGTCGATTTATCTCTTACCTCAAGGCCAGGAAAATGATTTCCAAATGATATATTTATCATCTTGTTCGGGTTAAGGACTCAAACTCCGAAACCCCAACTCTTGAGTCAGTCCCAGTGGTGAATGAGTTTCCAGAAGTGTTTCTAGAAGATCTTCCCGGAATTCCTCACGAAAGGAAGATTGACTTCGGAATAGATCTCCTTCTAGATACCCAGCCTATTTCAATTCCTCCTTACAAAATGGCTCCAGCAGATCTTAAGGAACTGAAAGAACAGTTGAAAGACCTTCTAGATAAGGGCTTTATCAGACCCAGTATCTCTCCATGAGGTGCTCCAGTGTTGTTCGTGCGTAAGAAAGATGGTTCCCTCATGATGTGCATTGACTATCGTTAGTTGAACAAAGTCACAATCAAGAATAAATATCACATCCCAAGGATTGATGACTTCTTCGACCAGCTTCAGGGTGCTAGTTTCTTTTCTCGATAGACCTTAGATCCGGCTATCATCAACTCAGAGTCAGAGAGAGTGACATCCCGAAGACAGCCTTCAGGACTCGGTATGGTCACTATGAATTTGTAGTTATGTCTTTTGGACTAACAAATGCTCCTACAGCTTTCATGGGCTTAATGAACAGGGTGTTCAAGAAGTATTTGGACTTGTTCGTGATCGTCTTTATTGACGATATCCTTATTTATTCTCAAAATGAGGGAGAGCATGTGACTCATCTGAGAGTGGTTCTGTAGACCCTCAAAGATCGCCAGCTATTCACTAAGTTTAGCAAATGTGAATTCTGCTTACAGTCGGTCGCTTTCCTTGGACATGTAGTATCCAGCGAAGGGACCCGAGTGGATTCTCAAAAAATAGAGGCAGTAAAGCACTGGCCTAGACCCACCTCTCCGACTGATATCAGAAGATTCTTGGGTTTGGCCGGTTACTACAGAAGGTTTGTAGAAGGATTTTCACCCATAGCTTCCCCATTGACCAAGTTGACTCAGAAGAAGGTCAAGTTTCAGTGGTCAGGTGAGTGTGAGAAAAGCTTCTTAGAACTGAACACCAGGTTGACTACAGCTCATGTCCTGACTCAACCAGAGGGTTCAGATGGTTATGTGGTTTATTGTGATGCATCCAAGGTCGGCTTGGGTTGTGTGTTGATGCAGCAGGGTAAAATCATAGCTTATGCTTCTAGACAACTTAAGGTCCATGAAAAGAACTATCCGACTCATGACCTCGAGCTTGCAGCCGTCGTGTTTGCACTAAAGATTTGGAGACATTACTTATATGGTGTCCATGTTGATGTGTTTACAGATCATAAGAGCCTCCAGTATGTGTTCACCCAGAAAGAGTTGAATCTTCGTCATAGGAGATGGCTCAAATTCCTCAAAGACTATGACATGAATGTGCTCTACCATCCGAGTAAGGCCAATGTAGTGGCTGACGCCCTCAACAGACTATCCATGGGTAGTGTAGCACATGTTGAGGAAAGGAAGAAAGAATTAGCCAGAGATGTTCACCGGCTTGCTCGCTTAGGAGTTTGCCTTATGGACACGTCAGATGGCGGTGTGATAGTTCAGAATGGGTCAGAATCTTCACTGGTAGCGGAGGTTAAGGAGAAACAAGATAGTGATCCTATATTACTTCAGTTGAAAGGGAAAATTCATCAGCAGAGAGTCGAGGTTTTCTCCCAAGGGGGAGATGGTGTGCTTCGTTACCAGGGTCGCTTATGTGTCCCTAATGTGGGTGAGCTGAGGTAGTAGATCATTACATAAGCTCATAATTCTAGATATTTTATTCATCCGGGTGCTACTAAGATGTACCATGATCTACAGGAAGTCTATTGGTTGAACGGCATGAAAAGAGACATCGCAGATTTTGTGGCTAAGTGTCCCAACTGTCAGCAAGTTAAAGTAGAACACCAGAAACCAGGAGGTGTGACTCAAGAGATTAGCATTCCTACTTGGAAGTTGGAAGTGGTAAATATGGACTTCATTACAGATTTACCTCGTACTCGCAGACAACATGACTCCATATGGGTGATAGTGGACAGAGTCACTAAGTCAGCTCACTTCTTCGCAGTCAAGACTACAGATTCAGCGAAGAACTACGCTAGACTCTACATCAACGAAATAGTCAGGTTGCATGGGGTTCCTTTGTCTATCATCTCAGATAGAGGTCCTCAGTTTACCTCTCATTTCTGGAGATCATTTCAGAAAGGTCTTGGTAATCAGGTAAATCTCAGTACAACATTTCATCCGCAGACGGATGGTCAGGTAGAGTGTACTATTCAGACCTTGGGGACATGTTTAGAGCTTGCATGATCGATTTCAAGGGTAGTTGGGATGATCACTTACCTCTCATAGAGTTCACCTATAAAAACAGTTTCCATTCCAGTATTCAGATGGCCCCTTATGAGGTACTGTATGGGCGTAGATGTAGATCTCCGGTTGGTTGGTTCAAAGTAGGTGAAGCAGCCTTGGTTGGGCCAAATTCGATTCACGAGGCTATGGAGAAAGCTCAGCTCATCAGAGATAGACTAAAGAAAGCTCAGAGTCGTCAGAAGTCCTATGAAGATGTGAGGAGAAGAGACTTAGAGTTTGAAATCGATGATTGGGTTTTCCTAAAAGTGTCACCCATGAAGGGGGTGATGAGATTTGGCAATAAAGGGAAACTCAGTCCCAGATATGTAGGTCCTTACAGAATCCTGAAAAGGGTTGGTAATGTGGCTTATGAGTTAGAGTTGCCAACAGAACTAGCAACAGTTCATCCAGTCTTTCACATTTCCTTGTTGAAGAAGTGTGTGGGTGATCCGACATTGATAGTACCTTTAGAAAGTGTGGCTGTGAAGGATAGCCTCACCTATGAGGAGATTCCAGTTGAGATTCTTGACCATCAGGTTCGTAGGTTGAGAAATAAGGAAGTTGCTTCAGTGGAGGTATTGTGGAGGAATCAGTCCGTAGAGGGAGCTACTTGGGAAGCAGAAGCAACCATGAAGGCCAAGTATCCTCATCTCTTTCCTTTTGATTCAGTTTCAGCTTGAGGTAATAGTTCCTGTCCAGTCTCTCAGTTTACTCGTGTAATTCAGTCTCAGTATCTTGTTCCCTCATTGATCATTGCATTTCAGCATATTTGCATGTTCATGAAACTCAGTTCAGTTAGATATATATTTCTAGTACTCAGCTGGTGGGGATTGCAGCTCTTTCCCTCCTAAATGTAGCTTGTTTAGACTTTATTCGAGGACGAATGATCCCAAGGGGGAGATATTGTAACATCTTGAATTCTAGAAAAGGCTAAAAAAAAAAAAGGAAGCAAGAAAGGACAACAAATCCAAAATGAGCTATAGACCATTCATGGCAACCTAGACGGTCCGTGAAGGGGACCACGGCTCGTTAAGAGGCTCGTGAACCCTCTCTAGAATCTTCCCATGCAGAGGTCACATTCACGGTGACCCAGACGGCTCGTGATGGACTTGACGACCCGTTAAGTGAGTCGTACAAGTCACCCAGTTGGTGGGGACTGACCCAAGGTCACTAGAAAAGGGCCACGGACGTCTAAACGGCCCGTGAAGTCTTCCGTGAAAGAGACTTATCAGACTTTGAGTTTTGGGTCGACTTCAAACAATCATATCTTGTAGCAGCATTAGGTGGCCCATGACCTATCAAATTAAAGATCTCTGAATCCTCTTTCCAATGCCACCGAGTTTGCCCCATTTGAAGCTCGAAGTAAAATGTTATGTCCATTTTAGTGAAGCACTGTCAAGCTGAGAAATCCTTACGACCTACCTAACAGGCCGTGGAGCTCTAGACTGCCCGTGAAGCCTGTCTTGAAGTCACTTCGGCAGCTTTTAAGTCAGGGTCATATTGGACTTTTCCCTATGCATTGGCCACTTAAACTACGTCATTTTACTCAGTCTAAACCTAATAATCTAGTCAAAAACTACCTAGAACCCACATTCTCCCAAAATCATCTAACTTAGAAAGAGAAGAAGAGAAGGAAGCGACAGTTTTCTCCCAAGAACAAGCAGAGGTGTTCTTCAAGTTCAGCCCCCAAATCCAAAGAATTTCTCCGTAGTTTTCGTCACCAGGTATGTGGGATTTCACTAGTGGGTTTCTGTCACCCATTAGGTCCCTAGAATTCATTCAATTTCTTCAAGTTCTCCATAAATTGCTTAGACCTAGGGTTCCAAAATCTTGGGAATCCATTGAAAGTTAGCTGCTATAGTTCCATTGCACTAATTACCTGTTTTCTTGGAGAATTAATATAGTCCCATGTATAGAACTCAGAACCCTAGCTTGTATTGATTATCATCATTTCATGAATTATATTTGGTAGACAGATCAGTCAGAAAAATCATGCTCCAGTATTTGAATGCCATATTTCCAGCATATTTATGTTGCATTCTCAGATAGCATGATAGTATTTTGAGCTACTCGGTATATCAATTGCATTGTTAGTTTTGCATATTCAGTTTGGAGTAGACTTAGCACCGAGTTGGACTAGGGTTCAACGTACCCTCAAAGTCCCAGAGCTACGTGCCAACGTAGTTTCAGAAGTCCCTTCTGTTGGGCATCAATTTTAGTGATCACGCCACAGTCATGCCTTTATACCCTGGAACGGTATATTGGGTCCTCTCAATGGGGCGTATACATCGGACTCCACGTTTAGCTCACGTGGTTTATATCGGTTAACAGTAGCTCCCACAGTCATACTCTTAATGCATTGACCATGTTATCAGTATTTACTTCAATGTACAGTTCAGCATGTTCTCTTCATGATTAGTACTTGGTCATTGCATCTAGCTCAGTTTTCAGTTACATTTCAGTACAGCCTAGTTCCATATTTAGTTTATATCGTACCACTTATATTGTTCATCTTAGAGTCTATATCCTGCATGCTTAGTACATTCAAAGTAATGACGCATACTTTTGCGCTACATTGCTTCATGATGTAGGTTCAGGCGCTCAGCATCCAGATCGCGCTTAGCTCTATTTCCGGTTCGTACTCAACAACTTCAATGGTGAGTCCTCATAGTCCGAGGACATTTCTTTGTGCTTTTAGTTTAGTCAATCTATTATCAGTCTTTTAGTATTATTAGAGTTAGTTGGGGACTTGTCCCAGCAGCTCATCAGTTCTAGAGGCTTTCAGACATAGAGTCAGTGTTCAGTGTTTTGGGTTTGTTTCCCATGGATATTCAGATATATTTTCATTTGGAGTTCTTTTAGTTTTGACTCCCTTTATAGTTGTGCTTCCGCTTACTTAGTTATATTTTAGTATGCTTATGATATGCCAGAGTCAGGGTTAGCTTGGGGTCACTTGTGATCTTAGGTCTCGTGTTACGTCTAGGGGGTAGCCTCGGGGCGTGACACCTCCAACCTCTCATAGATCAAGAATTATATGCCATGTTTTCTAAGTGTGAGTTCTGACTCGAATCTGTGGCGTTCTTCGGCCACATTGGGTCTAGCGAAGCAATTCTAGTCGACACTCAAAAGATTGAGGCAGTGCAGAATTGGCCCAGACCTACCTCTCTAACTGATATAAGGAGTTTCTTGGGGTTGGTTGGTTACTACAGAAGGTTCGTCGAGGGGTTTCCATCTATTTTGTCCCCGTTGACTAAGTTGACCCAGGAAACAGCTAAGCTTCAATGGTCTGAAGCTTGTGAGCAAAGCTTTCAGGAATTGAAAACTCGATTAACTACTGCTCTAGTGTTGACCCTACCAGAAGGTACAGGGATTTTATCGGCTATTGTGATGCGTCCAAAGTGGGGCTTGGTTGTGTGTTGAAGCAAAATGGTAAGGTTATAGCCTATGCCTCCAGGTAGCTTAAGATTCACGAGAGGAACTACCCGACTCTTGATCTCGAGTTGGCAGCAATGGTTTTTGCTCTCAAAATATGGCATCACTATCTCTATGATGTTCATGTGGATTTTTTCACAGACCACAAGAGTCTCCAGTATATTTTCAGTCAGAAGGAGCTTAATCTCAGACAAAAGAGTTGGTTAGAGTTGCTCAAGGATTACGACATGAGTATCCTCTATCACCCAGGTAAGGCTAACGTTGTTGCTAATGCTTTGAGCAGGTTGTCCATGGGGAGTACTACTCATGTTGAGGAAGGCAAGAAAGAATTGACTAAGGAAGTTGACAAACTTGCATGTTTGGGAGTCCGTTTGTTAGATTCCAGTGAAGGTGGAGTTGTTGTGATGAATAGGGCTGAATCATCTTTTGTGTCAAAAGTGACGGAGAAACAAGACAAAGACCCCCTCTTACTTGAACTAAAGGCAAATGTTCATAAGTAGAAGGTGATGTCTTTTGAACAAGGGGGAGATGGTGTGTTGAGATATCAAGGTAGATTGTGTGTTCCAAAGGTGGATGAGCTTCCAGAAAGGATCATTGCAGAAGCTCATAGTTCCAGATATTCGATCCATCCTGCTTCCACAAAAAATGTACAATGACTTGAGAGAAGTGTATTGGTGGAATAGTATGAAGAGGTGTATTGCAGATTTTGTTGCTAAGTGCCCAAATTGCCAGCAAGTCAAGGTAGAACACCAAAGTCCATGTGGTGTGGCTCAAAATATAGCTCTTTCGGAATGGAAGTGGGAGATGATTAATATGGACATCATTACTGGCTTGCCGCGATCTCGCAGGCAGCATGATTTGATTTGGGTGATTGTAGATCAGATGACTAAATTAGCCCATTTCTTGCCGGTAAAGACTACAAATTCAGCAGAAAATTATGCCAGATTATACATTCGTGAGATAGTCCGACTTCATGGAGTCCCTTTGTCCATCATTTCAGATAGGGGTGCGCAATTCACCGCTCAGTTTTGGAAGTCATTTTAGAAAGATTTGGGTTCAAAGGTAAACCTTAGTACTACTTTTCATCCTCAGACGGATGGCCAAGCAGAGCTCACAATTCAGACCCTAGAGGATATGTTGAGAGCATGTGTCATGGATTTCAAAGGTTATTGGGATGACCACTTGCCTCTCATAGAGTTTGCTTACAATAATAGTTATCACTCTAGTATCCAGATGGCTCCTTATGAGGCTCTTTATGGGCTAAGATGTAGATCTCCTATTGGTTGGTTTGAGGTTGGTAAAGCTGAGTTGATAGGGCCAGACTTGGTTCATCAAGCCATGGAGAAGGTGAAGACTATTCAGGGAAGGTTGAAAACAGTGCAAAGTCGTCAGAAATCCTATACAGATGTGAGAAGGAGAGACTTGGAGTTTGAGATTAATGATTGAGTCTATTTGAAAGTTTCACCTATGAAGGGTGTTATGAGATTTGGTAAGAAGGGAAAGCTCAGTCTCCTATACATTGGTCCTTACAAGATATCCAAGAGAGTTGGCAATGTAACTTATGAGTTGGAGCTACCGTTAGAATTAGCAACAGTGCATCCGATATTTCACATCTCTATGCTAAAGAAGTGTTTAGGCGATCCTTCACTTCTTGTGCCTACCGAGAATATTGATATCAAGGACAGTCTATCTTATGAGGAGATTTCCGTGCAGATTCTTGATCGTTAGGTTTGCAAGTTGAGAACCAAAGAGGTTGCATCAGTCAAGGTCTTATGGAGAAATCAGTTTGTTGAGGAGGCAACATGGGAAGTTTAGAAGGATATGAAGACTAGATACCCTCATCTCTTTACCTCCAAGTTAGTTCCAGTCCAAGGTATTAAATCTTCCTAAAGTACTTATTCAATTCAGTCCCTCCTTCACTATTTTGAGTTCATGAGTTTTATGTGTATTTTGCACTAAATTGGGCAGTTAAACATTTCCCTACCCTCTTCATGCTCAGTTCATCCATCATTCGAGGAAGAATGATTCCAAAGAGGAGATATTATAACACCTCGAAAATTTCTAAGCTAAGGCCCGAATCATTCTTTATTTGTATGTAAAATCGTATCGGATGATTCTTAAATTGCTCATATGTGTAAAGGCTATTTCCTTGGCATTTTAATGGATTTGGATACGACTTAAGGTCACAAGAACCCCTAGCACAAAGTTGAGTTGAAAGCTTCATTATCAATTAAGTTTTGACATAAGATTCTACTGAGGTCAACTTCAAACGATGATATCTCCCAGCACATAATGAATTAGGTGGCCCATGACCTATCAAATTGAAGGTCTTTGAGTCCTCTTTCCAATGCCACCAAGTTTGCCTTAATTCAAGTTCGAAGAAAAAGTTATGGTCATTTTACCAGAGACTATCATATCAGAGTTTTCTGAGTCTGTGAATGGCGGATCCAACCTACGGGCTGTAGGTTGAATGACGACCCATTCTGTCAACCCGTCGAAAACTTCAGAAAGTTTGAATTTTGGGATCCAATTCCTACGGGCCATCGTTTGGACCCTTAAATGGACTTTTGAGCCTTAAAAATTCAATAGAAATTTCATGGATGGAATCTACGATCCGTAACTCAAACCAGGAATCGTAGATAGACTCGTGGACAGTTTTTGTCAGCATTTAAAGAGGGGTAGTCTAGTCTTTACCCATCCCTTCTAAGCCTAAACCAGGACATTTTTTTACCTAATTAAGGGTCTAAACAGTGTTAAAACATTATTTTACGTTCTTTAACACTTCAAAGACTTAGAGCAAGGATTCAAGAGGAGAAAAGCTAGGGTTTTCTAACGCTCTTCGAATTTCGTCGATTTCACCAAGAACTTCATTCTTCCCAGGTATGTAACGCTATCATAGTGCTGGATTGAATTCGTCCTCACACCCTACATCTACTTTCTATTAGTAAAAGAGTAATCTAGGGTTCTATCCTTAGTTTTGAGTATTCGTGAGATGAGTTTGTTGTTGAATTCTGAGTTGTTATTCCTAATTTTTGAGTTGTTATATATTATGCATTGAGATTCTTGAGTTGATTGTTCATGTATATTTTTCAGCATGAACCCTATTATTTGAGTATTCATTGAGTTATTGTTGAGAATCTTTTTAACCGAACAATTATCTTAAATTGATTTTATGAGAAAGTAAAGATGAGTTTTGAGGATAGTTTAAAGAGACATTTTGAGTAAAGTTAAAGGGATTAATGATTCCCAAATTTATCATTTTTACATTGAGAAAAGAGAAATTTTGATTTCTAAACGAGTAATGAGTTTAGAGTTATTACAGAGCAGTTACCTTTTTTAAGAGGATATTTTGAGCAATTACCTCAAATTGAGAAAGAGTACATTTTATACATTTGAGCATGAGTATATATTTATTAGGACTAGTATTGAGCACCGATATGAGGATGAGTTCAGACAACTCACATTCCTCATAAACCATGTTGCCAACATGGGTAAAGGATCATACTTTTTAGATGACTCCTTATTTCCTTTTAGCAGCTGTTTAGTGGATCCACTTAGTTGAGGTGTTCTATACCCCGACAAGGTATAGGACAATTCTGGTAGCGTGGGCGAGACGTTGTATCATCACATAACTCATAGTGATGGTTGTTGGTTAGAAAATCTCCCAAATAAGAGTAAAGAGTAATTTATTGTATTCTTATATACATCCTTGAGTTAGCATATTTTATTTATGAAGCTTTAAATATTCTTCTCTCTTATTATTGGTTTGTATGGAATTGAGTTGAGGTGAGTATTCTTCCAGCCTTATCAATTCAGTTATTTATTCATTTAGCTTTATTACATACTCGTACATTCAATGTATTGATGTCATTCGACATGCATCTTTCTATGATGTAGATACAGATGTTCAGGATCATCAATAATCGCTCCGTTGAGATCATTTGGCACTTCAGTGAGCTTTTGGTGAGCCTCCTTACATTCTGGAGGACTCCCCTTTTCCTTTCAGTTTAGTCATTTTAGGGTGTCGTGGGTCTTGTCCCGACATCCATGTTGAACTATAGAGACTTCATAGATAGATAGAGTTGAGGAGTCTCTTAGTATTTACTTTTCCTTGAGACGTTTTGCAAACTATTATACCTAAATTATTGAGTATTTTTACAGACAATTTGAGTTCAGTATTTACTTTGAGTTTGAATGTTCTAAATTCTGTTTCTAAGTCTATTATTTCTTGGGTAAGTCTTCCGCTAAGTAATCAACCAGGCCAAGGGTTCGCTTGGGGACCAGTAATGGTTCTCGACTGCCGGTCACGTCCGGGGTGTAGGCTCGAGGCTGACAAGTATAGCCGTAATTGTGCAGAAATTCACGAGTGAGAAGCGGCAAAGAAACGTCGGGAGAGAAAGTTATTGGTGTGAAGCGGCGAGAGAAACGTTGGGTGAGAAAGTTAAATGGAAAGAATAAGGATGCCCTCAATTTAATTCAACCAAATTGCTATATATGGTTAAAAAAATTATGAATGTCGTAAATATTTTTAAAATAGTGCACACTTAGGTGATTTACCCTTTTATTTATGTACAGATTACACATATATACATATTCAACTGAAAAGCACAACAAAAAGAACATATACTTTTACAAATTACAACTAATATTGTTTCTTATTTGTATACAGATTCCGCATATATACTTATACAAAGAACATATACATATAAAAATTACAATTATATATACATATATAATGGACAAGCCTAACAAAAACACACATATACATATACAAATTACATCTAATATACAAACACAATTATCAGAATTTAAAACGAACCAGTACTATATACATATACAAATTTAGAAAAAACTGAAACGTTTCATATACGAATTATCCAATTGTATAAATGAATTTATACAGAACTGACTAATTCGTATCAATACCAGTTACAATGGAGTTCATCCTACTGAAGAAGTCATTGAATGAAACAAATCCTATTAAAATATAATGTGTGTGAGTTATGAGATTATTTTCCTTTTTAGTAATAGAAATTGGCGCCTTTTTAGTTAATTTGTTTAAAAATCAATTTGTATATAAATCGGACGTATTTAGCAAATAATACAAATCAGAAGCTCCATAGCAAACAAAAATATAGTTATGGATCGCAATTATCTAAACTATAGCTATAGATCACTAATATGTATATTATATTTGCCATTCCTAAAATTTACTCAAAAAAATCACATTAATGAAAATTGGACTCACACAATGAATGTTCTACTTCTAGGTGACTAAGAATGGGCTTTATTTGAAAGTGGACCGGTGACCCAAGCGAAAATAAAAATGGATTCAATGGTTGCGACCCGCATAACCATCATTCAAGTAAGAAATAAAAAATGCCAAGCAGCGGAAAATATGCCATAATTCAATGAACAATATACATATAATTAAACAAATAATGAATAAATAATATGTGTAATATGTAAATAATCAACAAAATATGCAAGATACAATGTATAACATAATAAAAGAAAGACTCCTCTATTTGAAAAAATGAACCCATAATGGTTAAAATATCTATATTTCCAGCGGAGTCGCCACTCTTTTGACATCTCTATTTTATTCAAATAAGATGCAACGTCATGGTGACTAAAAAAATAATTAGTTTTACTAAATTTTAAAAGAACATTAAAAGAAAAGATAAATTTAAGGAGTCTCCACCTAATTTTAGGATAATAAGGAAACCAATTAACTAATTAACTAAAAATGTATACGAAATCAATAGATTTTTGGTAAAGGTTCAAGTTATTTCGAAGGGAAGGTATTAATCACCCTTCAAAATTCACAACTGTGGGTCCCGACTGAATTTCATTTTTCAAATTGAGAAGATAAAATATAATGTACAAGTATAATATGAGAAACGGCCTAATGATTGCCTAACATCAATAGTAAACAAATAATGAATAAAAAAATATTACTCAAACTTCATTCGGATAGCTTCTTTAGAAAGCAACTCTGGGTACCTGTAAACACACTTAGTAAAACTATTAGTAATAGATTAATATGAATCAATATAAATGAAATAAACAATAAATCAAAAATAAAACTCGTTTTATTAACATGGAAGGCCTTGAAAATCGACGATAATTTCTTCACCGGCCAATTTTAACATACAAAGTTTATGAACATAAACTAAAAATTTCATCTTTTAAAATGGGGGTAGCCTTGAAAATCGACGAAAATATTTTTTCATTGACTAATTTTTAACATTATTTTCCTCGAATTAGTTAAAAAGAATCACAATATATCAAAAATATGTAAGTATGAACCCTTAAAACTGACAACAAAATATCAAACAGTGACATAACAAAATCTAAAAGGAAAAGAAATATTCAACAATAAAAAAACTTAATGGCAACATTAATAGAATAATTTTAGAATTAGGATTTATTCACCCACCAATACTAAATCATAACAAAAAATGTGATAACAAACATTTCTCGACCAAGTATCAACCCACAATCACCAAATTATGTATAGATTAATAACAGTCAAAAACCATAATAATAAAGCAACAATAATAACCAAAACAAAACCAACAATGCCTAACTTATTTTAAGAATACAAACAGTAGTAATGTAATAAATAAATAAGAAGTATAGTTAGATAAAGTAAGACAAACTAAATTATAACAAAGTAGTCACATAAGTCAAGATAAAATGATGGACAAATGAACACAAATAATATAGTCCGACGGAAATAAGACAAAGAAAGAAGAGAACATGAAAATCAAAATAATAGCAACCGAAGTTTGAACCCCTTCGGCCAGATCTGAAATAGGATAGCATTTAACATCTGAAAGGCAGCTAAAAATTTCAACAAAAACAACAAAAACAAAGTAAAACAACATCAATTTTAGTTATATTTAAAAGCAAAAACTCAAACCTCACCGGAAATGGAGTTCCATTTTGGCTGCCAGGGTCTTGTTGGATGGTCTGGTTGTCTCTAGTTGCTCAGAAATGAAGGAAGACAGAGGTATTGTTGGTTTTCTCCTTTCTTCGGAGCTTGGCATAATGAATGATCTCGTCGAAGCACACCGAATTACTTGCAAAACTATGGGGTCTTGTGGCAACTTGGGGGTTGTTTTTGGTGGCTCATCGGAGTGTCTTGATGGTCTAGTGGTGGGTTGGTCGGAGAAGATGGAGTTGAGATAGAGGAAAGGGGGAAAGAGGGTCTGGTAGCTCACTGTTGGCTGTGACGTAGGGTTTTTTCGGTGGTGCACTAGTAGAGCTCTGTGAACTCACCGGAAAAATAATGAACAAGACCCTTTTTGTGAATAAAAAATCTAAAAATTTATCATCTCACATAATCTAAAAATATCCACCTCCCTTTAACTTTTTGACCAAGCAATAAGTTAAATAGGAAATTTAAAAACCACCTTTATACAATATTCTGGGCTCAAAATCACTGACTAATTAAATATCTGTGTATGCAATTTTTATCTATGTTTAAACGTATTTTTAGACTGTGCTAAAAAAATACCAAAATGAATATTAACAAAAGTAACAAACAAAAATGAATACTAACAAATGTAACGAATAAAATGAATGGCATGTAAATGTAACACCCCGAAAATTTATAAGTTAAGACTCGAACCATTCTTCATTTACGTATAAGGTCGTGTCGAGTGATTCTTTAATTTCTCATATGTGTAAAGGTCCATTCTTTAGTGTGGAAATGAATTTGTAGATGAATTAAGGTCACAAGAAACCCCTAGCACAAAGTGGAGTTGAAAGCTTTCTTACCGATTAAGTTTTGACATAAGATTCTACATAGATCAACTTCAAATGACCATATCTCTAAGCACATAATGAATTAGGTGGGCTATGACCTACCAAATTAAAGGTATTTGAGGCCTCTTTCAAACTCTACTAAGTTGGCCTCTTTTCGAGTTCGTAGTAAATAGTTTTGCCCATTTTAGTGAAGCCCCATTAGGCCGTTGATATTCTACGACTGACACTACGAATGGTAGAAATTTAGACGGATGGTAGAGTGATTTTTTTCTACAGCTTTCTGCATGCATTCCAAGGTTAATTTGGTCCTTTCCCAAGTTTTTTAGCCCTATTCTAAGTCATTTTTGGGTGTTTTAACCGAGTATATCATTTATCTAACAAGTTTTCCTATCAAAATCATTAATCTAAACCTTCAAGTATCTATAAATTTTCTTAAAACTCACCTAGGGTTTCTCTTTTCCATCAAGAACCTTAAAACCTTCGAGTCAAAAATTTAATATACAAAGAAAATCCTTCCACCCAAGATTTTCCCAAGTTCTTCCACTCTAGAAACTTCATTAAAGAGATTATTTTATCAATATTAAGCACCAAGATTCAAAGATCAAAGGTTTCCTCCAATAAAGCTAATGTTCTTCCTCAAACTCAAGATAAAATCAAGTCTCTATAAAAGTTTTCAGTCTAATAACTTCATAATCAGGTATGTAAGGTTATCATAGTGTTGGACTAGTTCGTCCTCACACACTACATCTTAATTCAGTAAGTAAAAGTTTAATCTAGGGTTATACCCTTAGTTTTGAGAATTCTTGAGATGTGCTTATTGTTGAGTTTTGAGTTCTATTCCTAATGGTTGAGTTGCTATATGTTATGCATTGAGATTCTTGAGTTGATTCATTCATGTCTATATTTCAGCATGAACCCTATTAATTGAATATTCTTGAGATGAGTAGTACCGTTGAGTTATGAGTTCTCGAGTTTTTCTATATTGTTATTGAGATCCTTGAGTTGAGTTGTTCATGTCTATATTTCAGCATGGACCCTATTTTAAGTTATAAATTTTGAGAATCTTTTAAAGTCAACATGTTTGTTTTAAACTGAGCTTTTGAGAAAGTAAAGAGAAGTTTGAGAAATAGTTTTAACCAAGATTTGAGCAAGGGTTTAAGGGAAAGCAAATGGTTCCAAAATTAATATTTTTACATTGAGAAGAGAACTATGATTCATTATTAGTATGATTGTCGAGTATGACATCAATGTGTAAGTAGTATGACATCTAGATATGCCATCAATGTTTATGCAGTATGACTTCCCGAGTCCTCAATGATTAGATCACAATAAACATTTTTTTTAAATTGTTTTTTTAGGAAGTAGAGCAGAGTTTGAGTAGAGTATAAAGAGAATTTTGAATAAAGTTTACGGGAACTAATTGATTTCCAAATGTATTATTTTTACATTGAGAAAGAGGAACTTTGATCTCTAAATGAGTTTATGAGTTCAGAGATACTTTAGAGCATTACCTCTTTTGGTAGGGTATTTTGAGTAATTACCTCAAAACAGGGAAAGAGTATGTTTTATACATTTGAGAATGACTATATATTTATTGGGAGTAGTATTGAGCACCGATATGGGGATGAGTTCAGACAACTCAAAATTCTCATAAACCATGTCTACCAACATGGGTAAAGGATCATACTTTTTAGATGAATCCTTATAGCTTAGTGGATCCACTTAGTTGAGAGGTTCTATACCCCGGTGTGGTATAGTATAGTTCTGACAGTGTGGGCGAGACGCTGTATCATCACGTAGCTCATAGTGATGGTTGTCAGTTAGAGAATCTCCCAAATAATAGTAAAAAGTATTCTATTGTACTTTTATATTCATCCTTGAGTTAACATCTTTTATTTATAAAGCTTTAAATGTTTTCATCTCTTGTTATTGCTTTGTATTGAGTTGAGTTGAGGTAAGTATTCTTTCAGCCTTATCAGTTCAGTTATTTATCCATTCAGCTATATTACATACTCGTACATTCAATGTATTGATGTCATTCGACCTACTTCTTTTATGATGCAGATACAGATGTTCAGGATCATCAACATGCACTTCGTTGAGATCACATTGCACTTCAGATAACTTGGATGAGCCTCTTTACATTCTGGAGGACTTCATATTTATTTTCTAGTCAGTTGTATTGAGATGTCGTGGGTCTTGTACCGACATACATCTTGAGTAATATAGGATTCATAGATTGATAAAGTTGAGGAGTCTCTCAGTATTACATTTTCCTTGAGATGTTTTTGCAAACTATTATACTTATGTCGTTGAGTATTTTACAAACAGTTTGAGTTAAGTATTTACTTTGAGTTTAAATGTTCTAAATTTTGTTTCTAAGACTATTATCTCTTGAGTAAGTCTTTCGCTAAGTAGTCAGCTAGGTCAAGGGTTCGCTTGGGAACTAGCAATGGTTCTTGAGTGCTGGACACGTCCAGCGTGTAGGCTCGGGGCGTGACAAACTTGGTATCAGAGCATAGAGTTCAAATATCCAAGGGTGTCTATGAAGCCGTGTTAGTAGGATCTTTTTTATGGTTGTGAGGACCCCACTATTATAATAGAGGAACGGCAGACATTTAAGAAAAATTTCCCTTCTTTCATACTCTAAATCATGTACTAGAACTGTGTCATCGGAACTTATTCAAACTCATGCGTTTCTTAGACCCATTCAACTACCCCTCATACTCAAAGTGGTTGAAAAGCAAAGCCCAGATCCTTATAGATGAGTTGCTCTCGGCAAAAGTCTTCAGAAAGTCATGAGACTGCAGAAGGGCTTGAGAGAAGCCTGTGAGTGAGCTTAAGTGTTGAGATTAGAAAGAATGCACTCTTATTTATATGAATCGTGCGTTCAAGCTAATAGTGAAATGTACTCCCATACTCTCTTCTCTAAACCTTGTTTCAGTTGAAACCCTTACGAGGAAGATTGTTTTAGAGCTTTGGTAGTATTTTCATCGAAAAATATAGTATGAGTTACGATGTTATGAGCCAGTAGTAGTAGAAGTGCCAAGAGTTAAAACAATGCATGCAGAGGTATAGTAATCCAAGAAAGGGAGATAGTGATGAGGTAAATTACATTATTGCAATCATGCACCCAGTAAGTTATTAATGGGGAGTTTTTCCTTATGGACAGACTAAGAAGTGATGAGTTGGTGTAGATTTCATGGTAGAAGGTAGAGTAAGAGTTACTAGTATGGATGAGTTAGAGTATACTTTAACTAGAGAGAAGTTTATGATGAGGTGTTAATCCATTAGTATCGACCAAGTATAAGTGTTGAATAGAAGAACCGAGTATTCCTGATGCGATATATTTAAGCTACGCCTATGATTTTTTAAAAGGAGAGCCCTATGATATTCAGAGGGTTATAGAACTAATCAAGCAATGATGTATAGTGAATGAGTAAGTAGTACTTAAGTTGTGAAATGGAATGTGACGGTAAACTGTAAGTTTGTAGACTGAGAGATAAAGATTGACTACTTGTCATGAGGTCTTGGTGGGTGAGTGTTTCTTAATTTTATCTAGTAGTTGTAAGTTAGTATACTATGTGAGCAACTATATTGATATATGTGTTTGGTACTTGACACTAAGCTTGAATATGAGACGAGTGTCGTGATAAAAAGAATGGCAACATGAGGGTGGTGATGTTAGTTTTAAGATCTGATCTAGCAGGTCTGATGTAAATTAGGTGATGAATTAAGGTGTTATTTTTTGATAAATGTGAGTGATTCAAGTGTGGTATTATCACTCATGAGTCATTGGACATGATACCGAGAAATGTATCACACTCAAACACAAAGTTCAAGACCTGATTGACAATAAGGTGGTAAAGCTTGCAAAAGCTCCACCAAATGTGAACACAAACCCTTTGCCCAATCACAAAGAGTAATTGTTGGTGTGATCAATTACGAAGGAGAATGAAGTTTTTTGGAAGTTTTAATTTTGGTATCCTTCGGCTTTTCATTTGAAGTTATTGTTTTCTTTCTTTGTAATTGCACTTTATCATTTTCTTTTCTTGTAATAACACGTAATGGTTCGATTTCTTTTGTAAGCACCTTTTATCTGTATGTGAATTAAATTTGACTTGATTTCCCTAGTAAAATACGTAGGGAACCTTCGTTGGCTTCGGTCACGTCACGAAAAATATCTCAAATTCTCTTTATAGTTGAAAACTATGTTTGAGTTGATTCCTGCCTCAGTGGGATATGTAGGCGCTATACCGACTCGGTCATATCCTCCGTAAGATTTCCATTTTATTTTATACTGGAAATTAAAGCAAAATTTTGAGGGGGACTTTTATCAAATCAAAAATCACATCAAAGTTGCAAGTGAGGTAGAATTTTTGAGAGAATCTGAAGAACTTAATCATAAACTATGAGAAAGTTTAGAGTTCTTATGTGTTTTAAACTAGGGCAATATTTTTGAGCAGGGTAATCGAAAATTCTATCAACTCTACATTTCAAGACAAGACAAGTTTGCAAGCCATAGTCAGAGGAGTATCAGTACAACAAGGCAAATTCACCATGAATCAGTTTCTCAAAACTAAGAATTTTTCTTTGGATGCAGGAGCTACAAAGTTACCAGGCATCATTGAACCGACTGTGGCCTCGTTATAATTTAGATTATTTCTTCCACACTCATCTCCTAAATTTATTACTTTATTGTGATTTTCAAAAGCATTCTTTGAATGTTACAAATGAAATAGCCTGACAGAATGGCTAAGATTATAAGTCATCATCCAGACTGAACCACATCATCTTTAAACTTAATTTTTGTTATATAATTTACTTTGATAACTTTATTTTTACTAATTACACCTAAACTCCAAAGGTGTCCTTACTAGAATTAGAGGTAAAGTGTCAAAAGATTCTTTCACGGTTTTGATGAACCAAGCTAGGCGTTCACCAAACAAAGGAAACAAACTAGCTATTGTGAAAACTAAGGATTTTTGGTGCCAAGGATCCAATATGTCAAGCTATCTATTATCCTCTATTTGTTATTTTGATGAAAAATCTTATGTCGTCTAATTATTCTATCAAATAAAAGGAAATATTACAATTGGAGTGTCACTTCCTTCATTGTGATACGTTATATTATTGGAGCGTCACTTCCTTCAACGTGACACGTTTAATTATTATTGTAGGATCACTTCCTTTAACGTAACACTTTATATTATTATTGGAGCATCACTTCCTTCAAGGTGACACGTTATATTATTGTTGAAGCATCACTTCCTTCAACATGACATGCCATAATTATCGGAGCATCACTTCCTTCAACGTGACATGTTAATTATTATTGGAGCGTCACTTCCTTCAATGTGACATGTTATATTATTAATGGAGCATCATTTCCTTAAATGTGACACACAATATTATTATTGGAGAGTTGCTTCCTATAACTTGACATGTTAAATCATTATTGGAATATCACTTCCTTAAACGTGACACGTTATATTATTGGAACGCCACTTCCTTCAACATGGCACATTACAATATTATTAGAGTGTCACTTCTCTTCAACGTGACATATTATATTATCATTGGAGCATCACTTCCTTCAACATCACATGTTATTATTGTATATTATTATTGGAGCGTAACTTTCTTCAAAGTGATACATTATACTGTTATCAAAGTGTCACTTCCTTCAACGTGACACCTTATATTATTGGACTGTCACTTCCTTCAATGTGACATCTTGTATTATTATTAGAATGTCATTTCTTTCAACGTGACACATTACGTTATAAGAACATTAACTCATTCAAATTGATGTATTACCTTGGATCACCACTTCCTTCAAAAGCAGTACGCTTGAAATTAGATCGTCATCTCTTCCAGTATGATGTGTTAATCCAGATTTGCACAATTTCTATTGTGTTTCTATGATATTTTCTACTGATAATTTTCTCTAGACTTTGTAACACGCGAAGCTATGTTAAAAAAGGATGCTACAAAACGTGAAACTTTTTCTTACCAGCAAACTAGGACATAGTTAAAAGAGGAATATGAAACTCTTTGGATGCAAGTGTGTAATGACCCTCGGGGTCATTTTTGTGTTTTCTGCGTGCTTTTCCTATTTTTCCCCTTCTCTTAGCTTTCTTATAGCTTGTGTGTCATGTTGGGTTAGGTGGCACGCTCCCTGAGGTATTCGATTGAGTTTGGTGTAAGTATTGAGTTTTGGAAGTTTAATGCTTGAAAGAGTTGACTTTAGTCAACATCTAGAGATTCTGGCATCGGATTAGAATTTTGTTAGTTCCATCAGCTCCGAAAGGGCCATTTTGGTCTAGTGTGATGGCTCGGTTGAGGTTTTGAGCTGTCATTTGGAGTTGGTGTGAACAAGCGTTTTAGCTTTTGAGTTGTGCCCAAAATGGAACTTGGGGAAGCTTTCTTGGTAAACATGCTCAGAATCGAAGTTAGGCGATTTAGAGAATTTCTTGGCCAATCTCTACGCTTCTTAGGTGATTCTCTTCTTTTCCCTCTCTCTACGCTTTTACGTCGTTAATGTCGTAATTCAATTTCGTTTCCGACCTCAAATCCCTTGATTTCTAAACTTTAAAGTATGATAATTTAGCCATTTGAGGTCCGAATTGAGTCCCGTTTGCGCCAATCTTTCGGGCATGTTATCCTTACCCCAATGAGGACAGTATGACAATTTTCTTTTTGTAATTCGGTTGTGTCGGTTCGTGGGCTGTTTTAGGCCTAATTTTCGGTCTGTTTTTTCAAGTTTGTGATATGGGTATTGATGGACTTGTATTAACTTGCTTGTTGTGTTCTTGATAGCTTGGCAGCAATCCGAGGCTCTCTAGAAGGGAAAAACATCAGAGTTGTAGCTCGTGTGCGGTTTTCGTCCTTGAGGTAGGTTATGGTTTTCCTTTTTCTTAGACTTGCGTTAGTTAGATTGATTATATTTGGGTAGTATCGCAAGATTTAGGTTGAGCCCTTAGGTTTGTTGAGTTTTATTGATCCTTGGGTAGTTATGTCCATAAGTTGGGTGGTTTAGCTTAAGTTTAGGCTGAGAGGCCTTAGTTTAGGCTATCCTTGTATGAGTAGTATCTTTAGACCTTACTTCTAGGTGGCGTGAAACATAGGTTTGTGTGATGTTTGATTGATATGCTTTGCTTGATTGATGACATGGATCCTTCAATTGTGATTTCCAGGTTGATTATTAAACTGTTGGGCCTAAGGCCGTGAGCTTGGATTAGCAAGAGTCCAAGGTTAGTAATCTTGTTGAGTGATGGTCATTCTTCCTAATTCTATGTGTATGCCATTAGTTGAATGTGATTTCATTTATAAGGAATGTCTATTTGGATGAGTTTTGTCGGAAATGGACTTTGTTGGCAAAAAGGAAGTTAATCTTAATGAGTTGAAAGTCCTTGAGACATATGTTGAATAGAAAGTGGTAAAAAGCCCTTTACTTGATTATTGCACTTTCTAGTTGCTTATACTCTGATTAGCTCGAGGTATAATTCCAGGCGGCCCAATAGTTTTGCTGGGCTACAGTTTACTTTTGCTTTACATTGTTGATGGGCTTGAAGCGTCATTCTGGGTGACCCATAGATCCAGACATCTGGGTTATGGGTATGATCGACGCGCCATGCTGGGCGGCCCATGGATACATCTATCTGGGTTATTGGCTTATGGTTAAGCTTGAGGTATCATTCCAGGCGGCTCGATGTTTCTTTAGGGATTATGAGATCCTTTTCCTTATTTGGAGTTTGACATAGTAGCTTTGCGTGTGTTGCCTTGAATGCGTTGGTTTCCTTTTTTAGCTTGTTATGTCTTAGCTTACCCTTGCCTTGTTAGTTTAATCATGCTTCTTATTTATATTTGATCTTTTTGAGCTCGATCGGCCTATGATGCCTACTGGGTACCCGTGTTTTGGTACTCATACTACACTTCTGCACCTTTTTTCTGATGCAGCTCCCAATTTGAGCCACCATCATTAGCGAGCTCTTAGATCTCCCGTGGCTGTCACAGACTTAGATTGTGGTGAGCTCTTGGCGTTTAGAGACTTGTTGTTGTCCTCCTTTTGTACTGACTTTCATTTTGTATTTTGGACTAATCTATTCTCTATATATATTTATGGTTTTCTTTTCATAGTAGCTCCTGTATAGTTGACACCAGGTCCCGGGGATTGATATCTTGTGTTAGTTTGTCTCTTTGTCACTTTTAGGCCTATTTTGTATATTTTGTATCATACTACAGATATATGTATGATATGGCCCTTCTTTCTATATACTTTATTCATGTCTTTCCATTTTTTCTGCTTATAGTCTATTTAAATTGTATTTTTCACATCTGGTTATTTGGATTTAGGCGTGTCCACTCGGTGGGCTGTAGTGGATGCCATCATGGCCCGACTTCGGTTCGTGACAGAGTGGTATCAGAGCTTTAGTTTCACCGGTCTCACCAATACAAGGGCAAGTGTCTAGTAGAGTCTTGCAAATCGGTAAGATGACGTCCGTATCAAATCTTCGAGAGGCTATAGGGCATTTTTAGGAATACTCCACCATTTCCTGTTTCTTCTCATACGTTGATGGTTGTACCAATATCTAAGCTCCATTTTTTTTCTCTCTTCCTCAAATGGCTAGGACGAGATTGACTGAGGGCGAGCGTGGACCTCTTGGTGGAGCCCCAACTAGGGGCAGATTGTAACACCTCATGCTTCAAGAAAGGAATGAAAAAGAGATAACGGCAAACCACGGAGGTGTCCACGAGCCGTGAAGAGGACCACGACCCGTCACCCTAATCGTGGTTGTGCACCAAACAAAAGGTGAAAGACCACAGACCATTAGACGGTCCGTGGAGCTTCATACGGGCCGTGAAGTAGCCCATGAAAGGGACAGAGATTCACCATGGCTACTTTGAAGGACCACGGACCACTAGACGGTCCATGAAACTTCACAAGGGCCATGGAGTGGCTCGTGAAAAAGAGGCACATTACTCTCCAAGCGTCTGTGAAGAACCACGGTTGCCTTAATGACCCATGGAGCTTCACACGAGACGTGAAGTTGTCCGTGAAGGAGACTTGTCAGACTTAGAGTTTAGGTTCAACTTCAATCGACCATATCTTCCAGCACAAATTGAATTAGATGGCCCATAACCTATCCAATTAAACGTCATTGAGTCCTCTTTCCAACACCACCAAGTTTGCCCCATTTGAAGTTTAGAGTAAAATGTTATGCCTATTTTAGTGAAGAATTATCAGGAAGAGCATCTTCACGACCCACTTGACGGGCCGTGGTGCTCTAGACGGCCCTTGAAGTCACTTCGTCAGCTTTTAAGTTAGGGTTGTATTGGTCTTTTCCCCTATGCGTTGGGCATTTAAACCACATCATTTGATGTATAAATTATGTCATTTTACTCAGTCTGAGCCAAATAACCTAGCCAGAAACTACCTAGAACCCTCATTCTCAAAAATCATCCAACTTAGAAAGAAAAGAAAAGAAAGAGGCGACAGTTTCTCCCAAGAACAAGCAGAGGTGTTCTTCGAAGTTTAGCCCCAAAATCCAAAGGATTTCTCCAAAGTTTTCATCACTAGGTATGTGGGATTTCACTAGTGGGTTCCTTTTGCCCATTAGGTCCCTAGAATTCAGTCAGTTCTTCAATTTCTCATAAGTTGTTCAGACCTAGGTTTCCAAAACCTTGGAGATTAATTGTGATTTTAGCTGCTATAATTTCCATAATCTAAATAACATATTTCTTAGAAAATTTTCATAGTCCAATGTATAGAACTCAGAACCATAGCTTGTATTAATTATCAGTATTTCATTGATTATACTCACTAGACAGATCAGTCAGAAAATCATGCGTCAAAATTCGAATGCCATATCTTTCAATATTTTTATGTTGCATTCCCAAATAGCATGTTAGTATTTTGAGCTACTCAGTATATCAGTTGCAATTTAGATTTACATATTTAGTTGGGAGTAGACTTAGCACTGAGTTGGACTAGGGTTCAGCGTACCCTCAAAGTTCTAGAAGTACGCGCCAATGTAGGTTCAGAAGTTCCCTCTATTGGGCATCAAATTTTAGTGATCATGCCACAATCATGCCTTTATACCCTGGCAAGGTATATAGGGTCCTCTCGATGGGGCGTATACATCGAACTTAACGTTTAGCTCACGTGGTTTATGTCTTTCATAGTTGCTCCCACAGTCAAATTCATATTACATTGACCATGTTATCATCAGTTACTTCAATATACAGTTCTACACGTTATCTTCATGATTAGTACATGGTCATTGCATATATTCCTGTTTTGAGTTATACTTCAGTACAACCTATTTCCATGTTTAGTTTATATTGTTCACTTTATATTGTTCAGCTTAGTATCTATATCCTGCATGCTTAGTACATTTAAAGTACTGACACATACTTTTGCGCTACATCATTGTGTGATGTAGGTTCAGGCACTCAACATCCAGATCACACTTAGTTCAACTTTCAGCCCACACTCAGTAACATCAGGGGTAAGTCCTCTTTGTTCGAGGATGTTTCTTTATGCTTTTGGTTTAGTCAGCCTATTATCAGTCTTTCAGTATTTTTAGAGCTAGTTGGGGACTTTGATGAGTTGGTAATTTTCACTCATTTGGAGTCCTTTTCTTATGATTTTGTGGCACTTAAGTAGAGAAAGAGGCTAATTTTCCTTTGAATATGGTTGTTTCAGGTACATGATGGTTAAAAAGGAGTTTTGATGAAAAAGAATGGAAATTGGGGCAAAATGGAGCTAAAAACAAGAACTTGGAGCTGGCAGTGAAGTACTTTCCACAAACGCGGAGTGTAAAGCCACTGGCCAGGGACAACGCGGATGAGTCTCCACGAACATGGAGGTTAACCATGCTGAGTATCACGAACGTGGGACAGGATCCGCGAACGCGGGGTGAGCGGAGCTACCTCCGCGAATGCAGAGAAGAAATGTGACTGGCGTCTGAGCAGATTTGGAATTTCACATTTTGACCCTAATTCACCATATACACTCATTCACAGCCATTTGGAGAGGATTCATTACTGAGATTGGATTGATATTGAATAGATTAGAGAGAAGATTCTTAGGGATTGAGGCTTGGGTATATCTTTGAGATAAGATTCCTCAACAAACACCATTAGAGTGAAGATTATGAGCTTGGGTTGTAACTATTTTTCATCTTTCTTCAACTCTTTGCTTCGTATTGTTGGATTTTAGGTGTTAATTGTTGATTAGTGATTTGGATATTGTGTTAGACATAATCAATATTGGGATTTTTGATGTATACCTTGGGCTTGATTTCTTGCTTTAATTACTTTCCATTGGAATTGATCACTCCTTGGACTTGCCCATTTACTTTGATTGAGCTTGTTAGAGTCAATTGAGGTTGGGAGGATTAATTGGTGCATTAATTGAGGTTTAACAACTCATTTGTTGGATTGCTGCTAGAAATAGTGAATCCTTGCATTGTCTTTAATCGGATTGCTTGTGTTGCCAGTTGATTGGGTTCGTGAGAACTAGTTGAGAAATATTTGCCTATATTCGATAGAATTAGGTAGATAACTTAGAGTCCGAGGCATATAGGATTTTACCCATGATTTATTTAGATTGTATGAAGCTAGTTTGCAATGGATCGTATGTGTATTAATTGACTTCCCATTCCTAAATCCCTTTGATAATTGTTCCATATAGCTTTGTTCCTTGTTCTCCTCTATCACCTATCCTAAATTCGTTACTTGAAATCTTATCATTTTATAATTATACCTTTCATTTCAGATTCAAACTAGTAGCTTGTAATTCTTTGTTTCTTCAATCGCCTTTCACATTGTTCCTCATGGGATCGACCCCAACTCTTCGTTAAGTTTATACTTGTTAGTGACTGCCCACACTTCGAATCGTAAGAGGTATGGTTGAGCGTTATCAAAAATGGTGCCGGTACTGGGGAGGCTTTTGAGGCTCTCATTGCTAGAGTTGAGGCATGTGAACAACGAGAGGGTAGTTCCACAGAGCTGACAGTCATCTGTACAGATATTTTCGGCTTGAGAAAGGATGTGGATGAGCTGAAGTCCACCGACATCACCATGTTATGGGGTAGTTTGGATGTGCCAGAGGGTACGAGTGTTGACATCCAACCACCTAACGCCACCGGTGTTGCTCCGACGGCTGATGATGAGGGTGTGCCTGATGCACCCGAGACAGATGAGGAGGACCTTGCCATGAGAGATCGGGAGGTATATGCAGACCTCGCAGACTTGGAGGATGATATGATCAGAGCGGCCACTACTGACTCACTCCAAGAGACTTCTATGATTGGGTCGAGCGGGATCCAGCAGACTGAGGAGAGCGCACCGAGCACTGATGCACAGGCTGCTGACACACCTCCGGCGTAGCGGGATATGGGACTCTCTTTTGAACTTTATCTATCTTTATGTTTTTATGTTTATTTTTGTATTTCACATTGAGGACGCTGCGTTGACTTTGGTAGGGTGGTGTTGTTCCTAGCCCCGTTTGTTTGTAGGTTGGATTGTTGTTTTTATTATTTTTGTTTTGATTTATAGAAGTGACTTTGGTCTCTCTTTACTTATCGTTGTTGATGTTGCATTGAATGAATGAAGGCAGTTCTCTTGTTCTTTTGAGTGTCGATTGTGTTCAATATCGATGACTTGAATAGTGCTCTTGATTGAACAATATGTTGGTGTGCGTCCATTGAGGTAAATTGGAGTTGCATAGTCTTGTGTAAACTCTTAGCCTCTTGTTGTGACTAGCGAATTGTCGATGGTGAGTCTTGCAATGACCATTTCACGTAAGCCTGACTCATAGAGTTGTGATCCACAATTGTGTTTGAATGCCATGTGTGGTGAGCTTTACTTGAAAGGTGTGTATGATGATTCCTAGAACTTGCCCTAGTAGTCCTATTGACTAAGCATTGGTGAATGTAGGAAATGATCTTAGGCATGTATTTTTTAGGGTGAACCAAATTGCTATACCTTTGTTGGCCACCTTGTGAGGGTGTGAACCCAACTTGGCACCATTTGAGCCTATCTTTTTCCTTGATTGAAACAAAAATACAAAGACCTTAGCCATTTGTTTGAAAATGCCGTGTCTCTTCTACCTATAACCTTCGTGAAGTATTGGTTAGTTTGAATAGCCAACTCAGGCCAAAAGCCTAAGTTGGGGGTGTGGTGAGAATAAAGGAAGAAGTTGAGCTATAGGTTCGTGAACTTGATCCGTTAAAAAGGTTGTGAGAGAAAAAGATGGAACCCCTCTATATAAAAAATGAAAAGAAAAAGAAAAAGAAAAGAGAAAGGAAAAGAATCAAATAAGATAGTGCCGTGGTGCATTGATAAAAAAAGAAGAGAATAAGAAGGGATGTTCCTAAAAATGTTTTTTGTGCTGCAAAGTGAAAAAGGATCAATTGAAAAAGTTGAAAAGTATGAAAGAAAGGGAAGGAGAAGTGAATTGGGAACCATGCTTCACGAAGGTAGAGCCTCTAATCCAAAATTGATCATACCTTAAGCCCCAACCCCATTACAAGCCTCCAAAGTCCTTTTTGATCTTGCAGGACCCTTGTGATTGTTAGATGGAAAACTCGGGCAAGCCTATGGGCAAAGTTGTGCAAACTTTTTCTCTTTTGAGAGTGTGAGTGTTGTGTTGATTCCGAAATATTGATCTTCAATTGAATTTTGCAAGAGAGTGGAATCCTTTTTGGTGTAAGGGCATTCAAATTTCTTTTTGGGCATGAATTTGCATTTTAGGTGAGCACTTGTGAGCATGAACTTTAACTGATGATGGCTAGTCATAATTTTATGCTTTTAGTGTACATTTGATCCTTGTATATTAGATAGATCCTTGTGTGCATTTTCATGTGGGTTCTCAAGGAGCACTGTTTGTAGACATCCCTATTGAGTTCATTGACCTCTTGTTTTACTTGAGGACAAGCAAAAGTGTAAGTTGGGGGTGTTGATGAGTCGGTAGTTTTGACTCATTTATTGCTTCATTTGTGCCAAATTGGTGTCCTTATTGCCTGTTTTGTACCTATAAGTAATGTTAAATCATTTGTGTGCAGAATGAAGGTTTTGGAATGAGGCAAGGAAAAGATAACGCAAAGAGAAGCTGTAAAGTTACAAAACGGAAGGAAAAAGGAAGCTGGAACTCGCAAAAAGGAACTCGGCGACACGCCGAGTGGACATTCTCATCGCCTAAAGTTCCAGCAGTCAAGGTAAGGATTAAAGGCAAGTCGGCGAGCAGAAGAACCTATCGGCGCATCGCCGATCATATAGGTGAGCCTGATGTTCACCGCCTAAAGTTCCAGGAGCAAAAAAAGCAAAAGCCAAGAAATAAAAGACGGGACTGAGCAACTCGGCACGTCACCGAGTAGATGGGCGAGCCCAACTAACGCCGTCGAGTGTCTCTGAATTTCAAAATCGTGGGAAATTTCTGAGAAGTATAGATAGAAAATTTTGAAAAGAGAGAAAGGAGGATATTTTTTTGAGTAGCATTGTATTGAGAGAGCTAAGTACATTGCACTTTGATTACTTTTAAGTGATATTGGTGAACTATTCTAGTGAGTTTTTGGGAATCAAACATTGAGTGTACTTTTAGTTGATTGTTTTTTCTGTTTGAAGACTTGGGAAATCAATGGCTAATGTTTTTGGTAATTATTTCTTCATTCTCCCTATGATTGGCTAAAACCCCAATGCCTTAGGGGTGTGATTATGTGTTCAATTACCTAATTAGCTTATGGGTCTTATGGATTTCTGAATTAAAGTTGATTTAGAATGGGTTCAGTTGTTAATTCATGTTTTCATCTTATGAATTGAAGTTGCAAATTCAGTTCTAGTTTATATCTCTTTGTATGCTTATAGAAGATGCAATTGAGTGGAATTAGAAATTGATGATTGTATAAGTTATATTTATGTTACACAGCTTGGTAAAGTCAGTTGAATTTAGGTTTAAGATTGTTTTCTAATTGGAATGCCTGTTGGGGTTTGATAAAACCCAATTGAAAGCATGATAGTTGATTGTAAAATAACTATCATAGTTGTAATCTTGCCTACCCATTATGATTCAGCATACTTAAGCAATCCGTAATGACCCATTTAGTGAAATTAGTAATTGAACACTCACACATCCCTAAGGTCCCATTTCTCATTGGTTAAGTTCATTTTTAGATCATGGTTGTTTGAATCAATCATAAATCTCCTCTTATTTGATAATTGAAATTTCGATAATTTACATTATGCATCGTGTTACTTATTTGCACCTACAAAATTTTAGATCACTTTAGTACTTCATATTTGAATTCTGTATTTAAACCATTCCTCATGGGATCGATCCCAACTCCTTGTTGGGCTTATACTTGTTAGTGACTGCCTACATCTTGAATCGTGACAGGTGTAGTTGAGCGTTATCAAAAATGGCGCCGTTGCTGGGGAATGACGTTTAGAATTCTTGTATTGAAGTGTTTTAGTGAGCTAGTTTGATTGTAGTCAAATTTACTTATTAGTCTTTTCGTTGTTTATTTTCAACATGTGACAACATGAGTGAAGCTGTTAGTGTTATTGGTCTGAATGATGATGTGCATCATGTGCATGATGACGTTGGTAATTTGAATGACTTCAATGTAGCTCAAGTTGGAAGTGCTGGAGCCATATGCTTGCCCCCTACTTTGGTTAATGCTATCTTTCATGTGATCGAAACCATGCTTCAACTGTTGCAAATCAAAGGTTCCTTTGGTGGACTTGCTCTTGAGGATCCCCATGAGCATATTTAGAACTTTCTGGATGTGTGTAGCCCTTTCACGTCCGAGAACATCTCTCAAGAGTCAATCTGACTTCGGTTGTTCCCCTTCTCTCTAACTGGGGATGCAACGAAGTGGTTGGCTGAACTACCAAGATATTCAATAACTTCTTGGGTGGAACTAACAGAGGCATTCCTTGAACGATTCTTTCGCCCTTCGAAGATGGTGAAGTTGAGAGATGGTATTCAGAACTTCAAGAGACTTGATGGTGAACCAATCCATAAGACATGGCTCAGGTTCCAAAAACTCCTTCTACAATGCCCTATTCATGGTTTACCTAAAAATATGGTGTTGCAATACTTCTACCAAAGCCTCAATTCGGTAAACTTGTCTATCGCTGATTGTTTAATTCAAGGTGGAATCATGAGACAACTGTTTCCTATTGCATCAGCATTACTTGATGATATGACTAAAATCAACTAGGCATGGCACACAAGAGAAGACCAAGTATCACCTCTTATGGTAGGAATGACTAAGGACCAAATTGAGAAAGATCAAGAGCGTGATGCGAATATGGCTAAGATGATGACCTAGATGGATTAATTGACAAAGCATGTTATGGGTGCGGGTTCCAAAGCCGTTAATGCAGTTGCTATGAGTCCGGATGATGCTACATTTGAAGCCATGTACAACAAAGAAGTCCTATTTATGTCGAATCAAATGGTGGGTTCTTGTTTGAGCTATCAAAGACCGGGAGAGAATCAAGGTTGGAACAAAGAACAAGGTGGTGGTTGGAGAGACAATCGGGAGTGGTGCGATCGAGGTGCAAATTGGAGAGCTGGTGAGAGAGATCGGTATGTGCCTCCACATGATCGTTCCAAAGTTACCGAACCAAAGGCTGATCAGAAAAGCTTTAGGACTGAAGATATGCTTTCTCGTATTTTGCACAAGGTTGAAGGTTCATACAAAGTACTCAATGAGATGAAGGTTGACTTCTCTTCTCTAAATCAAATGGTGACTTCTCACTCAGTTTCAATTAAACATCTCGAATCACAAATGGTCCAAATATCCACTCAATTGAATCAAAGACCAAATGGTGGCCTTCCTAGTGACACAGAGCTAACCCAAAGAACGAGAATGCTCAGTGTATGGCAATTGTGACCCGGAGTGGCAAAGTCTTGGGTAGTGATGTGGTTGAGGTCGAGGGGGCTAAACGGAGTATAATTTCACCTACTGTAAGTGATGATGATGGTCTTGAGGATGATGTGAACAATGATGTTTCCAACAAATATGTTGATTTAACTAATGATGTGACTCTCGGTGGAACTTCTATGTCAAAGGTGGGGGATGTGTCTAAATCAGTTTCTCCAAAGCCGTTACCTAAAATTAACCCTCCATTTCCACAAAGGTTGAAGAAGAGAGATGACAATGCAAAATTTCAAAAGTTTCTCTATGTTTTTTAAGTCTCTCTCTATAAATCTTCCACTGGTGGATGCATTACTAGAAATGCCAGGGTATGCTAAGTGTATGAAGGAATTGGTCACGAAAAAGAGAAGTATGGACTTTGAGACGATAGAAGTATCCCATAGTTGTAGCGCTATTATGTCAAATGTGGTTGCTAAAAAGGATGATTCGGGAGCGTTCACGATACCTTGCACTATTGGGGTGTTAAAATTTGCCCAAGCATTGTGTGATTTTGGAGCTAGTATTAACTTGATGCCATATTCTATTTTCAAGAAACTTGGGCTAGGTGAGTGTAAGTCAACCACAATGCGACTTCTCATGGCGGATCGTTCTATTAAGCGACCTATCGGTGTTCTGTATGATATTTTGGTAAAGATTGACAAGTTCATATTTCCGACAGATTTAGTTATTCTTGATTGTGAGATGGATGGGTAGATTCTAATTATTCATTGTAGACCATTCTTGGCTACGGGGAGAGCACTTGTCGACGTAGAGAGCGGCGATTTGAAATTTAGAGTTAATGAGGAGAAAGTTACTTTTAACATATGCAAGTCTATGAAGCAACCAAGTGACCTCAATGTGGTGTTAGTTATTGATGTGATCGATGAAGCGGTTGCTAGTATTGGTGAAGTTTCATGCATTGCTGAATCTTTGGCTACTGTCCTCTTGAATTATGACGGGGAAGAGATCCAAGATTATGATGAAGTGGTGGCTGCTCTATCGGGTTTAGGTTCTTACTTGAGAACTCCTTTTAAGCTTGATATTCATTTGAAGAATAGAGAAAGTCCTCCCGTGAAGTCATCCATTGAAGCACCCCCAAAGCTCGAATTGAAAGCTCTTCCCTCCCATCTTCGATATGTATTTTTAGGGGCTGATAATACCTTGTCGGTCATTATTGCGGCTCACCTACTTGAAAGGTAGGTACAAGCACTTGATAGTGTGCTAAAAATATTTATCAAAGAGATTGGAGGGACAATTGCTGATATTGTGATAATTCCTCTTGGTATTTGCACGCACAAGATTCAATTGGAAGTAGAATGTAAACGCAGGGTCGAGCACCAAAGGAGGTTGAATCCTCCAATGCAAGAAGTGGTTAAGAAGGAAATCATCAAGTGGTTAGATGCGGGTGTGGTTTACCCAATTGCTGATAGCAAGTGGGTGAGCCCGGTACAATGTGTCCCAAAGAAGGGGGGTATAATGGTAGTCCCGAATGAAAAGGGTGAACTTGTTTCCCCGCGAACTGTTACAGGTTGGTGTGTATGTATGGACTATCAGAAGCTAAATGCAAGTACGGAGAAAGACCATTTTTCAATGCCTTTTATGGACCAAATGCTTGATAGATTGGTGGGGCGTGGATGTTATTGCTTTCTAGATGGATATTCTTCTTATAATCAAATCTCCATAGCACCGAAGGATCAAGATAAGAACACTTTAACCTTCCCCTATGGAATGTTTTCTTTTAAAGGAGTGCCTTTTGGGTTGTGTAATGCACCGGCGACGTTCCAATAGTGTATGCTTTCCATTTTTGCTGATATGGTCGAAGACTCGATGGAGGTTTTTATGGACGATTTTCCGGTGGTTGGAGACTCATTCGAAGAATGCCTTGAACACTTGGGAAAAGTCCTACATAGATGTGTCGAAATAAACCTCTTACTTAATTGGGAGAAGTGTCATTTCATAGTGAACGAAGGGATTGTTTTGGGGAACAAAATTTTAGGGAAAGGTATCCATGTGGATCAAGCAAAGATTGAAGTTATTCCAAGTAACCACCCCCTATCTCGGTTAAAGATGTCCGAAGCTTCTTAGGACATGCGGGTTTCTATCGGAGGTTTATAAAGGATTTCTGTAAGATAGATCATCCTCTTTGCAAGCTCCTTGAGAATGATAGTGCTTTTATGTTTGATGAAGCCTGTATGACTACTTTTGAGTGTCTATAGGAGAAACTCGTGTCGGGTCCGATTATCATTGCTCCGGATTAGAGTTGCCCGTTCGAGCTAATGTGTGATGCTAGTGGTGCCGCTTTGGGTGCTGTGATTGGTCAACGTAGAGGCAAGTTATTCCATCCAGTCTACTATGTGAGCAAGACCTTGAATGTAGCTCAAAGGAACTACACTATTATCGAGAAAGAGTTATTGGCGATAGTGTACGCTTTTGAAAAATTTCATGCTTACCTATTGGGAACTAAGGTAGTGGTGCACATTGACCATGTGGCTATATGCTACTTAATGGCCAAAAAGGATGCAAAACCGAGACTAATTCGATGGGTGTTATTATTTCAAGAGTTCAATTTTGAGGTCAGAGACCGAAAAGGATGTGAAAATCAGGTGGCTGATCATTTGTCAAGACTTGAAACAAGTGTTGTTGTTTCCAGTGACAAGGATATTGAAGATGCCTTTCCCGATGGGACAGTAATGATGGCATCAATGGGTTCCATTCCTTGGTATGCTGATTTTGCCAACTATGTGGTGTGTGGAATTATTCCCGATGGGCTGAAATTCTATCAACGCAAGAGGTTCCTCTTTGATGCGAAGAAGTATTTTTGGGACGAACCTTATCTATTCAAGGAATGTGCTGATCATATAATTAGGAGATGTGTACCATAGGTTAAAGTAGATGCTATTCTTGGTGCATGCCATGCATCTCCGATTGATGGACACTATAGTGGGGTGCGTACAACTGCCAAAGTTTTGCAAAATGGTTATTATTGGCCAACATTGTATCAAGATGCAAATTCTCTTGTCCGCAGGTGTATTCAATGTCAAAAGCAAGGAGGAGTGTCACATACACCAATCCTTGAGGTTGAATTGTTTGATGTGTGGGGAATTGACTTTATGGGAACAAATATATTTTGGTTGCCGTTGATTATGTTTCTAAGTGGGTAGAGGTTGTGGCTTTACCCAACAATGAAGGAAGAAGTGTCATTACATTCCTCAAGCGGTATATTTTCACAAGATTTGGCACCCCACGAGCAATTATTATTGATGGGGGCTCTAACTTTTGCCACCGGTTGTTTGCATCATTATTGAGAAAATATGGAGTAAAGCACAAGGTTGCCACCCCTTATCATCCACAAACGATTGGGCAGGTTGAAGTGTCGAACCAAGAAATTAAAGGGATTTTTGCAAAGACCGTTAATGCAAATCGATCTGATTGGTCCCGGAAGTTAGATGACGCTCTTTAGGCCTATAGAACTGCTTTCAAGACCCCAATTGGTATGTCTCCATATCAGTTGGTGTTTAGTTAATCATATCATCTCCCGGTGGAACTTGAACATAAAGCCTTGTGGGCTTTGAAAACCATGAATTTGAATTGGGATGTTGCATCTAAGAATCGGGTTGACCAACTGCATACTTTGGAGGAGTTTTGTCTTCAAGCATATGAGAGTGCAGCTCTTCATAAGGAGAAAATGAAAAAGTGGCATGACGCCAAGATTCTTCATCGAGAATTTAGGGTTGGTGATTGCGTGTTACTCTACAATTCTTGTTTGAGACTATTCCGGGTAAGCTCAAGTCTAAATGGTCAGGCCCTTTTAAGGTACATCGTGTGTTTGGTAACGTGGCCATTGAAGTTCAAGGTGAAAATGGGTCATTCTTTAAAGTAAGTGGGCAAAGGCTGAAACTCTACTTTGGAGAGGCCCCTATTGTGCGATTGATAGATGTGGTGTACTTGGATGATGCTTGAATACATGTCCACGTTGTACCATGGCATTAAATAAGGCACTTCTTGGGAGGCAACCGAAACTTTATTTTGGTATTTTTGAATAACGTGTGTTGGTTGTGTAGGTTGGCATATGATATTTCAAGTGATGGCCACTAGGCAAGGGGCTGGATCAATCAGCGTAGCGCCCAAAGGCTCCAAGGATAGCGTTGTCACGACCCAAGGTACCTCCTAGATGTGACATGGCGTACAAGACCCCGAGAGGCCTCATACAAAACACTTAGCATACATTCATACAAGATCATAAAGAGATAGAGTTCAAAAGAGATTTTTTTCATATCAAAGCTTTTTAAAGAAACAACGGAAGTTTACATCTCATGTCTCAAAGCCAATCTAAAACAAAGAAATAAAGTTAGGGACATAACCTAATACATCATCCGAAAATAAAAGGAAATACATGAAAATAAGAACAACTAGGCCATGTCCTCGGATGGATGAGCACTCACCAAGTCTTCTATCAAATCCTCTACTAAAGCTCTAGCCACGAGTGGATGGTGAATCGCCACGTTCTACATCGAAGAAGTTAATGTAGGCAAGAGTATGCGTTAGAACAATCAAGTACCAAGTATGATAGCAATGCACATAAAGGTATAAAACATGCTAGAATGAGACATAACCATGACATGCAATGGCCAAGCTAAAACATGATAAAAACATAAGGAGCATGAAGCATAAAGCATATACCAAGGCAAAAGCAAGCTAAATCATCTTTCTTTCCTTTACTTTACTTTTGATCATCATAGGAACACTTGTGTTCATTAGTTGTGGGGAAAAAGCCTTAACCGACCTATAAGACCATGTGAGCTATCAATCATGGAATCCGGTGTCTACCCTACACCGAAAGAGAGCCGCCTTACTTTGCCACGGTAGAACCCTGAACTTAACTTGTAGCTTATGTGGATCCACTAGCTAATGTCTATATGAGAAAATCATCCTATGGGGGCACATAGATAAGGGATAAGGAGATTGCTACTAGAAACCCGGCCTCTACTACGGGGGAGCTTCCATCTCAATATCCTCTTGGTGATAAGTATATTTCCCATGGAATAGTTATTAACATATTCATATCATTATCCATGGAAAGGTACAAGTAGGGTTACCAATCCAAGCAAAAATCATGTTTATAGACGTTTCATCTTCCATGGACTAGTCCAGGCTTACATCATTAGAATAGCTCCTTAAGAACATGGGTAATCGCCTCTTTGTATTTTTTAACTCATAATGGGAGTATTACGTGAGAAACCTTTCACAACTCAACCATAACATCATCATGTCATAACTTTGGTACTTCACTCTCAAAGCGCCCTTAATTCATCATTAAAATTCATATGAGACATGCATAGGTTAATTAGTTTCATCTTTACTTAGTTCATCATGCTCATATTTCATGGTTCATACAGTTCATATGGGTTCATGCAAGTTCAACTCTTATCATGCAATTCAATGCAAGCTCATCTTAGAAAACCATAATTAAGACAATTTACCCATACTCGAAGGAACTCACATAATAGAGGAAAGATCATGCTTTTAACTTGAACATGTTAAATTCATAAGATCATCCTCAATTTATTCCTAATTCATGCATAATTTCATAGAGATTTCATAAACTTCATTAATTCATAGCTCAACCCAACAATCAAAGCATAGATTAGGAAATTCGGGATAATTAGCTTGGGATCATGGGGGTTCATGCAATCTTTACATCAAATCATGCAATTCACGCTAATTCATGCACTAAATTACTTTATCATGCTAGATCGTACACTAGGAATCATAAAATCAATAATTGAAATCATAATTGAAGAACCCATAAGAATTGATCAAAACCCTAATTCAACTAGGGGAGATTGAACCTTGAAAACCTTGAAGAAAGGGAGGACCCATTAGAGGAAAGGACTCCTAATGGTGAACACTATCATACCTCAACAAAGCACACAAGAAATTGGAGGAAATTGATGGTCTTCAATGGAAGAACTTGGTCTTTTTCTTCCTTGAAGCTTGAGAGAGTTTATCTTAGAGAGAGAAATATTTGAGAGAGGAGAATTGAGGAATGAGTTAGAATGAATAAAATTAGGCTTAGGAACAATTTATAGGGTTATGGTTAAGAGTATAATCGACTTAGATTAATAATTAATCAATTAGGGAAAAGAAAAAAAATCCCTTAATTAATTAATGTCGGGGGCAATCGACGGTGGGGACCTACGGTCCGTAAGTCATCTGACGGACCGTACTGTCCTTCCGTCAAAAGATCAAGAAACTATGTTTTGGGCTGAAAATTTGGCTAAGTCTGGAGGGAATCTACAGGACCCATCTACGGCTCGTCAACTAAACAACGACCCATCCTGCTACTTCATAGGTCAAGATTTAGAAACTTGGAAACCCTAAAGTTCACAGTGCCATCGACGGTTCCCCACCTACGGCGCGTCAATCCTCCTACGGTCCGTATATGGCCTCCGTAGATCACTGGTAACAGTTCAAAATTCTGCACTTTCCTTTCTTAGAAAACTTGGGGTGTTACATTATCTCCACATTGGGAACATTCGTCTTCGAATGAGAATCAAGACATCATAAGGAGGGTAGAAGACACGGACTAACAACCCAACCTAGCATGCAATCACATAAGTGCACATATCCGAGGAGGAAATATCAACTCCAAGCTAAAGCATATTTAACACATAATTTCATGAGGACTTTATGCAACTCATACTCAATGCACATAATCATACTAGACTCTTCATGAACATGCATAATCAAGGAATCAACTATGACACATGAGACCAAAAGAATGAGCCATGAGAAACTAGGTACCTCAAGCTAGAGTAGGATTTGAAGGAAAGAGATGAAGATATCGGGACATCATATCGTCCTCGGCCTCCAAAGTACCCTCAACTAATTGATTCCTCCAAAGAACCCTCACGGAAGCAGCTTCTTTGTTCCTTAACTTTCGGACTTGCCGATCTAAAATCTCAACCGGAGCCTCTTCATAGGAAAGACTATCCTTTATGCCAAGATTCTCTAACGGCACTATAGATGTCGGATCTCCAACACACTTTTCAAACAATGAGACATGGAAAACCGGATGCACCGATGCCAAATCACTAAGCAAATCAAGCTCATAAGCAACCTTAACAACACGTCTCAAAGTCTGATATGGGCCTACATAACGGGGACTAAGCTTCCCTTTCTTCCCAAATATCATTACACCCTTCATGGGTGAAATTTTCAAGTAAACCCAATCATCAACATCAACTTCTAAGTCTCTCCTTCTAACGTCGACATATGACTTTTGTCGACTTTGGGCCATTCTCAACCTTTCCGTAATAAGCCAAACTTTCTCCATAGCCTCATACACTAACTCGGAGCCTATCAAAGCAACCTCACCAACTTCAAACCAACCTATGGGAGATCAACACCTCCTACCATAGAGAGCCTCAAATGGAGCCATACCAATACTAGAATGGTAGATATTATTATAAGCAAATTCAATCAAAGGCAAATGATCATCCGAAGTACCCTTGAAATCAATTACACAAGCTCTCAACATATCTTGCAAAGTCTGGATAGTACTCTCCGCTTGCCCATCGGTTTGGGGATGAAAAGCGGTACTAAGCTTAACACGAGTACCAAGACCTTTTTAGAACGACTTCCAAAATTGAGAAGTGAATTGTGCACCACGATCGGAGATAATGGACAAAGGCACTCCATGCAGCCTAACCATTTCCCTCAAATACAACTTAGTATAATCTTTCGCCGAATACGAAGTCTTGACGGAAATGAAATGGGATGACTTCGTTATTCGATCTATAACAACCCAAATCAAATCATATTGTCGCCGGGTGCGGGGTAAACCAACAATAAAATCCATATTCACATCTTCCCACTTCCAAGAAGGAATACTAATATCTTGGGTCAGACCTCCTGTCTTTTGATGCTTGACATTCATTTATTGGCTATTAGGACACTTAGCCTCAAATTCCGCAATATCTTTCTTCATTCCATTCCACCAATAGATCTCCTGCAAACCACGATACATCTTGGTAGCTCCGGGGTGAATGGAATATTGAGAACTATGGGCTTCCGATAAAATTTGTCCTCTTAAGTCATCTACATCGGGAACACACAAACAACCTTGATAACGAAGCACACTATCTCCCCCTTGGGAGAAAATCTCTATGGAATTTTTGAGAACCGCTTCCTTCAATTCAACCAAGTTAGGATAAAGATCTTGTTTAGCCTTTACCTCATGCACAAAAGAGGATTCAGAACCATTGTGAATCGTAACACCACCTTTAGCAGAATCAATCAACCGAACACCCAATCGGGCCAATCTATGAACATCGTGAACCAACTCTTTCTTACCTACCTCAACATGAGCAACACTGCCCATAGTTAACCGACTAAGAGCATCCGCCACCACATTAGCTTTACCGGGGTGATAGAGAACACTCATATCATAGTCTTTTAGCAACTCAAGCCACCTTCTTTGGCGAAGATTCAGATCTTTCTTTCTAAACACATATTGAAGACTCTTATGGTCGGTAAATACATCCACATGTACCCCATACAAATAATACCGCCATATTTTCAAAGCGAACGCAACCGTCGCTAATTCTAAATTATGAGTAGGATAGTTCTTTTCATGCACCTTGAGTTGTCTTGAAGCATAAGCAATAACTTTCCAATTTTGCATAAGAACACATCCTATCTTAATTCTCAAGGCATTACAATAAACCACAAACCCATCGGATCCTTCCGGTAGAGTCAATATCGGAACCGAAGTAAGTCTATCCTTCAACTCTTGGAAACTCTTCTCACATGCCTCGGACCACATGAATTTAACCTTCTTTTGAGTCAAAGCCTTCAATGGAGAAGAAATCGAGGAAAACCCTTCAACAAACCTCCTATAATAACCGGCTAAGCCCAAGAAACTATAAATATTCGAAGGTGATAGATGTCTAGGCCAATTCTTAACTGCATCCGTCTTCTTAGGATCTACCTCAATACCTTTACCGGAGACAATGTGACCAAGAAAAGCCACGGATCTTAACCAAAACTCTCATTTACTAAACTTCGAAAAGAGTTGTTGGTCCTTGAGGACTTGCAATAGAATCCCCAAATGATTAGCATGCTCATCCTCATTCCTTGAGTAGATCAAGATATCGTCAATAAACACGATCATGAACATGTTAGGGTATTTCTTAAACACCCTATTCATTAAGTCCATAAATGCGGCCGGAGAATTTTTCAATACAAACGACATTACCAAGAACTCGTAGTGACCATACCTAGTCCGAAAAGTCATTTTCGGAATATCATCTTCTTTCACTCTCAATTGGTGATAGCCCGAACGAAGGTCAATCTTAGAAAAATAAATAGCCCCTTGAAGTTGATCAAACAAGTCAACTATCCTTGGAAGAGGATACTTATTCTTAATGGTAACCTTGTTTAATTGATGATAGGCAATGCACATATGGAGTGAACCATCTTTTTTCCTTACAAACAAGACCGGAGCACCACATGGAGAAATACTTGGTCGGATGAAACCCTTATCCAACAAGCCTTTTAATTGCTCTTTCAATTCCTTAAGTTCCGTCAGGACCATTCTATAAGGAGGAATAGAAATAGGTTGCGTCTTTGGGAGATGATCAATACCGAAGTCTATTTCCCGCTCGGGAGGAATACTGAGTAAATCATCGGGAAACACTTTCGGAAACTCATTAACAACGGGGACCGACTCAAGAGTAGGGGTTTCGGAATCTATATCCCTCACCCTAACAAGATGGTACATGAATCCCTTAGAGATCATCTTTCTAGCTTTTATACAAGAAAAAATTGACCTCTAAACATAGAATTTCCCCCCTTCCACTCTAGGATAGGCTCATTTGGAAACTGAAACTTGACCATCCGGGTCCTACAATCAATAGAAGCATACCAAGCATGCAACCAATCCATCCCAAGAATAACATCAAAATCTAACATATCGAGCTCTACTAGATCAATATGAGTGACTCTATGGGATAAGGAGACGGGGAAATTTCTATAGACTCTCTTAGCCACGATAGATTCTCCTATCAGAGTAGAAACACAAAAAGGATCTAGCAACACATCCGGAACAACATCAAACCTCATAGCCACATATGGCGTCACAAAAAACAAAGTAGCACCGGGATCAAGCAAGGCATAAACATCAAAGCGAAAAACTTTCAACATACCAGTAACCACATCGGGCGAGCTCTCTTGCTCATGACGAGCTTGAAGTGCATAAAATCGGTTTAGCTTAGGAGCATTCGAACCTGATCCACTAGGTGGAGCTTGCTTATTATCTCTTCCCTTAGCCGTGAGAGATGGACAATCTCTCATCTTGTGACCACTCTTTCCACAACCATAACAACCATCCGTACCGGCTAGACATTTTCCTTCATGCTTTCTTCCACATTTAGTACAAGTAGTCGATGAGAAGTAACTACCATTTCCTCCTTGAGGCTTAGGGTAGGGCACCCTATCTTTGTTGAACTTAGGAGGAGCATTGAATGAGCCTTGACCAGAGAACCTTTGTCAAAATCTAGGACGATCATGTCCATCAAACCTTGAGTGCAAAAAGTTTCCATCACCGGTGCTCGCCCTCTTTGTCTCTCTAGACCTTTCCTTAAGCTTTTCTTCCTCTATTTGTTGAGCACACACCATGAGACGAGAAATATCCATATCATTAACAAGCATAGCGGTGTTGCACTCTTTAACCAACATTTCAGACACTCCCGAGATAAATTTACTCATTCTTGCCCTAGGATCGGCAACTATAGAAGGAGCATATAGAGACAATTGTGTGAACTTCAAAGCATACTATTTCACAACCATATTTCCTTGAAAAAGGTTGATGAACTCAAACACCCTTGCCTCCCTCATGTTAAGGGGAAATAACCTATCAAGGAAAGCAACTTCCAATTTCTACCAATCGAGAGGACCCTCATTAACCGCCCTCTAACTCTTCTATTGATTGAACAAAATTTGAGCAACACTCTTGAGTTGATAAGTGGCCAACTCATCCTTTTCTTTCGGCATCACACCCATAATCATCAACACCTTGTACACTTCATCGATAAATTCTTGAGGATCTTCCTCAACCTTAGAGCCATGAAATTTTGGAGGGTTCATTCTAGTAAATTCCCTCACTCTTGATGTCGTTGTACCCATATTTGGGTTCACGGGAGCCACAACCTCTCTATTAGCTTGAGCCGTCACATCTCCAGCCAATACTTGAAAAGCAGCCCTAAACTCCGCATTAGTCACTTGTTCGGCCAAAGGGTCGATCGGAACTTGAGGAGCTTGAGGAGTTTGAGGAGGAGCTTCTTGTTCCACATTCTCTTCCATATTTCTTCTAGCATAAGCTCTTTTGGTCGCCATATCCTGAAACACACAGGATAGGGATTAGGAGAGAGACATATAGAGTTAAACTCAGTGGCACGACTTAAGAGTAATGAAAAAAAGTTGAGTTTCTTAAATGCCTTAGAGCCTCTCATTCATAAATGTGGCACGCTTCACACTCATGAACAAGACTCTACTTGACGCGGCTTATGAGACATCCTAGGATCTTTCTAAAACCTTGTGCTCTGAATACCAAGTTTGTCACGACCCAAGGAACCCCCTAGATGTTACATGGCGTACAGATCCCGAGAGGCCTCATACAAGCCACTTAGCATACATTCATACAAGATCATAAAGAGATAGAGTTCAAAAGAGATTTTTTTCATATCAAAGTTTTTTAAAGAAACAACGGAAGTCAACATCTCATGTCTCAAAGACAATCTAAAACAAAGAAATGAAGTTTAGGACATAACCCAATACAACATCCGGAAATGAAAGGAAATACATGAAAATAAGAACAACTAGGCCATGTCCTCGGATGGTTGAGGACTCACCAAGTCTTCTATCAAATCCTCTACTAAAGCTCTAGTCATGAGTGGATGGTGAATCGCCATGTTCTACATCAAAGAAGTTAATGTAGGCAAGAGTATGCGTTAGTACAATCAAGTACCAAGTATGATAGCAATGCACATAAACGTATAAAACATGCTAGAATGAGACATAATCATGACATGCAACGGCCAAGCTAAAACATGGTAAAAACATAAGAAGCATGAAGCATAAAGCATATACAAAGGCCAATGCAAGCTAAATCATCTTTATTTTCTTTACTTTACTTTTGATCATCATAGGAACACTTGTGTTCATTAGTTGTGGGGAAAAAGCCTTAACCGGCATATAAGACCATGTGAGCCATCAATCATGGAATTCGGTGTCTACCCTACACCGAAAGAGGGCCGCCCTACATTGCCACGGTAAGACCCTGAACTTAACTTGTAGCTTATGTGGATCAACTAGCTAATGTCTATCTGAAACAATCATCCTATTGGGGCACATAGGTAAGGGATAAGGAGATTGTTACTAGAAACCCGGCCTCGACTACGGTGGAGCTTCCATCTCAATACCGTCTCGGTGCTAAGCATATTTCCCATGGAATAGTTATTAACATATTCATATCATTATCCATGGAAAGGTACAAGTAGGGTTACCAATCCAAGCAAAAATCATGTTTATAGAGGTCTCATCTTCCATGGACTAGTCCAAGCTTACATCATTAGAATAGCTCCTTAAGAACATGGGTAATCGCCTCTTTGTTCTTTTCAACTCATAATGGGAGTATTACGTGAGAAACCTGTCACAACTCAACCATAGCATCATCATCTCATAGCTTTGGTACTTCACTCTCAATGCACCCTTAATTCATCATTAAAATTCATATGAGACATGCATAGGTTCATTAGCTTCATTTTTACTTAGTTCATCATGCTCATATTTTATGGTTCATAGAGTTCATATGGGTTCATGCAAGTTCAACTCTTATCATGCAATTCAATGCAAGCTCATGCTTAAAAAGCCATAATTAAGACAATTTAACCATACTCGAAGGAACTCACATAATAGAGGAAAGATCATGCTTTTGACTTGAACATGTAAAATTCATAAGATCATCCTCAATTTATTCCTAATTCATGCATCATTTCATAGAGATTTCATAAACTTCATCTATTCATAGCTCAACCCAATAATCAAAGCATAGATTAGGAAATTGGGGAGAATTAGCTTGGGATCATAGGGGTCCATGCAATCTTTACATCAAATCATGTAATTTATGCTAATTCGTGCACTAAATTACTTTATCACGCTAGATCATGCACTAGAAATCATAAAATCATCAATTGAAATCATAATTGAAGAATCCATAAGAATTGATCAAAACCCTAATTCAATTTGGGGAAATTGAACCTTGAAAACCTTGAAGAAAGGGAGGACCCATTGGAGGAAAGGACTCCTAATGGTGAACACTATCATACCTCAACAAAGCACTTAAGAAATTGAAGAAAATTAATGGTCTGCAATGGAGGAACTTGGCCTTCTTCTTCCTTGAAGCTTGAGAGAGTTTATCTTAGAGAGAGAAATATTTGAGAGAGGAGAATTTAGGAATGAGTTAGAATTAATAAAATTAGGCTTAGGACCTATTTATAGGGTCTGGGTTAAGGGTATAATAGACTTAGATTAATAATTAATCAATTAGGGAACAGACCAAAAAACCTTTAATTAATAACTGTCGGGGGCAATCGACGGTGGGGACCTACAGTCCGAAAGTCAAATGACGGACCGTACTGTCCTTCCATCAAAAGTTCCAGAAACTATGTTTTGGGCTGAAATTTGCCTAAGTCATGAATGCATCTACTAGACCCATCTACGGCCCGTCAACTAAATGATGACCCGTCTTGCTACTCTGTAGGTCGAGATTCAGAAACTTGGAAACCCTGAAGTACACAGTGCCATCGACGGTTCCCCACCTACGGCGCGTCAATCCTCCTACGGTCCGTAGGTGGCCTCCGTAGATCAGTGGTAACATTTAAAAATTATGCACTTTCCTTTCTTAGAAAACTTGGGTGTTACACGCCTAATTTCATCAAACATCGAAGGCTGCAGTTGAAGGCCAAACTTGAAGATTGGGCGAGCAAACTTTCCACTCAGTGAATCACCGAGTGGAAAGGTGAGCCTGATCAAGCTCACCTTCTGGACATGCTCAAATTTCTAGACTCTTGTGATTTTTGGTGAGGAATTGTACCACTCGGTGCATCGCCGAGTCAAACGACAACGTTATTATCATTGCCCTTTGGGACGCGAACTGAAATGTTTTTAATCTTTTCAAATTCAAACTTTCATCATACTTGAAATTTTCCTTGTTTCCTCACATACCCACACACTTTTGCTTTTGCATTCATATTTTATTGCATTTAGCTATTACTGGAGTGCTTTTGATTTGTCCCTCTTCCCTATTTTCATTAGTGTTGCTTTGTATTTTCGGCCTTGAGGTTAGTTTTCTTGGGTTTTGATTTTTTCTAGCATATTTTGTCAATTTCATCTCGTGATTAGCTAGGCACTTGATTTTATGCTACAATGTATGCATTCATTGTTTCTCATTAATTCGATTGTATGATTTGGGTCTTTGCATGATGAATTTTCATGATTTCGGGCTTTATGAAATGGGTATTTGAATTATATGTTTGTGGGTTGTTGCTTATTCGATGGGTGAGGTCTTAGTAGCCCCGAATTCAATCAAATGGCTTGAATTTTCCCAATGATGTATGGGGTGACGTCTTTCTTAAGGGCAAATTGTCATTTTGTTGTTTTTGAATTGGTTTTGGGGAAGTCTGCATACCCCAAGGAAAAATTGTGCATGGCTATGGTTTATTTGTTGATATTTGAGTTTTAATTGTTGTGCATTCGGTTGTTAGTTGTTAATCATAAAAATTTAGGGGGGGAGATGTTTCTAATTGGATCGGCGAGCTAAGTCAGGCTCGCCGTTTTGATGGGCAACTCACCCATTGCACTTCCCATTGCCCTTTGTAGTTGAATTATTACCTGTGCGTTCTGTAATATTAGGCGAGCTCTCATTTAGCTCGCCGAGTGAATATTTTATCGCCCTTTTTGCTTATTATTTGCCTGAGCTGAGTCTGTTAATTTTGGCGATTCCCCTTTTTGCTCGCCCAATAGCTTAGGCGACTCGCCGACCGGTTCGGCGAGTCAATTTGCAATTTTTCCTGGTTGATCTTGTTCTATCCCATTTTGATCGATCTTAGTGTTTGCTTGTTTTGTTTGACAGATATGCCTTGTCAAAAAGTTTGTTGCTCAGAAACGTCCTTAGAAGAAAGCCAAAGGTATTGAAATCGCGTCAGAAATTGATAAACCACAACAACAACGAGCTCCAAAGTCCCAACACAAAGGGAAAGGAAAGCAAGTGGTCTCAGAGAGTGCTTCCTCAGACAGCCAAGAACTGTCCGTACAGTTCACCTCCACCGAATCTAGTAGTTCTGACGGAGAGGAGTCCAGGACTCTTATTAGGGAAATTTTGAAATGGACCCGTACCGAATTGAGGTCCAAGTCACTACATGACTCACTAGCTAGGGTCATTACTCCTACTACCAGACCTGCATCTCTGACAGCTGCTACTCTTGCCCCCGATGTTCCAGCTTAAATTCTTGCCCCGGCTCAAATTCCGCAGTCGATGAACAGGTTGAAAGCCGAAGGTTCACGAACGATCTTCAAGAAAAAGAGATTGTCTATCGATGGGGTGGTGGACAAATATCCCCAGGTATGGGAGACCATTCTGGTGCACAAGTTCCAGATATTTACACAGCCCTGAAGTCCGTACGTACCTACATGGGTCCGAGAATTCTATGCCGCTTACTTCGGTTTGATCCCGAGAGTCAAGAAGCAGGCAAAGTTGATGATACCCGTGGACTTTGTGATTGTGCACGGGAAGAAGGTCAAATGCAGCCAAACTGAGATTAATGCGGTTTAGGGTTGCACATTTAGGTGGCAACATTCACTGGCTGATAAGCTCAAGTTCAATTGGATTCCCTAAAGGGGTGGGTGGCTCCGTTAATAATTGATGCCTCCCCCCAGTTTTTGGATGCGAGACGAATTATCAAAAAAACAGACCTCAAAATCGTTGCCCGATATTGGTTTGGATTCCTGAGTAGTACACTCATGCCTTCCCAGAATGAGTTGATTCTTAGGCATCAGAATGCTTCCCTATTGGGGTGTTTTATAGATCGAAAGTTGTTGAACTTGGGTATGATTATTGAAAGCAAGATGTTGATGAGGGCCGAGCAGTAGCATACCTCACTCGCGTTCTCGATCTTGATCAGTAAGCGATGTAGGCAGGCCGGTGTCCCATTTGATACGAAGACGGATGCTGAGGTCACTTCGACCTTGTTTTGTGACATCCGGAGGATCGAGGCCAAGAGGAGGAGGAGACCCCTTGTTGATACATCTCCGGCTGTGGATGTTGAGGCCATGGAGACGGGTTCACCCACTCCTGCAGTTGAGCCAATAGGTGTTCCTGTTTCGAACGCTCCTACCACTTCCGCTCCGGCACCAGGCCCCTCTTCTGCCCCCACACAGGCTACAGTTCCTAGTCCCCGGCCTTTGACACATGCCATGCTTATTAAGATTGGGCACCTTGCTCATTCAGCGGATGTGCGTGCTTATTGGGTCGAGGCAGCTGTCCTGTGTATGATAGAGCGTGCTATAGTTGCTGCACTTGATCCCATTCGAGCAGAGTGTCCCAACAACTCATCAGTATTAGAGGCTTTCAGACATAGAGTCATATTCAATTGTTTTGGGTTGTCCCCATTAATTTTCAATTATATTCTCACTTGATCTACTTTTAGTTTTGACTCCCTTTACAGTTATGCTTCTGCTTACTTAGTTGTATTTAGGGGTGGCAAAATTAAACCCAACTTGTTCAACCCACCCAACCCATTAAAGATTTGGCGGGTTATTGACCTGCCCATTCATTAGCTCAACCCATTTGAACCCATTAAAAATTGGGTTGATATGTAACCCGAATTGGCTTATGAAAACTTTTGTCAAAATATTTTTAAAAAACTTTTTTTTTAATTTGGCATGTTGTATATGACCATAATAAAAAAATAATATTTTATTAGATACTAAAATAGTTTAAAAGAACAAATAAAATAATTAAGTTTAGTAAAAATTGGGTCGAGTTGGGTCTTGGCCCATAATGTAACCCATTACGTAACCCATTTTGACCCTAGCAAATTTGGGTTGGGTTGGGTCTTAACCCATTATGACCCGTCCAAGTTTGACCCAACCCGCTCAATTGCCACCCCTAGTTGTATTTCACTATGCTTGTGAAATGTAAGACTCAGGGTTAGCTTGGGGTCACTTGTGACACTAAGCACCATGTTGCGCCTAGGGGGTAGCCTTAGGGCATGAAAAACTTGGTATTAGAGAATTAGGTTCAAGAGTCCTAGGGTGTCTGAAAGTTGCACTAAGTAGAGTCTCTTTCATGGGTGTGAAGCGCGCCACATCTATGAGGGGGAGGCTACTAGGTGTTCTAAGAAAAACTTCACTTCTTTTGATATTCCTATCGTGCGTGAAGTGTGATTCAACTTCTCCTTTCTAATCCATTGTTATGCGTTCATGTCATGCCTCCTCGTCGAGCTAACGCACATAATGCTAACGTAGTTCCTCTAGTCCCGAACCATGAGGTTACGAATGCAGAGTTCCAAAGTGTGATCTAGCTATTGGCTCAGACTGTAGCAAACCAGAATAATCAGCAGGCCCAAGTTCCTGCAAACTCCATTGGTGGATCAACTGCAGCCAGAGTTCGAGACTTTATTCGTATGAATCTGCCAAAATTTCTAGGGTCGAAGCTTGGTGTGGACCCACAGAACCTCATTGATGATGTCAAGAAGATTCTTGAGGCAATGCAAGTGACTAGTAGTGATAGTGTTGACCTAGCATCCTACTAACTTAAAGATGTGGTTCATATCTGGTTCACGCAGTGGAAGGACAACAGGGGTGCGGATGCCGCTCCTGTGACATGGGGTTGTTTTACTGGAGCTTTTCTTAACAGGTTCTTCCTGAGAGAGTTGAGGGAGGCTAAGGCTCAGGAGTTTACGAACTTGAGGTAGGGTTCAATACCTATTAAAGAATACAAAGTGTGGTACGAAGCATCCGAGTGAGTGTCTTGCTGGCAGAGAGGGGTGTTTAGGGTGAGGCCAGCTTGGTCATAGGTGGAATTTCCCTTATGCCAGGCAGGGTCGAGGAGGTAATAAAGCTCAACCTACAACTTTAGTAACTTCAGCAGGTCACCCCACTTAGCAGGGTGCCTCAACTGGTTAAGGTGGTGGTCAGTGCCAACAAGTTGTATGCTCTTCAGGCTCGACAGGACTAGGAGGTTTCTCCTGATGTGGTCACGGGTACGTTACAAGTCTTTCATTTAGATGTTTATGCATTGCTAGATCAAGGAGCTATACTTTCTTTCGTAACTCCTTATATAGAAGTAAACATCGGTGTCAGTTCAGAAACTCTCTCAGAACCCTTCTTAGTTTCTACTCTAGTTGGTGACCCAGTTATAGCTAGATGGGTATAAAAAAATTGCCCTGTCACAGTTTCCCAAAAGTCACTTCAGCAGACCTTGTAGAGTTATAAATGATAGATTTTAATATCATTCTAGGCATGGATTGGTTACATTCTTGTTATGCCTTCGTCAATTGTAGAACCAGGATCGTTCGGTTTCAGTTTCCAAAAGAGCTAGTCTTAGAGTGGAAGGGTATTAATTTAGTGCCTGTAGGTCGATTTATCTCTTACCTTAAGGCTAGGAAAATTATTTCTTAAGGGTATATCGATCATCTTGTTCGGGTCAAGGACTAAAAATTTGAGACCCCAGCTATTGAGTCAATACTAGTGGTGAATGAGTTTCCAGAAGTGTTTCCAAAAGATCTTCTTGGGGTTCCTCCCGAAAGGAAAATTGACTTTGGAATAGATCTCCTTCCAGATACCCAGCCTATTTCGATTCCTCCTTACATAATGGCTCCAGCTGAGCTTAAGGAATTGAAAAAACTATTGAAAGATCTTCTAGATAAGGGCTTCATCAGACCTAGTATCTCTCCATGGGGTGTTCTAGTGTTGCTCGTGTGTAAGAAAGACGGTTCTCTCAGGATCTGCATTGACTATTTCTAGTTGAACAAAGTCACCACCAAGAATAAATATCTCATCCCCAGGATTGTTGATTTGTTCGACAAGCTTCAGGGTGCTAGTTACTTTTCTAAGATAGACCTCAGATCCAGCTATCATCAGCTCAGAGTCAGAGATAGTGGCATCCCGAAGACAGCCTTCAGGACTCGGTATGGTCACTATGAATTTGTAGTTATGTTTTTTGGACTAACAAATGCTCCTGCAACATTCATGGAGTTAATGAACAGGGTGTTAAATTAGTATTTGGACTTCTTCGTCATCGTCTTTATTGATGATATCCTCATTTATTCTCGGAATGTGGAAGAGCATGCGACTCATCTGAGAGTTGTTCTGCAAACCCTCAAAGATCGCCAGCTATTCGCTAAGTTCAACAAATGTGAATTCTGGTTACAGTCTGTCACTTTCCTTGTTCATGTGGTATCTAGCGAAGGTATCCGAGTGGATTCTCAGAAAAATAAGGCAGTAAAGCACTGGCCTAGACCCACCTCTGCAACTGATATCAGAAGTTTCTTGGGTTTGGCCGGTTATTACAGGAGGTTTGTCAAAGGATTTTCATCCATAGCTGCCCCATTGACCAAGTTGACTTAGCGAAAGGTCGAGTTTTAGTGGTCAGATGAGTCTGAGAAAAATTTCTTAGAATTGAAAACCAGGTTGACTACAGCTTTTGTCTTGACTCTACCAGAGGGTTCAGACGGTTATATGGATTACTGTGATGCATCCAGGGTCAGCCTAGGTTGTGTGTTGATGCATCAGGGTAAGGTCATAGCTTATGCTTCCAGACAACTTAAGGTCCATGAGAAGAACTACCCGACTCATGACGTCGAACTTGGAGCCATCGTGTTTGCCCTAAAGATTTTGAGACACTACTTGTATGGTGCCATGTTGATGTGTTCACTGATCATAAGAGCCTTAGGTATGTGTTCACCCAGAAAGAGCTGAATCTTCGTTAGAGGAGGTGGCTTGAATTCCTCAAAGAATATGACATGAATGTGCTCTACCATCCGGGCAAGGCCAATGTAGTGGCTGACGCCCTCAGCAGACTATCCATGGGTAATGTGGCACATGTTGAGGAAGAGAAGAAAGAGTTAGCCATAGATGTTCATTGGCTTGCTCGCTTAGGCGTATGCCTTATGGACACATCAGATGGAGGTGTGATAGCCCAGAATGGATCAGAATCTTCATTGGTAGCGGAGGTTAAGGAGAAGCAGGATAGTGATCCTATATTGCTTTAGTTGAAAGGTGCAGTTCATCAGCAGAGATTTGTGATTTTCTCCCAAGGGGGAGATGGTGTGCTTCATTACCAGGGTCGCTTATGTGTCCCTAATGTGGGTAAGTTGAGGCAATAGATCCTTATAGAAGCCCATAATTCAGATATTCTATTCATCCGAGTGCCACTAAGATGTACATTGATCTATGGAAAGTCTATTGGTGGAACGACATGAAGAGGGACATCACAGACTTTGCGGCTAAGTGTCCTAACTGTCAACAAGTTAAGGTAGAACATTAAAAACTAAGAGGTGTGACTCAGGAGAATAGCATTCCTAATTGGAAGTGGGAAGTGGTAAACATGGATTTCATTATGGGTTTACCTCGTACCCATAGACACATGACTCCATTTGGGTGATAGTGGACAGAGTCACTAAGTCAGCTAACTTCTTGGCTATCAAGACTACAGATTCAGCGAAGAACTATGCGAGACTCTATATCAACGAAATAGTCAGGTTGCATGGGGTTCCTGTGTCTATTATTTTTGATAGAGGTCCTCATTTTACCTCTAATTTTTGGAGGTCATTTCAGAAAGGTCTCGGTACTCAGGTAAATCTCAGTACCACATTTCATTCGCAGACTAATGGTCTGGTAGAGCGTACCATTCAGACCTTAGAGGACATGTTAAGAACTTGCATGATCGATTTCAAGGGTAGTTGGGATGATCACTTACCTCTTATAGAGTTCATCTCTAATAACAGTTTCCATTCCAGTATTCATATGGCCCCTTATGAGGCACTGTATAGGCGTAGATATAGGTCTCCGATTGGTACACTGTATGGGCGTGTATACAGGTCTCTGCTTGGTTGGTTCGAAGTGGGTGAAGCAGCATTGGGTGGGCCAGATTTGCTTCATGAGGCTATAGAGATAGTTCAGCTCATCAGAGATAGACTAAAGACAACTCAGAGTCGTCAGAAGTCATATGCATTTGTGAGGAGAAGGGACTTATTGTTTGAAATTGATGATTGGGTTTTCCTGAAAGTGTCACCCATGAAGGGGGTGATGAGATTTGGGAAGAAAGGGAAGCTCAGTCCTAGGTTTATAGGTCCTTACAGAATCTTGAAAAGGGTTGGTAATGTGTCTTATGAGTTAGAGTTGCCAACAAAACTAGCAGCAGTTCATCCAGTCTTTCACATTTCCTTGTTGAAGAAGTGTGTGGGTGATCTGGCATCGATAGTACCTTTAGAAAGTGTGGCTGTGAAGGATAGCCTCACCTATGAGGAGGTTCTAGTTGAGATTCTTGACCGTCAGTTTCATAGGTTGAGAAATAAGAAAGTCGCATCAGTAAAGGTTTTGTGAAGGAATCAGTCCGTAGAGTGAGCTACTTGGGAAGCAGAAGTAGCTATGAAGGGCAAGTATCCTCATCTTTTTCCCTACGATTTAGTTTTAGTTTGAGGTAATAGTCCCTCTCCAGTATCTCAGGTTACTCTTGTGTATTTCAGTCTCAGTATCCTTTTCCCTCAGTTATCATTACAATACAGCATAATTGTATGTCCATGAAACTCAGTTCAGTTAGATATCTATTTCTAGTACTCAGTTGGTAGGGATTTCAACTCTTTCCCTCTAAATTCATCGTGCTTAGTCTTAATTTGAAGATGAATGATCCCAAGGGGGAGATATTGTAACACCTCAAACTTCGAGAAAGGAATGAACAAGAGAGAAGGGCAAACCATATAGGGTTCCACGGGCCATGAACAGGACCATGACCCGTCCCCCTGCTCATGGTTGTGCACCTAGCAAAAGGTGAAAGACCACAGACCACTAGATGGTCCGTGGAGCTTCACATGGGCCATGGAGTGGCCCGTGAAGGGTACACAAAAACACCAGGGCTACTGTGAAGGACCACAGACCACTAGACGGTCCATGGAACTTCACACGGGCAGTGGAGTGGCACATGAAAAAGAGGCAAATTACTCCCCAAGCATCTGAGAAGAACCACGGTCGCTTAACGAGCCTGTGGAGCTTCACACGAGCTGTGAAGTCGTCAGTGAAGGAGACTTGTCTGACTCAGAGTTTAGGGTCAACTTCAATCGACCATATCTTTTAGCATATCTTGAATTACGTGGCCCCTGACCTATCAAATTAAAGCTCTTTAAGTCCTCTTTCCAACACCACCAAGTTTGCCCCATTTGAAGTTTGGAGTAAAACGTTATGCTCATTGTAGTGAAGCACTATCAGGCAGAGCATCTTCACGACCCACTTGACGGGCTGTGGTGTTCTAGACGGCCCATGGAGCCCCTTTTGTAGTCACTTCGTCAGCTTTTAAGTCAGGGTCGTATTTGTCTTTTTCCCTATGCATTGGGCACTTAAACTACGTCGTTGATGTCTGTCTAAGCAACGTCATTTCACTTGGTCTAAGCCTAATAACCTAGTAAGAAACTACCTAGAACCCTAATTCTCCAAAATCATCCAAATTAGAAAGAAAAGAAGAGAAAGAGGTGACAATTTCACCCAAGAACAAGCAGAGGTGTTCTATGAAGTTCAGCCCCAAAATCCAAAGGATTTCTTCATAGTTTTTGTCACCAGGTATGTGGGATTTCACTAGTGGGTTCCTTTCGCCCATTAGGTCCCTAGAATACAGTCAGTTATTCAATTTATTATAAATAGTTCAGACATAGGGCTTCCAAAACCTTTGAGATTCATTGTGATTTTAGATGTTATAGTTTCCATGATCTAAATAACATATTTCTTAGAAAATTCACATAGTCCCATGCATAGAACTCAGAACCCTAGCTTGTATTAATTATCAGTATTTCATGAATTATACTCGTTAGACAGATTAGTCAGAAAATCATGATTCAGAATTCGAATGCCATATCCTTCAATATATTTATATTGCATTCCCACATAACATGTTGGTATTTTCAGCAACTCAGTATATCAGCTGCATTTTAGATTTACATATTCAGTTTGGAGTTGACTTAGCACTGAGTTGGACTAGGGTTCACCATACCCTCAAAGTCCCAAAACTACGTGCTAACGTAGGTTCACAAGTCCCCTCTGTTGGGCATCAGTTTTTAGTAATCACGCCACAATCATGCCTTTATACCCTGGAACTTCAGGCGCTCAGGATCCAGATCACGCTTAGTTCGACTTCCAGCCTACACTCAGCAACTTCAGAGGTGAGTCCTCATAGTTCGAGGACTTTTCTTTATGCTTTTGGTTTAGTCAACCTATTATCAGTCTTTCAGTATTTTTAGAACTAGCAGGGGACTTGTCTAGAAGCTTATCAGTATTAGAGACTTTCAGACATAGAGTCATATTCAGTTGTTTTGGGTTGTCCCCATTGATTTTCAGTTAACTTCTTTTAGTTTTGACTCCCTTTACAGTTATGCTTCTGCTTACTTAGTTGTATTTCAGTATTTTTGTGAAATGCCAGGTTCAGGGTTAGCTTGGGGTCACTTGTGACACTAAGCATCGTGTTGCACCAAAGGGGTAGCCTCGGGGCATGACACAGAGTTAGAGGTTGACCTAGAGGCCGAGACAGGGCAGCAGCTCCAGAGCCCAAGAGAGAGGTTGAGCATGTTCAACATCAGCCGGAGGATGTGGGGCTAGCCCAGCCTCCACCAAGATTTGTGGCAACGTAGTACTTCAGGATACTCTGGCCAGGATCCTCAGCTTCATGGAGGGTATGTCTCAGGCAGGCACTATGCCTAGCACTTCAGTCGGATCACATGTTAGAGATGATGCTCAGGTTTCAACCCAGGCAGGGGCACAGGGTGTTTAGGGTCAACATGCACATTATGAAAATTCATTTCCTCGCACAGTAGTTCAGCTAGTTTTGGCTGTTGCTCCACCTTTGGGTCCTAGGCCAGCTATGACCCCTGAGGAGCCGAAGATGTTGGGGTGGTTTATCAAATTTGGTCCTCCCATGTTCACTGGTGCTACGACCAAGGATTCCCATGAGTTCCTAGTCAGTTGTCAGGAGAGGTTGAATAATCTCAGGTTAGTAGAGTCCAACGATGTCATGACCCAAAGTACCCCCTAGCCGTGATATGGCGTACAAGACCCCGAAAGGCCTCATACAAGCCACTTAGCATACATAGACAAGATAATAGAAATCAAGATTATAAAATCAATTTCAAATCATAAGAGTTTGATAAAAGTAGCGGAAGTCTACATATAAGTGTCTCAAAACCAATCTAGCATAAGGTTGAAAATAACGTTGGGACGTAACCCAATACAATGTCAAAATGAAAGAACATAAAAGAACCACAAGGCTACATCCTCGAATGGATGAGGACTCACCAAGTCTTCAATAATCCTTCTACTAAGCTCTAGCCACAAATAGATAGAGAATCATCAAGCCCTACATTAACAAGTCAATGCAGGCAAGAGTATGCGTTAGTACAATCAAGTACCAAGTATGATAGCAATGCACAAAATCATTTAAAACATGCTAAAACGGGACATTTTCATGACATGCAACGACCAAGCTAAAACATGAAAGAGATTAGAAACATAAGTCATAAACCATGGTCAAAGCAACCTAAACATCTTTACTTTACTTGATAAATATCTTAAAAGCACTTTAGTTCTTTATTGTGGGGAGTAGCCTTAATCGACATGTAAGACCATGTGAGCTAGCAACATGGAATTTGGTGTCTAACCCCACACCGATAGGGCCATCCTATTGCCAAAGTAGGACCCTTTACTTAACATATCTCATACATGGATCCACTAGCTAGTGTCTATCATAGACCATCATACTATGGTGGCACATAGTTTATGGGACTTGGGTAATTGCCACTTGTCCAATCGGTGCTAAGCATAATTCCTACAGATTAGACATAGTTGAATTATAATAAGTAGACATGGGTAATCGCCTCTTGCCTACATTAGGGAACATGGGTGACCGCCTTTTGTCCCTTCATTAGAATAGCTCCTTAATCATCGATTCAAATTTAGTTGAGCAAGCCTTTCAACAAGTTATGAATCATTACATGTGAGAAAACGTTTCACATTCATGGGTTGAGTAATATATGAGAACTCCCTTCACAACTCAACAACAACATCAACATATCATAAACTTTCATGCTTCAATCTCAGAGCACCGTTTATTCATCATTAGCTTCATAAGAGACATGCATGATTTCATAGACTTCATCATAGTTCATAGTTCATCATGCTCATAACTTACAAATCATAGAGTTCGCATGGGTTCATGAGAATTCCTCTTAAATCATGCAATTCAATGCAAACTCATTCTTAGAAAACCATAAACAAGGCAATTTGACCATAATTGAAGGAACCCACATAATAGAGGAAAATCATAGTTTTTGATTGAACGTGTTCCTAAAATCATCCTTAGGTCATTCATAATCTCCTCATCATAAGTCTTAGCTTAGAAATCAAAATTCATACATAGGTTCATATAGACTTCATGAAATTCATGTCTTCACAATTCAACCCATCAACACTTCCATAATTTCAAATTTTGGGGAAAAGGGCATTGGTTCATGGGGATTCATCTAAATTCATGAAATTCAACTCAATTTATACTTCAAAGTTCATAAAACAATCAATTGAAGCAACATTGCAAAGAACCCATAACATGGAAGAAAACCCTGAATTCAATTGGGAATTTCTAACTTGAAAATTAGAGATTTTAGAGATTCCATGGAGGAAAGGGCTCCATGGATGAAGACTATCATACCTTAGTGCTCAATTTCCCTAAGCAATTGATGAAGAAGAACTTGATTTTCTTGAACCCTAGCTTGCTCTCTTCTTCTTCTTCTAACTTCTAGAGAGAGAAATATTTGAGGGAGAAGAGTTTGCGAAATTTGCAAAGTGATTGGAAAGGGTAGTTTTAGGATTACAAAGGGCTTATATAGTGTTAGGGGATGAAGGTAACTAAATTAAATAAGTACATAAGTCATTAGGTGAAAAGACCAAACGATCCCTTAAAAATTTCTCGGTACCCCTTCACCAACGGCTTGACCTACGGTTGGTAGGTCAACCTACTGCCCGTAGGTGACAACCATAGGTCAGCCTACCTAGGCCCAAAAATTATTTAATTTCTTCCCCAAAACAGTAGCATCAACGGTTCCTTCCCATACTTGACCTACGATTGGTAGGTCAACCTACTAATGGTAGGTCAAGTCGTGGGTCATCCCAAATCAATTTTTTCCCAATTTCTTCCCTTAGGCAGCTCCACCTACGGTTCCCTCCCCCTTGACCTACTGCTAGTCAGTCAACCAAAGGTTAGAAGGACAAGTAGTAGGACACCAAAGTTTTCAAAAGTTAGAATTTTTCGTTCTTTTTGAATCCGGGGTGTTATATTATCTCCCCCTTTGGAACATTCGTCCTCGAATGAGAATCAAGACATCATAAGGAGGGTAAGAAACAAGAGCTAACAACCCAACCTAGAATGCAATCACATAAATGCACATATTCAAGGAGGAAAAGATTAACTCCTAGCTAAAGCATGTTCAACACATCATTTCATGAAGACTTTATGCAATTCATACTCAATACACATAATCATAGATAAATCAATCAAGCTAGCTCATTTTCTCAAAATTAGACTCTTCATAAACATGCATAATCAAGGAATCATGGAAATAATTAAGATACATGAAACCAAAAGAATGAACAATGAGGAACTAGATATCTCAAGCTAGAGTAGGATGCGAGGGAAAGAGATGAGGATATCGGGACATCATATCGGCCTCGGCCTCCCAAGTAGCATCCTCAACTAACTGATTCCTCCAAAGAACCTTCACAGAAACAACTTCTTTATTTCTTAACTTTCGGACTTGCCGATCTAAAATCTCAACCAGAACTTCTTCATAGGAGTGACTATCCTTTATGCAACGATTCTCCAATGGCACTACAGAGGTTGGACCACCAACACATTTCTTCAATAATAAGACATGGAAAACCGGATGAACCGATGCCAAATCATTAGGCAAGCCAAGTTCATAAGCAACCTTACCAACACGTCTCAAAATTTGATATGGGCCCACATAACAGGGACTAAGCTTCCCTTTCTTTCCAAACCTCATTACACCCTTCATTGGTGAAATTTTCAAGTAGACCCAATCATTAACATCAAATTCTAAATCTCTCCTTCTAACATCGGGATAGGACTTTTGTCGACTTTGAACAATTTTCAACCTTTCTCTAATAAGACACACTTTCTCCATGGCCTCATGTACCAATTCGGGACCTATCAAAGCAACTTCACCAACTTCAAACAAACCTATAAGAGATCTACACTTCCTACCGTAAAGAGCTTCAAATGGAGCCATGCCAATACTAGAATGGTAGCTATTATTATAAGGAAACTCAATCAAAGGCAAATGATCATCCCAATTACCCTTGAAATCAATCACACAAGCTCTCAACATATCTTTCAAAGTTTAGATAGTACGCTCCGCTTGCCCATCGGTTTGAGGATGAAAGGCCGTACTAAGCTTAACAAGAGTACCAAGACCCTTTTGGAAGGATTTCTAAAATTGAGAAGTGAATTGGGAACCACGATCAGAGATAATGGATAAAGGCACTCCATGCAACCTAACCATTTCCCTCAAGTACTACTTAGCATAATCCTCCACCGAATAAATAACCTTGACGGGAATTAAATGGGCTGATTTTGTCATTCGATCTATAATAACCCAAATCGAATCATATTGTCGCGGGGTGCATGGTAAACCAAAAATAAAGTCCATATTCACATCTTCCCACTTACAAGTAGGAATACTAATATCTTGGGACAAACCTCCCGAGTTTTGGTGCTCCACTTTCACTTGTTGACATTTAGGACATTTAGCCACAAACTCCGCAATATCCTTCTTCATCCCATTCCTCCAATAGATCTCCCGCAAATAACGGTACATCTTGGTAGCTACCGGGTGAATGGAATATCAAGAACTATGGGCTTCTGATAAAATTTGTCCTCTTAAGTCGTCTACATCGGCAACACACAAGTGACCTTGGTATCGTAGTACTCCATCTCCTCCTTGGGAGAAAGCCTCAACGGACTTCTTTAGCACCGCTTCCTTCAATTCAACCAAATTATGATTAAGATCTTGTTTAGCCTTCACATCATGTACAAAAGATGATTTTGAACCATTATGAACCATAACACCACCTTTAGTGGAATCAACCAAGCGAACACCCAATCGGGAAAATCCATGAAGATCATGAACCAACTCATTCTTACCATCCTCAACATGAGAAACACTACCCATAGACAACCGAATAAGAGCATCCGCCACCACATTAGCCTTGCCGGGGTGATAGAGGACACTCATGTCATAGTCCTTTAGCAACTCACGCCACCTTCTTTGGCGAAGATTTAGATCTTTTTGTTTAAACACATATTGCAAACTCTTATGGTCGATAAAGACATCAACATGCACACCATACAAATAATGCCGTCATATCTTTAAAGCAAACACAACCACTGCTAGTTCTAAGTCATGGGTATGATAGTTCTTTTCATGAATCTTAAGTTTCCTTGAAGCGTAAGCGATGACTTTCCCATTTTGTATAAGAACATATCCTAGCCCAATTCTCGAGACATCACAATAAACCACAAACCCATCGCACCCTTCCGATAAGGTCAACACATGAGCCGAAGTAAGTCTATCTTTCAACTCTTGGAAACTTTTCTCACATGCTTTAGACCATGTGAACTTAACCTTCTTTTGAGTCAAAGCCATCAATGGAGAAGCAATCGAAGAAAACCCTTCAACGAATCTCCTATAATAGCCGACTAAACCCAAGAAACTACGAATATCCGAAGGTGATAGAAGTCTAGGCCAATTCTTAACCGCATCCGTCTTCTTAGGATCTACCTCAATACCCTTACCGGAGAAAATGTGACCAAGAAAAGCCACGAAACTTAGCCAAAACTCACATTTACTAAACTTCACAAAAAGTTGTTGGTCTTTGGGGACTTGCAATACAATCCTCAAATGATCAGCATGCTCATCCTCACTCCTTGAGTAAATCAAAATATCATCTGTGAACACAATCACAAACATATAAAGATATTGCCTAAACACCCTATTAATCAAATCCATAAAAGCTGTCGGAGCATTCGTCAACCCAAACAACATCACTAGGAATTCATAATGGCCATGTCTAGTCCGGAAAGCCTTTTTCAGAATATCATCTTCTTTCACCCTCAATTGGTGATAACCCGAACGAAGGTTGATCTTAGAGAAGTAACTAGCCCCTTGGAGTTGATCAAACAAGTCATCTATCATTGGGAGAGAATACTTATTCTTGATAGTAACCTTGTTCAATTGGCGGTAATCAATACACATACAAAGTGAACCATCCTTCTTCCTTACAAACAAGACCGGAGCACCCTATAGAGAAATACTTAGTCGGATGAAACCGTTATCCAACAAGTCTTTCAATTGATCTTTTAGTTCCTTAAGTTCCGTCGGAGCCATTCTATATGGAGGAATAGAGATAGGTTACATATCTGGGAGAAGATCAATACCAAAGTCTATTTCCCTTTTGGGAGGAACACCGAGTAGATCATCGGGAAACACATCCAGAAACTCTTTTACAACGGGAACCGACTCAAGAGTAGGGGTTTTGGAATCCACATTCCTCACCCTAACAAGATGGTATATGCACCCCTTAGAAATCATCTTTCTAGCTTTAAGACATGACACAAATTGACCTTTAAACATTGAATTTGCCCCTTCCACTCTAGGATAGGCTCATTCAGAAATCGAAACATCACCATTCGGGTCATACAATCAATAGAAGCATAGCAAGAATGCAACCAATCCATCCCAAGAATAACATCAAAATCTAACATCTCAAGCTCTACAAAATCAACATGTGTGACTCTATGGGATAAGGAGATGGGACAATTTCTATAGACACTATTAGCCACAATAGATTCACCAATGAGAGTAGAGACACAAAAGGGATCTAACAACACATCTGGAAGAACACCAAACCACATTGCCACATAGGGCGTCACAAAAGACAAGGTAGCACCGGGATCAAGCAAAGCATAAACATCAAAGTGAAAGACTTTCAACATACCGGTAACCATATCAGGAGAACCCTCTTGCTCATGGCGAGTTTGAAGTGCATAGAATCGGTTTTGCTTTTGATTTCCACTAGAACCCGATGGATTTTGGGGTTGAGTTCATCGACGGTTATCCCCTTCATTTTTAGCCGCTAAGGGACAATCCCTTATCTTGTGATCCATTTTGCCACAACCAAAATATGCATTAGAACCGGCTAGACATTTACCCTCATGGTTTTTCCCACACCTAGCACAAGTAGTCGATGCAAAACCACCACCATTCCCTCCTTGAGGCTTAGGGTTGGACACCCTATCCTTGTTGGACTTAGGAGGAGCATTGGAGGAACCTTGAACAGAGAACTTCTGTCAAAATCTAGAACGACCATGTCCATCGGACCTTGAGTGTGAAAAGTTACCATCACCGGTCTTAGCCCTCTTTGCCTCTCTAGACCTTTCCTTGAATTTCTCCTCTTCTATTTGTTGAGCATGCACCATGAGACGAGAAATATCCATGTCATTGACAAGCATAGCGGTACGACACTCTTTGACCACCATTTTGGACACTCCAAAAATAAACTTACTCATTCTTGCCCTTGGATCGGCAACCATAGAAGGAGCATATCAAGACAATTGTGTGAACTTCAACGCATACTCTTTCACACTCATGCTTCCTTGATGAAGATTGATAAATTCAAGCACCCTTGCCTCCCTCATCTTAAGGGGAAAGAACCTATCAAGAAAAACAACCTTGAATTTCTCCCAATCAAGAGGACCCTCATTAACCGCCCTCCCTTCCTTCCATTTGTTGAACCAAACTTGAGCAACACCCTTAAGTTGATAGGCGTCCAACTCCACCTTTTCCTCCGGCGTCACACCCATGATCATCAACACCTTATACACTCATCAATGAAATCTTGAGGGTCTTCCTCAACCTTAGAGCCATTAAATTCCAGAGGGTTCATTCTAGTGAAGTCCCTCACCCTTGATGCCGCTGTACCCACATTTGGGTTCACGGGAGCCACAACCTCCCTATTAGCTTGAGCCAACATTTGAAAAGCACCCCTAAAATTCGCATTAGTCACTTGTTCGGCCAAAGGGTTGGCTGGAACTTGTGGAGCTTGTTGTTCCACATTCTCTCCCGCATTTCTTCTAGCATGAGCTCTTCGGGTAGCCATATCCTGAAACGCATACGATAGGGATTAGGAGAGAGACATATAGAGTTGCACTCTATCGCATGACTTAAGAGTAATGAAAGAAGTGGAGTTTCTTAAACATCTTATAGCCTCTCATTCATAAATGTGGTACGCTTCTCACTCATGAAGAAGAATCTACTCGACGTGGCTTATGAGACATCGTAGGATCTTTCTAAAATCTTTGGCTCTGAATATCAAGTTTGTCACGACCCAAAGTACCCCCTAGCCGTGACATGGCGTACAAGACCCCGAAAGGCCTCATACAAGCCGCTTAGCATACATAGACAAGATAATAGAAATCAAGTTCAAATCATAAGAGATTGATAAAAGTAGCGAAAGTCTACATAAAGTGTCTCAAAGCCAATCTAGCATAAGGATGAAAATAACGTTGGGACGTAACCCAATACAATGTCAAAATGGAAGAACATAAAAGAACCACAAGGCTACATTCTCGAATAGATGAGGACTCATTAAGTCTTCAGTAATACTTCTACTAAGCTCTAGCCACGAATAGATGGAGAATCGGCAAGCCCTACATTAACAAGTCAAGGTAGGCAAGAGTATGCGTTAGTACAATCAAGTACCAGGTATGATAGCAATGCACAAAATCATTTAAAACAAGCTGAAATGGGATAGTTTCATGACATGCAATGACCAAGAAAAAACACGAAAGAGATTAAAAACATACGTCATATTCCATGGTCAAAGCAAGCTAAAATCTTTATTTTACTTGAGAAATATCTTAAAAGCACTTTAGTTCTTTATTGTGCGGAGCAGCCTTAACCGACATGTAAGATCATGTGAGCTAGGAACATGGAATCCGGTGTCTAACCCCACCCCAATAGTGCCATCCTACTTGCCAAGGTAGGGCCCTTTACTTATCATATAGCTTACGTGGATCCACTAGCTAGTGTCTATCATAGACCATCATCCTATGGTGGCACATAGTTTATGGGACATGGGTAATCGCCACTTGTCCACTCGGTGCTAAGCATAATTTCCACGGATTTGTCATAGTTCAATTATCATAATTAGACATGGGTAATCGCCTCTTGCCTACATTAGGGAACATAGGTGATCGCCTCTTGCCTACATTAGGGAACATAGGTGATCGCCTCTTGTCCCTTCATTAGAATAGCTCCTTAATCATCGATTCAAATTTAGTTGAGCAAGCCTTTCAACAAGTTATGAATCACTACATGTGAGAGAACCTTTCACATTCATGGGTTGAGTAATATATGAGAACTCCCTTCACAACTCAACAACAACATCAACATATCATAAACTTTGATGCTTCAATCTCAAAGCACCCTTAATTCATCATTAGCTTCATAAGAGACATGCATGATTTCATATACTTCATCTTTACATAGTTCATCATGCTCAGAACTTACAAATCATAGATTTCACATGGGTTCATGAGAATTCCTCTTAAATCATGCAATTCAATGAAAACTCATACTTAGAAAACCATAAACAATGCAATTTGACCATAATTGAAGGAACCCACATAATAGAGGAAAATCATAGTTTTTGATTGAACATGTTTGCTTTCATAAAACCATCCTTAGGTCATTCATAATCTCCTCATGGTCTTAGCTTAGAAATCATAATTCATATATAGGTTCACATAGACTTCATGAAATTCATGTCTTCACAATTCAACCCATCAACACTTTCATAATTTCAAAATTTAGGGAAAAGGGTATGGTTTCATGGGGATTCATCTAAATTCATAAAATTCAACTCAGTTTATACTTCAAAGTTCATAAAACAATCAATTGAAGCAACATTTCAAAGAACCCATAACATGGAAGAAAACTCTTAATTCAATTGGGAATTTCTAACTTGAAAATTTGAGATTTTAGGGATTCCATGGAGGAAAGGGCTCCATGGGTGAAGAATATCATACCTTAGTGCTCAATTTTCTTAAGCAATTGATGAAGAAGAACTTGATTTTCTTGAACCCTAGATTGCTCTCTTCTTCTTCTTCTAACTTCTAGACAGAGAAATATTTGAGGGAGAAGAGTTTGGGAAAATTTGCAAAGTGATTAGAAAGGGTAGTTTTAGGATTACAAAGGGCTTATATAGTGTTAGGGGATGAAGGAAACTGACTTAAATGAGTAAATAAGTCATTAGGTGAAAAGACCAAATGATCCCTTAAAAATTTCCTGGAACCCTTTCACCAACAGCTTGACCTACGATTGGTAGGTCAGCCTACTGCCCGTAGGTGACCAACCGTAGGTCAGCCTACCTAGGACCAAAAATTATTTAATTTCTTCCCCAAAACAATAGCATCAACGGCTCCTTCCCATACATGACCTACGATTGGTAGGTCAACCTACTAATGGTAGGTCAACCTACTAATGGTAGGTCAAGTTGTGGGTCACCCCAAATCAATTTTTCCCAATTTCTTCCCTAAGGCAGCCCCACCTATGGCTCCCTCCCCTATGACCTACTGTTGGTAGGTCAACCAACGGTTAGTAGGTTAAGTAGTAGGTCACCAAAGTTTTCAAAAGTTTGAATTATTCATTCTTTTCAAATCTGGGGTTTTACACACGAAGTTGATTACACTACTTACCAGTTAGAGGGTCCAACGAAGCAGTAGTGGAGATCTTATCTAGATTGCTGACCAGTCGGGGCACCTTTTATGACATGGTCCCAGTTCTCCGAGGCTTTCTTGGAGAAGTATGTACCTCGTAGCGTGAGCGATTGCGGGATGAGTTCTAAGATCTGACTCAGGGATCACGTACAGTTGCAGAGAATGAGGCATGATTCCATGAGCTGATGAGATATGCAGCTATGCTTATGCCGAAAGAGCAGGAGAGAGATCACAAGTTTGTTAAAGGGCTCTTATTTTCTCTTAGATTGGGGACAGAGCAGATGGTCGCATCGGGTTGTTCTTTCCTACAGGTTGTAGATCATGCACGCACCATCAAAGGGATCCGTCATGAGGCCTATGAATGTAGCGAAAAGATGCGCCATCATCAGAATGGTTTTAGTGGGTCTCAATTTCGTAGTAGAGGGTTTTAGTGCTGAGGATATTCACAGCAGTATCAACCTAGTAGGCCGGTTCAGGCAGCTCTACAAATTACAAATAGTGGCATGACAGGTGCTAGTGGTGTGATGGTTAAAACATCTTAGGGTTCGGATTCAGGGTACTTAGGCCATGGTGGTCAGTCAGGTTCAGCCGAGTCATCTCAGAGGGGTAGTTTTGGTAGAGGTTGATATGATTGTGGGGTTATGGGTCACTATGCCAAGAGTGTCCTATGATCAGTCATCATATGAGGTAGGGTAAGTCAGGGTTAGACTGGTCAGCAAGTTTAGGCCCCAAAGGCTCCGACTCAGGTAGGCAGATTGGGTGGTTGAGGTGGACGTGGACATATGTAAGCTTTTCTAGGAAGGCCAGAGGTAGAGATACTGGATGATGTTATCACACGTACGATCTCCGTCTCCCATCAGCCTACTTATGCTTTATTTGATCCAGGGTATACCTTTTCATATGTGTCTGCTTAATATGCTACACAATTAGATTTGTCTTGTGTTCCTATGGCTATGCCTATGTGTGTAGCTACCCCTATAGTTGCTTCTTTGGTAGTGGACAAAGTATATAGAGCTTGTGTGGTGACCATCTTGGGGTATGATACTTGGGTAGACCTTATTGTGTTAGATATGGCAAATTTCGGCGTGATAATATGCATGGATTGGTTGTCTCCCTACCATGCAGTCTTGAATTATTTCTCCAAGACTGTTACTTAGTGTATGCCTGGTATTCCTCCTCTTTTTATGGACCGATTCTGATAATCATATCTCCTTTCTGACGGTGCCGCGGTTTACAGAGAAGGGGTGTCTATCTTATCTTGCTTATGTCTGTGACACTAGTACCGACACTCCTCCTCTTGAATCAATTCTTCTAGTTAGAGTGTTTGTCAATCTTTTCCTTACCGATCTACCAGGTCTTCCTCCTGACCATGATATTAATTTTTGATTGATGTTGAGTCGGATACCCAACCAATTTCTATTCAACCTTACCGGATGGCTACAGCTGAGTTAAGGAAGCTTAAGGACCAATTTCAAGACCTTTTGGGGAAGGGGTTCATTAGACCGAGTGTATCTCCTTGGGGTGCTTCTGTCTTGTTCGTGAAGAAGAAGGATGGTACCTTGGGTATGTGAATTGACTACAGGCAGCTGAATAAGGTGACCATCAAGAACAAGTATCCCATGCCGCGAATTGATGATTTATTTGACTAGCTTCAGGTGCAGCAGTGTTCTCTAAGATTGACTTGAGATCGGTCTACCACAAATTGAGGATTAAGGCGGCGAACATCCCTAAGACTGCCTTTAGGACTTGGTATGGCCACTATGAGTTCTAAGACATGTCTTTTGGGTTGACCAATGCCCTAACAGTATTCATGGAGTTATGAACCATGGGTTTAGGTATTCTTTGGACTCATTTGTGATAGTGTTCATCAACAACATCTTGGCTACTCAGGGGCCAGGGAGCAACATTTGAGGATTGTACTCCAAACATTGAGAGAGCAGCGGTTGAATGCCAAATTCACTAAGTGTGAGTTTTGGCTTGAGTCTATAGCATTCTCGGGTCATGTAGTGTCCAAGGATGGCATCATGGTGTATCTGACGACGATTGAGGCAGTTCGTAGTTGGGTCAGGCCTACTTCTCCTACTGAGGTTCGCAGTTTCCATGGGTTAGCAGGCAAGTAAAAATGGTTTATGGAGGGATTCTCTTCTATTACAGCACCCTTGACTAGATTGACTCAGAAGGATGTTCCTTTCTAGTGGTTGTATGAGTGTGAGGTGAGCTTTCTGAAGCTCAATACCTTGTTTCCTTCAGCTCTGATTCTGAATCTTCTTGTTGAGCACAAGGGATTTACGGTCTATTATGATGATTCTGGTGTGGGCCTAGGTTGTGTCTTGATTCAGCAAGGTAGAGTTATTGCTTATGCTTCCAGGCAGCTGAAGCTTCACGAGAAGAACTACCCCACTCATGACTTGGAGTTGGCGGCGGTAGTCTTCACAATGAATATTTCGCAGAACTATTTGTATAGAGTTCACTGTGAGGTACTCACAGAACATCGTCGTCTTCAGTATATTTTCAGCATGAGGGACCTTAATTTGAGGTAGCACAGGTGGTTACAGTTACTGAAGGACTATGACATTTCCATCCTTTATTATCTAGGCAAGGCTAATGTGGTAGCAGATGCCTTGAGTCGGAGGGCAGTGAGTATGGGGATTTTGGCTTTCTTAGCCTTGGAGGAGCGACCTATGGCCTTGGACATTTAGGCCTTAGCCAATCAAATGGTTAGACTTGATATTTCTAAGCCGGGTAAAGTATTGGCTTATGTAGAAGCTAGATATTTCTTGATGGAGAAGATTCGGGAACAACAATTTGATGATCCGCATTTGAGGATGATTAGAGACAAGGTTCTTTGTGGTGAGGCTAGGAAGGTGACCTTAGATCTGGAGGGCATCTTGAGGATTGAGGGTCTTATTTTCGTTCCTAGGGTTGGTGAGTTAGTTGGGTTGATTGAATCTTTTGCATGTGATATAATTTTATGACAACCAAGGTTTTTTTCTTTATATTTTAAAAAAAGTTCTTACTTATGATCAGAAATCCTTTGTCATGTCTTTAGGAGTTCCATTGTTACAAGTATTCTATTCATCTCGTTGTTGCGAAGATATATCGTGATCTGAGGCAGCATTATTGGTGGTACGGGATATAGAGGGAAATTTCAGCTTTTGTAGCTAGGTTCTTGTACTACCAGCAGATGAAGTATGAGCACTAGAGACAAGGTGGTTTGACTTAGCGGCTACCCATTTTGGAGTGGAAGTGGGAGCATATAGCCATGAACATCGTGGTAGGCTTACCACATACCTTCTGAGGTTTTGATTCTATTTAAGTCATCGTTGATTGATTGACCAAATCAGCTCACTTTCTACCAATCTTTTTGGCCTATACATCAGAGAGATTGGCTCAGATCTACCTTAGAGAGGTTGTTCGTTTGCATGGGGTGCCGGTTTCTATCATTTCAGACTGTGGTACTAGTTCACTTAACATTTCTGGAGGTCTATTCAGAGGGAGTTGGGTACCCTGGTTGAGCTCAGCACAACTTTTCACCCTCAGACCGATGGCCAGTCGGAGAGGACTATTCAGTTTTTAGAGGATATGTTACGAGCTTCTGTTATTGATTTTTGTGGCTAGTGGGACTAGTCTTTGGCTTTGGTACAGTTTGCATGTAATAATAGCTACAATTCGAGCATTTAGATTGCACCGTTCGAAGCATTATATGATAGGAGATGTCATTTTTCCAGTGAGCTGGTTTGATTCATTTGAGGTTAGGCCATGGGGTACCGACTTATTGAGAGATTCTATGGATATTGTCTAAGTGATCTAAGAAAGACTCCGAACTACCCAGAGTAGGCAGGAGAGCTACGCGGATTGGAGGCTATGGCCTTTAGAGTTTATGGTTGGTGAACGCGTGTTCTTGCGGGTGTTGCCCATGAAGGGCGTCATGAGGTTTGGGAGGAGGGGCAAGTTTAGGCCCAGGTTTATCAGCCCTTTTGAGATTCTGAGGTGGGTAGGAGAGGTGGCTTATGAGATATCCTTACCTCCATCCCTTTCTAGTGTTCATCTTGTGTTTCATGTCTCTATGTTGAGGCGGTATGTTCCTGATGAGTCTCACGTGCTTCAGTGGGAGTCGATTCAGTTTGATGTGAATTTGAGGTTTGAGGAGGAGCTTGTGGCTATTCTGGACAAGTAGGTTAGTGAATGTTCAGTGGAAATTCCGTCAGTGAAGGTTAAGTGGAGGCACCGTCCGATCAAGGAGGCTACTTGGGAGATTGAGCTTGATATGCGGACTCAATATCCTCATCTCTTTGAGCCTTCAGGTATTGCCTTTTTCTTACTTTAGCAGATGAAAGTCCTTTTAGTGGTATTTATTGTAATGACCCTCGGGGTCATTTTTGTGTTTTCTCTGTGCTTTTCCTATTTTTCCCCTTCTCATAGCTTTCTTATAGCTTGTGGGTGGTACTGGGGTTGGGTGTCATGCTCCCTAAGGTGTTCAATTGAGTTTGCTGTGAGTTTGGAGTTTTGGAAGCTTAATGCTTGAAAGAGTTGACTTTAGTCAACATCTGGAGATTCTGGCGTCGGATCGACATTCCGTCTATTCCATCAGCTCTGTAAAGGCCATTTTGGTCTTGTGTGATGGTTGGTTTGAGTTTTCGGCTGTCGTTTGGAGTTGGTGTGAATTAGCATTTTAGCTTTTGAGTTGTGGCCAAAATGGAATGTGGGGTAGCTTTCTTGGTAAACATGCTCGAAATTAAATTTCATCAGTGCGGTTAGCTCTGGAATGTCGAGTTTGGTCTAGAACGACCTTTGGTTAGATTCTCGAGGGTGTCGGAGTGAGTTTTTAGCTTCTTGGTCCTTTATGGTGTTTTCTTTGTTAAAGTGTTGACTTTTGTCAACATTTTGATAAAAAAACGTCCTCGGATGGATGTTCTGTCATTTCCGTTGAGTCAGGAATGTAATTTTCAAGTGGTTTGCACTTTTGTGTTGCGTCATTTGGACTCCGGATAATTCTGAGGGCTTGTTCGATGTTTTGAACACTTAGGCCTTTTTCTAAAATTTCTAGTGTTTGGTGCGATGGCTTAAGTGAACTCTTTATTGCTTAAGCGACCCACCATTGGCTTTTGTGAAGGTCGCTTAAGTCACCAAGTGGTTTAAGCGAAGGACACCTCTTAGGCGGGTTATGATTTTGCGACCCTTTGGCCGCTTAAGCAAACTTTGGTACGCTTTTGCGAAGATTGCTGGAATTAAATTCCCATTTTTCATTTTCTATTCTTCAAAAAGAACCCAACCTTTGAGAGCTTAGAGTTAGGAGATTTAGAGCATTTCTTGGCCAATTTCTACGCTTCTAAGGTGATTCTCATCCTTTCCCTCTCCTCTACGCTTTTATGTCGCTAATTTCCTAATTCAATTTCATTTCTGAACTCAAATCCCTTGATTTCTAAACTTTAAAGTATGGAAATTAAGCCATTTGAGGTCCGAATTGAGTCTTGTTTGTGCCCATCTTGCAAAAATGTGATCCTTACCCTAATGAGGACAGTATGACAGTTTTCTTTTTATAATTTGATTGCATCGATTCGGGGGCTATTTTAGGCCCAATTTTCAGTTTGTTTTTTGAGTTAGTGATATGGGTATCGTTGGACTTATATTAACTTGCTCATTGTGTTCTTGATAGATTGGAGGCAATCTGAGGCTCTCTCGAAGGGAAAAGCACTAGAGTTGTAGTTCGTGTGCGGTTTTCAGCCTTGAGGTAGGTTATGGCTTTCCTTTTTCTTAGACTTGGCTTAGTTAGATTGAGTATATTTGGATAGTATTGCATGATTTAGGTTGAGCCCTTAGGTTTATTGATTTTTATTGATCCTCGGGTAGTTATGGCCATAAGTTGGGTGGTTTAGCTTAAATTTAGGTGGAGAGGCCTTAGTTTAGGCGATCATTGTGCGAGTAGTATCCTTAAACCGTGCTTCTAGGTGGCGTGAAACATAGGTTTGTGTGGTGTTTGATTGATTTGGTTGGCTTGATTGATGGCATGGATCCTTGAGTTGTGATTTCCTGGTTGATTATTAAACTGTTGGGCCTAAAGCCGTGAGCTTGGATTAGCAAGAGTCCCATGTTAGTACTCTTGTGGTGTGATGGGCATTCTTCCTGATTTTGTGTGTATGCCATGAGTTGAATGTAATTTCATTTATAAGGAATGTCTATTTGGATGAGTTTTGTGGGAAATGGACTTTGTTGGAAAAAGGGAAGTTAATCCTAATGAATCGGAAGTCCTTGAGACCTGTGTTTAATAGAAAGTAGTAAAAAACCCTTTACTTGATTAATCACACCTTTTAGTTTCTTATACTCTTATTATCTCGAGGTATAATTCCGAGCGACCCAATAGCTTGGCTGGCCTACAATTTACTTTTACTTTACATTGTTGATGAGCTTGAAGCGTCATTCTGGGCGGCTCGTAGATGTAGACATCCAGGTTATGGGTAAGCTCGACGTCCCATATCGGGCAGCGCGTAGATACATCTATCTGGGTTATTGGCTTATGGTTAAGCTTGAGGTATCATTCCAGGTGGGACGTCGTTTCTTCCAGGCTTCTAAGATTCTTTTCCTTATTTGGAGTTTGACATAGTAGCTTTGCATGTGTTGCTTTGAATGCGTTGGTTGGTTGGTTTGTGTATATTGTAGTGGTTGTTGATATTATTCTACCTGCTCTCATTTATTAGCTTGTTATGCCTTAGCTTGCCTTTGCCTTGTTAGTTTCATTGTGCTTCGTATTTATATTTGATCTTTCTGACATCGGTCCGCCTATGATGCCTCTTGGGTACCCCGTATTTTGGTACTAATACTACACTTCTGCATCTTTTTCTGATGCAGCTCCCAGTCCGAGCCACCCTGAGTAGTGACCGTTTGGATCTCCCGTGGCTGTCACAGACATAGATTGTGGTGAGCTCCTGGCTTTCAGAGACTTGCTGCTCTTTTTGTATTTTGGACTAGTCAGTTCTCTGTATATATTTATGGCTTTCTATTTGTAGTAGCTCATGTATACGTGATACCAGGTCCCGAGGATTGGTATCTTGTGTTAGTTTGTCTCTTGGTCACTTTTGGGCCTATTTTGTATATTTTTTATCATACTACAAATATATGTATGATATATCCCTTCTTTCTATATACTTTATTCCTGTCTTTCCATTTTTTTCTGCTTATAGTCTATTTAAATTGTATCTTCCTCATCCGGTTACATGGGTTTAGGCTTGTGCACTCGATGGATTGTAGCCATCATGGCCCGACTTTGGGTCGTTACAAAGTTGAGGTGCAACTTCCACCACAATCAAGCCATATCCCTATCATAAGGCATGTGGGTATTTTTTAGGGCTTAACAGTTTTAGTTTCACATCAGTGAAATTTTTGACTGTCACCAAACGAATTTTTTAAAATCAAGAGACAATACATCTAGAGCTTTGGAAATTATGTCCATATATATTCTTGTATATGGGTGTGAAGGGCCCTACATTCATAGTTGATGTCATGATCCAAAGTATATCCTAGGTGTAACATGGCTTATAGAACCCTGAAAGGCCACACACAAGCCACTTAGAATACATCATACAAGATAATAGAAATAAGAGAGTTCAAAAGAAATATTCTCATATCAAAAGAGTTTGACAAAGCAAAAGTCTAACATAGTCTCGACAAGCCATATAATATATCAAAAGAAGTGGTTGGGACGTTACCCATACACCTCGTACAAATGTCTGAAAATTGAAGTAAAGCAATAAAAATGTCATGGTCCTTAGAACATGAGTACTCACCAACTCTTGATCTTCGAATCATCAATGAGATCAACTAGTCACAAGTATGCGAGGTAGGAGCGTCAGACCCTACATTAGTGAAACAATGTAGGCATAAGTATGCATTAGTACATGGAATGTACTAAGTATGATAACAATGCATAAAAGGTATGAAATCATGCTAAAAGGACTTTTCATGACATGCAATGACCAAGCTAAATCATAAGATAAAAAGGTTATAAAACATAAGTCATAAGCATGGTCAATGCAAGCTAAACATATTTAAAACACTTTTTCAGATACTCGAAAGTAACCTAGTTCATTATTGTGGGATGTTTACTATTAATCGACATAGACTATGTGAGCTAAAACAGGGAATCCTATGTCTATCCCACACCAAAAAGAGATTTCCTACTTGGCAAGGTAAGGACCATGAGTCTGAGCTAAGGTGGATCCACTAGCTAATATCTATCTGAGATAAAATCCTATGGTGGCACAGCTAGAATTCTGCTTGAATTCATGCTGATTTTCAAAAATAAATATAAAAGTTAGTAAAATTAATTGTTTTTTCCTTTATTAAAAAAGGAAAAGGATAGATGATGATATATTTATTATCTTGATGTACATATTCTAACAAACTTATCTTTCTTTTAGAAAAACAAAAAACAAAAATCAAAGCGAAGAAGTAAGCAAAAGAGAGAAAAAGAAGAGGATGCGGGAAAACTATTACATTTGGAATTTAAAAAATCTAAAACATGTCAAAACTGACTGCTTGTAATTATATGAAATATCCCGAATTACCCATTTTTTGTAATTAATACAATTGACTGCTTGCCTTCTCATGCAACCATTATAATCATTTTATCATAAATTATGCTTCTATAAATTTCAATGGGTTTTTCTTCAGTTCTTTACTAAATCATTTCTCAAATTCGTCAAAAAAAACCATTTTAGGAAAAATGCAACAAGAAACACCAACAAGTGAAATGGATCACCAAGGCATCATACCAAATCCTTAAGGACTTTGGTGTTATAGGTGCACGACATGCCGCGATGTGGTCACTTCGAGCCAAGGGCTCGCTGGACACCAACATAAGCACAAATCTTAGGGCACTTGGATAAGAGGTGCTCCTCATGAGAAGTGTTTCTGTCTATCCATTGAAATCCCCGCCCTCTACCATTAGTTGGGTACATGAAAGTCCACCCCAACAATGTTACGCGGCCAAGGATGCTTTTACCATCCCCGTCTAAGGAATTAAGTGTTTTATGGGCCTCACAGACTGCCTGAACACCCACAGGTGGTTTTGTACCAACTGCAGCAAGCCATGGTGCTTCAGGTGTCACGCCCCGAGTCTACACCCTGGACGTGGCCGAAACACGAGAACCATTTCTTATCCCCAAGAAAACCCTTGGCCTGACTGACTACTTAGCGGAAGACTCACTCAAGCGATAATAGGCTTATAACAAAAATCAATCTCAAAGTAAAACTCAATAAGGATGTCAGAAAGTACTCAATGTTATAAATAAAACAGTTTGCAAAACATCTCAATACAACTCAACATAAAAGGGAAATATTGAGAGACTCCTCAATTCTAACTATCTATGAAGCCTCTAATACTAGAATAGATGTCGGGAAAAGACCCACGACAACTCAACAATAATAGGAAAATAAATGTGAAATCCTCTGGAAAGCAAGGAGGCTCACCAAAGCTATCTGAAGCGCAACGTGATCTCAACGAAACACCTTTGATGATCCTGAACACCTGTATCTGCATCATAAAAGATGCAGGTCGAATGACATCAGTACATTGAACGCATGAGTATGTAATAAAGTAGAGGTGAAATAACTGAATGAAAAAACGGCAATAGATATAGCATGAACTCAACCGAATGTAAAGAATTAAAGAAATGAAATCATTTAACTTTACAAAAATACTTATTCATCTCTGAACTTAACATAATAAGTATTATATGAAAAATACACTTTAACTCTATTGGGAGATTCTCTAACTGATAACCATCACTATGAGCTAAGTGATGATACAACGTCTTGCCCATGCTGCTAGAATGTCCTATATCGTGTCGAGATATAGAACCTCTCAACTAAGTGGATCTATTAAGCTCTGCCCAAAGGCACTAAGCATTCATCTAAAACGTATGATCATGTACCCATGTTGGCAAGACATGGTTTATTGGGGCTATGAGTTGTCTGAACTCTCTGCCATATCGGTGCTCAATACTACTCCCAATGATATATAATCTTGCTCAAATGTACAAAAACATACTCTTTCTATTGTTTGAGATAATTGCTCAAACTAACCTCTTAAAAGAGGTAACTGCTTTGAAATATCTCTAAAACTCAATGCTCATTTAGAACAAGGTTTTTCTGTGCTCAATGTAAAAATACATTCTGGGTTGAGATAATTTCTCAAAAGGGGCCTCTTTAAGAGGCAACTGCTCTGTACTTAATCTTTCTGAAAACTCTTTTAACTTTTCTTTAAAAAGTCTACTCTTTTTGTTCATATAAAATGAAACATTTTGGGAAATACATAGTTCCCTTATATTCTTTCTCAAACTGCTCTTTACATCCGCAAAACTCATTTTAAACAACAATGTTTTGTTTAAAAGATTCTTCGTAAGAATTTAATGAATACTCAAGAATAGGGTTCATGCTGAAAAATAGACATGAACAATCAACTCAATAATTGCAATACATAATTTACGACAGTTCAATAATTAGAAATAAGAATTTAATAATCAACAACTTAAGAACTTAAAACTCAATATCAACTCATCTCAAGAATACTCAAATCTATAGATAGACCCCTATATTATTCTTTTACTGATTTGAAAGTAGATGTAGGGCGTGAGGATAAACTAGTCCAACACTATGATAGCCTTACATACCTGGAAGAACGAAGTCCTTCGGCGAAATCGAAGAAACTTGAAGAATGCTTGAACCTTAGATTTTCTCCTCTTGGAACCTTGTTGTAAGGGCTTGAAGTGTTAATGAATGTAAAAGAATTGATTAACACATTCTATGCCCTTAATTAGGTGTAAAACATCATGGTTTAGGCTTAGAATATGGGTTAAAACGATGTAGTTTAAGTACTAAAGTCATAGGTGAAAGACCAAAATGACTGCAGCTTGTAAAACTGACAATTTACCTTAAAAGGGAGGTTTCACGGACCATCTAAGGCTTGAGGGCCCGTGAAACACTTCAAGGGCCGTATAGCTGGCCGTGTCACCTGCTCAACAGGGCTTCACTAAAATGGGCATACCGTACAAGGCACCACGGGCCGTCTAGGGTTCTGTCTAGGTGACCCTCACTTGGCATCCTTAGACAGTCATCCACCATGCCCTAAACGGCCCGTTACCCCTCTTTAGTTTGTTTCGAAGTCCGAGTTGTTACAATATATCCCCCTTGGGAAAATTTGTCCACAAATGAGATCAAACTAAGCTTAAAAGGGTTGGGAAAGTGTCAATCAACCCAACACAAAGCATAAAACATGCAAATAGCATAAACTCAACATATCGACTTAAAGAGTACTTTAGAAAGAGTTAGTACCTTGGTCTGGAATTGATTCGGAGGAAAAGAGGTGAGGGTATCTCTTCTTCATATCCTCCTCAGCTTCCTAAGTAGCCTCCTTAATAAATTGGTTCCTCCGTAAGAGTTTGACTGCTGCAACCTCTTTAGTTCTCAACTTGCGTACATGACGATCAAGGATCTGAATTGGAATCTCCTCAAAAGACAGACTATCCTTTACTCCAATACTCTGAGTAGGCACAATAAGTGCAGGATCACCCAAACACTTCTTTAGCATAAAATATGGAACACTAGATGAACTGCTGCTAACTCTGGTGGTAGCTCCAACTCATAAGCTACATTACCAACCCTCTTGGATATCTGGTAAGGACCATTGTATCAGGGACTGAGCTTCCCTTTCTTACCAAACATCATAACACCCTTTATCGGTGAAACTTTCAGATATACCCAATAATCAATCTTAAACTCCAAATCTCTTCTTCTAACATCAGTATAGGATTTATGATGAATTTGCACTGTTTTCAACCTCTCTTGAATTATCTTCACCTTCTCCATGGCTTGATGAACCAAATCTGGTCCTATCAACGCAGCTTCACCAACCTCAAACCAGCCAATAGGAGATCTACACCTTCACCTATATAGAACCTCATACGGAGCCATCTGAATGCTGGAATGATAACTATTATTATATGCAAACTCAATAAGAGGCAAGTGGTCATACCAATTACCTTTGAAATCCAAAACACAAGCTCTCAACATGCCCTCTAAGGTCTGAATTGTACACTCTGGTTGACCGTCAATCTGAGGATGAAAAGAAGTGCCAAGGTTCACCTTTAAACCCAAACCTTTCTGAAATGACTTCAAAAACTGTGCGGTAACTGAGCACCTCTATCTGAAATGATGGACAAGAGAACTCTATGTAGTCAAACTATCTCACAAATGTACAATTTTGCATACTCTTATGCTATATTGGTAGTCTTTACTTGTAAGAAATGGGCTGATTTGGTCATCCGATCCGCAATCCCCCAAATAGAATCATGCTGTCTGTGTGATCGCGATAAACCAGTAATGAAATCCATATTAATCATCTTCCACTTCCATTTCAGAAGGAGTATATTCTGAGCTACACCACATGGCCTTTGATGCTTAGTCTTGAGTTGTTGGAAATTTGGGCACTTAGAAACAAACTCGGCAATGCACCTCTTCATGCCACTCCACCAATAGACTTCTCTCAAGTCATGGCACATCTTGGTGGCAGCTGGATGAATCAAATATCGAGAACTATGTTATTCTTCCATGATTCTTTCTGGGAGTTCATCCACATTTGGAACACACAACTTACCTTGATACCTCAACACACCATCTCCCCCTTGTGAAAAGACCATCACTTTCTACTTATGCATATTTGCCTTCAACTCAAGTAAAATAGGATCCATGTCCTGTTTCTCCTTCACTTCTGAAACTAATGATGATTCATCCCCATTCATCACGACCACTACACCTTCACTGGAATCTAACAAACGGACTCCCAAACGTGCAAGTCTGTGAACTTCCTTAGCCAATTCTTTCTTGCCTTTTCAACATGAGCAGTACTCCCCATGGATAACCTGCTCAAGGCATCAGTAACAACATTAGCCTTACCTGGAAGGTAGAGAATACTCATATCATAATCCTTGAGTAGTTCTAACCATCTCCTTTGCCTAAGATTTAGCTCCTTCTGACTGAAAAATACTGGAGACTCTTATGATCGGTGAACATATCCACGTGAATGTCATAGAGATAGTGACGCCATATCTTGAGAGCAAATACTACTGCTGCCAACTCAAGATCATGAGTCAGGTAGTTCTTTTAATGTATCTTAAGCTGTCTGGAGGCATAGGCTATAACCTTACCATTCTGCGTCAATACACTACCAAGTCCAACTCTGGACGCATCGCAATAAACAACAAAACCCTCTTTACCCTCTGGTGGGGTCAACACTGGAACAGTTGTTAATAATGTTTTCTATTCCTAAAAGTTTTTCTCACAAGCTTCAAACCATTGAAACATAGATGTCTTCTGAGTCAACTTAGTCAATGGGGACGAAATAGATGAAAACCCCTCAACAAACCTTTTGTGGTAACCAACCAATCTCAAGAAACTCCTTATATCAGTTGGAGACGTGGGTCTTGGCTAATTATGCACTTCTTTAATCTTCTAAGTGTCAACTTGAATTCCATCACCAAAAACTATATGGCCTAAGAATGTCACAGACTCAAGCCAGAACTCACACTTAGAAAACTTGGCATACAACTCCCAATCCTTGATTGTTTGGAGGACTATTCTGAGATGACTAGCATGGTCCTCCTCATTCCTCGAATATATCAATATGTCATCAATAAATACGATAACAAACATGTTGAGATACTGCTTAAATACTATGTTCATAAAATCCATGAATGTTGCAGGAGCGTTAGTCAAACCAAATGACATAACAAGGAACTCATAATGACCATAACGAGTCCTGAATACTGTCTTCGGGATGTCACTTTCTCTTACTTTCAATTGATGATAGCTAAATCTGAGGTCTATCTTAGAGAAACAAGTGGCACCCTGAAGTTGATTGAAAAGGTCATCAATTCTCGAAAAGGGATACTTATTCTTTATGGTGACCTTGTTCAGCTGGCGGTACTCAATACACATTCTAAGGGAACCATCTTTCTTTCTCACGAATAAGACTGGAGCACCTCAAGGTGAGACACTTGGCTGGATGAAAGCCTTATCAAGAAGATCTCTCAACTGTACTTTTAACTCGGCTAGAGACATTCTATATGGTAGAATAGAAATAGGTCGAGTATCGAGAAGAATATCTAGTGCGAAGTCTATTTCTCTCTCAGAAGGAACTATTTCTCTCTCAGAAGGGACTCCGGGAAGATCATCTAGAAAGACCTCTAGAAACTCACTCACAATTGGAACTGACTGAATAGGCGGTGTCTCAATACTAGAGTCATTAACCCAAACTAAGTGATAGATGCACCTTTTAGAAGCTAACTTTCTGGCCTTATGGTATGAAATAAAATGACCTTTAGGCACTGTTGAACTACTTCTCCACTCTAAAACTGGCTCATTAGGAAACTGAAACTTGACTACTCGAGTTCTACAATCAACTGAGGCATAACAAGCATGAAGCTAGTCCATTCCTAGAATGACATCAAAGTCCACTATGTCTAGCTCAACTAAGTCAGCTATGGTGTCCTTGTGATAGATAGACATGGTACAATCAAGATAGACTCTTTCTACTAGAATAGACTCACAAACAGGTGTAGAAACAATGAAGGGCTCAAGAAGTTGTTCAAGGGAAATGCCAAACCTCATGGCTACATAAGGACTCACAAAAGGCAAACTCGTACCTGGATCAAGTGAGGCATAAACATCAAAAGTAAAGACTTTAAGCATACCAGTGACAATATCTGGTGAGTTCTCCTGATCCTGGTGACAAGCTATAGAATACAGATGGTTCGTACCTTCGCCTGTTCCTGAAGTAGCTCCTCTCTAGGTATTTCTATCTGTTGGAGTTGTTGAAGAAGATTGGGCTATATTGCCCCCATTACCCTGCCTGTTCTTAGCGCATTCTCTTATAAAATGAAAAATTTGACCACACTTGAAGCAGCCATTGGAGCCATCACGACATTCTCCTGGATGGGTCATACCACACTTAGCAAAAGATGGGGCTCCAAAACCCCTGTGCCACACTACCCCTGAGACTGAGTACCTTGAGTTCTGAAATTCTAAGAACTTTGATTCCTGCGATCATTCATGTTCTTGGTGCAAGTGCATTAGGTGAAGATGGAGCAGGTTCAGATGACCTCTGCTAAAACAATGACTGATGCCCATTCTCGGTATTTTGTTAGCCAGTCTCATTACATGTAGTCTTGGCCCTCTTGTTGCGAAACTCTTCTCTATCCTTTAACTTATCCTCCGCAACCTGCTGCACGTAAATCATGATTCTAGCTATGTCCATATCCTCTATCAACATAGCTTCCTTAGCTTCTTTGTTGGATAGGCAGGATAGCCCGGACACAAACAAACTCTTCTTGCTCCACATATTCGCCACCATCTTTGTTGCATAGCGGGATATCTGAGTAAACTTGAGACAGTACTGTTGCACACTCATCGCTTCCTGTTTTAGATTTAGGAACTCTCTCACTTTAACTTTCCTTAGCTCTCAAGGAAAGAAGCACCCCAAGAAAGCATCCTCAAACACATCCATGCACAAACATGAGTTAGATGAAACTTTTATAGAGTTGAACTCTATCACACGAACATGAGTAAGCAGAAAGTGAAATGTTCTTAAATTTCGTATCCTCACAATTATAGATGTGGCGTGCTTCACATTAATAAGAACGACTCTAGCAGACATGGCTTTGAGACACCCTAGGACACTTGAACTCTGTGCTCTGATACCAAGTTTGTCACATCCCAAGCCTACACCCTGGATATGGTCGGCACTCGAGAACCATTTTTGATTCCCAAACAAACCCTTGGCTTGGCTAACTACTTAGCAGAAGACTCATTCAAGTGATAATAGGCTTAGAACATAAATTAATCTCAAAGTAAAACTCAATAAGGATGTCTAAAAGTACTCAAGGGACGTATAGCCAGCCGTGAAACTTCAACTGCCGACATGATTTCACTAAAATGGGCATAACTCTTTCCTCCAAACTCGTATTGAGGTACACTTTGTGGAATTTCAAAGAGGACCTAAATACCATTAATTTGATAGGTCATGGGCGACCTAATTCATTATGTGCTGAGATATATGATCATTTGAAGTTGACACACAACTTAAAAACTGTTGGGTGACTTGTACGGACCCCCAAATGGACTGTACAATGCACCATGGGCTGTCTAGGGCCCCGTCTAGGTGACTCCCACCTTGGCAGCCTTGGACGATCATCCACCATGCCATAAACAGGCTGTGGATCCCCAAACAGGCTGTCTAGGGTGCCGTGAAGGGTCCATGGTCTATTTTTGAGTTAGTGGACTTGTGTATTACTACTCTTTAGTTCATTTCGAAGTCTGAGTTGTTACATCAGGTGCCTCATGTTGTTGCACGTGCACTTATCGCTCCTCTACTAATTCAAGATCAGAACTAGTTTGCCAACCATCCTAATCAATTCGTTGAGAACACCAATATTGATGATCAGGAGGAGCTTGACTTAGAGCTTAGGCTATAGATCTTAAGCAACTTTAGTTAGTTGTTTTGTTTTATTGTCATGTTATGTTTGTTGGTTTGTTTTGTTTTGTTGTCGTGTAATGTTTGTTGTTTTGTTTTGTTGTCGTCTTATGTTTGTTGAAACATTTTTCTTTTATTTAAGTTTATGTTTTGATTTCATTTTATGTGTTTACTATGGTCTAATAAGAAATTAAATTTCACCTCAATGGAATCATAGAAAATAAAAGTACAAGAGAATATTATTCTTTGTGAAAAATGAGATAGAGAAATAATGATAGAAGTAGATTCTCTAATTACTGTGAATCATAAAGGCTGAATCAGACTCATTGTTATCACCAAAAATAGATAAATAAAGTAAGTGACTAGTTAGGATGATATCGTACTTGTCCTTAGAAAGAAAAATAAGAAATTAATTTTCAATGATCATATATAGTCACCACTATAATCACAATGTATAAGAAGAGAAGACAACATATACCTTACAAAGCATAAGAAATATGACGATTGTGGACAAAAGAAAAGGTACATAGAAAAAGGAGCAAAAGAAGGTAAAAAAAAGTGGGAATAGAGAAATCTTTATCTGAAAAAAAAAGATCAATAACTAAATAAAGAGATCAGGAGACGTAACAAGTACATAACTTGCTATTAATTAAATAAATGTTTTGATAATTGCTAATATATGAAAAACACATATGTTCTTTCTTCTCATTATTGATTATATACTAAACTCATCAATTACCATCCTCGTCCTAATTATAACCCTATGTCCCCAAGTAAGTCTTTCCCTTTCCTGACAATCAAATTAGTCATGAAAGGTAATTATGATAATACAAGTTATGGTGAATGGTTAAAATATGACACACACATCAATATGGAGCAATGAATTGAGGATCTGCAACAATCTTACCTTTTTTACACTCATTGTTGTGCGTGCTTGATATTTAGCTAAAACTAGATATTTCTAGTACATTATCACCTCATATATCTTGATCATAATTGTATCATCACATCGTTATCCCATATGTCTTGAGATTATTATGAGTTTTATATGTGTATGAAGTATGTCGGATGAACACAATAAAAAATAGCTGATATTGTTTTGGTTTGAAGTAAAAGATTGATGATTGGAGCAAGGTTGAATTAACTCAATATCCTCGCCTCATGAGACAACCAAGTGAGCCTATAAGCAAGAGATAATTTAGAGCTCACCTGTGATCCTCTTGAAGAGAAAGTTCAGATGAGCCAAGAAAATTATCCTAACGAGTTTAGATTAGGTTATTTGATTCCCTACACATCTAGGTCCTATAAATACCCTAGTAAATGACTTCTGGAAAGGGACGTTGGATATTTAGAGGCAATAACATACTTGGAGATGATAGATAGATTCACCTCACATCCTATCCTTTTTCTTCTTAATTTCTGTTGTTATGAATTCTATTATTGAATTTCTTAGTATTATTATGAGTAGCTAAAATTTTATCTAGGGTGTGTGATGGAATCTTTTGAAATATGACTTACATTATGTTTGATACAAATTAGCCATTATTTTTTCTCTACTTGTTCAACAACGTGCTTAACTCTATTAGTTGATCAGCCCTTTATTGATTGTACCTATTTATAATGTATTCTTGAGAAAGAGGGCATATTTAGGTGGTTGTTGAATAACAGCTCTATCGAGGTCCGCAGTCTTATGCTATAGCCTAATTAATCTTTGAATGGAGAATACTAGAGTGGGCAAGTATTCCTACTTAGAAAGTATGTCTATTATGGGTAAAACAAGATCCTATATACAACACATTCTTGGGGTGTATGTCAAACCTCGAGCCTACACCCTGTACGTGGCCAGTACTCAGAAATCATTGCTGGTCACCAAGAAAATTCTTGGTCTGGCTAACTACTTAACAGAATTCTAACTCAAGCATACATAAGCTTAAAATTGAAGAAAAGCATTTAAAACAATTTATGGAATCTTAAAGCTGTCTGAAAATATTGGATTTAAATGATAAAAGTTTAGCAAAATATCTGAAACTGAATACTTAACGACTCTCTAAATCTACCTATCTATGAAGCCTCTACTGTTTAAAGATCATTTTCGAGACAAGACCCATGACAACATTAATCAAACTACTAAAGCAATAAAAATTTGGAGTCCTCCAAAAAGTTAGGAGGCCTCAGCAATAGATGATGAATAGTGATGTGATCTCAACGAAGCACCTGTTGATGTTCCTGAATACCTGTATCTGCATCATGAAATGATGCAAAAATCGAATCACATCAGTACATGGAATGTACGGTATGTAATAAAGTTGAATGAAACAGATAGTTAAGCTAAAGGATTGAATTAAATCAACTGAAGTAAAGCATTCACATCAAGAAAAAACATTTAAGCTTTACACTATAAGATGCAATGATAGAAGATACTAAAATATAAACATTTTATTTTATTAGGGAGTTTCTCTAACCGACAACAATCACTATGAGCCTCGTGATGACACAATGTCTTACCCACATTGCAAGAGACACCCTACACTTTATCAGAGTATAGAACGTAATTTTAACTTATGGATCCAATTAAAGCCTTCTAGAGGCATGTGAGGAGCTACCCATCTTGCGGTACGATCCTATCTACATTGGCGGCGTAGGTTATTGAGTTTGAGTTATCTTAACTTTTACTCCAAATCAACGCTCAATACTACTCCCAATATATAAATATGTATGCTCATATAAAATTCTCCTTGGGTTGAATTAATACTCAAAAGACCCTCTTTAAAGGATAATTGAAGTTTACTTTATCTATCTAAAATGCTTAAACTCTTTATGCTTTTCTGGAAATAATACTTCCTTTCTAAATGTAAAAATAATACATTTGGGATCATTAAAGTTCCCTTAAAAATATTCTCAATGATGCTTTAAAATTACTCTTGGACTTTCTTTAAATTCCAAAATCAATGCATGGAAATAATTGCACACCAGCTTTCAACAAAATCTCATCAACTAGGATTAATGTGAAACTATAAGCATGAACAGCAACACAAGGATCTAAACGCATAAATTATCATAATCTCATGATTAGGAATTTCATGGAACTTTGGATAGAACATTCTGACTGAATTTAGATGCAGGGCATGAGGATCAACTTAGTCCAACATTATGAATAGCCTTACGTGCCCGGAAGAACGAAGTTCTTGAGGAAACTTGAAGAACTTGAAGGAACGCTTCAAAACCCTAGCTTTCTCCACTTGGATCCTTGCTCTAAGTCTTTGGAAGTGTTTATGTGTCATGATCCAAAGTATACCCTAGGTGTAGCATGGCGTATAGGACCCCGAGAGGCCCTACACAAGCCACTTAGAATATATAATACAAGATAATAGAAATAAAAAGTTCAAAAGAAAATACTTCATATTTCAAAAGATTTTGACAAAGAGAAAGTCTAAAACATAAATCTCAATAGTCATCTAATACATCATAAGGAAATTGATTGAGACATAACCCATACATCATATACAAAGTCAAAAAATGGAAATGACATAAAACAATAAAGGCATCTCGGTCCTCGGAACATGAGGACTCACCAATCTTCGAAGTCAATAAAACCAACTAGCCACTATTATAGGAGATAGCAGCATTGGACCCTACATTAGTGAAACAATGTAGGCACAAGTATGTGTTAGTACATGGAATATACTAAATATGGGGAGATATGAATGAAATAGACATAATAGCATGAATGACTTAAAACATGAGAGACATGACTAACATTTGAACATTTAAAATGCTTTAAAGAAGAATGACATGTAAATCATGAAACATGGTCAAGTACATTAACATAAAGGATATAAGAAAAGCTTGAAGAAAATATAGTCATTTTGTGGGATATTAGCTTTAACCAGCAATAAGACCATGAGAGCTATATCATGAAATCCGGTATATCCCTCATACCGAAAGAAGAGGAATCAACTTGCCAAGGAAGAATCCGTACATATCATCATTTGCTAAAGTGGATCCACTAGCTAGGTCATTTAAGACAATCCTACCGGGGCACGGAGTTAGGGACTAGAGGTTGCTACTAGAGACTACACTATTTGAGCCTCCATTCAAATCCTTTCGGTACTAAGTGTAAATCCCAATGGAATAGATAAAAGTCAAATATCAATTTAACTTATAAAAAGGCAAAGATCAATATCAATCCACATATTTCAAGATCAAAACATAGAAAAGCTCCTAAAACATAATTCAACATACATGAAAAAAACTTTTGCCAATGTGAATCCATATGTGAGAAATATCTTTCACAATCATGATCATAATGACATTTGAGAAAACCTTTCATAATAACATTAATACTTTCCTTTCAAAGCATCATCAATTCATTTATAATAACTTCATGGAAACATGCTTATCTTCATAACTTCATAATTCATAGGCTCATGAGTTCATCATAGATGCATAGCTAAAAATCATGATTTAAGCACGGATCAACATAATTTCATCTAGATATCATATATTAACAATGAATCATGCATTAGAAAACTTAATTAACAACAATCAATCACAATTGAAGGAAACCCACAAAATTTGATTGAAACCCGAATTTGATCAATTGAAATTGAATTGAGAAATTTGGGAATCTTTGGGACCCCATGGAGGAAAGGACTACATGGGTGAATACCCACATACCTTGATGCTAAAAGCCCACAAAGAATGGTGAATTGAATTCTTGGATGAACTCTAGCTCTTCTTCTTCTTCCTTAATCTTGGGAGAATTTAGAGAGGATGAATTTGGTAAAGTTTAGGAAATTTAGGAGAATGAATTGAATGTGGGTGATTTGGGGCTTAAAATCTTTATATAAGGCTTAGGGTAGAAGCGAAAATGATGTAGTATAGGATTAAAACAAACTGGAAAAGACCCAAAAGCCCATTTAAAATAATTGTCGGACTCGACCTATGGTTTGGACCTACTTTCTACGAACCGTACTGGTCAATCGCAGAAAAGTTCAGAAATCATTATTTTGGACTAACTTTTGACAAACCCTGTCTACAGCTCATAGGTCATCCTACGGACTATAGACACCAACTGTAGAAACAAAATTTAACCTTAAAAAATTCACTAAGTTGGAGGCTCACCTACGAGACTTATCTATGACTCGTACATAAATGATGGACCGTACTGGTGAATCGTAAAAGAATTCTTGGGACTTGTTTTCAAAAATTTTGTTTCATACTTCCTACGGTTTCCATCTACGGCCTGAAGAATCTTCTACGGTCCATAGATGGGACCCGTTGACACAGCCTGCAACAAAAAAACTTCTTTTCTTTCTTTTCCAAATTCTAAGGTGTTACATTATGAGAGCTTTAATGTCAAATTACATTGATGATAACCTATATTAGGCATAAAAATGTCGGGGTTTTGACTTAGAAGGGGTGGGCGAAGATTGAACTAACCCCATTTAAAAACTGTCGGATCACTTCTACGAACACCATGTACGGTCCATATAGGCTTCTATGTATTATACTTGTCAACTGTAGAAAGACTACTGGAGACAACCTTCTAGACCAAATTCCATGAGCTAGGGTCTATGACAGTTAAATGACCTACAACCCATACGTCTCTTCCATGCAACTCATGGTCAAAAATCCCCTTAAGTCCATCTACTTTCTAGGAAGGCCTCCTCGAACTAATCCTAATAAATTGCAATTGCATCTTCATCACATATCTCTTCCCATTGTTCATACCAAATGTGTGCTAAATAATTGAGTTGATAAGTAGCAAGTTCAACTCCTTCAGTCTGGGTAGCATAGCCTTGAGAATTTCCCATATCTTATCAATGAAATTCTGAGGATCCTTATCTACCTTGGACCCTGTGAACACTAGAAGATTCATTCTCAAGAAATCTTTGATCCTTATCGCAGCTGGTGACTTTTAGGAACTGGAATTAGTTACTGTGGTACCCTGACGGCCTTACTAAGCAGCCACCAACTGAGTGAGCATACAAATAGCTCCCCTGAACTCATCCTCAAAAGTAGGAGCAGGCTGTGGAGTAGGTGTAGGAGGAACCCTTGTAGTGCTTACACGCACTCTCTGTGTCCCAATGCTTGAACCCTGATCAATCAGGCAAACTTTGCTTCTGGTCTACATTCTAGTTGGTGGAGGTAGATTACTGGCAGTGGTTCCAACGAGAACCTTGGTACTTGCGGCATTACATTGACTGGAGGTACACTTTGGAGGCATGATCTGCAGATACACAAATGCATAAATTAAAAGGGACTTTTAATAGAGTTAAACTCCATAGCATGAATTAGATTATGAAAGAAGGGTAGTGTTTCCTAATGTCCTTTAGCCTCCCTATTATTGATATGGTGTCCATCACATTGATAAGAAGGACTCTACTAGAGATGGGTTCATAGACATCCTAAGACAATTGAACTTTGTGCTTTGATACAGAGTTTGTCATACCCCAAGCCTACACCTTGGATGTGGCCGAAAATTAGAAAATATTATTGGTCCCCAAGCGAACTTTTGCCCTGGCTAGCCAGTTAGCATAAGACTAACTCAAGCATACATACACTTAAAACTAAAGAAAAGCATTTAAAACAATTTACGGAATCTTAAATAAGAAAATACTAGAAATAAATGATAAAAGTTTAGCAAAACATATGAAATTAAATACTGAAAGACTCTCTAAATCTGCCTATCTATGAAGCCTCTACTGTTTAAAAATAGGTGTTGGGACAAGACACACGACAACCTAATCAAACTACTAAAGCAATAAAAGACTAGAGTCCTCCTAAAATTAATAAGGCTTAAAAAAATTTGACGAGTAGTGATGTGATCTCAATGGCGCGCCAATTGATGATCTTGAATACATGTATCTACATCATGAAACGATGAAGCGTCGATTGACATCTGTACATGGAATGTACGGTATGTCATGAAGAGGAATGTAACAGATAACTGAGCTAAAGAACTGAAGTAACTCAACTGAAGTAAAGCATGCACATAAAGAAAAATCATTTAAGCTTTACACTATAATATGCAATGATAGAAAATACTGAAATATAAACACTTTACTTTATTATGGAGTTTCTCTAACCGAGAATCATCACTATGAGCCTCGTGATAATACTACGTCTTACCCATAATGCAGAGCCAACCTATACCTTGTCAGAGTATAGAACTCAACTTTAACTTACGGATCCACTAAAAGCTTTCTTGAGGCAGGTGAGGAGTCGCCCATCTTGCGGTACAATCCTATCTATGCTGGTGGCGTAGGTTATGGAGTTTGAGTTATCTTAACTCTTACCCCAAATCAGTGCTCAATACTACTCCCAATATATAAATATGTATGCTCGTATAAAATATTCTCACTGATTGAGTTAATACTCAAAAGACCCTCTTTAAGGGATGACTAAACTTTACTTTATTTGTGTGAAATGCTTTTGAAAACTCTTTATGATTTTCTGGAAATAATATTTCCTTTGTAAATGTAAAAATAATACATTTGGGGTCATTAAAGTTCCCTCAAAACTCTTCTCAATGATTCTTTAAAATTACTCTTGGACTTTCTTTAAATTCCAAAATCAATGCAAGCAAATAAATGCACAACAACTTTCAAAAAAATCTCATCAACTAGTGTTCATGTGAAAATATAAGCATGAAAAACAACACAAAGATCTAAATGCAAAAGTATTGTAATCTCATAATTAAGAAATCAGAACTCAAAATAAGTACACAATTTAGATTTATAATTTCATAGAACTTTGGGTAGAACACTGATTTAATTCTTCCTAACTAAATTTAGGTGTAGGGCGTGAGGAAAAACTTTGTCCAACACTATGAATAGCCTTACATACTTGGAAGAACAATTTCTTGATGATACTTGAAGAACTTGAAGGAACACTTGAAAACCCTAGCTTTCTCCGCTTGGATCCTTGCTCTAAGTCTTGGAAGTGTTTATGGGAGCTTTAGGGTCAAATTACACTGATGATAACCTTAATTAGGTGTAAAAACATCGGGGTTTATACTTAGAAGGGGTGGGAAAAGGTTGAACTGGCCCACTTAAAAACTGTCGGATCACTTCTATAGACACCATGTACAATCCGTACCGATTTCTACGTACTGTACTGTTCAACTTTAGAAAGACTACTGGAGACCAACTTCCAGACCAAATTCCATGAGCCAGGGTCTATGACCCGTTGAATAACCTATGGCCCGTAGGTCTCTTCCATGCAACACATGGTAAATAATTGCCTTAAATCCATTCTCCTTTCTATGAGCCCTGGGATACAGATCATAGGACTTTGAACGGTCTATAGTCCCAATCGTAGATGCAAGGTTTATCAAATGTATTATTTTTACATTTAGCTTAAGCCAACACATGTTACTGTGACAGCATGATGAGAGTTTATGCTGCAATAAGTTTAAGACAACACATGTTATTGTAACAGCATAAAGAGAGTCTCCACATAAAGAAATAAAATGAATATCATAACCAAATGAGCAACTAAAAGATAGCTCACATAAATCAACAAATTGCTAAAGCACAAGGTCAACAGATAAAGTGAGACCGCACATACTCGCTAACAAGGCATTGTTTAACTTTAGTGTTAAATTCAAGCAATGGTCTTAAAAGTATGAAAAAATGTTTCTCCAACAAGAAAAATAAATATCACGGAGCAGTAACCAATGATCACATAATAATGGAAAGAAAATCAAAGAATATTTACTACAGTCCAAAAAAAATTAAATCATTTCAATGGAAGCAAAGAAAATAAAAAGGGAAAAAAAATTCTTTGCGACAAAACTAGATATAGTGAAAGTGATAAAAGTAGATTCACTAATTATAGTGAAACATACAGTGCTCAGTGTTATCACTAGAAATTGAGAAGCACTATGACAGTTATGATATGAAAAAATAATCACCACCAAAGGGAAGTAATACAAAGTCTTACTCAGTCACTAGGTCAGTGAGTCCTTTATAGGTAACATTTCGGGGCTTATTCATAGCATCCATTACAACCTAAAATGAAAATGAGAAAAATAAGAAACAAAGTAACAATTTGGGAGCCAGAGAGATTATTCGAATTCTAGATGCGGATGGGAGATATAAAAGTAGTGAAAAAGGAAATAGATGATCCCTAACTTGTCCATAGAAAGAAATGTAAGACATTGATATTCCATGACCATAGTCAGCACTAAAATCTCAATGTACAAGAAGAGAAGATAGAGGATGTAATACCCCAGATTCGAGGGTGGAGTTTTTTTTGAATTTTCTGGGTTATTGCCAGTAACGGCGGAAGCCACATACGGTTCGTCGGTTGACTTACGGGTCGTAGGTGGGAACCGTAACTGGCAAGCCCAAGTTTTCAAAATGATAAGTTTTTGTACTTGATTTACAGAGCAGCAGGACGAGCGGCCGTCCATTGTACGGACCGTAGGTGGGTCTCGTAGGTGAGACCCATACTTAGCTAAATTTTCTAGGCCAAAAGTCTGACCAACAATGGCCATGTATGGACCGTAGGTCACACCACGGACCGTACATGGGCTCTGTCATTGGGAGGCCCAAGGATTAACTTTCTGAATCTATCTACGGAGGGACAAGACGGTCCGTAGGTTGACTTACGGACCGTAGGTCCCGACCTTCGATGGACTCCGACAGTTATTATTTAAGGAATTTTTGGTCTTTTCCCTAAATGTTTAACTCCTAATCTAAGTCGGTTATGCCCTTAAGCCGGACCCTTTATAAGCTTCCTAAGCCTAATTTTACTCATTCTAAATCATTCCCAAATTCCCCTCTCTCAAATATATCTCTCTCTACAAAGGTTCTCTCAATTCTCAAGGAAGAAGAAGGGCTAGGATCCTCCATTGAAGGTCATCAATTCTTAGCAACTTCTTATGGGCTTTGTTGAGGTATGTTAGCATTCACCGTTGGATCTCTTTCCTCCAATGGATCCCTAAACTTCTACAATATTAAAGCATCAAATTAAGTTAAGGTTTTGATCAATTCTTATGGGTCCTTCAATGATGATTTCCAATTATTGATTTATGATTTCTAGTGCACGATCTAGCGTGATAAAGTAATTTAGTGCACGAATTAGCGTGATTTATATGATTTGTTGTAGAAATTGGATGAACCCGTGCTATTTCCCCCAAATTTCGAAATCTATGCTTTGATTGGTGAGTTGAATTAAGAATGATGAATTTTATGAAATCTCTATGAATCCATGCATGAATTATGATTCCTAAGCTAAGACTTTTCATGAATAAGATTATGAATGACCTAAAGATGGTTTTATGAAATCAAGCATGTTCAATCAAAATCTATGATTTTACTCTATTATGTGGGTTCCTTCAATTATGGTCAAATTGACTTATATATGGATTTTTAAGCATGAGTTTGCATTGAATTGCATGAATTATGAGAAATTCTCATAAAGCTATGTGAACCCTATGATTTACAAATTATGAGCATGATGAACTATGTAAAGATAAAGTTTATGAAATTACGCATGTATCATATAAAGTCAATGATGAATTAAGGGTGCTTTGAGATTGAAGTACCAAAGTATATGTTATGTTGATGTTATGTTGATGTTATGGTTGAGTTGTGAAAGGGTGTCTCACGTAATACTCCCACTATGAATTTAACATGAATAAGAGGCAATTACCCATGTTCTTAAGGAGCTATTCTAATGAAGGGACAAGAGGCGATCACCCATGTCTACTAATAATGAACTTATGACTAATGATAGATAAAAGGCGACTACCCATGTCTACTTATGATAATTGAACTATGTTTAATCCGTTGGAATTATCCTTAGCACCGAGTGGACAAGCGGTGATTACCCATGTCCCATAAACTATGTTCCACCATAGGATGATGGTCTATGATAGACATTAGCTAGTGGATCCACGTAAGCTAGAAGTTAAGTTCTTACCTTGGCAAGTAAGGCGCCCTCTTTTCGGTGTGGGGTAGACACCGGATTCCATTTTGATAGTTCAGATGGTCTTATATGTCGGTTAAGGCTATTCCCCACAACTAATGAACAAAAGTGTTAATTATGATGTTTCTCAAGTGAAGTGAAGATTTTTAGCTTGCTTAGACCATGATTTATGTTTTATGTTTTCTAACCCTTATCATGTTTATCTTGGTCATTGCATGTTACGAAGATGTCCCTTTTTAGCATGCTTTAAATGATTTCATGCATTGCTATCATACTTGGTACTTGATAGTACTAACGCATACTCTTGCCTACATTGACTTGTTGATGTAGGGCATGGTGATTCTCCATCCACTCGTGGTTAGAGCTTAGTAGAAGATTTGTGAAGACTTGGTGAGTCCTAATCCATCCGAGGACATAGCCTAGTTGTTCTTTCTTTTGAAATTTTATTGGGTTACATCCCAAATCTTATTTTCTTTCTTATGTTAGATTGGCTTTGAGACGTGAAATGTAGACTTCCGCTATTTTCTTAAAATCTTTGATATGACATTATCCTTTGAACTCTCAATCTTTATGATCTCATATGTATGTATGCTAAGTCTCTTGTATGAGGCCTTTCGGGGTCTTGTACGCCATGTCACGTCTAGGGGGTACCTTGGATTGTGAAAAACTTGGTGTTCAGAGCGCAAGGTTTTGGAAAGATCCTAGGATGTCTCATAAGCCGCGTCAAGTAGAGTCTTGTTCATGAGTGTGAAGTGTGCCACATTTATGAATGAGAGGCTATAAGACGTTTAAGAAACTTCACTTCTTTCATTACTCTTAAGTCATGCCATAGAGTTTTACTCTATATGCCTCTCTCCTAATCCCTATCCTATGCGTTTCAAGATATGGCTACCCAAAGATCTTATTATAGAAGAAATGCAGGAGAGAATGTGGATCAACAAGCTCCTCCTCAAGCTCCATAAGTTTCGGTCGACCCTTTGGCCGAACAAGTATCTAATGCGGAGTTTAGGGCTATTTTTTAAGTGTTGGTCCAAGCCGTGATGGCTCAAGCCAATAGAGAGGTTGTGGCTCCCGTGAACCCAAATGTGGGTACGGCGGCAACTAGGGTACGAGACTTCACAAGGAAGAACCCTCTGGAATTCTATGGTTCTAAGGTGGAGGAAGATCCTCAAAAATTCATAGATTAAGTGTACAAGGTATTGATGATCATGGGAGTAACATTGGAGGAAAAGGAGGAGTTCGCCTCTTATCAACTCAAGGGTGTTGCTCAAGTTTGGTTCAACCAATGGAAGAGTGAGAGGGCAGTTAATGAGGGTCCTCATGATTGGGAGAAATTCAAGGTTGCTTTCCTTGATAGGTTCTTTCCCCTTGAGATGAAGGAGGCAAGGGTGCTTGAATTTATCAAACTTCATCAAGGAAGCATGAGTGTGAAAGAGTATGCTTTGAAGTTCACACAATCGTCCCGATATGCTCCTTCCCTAGTTTCCGATCCTAGGGCAATAATGAGTAAGTTTGTCTCGGGAGTGTCTGAAATGTTGGTTAAAGAGTGCTGCACCACTCTGCTTGTCAATGACATGGATATTTATCACCTCATGGTGTATTCTCAACAAATAAAGGAGGAAAAGCTCAAGGAAAGGTCTAGAGAGAGAAAGAGGGCTAGGACCGGTGATGGTAACTTTTCACATTCAAGGTCCGATGGACATGGTCACCCTAGATTTCGACAAAGGTTTTCTGGTCAAGGTTCTTCCAACGCTCCCCAAGTCCAATAAAGATAGGGTGTCTAACCCTAAGCCTCAAGAAGGAAATGGTGGTGGCTCTTCATTAACTACTTGTGCTAAGTGTGGGAAAAAGCATGAGGGCAAATGTCTGGCGGGTTCTATTGCATGTTTTGGTTGTGGCAAGATGGATCACAAGATAAGGGATTGCCCCTTAGTAGCTAAGAATGAAGGGGATAACCGTCGACGCACTCAACCTCAAAACCCATCAAGTTCTGGTGGAAATCCAAAGCAAAACAAATTTTATGCACTTCAGGCTCGTCAAGAGCAATAGAGTTCTCCCGATGTGGTTACCGGTATGTTGAAAGTCTTTCACTTTGATGTTTATGCTTTGCTTGATCCAGGTGCTACCTTGTCTTTTGTGACGCCATATGTGGCTATGAGGTTTGATGTTGTTCCGGATGTGTTGCTAGATCCTTTTCATGTCTCTACTTCGATTGGTGAATCTATTGTGGCTAAGAGAGTCTATAGAAATTGTCCCATCTCTTTATCTCATAGAGTCACTTATGTTGATCTTGTAGAGCTTGATATGTTAGATTTTGATGTTATTCTTGGGATGGATTGGTTGCACTCTTGTTATGCTTCTATTAATTGTAGGACCCGAATGGTCAAGTTTCAATGTCCAAATGAGCCTATCCTAGAGTGGAAGGGGGGAAATTCTATGGTTTGAGGTCAATTTGTTTCTTGTCTTAAAGCTAGAAACATGATTTCTAAGGGTTGCATATACCATCTTGTTAAGGTGAGGGATATAGATTCCGAAACCCCTATTCTTGAGTCGGTCCCCATTGTCAATGATTTTCCAAAAGTGTTTCCCGATGATTTACCCGATATTCATCCCGAAAGGGAAATAGACTTCGGTATTGACCTTCTCTCGGATACGCAACCTATCTCTATTCCTCCATATAGAATGGCTCCGGCGGAACTTAAGGAACTAAAGGAGTAATTGAAATAATTGTTGGATAAGGGTTTCATCCGATCAAGTATTTCTCCATGGGGTGCTCCGGTCTTGTTTCTAAGAAAGAAATATGGTTCACTTCGTATGTGCATTGACTACCGCCAACTTAACAAGGTTACTATTAAGAATAAGTATCCTCTTTCAAGAATAGATGACTTGTTTGATCAACTTCAAGGGGCTAGTTATTTCTCTAAGATCGACCTTCGTTTGGGCTATCACCAATTGAGAGTAAAGGAAGATGATATTTTGAAAATGGCTTTCCGGACTAGGTATGGCCATTAGGAATTCCTAGTGATGTCATTTGGGTTGACAAATGCTCCGGCCGCGTTTATGGACTTGATGAATAGAGTGTTTAGACAATATCTTGATATGTTTGTGACTGTGTTTATTGATGATATTTTGATCTACTCAAGGAGTGAGGGTGAGCATGCTGATCATTTGAGGATTGTCTTCACTACTACAAAAATGAACTTTAGCGACAATTATTTTTTGGCAATAAGCAAATCGTCGCTAATATATTCATGTGAGGCAAAATATTAATGGCTAATGTATAATGGCCACCAATAAGTACACTTTTAGTAGCAAATCCAAAAAATCTCCAATAAAAAGCCTTTTTCTGAAAAAAAAAGTAGAAGTTCCTCTTCCTCCAAAAAAACATTTCGCGCTGTTCTCCAAGTTCTGGAGAAAAAAGAACTCCTAGGCAATAAGGAAAACATTACTAACAAAAAAACCCTCTATACGCTGCTAATAAGGAAAATATTCCTAAAAAGATCTCCCACACACATAAGGATTCTTCGTCCTAAATCAATCAGAGCTGCGACGTGCACCATACATTCACTCATAGCAGCAACCTTCCAGCAGCTTATATTGAATCGCAGCGGCGACGTCTAGCAGCTATAATTCAATCGCAGTAACTATGTCAAGGAACAATGAAGTTTTTAGTTCGGTAGGTCGCTCCTCTCCACTCCTCTGTTTCTGTCATGTTCTAGTACCCCTGTTGCTCTGTCGTTGAGAATTTAAACCTATAGTTTATTTTCTATTATGTTCATTAATCAGTAATCACACAATAAATGGGAAGAAAAACAGAAAATACACTTGATGAACTAATCAATTTTTAGGTATTAACTGTGATTTCGAAGTGATTTGAGATTCGTAAAAGTAATGTTTTTGTGTTTCTGATCTCTGGCTGCTACTATTTTTAATGCAATTGATTGAATCAATTTCTCTGTTAATATATATTAAGACGTGTGGTTGTAATATTAAGGCATGGGGTTGTTAATATGTTAAGGCGAGTGACTTTTAGTTCATCTGTAACTTATGTTCATTCAAAAGTTCTATTGTGAATACGAGAACTAGTACAAAGAAACATTTATTTCGTTTTGACTTGACTTAAGATCTATTTTTTGAAAATTTTAAGTTAAGCGATCACATAGATCTTCTATTGTTTAGATTCATGTTAGTACAACAACTTTTGTTTAGACTCTATGAACTCTATGTTATTGAGGTTATCCATAACTAGAAGCATTTTTTAAACCTTTTGGTCTCTTTTCTGGTAGGTTTAGCATTTTCCCTTGAATCTTCTATTTAATACTCTTGTCGTTCATTTAATTTTATGTTTTAGACGTTTATTAGAATATGTGTTTTACGGCCATAACACATGAAACATTACCATACCAACGAATGAAAGAGTACACCTGAGAGCATCTATGATCTGGTTATAAATAACTGGCACCGGGTTAGTAGACCTCAAGCATCATCTAGTTATAGATTATATCCCCTCGAAAGGAGGGATCTCTAATGGAAAAATAAGCAGCTTCTAAACACAAGATACACAAGTATCTGAATACATTACAAAACAAATTAAAAAGAGATCGAAGTAAAAAAAACTAGACTAGGCCAAGCTATTGATATAAGGTATTGTATTTTGTGACATTAGGATCTTTATCAGTATTAGCCATGGTAATAATGTACTTCACAACATCAGCAACACCATAGGCCATGGTTGCTGGAAGATTCCTCAAACTTTCTTTTGACCAGGTTGAGTCGTTTCTTATGTCGACTCCATTATTTTTGAAGCCTTCTCTTTTGTAGCCTAAGCTGCTCCATTGGACTTTTGGTTGTCTTTTATTTAATTGCCTGAGTTGCTCAAGATGTCTTATTCTTCATAGCTTGAGCTGCTCTGCTCGTCTTATCGTACCTCCAAGGAGAATGATACCACTCACTAGAACAATCACAATAGAATCCATAAACAAGCTCTCCAAATGGAATTATGGTAAAAATCTATATAAGTACTTCTTCCTGTGTTTTTGAGTACGCCTTTAGTGTTTGGACCTATGGGTTACTGAATTGTTGTTGATCAGTCCTAGACCTAGTGTTGGAAATATCCATTTAATCTTGTTCCGTTTCTCTTATTGCCTGTAATTGAATGCTTGGAATTTGTTGTTTATATGTGTTCAGAATCTTTTTAGCTTCTGATGGGAGTTCCTGAAAGTTATTGTATTGAATCGGCAAGATGGTTCCCTTCTCTTAGAACATGTGACACTTGGAAATTCCCCCTTTTCTTCAACTATTTGACTTCTGAACCTCCATACAAATAGCCCATGGACTGTCCCACTCTTCATTAATCAGCTACTTCCACTCTTTGATCTTATGAACCTCCATACCTCTCCAATCAGTGTTTCACCTTCATACCTATTTACACCATGAGCGTTGTGCAAAAACTGTCATAAACTTGTGTCTCTGTTCCAATATTGAAAAATCAAATTATATAAAATTTTGAGCGGTAACTAGTTAGCTACACCCACCCTTTTCAACTTGGTAGAAGTATCGATATTTACAGCTAGCTAGCTTTATTCGATGATGATCCTTTCTTCTTTATGTGTTAAACTTGGTAATGCCAATAGGTCAAGATATCTTAAATGTATCAGCTTACTGATTGATAAGGGTACCTCAATAGTGTCAACACCATGGAAACTTAATACACACAGTCACAAATACTTTAAATTTGACAACATGCTTCCAGAAACATTATATGCTAAAAACAGGATGCGTAAAGATCATCCTTTTTCATTGAAAACTTAAGGCATTGATTCCCTTTAGGACTTCATTGAAAAATACCAAACATGTTGATGACCATCTCCTATATTGCACCCTACGTACTAATAGGATAAATATTTTATCTGAAATACATTTTTGATTAATTTTCTCTTTTTTTACTAACGTATTTTCAGCTCCTACAATAATTGTAGAAAATAAAATCATATCTTGAACGTCATGAACAATTCTAGAAATAAAAGATGGATGTCTTTTGATAAACTTAGTAAAGAATATATGGACGGAGTAAAAGATTTTTTAAACCATGCATTCTCTAAAAAACAAGCAGGAGAGAAAATTTTATGTCCTTGTATTGAATGTGTACTCATCCATCAAGTAAATCGAGCTACAACTTATGATCATCTTGTTGTTACTGGTATTATGCAGTCATATGATAACTGGTTTTGTCACAGAGAGTCTCTAAAGGGATCAGACAATACTGAAGTAAATAATCAGAGGCAGTCAACTGTAAGAGGTGATGATATGAGACGAATGATACATGATGCATTTGGAGGCTTTACAAAGTTTATAGACAGTGACATCAATGAAAGAGGTGAGATGGAGCAAAACCTACAAGAAAATGTTGATCATCCATCTGGAAAGCAACCTCATCCAGAGATGGATAAGTTTGAACGCCTCATGAAGGAGGCAAATGAAGAATTATATCCTAGATGCAAGAAGTTTAGCAAATTATCCTTTTTGTTGCATATCTATCGTACAAAATGCATGTTCAAATGGTCAAATGAATCCTTTAATTCATTGCTTGAACTACTGAAGAATGCAATGCCTGAAGGATATGAATTGCCTTCTTCTTTATATGAAATCAAAAAGATGATTGAGGGTTTGGTTCAAAGTATGAAAAGATCCATGCTTGTCCTAATGATTGCATGCTTTTTAGGAAAGAATTTGCCAGTAAGGATGTTAATGAATGTAAAATTTGTAGGGCTTCTAGATGGAAAAATAATGCTAAAAAACTCCAGCCAAGGTCCTAAGGTATTTTCCTTTAAAACCAAGGCTGCAAAGATTGTTTGTCATTAGAAATTTCTAAAGCAATGAGATGGCATCATGAAGAGAGCAACAAAGATGAAGTTCTACGACATCTAGCAGATTCTGAAGCTTGGAAAAGTTTTGATAGTAAGTATCCTGAATTTGCCAAAGATCCTCGCAATGTATGCCTAGGATTAGCTTCTGATGGGTTTAATCCATTTTGCACAATGCGAACTGTTTATAATACTTGGCCAGTGATTTTAATGCCATAAAATCTTCCACCATGGATGTGCATGAAGCAACAGTTCTTCATTCTGTCTTTGTTGATACCTGGACCAAAATATCCCAGAAATAATATTGATGTATTTTTACAGCCTTTAATAGAAGATTTGAATGAATTATGGGATGTTGGGATAGAAACATATGATACCTCTAATAAGGAGACATTTCATATGCGAGCAGCTCTCATGTGGACTATAAATGATTTTCCAGCATATGGTACTCTATCTGGATGGAGCACTTTTGGTCGGCTTGCATGTCCTTCTTGCAACGTAAATACTCATTATAGAAGGCTCAAACATGGTAAGAATTTTTGTTTCATGGGTCATCGATGTTTCTTGAAGTCGGACCACAAATATCGAAATGATGCTAAATCATTTGATGGAACTAAAGAAACAAGACTTGCACCTTGTACAATAACTGGGTCACAAGTGTTGAATCAAGTTAAAGACATAAAATTTACTCTTGGCAAGTCGAGTGAAGGGGTAAGTGAGGTGATGAATAACACATGGAAAAAGAGGAGCATTTTTTTTATCTTTCTTCTTGGGACTATAACTTGGTACGCCATAATCTTGATGTGATGCACATAAAAAAAAATGTGTGTGACAACATAATTTATACACTATTGGGTATTGATAAAAAGTCATAAGACAACTTACATGCTCGATTGGACTTGAAGGATATGAAAATAAGACCACGTTTATGGCCTCAATATCAAGCTAGTCGGAGGACATATCTTCCTCCTACTTATTTCACAATGTCTTTGAAGGAAAAGGAGTTATTTTATGAAGTTTTGGAAATTGCCAAGTTTCCACATGGCCATGCATCTAATATTGCACGTTGGATTCGCAAACGAAAGATATTTGGATTAAAAACTCATGATTGTCATGTTATAATGCAAGAACTTCTTCCTCTTGCCTTGCGGAGATCAACAGATAAGAGAATCAGTTATGTTTTAATTGAACTATGCACATTCATTCGTGTTTTATGTAGCAAAGTGCTAAAACTAGATGAGTTAAAGTTACTTAAAGAAAGAATCCCATAAATATTGTCTACTATGGAGAAACTTTTCCCCCTGGATTCTTCACGATTATGGTACACTTGCTTACTTATTTAGCAATAGAGGCTAAACTTGCAGGGCCAGTTCATTATCGTTGGATGTATCCAATTGAGAGGTACAAAGGATATCATTGAATCTTTATTGTATTTCTTTAGTTCTTAAATCTTATAATATCAAACTAATTCTATAGGTATTTGGGTACTTTAAAATCATATGTTCTTAAATCTCATGCATACATAGCAAATGAGTGTTTCACATTTTGCTTATGAGATTTAGAGGGTGGAGATTCAAAGTCTTATTGTTCAAGAAAATGTGATGATCAAATTGAAAATGATACCAGTAAAGAAGAATCTCTTTTTCCTACTATTGGGGAATCAGATGGTGGAATAGATGTATTTAAGTTGGATGAGAAAACATGGTTACAAGCACATCGACATGTGTTATTCAATTGTGAGTCAGAAGTGGTTGAGAATTATAAAAAGTAAGTATTATATCTATCTATCTATCTATATATATAAGTCTTATTTGATAACAAAATTGATAGATATGAGTTATGTGAATAGTGAACATATTGCTGAAATCAAGAGATCACATCGTAAGCGTCGTTTGAATCAACATCACTTGACTGTCTGCATTTTGATACATTTCCAGAGTTGTTCGAGGGAAAAGTAAGTAGTAGGTCTAAGTCATTGGTCAATCTAAATTATTGTCCTTGTACTTATATTGTATTTATAATTGTATCTTTAATTGTTTTTAGGTAAATGAGTTAGAGGCTACATCTAACATCAATAAGGATGCTAAAAGTCCTAGCACAAGGGGCGTCTTTTATTGCAAGACGATTCAACGCATTTAATGTAAATAATCGGTATCGATTCGGAACTAAACAAAGTGAAGAGTTCAAGGAGACACAAAATAGTGGTGTTATGGTTGTTTCAAAGACTGAAAGTTATGCAAGTACAAGTGACAATGCTCCAAAGTCAGCAAATATCACATATTATAGTAGGTTGAATGATATTGTGGAGTTAAACTATTATGAAGAATTTAAGGTTGTCTTATTTAAGTATGATTGAGTTGATGTAACTAAAGGTCGAGGAGTTAAGGATGATGAATTGGGGTTTCACACTTGTGAATTTCTCACGCCTGGCAGACGCTGGCAATTGAGAATGTCATGAGCCTTTTATTTTTGCAGAACAAGCTCAACAAGTAATATTTTTTCACGATCCTGTAGATCATGAATGGTTTGTCCCTAGGTTAATTAAACCTCGAGACATTTTTGATATGGGAGATGAAAATAGTGTGCAATTTGAGTCAACATTGCAAAGTGATGTCACTGACTTAGCTCTCTTAGAAATTGCTTGTGTTCTGGAGTATGAGTGTGATGATTGGGTAAGAAGTGGTGTCGATGGGATAGTAATCGATACAGACTTACATTCTCAAGTCTACGAATGATGGTGAAGCAATGTTGAGGGAGGAAATGACATTGAGAATGAAAGTGATTCTTAATAAGATAGGTGGTACTTATAAAAAATGTTTTTTGCAAGTTTATTGAAGAACTTCTATGGATTTGTTTAACAAAAAATTTACATAAAAATCTTTGTTGATTTCGATTTAAGTCATTTATAGAAGGTACATGTTAGTCAACTATGGATTTTCCATGTCTGAATTGGTTGATGTTTGAACATTTAAGTGCATTCTCTGTTCTTGTCTTTGCTTATATTTTGTTGATTATAGCTCTTGGATTGTGATATGGTAAGGTGTTCTTATCACTGGATAATTGTTTTTCCTGGTACAGCAGCTTCTCTTATAATTAGAATTATTTTTGTCGCTAAGCTGTGTTCGTGTGCACAAATCATTATTTATGTGTTTTTCATAGCTTCAGGTGATGAAGCTTCCTCCTGTTTTTCATGTGACCTGTAATATATGTTTGAGTTAATCTCAACCTAATGCTTCTAGATAGTGGCTTCACTTAAGAGAAGGAACTATGCAAACTAGAGGTCGCAACAGATTGGTTATTGAACAACATAATGAAGCTTTGTGACATTATATTGAGCAGTTGAGTGATGGTCAAGATAACTTTGTAGCCCAACCTTATCTTGAGCAATTGATAGACAATCAGAACAACTCTGTATACCAAGCACATGATGGTGAATCTAATGAGTTGAATAGTTCAGTGGTGGCACTGAGGTTCAACCTAATGATGAATCAGGTAATACTACTTTTTCTCTGTATTGTTTTAAGATCTTACTTGCTAGGTGTGTGTGGTTGTATTATCCATCTGCCCTTCTTTGATGTTCCACCATTGTGTTTCTTGTTGATATATCTCACAACACCTGCACCTTTAACTTCCTCCCTAGGGCGTTAACTAAAACACCTGCACCTGCAACTTTCTATACAATTTGAACAAAAATGGAAGGATAAGTTACAACATGAACTAATCTTTTAAAAGGACTCTGCCATTTCCCATTATGATTGACCCCCTTAAGTGAAGGCTAATATGCAGAAAACATTAGCTTTTTAAGTGCTAGTCTTAGTAGGATGAACAAGTAAAGCAAATCAAGAGATGATTATAGAATTCTCTAAGGACATGGTGAAAGCAAAATAAACTTAAGTCATCCTAAGACAAAGGAAGAATTATGTGAAGATTGAAAGGAAAAAACTGAACAATCAAGAGATGTGAGTTGTTCTCTTCTTTTATCTTTTTCTTTTTTGCTTTCTGTTTGGTGTATGTGGTTGTATTGTATGTTCATTTTTCTTTCCGAGACAAAACATGGAGCGTAATGAGTGAATATACAACTGTGGAACTCTAGTTAGTGTTCTGACTCGATTTAACAGTTATTAACTTCCACATCGGAGAGTTAATGAAGAATTTCGACAACAGAATAGAACCAACACACAATTAGGAAACTATGCTTATTTACTACAATTTAGTGCATATGTAATATGGTATTCTCAATAAACAGGGGATTTCCTTTCTGCTAAGTGTGTGTAGTTTTATTACCTGCTCAATTGAGGAGGGAAAACAGGGGGTACATATGAAAAGTTTTATTACCTGCTCAATTGAAGAGGGAAAACAGGGGGTACATATGAAAAGTTTTATTACCTGCTTAGTTTGGGAGAACAACCAGCTTTCCACCATTGTGTTATAGCTTGATTTAAGTGTCAGTTCTTGTTGATATATCTCACAACACCTGCACCTGCTGCTGAACACCTAGAAGGCCCTTTTTCTTGTTTTGATCACATCTAGCCAGCTTTCCACCATTGTGATTCTTGTTGATATATCTCACAACACTTGCACCTTCAACTTCATCCCCAGGGCGTCAACTAATATACACCTCGTCGTAGGTTTGCTCACTTTTTTGCAGAGAAAACAGGGAGTATTCACAATCACACACGCAGCTAGAGATAAAGCAAGATAGATTACATATAGAGTGGGAAAACTAGTACCAAATCCACTCACCTATGAATCCATCAGAATAAACTCGATATGTAATATGGTATTCTCAGTAACACACACAACTCGATATAAAGAACGACATATAACATAGAAGAGTGCTAAATGACATGAGTTTATGATTTTAGAGCATCTTTTAGGTGTTTAACCATATGTGTTTTTCCATTTGATGACTTTCAAATCTTTTTTCATTCTAGGTAACTTAGAGACAAGAAGGCCTCATGGTCCTACTTTACTAAAAGATGTTTGGAAACTTCCTCCGGGAAAGACAATTGATGTGTCGTTTAATAGTTGTAACCAGTCTATTGGGAAAGAGGGCTGAAAGCTTGCTAGCTTTCTAGGAATTATTGTGAGAACTCCAGAATTAACACCTCTACACGTAGATGATTGGAGAAATTTTGACAATGAGCAAAAGAATAAATTGGTGGATATTGTAAGGGTATGAGTTAGTATTATTATTATGTGAACAAGCTCAATTTGTACATGATATTATCTTTTTATATATTGACTTTTATTTTGCAGAAGAAGTTCTGTTTTCCAAAACATGGAGAAGCGTTTGTCTTAAAGTCACTAGGAAAGAAATGGAAAGACTAGAAGTGTGAAATTAAAGATGAATATATGTCAAAATATAAGACCAAAGATGCTTTGCTGAAAAATAGACCAAGTCGCATACCGAGAGATCAATGGAGTGGTCTAGTCTCTTATTGGCTTTCTGATAAAGCGAAGGTATAAACAAATCTTGAAAACACACCTACTTTCTTCTTTTTACTATGTGTTGATTTTAGTTATGCTACATTTTTTTTTATAATTTGTAAGATATTATTTAAATCTTTCAACAACAGAGGCGTACCCAAGAAAATTGAAACAGTAGGGCCAATCAAAAGATGCCTCACATAGGAAGATCCAAAAGTATTGCTACATTGATGCATGAGCAGGTAAACCTGTGAAACTATAGTATTTGCAAACCTTTTTTGTCACGCATATCTGACATCAATTCTATTGCTTAGGCTTAAAATGGAATAGAGCATACACGAGCCGAAATTTTCTTATTAACTCATAAAAAACGTGTGGATGGTAGACCACTGGATGATGATTCTGCCAAGGCAACCGTAAGATTTCTTCTTTACTTTATTTTTTAAAATCGGGAAGCAATTAAAAATAAACATTACAAGTGAATAAGCTAATTTCAAATTGCATTTATTGTGTATTCTATGATAAGGACATGATAAATGAAAGGATGAACAATAATGAAATATCTACTTACCAACCTCCTCACAATGTTGCTTGGGAAGGTGATGTGTATTCTCAAGTGTTGGGAAATGAGAAAAGTGGTATGTTCGTGGTTTAGGACTTGGTCAAACTCCTTCAGTTCTATGGGGTAGTAAATCTTCCGTAGAAAATATTGTTGTAGAAGATTCATCTAATGAGGTTGTACAACGGTTAGAATAAGAAATAACTGAGTTAAAGGAAAAACAAAATGAAGAAATGGATCTGATGAAACACAATCACGAGAAGCTGCAATCAGAATTACTCCAAATGAGACAATTCATGCAAAAGTATGCTCCTAATGAATCTCTTCTTCAAGATATCAATGGCACCTCAAATGAACATGTAACTAAATTTTACAAGTCTTAGAAATTTTTAATGAAATTTTAATCCTATAAAAGTATTGTTAACTAATGTCTTAAAACTTACAGGTTCCCAACCATAATAGAGGTCAAGAATAAGTACCACAATTATCAAGGATATCTAGTAATGCTGAAAACACTACCTCACGATACTACTCATCTTTATCATTTGACGCTATTATTTGAGTTTTCGTGCTTCGTAAAATTTTTGGATTGATGAATCAAACTGCTTATGTTGCACTTCTTACTTCCTTAATTTAGTGAATGCTCTTACTTTATTTTGATGAATGCTCTTACTTTATTTTGCGCGGTATAATTAGAAGTGACAAAAGATAATCAGGTGAGCATGTGAACTTAATTATTTTGGATGTGAATGTAGTTCACATGTATTGATGTTAAGTTAGTTTATGTCCATTTACATCGACTAAAGCTCTAGCAAGAGCTCTAACTATGGTTGATTTCATTACTAGTGTTTCATGTCTCTATTTTTTATAAATCTGTCTGCCAATTGAACTCACAATTCGTAGTAGTAGTCGTTCTTCTACAAGTATAGATTATAGTACTCTCCAAAAATGTTATAAACTTGTGTCTCTGTTCCAGTAAGAAAAAACTATTATGAAAACTACCGACCAGGAACTAGCTAGCTACACCACCCTTTTTGACTTGTTAAAAGTACCAATATTTCCAGTTAGCTAGCTTTGTTCGATGATGAACCTTTCATATCTTCTATAGGGGTCGCATATGTTGGTTTCCAGGGAAAGTTGGTAGGTTTAGCCTTTGTCCTTGTATCTTCTATTTAATACTATTGTCATTCTTTTAACTTTCTGTTTTAGATGTTTATCAGAACATGTCTTTGTTGGCCATAAAATGTGAAATATTACCATACCAACGAATGACATAGTACACTTGAGAGCATCTATGATCTGGTTACCAACTAACTTGCAGCAGATTAGTAGACCTAGAGCCTGCAAGGTCACAAAGATGAGGATACTAAATTCTGAGAATGAAGCACGATCCTTTTCGCTATTAGTCACCTACTCTCCCTTATTCATAACTTAGATACCAACATTATTGCGACAAATAGAGAATCTTTGAATGTGTGACCATCTAAATATATATTCCTCAAAATGGCCAAAAACAACATGCATAATAATCTCTATTAGCTTCAATGATCTGTATGTAAATGGTGGTATATGGAGCAGGGGTATAACTGCAGAAGATATATCCACCCTGCTCTGTTTGGAAGGTTTGGGATTTTTACTGTAAAACCAATTCCAATGTACTGGTTAGACATAAGGAATGGCAAATGTAACATCTTCTTCTCACTCACGTTTCAAACGTAGAAAAAATTGTTCCTTTGCCTTCTCTATTCTAAGCCTCCCACCTTTCCACATGCATCCATTATACTGCAGATCAAATTGGATCAGCACCACTAAGCATCATGGTAATACATTTGTGTAGAGTGTTTGTTATTGTTGTAATTTCAACGTGATTGTATAAATTACACATAAGGAAACCCTTATACAATAGCGAGTAGTAGGCACTAAAAAGAAGATAGATTTATGTTTGGACAAAGAAAAAATAGTCAATAAAGGTAAGTAGAGCAAAAACAAATCATTTCTATTCAGCTTTAAATGTTTCACTTAAGCCGTACCTACCGGTTGTTTCAGAATAGGTGGAATGATCTCTAAGCTTTTTTACGCTTGAACACACCATTTCTTGGATCATTTTACAATGTTGGCTAGACATAAAAGTAAATGGTACGTGATAGCTGTGATCACATATCTAGGGGGTATTAGCTAGTCATAATAGTGAAAATGAAACGTGTATGGTATGCCACAGATTAAAATTGAGGAGCAATGTAGCAGATGCAGAAATATTTACATCCTTAAAGAAACAATTTTTCAACATAACAGACAGCTAAACACACTAAAATAGGAATATTTTTTCAACCACAAACATTAGTTTTGCCTTTCTCATCATCAAAATAAGTTAGCTTTTCAATAACTTTGTTTTGATAAATCAAGTTACTTTTTCCAATCATTGAGCCTACTTATATTCGAAAAGAAAAAAAGCCTACTATCTTCTAGAAACTGAAGTATGCAATAGACAACTCAAAATCTCCTTAATATCTTAAATATGTGAATTAGCTTCACTCCCCGGTTCATTTTCTTGTAATTTTTACTATACTGAACCATGCTGGCTGAAGTCTTAATTTGTAGCTGGCCATGCTGGCTGAAGTCTTAATTTGTGCTTCGAAAGTGCTGCTCTCTGGTGATCTTTTCTTTAGTTGCCTGAGCTTCTCAAGTGACCTTATCCTTTGTAGCTTGAGCTGCTCTGCTCATCCTATCCTTGGTTGTCTGGGCTGCTCCACTTATCTTATTGTGCATTGTTCCTTTGGCTGCATGAACCATCTCGAAAGTCCCGTTCTTTGCTGCTTGGGCCTTGTCTTTCATGCATTAAATTATTTGACCACCATAGTGTTATAGCTTGATTTAACTGAATAAATGGGCCTTTAAGGTGCTGTAGCAAAGTATTTCCAGATGCTATTAGCATAATCTCCTGTTAAGTACAAATGTAGCATAGTTTTTTGTTGATTGTTAAGAACAAATGCCTGCTGTAAAAGATAGGAAAACTAATGATGTCAAAAGAAAAAAACAAGTAGTTTCCCTCTAATTGTGAACTTTCTTATAGCTGATGAAAATACAAAGCAGGAAAAGGATACACTAATCAGTAAAGAGTCAAGAAATTCAATACAGCTGATGAAATTACAATAACAGAAAAAAGATGTAAAGTGATTTATTAATATTAAAGTGAGTTAGATTCATGTTTCAGAAGTAATAATGTGGTCCCTTAGGTCATAACTTACTATCAAGTCAAAACTACTGGAAGTGACCTGTTACATTCCAAGTTTGTGCGATCAACTGTGATAAACAAGCCATATGGTTCAACTCGCTTGACTCTGCCAGATATGACATCCCCAACAATCAAATTACTTAGAGCATCTTTATCAGACTTGGGAGCACAAACTGCGCTTGATGTCCTTAGAGTGATTTCAACTCGCTTAGACAATGGCTCCATAGAGACCACCCGTAGTATAGGAACTTAGTATACGAGAACATGAGGATTGAGACAGTTAAATAATTTATCCAAATTGAGGAAATTTACTTTCCAATGACAAGTTTCCCAACAGGGAATTCTTTCTCTGGATTTTCTACATAGCCATCAGACAAGTTTGACAGGAGAACTTTTGCATCAACTTTGCGTGAAAGTATTACGAAACATCCTTTCGGTGTTACATTTTTCACATATCCCTAAAAGTAAAAATGGAAAAGGAACCTCCACATTACACTTTAAATGACAGAAGAAGAAAATCAATCATAATTGCAGATGCAGTAACATAGAAAGATTAGTCACACTACTTGTAATATTTTTATACTTTGCATTTCATCTACTGACACATTTCTTTTTTATTTCAGGTAATAAAATCTTAAGTACGCAAATTTCATATGTCGGTGATTTCAAAGATAAATTTGAAGAAGAGTAACAAAACTTATTTGAAGACATTATTCAATAGGATAGATATTAGTTCGAACAATATAAGTTTATTTGTATAAGTTGTGACATTCATATTTTGGATCAGTACTTTCTTTTGTTTGTCTAGATTGAAAGAGATATATTTTATTTTATGGATTAATAGTAAGATATATGTTTTTCGCATTAGCCAAATTTTATTGTTACTATGATTTATATTGTTTGTTGTAGAAATTGGATGAACCCATGCTATTTCCCCCTAATTATGAAATCTATGCTTTGATTGGTGGGTTGAATTATGAAATGATGAATTTTATGAAATCTCTATGAAACCATGCATGAATCATGATTCCTCAGCTAAAACTTTTCATGAATGAGATTATGAATTACCTAAAGATAGTTTTATGAAATCAAGCATGTTCAATCAAAATCTATGATTTTACTCTATTATGTGGGTTCCTTCAATTATGGTCAACTTGACTTGTCTATGGCTTTTTAAGCATGGTTTTGCATTGAATTGCATGAATGAAGAGAAATTCTCATGAGGCTATGTGAACTCTATGATTTGCAAATTATGAGAATGATGAACTATGTAAAGATGAAGATTATGAAATTATGCATGTCTCATATAAAGTCAATGATGAATGGAGGGTGATTTGAGATTGAAGTACCAAAGTATATTTTATGGTTGAGTTGTGAAAGGATTTCTCACGTAATACTCCCACTATGAATTTAACATGAACAAGAGGCGATTACCCATGTTCTTAAGGAGCTATTCTAAAGAGGCGATTACCCATGTCTACTAATAATGAACTTATGACTATTGATAGACAAGAGGCGATTACCCATGTCTACTTATGATAATTGAACTATGTTTAATTCGTGGGAATTATGCTTAGCACCGAGTGGACAAGTGGCGATTACCCATGTCCCATAAACTATGTGCCACTATAGGATGATGGCCTATGATAGACATTAGCTAGTGGATCCATGTAAGCTAGAAGTTAAGGTCTTACCTTGGCAAGTAAGGCTCCCTCTTTTTGTTATGGCGTAGACACTGGATTCCATGTTGATAGCTCACATGGTCTTATATGTCGGTTAAGGCTATTCCCCACAACTAATGAACAAAAGTGTTAATTATGATGTTTCTCAACTGAAGTAAAGATGTTTAGCTTGCTTTGACAATGATTTATGTTTTATGTTTTCTAACTCTTATCATGTTTAGATTGGTCATTGCATGTTGTGAAGATGTGCCATTTTAGCATGTTTTAAATGATTTCATGCATTGCTATCATACTTGGTACTTGAATGTACTAACGCATACTCGTGCCTACATTGACTTGTTGATGTAGGGCGTAGTTATTCTCCATCCACTCGTGGCTAGAGTTTAGTAGAAGATTTGTGAAGACTTGGTGAGTCCTCATCCATCCCAGGACATAGCCTAGTTGTTCTTACTTTTATGTTCTTTCTTTTGACATTGTATTGGGTTACGTCCCAAACCTTATTTTCTTTCTTATGTTAGATTGGCTTTGAGACATGAGATGTAGACTTCCACTATTTTCTTAAAAGTTTTGATATGGCATTATTCTTTGAACTGTCAATCTTTATTCTTGGTAGACCATTCTTGGCTACTGGAAGAGCTTTGGTTGATGTGGAGAGTGGCGATTTGAAATTTCGAGTTAATGGGGAGGAAGTCACTTTTAATGTGTGTAAGTCTATGAAACAACCCAATGATATTCATGTGGTGTCTGTTATTGATGTGATTGATGAAGCGGTTGCTAGTATTGGTGAAATCTCTTGTATCGGTGAATATTTAGTTGTTGTCATGTTGAACTATGATGGGGAAGAGATTCAAGATTATGATGAAGTGGTGGCTGCTTTGATGGGTTTAGGTTCTTACTTGAAAACTCCTGTGAAGCTTGAGATTGACCTAAAAAATAGAGAAAGTCTTCCCGCAAAGCCAACCATTGAAGCACCTCCGAAGCTTGAGTTGAAAACTCTTCTTTCTCATCTTCGTTACATATTTTTGGCGGTGAACAATACCTTGCCGGTAATCATCGTAGCTGACCTACTTGAAAGGCAGGTTCAAGCACCTGTTAAGGTATTAAAAAGATTTATCAAAGCTATTAGATAGACAATTGCTTATATTACGGGGATCCCTCCCGATATTTGCACACACAAGATTCAGTTGGAAGCTGATTGAAAACCTAGTGTCGAACACCAAAGGAGGTTAAACCCTCCAATGCAAGTAATTAAGAAGGAAATCATCAAGTGGTTAGATGCAGGTGTGGTTTACCCTATTGCAGATATCTAGTGGGTAAGCCCTGTTCAATGTGTCCCAAAGAAGGGTGGTATGACCGTGGTCCCGAATGAGAAAGGTGCACTTGTACTAATGCGTCCAGTTACCGGGTGGCGGGTGTGCATGGACTATAGGAAGCTTAATTCAGCAACTGAGAAAGATCATTTTCCAATGCCCTTTATGGACCAAATGTTTGATAGATTGGCGGGGTGTGGATGGTATTGTTTCCTTGATAGTTATTCCAGTTACAACCAAATTTCCATAGCCCCGGAGGATCAAGACAAAACTACATTCACTTGTCCCTATGGAACATTTGCATTTAAGAGAATGCCTTTTGGGTTATGTAATGCATCGGCAACATTCCAAAGGTGTATGTTGTCTATTTTCGCTGATATGGTTGAGGACTCGATGGAAGTAATTATGGATGATTTATTCATAGTTGGGGACTCATTTGAAGAGTGCCCTGAACACTTGGGCCGAGTCTTAAGGAGATGTGTAGAAACAAACCTCGTTCTTAATGGGGAGAAGCGTCACTTCATGGTGAAAGAAGGGATTGTTTTGGGGCACAGGTTTTCAGGGAAAGGTATACAAGTGGATAAAGCAAAGATTGAAGTTATTGCCAAATTACCACCTCCTATCTCAGTTAAAGGTGTCTGAAGCTTCTTAGGGCTTGTTGGTTTCTATCGGCGGCTTATAAAGGATTTCTCTAAGATAGCTCATCCTCTTTGCAAGCTTCTTGAGAATAACAGAGTTTTTATGTTTGATGAGGCTTGTATGGTTGCTTTTTAGTGTCTAAAGGAGAAACTTGTGTTGGCTCCAGTAATCGTTGCTCCGGATTGGGGTAGCCCATTCGAGTTGATGTGCGATGCTAGTGGCGTCGCCTTGGGTGCTGTACTTGGTCAACGTAAAGGCAACTTATTTCACCCGATATACTATGCAAGTAAAACCTTAAATGTGGCTCAAAGGAACTACACTGTTATCGAGCAAGAGTTATTGGTTGTAGTGTATGCTTTTGAGAAATTCCGAGCCTACTTGTTAGGGACTAAAGTAGTGGTGCACACTGACCATGCAGCCATCCGTTACTTAATGGCTAAGAAGGATGCTAAACCAAGACTGATTCGGTGGGTATTATTGTTACAAGAGTTTGATTTCGAGGTCAAAAACTAGAAAGGATGCAAAAATCAAGCGGCTGATCATCTATCGAGACTTGAAACGAGTGTCGCTGTGTCAGGTGATAGGAATATTGAGGATTTTTTTCCTGATGAGATGGTCATGATGGTATCTAAAAACTCCACTCCTTGGTATGCCAATTTTGCTAATTACGTAGTGTGTGGACTTCTCCCTGATGGACTGACGTTTTATCTGCGCAAGAGGTTTCTTTTTTATGCAAAAAGTTATTTTTGGGATGAACCCTATCTGTTCCGGGAGTGTGCTGATCACATAATTCAGAAATGTGTACCGAAAGTCAAAGTCGACGCAATTCTTGTTACCTGCCACGCATCCCTAGTTAGTGGCCACTATAGTGGGGTACGAACAGCGGCAAAGGTGCTTCAAAGTGGCTATTATTTGCCAACACTGTATCAGGATGCAAATTCTTTTTTCCGCATGTGTAGTTCATGTCAAAAGCAAGGAGGAGTGTCACGAAGACACGAGCTTCCCCTTACTCCCATCCTTGAGGTTGAATTGTTTGATCTGTGGGGATTTGATTTTATGGGTCCTTTCGTGAGTTATTTTGGGAACAAATACATTTTGGTAGCCATTGATTATGTGTCAAAGTGGGTGGAAGCTGTCGCTTTACCCAACAATGAGGGGAGAAGTTTCATTACATTTCTTAAGCGATATATTTTTACAAGGTTTGGTACGTCTCAAGCAATTATTAGCGATGGAGGCTCGCACTTTTGCAACCGATTGTTCACAGCACTACTGAGCAAGTATGGAGTAAAGCACAAGGTTGCCACCCCTTACCATCCGTAAACAAGTGGCCAGGTTGAAGTGTCCAACCGAGAAATTAAGGAATTTTTTGCTAAAACTGTGAATACAAATCGTTCTGATTGATCACAAAGGTTGGAGGATGCTTTTTTGGCCTATCGTACTGCTTTTAAAACACCAATTAGTATGTCACCGTACAAATTGGTGTTCGGCAAATCATGTCATCTCCCGGTGGAACTTGAGCATAAAGCCTTGTGGGTATTGAAAACCATAAATTTAAACTGGGACGTTGCGTCCAAAAGTCGGGTTGACCAACTTCATGCTTTGGAGGAATTTAGGCTTTGAGCTTTGGAAAGTGCTGCTCTGTATAAAGAGAAAATGAAAAATGGCATGATGCAAGAATACATCATCGAGAATTTAGGGTGGGTGATTCTGTGTTACTCCATAATTCTTGTTTGCGACTATTTTCGGGAAAGCTTAAATCGAAGTGGTCTAGCCCTTTTAAGGTTGTCCGTGTATTTGACAACGGCTCTATTGAAGTTCAAGGTGAAAATGGGTCTTTCTTTAAAGTTAATATGCAAAGGCTGAAACTCTATTTTGGAGAAGCTCCCGTTGTGCAATTGATTGATGTGTTGTACTTGGACGATGCTTGAATGCATGTCCACGTCGTGCCACGATGTTAAATAAGGCGCTTCTTAGGAGGCAACGCAAGCTTTCATTTAGTATTTTGAATAACGTGTGTTAAGTGTGTAGGTTCGAGTAGGAAATTTCATGAAAATACAACTAGGCGAGGGGTTGGCCCAATCGGCACATTGCCCAATTGCCCCTAGGATCACAATATACATAAGAAATTGAAGGCTAAAGTTGCAAGCTACACTGGAAATTTTGGTGAAGACGTACACTATTCGGCGCGTTACCGAGTAGATCGGTGATCCCGATCTAGCTCACCTTCTGAACTTGAATGAGGGCTTGGTTTCCTGTAACTTTTGACGAGGAAAGATACCACTCGGCACATCACCGAGTGGATCAGCAACATTAATACCGTCGCCCTTTAGGACGCAAACTGAAGGGTTTTCAATCTTTTCAAATTCAAATTTTCCTCGTATGTTCACACACCCACACACTCTTGCATTTTTTATTGCATTTTGATCGCCGTTAGCTGCTTGTGAAGTGCTTTGGACGTGCCCCAACCCCATTTTCATCGTACATGCATTACATTTTCGACCTTGAGGTTAGTTTTCGAGATTTCAAATTTGTGTTCGCCATTAATTGTCAATACCAATTGCGCATACTTGGGTACTTGATTTTGTGTATGATAACATGCCCTGATTGCTTTTAATCATTTTGATAATTTAATTTGAGTCCTTGAATGCCACTTTTTGTGATTTCGGGCTTTGTGATTTGGGTTTCTGAATTGATTGTTTAGGGGTTGTTGTGTATTCGTTGGGCAAAGTATGAGTAGCCCTGAATTCAATAAAATGGCTTAAAACTGCCCAATGATGGATTGAGTGACGTCTTTCTTAAGGGCAATTCATCATTTTATTGTTTTCGAGGTGATTTGGGGAAGTCTGAGTACCCCGTGATGAAATTGGGCATGGGTATAGGTTGATTGTTGATGTTAAAGCTTTAATTGATATGCATTGGGCTGTTAATTGAAAATTGTAAGAATTTTGGGAAGGGTGTTGATTCGAAGTGGTTCGATGAACTAAGTCGGGCTCGCCGTTCCACTCGGTGACTCGTCCATTGCATCCCCATAGCCCTTTTTCTATGAGTTTTTGGCCTATATATTTTGTAACATTCAGTGAGCCCCCCGAGTGAACTAGGTGACTTGCCAACTTGTCAGTTTTATCGCCCTTTTGCTTACTTTTTGCCTGATTCTCCTCTATTACCTTCGGCAATGTGTCCTTTGCTCTCCCATTAGCTTCGGCGACTCACCGATAGGTTCGGTGAGTCCTTCTGCATATTTGTTTGGTTGATTCTTTTCTATCCTAATTTGATCGATCTTTGTATTTGCTTGTGATTCTTTAATAGATATGCCTCGCCGTAAAGCTGTAGCTCACAAACCCCCAAAGAAAACAACTAAAGGCGTGGTTATGGGTTCGGAGGGTGGTTGACCACGTAAACCAACACAACCCAAGGTCTACTAACATGATAAGGGAAAGAGGCAAATCATGAAGGAGTCCTCTTCGGAGAGCGAGGAACTCTCCATCCAATTTACTTCTACAAAATCTGAGGGTTCGAGGGTGAGGAGTCCGAGACTCTGATTGGTGAAGTTTTGAAGCAGACCCGTGCTGAGTTGAGGTTCAAGAGTCTGCATGACCCACTGGCTAGGGTCAACACTTCCTCTTCCAGACCTGAGCCTCCAGCAGCCTCAATACCTGCCTCTATTGCTCCAGCTCCGATTCTGGCCCCGGCCCAGCTTCCGAGGTTGATGAATAGATCAAAGGCCGAGGGTGCACGAACAATCCTCGAGGAAAAGAGATTGTCTACCAATGGGGTGGTGGATTGATACCCTTAGGTATGGGACATAATTCAGGTGCACAAATTTCAGATTTTTACATAGCCCCGGAGCCCGTATGTACCTACATGGGTTAGGGAGTTCTATGACGCCTACTCTGGTCTAGTCCCAAGGGTCAAGAAGTTGGCCCAATCTATGAAGCCTGTGGACTTTGTCATCATGAGGGGTAAGAAGGTCAAGTGTAGCCAGACCGAGATAAATGACGTTCTGGGTTACAGTTATAGGTATAGGCACTCCTTGGCAGACAAGTTGAAAGGGAATTTGGAGGCCTTGAAGGGGTGGTTGGCACTGTTAATAAGTGATGCCTCCCCCCGTTGGTTATATACCGGAGCCATCATCGAAAAGAGGGACCTAAGCATTGTGGCTCGGTATTGGTTCGATTTCATGAGTAGTACTCTTATGCCCTCCCAGAATGAGTCGATTCTTCGACATCAGAAGGTAGCTCTTTTGAGGTGTATCATTGACAGGCAACTGCTAAATTTGGGAATGATCATTGAGTGTGAGATGTTATTGAGAGCTAAGCAGCAGCATACCTCCCTCCCGTTCTCTATATTGATTAGTGAGCTCTGCAGGCGGGTTGGTGTGCCATTCGATAAGAAGACGGATGTTGAGGTCACTTCGACCTCGTCTTGCGACATCCGGAGGATTGAAGCTGTGTATTTGAAGGACGAGGCACACAGGAGGAGGAGACCCCAGTTGATAGGTCGCCGGTAGTGGATGTTGATGCCATTGAGACGGGTTTTCCCACTCCTGCATTTGAGCCATCAGGTACGCCTATTCCTAATGCTCCAGCCACTTCAGTCCCTGCACCAGGCCCCTCTTCTTCCACTCCTCCAGCTTCAGCCCCTAGCACCCGGCCTTTGACTCAGGCTATGATTATCAAGATGGGGCATCTTGCACTCTCAGCCGATGAGAGAGCTTCTCAAGTTGAGCCAGCAGTCCCAGGCATGATTGAGAGGGCTTTAGCTACCGCCCTTGACCCTATCCGCACTGAGTTAGCTGAACAGCGCCGCCTCATTACATCTCATGGAGAGATTTTGGCAGCCCTCACTACTAGAGTCGAGGTATGTGAGTTGCGTGAGCGCAGCTGCACAGAGTTGATGGCCATCTGCATCAAGATCGCAGGGTTGAGAAGAGATATAGACGAGCTGAAGTCCACTGAAATTACCATGCTTTGGGGTAGTGTGGATGTGCCTGAGGGTACGAGTGTCGATGTTCCTCCACCTGCCACCACTGTTGTTACTGCTGATGATGACGATGCATCTGAGACGGATGAGGAGGACTTTGCTATGCAGGATCGAGAGGTGTATGCTGATCTCGAGGACCTGGAGGGTGATTTGGTTTACGCGGCCACTACTGCGTCTCTTCGGGAGACTTTGATTATTGGGTCAAGTGGGACCCACTAGATCGAGGAGAGAGCATCGGGCACTGATGCCTAGGCTGAGGACACACCCCAGCATAGCGGGAAAGATGGACTTTCCATTGCTCTTCTTTTATCTCTTATTTGTTGTTTATTTTGTTATTTAGCATTGAGGACACTGCTTTGTCTTTTAGTGGGGTGGTGTTTGTTATTTTTGATATTACTTTAGTTGTTTTGCCATTGATTGTTGAATGAAATAGTTTTGAATTCTAGCGATATCTGTCTTTGCTTGTCATTGTCGATTTTGTGCTAATTGTATGATTGTACTTCTCTTGTACTTTTGAGCGTCGATTGTGTTCAATATCGATGACTTGAATAGTGCTCTTGATTGAACAATATGTTGATGTGTGTCCAATGAGGAAAATTAGAGTTGCATAGTCATGTGTAAACCCTTATCCTCTCGTTGTGACTAGCGAATTGTTGATGGTGAGTCTTGCAATATTCGTTGCACGCAAGCTTGACTCGTAGAGTTGTGATCTGTAATTGTGTTTGAATTCCATGTGTGGTGATCTTTACTTGAAAAGTGTGTATGATAATGCCTAGAACTTGCCCTGGTAGTCCGTGTGACTAAGCATTGATGAGTGTGGGAAATGATCCGAGGCAGGAAATATTTATTGAGGGTGAACCTAACTGCTAAACCTTTGTGGACTACCTTGTGAGGGTGTGAGCCCAGCTTGGCACCATTTGAGCCTATCCTTCTTCTTGGTTGAAATAAATACGAGAACCTCAGCCTTTTGTGTGAAAATACCATGTCTCTCATACCTATAACCTTCATGAAGAATTGGTAAATTGAATAACCAACTCAGGCCAAAAGCCTAAGTTAGGGGTGTGGTGAGAATGAAGAGGGAAATTGAGCTAGGGGTTTGTAATCTTGATCTTTTGAAAGGCTGATTGTGAAAAAAAATGGAACCCTTTTAAAAAAAAGAGAGAGAAAAGAAAAAGCTGAAAAGAAAAGAAAAGAATAAGATGTGAATAAAATAGTATCATTGTGCATGGAAGTAAAAATTAAAGAGGGGTGTTCATAGAAATGATTTATATTCTTCAAAGTGAAAAAGGATCAGTTGTGAAATTGAAATGATTAAGAGAAAAGGAGAAGTGAAATGGAAACCATGCTTCATGAAGGTAGAACCACTAAACCAAACATGACCATACGTTGAACCTCAGCCCTGTTACAAGCCTCTAAAGTCCTTTGTTATTGTACATGAACCTTGTGATGGTTGGATGGAAAACTCGAGCAAGCCTATGGGCAAAGTTGTGCAAACTCTTTCTCTTTTGAGAGTGTGAGTGTTGTATTGATTCCAAAAAGCGATCCTCAATTGAACTTGGGAAAGAGAGTGGAATCCTTCTTGATGTAAGGGCATTCAAATATCTTTATGGGCATAAGTTAGCATTTTAAGTAAGCACTTGTGAGCATAGACTTTAACTGATAATGGCTAGTCAGAATTTGATGCTTTCGGTGTGCATTGATCCTTGTATATTAGATTAATCCTTATGTGCACTTTCATGTGAGTTCTCAAGCAGCACTACTTGTAGACATTCCTATTGAGTCATTGATCTCTTGTTTTACTTGAGGACAAGCAAAAGTTTAAGTTGGGGGTGTTGATGAGTCGGTAGATTTGACTCATTTATAGCTTCAATTGTGCCAAATTAGTGTCCTTAATGCCCATTTTGCACCTATAACTAATGTTAAATAGTTTGTGTGCAGCATGAAGGACCTGGAATGAGGAAAGGGCAATATAATGCAAAAAGAAGCCAAAAGAATGAAAAAGTTGAAAGAAAAAGAAGGTTGAGGCTCACCAAAGGCAACACGGTGAGTCGCCGGGTTAATGCAGCCTCGCCTAAAGTTCCAGCAAACAAAGGCTAAATATAAGTCAAGTCGGAGAGCTGAGGGACCAGACGGTAAGTCGCTGATCAAGATGGTGAGCCTGATGCACCTCGCCTAAAGTACCAGAATGAAATCAATATTGACGTCAAGAGTCAAAAGGCGAGATCGAGAAACTAGGCGCATCGCCGAGTGGAAGGGCGAGCCAGACTAACGCCGTCGAATGACCCTGAAATTCTAATCGTGTGGAGTTTTTGGGAAAGTATAAATAGAAACTTTTAAAATTGAATTTGGAGAGAGATGGGAGAGGAGAACTAGAACTCAAACTTAGAAAGTACATTGCACTTGAATTGATTTTGCGAACTATTCTTGTGAATTCTTGGGAATTGCACATTGGGTAAATTTTAGTTGATTGTATTTTCTGTTTCGAGACTTGGAAGATCAATGTCTAATTTTTTTGGTAATTATCTCTTCATCATTACTATGATTGGCTAAAACTCCATTGCCTTATGGGTGTAATTATGTGTTCAAATGCCTAATTAGCTTATGGGTCTTATGGATTGCTGAATTAAATGTTGAAATAGAATGGGTTCAGTTGATAATTCATGTTTTTATCTTATGAATTGAAGTTGCAAATTCAGTTCTAGTTTATATCTCTTTGTATGTTTGTTGAAGGTACAATTGAGTGGGATTATTAACTGGTGATAGTATGAGTTCTTACTTGTACTACTCAGCTTGTTAAAGTGTGTTGGATTAAGGTGCTAGATTGTGTTTCGTATTATATTACCTGTTGGGGTTTGGTAAAATCCAATTGAAAGCATGGTAGTTGGTTGCGAAATAGCTATCATAGTTGTAATCTTGCCTACCCATTATGTTTCAACATTCTTAAGCAATTTGTAATGACCCATTTAGTGAAATTGGTATTTGAACACTCACACATCCCTAAGGTCCCAAAATTTTCATTGGTTAAATCTTTCTTTAACTCGTGTTTGTTAAAATCAATCATTTAAAACTCTTTTCTGTTGATAATTGAAACCTACACTATTTACTTTATGCATCGATTCATTTTCTTACCTCTATAAAAGGCTAGATGACTTTAGTACTTCATATTTGAATTCTATACTCTGTGCCATTCCTCGTGGGATCGTCCCCAACTCCTCGTTGGGTTTATATTGCTAGCGACCATCTACATCTTGAATTGTGATAGGTGTAGTTGAGCGTTATCATTTAGCTGGACATTCCACCTTTATAATCAAAATAAATAAAGTGTGACAAAATATTTTGGTTAGTTTTCCTTTAAGAAAGAAAAATTGGTTCCATAAAATTTGCTTATTCAGAAGGTTGACATGTTTGCCGCCGTCTTTATCCAATGATTTCATATGGGATCCAGTCAAATCTAAATATTGCATTGACCCCTGACCTTATTAATTTAATCAATTCATCAATCGGCAGAGCATTATTATTGCCGATAAGGAGGAGCTTGACTTAAAGATTAGTCTTTAGCTCTAAGTTAACTTTAATTTGTTGTTTTGTTTTGTTGTCGCCTTATGTTTATTGCAACATTTGTTTTTTGCTTAAGTTTATGTTTTGAGTCCATTTTGTATCTTTACAATGGTCTAATAAGGAAATAAATCAAACTTCAATGGAAGCATAGAAAATATAAAGGTAAAAAAATATTTTTCTTTGTTAAAAAATTAGACATAGAGATAATGATAAAAGTAGATTCACTAATTACTGTGAATCATAAAGGTCGCATCGGACTCAGTGTTATCACCAAAAATTAATAAATAAAGTAAGTAATAGATTAGGAAGACCTCTTACTTGTCCATAGAAAAGAAGTATAAAATTGATATTCAATGATCATATATAGACAACAGTATAATCACAATGTACATGAAGAGAAGACAAAGGATACCTCAAAAAGTAAAAGAAAATTGAAACAAAGATCTCTTTAAAAGGAGAAAAGACCATCGATCTCATGGAAAACCTTTCAAGAACTAGAGAAAGTCTAAAGAGGTGTAACGAGTACATGACTTGCTATTAATTAGGCATAATACATAAATATATTTTTTAACTTGCTTCAACTGACATCTATTTCCTCCAACTTTGGGTGTGCACAAGCGGACACTAAAACTAGTATAAAATTGAACAAGTGGACACATGCGTCCTACGTGGCATAATACACGTACGACGCTACATAGGATATGAAATTGTCTTGTCAGATGTCATGCCTGATAAATTGTTTTTAAATGTTCCCTCTTAAATTAAAATGTTCCCTTACAAACAAAAAATAAACCTATTCGGGTCTTTGGTATTGTAGAAATATTTATCTGCAAAATATTTTTCTGAAATATGTTTTTAGTGTTTGGTGAAAGAGTGGAAAAATAATTTTCTACATTTTAATTAATTTCACTTGTAGTTCTTTTTTTACTGAATTAATAAGTTCATATTTCACGTGACTATAAAAACGTAAGAAATTCAAATTTAAAAAGTTTGATTTGATTGATTTTTTGGTTTGTATGTTTTTAAACGGATTTCCTTTAGTTTTTTCCTAGTGAAAATCAAAATTGAAAGAATAGTAAACAGCCCTAATCCCTTAATAGAAATAAATGATATTTTTTAGACGAATAACAATTTTTTTAATTCAACTTATGAGAATAAGTACTCACAAGTAAAAAATGTGACACAAAATCCAATTTAAACTTTTTAGATTTTTTCTGCGTGCATTAGCTCATGTGCTTATCTAACATTGATAGTTCTAGAATTTTGTTTGAATTCGTGCTGATTTTCAGAAATAAATATAAAAGTTAGTAAAATTAAATACTTTTTTCCTTTATTAAAAAAGAAAAAGGATAGATGATATGTTTATTATCTTGATGTACATATTCTAACAAACTCATCTTTCATTCAGAAAAATAAAAAACAATAATCAATGCGAAGAAGTAAGCAAAAGAGAGAAAAAGAAGAGGAAGCGGGAAAACTATTACATTTGGGATTTGAAAAATCTAAAACATGTCAAAAATGAGTTGTTTTATATGAAATGTCAAGAATTACACATTATCTGCAATTAATACAATTAACTACTTGCCTTCTCATGCAGTCATTGTATTCATTTTATCATAAATTCAGCTCCAATAAATTTCAATGGGCTTTTCTTTAGTTTCTCACTAAATCATTTCTCAAATTCTTTTAAAAAAAATCCTTTTAGGAAAAATGCAACAACAACCACCAACAAGCGAAATGGATCACCAAGGCATCATACCAAATCTGGAAGGACTTTGGCGTTATAGGTGCACAACATGTTGCGATGTGTTCACTTCGAGCCAAGGGCTCGCTGGACACCGACATAAGCACAAATCTCATGAAACTTGGATAAGAGGTGCTCCTCATGAGAAGTTTTTTTATCCATCAACTGAACTCCCCGCCCTCTACCGTCAGTTGGGTACACGAAAGTCAACCCCAATAGTGTTATGCAGCCAAGGACGCTTTTACCGTCCACGTCCGAGGAATAAAGTGGTGTACGGGCCTCACAGACTGCCTGGACGCCCACGGGCGGTTTTGTACCAACCGCAGCAAGCCAGGGTGTTTCAAGTGTCTCATGTTGTTACACGTGCACCTACTACTCCTCTACTTATTCAAGATCAGAACTTGATTGCCAACCGTCCTAATCAATTGGTTGAGAACACCACTATCGATGATCAGGAGGAGCTTGACTTAGAGCTTAGGCTTTAGATCTTAAGCAACTTTAGTTTTTTGTTTTGTTTTATTGTCATGTTATGTTTGTTGGTTTGTTTTGTTTTGTTGTCGTGTTATGTTTGTTGTTTTGTTTTGTTGTCGTCTTATGTTTGTTGAAACATTTGTCTTTTATTTAAGTTTATGTTTTGACTTCATTTTATATCTTTACTATGGTCTAATAAGAGATTAAATTTCACCTCAATGGAGTCATCTTCTATACTACCTTAAAAGCATGAACTCCAAAACTTGAATGTTAAATTACTATAATACCCCCAACTAAAAATACTCAATTTGGTTTATCTAATTAATTATCTTATATTAAAAGTAGAAACATATTTTGCATTGAAGGGTTGTGACTTTTTCGATGATTTGTGGCTTTTCCAATGAGTTGTGAATTTTTCGAAGAGTTGTGACTTCTCCTATGAGTTGCGACTTTTCCAAAGTGTTGTGACTTTTCCTAAGGGCTGTGACTTTTTCGATGAGTTATGACATTTTCAAAGGGTTGTGACTTTTCCAAAGGGTTGTGACTTTTTCAATGAGCAGTGACCTTTTCAAAGCCTTGTGACTTTTCTGATAAGGCAAAATTAGTACCTATTCATACTACCATCTATTGGCTATAAATAGGGGGGTTTACTCTCATTTTTACACTACAATATTTTAAGTTTTCAAATCTTCTTCTCTTAAAAAATGTCATGTGTGATTTGCAACAGTTGAATATGTTCGAAGTTTAATGAAATTTAAGGTACCACACAAGGAAGATACCTCCCTAATGTAACGTTTCTCTTGTCAACTACTTATATCAAAAGAACCAAACACTACCTCAAATGAAGGGCTGCCTTAAAAATAAAATGGCTACAAACAAACCCCAAACCAAGTACCAATCTGCTTTCTACACCTTTTATATCTTCAGTTGTTAACTAACCCAAATGCATACTAATTTGCTCTTTGTATTTTTCCATTTTGAAGTGTTAATTGAGTTGTAAACTATTTTTTTTAAAAATATGGGTGAAGTCTAAAGCAAGGTATGGAACAATGGAAAAAATATATAGTGTTTGATCAAGAAAAGGAGATTGAAGTGGTATGAAACCACTAAGTCAGATTCTGCACTTTTATTATGGGACAAAGTCAAACTGTGCAACTTTATGGACTATCAATCACTAATCGGTCAGCCTACTAAAGACACCGAAAACAATAACATAATTACATTGAACTCCATTTTATGGAATGAAAACTGAATCACGTGAGTCATAACGGATCAGATCATACAGACATTTACAAATTTTTAAATCCTAAAGGGCATTGTAAAATGAATTCTGGTGCAAAATCTAAACACTACTTGAGGTGTATGCTTTATTGAAGAAATGAGTATTTTTATCTAAAAAATTTTAGACAAGTCTCCCATAGTAATTCTATTTTTGTTTATGTTCAATCTCATCAAAAAAATTTATCTTCAAAAGTTGAAATTATAAAGTTTGGCTTTTTGTATTTCACATTATATTTTTTGTTTTGTACTCAAAATGATCACTTACCATAGTACTCTCCATAAATAAATACAATACTATGTGATAAGAAAAAAGAGTCGTGAATTTAAATTAAAGATATTGAAGCACAAAAATAACGAAGTACCTTAAGTAATTTGAGGGACTAGAGAAAAAACAAAAACATGTTGCAATGAAAGCGTTAGAGAATATTGACAAGTTTTATATGGAATTGTGTAATTTGTATACACATGAATGTTGTTTTGTCTGAATTTGTATACACATGAACCATATGTTACTGTTAGGGATCTAAATTTTAGTAAGTACTTCATTAATGAATATTGGTTATATGGTGTATTACTAATTATCACTTGCTTTTTTATATGCATTTGCTTGATAACAAAATGATGCAAAATGGTTATAGATAGAAAGATTGCAGTAATTAGTAAGGTTGTGTTTGGTATGGGAAAAAACATTTTCTCGAAAATGTTTTTTGATTTTCTTCATGTTTGTTTGATCAAAATTGTAGGAAAATATTTTTTCTACGAAATCAAGTTCTTTAAATATAATGAAAATGACTTGCCTAATTGAAGTAAGTAAAATAAGTTCTACAAGTAGCATTCCAAACTCATTGTGTCCACCTCACACCTCCAATAAACCTTATCTTCACCCACCCTCTATAGTCCTATATATTTCCAATTTCCCACCAACCCACTCCCCCGTCACCCCACCACCACCTCCCATATTCTTTTCATAGATATATAAAAATATTTTAGAATAATAGATTTACTTGCGTGTCGAACACAAGAAAATAAGCAAGAAATACACTTATTTTCATTAAAAAAATTGTCCTTCATATCAAATAATACATCCTAAATATCACTTATATTTCCACTTTAGGAGAGGTAGATCAAATTGACCTTCATTTGGTTTGGATACGTAGATATATGTAATGACCCTCAAGGTCATTTTGAGTTAATGCATTCTTTCCATCATTTAGAGTGTTACTATAGCGACCCCAAGTCATTCATGACTTGCTGGCACTGACTATTCGATCGCTTGGTCATTCGTTTAGTTGTTATGCGAGTTCTAGTGTTTTGGAGCTTTTGAAACTTGGAAAGTTTATTTTGGTCATAACCTCAGGTAAACGACCTCAAAACAGAATTTTGACGTTTCCATCAGCACCAGAATGGCAAAACTAGGCTAGTAGTATGGTCAGCATGAGTTTCGAGGCTTTCGATGTGACTTTTGAACCATTCGGCATTTTAGCCTTTAAAATTTGGCCTTAGATTGACCTTGGTCAACATTCTTAGAAAACGTGCTTGGATGAAAATTCTGTCAGCGCGATTAGTTCCTAACGGTCTTGGATTGCCATGCCAAGACCGTTACCTTAGCCATGCCTCGTATTCCGCTAGTGGTGTTGCAGGGCTCTCGTAGTCGCACGTCGGTTGGGGTGATTTCTTTCATTCAGGCTAGGAGGTTAGTGGCTAGCGGGTGTTTGGCTTATTTGGCTCATGTCAGAGGGCCTTACGGTTGATTCAGTTCCTATAGTCCGAGAGTATATGGTTGTGTTTCCTACCGACCTGCCTGGCCTACCCCCAAATCGTGATATTGATTTCGCCATTGACTTGGAGCCGGGTACTCATCCTATTTCTATTCCACCATACTGTATGGCCCCCGCAGAGCTCAGGGAGCTCAGTATTCAGCTTCTTGATCTCTTAGGTAAGGGATTCATTCAGCCTAGTGTATCGCCATTGGTGCCCCAGTCCTGTTTGTGAAGAAGAGGGACGGTACTATGCGAATGTGTATTGATTACAGGCAGCTGAACAAGGTGACGATGAAGAACCGTTACCCTATGCCTCGCATTAATGATCTATTTGATCATATTCAGAGTGCCACGATGTTTTCTAAGATTGATCTGAGATCCGGCTACTACCAGTTGAGGATTAGGGCAGTGGACATCCCTAAGACCTTATTTAGGACTCCTTATGGCCATTATGAGTTCCTAGTGATGTCTTTTGGGTTGACTAATGCCCCTGCCGCCTTCACGAACTTGATGACCTGTGTGTTCAGGCCGTATCTTGACTTTTTTTTCATAGTCTTCATCGATGATATACTGGTATACTAGCGGAGCCGGAGTGAGCATGAGCAGCATTTGAAGGTAGTGCTCCATACTATGAGAGATCATCGACTTTATGCCAAGTTCTCAAAGTGCGAGTTTTGGTTTGAGTCTGTAGCATTCTTGGGGCACAAGGTGTCCAAGGATGGCATTATGGTGGATCCAATGAAGATTGCGGCTATTCCTGATTGGGCCAGGCCCACCTCTGTGACTGAGATTCATAGCTTCGTCGGATTGGCAGGGTACTACAGGCATTTTGTTGATGGCTTCTCTACTATATATAGTGGCACCTTTGACTCGATTGACTCGTCATGATGTTCCTTTCGAGGGGTCGGAAGAGTGCGAGGGGAGCTTTTTGAGGCTCAAGGAGTTGCTTACCACCGTTCCTATATTGACTCTTCCAGTTGAGGGCGAGGGCTTCACTGTTTATTGTGACGCATCTGGCATTGGTTTGGGTTGTGTATTGATGCAGCAGGGCTGACTTATTGCTTATGCATTGAGGCAGCTTAAGCTGCATGAGCACAACTACCCCACTCATGACTTAGAGTTGGCAGCGGTAGTTTTCGCACTTAAGATCTGGAGGCACTACTTGTATGGAGTCCGTTGTGAGATTTACAGTGATCACATGAGCCTTCAATACATTATGAGCCAGGGGGACATTAATTCGAGGCAGCGCGTTGGATTGAGCTCCTAAAGGACTATGACCTCTCTATTCTCTACCATCCGAGCAAGGTGAATGTAGTAGTGGACGTCTTGAGCTGGAAGGCGGTGAGTATGGGTAGTCTAGCCTTCGTTTCTATTTCGGAGCGACCTTTGGCTTTGGACATCCAGTTCTTAGCCAACTAGATGATCCTACTTGATATTTGAGATTGCAGACGGGTGTTAGCCTATGTGGGAGTTCATTCATCTCCGCTAGATCAGATCTGTGGTTGACAGTTTGAGGATTAGTCTTTGGTGGCACTCAGAGATAGAGTATTGGCAAGCGATACCGGACAGGCTACTTTAGATTCAGATGGGGTTTTAAGGTTCACCGACCGGTTGTGTGTTTCGAGAGTTGGGGGTTTAATTCAACTGATCCTTAGCGAGGCTCATGATTCAAGATATTCTATCCATCCGGGCACCGCTAAGATGTATCATGATTTGAGGCAGCATTACTGGTGGAGCGGTATGAGGAGAGACATCTCAGACTATGTATCCCACTGCTTGTGTTGCCAACAGGTGAAGGCCGAGCATTTGAGGCCTGGTGTTGAGTTGCAGAGATTACCCATTCCGGAGTGGAAGTGGGAGCGTATCACCATGGACTTCATTGTGGGCTTGACCCAGACTTCTAGAGGTGTTGACAGTATTTGGGTCGTTGTGGATCGATTGACCAAGTCAGCACACTTCCTTCCAGTTCATACTTCCTCTAGTGCCGCAAGGTTGGCTCGTATCTATATTTGGGAGATTGTTCATGTTCATGGTATGCCTATTTCTATCATCTCAGACCGGGGTTCACAATTCACTTCCAGCTTTTGAAGGGCTTCTCAAAAGGATTTGGGCACCCGTATCGATCTTAGCACAACATTTCACCCGCAGATTGATGGAAATCAGAGCGTACCATTCAAGTCCTTGAGGATATGTTGCGTGCATGTGTTATGGATTTTGGAGGTTAGTGGGACCAGTTCTTGCCTTTGACGGAATTTGCGTACAACAACTACCACTCTAGTATTCAGGTGGCCCCATTCGAGGCCTTATATGGTAGGTGTTGTCACTCTCCAGTTGGTTGGTTTAAGTCTACGGAGCCTAGGCTGCGTGATACAAACTTGCTTCAGGAGGCCTTAGATCATGTGAGGGTGATTCAGGATAGGCTCAGGACGGCTCAGAGTAGACCCCAGAGTTATGCGGATCGTAGGCGTTGACCGTGAGATTTTCCGTTGGTGACAGAGTATTTCTCCGAGTATCGCCCATGAAGGGCGTGATGACATTTGGGAGGTGGGGCAAGCTTAGCCTCAGATATATCGGGCCTTATGAGACAGTTGGTGATGTTGCTTATGAGTTAGCCTTACCTCCAGCATTCTCAGTTATTCATCTAGTTTTCCATGTTTCCATGCTGGGCCGGTATGTTCCAGACGAGTCCCATGTGCTCTAGCATGATACGACTGAGTTGGATGATCGTCTGACCTATATTAAGGAGCGAGTTTCCATCATAGACAGAGATATGAGGCAATTGCTATCCAGAGCTATTCCTATGGTTAAGGTCCGTTAGAGGCATCATCCAGTCGAGGAGGCTGCTTGGGAGACCGAGCAGGAGATGCGGGAGCAATTCCCGGCTTATTTGAGTCTTCAAGTACTTCTTGACTTTTACTTTTGTCGACGAAAGTTCTTTTAGTAGTGGATGTTGTAATGACCCTCCAGGTCTTTTTTTAGTTAATGCGTTCTTTCCATCGGTTAGAGTGTTCCTATTGAGACCCCAAGTCATTTATGACTTGCTGGCACTGACTGTTCGGTCGCCTGTTCGTTCGTTTGGCTTTTATTCAAGTTCTAGTGTTTTGGAGCTTTTGAAACTTTAAAAGTTGATTTCAGTCATCACCTCAGGTAAACGACCTCAGAACGGAATTCTGACTGCTTCATCAGCTCCGGAATGGCAAAATTAGGCTAGTAGCACGGTCGGCACGAGCTTTGCGGCTTTCGGTGTGACTTTTGGACTATTCAAAATTTTAGCATTTGAAATTTGGCCTTAATTATCTTTGGTCAACATTCTTGGAAAATGTGCTCAAATGAAAATTCCATTAGTGCGATTAGTTCTAGAATGTCGAGTTTGGTATAGAACGACCCTTCATCCGCTTCCTAGGGCTTCTAGTCTAATCTTGAGGCCCGTTGTGGAATTTGGCTTAAAATAACATTTGGGTGTGGGACCAACTTTTTGTAAAAATGACCTCGTACGGAAATTTCGACTGTGCCATTAAGTTTGGAACATCGAATTTGGTAGGGTAGCATATCTCGTTTGCGCGTACGGGGTTCCGAACGAATCTCGAGCACCCCGTCGGAGACTTGGCAACTTCCTAAATTGGATTCTGCAGTAGCTGATGTTGCAGCTCACTTTTCTTCTCCGCATTTGTTGGCCAAGGGCCGCGTTGGCGGAGCTCTGTCCCTCATCTCTCCGCGTTTGCAGAGGGCTGGGACCCGTCTCTCTGCGATCGCGGGAAGGCTTCCGCGTTCGCAGGAAGGCTTTCGCGTTCGCAGAGGTCCAAGGTCCTTCTCTCTGCGTTCGCGGGAAGGTCTCCACATTCGCGGAGGTCTGGGATCTGTCCCTTTGCATTCGCGGGCACTGCAACCATGTTCGCAGAGAGCAAGTCCGTTTTGTCTTTTATTTAAAAACCAGGCGCAATCAGCTTGAGGAGGCATTTTGTTTTGGCGATTTCTTGCTCATTTTAATTCAGAATTGAATGATTCCGAGTCCTGTGGATTCAGAATTGTTGTGGCTTCATGGTTGATTTATAGGAAGGTGTCGGGGAGGCTTCAATTGAGGTAAAATTGATGTTAAATTGGCTGTCCTAGTTCATCATTTGAGCTCAATTTTTGAGCTTTTGCATGATGCTCGTTTTTGATATTTCCGGAGGTGTACTGGACCTCTTCACAGGGTCAATTCTGAAATTTATTGGAGCGAGTCCCACATTACCATTTTTATTTCGAAATTGGTTCGTCTCTAATTTTGGTAATTTTAGTATCAAAATGACCGTGCCGAGGTTGTGATTCTATTTTTGGCAGTGTGGCCGCGATCCGAGGCCATACAGAAGGGGAAAGCTTTGACAACGTAATTTGGAGCGTTTGCAATCGGCATACAAGCAGGCTACGGCTTTCTCTCCTTACACTGAGCATGATTAAGTGATTGTGTGTTGATTTGTATGAGTTTAGGGTTGAATTGGTGGTTATATTTATACGTGGTTTGAGTCCATGACTATCCGTAGCCTGGGTTAGAGTCCTCGGTTACTCCAGATCTCGGTTCGAGTCTGTGATCCTTCTTTTTCATTTCTGGATAAGCTTTAGGCATATAGATTGGTTCAGTTCAAGTCTGTGGAATGTTGTGGAATCTTGGAACTTTGTCGGACCCTATTATTTCATTGCTAGCTCTTCCTTGTACCTGTCAGGCTTACGGGAGTCCGCTCGGGTTTTACCTTTAACTTGCGCACAAGTGTACCCATCGGGTTTATGGGAGCCCGGTAAGATTTAGTCGTTTATTCTCCTTTGTCTTTGTGTGTTAGTACACTCGTGTGCATACCTATTAGGTTTTTCATTTCGATTTCTAGTTGTAGTTTATATTCTTGCATTTCATATTTCTTTTACTTTTCTTGCTCAGTCGGCCTATGGTGCCCACTGAGTACCTATTGGGTTTGTACTCATTCTACACTCTACATCCTGTTTTTGTGATGCAGGTCCAAGTACCAGCTACCAGCGTTGATATCGAGCTAGTTGCGGTCAGATTCGGAGGCGAGGGTGAGTACACAACGTCCTGGAGTTACCCTTCTCCTTCTGTATATATATTGACTTGTCTTTTTCTTTTTGAGACAGTCTTGTTTCTGTGGTCCACTTTTGGGACTTATACTCATTTTGTTAGTCGCCCTATACATGTGACTTCCAGGTTCTGGGAGGGATCTTTCATTTGTATATATTTTTGGCTTGTGTCCGCTTCTTCTTTTGTTATCCTGTTATTTGTGTTACCGTCTAGTTGAGTTTAGTTTGTTCCCTCAATCCCATTACTTATAGGTTCTGCCATACGGGCTGTCTTGCCTACTGGTGGGTTATTATAGGCGTCATCATGACTCAAGGGATCGGGTCGTGACAAACTCCAATCATCTTTTACTGTGATAATTATTTTGTTCAACCCCAATCTTTGAAAATATTTTTTTCGTTAAAAAAATGACCTGTTTTTTAGTCTATTTCAAAAAAATTTACCCTTTTTCAATTTTGAATGTCAAACTAGGTCATTCTTTTTAAAATGGAAAATTATATGTTCGTAAAAAATTCATATCACCAATTGTTATTGTCTCTTTTAGTTTTTTCCTTTAATATAAGGAAGAAATTTTTAATTGGAAAGGAAAATACTTAAATTTTATTACAAATGTAATAAGGACTAAGGTCATGGACAAGGTTAAAGATGGTGATGTCAAGGATATCCTCTTCTCAACCTATGTGAGTTTTTAATTCATCGAGATTTAAACTATTTAAATTTGATATATATTCTTAAGTATATTTTTAATCATATATATATGAGAAAAACTTTAATTTATGATTTTTGTTTTCTATAGCTTTGGATATCTAAATTTAAGGTGAAAATATTGAGTTGATATAATACAATTTTTCTTCAAAAATTAGTCAAATTAATTTTCAAAAAATATTAAAAAAAAGTTCACATAAATTATGACAGGGGAAGTATGAATTATTTTTAGTTTAATTCTCTCTAGATTTTTTGTGTGCTGATTTGTGGTAGGTGTGAGTTTATTCTGTCGATAGGAAGATACACCACAAAGATCATTTATAAAAAAATTATATAAGATATGTTTTATTACATTTTTATACTCATAAAAGCAAAATAAGTAAAAATATATGCATCTGACAAAAAAAATTATTCTTCATCTTCGAAGATTCTGATGATACTGACCTTGAAAAACAAGTCATTATACGATAATTCATACTAATCTATCACAAAAACATGTACTTTATTCTTTTATATATGAATATTTAGTCAAAAAATACTTTGATTATGTTGAAATTATTTTACACATCTAACACATGACTATGCATATTTACACGTGCAACGCATGTGTCGAGAAACTAGTAGAAAATAAAAGGACAAGAAAATATTATTCTTTGTGAAAAAACTAGATAGAGAAATAATGAGAGAAGTAGATTCACTAATTACTGTGAATCATAAATGTCGAATCAAACTCATTGTTAACACCAAATACAAATAAATAAAGTAAGTAACTAGTTAGGACGATATCTTACTTGTCCATAGAAAGAAAAATAAAAATTGATATTCAATGACCATATATAGTCACTACTATAATCACAATGTATAAGAAGAGAAGACAACAAATACCTTATGAAGCATAAGAAATATGATGATTGTGGACAAGAGAAAAGGTAAATAGAAAAGGGAGAAAAAGAAGGTAAAAAATTGGAATAGAAATATCTTTATCTGAAAAAAAAGATCAATAACTAAATAAAGAGATCTTTTGATGTCTATCAAGAACCAGGGGAAGTGTAAGGAGACGTAACAAGTACATGACTTCCTATTAATTAAATAAATCTTTTGATAATTGCTAATATATGAAAAACACATATGTTCTTTCTTCTCATTATTGATTATATACTAAACTCATTAATTACCATCCTCGTCCTAATTATAACCCCATGCCCCCAAGCAGGTCTTTCTCTTTCCTGACAATCAAATTAGTCATGAAAGGTAATAAAAATAATAAGATTTAAGGTTAATGGTGAAAATATGACACACATATCAATATGGAGCAATGAATTAAAGACCTGCAATAATTTTACAATTTTCACACACACTGTTTTGCGTGCTTGATATTTAGCCAAAAGTGGATATTTCTAGTACATTATCACGTCATATATCTTGATCATAATTGTATTGTCACATCTATATCCCATATGTTTTGAGATTATTATGAGTTTTATATGTGTAGGAAGTATGTCGGATGAACATAATAAAAAATAGGTGATGTTGCTTTGATTTGAAGTAAAAATTGATGATTGGGGAAAGGCCGAATTCACTCAATACCCTCGCCTCATGAGACAACCAAGCGAGCCTAGAAGCAAGCGATAATTTAGAGTTCACTTGTGATCCTCGTGAAGCGAAAGATGAGATGAGCCGAGAAAATTATCCTAGCGAGTTTAGATTAGGTTATTTGATTCCCTACACATCTAGGACCTATAAATACCCTAGTAAATGACTTTTGAAAAGGGACGTTGGATATTTAGAGGGAAGAACACGCTTGGAGATGAGAGACATATTCACCTCACATATTTTCCTCTTTCTTCTCAATTTCTATTGTCATGAATTCTATGATTGAATTTCTTCATACTGTTATGAGTAGCTAAATTATTATCTAGGGTGTGTGATGGAACCTTTTGAAATATGACTTACATTATGTTTAATATAAATTAGCCATTATTTTTCTCTACTTGTTCAACAACATGGTTAACTCTATTAGTTGATGAGCCCTTAATTGATTGTGCCTATTTATAATGTATTCTTGAGGAAGAGGGCATATTTAGGTGGTTGTTGAATAACACCTCTATCCAGGTATGCAGTCTTATGCTATAGCCTATTTAATCTTTGAGTGGAGAATACTAGTGTGGGCAAGTATTCCTACTTAGAAAGTATTTCTATTATGGGTAAAAAAGATCCTATATATAACCACGTTTTGGGGTGTATGTCACACTCCGAGCCTACACCCTATACGTGGCCGGTACTCAAAAATTATTGTTGGTCACCAAGAAATTTATTGGTCTAGCTGACTACTTAACGGAATTGTAGCTCAAGCATACATAAGCTTAAACTTGAAGAAAGCATTTAAAACAATTTACGGAATCTTAAAGTTCTCTGAAAATATTGGATATAAATGATAAAAGTTTAGCAAAATATCTGAAACTGTATACTAAAAGACTCTCTAAATCTGCCTATCTATGAAGCCTCTACTATTTAAAGATAGTTGTCGGGACAAGACCCACGACAACCTTAATCAAACTCCTAAAGTAATAAAAACTGGAGTCCTCCAAAAAGCAAGGAGCCCTCACCAAAAGCTGACGAATAGTGATGTGATCTCAACGAAACGCCTATTGATGATCCTGAATACCTATATCTGCAACATGAAATGAAGCAATATCGAATCACATCGCTACATGGAATGTATAGCATGTAATAAAGCTAAATGAAACAGATAACTAAGCTAAAGGACTGAAGTAACTCAACTGAAGTAAAGCATTCACATGAAGAAAAATCATTTAAACTTTACACTATAAGATGCAACGATAGCAAATACTAAAATATAAACACTTTATTTTATTAGGGATATTCTTGAACCGACAACCACCACTATGAGCCTCGTGATGACACAACGTCTTACCCATATTGCCATAGCCACCCTATACCTTGTCGGAATATAGAACATAGTTTTAACTTATGGATCCAATAAAAAAGCCTTCTTCAGGCAGGTGAGGAGTTGCTCGTCTTGCAGTACGATCATATCTACACTAGCGGCGTAGGTTATTTAGTTTGAGTTATTTTAACTTTTAATCAACAGCAATGCTCAATACTACTCCCAATATATAAATATGTATGCTCATATAAAATACTCATTGGGTTGAATTAATACTCAAAAGACCCTATTTAAAGGATAATTGAACTTTACTTTATCTATCTGAAATACCTAAACTCTTTATGCTTTTCTAGAAATAATACTTCCTTTCTAAATGTAAAACTAATACATTTGGGATCATTAAAATTCCCTTAAAACTCTTCTCAATGATACTTTAAAAATACTCTTGTACTCTCTTTAAATTCCAAAATTAATGCAAGGAAATAATTGCACAACAGCTTTCAGCAAAATCTCATCAACTAGGGATCATGTTATAAGCATGAACAACAACACAAGTATCTAAATGCATAAAGTGTCATAATCTCATGATTTAGAATGTCATAGAACTTTGGATAGATCACTGGATTTATTTTTTCTGATTGAATTTAAATGTAGAGAGTGAGGATGAACTTAGTCCAACACAATGAATTGTCTTACATACATGAAGAACGAAGTTCTTGAGGAAACTTGAAAAACTTGAAGGAATGCTTGAAAGCCCTAGCTTTCTCCACTTGGATCCTTGCTCTAAGTCTTTGGAAGTGCTTATGTGTCACGACCCAAAGTATACTCTAGGTGTAACATGGCATATAGGACCCCGAAAGGCCCTACACAAGCCACTTAACATATATCATACAAGATAATAGAAATAAAGAGTTCAAAAGAAAACATTTCATATTTCAAAAGAGTTTGACAAAGCGGAGTCTAAAACATAAGTCTCAATAGCTATCTAACACATCATAAGGAAAGTGATTGGGACGTAACCCATACATCAAATACAAAGTTGGAAAATCGAAATCACATGAAACAATAAAGGCATCTCGATCCTCAGAACATGAGGACTAACCAATCTTCGAAGTGAATGAAACCAACTAGCCACGAGTATGGGAGGTAGGAGCGTCGGACCTTACATTAGTGAAACAGTGTAGGCACAAGTATGTGTTAGTACATGGAATGTACTAAATATAGGGAAATATGCTTGAAATAGACATAATAGCATGAATGACTTAAATCATGAGAGACATGACTATCATTTGAACATTTAAAATGCTTTAAGGAAGCATGACATGTCAATCATGAAATATGTTCAAGTACATTAACATAAAGGATATAAGAAAAGCTCAAAGAAAATATAGTCATTTGTGGGATATTAGCTTTAACAGACAATAAGACCATGAGAGTTGTATCATGGAATCTGGTATATCCCTCATACCGAAAGAAGGAGAATCGACTTGCCAAGGTAGGATCCGTATATCATCATTTGCTAAAGTGGATCGACTAGCTAGGTCATTGAAGATAATTCTACGGGGGCACATAGTTAGGGACTAGAGGTTGCTACTAGAGACTACCCTATTTGAGCCTCTAATCAAATCATCTTGGTGCTAAGTCTAAATCCCAACGGAATAGATATAAGTCAAATATCAATTTAGAGTCACAGCGTCAATACGGCCATTTAGGCCCGATAAACCTGGGGCTAAGCTTGCCCCGCCTCCCAAATCTCATCACGCCCTTCATGGGCGATACTCAGAGGAATACTCTATCACCAATAGCAAATCTCAGCGGCCGTTGCCTGCGATCCACATAACTCTACTATCTACTCTGCGCCGTCCTGATCTAATCCTGAATCATCCTCACATGCGCTAAGGTCTTCTGAAATAGATCCATACCATGCGGCCTAGGCTCCGTAGACTCAAACCATCCAACTGGAGTGCGACAACGCCTACCATATAAGGCTTCAAACGGGGCCATTTGAATGCTAGAATGGTAGCTGTTATTGTACACAAACTCTGCCAAGGGCAAGAACAGGTCCCACTGGCCCCCAAAGTCTATAACACAAGCCCACAACATATCTTCAAGGACCTGAAGAGTATGCTCTGACTGGCCATCAGTCTGCGGGTGGAAGGCTGTGCTAAGATCCACCCGGGTGCCTAACTCCTCCTAAAATACCCTCCAAAAGATGGAAATGAACTATGGACCCCGGTCTGAAATGATAGAAATAGGCAGCCCATGAAGACAGACCTCTTCTCAAATGTAGATACGAGCTAACCTCTAGCATTGAAGGATGTATGAACCGGAATGAACTGTGTTGACTTGGTCAACGGATCCCCGATGACCCAGATGTTGTCAACACCTCTAGGAGTCTGAGGCAAGCCCACAATGAAATCCATGGTAATGCGTTCCCAGTTCCACTCAGGAATGGGTAATCTCTGCAACTCGCCACAAGGCCTCAAATGCTCGGTCTTCATCTGCTGACAACACAAGCAACGGGACACATAATCAGAGATGTCCCTCCTCAAACCGCTCCACCAGTAGTGCTGCCTCAGATCACGATACATCATAGCGGTGCCCGGATGGATAGAATTTCTTGAATCATGGGCCTCGCTAAGGATCAGCTGAATCAAATCACCAACTCTCGGAACACAAACCCGACCAGCAAATCTCAAAACCCCATCTAAATCCAAGGTAGCCTACTCGGCATCACCTACCAAAACTCTATCTCTGAGTGCCACCAAAGACTCATCCTCGAACTAGCGACTGCAGATCTGATCTAGCAGAGATGACTAAACACCCACATAGGCTAACACCCGATTGGAATCCGAAATATCTAGCCTGATCATCTGATTGGCTAAGGACTGGATGTCAAACGCCAAAGGTCGCTACGAAATTGAAAGGAAGGCTAGGCTACCCGTACTCACTGCCTTCCGGCTCAAGGTGTCCGCTACTACATTTGCCTTGCCTCGATGGTAGAGAATAGAAAGATCATAGTCCTTCAGGAGCTCAATCCAGCGGCGCTGCCTCGAATTAAGATCCCTCTGGGTCATAATGTACTGAAGGCTCCTGTGATCGTTGTAGATCTCATAATGAATTCCATATAGGTAATGCCTCATGATCTTAAGCGCGAAAACTACCGCTGCCAACTCCAAATCATGAGTGGGGTAGTTGCGCTCATGCAGCTTAAGCTGCCTCGATGCATAAGCAATAACCCGGCCCTGCTACATCAGAACACAACCAAAACCAACGCCGAATGCGTCACAATAAATCGTGAAACTCTCGCCCTCAAATGGAAGAGTCAATATAGGAGTGGTGGTAAGCAACTCCTTAACCCTCAGAAAGCTCCTCTCACACTCCTCTGACCACACAAAGGGAATATCATGGCAAGTCAACCGAGTCAGAGGCACTGCTATAGTAGAGAAACCCTCAACAAAATGTTTGTAGTACCCTGCCAATCTGACGAAGCTCCAAACCTCAGTCACAGAAGTTGGCCTAGCCCAATCATGGATAACCTCAATCTTTACTGGATCCACCATAATGCCCTCCTTGGACACCACGTGCCCCAAGAATGCTACAAACTCAAGCCAGAACTCACAGTTTGAGAACTTGGCATAAAGCCGATGATCTCTCAATGTCTGGAGAACTATCCTCAGATGCTGCTCATGCTCATCATGGCTCCGCGAGTATACCAAGATATCATCAATGAAAACTATGACGAAAGAGTCTAGATATGGCCTGAATACACGAGTCTTCAAGTCCATGAAAGCAGCAGAAGCATTAGTCAACACAGAAGACATCACTAAGAACTCATAATGGCCGTAACGAGTCCTAAATGTTGTCTTAGGGATGTCCGCTGCTCTAACCCTAACTGATGATAACCAGATCTCAAGTCAATCTTAGAAAACACTATGGCACCCTGAAGCTGGTCGAACAGATCATCAATACGAGGCATGGGGTAACGGTTCCTAACTGTCACCTTATTCAGCTGCTTATAATCAATACACATCAGCATGGTACCATCTTTCTTCTTCACAAAAACAACTGAGGCACCCCAAGGCAATACACTAGGCCGAATGAACCCCTTACCTAAGAGGTCTTGAAGCTGAACACTGAGCTCCTTGAGCTCTCAAGGGGCCATACGGTACGGTGGGATGGAAATAGGATGAGTAATCGGCTCCAAATCGATGGCAAAATAAATATCTCGCTCTCGGGATAAGCCAGGAAGGTTGGCAGGAAACACATCAGCAAACTCTCGGACTATAGGCACTGACTCCACTGTAGGGCTCTCCATACTAACTCTCTAACATAAGCCAAATAATCAAAACATCCACTATCCACAATCATATGGGCCTGAATAAAAGAAATCACCCAACTGGTGTGCAGCTACGAGAGCCCTGGCACACCACCGGCGGAATACCAAGCCTGGCTAAAATAACTGTCTTGGCATAGCAATCCAAGACTGCTCGATGAGGGGATAACCAATCCATGACTAAAATCAGATCCAATCCAGCATTCTCAACATAATAAGATCAGCCCAAGTCCCCTGCCCCCGGATAGTCACCACACAGGATCTATACACCTGATCCACTACTAAAGAATCCTTTACCGGGGTTGAAACATGCAAGGGTACCGCTAAAGGATCTGGACTCACCCTCAACCGAGGAACACAATAAGCAGATACATATGAATATGTAGAACAAGGATCAAATAAGGCTGAAGCGGACTGATGGCATAGGAGAACCGTACCTGTGATCAAATCATCAAACGCCTCGGCCTCTTCTCTGGCTGGAGCTGCATAGAAATGGCCCTGGGTGCCTCTACCATGAGCATCCACCCTGCCACCTGTCTTGCATCCCCGGGGACCTCCCGGCGCACCGTGATGCTGATCTCCACCTCTAGCTAGAGATGCTACTGCTGAAATCGGTCTCACCGCCTAGGGAGCTGGTTAAGCTGATCTGGAGGTAAGGCACTCCCTATCCCAATGACCAAACTACAAATGGAACTAGAGGCCGGCCACCCCGACCTGAGGAACCTATCTGGGAACTACCTCGGCCCTGGCTTAGACCGGCACTGTAACCACCCTGACGGTGCTGGTCACCCTCTGAAGTCTACAATGCTGCCTGAAATGGACGACTAGACTGGCCTGACTAGAACCTCTGCTGGACCCGGTCCTGAGTATCCTTGACCTTGGGATGGTACCTACTAGGGCCGTCATCCTACCTAGCCCTCTTACTGCTGCTCCCTTGGGCCTCGCAACGGAGCTGCTCAATCGTACGGGTATGGTCCACAACATCCAAAAAAGAACGGCCCGCTGACAACACAGACTGCGACTCAATACGCAACGGCAATCTCAAACCCCAGACAAAGCATCTAACTCTCTCCTTCTCCGTGGGCAGGATCATAGTAGTATGACGGGACAACTCATGAAATCTAGCCTCATACTCGGACACCGTCATGAAGCCCTGCTCAAACTTCGAGAACTAATCACGGAGGTGATCCCTGACACTCCTTGGGATGAATCTAGCCAGAAAGGCCTCTGAAAATGTTGCCCATGATACTGGTGGGGACCCAGTTGGCCTGGTCTTAATGAAGGAACGCCACCACTGTCTGGCAGGTCCTTCTAGGTGATAAGCAGTGAAGTCAGCTCCTCTAGACTCCACCAACCCCAAAGCCTGTAATCTCTCCCGGCAGAAAGTAATGAACTCATGGGTGCCCTCTCCAACAACCCCAGAAAACCTTGGCAGTGTCAGTCTGAGGAACACCCCGAGCATCTTCTGCTCCCTCAACGGCATAACTCCATCTACTGTGTCCGACTAAATGGCGGCCGGTTATGGCGGCTGCTGGCCCTCTAGGGCCACTGCTGCAGGCTGACCCTGCAACTGAATCTCTGGAGCCACAGGAGAAGGCTGGCTCTACGGTGCTGGAGCTAGCCCTGGAATTACTGCTGGGGCATGTTGCTGCTTCTGTAAACCCCCTATCACAGCCAGAATCTGTGCGAGCATACCCTGAAGATCGGGGGTGGCAGCTGGTGCGAGCGGTGGCTAGGCTGGTCCCAGCCCCACCGACTGAGGAGGAATCCGCTCTCTACGAGGCTCCGCCTCCGACTCCAGAGTCCTCGCTATATCGCGGCCTAGTGTCACAGCACCACCTCAACCTCGGGGTCGACCTCTACTGTGCATGCGAGCCATCTTGCGACAAAGTGAAACAAGTGAGATTTCATGAAACCAATTGGACAACGACGCACGAATAGGAAACAAAACAAGAAAACCTCTTAAAGACATCCTGTAACCTCCCGAAGAGAAGTCACAGACTTTTTCGCGCCGATCCGCAGGACTCTTCTAGATGCTAGCTCTGTACAAGTGAGACCAATGAACCTGGGGCTCTAATACCAGCTTGTCAGGACCTGATTTCTCGAGTCATGATGGCACCTACCAACCCACTAATAGGCAAGCCAAGACCCTATCCCGAAATTAGCAGTAATGGGACTGAGGGTGGAAACTAACCTCAACTAAGCAGAAGCATGAATAAAGGAACATATAAAGAGAAGGCGGAAGCGATACATCTATCTATACAATAATAATTCCTCCCAGAACTTGGAAATCACCTGTACAGAACTACTAAACGACTACAAGTCCCAAAAGTGGACCACAGAAATTAGACTGTCTCAAAAGCAAAAGACAATACAAAATACATCATCAAATGGAGACAGATAATCCCAGAACAACATGTGCTCACCCTCGTCTCTAGAACAGACTACTGCAGGCTCGAACTCAATGCTAATAGCTGTGCTCAGACCTGCATCACGAAAACAGATGCGGAGTGTAGCATGAGTACCAATACAAAAGGTGCCCAGTATGCATCATAGGCCGACTGAGCAAGAAAGGTAAAAATAAACTGAAAAGATAGAATCTACAACAACAGAGATCAAGCGAAAATGAAACAAAGCACATGAGTGCACCAGAAATAAAACTAAGTACAACTAATCTAAACCTAACTGGACCCCCATAAGCCCTGAAGGTACACTCATGCACAAGTTTAAATAAAACACGAATGGACCCCCATAAGCTCGATAGGAAGACAGTAGAGCTATTCTACGGAAACGACGGAAAACCTAAGCCACGAAGCAAATCCACCAACCAACTCAGCCGAACCAACCAGCCAACTCCAAGCCTTAGTACTCCGCTGCCCAATCATCCAGCACTCTCGGGGGCCCTATCCAAGCAGTAGGGTGCGTCGGTACTATCGGGGGCCCTACCCAAGCCAGTAGAGTACGCTGGACAACCCAAGTATCTCATATCCGATCGCCCACTTTGACAATACTCCTGGGGGCCCTACCCAAGCCAGTAGAGTATGCGGGGCCATCCAAACAACTTCAACATCAAGCCTAGGTGGATGGTCGTTTTCCACCAACCACATCACAATGAGCGTATAACCTCCAAGCCATCGTAGATCGCCGTTCACTACCAACCACAATACCGCCGAACTATCAAAAATTATAAAACTGAACACAAGAAAAAGTCGCAGCAAAATGATGGATTTAATTGGAAAAAAGCAAAAAGAAAGGTTGTCAGTATAGTCGTGTTTCAAAAGACCTGTCTATATTTGTTTCATTAGAAGAGAAAAAAAATAATCTAAGAGGGTGTTTGAGTTAGCTTAAAAAACTGGCCAAACTAGCATTTAATTACTTTTGGTTTAATAGATGCTCAATCCAAACACCATTATTAGACTAGGTATGGATAGTTCCACTTAAAATTAGAAGTATGACCATAATTGCTTAAGTAAAGTGAGTTCAGCTATCTAGAGACGGATTGGTCATCAAATTCTTTATTTGGTCATCAAATTCTTTATTTTCTTTCTTTTTTTCATCCACATTTTAATAATTCAACTAGTGGACTTCTTTCCTAAGACAAGGAGTTCTCCCCAACATGGGCATGATAGACAGACCAATGATTTATGAAGCCTAACAACACATCTGAGATTGAGAATAGATTATTACCCGGTATTTACTCCATAATATTCTTGTAGCTTTTCTTCTGAAAACTGAAGCAGATCCCCAACAGTGTTCACACCTAAGTCAATTTGCAAAGAAATTTAAAGTTTTCCTCCAAGTTGTTTCCTGTGAACATATTATGCCCTCTGAGCGTGCATTCCTGTAGGCATTAAGATCAGCTATACCACGGGCAACTGGGACTTGAACAAGATGAATCTCCGAACAAACTTGCTTTGCTTCATTACCTCACATTGAGCTTAAACATGTAAATATTTCAGTTCTCAGATGTTTGATGAATATCAACTTGTACAAGAATAACCAGTTAACTACTCATACAACCATAGGTACAAAGACTCACCGCTTCACCCTAACCTTACGAGCCTCATAACTGACAGCGATCAGTCCCCCACCTTGCCAAGAATTGTACTGTACAACAGCAGTGGGTTGACCTATTAGACTTTGTTGCTTTCGCTGCTCCACTACAGATACACAATGTGACCAGTTAACCAGACAATAAAGTTGATATCATGGCACAACCAAATTGCACAGCAAAAAGATAAATACACAAGAAAAGGACGGTAACATCACTATTATTAATAAAACATGGTAACATCACTATCTCGTGATCATAGCAGAAAGAACGTTTCTTTTATAAATTAGAGAAAATACATTCTTAAAACTCAAAGTGAAAGGCAAGTTCTACAAAATGCTTTAAAACCAAGAATATTAAATGGGAGTGAATGTTGATCCAAGGATGATTTTGCAAGAAGGTGGATGTTTATACAAGGTTAGACCAAAAAAAAGGACCAGATCCAGTGAAAAATGCAAGAATCACATAAACGATAAAATGACATAAGGTCACTTGAGATGGTTTACTCATATTAGAATATCATGAAAAAATATGTCCAGATTCATTATACTTGAATAAGGAAATTCTAATAGAATAAGCTTTGTAAATACCTTCTGATATATTTTAGTTATAGAATATTTACTAAACTTATTAGCAGAGATATTGATTACCACCAATACATATCATACATGGCCTAAAACTCCTATATAGTGTTTTTCAGAGTGTGACGACAAAAAATAGTAGGACCCTGATTCTCTTTCACTAAAAAGAAAGAAGCGTGAAGCGAAACACTTGCTTCATTGAGAAGAAGCCCAATTTTTTATAAAGACAAAAATAAACTTGTACAAAGATAATACATATAAGCAAATGTACAATTCCTAAAATGCTACTTTAGTCCCGAGCTTGGTAAATAAGGTCGTGGGAAATTCTTTTCTTCCGGTCTTGTTGTGATAGGGGGAGGCACTCTTGTTTCTCACTCCAGGGTAGGTTAGTTTCACTTTCTCTTGTCGGTAGGTATATCTTTTATGGTATTGTTGTATGTTGTGCCAATTGTGTTTGTGAATTTTAAAAACTAAAAAGTAGAGAGCACAAAATCCTCCTAAGGACAAGCAAAATCAAATCTAAAATATAAATAGAACATCATGTTATTGCATTTGAGTCCTTCATTCAATTTTTATCCTTAAGCTTTTGCACTTCTTCCTTCACATGTACCCCGCAACTTGGAGAAGTTGTAACCTTGGGATTACCAATTTAGCATGAGATGATGTTTGTGACTATAAATTCCCCTTTTTGTGATTTGTAACAGAAAAGACATTTAATTGAGGTTTGTCGATCTCGTTAACTTTCAAAGCATATATCCAAGTCGGGTCTTTCTTTTGATCTTGTGATGCTATATACCTTCTTTAAGACCAAAAGAAATAAAACTCAGCTACTTCAATTGAAAAAAAATCCACGGAAAATGGACTATTTGGAAAGATCTAAATTCAGCTATAAAAAGAAGACTACCTCTAAGGTATCAGAGCTTCTGCAATCTTGGTAGAGACTCGAATAGCTTCGGCTACCAACCAGTATTTTGGGAAGCGAGAAGTGGAAAAAAGCAACGAAGGCTCGCTTTACAGAAGAGAGAAGCGTGAAGTGCACCCTTTTTTCAAATAAAATGCTATTTAGTATAAAATAAAAAAATATTAAATATGCATTGATAAATAATCAAGAACTCAATAGAGGTAACATATTAAGCAAATCTTTCAATTCATAGACTAAAAAATAAATAATATATACTAGAAATAGATATTGAATAAGAAAATACAACTTACTACAAGAAAAAATAGAATAGTGACTCAGCCACGGAACAAAAAAAACAAAGGAAAAAAATAGAGCAGAACAGAGCAGCAAAACAAAAAAAGAGAAAAACAGAGCATATGCAGTAGCATTACAAACAAAGACATCTTAAATCAAAAGAAATAAAAAGAGAGTAATGCTACTTACAAACAACAAATTGAAAAAAAAAACGTACTTACCTTGCAGCAGAGAAACAGAAAGAGAATAAGAGAAGAAGAGAAGAGAAGAAGAACTAACATAAGTATTTTTATGGAGAGTCCAGCAGCAGACGACAAAGGAGGGAATATATTTGGTAAAAAATTACATAAGTATTTTTACAAAAAAAAAATTTTTAAAAATAGTAAGCGCTTGTCCCTAAAAAGCGAGTTTTTTTCTCACTTTAATAAAACGCACGCTTCTCGCTTCTGGGACAGAAGCACACACTTTTTCACCATCACGTCACTTCAAGGCACTAGAGCGACAGCCTATCGCTTCACTTCTCCTTTGAAGCGAGTGCTTCAGCGCTTTTAACAACACTGCTACCAACAACCAGTGCATTCCAACATATGTCGCCTATCAACCAATGTTTTTATACTTCTTCGTTTTGGTCTTTGGCAATGCTCCTCTTTATGGCAAGTGATGTTGCTATTCTCTAAGAGACCATTCACATCACTCCACTCTTCAGCTACCTTTCATCCACCACTATTGTTTTTTCAAGCATTGCATCCCCCTTCTGCTACCATTCATTCATCATTCCTCTTTTCAGGCATCATTTCTTGCCACTACTACTTTTTTCACTGTCAGTGCATCACATTTGACCTCGAATTTCTTTTCATTATTCTACCAATTTAAGCTTTACTAACTATGTCTTGGAGATTTGCAAAACAATATTTCCATTAGAAATTGAGAATAGATTTTTTTGTGAGTGTCAAGTGTAAGAAACACTTTCTTTCATTGTGCAATTACCAACAACTTTTCGGAGGAAAAGAATTTCAACACGGTTTTTATTTTTGGTATTTAGCGAGATTTCGATATCAAGTTAGTTTCCCCACTGACTTTGAGGGACCATGTTAGGATATATAGAGAAGATGTATCTAAACCATACTTATCTAGATTTATTGTACTTACAACAACAACATACCCAATGAAATCCTACTAGGTGGGGTCTGGAGAGGGTAGAGCATACGCTTACAACAACAACATACCCAATGAAATCCTACTAGGTGGGGTCTGGGGAGGATAGAGCATATGCAGACTTTACCACTACCTCATGGAGGTAGAGAGGTTGTTTCCAAAAGGCCCTCAATTCAAGTGCATCAGACCCAGGTAAAAGAAAGAGAAAACAATGAAGAAAGTATGGCAATTTATACAAAAAGCAATGTAAAGTCTACAAGACAGAACAATGACAACAACAAAATAGTGTTATAATTGAAACACAATAAATAACACATGGCCAGAACTACAAGGGTACAATTAGTTACTACGATAGGCACTAATAAGCCTAAACCTCACAAGGCAAGACAACATTGCTCCCCTACTAACCTTCTACCCAAATACGCGACCTCTACTACTTTCTATCTAGAGTCATGTCCTCGGTAATATAAAGTTGTGCTATGTCCTATCTAATCACATCTCCTAAATACTTTTTTGGGCCTACCTCTACCCCTTCGCGTACCCCCAACACCCGGCTGAGGAGGTCGAAAGTATGTTCTGTCATGGTACAACTTTGGCTAGAGACATTTAGGAAAAGCTCCCATAGTTGGGTAGTGTACTAGCAATGTAAGAACAAATGTCTATTAGTTTCTCCTGTCAAGATAGATAAAAAAACACCTGGGAACTAGAGTCATTCCTTTTTTTTTTTCAACACTTCTTCAGAGAGACATGTTATCCTGATAACTAGCCATGTGAAGCATTTCACCTTAGTAGTTGACAATCCTTTCCAAATGTTATTCCATTGGTGAAGTTTACCACCTGTCATTTAATGTACCCTTCTCCTATAGGAATCATTTACTATGAAAAGCTCATCCTTTGTGTGATTCCAAATTACTCTATCAGGAAAATTTGTAGAGATAATAGCCCTTTTCTTCTTTGTCTCTCTTCCAGAGGAAGTTCCTTCTGAGTTTATCTTATTTTTTCATCACCTTAGAGGGAATAGCACATAGAGAAATTACATAAGTGGGAAGTGAGTCCAATACTAAGTTTATTAGTATGATTCAACCTCCTAGTAAGAGGTATTGAGCTTTCCATCTTGCCAACTTCTTTTCTGTCTTTTCAATGATCCCATCCCATATTTCCAAATCTTTTTGCCTACTGCCTAGTGGCATTCCCAAATAAATGGTAGTCAATCCCTCAACTCTACAATCAAGTATACTTGCCAATATCTAAATCTGAGGAATTTCTTTGATAGGAATCAAGCTAGTTTTTGCCCTATTGACCTTTACTCCTGCTACAACTTCAAATAAAGATTAAAATCAGTCTAATGTTATCTCAATTGCTCAATCTCAGGGTCACAAAAAATTAGGTTATCATCTGCGTACAACATATGACTGATCTCTTTTCTACTCCTATTTTTGTCTCCTATTTGAAAGCCCCTTAGCCATCTGTTATGTGTGACTATTCTCATCAAGCTATCAAAACCTTCCATCAACAATATAACCAAAAAGGGGGAGAGAGGGTCCCCTCATCTCAATGCCCTTTCAGTATTGAAGAAACCCACTGGTTCTCCATTGACAAGGATAGAGAATGTAATTGTCTTTATACATGCCTCTATCCACTTCAACCATTTGATCCCAAAGCCCATCTCTCTTAGTGTTTAGTATGAAAGACCAGTTAACATGGCCATATGCTTTCTGAATGTCTAGTTTGCAAAGCAATCCTGCATTAACATCTTTCATCCTTGAGTCTATACACTTACTAGCAATTAGAGCAACAACTACATACCCCGTGAAATTCCACTAAGTGAGGTCTGAAAAAGATAGAGTGTACGCAGACCTTACCAACCTCGTGGAGGTTGAGAGGCTATTTCCAAAAGACCCTCAACCCAAGTAAAATAAGAAGAAAAAAATAAAAAAAGCATAACAGTTAATATGAAAAGCGGTGTAGAGCCTGCAAAAAAGAAACTATATCGAAAGCAAAAAAATTGTGATAATCAAACCACCATATAATACACAACATATGCCAATAGAAGGAAGGCAAAACAAACACTCTACCCCTGCTAACCTTCTATCCTAATATGCGACCTCCACTCCTTCCTATCTTAGGTCATGTCCAGTCTAATCACCTCCAGTCTAATCACCTCTACCCCTCCGCCTATCCCCTACAACCATGTAGGATCGACCCCAACTCTTCATTGGGTTATATATTGCAAGCAATAATCTACACATTAATTTGTAAGGTGTGTAGTTGAACGTTATTAGTGTTCGGGTCAGCTTTCACGTACCTTGACTAATTCCACAGATACCTACTAGCTCTAGTACCAGGTAACTATGACCACCACGGCTAGGATAGATGGGAAGAATTACCTAGTGTTTTTTGTCTCCGTTGGAAATTGAACTTGAGACTTCATTGTTCTCAACCACTTCATTTACCCCTAGGCCATAGCCTTGGGTGCCTCCATTCTCTGCTTCTAGCTGCCTTAATTATTTTTGCTCCATTGATTCAACTTCACTTTCAACATCTTTAGCTTCTCAGCCAAGATGTACCAACTCTTCCCTCCACAACAAAGGAACACCACCACTCCTTTACCTTATTTTTAAAACCTTCTACTTCCCTCCACCAAGATTCAAATTTAAAGTATGACTTCCTCCACTCCCAGTTCCCATAGGTTGGCATGATGGGACTGTGGTCAGAAGTTAGTTTTGGCATCACTTCTTGTTTGATGTGAGTAAATCTCTCTCCCCATTGGACACAATATAAAAATCTGTCAATACTTGAGGCACATCCATCCAGGATCTTCTCCTCTTCTTCAAGTAAAGGATTCTCCAAATAAAGAAGGATCAATTCCATCTCCTCAATACAAGTTGAAAATTCTGATTTAGCACCATTGATTCTATTGCATTCTGTTCTTTCTTATGGGTATCTGGTAACATTGAAGTCAGCACAAATTATCCATGGCTCATTAATACTGGTTCTAGCTCCTACCAGTTCAACCCATAATAATTTCCCTGTTGCAAGCTGCATAGACTACTGTCTTTTCCCCTCATCTCCTCTTTCTTTTCTTGTGTCTCTAAGTTTTGTCTCACTATGGGGGAAAATGAAGTTCCCAGGAACCTCTTCTTTTCTTTTACGAGCTTTAAGTTCTATATAATACTCATTGTAGAGTCTTTTAATATTATTTGGGATTAATTGACAAAAACCATCAGCTTTGGCCTTTTCACTTGAAGGCACACCACTTAAAAGCCCACAAATACAAGAGTCTTTGCAACCCTTGTATCTATCACCAATTGTCCTCATTAAAATATTTTGTGGGCCCCCCATACTCCACGTGTCTGTCATTCTCCAGCAGGCCCTTTTCCTTGTATGTATTGAAGGAAGAGCCTCTTTTTTCTGCATTTTTTCTTACCTTTTCCATAAAAAGGTTCCTGCAGTCCTTTTCCATGAAAAGACGTGTCTTTCTCATGGAATAACTAAACCTCTTTCTTCTCCGGCTCCTTCTTCCTATGCGACACTGGCTCTTCACGCCAGATCGAAAGTGAAAAAGTTAAATCATCATCAGATACTTTGATGAAATAGGGATTTTTTCCCTAGTCCCTTCACTGTAATTCTTGCCCATCTCAAGTGATTTTTGAGTTCTGTCTCCTCTTCGTTCTCCAACCAGCTGCCACGCCCTTCCCCTATTATTCTTCTGACGTCGTTGTGAGTGGGAGATTCTTCTCCTCCGATAAATGTGTCGACCAGACATCTTTGCAACGGTGTGTTCTTCTCCTTGTAGAGGGTCTTCGGTGCTTCGTTGCAGCTTTGTGATTTCCCTTGGCTCCATTTGTTATTAGTAACGGATGCTTTGTAGTTACCTCTACCAACAAATGTGTTAGTTTTTGTATTTCCCTTTGTAATGCTAGCCCCTTGTGTGTTTGACATTTTAATAATCAAATCTTCAATTTTACAGGCAAGTTTACCCCATCTTCATTAAATAGGTTTTCTCGAAGTGATAACTGACCTATTCTAACCTTTAACTGTAATAATGGAGATGTAGAGACCATATTTATTGAACTTTTCTGAGCAATAAATATGGGTAGCTATATCCTTGAATCTCCAAGTTTTAAAGCTTTTCCCCCTATTTTTTGATACTTCAAGTAACCTCCTGCACAACCATAGCATCACTCCCCTCCCCACTGTCATCCTCCTCAATAGAGTTTAGAACTCTCTACCCAATCAAATCACCAACAAGTTTTTGAAGTAGTTGCAGTGATGTCGTGAGATTTGAGCGCCATTCTGAAAGAAATATGATCCTCCAAGATAGAAGAAAAGGAAAAGAAAGGAAAAGAATGATGCAGAAAGATCTCCAATGGTAGAAGACGGTGGAGATAGGTTTAGGAGCCCGAAAGAAGATCCTAGGAGATCACCTTGGGATGAGTGCCTGAGAGCATTTGACTTTTTTGCCCTCACCTTTTTTGTATTAGAAGTCCAAGTTATTGAGTATTGGAATGAAATAGGTCCAGATAGAGCAAAGTGCACTCATACAACTAACACTAACTAACTTGGGGATGAGAAATAGTTATTGTTTTCTGTATAAAAATATGAAGTTTTAGTGAGTTTATTACTATAATGAATTTTCTTGAAGGGTAATAGCTACCATTTTTAACACGATCAGTGTGTGTTTGTTACAAAAATAAGGTTGTGTAGTTTCTAGTGGAAACACTCTGTAGTACTAATGATCCTACATTTTGCTATTTTGTCATTAGACAGTCCTAACTCCTAAGTATTCATGGCTTCTTTTTCCTCAGCAACTTGATTTATTAACCAAAAAATATACTTTCTAATTTAAGATTTGCTAACAATTGGAAGTATAAAGAGGACATTGAAAATAAGGGTTAGCGAGTAAGAGGATGTACACCATAAGGGTTAGCGAGTAAGAGGATGTACACCATATTATGAATCGTCAAACCTCCTCAAAGTGATGATAGAAGAACCCATGGCCGCCTGAAAGAGTAGCTCACCCTTGGATTCGAAGTCAAATGTCCCTTAACTGAAGTCTTGGATCAGCCACTGGAATATGTCCTGTACTCAACAAGAAAAGAACAGATGCAGTATCAGTACACAAACCACAGTGGTAGGATCGCATGGCCAGTCTAAGATATGAATGTAAAAAGCTAACCACAATACAGTAACATAGAACAACACACATAGCAAAAATCACCAATTCATAAACTCTCAGTCACAATATCATGAATCAAACATTATCACAATTGAAATGCTCGGTCCTCTCATGGAACAATAAATACATACCCGATCCTTTCATTGAACTCACACACAAACTGTTAGTGTAGTACCCGAGCCAACCAGAGTTAGTAATCATACGAGGAGTGGTATTCGATCCAACCATTAGTATTCTTGTACTAGAGTGGTACCCGAGCCAACCAACAATCATAAACAATCATGCACAACCAGAAACACAATGAACAACAACACTTGAACCCACAAGTCACATAAACAGGTTTATTGTATGAGATTATCAACACAATATCATTTCATATGCTTCCTTATGTTAGCCCCAACATGCATTGCACGGATGATATATGCTTCCTTATGTTATCCCCAACATTCATTGCACAGATGATACAATAAAGCAGTAGACATGCATACATACATAAACCAAAAAACATTCAATAAGTACCTATCTCGAATCAAGCCTCTTGGAAACTCTAAAGAACCTGAGCTTTCCCCTTTCGAAGTGCCTTGACTTGTTTTTGGTCTAAAACAATAGATAAATGCAAGAATCAATCAAAATGGTCTAATAATACCTGGATTATTACCAAATCTTAACCTCAAGCCAATTCATAATCATCCCCCCAACTTAGGGCTTTTTGGACCATGAAATCAAGTCAAAATCCAACCCCAAGAGTAATATTCTAGATTCAAAGGTTTAAGAATCAAATTACAAGATTAGGGAGTAACGAACTTACCTTTACGGATGAATTTCATGGAAAAATGAATACAAACATCCCTAAATCACCCCTCTCAATCCTAAGAAAAGTGATGATGTACAAACTGTGAATTAAGTAGTCGGCATTAACTTTACAAATTTTTTTTTAAAAAAGGGGTAGGCATTAAAGGGTATGCTCTAGAGGCTCCATGGACATATATCGAGTTTGTAAATATTGATGGGTAGCCATGCTATGTCTACACCCATGTCACGATTCTCTTATGTTTATGTTGAGGCCTACCAACCATTATCTGCTTATATGTTACTAGTTTCGGGAACGTGTGTTGCACATTTTTCCCTTATTACTATATGAAATTTATACAAGTCTAATCTCATGTCGATTTAATTATCACATTATATTTTATAAATATGATAAACCTTGTATTGATTAGTGTGTTTGTACATATAGCTTACTTTTGCATCCAAAAAGAAAAGAAGATGGATTTCAAATATAATCTTCTAGACTAAAATATCTAATTTTAATAGATGTTTTTCTATACAAATATAGGTGTCAATTAATTCTTTTTATTTAACTTATTGTTGTTAGTGTGTATTTCTATTTGGGCTCAAATTAGTCATTTGTGATTTTATTGAAAATTTGCTAACTACTAACTTAAGTTAAAAATTTATAATTGATTGCTTAAAAGAAAATTAATTTAAAACATAAAATACACTCCTTATTTGATGTTTCTTGTCACACTTTTAAAAATTTATTAAAACATATTTGAAGTCATTGCATTTAGTACTCATTACACACATATTTTCATAGAAATCGTTCTTCAAAATTATAAAAAATTATATGAGATGCACGTGTGATGCAGATATCAGTTTTCAATTAGAAAAGAAATATTATAAATAGCCAATCAATGTTATTACAAAAGAAAGTGCTATTGGTAGAACTATTTGGTTATCCACTTCAGTTGTATCTAAGAACCTAACTTTCTGTTATATAAGTGGACCTATAATAACGAAATAAGAAGAAAATATTTTCACTCAAATGTTAAACGTAGTTCAAATAGAAAAGGTAAGAGAGAACATATATTATTAGAGTTTTTCATTGATAAAATGAGCCCCTAAAATTTGGAAGCCTAATGCCTTTTCTGTACACTTTGAGTAGACATTGAGTTGAATGCAATAAAAAAATGAGGTAAACAACATAATATTCACATATGATCATCATTATTATCTATAATAATTTTTTTTCAAAGATGGTAGCTAAGGTAGGATCTGAAACATGAAAAATTAAGCTCTAACAAAATAAGGTGAAAAATTAAATGGAAGAAAGATAATGTAGCACTTTTTCATATATATATATATATATATAGAGAGAGAGAGAGAGAGAGAATGAAATGATAAAGAAAAGAAGAAGAGAGTTTTCCATTTCACTTATCCAAAGTATGTAAATCAGTGAAATTGCTGCTTTGAATTCCTCCTACAATTGCCTAAAAACTAAATGTTAAAAGAAATTTTTCTCAAAATAAGAAAATATGTTAGTTAATATTAAAAGCCAACTTTGTGAATAGATGGATTTCAACCTCTGTGAAGATCTCCAACATTCATTTCCATCATTGCATGCTCCGTATGAAGTTTTAGAATTTATACACATTTTTCTCCCGTAAAGAACCTAAAAATAGAATGAAAGTAATAAGTGATCAACTAATGTATTCAGAGAGAATGAAGAATTTATTTAATAATCATGCTTTTTTGCAAAAATAATGACCCCGGTTGACCACCTCTTTGCTACACAGATATTATATATAGCTCTCAAAATTTATTATCCTTGCAACTCTTCATTCTCTTTATTTTTTATTATTATAATTATAATAGCAATAAGTGAACATTTTTCTAATAATTAATTACCTTGCAACTCTTCATTCACCTTCTTTATTATAATTATTATAGCAATAAGTGAATATTTATTGGTAGTGGGAGAATAATTTAGATTAGGAAGGAAATGAAAAGCCAAAAATGGAGAAAACAAACAAGGAGCCAGTAGGTATATGATGATTCGCATTAGTATAATAATATAATAATATGGTATGATTATTATTTAATTAATTAATTTTATAACTTTTTTATTTAGTGTAGTGTAGGGATATTTTCATAATTCAACTTTTGACTTAGATTCTTTCCACTTTTAGTTATATATGATGTGTTACAACTTTATAATTTGTTGCATGATGGTACAGGGTTGCCCCAAGTCCTTTTGCATGTTTGTAATGGTATGGCAAATGCCCGGTTCTCCATTATGTATATATTTATGTTTAGGGGAAATGATTATGGTTGGTTCCCTTAGTGAGGGATTAGGGTATCAAGTGCGAATCACATTATCCCAAGCTTTGGGGCATGGAAAACTTAGCACCAGAGGACTGGATTTTAAGTGGATCCTAAGGAGTTAGGAAGTTGTTGCTAATAATCTCTCTTATTGGTGTATTGTGCAACACTTATATTTAAAGGCTACAAGGACATTTAGGAAAAGATCACATAGAGATCATGCGATAGAAGTAAACTAGGGATTGATTCAAATGCTTGTGTTTGTTACCAAATTCTGATAAAAGATTCATAATTGTGCTTCCAATGCTAATAAGAGGCCCCCAACTGTTCCTGTTGTGACATCTAATGTGGTGCCAGATGCCCGGGTGTCCAAGGCCGGAACATACCCAATTAATCGATATCCAGCAAGCACATACTACTTGAAAACAACAGTAACTATATCCAACCATCGTAGCAAGCTACTTTAGTCAAACATAGGTAATAGACAAACTAACATTCCCAAACCACCTCCAGATAACCCTACTTCATTTGACGTATCACTTCACCCACAATGTTTTAAATACTATAAGGAGTCAACAATTAATGTTTTAGGTCCATACTCCTAAGGGTCTATTTGGAAAGGCACCTCGTAATTGAATTTGGTGTAGTTACTACTTACTAAGGTAGTAATTACACAATATAGTAATTACAAAGACTTGTTTGTTTGTCATAGCACAATTATAGTTTAATAAAACGCAATGTTTGGCTGCCAAGTGTAATAACACAATTAGATTTTTTAGATTTTAAAAATAAAACTTAATTATCAAAACTGAACGTTAATGTTTGACAAATATATATCTATATAAGAAATATGACTAAGAGCCCATTTGGATGGAATTTTAAGTTGGTCAAACTAACTTTTAAATCAGTTTTTGACTTATTAGAGTGTTTGGCCATTATAAGAATAATTTAAATAAGTTAAAAGTTAAAAGTAGGGTGCCCCCTACTTATTTTTTTTAACTTATAAATCAATCTAGACCAAGTATATTACTTTTTTACCCTTAATTCTTTTATAATGTTAACAACTTTAAGGGTATTTCAGACATTTTGATAAAAAAAGTAACTTTCAACACTTTTTTGCCAAACACATCAATAAACAAATAACTACTTATTTTTAAAATGACTTTAAAGTAACTTTTAAAAAGTTACTTATTTTAAGTCAATCCAAACGGGCCCTAAATTTTATTCATTACAAGGTATTCAAGATACATATATTTCTAAAAATATAATATGAAATAATTATAGATTTGCAACTAATATTGTAAAAATAATAATTGATATATGATTTTGAAAGAAAAAATATTTAAGTTGAATAAATTAATAAAAATTCTAACTAAACACACATTTTGCAAGAACATCATGCAATTCATGTTAGACAAAAAATCAATATTTACAACCATAATTTCATAATATTAAACAACAACATACCAGTGTAATCCCACAAGTGAGGTCTAGGGAAGGTGATGTGTATGCAGTTTTGCTCCTACCTTTTGAAAGTAGAAAGATTGTTTCTAATAGACCCTCGACTCAACTGAAACATATCAAAACAACTATGGGAAGTAAATAAAGAAGTATAGGAGTGTTACTATAACTAAAGGGGAAGGGAACAGTAATAATAACATATAATACAGTAACTGTGAAAGGAAACAGCATACAACAACAACAACAACAAATGAAAAAGACTACAACAATAACAAGCATGAAGAACAACACGAAAATACAATAATCAAGGCTAAAGGAACAAGAAATAGAAATAGGAATAAGAATTAAGAGTACGAAAATACAAGACTAATATTTGACTATCTACTATCCTTCTATCCTAATCCCCGATCTCCACACCCTCCTATCATAGGTTATATCCTCAGTGAGCTAAAGTTGTGCCATATCCTGCCTAATCACTTCACGCAATACTTCATAGGCCTACCTCTACCCCTCCTCAAGCCCTCAACGATCAACCTCTCACACCTCCTCATTGGGGCATCCACACATCTCCTCATCACATGTCGAACCATTACAATCTTACTTCCCACACTTATCCTCCAACTTATCCTCCACGGTGGCAACTCCTACATTGGCCCAAATAACTTTATTCTTAATCTTATTCTTCTTGGAGTGCCCACGCATCCAGCTCAGCTACTCTCATATTGTGGTCATGACTGACCAACACTCTGCCTCATATAACATAGTTGGTTTAACTACCACTCTGTAGAACTTATCTTTAAGTAATGACGCCACATTCTTATCACATAGAACACCGAATGCAGCCTTCATTTCATCCTTCCCACCCTAATACGATGCATGGCATCCTCCTCAATCTCCCTATTACCTTGGGTAACCGTCCCAACATATTTTCATAATATTGTTCATAAAAAGTTAGAATAATAGCATAGATAAACGAAATAAGAAAAATAACTAAGAACAAAATATGAGAAATTACATGGAAGCACATGGAGTGAAGGTAGAGAAATAAGTGAAAAAATGAAAGATAAACAAATATTAAAATAATAATATATTTAAAAATGACAGAAGAATTTTAAAAGTAAAAGTAAAAAATAAATTAAAATGAAATGAAATAAAAAATAAATTATATAGAAATTAAAATTAAGAATAACCTTGTTATCTCACCATGTAACTACCAACAATTTTCAAACCCCCTTGAGACTTAAAGAGGGTAATTACTCGCTCTCATTGACATGTTGATCAAGTAATTACCTGGTCAGACAAACATACCAAAACAATATAATTACACACAATTACACTCAATTGAATTATAAGGTGACTTTCCAAATAGGCCCTAAATATATCTTTACTTGTATATCACAAAGCCTAGTATGATATCAGCAAGTAAGGATATCCACATCCATCACCTGAAATTATTTTATAGTGTAATGACCCTCGTGGTCATTTGCGTGTTTTTTCTGCTTTTACTATTTTTCCCCTTCCCGTAGCTTTCTTGTAGACGTTGTGTGGTACTGGGTTGTGTGGCATGCTTCAGAGGTTGTTGGAAGAGTTTGGTGTGAGTTTTGCTCTGTTGGAAGTTTGTAAAGTGAAAGAGTTGACTTTAGTCAACATCCGGAGAATCTGATGTTGTATGAGATGTACGTCAAATCCATTAGCTTTGGAAGGTCATTTTTGTTCTAGTAGAATGGTTGGCTTGGGTCCCGAGGCCTTCGGCGTGAGTTTGAGCTATTAGGTGAGATAACTTTGAAAGTTTGGCCAAAGTTAAACTTAAGTCAACATTCTTAGTAAATGCGCTCGGATTAGAATTTTGTCAACACGGTTGGCTACAAATGCCGAATTGGTCTAAAATGACCTTTGGTTTGAATCTCGAAGTGATAGAGATGATTTTGTGGCGTTCATCACTTTATTGTGTGTTTGCCTTGTAAGTGTTGACTTGAGTCAAAATTTTAATGAGATGACCTTTGTGAAAGTCAAGGGGGGGGTGAAAAAACTCCTTAGTCGACTTCTTGTGAGGGATGGTTGACTCACCTGTAGATTAGTAGAAAAATAATAAAGCAAGTATAAAATGCAAAAAGTAAATGACTCAGAGAATTTTATACTAGTTTGAAACACAAATGTGACGCCTACTTCTAGTCCCCTTGGGTTTCAAGGGTTTCCTTAAGATCTTGAAAAGGTTAGGTTACAGAGATGTTGAATGATCTAAACCTTTACACTTTTGCAAGCGATTAACACAACCTCTACCTGTATAACCTAAGATTATCACTCATTTCTCTTTTCTTTACAACTTAATACAGAGGTACAAATCATTTTGTGAAAGTTGAAAGAAAGATAGTACAAATGCTCAAGTGAAGTACGCAGACTTCTTCTGGTCCTAAGGATGATTTAAATAGAGAAGCTCTTTTGCTCTTGTAAGGAAAACCCAAGGGTATTTCATTCAATCAAGGATTTGTAGGGTTTCCTTGATTGAGTCTGATCGAGATCATGTCCTTATCAGATAAGTTCATGATATTCTTTTGGCTTGCCTTCCAAGTTGGATTCCTTGATATATACGATGCAATCTCTTGATTTGCTAAGAATATGTTTTCCTTGATTTGAGGTGATCTCCTTTTTATCTTCTTTCCGTTCTTGATTATGACCGTTGTACATGACATGAAGATTCACCCTGCTTGATCTCCCTTGTTTAGTCTATCTTATGACCGTTGTCCATGTCCTTAGGATTTTCCATCTTGATCTTCCTTGCTCAATCAATGCGAAGGTCTGATTGTGTAGGTTCCTTTTAGCAATCCAAATTTCCCTCCATCCTTATATGAGTTATTCTGCAAACATAGGTAGATTAATTGTTATTGATCGAAACTTAGAAGTATCCTAGGGCCTAACAATCTCCCCATTTTTTATAATGACAATTAATCGCAAAAATATATGGAACAATAAGAGTAAGAAACTTCCTTGAGAGATTTTACTGAAGCTCCCCCTGTTTGTTTGGTCCCCCTAACTGTGATTCGTATTTGTTCCTATTATTTTTGTGGTGGGACACAATTCTCCCCCTTTGGCATAATCAAAAAATAGATAGAGCAAATATATGCATAGCAAAAGAAAGGTTAGGGAGGTGCAAAGTTCACCCCTTAGAGTACAAAACCAGAGAGTACCGGGAACATATCCACATTAAAAACATTGTTCAACAAAAGAAGTAAATAGGGCCAGATAGTCAACGATTACCGAGAAAGTATTTGAGAGTGTTGAGTACGTTGCAGCAGAAGGTGTTGTACAAATGCTCAACATTCCTTAAGAAGGTGGAGTACGAAGTCTGAACAGATACTGCAAGGTCGGTATTAGAGGCACTAACTCCCGCCTTAAGAGAGTCAACTTGTTCACAGTGGAGATACCATCCTGTTTGAGACCATTCAGGGCCAGATGCAGCTTACCAACGTCTGTATTGGTTTCTTTGTTAAGGCGTAGGAGCTTGTCAATGGTTTGCTAGAGGGATTCCATCCCTTCTTCTAATGCCATCAATCGAGCCTTAATTTCATCAGAGTCCTTCAGTAGAATAGCAGCAGAGTTGGCAGAGACTTTGGTAGGCCTGACTGTCTTTGTCCTGGCTTTCACAAACTCCTTTTTGAGCCAAGTATTGCCGACAAGCACATACCCCATGCTTGAGAAGGTGCGTGTACCATATGTGGAAAAAATCACAAGAGACTTAAAGGCTTAGAGATCATCAGTCGGTCTATCAGAATACGAGAAATAAGAAGGCCATAGGACAGACTGGAAACCCATGCGGATCTTCAGCACTTTCCAGCATGTACTCTTTGAACCACAGAGCCTAATTTATCTTATATTTTTTCAGCAGACAGTACAAAATAAATATATCCCAAGTAGTGATATTACTCAGGGATCCCTTCCTGGGAACAAGTGTAGTAGCCACAATATGAGCAAGAATACAATTTTCAAAGCAGAGGGATAAGGGACCAAAGTAAGAGATATCAGCGCCGGGTTCAGCCACGGAAGCTTTTGCACCCTCCAGAGATACTTCAAAATCCTTAGGCCGCACTCCATTTATATAGGGAACAACCTAAGAGAACTTCGTACCAAACACATCTTCCAACAATTTTTCATTCACAATAAGGCGAGTACCCATAACAAGGGTTTCTAGTTCTCCACTATCAGTAGAGACACGAAGATTCACATAAAACAGATGGACAACATCTTGAAAAAGGTCATTACCACACATATTGAAAAATAAAGACAAATTATGTGCTTTTAGAAAAGAACTTACTGCGCAGTGAGAATCCTTGAGTTCACTAAGATTGATAATTTCTCCAAGAACAATGTGTCTGTTCTGGAAAGCTTCAAATTTGTTTCGCTATTCAACTTCCCAAAAGGTTTACATGTCCTCAGTAGATAGAGATCCAGAGACAGTCGAACGAGATTTCTTAGGGTCCTTCTTTTTAGATGAAGAGGGACGCTTCTTTGAGACTGGTGACGGAGAATCAAAAGTATCATTAGAGAAGTCTGAGGATAAAGAGATGGTATCGCCTTCAGGGATATCGGAGCCAGAGTTGTGAAAAGCCATGTACCTTGTTCTCGACATGGAGGGAGGGAGAAAAGAAGAGAATGAAAGAAGGGTGGGCGTGAAGAGAAAGGAGAAGAAGGGGTTTGTTAAATAGGAGAGAGAGAGAGAGAAGACGAAGGATTTTCAAAACCATAAAGAGCTTTGGAAAGCTTATAAACATAATCAGGACATGAAGGATTTTCAAAACTAGGAGGTTGTTTGACAAAAACTTCTTCTTTGATAAAACTGTTTAAAAAGGCACTTTTCACGTCCATTTGAAATAATTTAAAATGTTTGAAAGATGCATATGCAAGAAGAATTTGGATGGATTCTAACCTTGAGATGGGAGCGAAAGTTTCATAATATTCAATACCTTCATGTTGAGAGTAGCCTAGAGCTACTAATCTTGCTTTGTTTCTTATGACCTTTCCATTTTCATTTAGTTTGTTTTGAAAGACCCATTTAGTTTCAATTACTGAGCATTTCTTTGGTCTTGCAGTAAGAGTCTAGACCTGATTCCTCTAAAATTGGTCAAGTTCTTCTTTCATAGCTTGTCTCCATGATGCATCCTCCATTGCTTGTTTATTCGCTTGGGTTCCATTTGAGATACAAGCGCTACTGATGCTTGCCTTTTTAATGAGGCTCTGGGCTGTATCTTGTCCTCCAAATTTCCCATAATGAAGTTATTCGGGTAATTTGAATCATGTTTCCATTCCCTAGGAATGATAGTTTTATCAGTAACGGTAGTTGACTTTGGTTCAATTTGAGATGACTCCCCTACGCTAGGTTGAGTGGAAATTTCTTCAGGCAATTTGGATGAAGTAAGTTCATCTTCAAAAATCATAGGTTCCTGCATTCTTGGGTTAGTATCATAAAAAACAACATGAACAAATTCTTCAACACTAAGAGTACTTTTGTTAAAGCTTAGAATGCACGGCTGAAGGGAGCATAGCCAAGGAATATACCTTCATCGCTTCGTGGATCATACTTACCAAGATTGTTCTTACCATTTTTGTTGACAAAACACTTGCATCCGAAAGGATGAAGTAGCTAATGTTCGGCCGTTTTCCTTTCCATAATTCATAGGGAGTTTTCATTAGGATGGGCCTGATGAGACATCTTTTAAGTATATGGCAAGTAGTACTAACTGCTTCTGCCCAAAAGTGGTCAGGAAGACTTTGGTCAAGAAGCATTGTTCTAGTTGTGTCTTGTCAAGATCGATTGTTCCTTTCCACAAAACCACTCTGTTGTGGAGATCTCACTAAGGAGAAGTTTTGAGTGAATCCATTTTGAGCACAGAAGTCATCAAATGCTTATTTTCAAATTCTCCACCATGATCACTGTGAATAGTAGATATAAAGTGAAACGACCCCAAAAATGCCCGAAAATGTGCTTCGGAAACACCTATAATTGTAATTTCCATATATCTCAAAATCCGTGCATGATTTCGGAAATTCGACTTCATATTCTTATTTGTGGGGTCAAATTGAGTGGGAAATGGGTCTAACCCGAATTTTAGAGCAACCGTATCAAAATTCGAAAATCGCAAAAATTGTGATTTGGAGGGTCAACTTTAAAGGGGCATATCTCTTAGCACACAAGGAACTGGAAGGGCTGCAACCTATCAAATTAAAGCTCTTTGAGTTAGCTTTCCAACGCACTTGGTTTCACCTCATTCCAAGTTAGGATGAGGGAGTTATGACCATTTTCGTAAAACCTGTCTGTGCAGATTTGCAATTTCCAGTGAGCAGTTTTTTTGAGGCGGGTTGGAGTCATTTTTTATAAAAAGGGGATATGTCCCATACTTAGTCATTTTCTAAACTCCAAAAACACTCTCTAAGCCCTCTCCAAAAATTCCACCAAGATCTTCAACCAAATTCAAACATCTCAAGCTCTAATTCCGGATTCAAGACTCAATCTCAAGCTTCGATTCTCCATTCCAATCTTCATCAAGGATTCTCCAAAGTTGAGGTATGTGGGTTTGATTGTGGAAACCTTCCTTTCCACAAGTCCAACCATTTATCCTCTATTTCTACTTCAAGTTTATGGGTCCTTATGATTATTTATGAACTCTTGAATTATGGAATTACTACTACACACCCTATTATGGTCCATTTTGCATATTATCATGAAATGGAATTATTATGTGATGTTTATGGTTTACATGCTTCCATGATCAAATTATGAAGGTTGATATATATATGTATGTTGTTGGTGGGCTGATTTATATGGATTTTGGAATTGGTTGGATTAGTATTCTTGAAATACATGATTTCATTTACATGAACAATTGCCCACCTTGTGTTTGATAAAATGCCCATTTATAGAATTCTTAGGAAAGGGAAGGTCCAAGGTACGTCCTATGAGTCGGATGGTTATGTAATTACTGAAATGATGATGAAATGGACACATGTATATGATTTTCTCTATATAAGTGTTGTGAGTCGACCAAGCCTAGTACGGGGGGTAGTAGGCCCGTATAACCGTATCGAGGGGTTGGTACCTTGGTTGCCTAGTACGGGGGGTAGTAGGCCCGTATAACCGTATCGAGGGGTTGGTACCTTGGTTGCCTAGTACGGGGGGTAGTAGGCCCGTATAACCATATCGAGGGGTTTGTACCTTGGTCCCTAGCTCGGGGGGTGGTAGGCCCGTGTAACCATATTGAGGGGTTTGTACCTCTTTCGCCTCTCCAAGGGGGTGGTAGGCCTTGGAAATACTATATTGATGGTCACTCGCCACACATGTACTACGTCCCACTAAATATGATTTTTATGTAAGCATCATTATACATATCATTTCATTAATATGCTATCTATTGGGTATGATTACGCATTTTTCCTATGATGTCCATCTAATGTAGCATTGCATTGCATCCCATATACTTAGTACATTCAAATGTACTAACGCATACTCTATGCCTACATGATGTCACCATGTAGGGACCGGAGCACCGCTTGACCATCCTCCTCCGCGTGGCTAGTACGATTTTCTATAGTGGTTATTGGTGAGTCCTCCATTTCGGGGACGTTGCTCATGATCTTTTGCTATGTATTAAACTTTTCCTTTCTAGTTATGGTTTGACTATGAGGGTGAGCCCGGTAGTTTGTCTTGGCCCCCGCTAAGTACTCATGTTTAGAGGTGGTGTTGGACAAGTTGTGTGTTATGCTTGAGCTTGACTCATCTATGGTATTTATGTATCATTTTTTTTTTTTCTTGCTCCCTTAGTCCCGATTTTCCCTTGATTATGCTTATCGCTTATGGTCATTTAATTGCTTCCGCGACCAAGGATGTGTAATGATACGCTATGAGGCTTGTTTGGGGTTCCTTCGGGTTCCCCATTCGCCGGTCACATCTAGGCCCTAGGCTTGGGTCGTGACATAAAGTAACATGCTTCTCTTTGTACTCTTCTACAAAACCCTTCAAAATTAGCAAAGGCTTCATTTTTATGAGATAAGAAAATAACCCAGGCAAATCTTGAGTAATCATCAACAATAACAAAAGCATATCTTTTACCTCCAATGCTAGAAGTTTCAGTAGGACCAAAGAGGTCCATATGAAGGAGTTGAAGAGGTTTAGTGGTACTTACAATGTCCTTGGTTTTGAATGAAGTACGATTTTGCTTACCGAGTTGGCATGCATCACATATATGATCTTTCTTGATTTTTATTTTTGGCAACCCAATAACTAATTCGAGTCTATATAGTTTTTCAAGCGCATGCATACTTGCATGTCCAAGTTTCCTTGTAACACCTCGGATTTGAAAAGAGAGGAAAATGCAAATTTTTAGAAATTCTAGCTTGACCTATGGTTGGCACCAATGGTTGGTAGGTGGACCTACCAACCGTAGATCAAGTCTCGTGGGTGCTACTAGTTTGGGGCAAGAAAAATTCAAAAAAAATTATTTTGGGTGACCTACTACATGACCTACGGTCAGTAGGTGGACCTACCAACCATAGGTCAAGTAGTAGGTGGGGGGGGAGTCGGTTTTCCTTAAGGGATCTTTTGGTATTTTCACCCAATGGCTCATTTACTAAAATAAGTTGGTTCCCTACAATTCTTAGCACTATATAAACCATTTTAAGCCAAAAATATACCCTTCCAAATCATTCCCAAAACTCTCCTCTCCCAAATAATTCTCTCTCTAGATTTGCCATCAATGCTTTTTGGGCTATATTTCGAAATTAGGTCTTTATTAGTATGGTAGCCGATTATGCCATCAATGATTATAGACCATGCTTTTAAAACTATTTCCACTAGTAGAATGGCATTTCTATCATGAAGTGAATGACTATGGGCCTTAAATGCTATTATGAAAAGATCATGGATGGTGAAAGGTTTTCTCACTCATGGTCTAAGGAGCTATTCTAAATGACGTAAGCTTGGACTAAGTCCATAGAAGATGAAATGTCTATAAACATGATTTTAGCTTGGATTGGTAACTCTAGTTGTACCTTTCCATGGATAACAAGATAACTAATTCCGTGGGATATTTACTTAGCACCGCGAGGGTATTGAGATGGAGGCTCTTCTGTTAGAGAAGGCGGAGTCTCTAGTAGCAATCTATTCATCCCATACCTATTTGTCACCATAGGATGATTGTCTAGATAGATATTAGCTAGTGGATCTACATAAGCTAGAAGTTCATGGTCTTACCTTGGCAAGTAGGACACCTCTTTTCGGTGTGGGGGAGGACACCGAATTCCATGTTGATAGCTCACGTGGTCTTACATGTCAGTTAAAGGTAATCTTCCACAATAATGAACTAAAGTGACTTTCAAGGTATCGTACACATGTTTTAACGATGTTTAGCTTGCATTGACCTTGGTTTATGACTTATGTTTTCTAACCCTTTTTACTTCATGTTTTAGCTTGGTGTTTGCATGTCATGGAAATGTCCCCTTTTTAGCATGATTTAATGTTTTATTGCATTTCCCTCATACTTGGTACTTTTCATGTACTGACGCATACTTTTGCCTACATTGTCCATAATGTAGGACTTGGCGATTCTTCTCATTTCGCTCGTGGCTAGTGAGTATCTAGAGGCTTGAAGACTTGGTGAGTCCTCATATGTTCGAGGACGTTCCTTGTTATTCTTTTATGTTTCTTTCCTTTGACATTGTGTGAGTTACGTCCCAACATTCTTTCTAATCTCTTGATAGATGGCTTAGAGACTATATGTAGACTTCCGCTATGCTTGTAAAACTCTTTTGATATGAAATAGTCTTTTAAACTCTTTAAATTCTATGATCTTTGATTCTGTATGCTAAGCGGCTTGTATGAGGCCTTTTGGGGTTTTGTACGCCATGTCACTTCTAGGGGGTACCTTGGGTCGTGACAAACTTGGTATTCAGAGCCAAAGGTTTTAGAAAGATCCTAGGATGTCTCATAAGCCATGTCGAGTGGAGTCTTGTTCATGAGTGTGAAACACGCCACATTTATGAATGAGAGTCTATAAGATGTTTAAGAAACTCCACTTCTTTCTTTATTCTAAAGTTGTGTGATATAGTTTAACACCATAGGTCTTCCTCTCCTAACTCCTATCTATGATTTTTAGAATATGCCTCCACAAAGGAATCTCATGAGAAGGAATAAGAGTGTTAGTGCAAATGTGGAACAAAAAGCTCCTCCTAAAGTTCCGGCCAACCCTTTGGCCGAGCAAGTGACTAATGCGGAGTTTAGGGCTGCTTTTCAAGTGTTGGCTCAAGCCATGACGGCTGAAGCCAAGAGCAAGGTTGTGGCTCCCATGAACCCAAATGTGGGTACGGCAGCATCTAGAGTGAGGGACTTCACAAGGATGAATCCTCCGGAGTTTCATAGTTCGAAGGTTGAGGAAGATCCTCAAGAGTTTATTGATGAGGTTTACAACGTGTTGATGATCATGGGTGTGACGCTGGTGGAAAAGGCAGAATTGGCCACTTATCAACTTAAGGGTGTTGCTCAAGTGTGGTTTTAACAATGGAAGAGTGAGAGGGTGGTTGATGCGGGTGCTCTTGATTGGGAGGAGTTTAAGGTTGCTTTCCTTGATAGGTTCTTTCCCTATAAGATGAGGAAGCCAAAGGCACTTGAGTTCATTAACCTTCGTCAAAGGGATATGAGTGTGAAGGAGTATGCTTTGAAGTTCACACAATTGCCTAAGTACGCTCCTACTATGGTTGCCGACTCTAGAGCAAGGATGAGCAAGTTCATTTTGGGTGTATCCGAATTGGTGGTTAAGGAATGTCATACCGCTATGCTCATCAAGGAAATGGACATTTCACGTCTAATGATTCACTCTCAACACATAGAAGAGGAGAAACTTAAGGAGAAGACTAGGGATTCAAAGAGGGTAAGAAGAGATGATGGCGATTCTTCACATCCAAGGTCCGGTGAAGGAAATCCTTCACAAGGTAAGGATTCTAGTGAGCAAATGTAGCCCAAGTGCCAGGAATGTGGACGAAGACACAAGGGTGAGTGTCTAGCCGATTCGGATGGTTGCTTTGGTTGTGGAAAAAGTGGTCACAAGATAAGGAATTGTCCCTCTAAAGGCGACAAGGGTAAGAATGGTGGTCAGCGACATGGTAATTCGTATGCACTTCAAACTCAACAAGACACGAGGGTTCCCCGTATGTGGAAAATTTGTAACTGATGGTCTTTTAGCTTGTGGTTAGGCATTGTTTGATGTTGAGTGATTTGTTGGCTATGATAAGACTCCATGTGTTATTAGAGTGATTAAGGTCGACTTTGAAATCCTTGAGGAAACTTCTTAGATGGTTACTTGTAGCAATGGTTCCGTGATTGTTAAGACTTTGGTGCATCTTTGGGGTTGAGGGAGATGGGGAGATAATGTGTTTCATGACTGGTGTGTGAGACTATTTAAATTGTCGAAAAGGTTCCTAGCTAGGTATTAATATGTGAGGGTTCGGAGGCGACATGAAGTCTTAATATCCCTATCTTTTTCCTTTACCTCCGGGTCTAGCTTGAGGCCTTAGCCCCTCATGGTTCACTCTTTAGGATCCATGTGTCTTAGTCATTCTCATATTCCTCATGTATGCATGTTCTTGAAAATTTGATTTTTTTTTTATGATATGATTTACCTTGATTGATTTCTTCATGTTTATGTGCATTTGAGTATGGGTTGCATATAGACTTCATGAAATGATGTTTTGAACATGCTTTAGCTTGGAGATGATGTTTCCTCCTCAGATATGTACATTTATGTGATTGCATTCTTGTTGGGCTGCTAGATCTTGTTCTTACCTTTCGTATGATGTCTTGAGTTGCATTCGAGGACGAATGTTTCCTAGGGGGAGATAATGTAACACCCCGGATTCGAAAAGAACGAAAAATGTTCAATTTTTGGGGGAAAATAGTGTGACCTACAGCCACCACCAGTGGTTGGTGGTTTGACCTACCAACCGTAGGTGGCAACCGCTGGTGCCACTGTTTTAGGGGTAAACTCTGATGGAATTTTGATGCCCAACCAATGTGACCTACGGTTGTCACCAACAGCTCATTGGTTGACCTACCAACCATAGGTCAAACCATTGGTGAGGTAGTCGGGTGAAATTTTAAATGGGTCTTTTGGTCTTTTCCCCATATGATTTTATTCCTAAACTAAGTCGGTTCCCTACTATTACTAATACTATATAAACCCTTTCAAGCCTAAATTCTTACTTTCCCAATCACTTTTACAAATTCTCTCAACCTCCCCCAAATATTTCTCTCTCTAGAATCAAGAAGAAGAAGAAGCTAGGGTTCTTCAAGTTCAAGCCTCCATTCTTCATCATTGTTTAGGGCTTCAATTGAGGTATGTAGGGATTTCATCAATGGGTCCATTCACCCATTGAGCCCCCAAGGGTTTCTTCAACTCTCCAATTCAATTTCCCAAAATTGATTAAGGTTTTTGATTTCATTCTTCATGGGTTCTATTTGTATGGATATAATTGATTGACTTTGATTTTATTTTGAGGATTTAGACTTGATTATATGCTTTTCAACTAATTCCATGTGAACCCATGTATTGATCTATGAATTTGACTATTAACCCTAATTTTCTAAGTAAGAATTGTTCAATCAAAAACTAGGTTTTCTTCTATCATGTGGGTTCTTTTAATTACGATCAAATTGCTTTGTTTATGGTTTTCTAAGTATATAATTGGTTTGAATTGCATGTTTTAAGATGAATTTCCACTAACCCATGTGAAATCCCTAAATTTCTTGAGTTTGATCTATTGTTGGGTTTGAACCATGAAAAGATAGGTTTTATGAAATCATGCATGTTTTTATGAAAGCAATATTTATGACTCAAGTATGCTTATGGATGAAAGTTTTTATATGTTCTATGAAGCTTGGCCACATGACATGATTGACATCTAGATTTGCCATCAATGCATTTTGGGCTATATTATGAAATTAGGTCTTTATTAGTATGGTAGTCAGTTATGCCATCAATGATTATAGACCATGCTTTTAAAACTATTTCAACTAGTAGAATGGCATTTTTAGCATGAAGTGAATGACTATGGACCTTAAAAGCTATTATGAAAAGATCATGGATGGTGAAAGGTTTTCTCACTCATGGTCTAAGGAGCTATTCTAAATTACGTAAGCTTTGACTAAGTCCATAGAAGATGAAATGTCTATAAACATGATTTTGACTTGGATTGATAACTCTAGTTGTACCTTTCCATGGATAACAAGATAACTAATTCCGTGGGATATTTACTTAGCACCGAAAGGGTATTGAGATGGAGGCTCTTCTGTTAGAGAAGGCGGAGTCTCTAGTAGCAATCTATTCATCCCATACCTATGTGTCACCGTAGGATGATTGTCTAGATAGATATTAGCTAGTGGATCCACATAAGCTAGAAGTTCATGGTCTAACCTTGGCAAGTAGGACACCTCTTTTCGGTGTGGGGGAGGACGCGGAATTCCATGTTGATAGCTCAGCTGGTCTTGCATGTCGGTTAAAGGTAATCTCCCACAATAATGAACTAAAGTGACTTTCAAGGTATCGTACACATGTTTTAACGATGTTTAGCTTGCATTGACCTTGGTTTATGACTTATGTTTTCTAACCCTTTTTACTTCATGTTTTAGCTTGGTCTTTGCATGTCATGGAAATGTCCCCTTTTTAGCATGATTTAATGTTTTATTGCATTTCCCTCATACTTGGTACTTTTCATGTACTGACGCATACTTTTGCCTACATTGTCCATAATGTAGGACTTGGTGATTCTTCTCATTTCGCTCGTGCCTAGTGAGTATCTAGAGGCTTGAAGACTTTGTGAGTCCTCATATGTTCGAGGACGTTCCTTGTGATTCTTTTATGTTTCTTTCCTTTGACATTGTGTGAGTTACGTCCCAACATTCTTTCTAATCTCTTGATAGATGGCTTTGAGACTATATGTAGACCTCCGCTATGCTTGTAAAACTCTTTTGATATGAAATAGTCTTTTAAACTCTTTAAATTCTATGATCTTGGATTATGTATGCTAAGTGGCTTGTATGAGGCCTTTCGGGGTCTTGTACGCCATGTCACGTCTAGGAGGTACCTTGGGTCGTGACATAGTAGAGCACCCAAAATTATTTTTTTGAATTTTTCTTGCCCCAAACCAGTAGCACCCACGAGACTTGACTAATGGTTGGTGTGCCAACCGTAGGTCAGGCTAGAATTTCTAAAAATTTGCATTTTCCTCTCTTTTTGAATCTGAAACAACATTATCTCCCCCTTGGGAACATTCTCCCTCGAATGAGATTCAAGACATCATAAGGAAGGTAGAAACCAGACCTAACAACCCAACCAAGAATGCAATCACATATGTGCACATATCCGAGGAGGAAACATCAACTCCAAGCTAAATCATGTTCAAAACATTATTTCACGAAGGCCTTATGCAACTCATACTCAAATGCACATAATTATAAAGAAATCAATCAAGGTAACTCATTTTCTCAAAATATTAGCTTTTAATGAACATGCAAACATGAAGAATATGAGAATGATTAAGACACACGGATCCTAAAGAGCGAACATGAGGGGCTAATGCCTCAAGCTAGACCCGAAGGTAGAAGGAAAAAGATAGGGATACTAAGACATCACATCGCCTCCGAACTTTCACATATCAATCCATACAAGGAACCTTTTCGACAATTTAAATGGTCTTATACACAATTCAACAAGGTGCTTAGTGTCACAAGTGACCCCAAGCTAACCCTGAATCTGGCATATCATAACCATACTGAAATAATTCTATTTAAGCGGAAGCATAACTGAAAGCTGAGTAAATCAAAAAGAGTTCAACTGAAATTATAACTGAGTTCAATATGGAATGACCCAAATACTGAATACTGACTCTATGTCTGAAAGCCTCTAAAACTAATGAGCTGCTGGGACAAGTCCCCAGCTAACTCTAATAATACTGAAAGACTGATAATAGGTTGACTAAAGTAAAAGCATAAAGAAATGTCCTCAAAATATGAGGACTCACCACTGAAGCTGCTGAGTACGGACTGGAAATCAAGCTAAGCGCGATCTGGATGCTGAGTGCATGAACCTAAATCATGAAATGATGTAGCGCAAAAGTATACGTCAGTACTTTGAATGTACTGAGTATGCAGGATATAGATACTAAGCTGAACAATATAACTAAATATGGAAATAGGTTGTACTAAATTATAACTAAAAATTGGTCGAGATACAATGACCCAGTACTAATCATGAAGATAACATGTTGAACTGTATACTGAAATAAATGTTGATAACATGGTCAACGCAATAAGAGTATGATTGTGGGAGCTACTATTAACAAACATAAACCACGTGAGCTAAACGTGGAGTCCGATGTAAACGCCCCATCAAGAGGACCCAATATACCTTGCCAGGGGTATAAAGGCATGACTGTGGCGTGATCACTAAAAAGCTGATGCCTAATAGAGGGAACTTCTGAACCTACAGTGGCACGTAGTTTTGGGACTTTGAGGGTACGCTGAACCCTAGTCCAACTCGGTGCTAAGCCAACTCCCAACTAAATATATAAAGCTAACAATGCAACGGATATACTGAGTAGCTCAAAATACTGACATACAATCTGGGAATGCAACATAAATATACTGAAAGATATAGCATTCAAATATGGGAGCATGATTTTCTGACTGATCTGTCTAGCAGGTATAATTCATGAAATGCTAATAATTAATAGCAGCTAGGGTTCTGAGTTCTATACATGAGAATACATTAATTCTCCAAGAAAATAAGTAATCAATGCAATAGAACTATAGCAGCTAACTTCCAATGGATTCCCAAGATTTGGGAACCCTAGGTCTAAGCAATTTATGGAGAAACTAAAGAAATTGGCTGAATTCTAGGGACCTAATGGGTGAAAGGAACCCACTAGTGAAATCCCACATACCTGGTGACAAAAACTACGGAGAAATCCTTTAGATTTGGGGGCTGAACTTGAAGAATACTTTTGCTTGTTCTTGGGAGAAACTGTTGCTTCATTCTCTTCCTTTGCGATGATTTTGGAGAATGAGGGTTCTAGGTAGTTTCTGACTAGGTTATTAGGCTTAGACTGAATAAAATGACATAGTTTAGGCATCAAACGACGTAGTTTAAGTGCCCAACGCATAGGGGAAAAGACCAATATGACCCTAACTTAAAAGTTGACGCCTTGACTTCAAGACAACCTTCACGAGTCGTACAGTGCTTCACGGTCCATATAGTGGGTCGTGAAGCTTCAGCAGCCTGATAGTGTTCCACTAAAATGGGCATAAAATTTTACTCCAAACTTCAAACAGAGCAAACTCGGTGGCATTGGAAAGAGGACTCAAAGAACATCAATTTGATAAGTAATGGGTGACCTAATTAATTTTGTGCTAAAAGATATGATCGTTTTAAGTTGACCCTAAACTCCATGTTTGACAAACCCCCTACACGGATGACTTCACGGACCGTGTGGGGCTTCACGAACCGTTTAGACGTCTGTGGTCCTTGACTAGTGACTAGGGGAGAAGCCCTTCCTGAGTGGGCAACCTCATGACCCCTTTCACGGCCAGTGAAACTTACCACGAGCTGTCTAGACATCCGTGGGGGGAACACCATCCGGGCCAACTATGGGAACATGTTCACGAGCCTTTTAACTGGTTGTGGTCCCCTTCACGAACCGTCTAGTGTGTCGTGAAGGGTCCATGGTCCATTTTTTGGTTCGTGGACCTTCTTAAATTTCCTTTTTTAGACCATTTCAAATTTGAGGTGTTACAATATTTACCCCTTGGGATCATTAATCCTCGAATGAAGACTAAGCAAGCTGAATTTTGAGGGAAAGAGCTGCAATCCCTACCAATTGAGTACTAGAAACTGATGTCTAACCAAACTGAGTTTCACGAACATGCAATTATGCTGAAATGCATGGATAACTGAGGTAACAAGATACTGAGACTAAATTACACAAGAGTAAACTGAGAGACTGGAGAGGAACTATTACCTCAAGCTAAAGCTGAATTGGAGGGAAAAAGATGAGGATACTTGGCTTTCATGGCTGCTTCTGCTTCCCAAGTAGCCCCTTCTATGGACTGATTCCTCCACAAAACCTTTACTGAAGTGACTTTCATATTCCTCAACCTACGAACCTGACGGTCAAGAATCTCAACTGGAACCTCTTCATAGGTGAGGCTATCCTTCACAGCCACACTCTCTAAAGGTACTATCGATGCCGAATCACCCACACACTACTTCAATAAGGAAATATGAAAGACTGGATGAACCGCTGCTAGTTCTGCTGGCAACTCTAACTCATAAGCGACATTACCAACCCTTTTCAGGATTATGTAAGGACCTACATACCTGGGACTGAGCTTTCCTTTCTTGCCAAATCTCATCACCCCATTCATGGGTGACATTTTCAAGAAAGCCCAATCATCGATTTCAAACTCTAAGTCCCTCCTCCTTACATCTGTATAGGACTTCTGAAGACTCTGAGTTGTCTTTAGTCTATCTCGAATGAGCTGAACTTTCTCCATTTCCTCATGAACCAAATCTGGCCCAACCAAGGCTGCTTCACCTACTTCGAACAACCAACTGGAGACCTGCATCTATGCCCATATAGTGCCTCATAAGGGGCCATCTAAATACTGGAATGGAAACTGTTATTATAGGCAAACTCTATGAGTTGAGTGATTATCCCAACTACCCTTGAAATCAATCACGCACGCTCTCAATATGTCCTCTAAGGTCTTAATGGTACACTCAGCCTGACCATCCATCTGCGAATGAAATGTTGTACTGTGATTTATCCGAGTACCAAGACCTTTCTAAAATGATCTCGAGAAATCATAGGTAAACTTAGGACCTCTATCTGAAATGATAGACAAAGGAACACCATGCAACCTGACTATTTCGTTGATGTAGAGTCTAGCGTAGTTCTCCGCTGAATCTGTAGTCTTGACTTCCAAGAAGTGAGCTGACTTAATGACTCTGCCCACTATCACCCAAATGAAGTCATGCTGTCTGCGAGTATGAGGTAAGCCCATAATGAAATCCATATTTACTACTTCCCACTTCCAAGTAGGAATGCTAATCTCCTGAGTCACACCTCCTGGTTTCTGGTGTTCTACTTTAAGTTGCTCACAGCTGGAACACTTAGCCACAAAATCTACGATGTCCCTCTTCATGCCGTTCCAGCAATAGACTTCTCGTAGATCACAGTACATCTTAGTGGCACCTGAATGAATAGAATATCTGGAATTATGAGCTTCTGTAAGGATCTGCTATCTCAACTCACCCACATTAGGAACACATAAGCGAACCTGGTAATGAAGCACACCATCTCCCCCTTAGGAGAAAACCTCAACTCTCTACTGATGAACTGCACCTTTCAACAAAAGTAATATAGGATCACTATCTTGTTTCTCCTTAACCTTCGCTACCAATGAAGATTCTGATCCATTTTACACTATCACACCACCATCTGTCGTGTCCATCGGACAAACTCCTAAGCGAGCTAGCCGATGAACATCTCTGGCTAATTCTTTCTTCTATTCCTCAACATGTGCCACACTATACATGGATAGTCTGCTAAGGGCGTAAGCCACTACATTGGCCTTACCCGGATGGAAAAGCACATTCATGTCATAGCCTTTGAGGAATTCGAGCCATCTCCTCTGACGAAAATTCAACTCTTTCTGGGTGAACATATACTGGAGGCTCATATGATCTGTTAACACATCAACATGAACACAATATAGGTAGTGTCTCAAAATCTTTAGGGCAAACACTACGGCTGCAAGCTCGAGGTCATGAGTTGGGTAGTTCTTCTCATGAACCTTAAGCTGTCTAGAAGCGTAAGCTACGACCTTACCCTGCTGCATCAACACACAACCTAGGCCGACAGTGGATACATCAAAATAAACCACATAACCGTCTGAACCCTCTGATAGAGTCAAGACAGGAGCTGTAGTCAACCTGGTGTTCAGTTCTAAGAAGCTTTTCTCACACTCATCTGACCACTGAAATTTGACATTCTTCTTAGTGAACTTGGTCAATGGGGCACTTATGGATGAAAATCCTTCAACAAACCTCATGTAGTAACTAGCTAAACCCAAGAAACTTCTGATATCAGTCGGAGAGGTGGGTCTGGGCCAGTGCTTGACGGCCTCAATTTTCTAAGAATCCACTCAGATCCCTTCGCTGGATACCACATGACCAAGGAAAGCCACCGACTGTAACCAAAATTCATATTTGCTGAAATTAGCGAATAGCTGGCGATCTTTGAGGGTTTGTAGAACAACTCTCAGATGAGTCGCATGCTCTTCCTCATTCCAAGAATAAACGAGGACATCATCAATAAAGACAATTACGAACAAGTCTAAATACTGCTTGAAGACCCTGTTCATTAAGTCCATGAAAGCTGCAAGAGCATTTGTTAGTCAAAAAGACATAACTACAAATTCATAGTGACCATACCGATTCCTGAAGGTTGTCTTTGGGATGTCACTATCTCTGACTTTGAGCTGATGATAGCCGGATCTGAGGTCTATCTTAAAAAAGCAACTAGCACCCTGAAGCTGGTCAAACAAGTCATCAATCCTGAGGATGGGGTATTTATTCTTGATTGAGACTTTGTTTTCAACTGATGATAGTCAATTAAAATCTCGAGAGAACCATCTTTCTTACGTACGAACAACACTAGAGCACCCCATGGAGAGATGCTAGGTCTGATGAAGCCCTTATCTAGGTCTTTCAACTACTCTTTCAATTCCTTAAAGCTGGAACCATTCTTTAAGGAGGAATTGAAATAGGCTAGGTATCTTGAAGGAGATCTATTCTGAAGTCGATTTCCTTTTCGGGAGGAACTCTGGAAAGATCTTTTGGAAATATTTGTGGAAACTCATTCACCACTGGAACTGAGTCGAGAGTTGGGGTTTCAGAGTTTGAGTCCTTAACCCGATCATGATGATATATATATATCCTTTGGAAATCATTTTTGTGGCCTTAAGGTAAGAGATAAATCGACATGCAGGCACTGAGTTTCTACCCTTCCACTCTAAGATTTGCTCGTTTGAAAATGTAAACCGAACGATCCTTGTTCTACAATTGACTGAGGCATAACAAGAATGTAACCAATCCATGCCTAGGATGATATCAAAGTCTATCATTTCTAGCTCTACAAGGTCTGTTGAGGTAACTTTTTGGGAAACTGTGACAGGGCAATTTTTGTATACCCAGCTATTACTGGGTCACCAACTGGAGTAGAGACTGAGAAGGGTTCTGAGAGAGTTTCTAGACTGACACCGAAGTGTACTGCGATATAAGGAGTAACAAATGAAAGTGTAGCCCTGGATCTAACAATGCATAAACATTTAAACTGAAGACTTGTAATGTACCAGTGACTACATCAGGAGAATCTTCCTAATCCTGGCAAGCCTGAAGCGCATACAACCTGTTATGGCGCTGACCACCACCTGTACCAGATCAGGAACCCTACTGAGTAGGGCAACCTGTTGGCGCTGCTGAAGTCGTAGACTGAGCCCTGTTACCCTCTTGTCCTTTGCATAAGGGCGTTCCTTCAACCTATGACCAGACTAACCGCACCCAAAACATCCCTCTCTGCCAGCAAGACACTAGCTCGGATGGTTCTTACCACACTTTGGACAAGATGGAAAAGTCTGGTTTCCTGAAGCACTCCCGTGCGACTTAAAGCCTGTTGCCCTCCCTTTTTGATCCTGTCAAAACTTGGGGAATGGAGCACTAGCTGATGAAGGTGCTGGGGCTTTAGACCTATGCTGAAACTGTGACCGACTTCCAACTCCCGACCTCTGCTGAGAATATTCATAGTTGCATGTTCTAGCCTTTTTATTATCCTTAGCATTTCCTTGAGCTTATCTCCCTCAACTTACTGAGCGTGGGTCATTAGTCTGGAGATATCCATATCCCCTTATAGCATAGCATTCCTGCACTCGATCTTTACCAGATCAGATACTCCAAACAAGAACTTGTTCATTTCTGCCCTCGGATCGGCCACCATATGTGGAGTATGCCTGGAGAGCTGTGTGAACTTCAGCCCGTATTCATGGAATGAAATTGACCCCTACCTCAAGTTCATAAATTTATGGGTCTTAGCCTCCCTCAACTCCATTGAGAAGAACCTGTCCAGAAAAGCTCCAGTAAAACAGTCCCATGTCATCGGAGCTGCATTCGGACCCCTGTTGTCCTTCCACTGCATGAACCAGATATGAAACACATCCTTAAGTTGGTAGGATGCTAGCTCAACACTATCACCTGCATTACCTCAATAATCTTCTTGACCTCATCAATGAAGTTATGTGGGTCCTCACCAACCTTTAACCCTAGAAGCTCTAGCAGATTCGTATGAATAAAGTCTCGAACCCTAGCTACAGCAGATCCACCAGTGGTGTTTGCAGGAACTGTGGCTTGCTGATTGTTCTGGTTGGCTACGGTCTAAGCCAACATCTGGATCGCAGTACGGAACTCTGCATTCGAAACTATATGGTTTGGGATAAGAGGAACTACGTTAGCATTCCGTGCATTAACATTTCATGCATTAGGCCTATGAGGAGGCATGATCTGAAATGCATAACGATGGATTAGAAGGGAGAAGTTGAATCACAATACAACGCACGATAAGGATAGCAAAGGAAGTGAAGTTTTTCTTAGAACACTTCGGAGCCTCGCCCTGATAGATGTGGCGCGCTTTACACCCTTGAAAGAGACTCTACTTAGTGCAGCTTTCAAACACCCTAGGACTCTTAAACCTGATGCTCTGATACCAAGTTTGTCACGCTCTGAGACTACCCCCTAAGCGCAACACGGTGCTTAGTGTCACAAGTAACCCCAAGCTAACCCTGAATCTGGCATATCACAAGCATACTAAAATAATTCTATGTAAGAGGAAGCATAATTTAAAGCTGAGTAAATCTAAAAGATTTCAACTGAAATTATAACTCACTTCAATGTGGAACAGCCCAAATACTGAATACTGATTCTACGTCTGAAAGCTTCTAAAACTATGAGCTGCTCGGACAAGTCCCCACCTAACTCTAATAATACTGAAAGACTGATAATAGGTTGACCAAACTAAAAGCATAAATAAATGTCCTCAAACTATGAGGACTCACCACTGAAGCTACTGAGTACGGACTAGAAATCTAGTTAAGAGCGATCTGGATGCTGAGTGCCTGAACCTACAACATGAAACGATATAGCGCAAAAGTATGTGTCAGTACTTTGAATGTACTCAGTATGCAGGATATAGATACTAAGGTGAATAATATAACTAAATATGGAAATATGTTGTACTGAATTATAGCTGAATATTTGTCTAGATGCAATGACCAAGTACTAATCATGAAGATAACATGCTGAACTGTATACTAAAAAAATGCTCTTAACATGGTCAATGCAATAAGAGTATGACTTTGGGATCTACTATTAACCGACATAAACCACGTGAGCTAAATATGGAGTCTGATGTATACGCCCCATCGACAGGACCCAATATACCTTGCCAGGGGTATAAAGGCATGACTGTGGCGTGATCACTAAAAATTGATGCCCAACAGAGAGGACTTCTGAACCTACGGTGGCACGTAGTTCTGGGACTTTGAGGGTACGCTGAACCCTAGTCCAACTCAGTGCTAAGCCTACTCCTAACTGAATATGTAAAGCTAACAATGCAACTGATATACTGAGTAGCTCAAAATACTGACATGCTATCTGGGAATGCAACATAAATATACTGAAAGATATGGCATTCAAATACTGGAGCATGATTTTTTGACTGATATGTCTAGCAAGTATAATTCATGAAATGCTGATAATTAATATAAGCTAGGGTTCTGAGTTCTATACCTGAGACTACATTAATTCTCCAAGAAAATAGGTAATCAATGCAATGGAACTATAGCAGCTAACTTCCAATAGATTCCTAAGATTTGAGAACCCTAGGTTTTCTCACATGTAATGATTCATAACTTATTGAAATGCTTGCTCAACTAAAATTGAGTCTATGATTAAGGAGCTACTCTAATGAAGGGACAAGAGGCAATCACCCATGTTCCCTAAAGATAGAGAAGAAGCGACTACCCATATCTACTTATGATAATTGAACTATGTCAAATACGTGGGAATCATGCTTAGCACCGAGGGGACAAGTGGCGATTACCCATGTCCCATAAACTATGTGTCACCATAGGATGATGGTCTTTGATAGACATTAGCTAGTATATCCATGTAAGCTAGAAGTTTATGGTCTTACCTTGGCAAGTAGGACACCTCTTTTCGGTGTGGGGTAGACACCGGATTCCATGTTGATAGCTCACATGGTCTTACATGTCAGTTAAGTGTACTTCCCACAAACAATGAACCTAAGTGTAATTATGATGTTCCTCAAGTAAAGTGAAGATGTTTAGCTTGCTTTGACCATAGTTTATGACTTATGTTTCTAACTCTTATCATGTATTAGCTTGGTCATTGCATTTCATGAAAATGTCCCGTTTTAGCATGTTTTAAACGATTTTGTGCATTGCTATCATACTTGGTACTTGATTGTACTAACGTATATTCTTGCCTACATTGACTTGTTAATGTAGGGTCCGGTGATTCTCCATCCATTCGTGGCTAAAGCTTAGTAGAAGTTTGTTGAAGACTTGGTGAGTCCTCACCCATTCGAGGACATAGCCTAGTTGTTATTACTTTCATGTTTCTGTTCACTTTGGTATTCTATTGGGTTACGTCCCAAACTTTATTTCTCATTCTTATGTTAGATTGGCTTTGAGACATGAGATTTAGACTTCCGCTATTTTCTTAAAAACTTTGATATGACATTGTCTTTATAACTCTTAAATCTCTATGATCTTGTATGTATGTATGCTAAGTGGCTTGTATGAGGCCTTTCGGGATCTTGTATGCCATTTCACGTCTAGGGGGTACCTTGAGTCATGACAGAGGTTCATGAAGGTGTGGGGCCAGTAGCTTATAGGTTAGCACGGCCACCCAACCTGTCTATGGTTCATCCTATGCTTCATGTGTTTATGCTAAAGAAGTACCATGGGGATGGAGACTACATCATTAATTGAGACTCAATAGTGTTGGACATGGACTTGCAATATGAAGAGGAACCGATTGCAATTCTTGATCAGGATGTTCGAAAGATGAGGACAAAGGAGATCAAATTAGTAAGGTTCAGTGGATACATCGTTCGGGGGAGGAGGCTATTTGGGAGACCAAAAGGGACATGTGAGATAAGTACCATCACTTGTTTGAAGATTTATGTACTACCCTCTTTTCTTTTTAGCCCAGTTTTTGCTTATGTGATCACTCGGGGATGAGTGATAGGTAAATTGGTATCTATTGTAACGACCTGACCCGATCATTATGAGTAGGCCTATATTGAAAGAATTTGGGCTAGAAAAGTTTTTGGGTGATGACTTAAATTTTTTATCTAGGCCAAACTTAAATGAAATATGGCTATTTAATGTCTAGGGCCATCTGTGTATGGATGGGTTATGATGTTGAGATTGTGTTGATATTTTCTTGTATCCAAGACAATAAGGAGTCCATAGAGCTATTCAGAATCGATTTAAGTTATGTAGAACTTCTAAAATTGACCTTGGCATGAAAGGTATGTATCGAGACATAAAGGGAAGATGTGTTGTAAAAATAGCATTTTTTGGAGTTTTGGTTTCTAAAGTTTTGTTGAGCCGGCTATAAAGGAGGCATCCCGCTAAAGCGACACTTAGACAACTATAGCGGGGTAAATTCTGCTATAGCGGTCCGGGCCACTATAGCAGGGAGAAATGGGTTTTATTGCAGAAACAGCCCCAAAACCCCTATTTTCTGCACTTTGTTTTCTTTGACTTGGGAGGGGCGATTTTGGGCAGTTTGAACTTGTTTTTCTATGGATTCATTGGTAAGGGTAATAATTTAACTCCCTAACCTTATGGATTAATTCTTAAGCCTTCGAATCTAGGTGATTGCTCTTGGATGAAGTGTCACGACCCAAAGTACCCCCTAGATGTGACATGGCATACAAGACCCCGAGAGGCCTCATACAAGCCACTTAGCATGCATCATACAAGATAATAGAGATTTAAAAGTTCAAAAGAAAATTCATTATCAAAAGAGTTTAAGCAATAGCGGAAGTCTACATATAGTCTCAAAAGCCACCTAACATAGGAATGAAAGAACCTTGGGACATAACCCATACAAAGTCTTTAAAGCAAAGGATCATAAAAGTAAGAACAACAAGGTTATATCCTCGAATGCATGAGGACTCACCAAGTCTTCCGAAAACCTTCTACTAAGCTCTAGCCACGAATAGATGGAGAATCACCAAGCCCTACATTATGAGACAATGTAGGCAAAAAGTATGCGTTAGTACGAGGAATGTACTACGTGTGATAGCAATGCACAAAATCATATAAACATGCTAAAACCAGACATTTTCATGACATGCAATGACCAAGCTAAAACATGAGAAAGGTTAGAAACATAAATCATTAACCATGGTCAAAGCAAGCTAAACATCTTTACTTTACTTGTGAAATATCTTAAAAGCACTTTAGTTCATTATTGTGGGGAGTAGCCTTAACCGACATGTAAGACCATGTGAGCTATCAACATGGAATCCGGTAGCTAACCCCACACCGATAGGGCCATCCTACTTGCCAAGGTAGGACCCTTTACTTAACATATAGCTTACGTAGATCCACTAGCTAGTGTCTATCATACACCATCATCCTATGGTGGCACATAGTTTATGGGACATGGGTAATCACCACTTATCCACCCGGTGCTAAGCATAATTCTCATGGATTAGACATAGTTTAATTATCATGAGTAGACATGGGTAGTCGCCTCTTGTCTATCATTTGTCATAAGTTCATTATTAGTAAACATGGGTGATCGCCACTTGTCCCTTCATTAGAATAGCTCCTTAATCATCAATTCAAGTTTAGTTGAGCAAGCCTTTCAACAAGTTATGAATCATTACATGTGAGAAAACCTCTCACATTCATGGGTTGAGTAATATATGAGAATTCCTTTCGCAACTCAACAACATCAACATATCATAAACATTAATGCTACAATCTCAAAGCACCCTTAATTCATCATTAGCTTCATAAGAGACATGCATGATTTCATAAACTTCATCTTTGCATAGTTCATCATGCTCATAACTTACAAATCATAGAGTTCACATGGGTTGATGAGAATTCCTCTTAAATCATGCAATTCAATGCAAACTCATGCTTAGAAAACCATAAACAAGGCAATTTGATCACAATTGAAGGAACCCACATAATAGAAGAAAATCATAGTTTTTTATTGAACATGCTTACTTTCATAAAACCATCCTTAGGTCATTCATAATCTCATCATGAAAAGTCTTATCTTAGAAACCATAATTCATACATAGGTTCATATAGACTTCATGAAATTCATGTCTTTCCAATTCAACCCATCAACATATTAATAATTTTTAAATTGGGGAAGAAGGCATTGGTTCATGGGGATTCAACTAAATTCATGAAATTCAACTCAATTTATACTTCAAAGTTCATAAAACAATCAATTGAAGAAACTTTGCAAAGAACCCATGACATGGAAGAAAACCCTTAATTCAATTGGGAATTTCTAACTTGAAAATTGGAGAATTTAGGGATTCCATGGAGGAAAAGGCTCTATGGATGAAGTCTATCATACCTCAATGCCAAGACCTTGAAATCAATGGAGGATTAGAAGGCTTGATCTTGAAACCCTAGGTCCTTCTTCTTCTTCTTCAAGCTTCTAGAGAGAGAAATATTTGGAGGGTTTTGGGAAATAGTTGAGAAGTGATTAAGAAGGGTAGAAATTAGGCTTAGAATGCTTATATAGTGCCTAGGATTAAAGGGTAACCGACTTAGATTATGAATTAAACATTTAGGGAAAAGACCAAAAAGCCCTTTAAAAAATAAATGTCGGACCCCTATCTACGGTTGGACCTACGGTCCCTAAGTCAACCTACGGACCGTCCTGTTCCTCCGTAGATAGATTCAGAGAGTTTTAACTTTGGATCCCCAACGACGGGTCATCATGTACGGTCTGTGGTTCAATCTATGGTTCGTACATGGCCACCGTAGATCTGACTTTAGCCCCCGAAGATTTCACTAAGTTTGGGTCTCACCTACGAGGCCTACCTACGGTTCGTTGGACCAACGACGGACCATCCTGTCGAACCATCGATAGGTTACTGAGACTTAATTTTTGAGAAAACTTTCCCCTCCACCTACGACTGCCACCTATGGTCCGTAAATGCTCCTACCAACCATAGGTTGGAGCCGTAGGTCATGCTTGTAACCCAAAAATTTTATGTTCCTTCTTTTCCAAAATCTGAGGCGTTACATGAAGGATTTGATTTGGTTCTATGGTGGAAAAAGCCCTAATTCAGGGAGATGATCACATTTTTTACTAGGGTTAGGTTTTGATGATAATCTATGTAACTTAATAGGACATTAGTGATTGATTATTGTTTATATTATTCGTTTTATACCTAGAACAAGCCTAGACACTTCGCAAGGGGAAAGCTCGGGTTATTTAGAGTTTTCAGGAGGTCTGATTTGAGGTAGGTGATGTTTGTATATTTTCAGTTTATGTATGTATGTTGTCTACTACTTTGTAATATCATTTGTGCAATGCATGATAGAAATACATGTGAAACGACATTATGTATGTAATCTTATGCGATGAACTTATTATTGTGATTGGTGGTTTTCAAGTCATATTGTTCATTGTGCTATGTGATTGTGCATGATTGCTAATGATTATAGGTTAGCTCGGGTACCACACCGGTACACTAACTAAGGATGGCTCGAGTACCATGTCGATACACTAACTATGGATGGTTCAAGTACCACACCGATACACTAAGTATTTATGTTTGGGTTTTATGAGAGGACCAAGTATGTAATTGTGGTTCCATGATAGAATCGGGCATTTGCATTTGTGATCATGTGGTTCATGTATCTAGGTATTGTTGTTTCATGGCATGTGACTAAGAGTTTATGAGGTTTGATACTTATTTTTATATGCATTGTTCTGTTACTGCATTGCAGTGAACTGTTTACATTCATATCTTGGACTAGTCGTGTGATGCTACTAGTACACTGTGGTTTGTCTACGGATGTTGCACCTGTTCTTTTCCTTGTGAAGTACATAGCATCTTCCAACGACTGATCTGATACATCAGATAAGAGACACTTGATTCTGAATCCAAGGGCAAGCTACATAATTCTGGCTGCCATGGATTCCTCTAGTTTTCTTATCCATATTTTCAGACACAGACATTAGACTTTAGCTTTATGTTTAGTATTCGGGGTTGCATCCCTTGTTTGACTGTTAGAGTTTTGGTAGATGACTTTCAGTTCTTAGGGGTTGTTTTACGCATTAAATGTTTTAGACTATTGGGTTGATTTATAGGGATTCAATCTTTGGTTGTCTAAACTATTTATTTCTTATTGGGTTGTTTTATATAAACTTCGTTCCTTAATAATCTAGTATAAAACCAGAAATTAACCCAAAAAACTAAGAATGATGAAAACTTTTTGATAGCAGTAATCCCTAAGTTCTAGTAATAATGGCAAACTCTAAGGATAATTTGTAGCCCTAAAAATGTCGTCTTAATAACTTATTTAAATTATTATAGTCAAAATCTTAATCTCAGTTTAACTCTGCTTTGACTTGGTCAATACTGGTCTTACAAATAGGGGGTTGTAGTACAAGGCCCAAAAATCTTTTGGTTAGAACCTTCAAATAATCCCCAACAGAGTCGACATTTATGTTATGCTTCATGACTTTTACTTTTCTTGTTGGGAAAACCACTTTGAAATGTATAAATATTTCTACTAATTCAATAAAAATATTCAAAAGAGTTGCCCCTTAATTTTTGAAAGAAATTAAGAAAACTTAAATTTTCAAAAGATTCTAACAGAAAAATCCTTTTAAAATTTTAAAGATTGGGTAAGAGGTTCTATTATTTCAAGAAGATTTCACGCACCTGAAATGTTAGCCAACATGCAGTTATCCAATAAATTTAATAAATTATTGTACAAACTTTAGGAAAACTTATTGAAAGAGAGGCAATTTTAACAAAAAGGATAATAAACTTGAATATATTATTTGATCAAGACATAATCAAGGAACTTAATTATGTAATAAGTAAATAAGTATTGATAAATAATTTTTGATAATGAAGGTATAAATGAAACATAATAAAATAAGTTCATTTCATCTAAGTTATGGAATTTTAGAATTAGTAATCAAAAACAAATATCACACTAACATCTCAACTAAAGTAAACTAGTGAATTAGAGCCTTAAGCCCAAATTTTATTCTAATTTGGCCTTTCGAGCCACTGCTGCTTCTGATCTGTATGCACTTGGAACATTTCTGATTTCAAAATTTCCTTCGGCTTTAGACCATTCGTACTTCAACTTTTTTTGACAGTTGAGTCAAAAAAAATTTCTTTAAGCCATTGTTGCTCCTTTAAGGGGGATTTTAGCCCATTTTAGCTTCCCTTTTTCCATGCGCTGAAGTCAACTAGATAAGGACTTGTTGGGATTCAGCCCAACACAAAAAATGCGAGGATAGATGAGTCCAATTAGACTCGCCCCACATCATGGTTCGTGGAAGGAATAAGATAAAGATTAGCAAGAAGAATAATGATGATTTAATACATGGTACTTTAACATAAAGTCAGACTTTAACATAAATAAGGCACAACATCAATTGAAAACTCTAAAAAAAGGCCTATCACGAGTCAGCAGGGGACTATGAATTGGTAAGTGAGGGGCATTGATAGATTTTCAACCTCGATGATTAATATGCAATGGAACGCTAAACATATGTTCGCATAGAGAAAAAGTCTCATGCTTGCTATTAATTTGATTGACCTTTCGAAAGAAAAGTTTTGCTTGCGTCCACATTTAAACATAATTATTAGAGGCACCAAAGAAAACTCACAAGCTGATTTTTAACCCATTTGAGCAGGATGAAACACCAAATACACAAGTAGTAATTTTATAGCATCGATATTTCTTAAGAAATGAAGGAACATAGTATTATTTGATTTAGCTTAGTTGATAGCTCAGAACCTGAATAGACAGGTGACCCTGAGTGTGAGGTAACTCACTAAAATTCACTTATGTAGTAGCATTAGTTCTTTGTCTCGTGGTTGCTTTCCTTTTTGCAAGGCATTGTCTAAAAGAATGTAGTAACACACAAATACTCAGATCATAAAACAAAATCCTTCTTGACGTTAAGGATTGAAAGCCATTCAGATTTAATAAATTATGACCCTAACTCAATCATATTACTTTGAACACCGATCTTAACAATTCTAAACACATGGACGATATAATAGGAGGTCCAACAAAAATCAAGGGAAAAATAGATTCATGTAACAATGAAAAATAAAATAGGGGAGGCGTTCCTCCATTAATGAGAGCATATTTTCATCAAAAGAATAACCATAACAGAAGACAAGGAACTTAGAGAAGAGTAAAATTTAACAAGTTCTAACCTTGAACCAATTGGGACATAGGTACTCAAATGAAACAGAATCTAAGCCATGCTCTCAAAGACCAAGTGAAATTAAATTATCACTTCATGTAATCTATATTTCAATACACAACAATATATACGAAATATACAAAAACTAAGTGAATGAGGAGGAGACACCAAAATGCAAACAAAACATGACTAGATCATAGAAAATATTTAAAGAGATGAAGGATTTACCTTTTCTGGAGCAGCGATACTAGGATGTCAACTCGTCGAGTTGAAAATGAGATTCCACTAATTTCGACCCGGGAAGAAAAAGCTCACTAACTCGTAAAGAGAACTGAAAATCCCAAAGCTTGAAGCTATTTGTGGGATTCTCAAACTTCAACCCTTACCCATGAATGAACAGTAAATAGGTTTATTATACAGGATTTGATTATTTTGTACCTCATAAATATAACACAACCCAGCTCAATCAGTAACATTACTAAAAATAAACTAATTTATGGTTGTTGACAATTCCTCCTAGGTGTTAAGTCAATTTCCAAAAGGACACTGATCTTAAGTCTTGGTCGCTAGTACCAATCATACAAAATCAATTCTTGTTCCACTTAGAATTAAGATTTGTAATAGGAAGAAGTAGAAGCACTGGTAAAATCTTGATAGACTTTAATTTACTGCAATGTGCGTTTAACATCAGAGTTTACCCTATCAAAGGCAAGTTTAGGCCTTTGATTTAAAATTTTGCATCAATGAATGAAAACAACAAACAAACCAAAAAAGAAAATGGCATCTTATTTAGGATCATAATAAGTCAATTTTCTCGTATTACTAATACTTTCTCTTTAAGCTTCCTATTTATTAGATTTTGATAAGTAGTGGTGGACTATTAAGAGTTTGAATGTAATGAGCCTTCGGGTCATTTCTATGTTAATGCCTTATGTTCGTCATTTAGATCATTCCTATAGAGATCCCAAGTAATTTATGATTTTCTGGGATTGATAGTTATGTCACCTGTTCATTCGTTTGGTTTTTATGTGATTTTTGTGTTTTGGAGCTTTTGAAGCTTGAATGATTAATTTCAATCAAAATTTCAAGAAAACAGCCTTAGAATGCAATTCTAACAGTTCCATCAGCTCCGGAAGGGTCATTTTAGGCTAGGGGCATGGTAGTCTTGGATCTCGATGCTTTCGGTGAAAGTTTATACTATTAGGTTTTTTAGCTTTTAAGCTTCGGCCTAAGTTTCACCTCGATCAACATTCATGGTAAACATGACAAATGAGAATTTTGTCGGCTCGGTTAGCTCTGGAATATTTAGTTTGGTCTAGAATGACCCTTTGTACGGATCTCGTGGTTCTTAGGCTAATTCCAATCCCCCTTATGGATTTTGGCTAAACACGGAGTTTGGGTGTGAGACCCATTTTTTGGCGAGACAACCTTGGATGGAAATTTTGACTACTCTATAGAGTCTGAGATATCGAATTTTGTTGGGTAGCATATCTCATTTGCGTGCATGAAGTTTTGAACAAATTTTGAGTACCCGATCAAAGATTTTGAATTTTCAAAAACCAGCTAATATGCATCATTAGATGCAGGCCAATTTTTGGCCTTCGTGTTCGCGTGCAGTGGGCTGCGTTCATGGAGACCAATTGACCAGGTCACTGCGATCGCAGGGCCCATGCCATATTCGCGATGGGTTGAGTTCCTAACCCTTTGCAATCGCAGGGCCCCTGCCGTGTTTGTGGGCAATGGTTCTTAACCATCCGCATTCGCAAGCCCCTTAGGCCGCATTCGTGAAGAAGGTTTTGTCTCTATTCTTTTAAATAAAGATAGACCCTGATCAGGTAACATATTGAAACTTCAGCTGGCGATTTCTCCTCTGTTACAGCTCTGAAATTGGTGATTCAAAGCTTGGATTGTTCAAAAAATGAGGGAATATGTGGGTGATTCTTTGTTGGTTGTTAGAATCACTGTTTATGGAATGCCTTAGCCAGTCTCTTGTTCTTTAAATGTGAATTTTATGCGTGTTGTTGATTCTCGCTGTTCCGAGCCCTAGATTGTGTTTCATTTTGGAACACAAGTTCATGGACCTGTTTAGGACCATTTGATGGAGTTGTTTCTGAAATTCACGGCGTGGGTACCACATTTCCCATTTTGACTCCAAAATTGGTTTGTCTCTATTTTAAGTGAATTTAGTGTCTAAACAACTGTATTAACATTGTGATTCATAGGTGGTTCTTTTATAAAACACTCCACAATCAATGGTGCTCCAAATATACCGCAAAATTCATTTGGCATGATCACAGAGAGTTAGTGAACCTGGTCATCACGATTGTGTGGCCTCCCGACCGCGATTTCAATGGGTAGCTCAGTGGCATTGACCACCGTTGGTCATCGCGATCGTGAGGTTTAACCTTTGTGATTGCGAAGGTCATTTAAATGGTGGGCCACAATCATGAACCTCTCCCTCGCGATCACGGTGAGTTGTTGTAAATCCTCGGAAGTTTGAAAGTTGAAAAGGAAAGAAAAATGTAGAAAATTTGACTAAGGTAGGTTCTATGAGTCCAACCTACGGACCGTAGGAAGGAAGTCATAGACCTAGAGATGTGTTTTTGGAAAATTCAATTTTTGAAGTTTGACCTACGACTTGACAAGATGAATCGTAGGATGTTTGACAGGTTGTAGGACTAACCCGTAGAATTGATTCAGAGATTTTATTTAGGACCTAGGGTCTACAGAAGGTTTTGACAGGTCATAGAATGTTCGACAGACTATAGAAAGGTCTCGTGGGAAATGATTGAATATTTAGATTTCTGAAGTTCGTTCTATAGTGGACTATAACGGACCCTAGAAATTTCTACGGACCGTAGGTCACTACCGTAGGGCTGTCCGGCAGTTGTTTTTAAAATGTATTTGGGTCTTTTCCTATGCATTTAATGCCTATACTACTTCGTTTTACCCCTAATTCTAAGCCCTATAACTACCCTTCACCCTTTGAAAGTTCCCCCAACTCCCTCATTCAATCAAATCCCCAAACCCTCTCCAAGGTTTTCTCCAAAATCCTCTCTCTATATCAAGAAAGAAAAAGCTAGGGTTCTTCAAGTTCAAACCTACTTTCTTCATCATTGCTTAGGTCTTCAAGATCAAGGTATGTAGGGAGTTCATCAATGGGTTCCATTCACCCATTGAGTCTCCAAAGATTCTTCAATTCTCCAATTCAATTTCAATTCAATTGGTTAGGTTTTCATTCAATTCCTTATGGGTTTTATTTGTAAAGATTTAAATTGTTTGATTTTGATCATATTATCATTATTTAGATTCAATTACATGTTTTCCAATCAATTCCATGCGAACCCATGCATTGATTATGATTTTGACTATGAACCCTAAATTGCATGAATTTGAAGAAAAGTTATGAGTCAATGAATGTTATTTTCATAAACTTATACATGATTTATGACAAAGAATGATTTGTGATCTAGGTTGCTTTAAGATAAGCATCAATGAATTGTGAAAGGTTTTCTCACATGTTAAGGGATCATGGCTTGGTTAAAGGTTTTCTCACTTAGACTTGATTCAAGATTTAATGAGCTACTCTATGATGTGTTTAGCTTGGATTAGTATTTGAGTTGTACTTTTCCATGGATGATGAGATGTTTATGAAAATGACTATTCCATTGGGATTTAACTTAGCACCGAGAGAACTTTGAGGTGGAGGCTCAAATAGGGTAGTCTCGACTAGCAACCTCTATTTCCAAACTACTAGCCCCCTAAGGTTTGCCTTAAATGGCCTAGCTAGTGGATCCACATATAGCATATGATATGATACCGAGTTCTACCTTGGCAAGTAGACTCTCCCTTTTTTATGTGGGAGTTACATTGGATTCCATGTTATAGCTCGCATGGCATATTGTCAGTTAAGGCTAATATCCCACAAAATGATCTATGTTTACAACCAAGATTTTAACGAAGCTTTCTTTAAAATTTTAAGATACATTGACCATGTCTCATGATTTACGCTTTCTTCTTAAATGATTTTACTATGTTAGCTTGGTCATGCATATCATGTCTCCGATTATGTCCCCTTATTATAATGTTCCATGTTTTATTGCATTCCCCTTATACTTAGTACATTCCATGTACTAATGCATACTTATAACTACATTGTTTCACTAATGTAGGGCTTGACAACTCCTCTCCTATCGTTCGTGGCTAGTTGACCTCTCTAGTGACTTGAAGACTTGGTGAGTCCTCATACTCCGAGGACGATGTCACCTTTATTACTTTTCTTATGTCTTTATATTTTAGTTTCAGACATTGTAGGTAGTGTACGGGTTACGTCCTGACTACTTCTTTTGATGTAATAGATGGCTTGTCTAGACGTTGATGTACTTCTTCTTATATGTCAAACTCTTTACTTTTTTTGAGATTTCTTGCTTTTCTCTATTATTTTGTGTATATGTATGTCAAGTGGCTTTTGTAGGACCTCTCGAGGTCTTATATGACATGTCACGTCTAGGGTGTACCTTAGGTCGTGACAAATTTTGTATTCAGGGCACAAGGTTTTAGAAAAAGGTCCTAGGAAGTCTGACAAGCCACGTTAAGTACAGTCTTGTTCATAAGTGTGAAGCGCGCCTCAATTATGAATAGGAAGCTACAAAGCATTTAGGAAACTCCACTTCTTTCATTAGCCTAAAGTCATGCCATAGAGTCTATCTCTATAAAGATCCTTCTACTAACGTGTGCCATCCTTTTCAGGATATGGCCCCTTGAAGAGCTTACGTGAGAATGTGGAGGCTGAGGTTCCTCAAGTTCTAATTGACCCTTTGGCCGAGCAAGTGACTCATGCTGAATTTTGAGCTGCTTTCCAAGTGTTGGCACAAGCTATGACAGCTAGTGCCAATAGAGAGGCTAATGCTCCCATGAACCCAAATATGGGTATGGCGGCGGCAAGGATAAGGAACTTCACTAGGATGAATCCCTTGAAATTTCATGGCTCTAAGTTTGATGAGGATCCTAAAGAGTTTATTGATGAGGTGTACAAGATAATAGGCATTATGGATTTGACTACGGTTGAAAAGGCGGAGTTGGCCACTTATCAACTCAAGGGTGTTGCTCAAGTGTGGTTTGAACAATGGAGGAGTGAGAGGGTTGTTGATATGGGTCCTCTTGATTGGGAGAAATTTAAGGGAGCTTTTCTTGATCATTTCTTTCCTCTTGAGATTAGAGAGGTGAAATTTCTTGAGTTCATTAATCTTCGTCAAGGGAATATGAGTGTGAAGGAGTATACTTTGAAGTTTACTCAATTGGCCAAGTATGCTACGACTATGATTGCTTATTCTGTGGCAAGGATGAGTAAGTTTGTGTCGAGTATGTCCCACTTGGTTGTCAAAGAACATCATACTTCCATGTTGATTAAGGAAATGGATAGCTCTCATTTGATGATACATGCTCAACAAATTGAGGAGGAAAAGCTCAAGGAAAGGGCAAAAGAGTCCAAGAGGGCAAGGATCGGTGATGGTGACTTTTCACATTCTAGGTTCGGTGGACATAGGCATCCTCAATTTTGGCAAAACTTTTTTGGTCAAGGCTCTTCTAATGTTCCGGCTCCTAAGTTCAACAAAGATAGGGTGTCTAATCCTAATCCTCAAGGAGGTGGTGGTAATGGATCTTCTATCCCCACATGCCCAATGTAACACCTCAGATTTGGCAAGAAAGAAAATTTGTAGGTTTTTCAGAACTGGTGCAGTACTGACGAAAGCCATCTACGGACCGTAGGTTGACTTACGGGTCGTAGATGGGAACCGTAGATGGCAAGATAAATATTTTGAAAATGTCTAGTTTCAAAACCTCTTTGACCGTTCTCCAGGACGGCCCGTCATTCCTTGAACAAGTTGTAGATAGGTCTCGTAGGTATCTCCCAGACTTAGTTAAATTTCAAGCCTTAAGTTTGAATCTATGGTTGCTATGTACAGTTCGTCAATGGACCTACATACTGTGCATAGGTCCCGTCGTTTGAAGTACAAAATTATTAGTTTCTGAATCTTTCTACGGTTGGCCAGGACAGTCTGTAGTCCGTAGGTCTGAACCGTAGGTCTGAATTCGGCAGTTATTTTTAAGGGCTTTTTGGTCTTTTCCCTAATAGACTTATACCTAATCTACATCGATTTACTCCTAATCATAGAACCTATATAAGTCTTCTAGGCCTAAAGTCTACCCTTTCTAATCACTCTTCAAATCCCCAAATCTCTCCAAAGATTTCCCCAAATATTTCTCTCTCTAAAGCTTGAAGAAGAAGGCTAGGGATTCAAGTCAAGTCTCCAATTCTCCGTTGATTGTGGGCATTGAACGCCAAGGTATGATGGCTTTCACCTATGGAGTCCTTTCTTCTGTAGGGTTCCTAAATTCTCCAATTTTACAAGTTAGAATTCTCCAATTGAAATTAGGGTTTTCTTTTATTTTATGGGTTCTTTCAAATTATGATCTAATTGATTGATTTAAGTCCTTTTATGCATGAATTGAGTTAATTGCATGATTTGAAGTTGACTTACCATGAACCCATGCATGATCTATGATTTCTATGCTTTGATCTTATGATGAGGCTTTGAACTATGAAAGATGAAAATTATGAAGATATGAATGTTCTTTATGAAATAGAGATGAATAATTTAAGGTTGCTTTGAGAGTGAAGCATCAATGTTGTTGTTGTTATGTTGAGGAAGGATTTCTCATATATTACTCAAAACATGAATGTGAAAGGTTTTTCTCACATGACAGATTCATAAGGGTTGAAAGATTTTCTCAACTAAACTTTGAATCAAGAATTAAGGAGCTATTCTAATGAACTTTAGTTTGGATTGGCTATTTGTTGTACCTTCCATGATTGATAAGACAAGAGGTGATTACCCATGTCTACTAATGATAAGATAAGCTATGAATTATGACTATTCCATGGGATTTATGCTTAGCACTGTGTGGGCAAGTGGCGATTACCCATGTCCCATAAACTATGTGCCACCATAGGATGATTGTCTTAGATAGACATTAGCTAGTGAATCCACTTAAGCTAGAAGTTATGGTTATTACCTTGGCAAGTAAGGACACCTCTTTTTGATGTGGGGTAGACACCAAAATCCATCTTATAGCTCACATGGTTTGTATCGGTTAAGGTAATTTCCCACATAATGAACTAAGGTTATTTTCCTAAAAAGGTATTTCAAGTATGTGTTGTTTTAAGATGATTTCCTTGCATTGACTATGGTTTTGACTCATGTTTTCTATCATGACATATTATGATTTAACTTGGTCATTGCATCTTATGTGTATCTCTTTTTTAGCATGATTTTATGACTTTTACGAATAGTTATCATACTTGGTACATTCTATGTACTAACACATAATCTTGCCTACATTGTCTCATAATGTTGGATCCGGCTCTTCTCCATCTATTCGTGGCTAGTTCATTGCATTAGAGATTTGAAGACTTTGTGAGTCCTCATACTTCAAGGACAATGCCACAATTATAGTTTTATGTCATATTAATTTAGAACTTGTATGGGTTACGTCCCAATTTCATTCTATTGATGTATTAGATGGCTTTGAGACTATGTTAGACTTTCGCTACTTTTGTCAACTCTTGATGATATGAAATTGACTTTTGAACTCTTAACTATGTTAGACTATGTTGTAATTTTTGTTTTTTATAAGTTTTTGGTGATAGACAAGTTGGACCAAGTATACACCCGTAGACGGACCAAGTTGCGTGGTGAAATTCCCTATTTGGAGGACCAATCACTTAGGCGATACCTAACTTACCGATCATACATGCTAAACATCATAAAAGAGTTACTATTATTAGGTTTACTTAGTTAAGAACTTGTGGGGAATACATGTGCCCTAGTTTCATTCTCATATTGATATTACAAACTGTGAATTCTATTACTTGTTAGTTTGTTACTACACAATCAATCAATCATAATTTTAGTTTTCAAAACCCCCTTTTTACAGAGATAATTAGGCTAAACGTTTAAATAACCAATTATTGGCCTAAGTTTAAATCATATTCCTTGTGGGATCGACCCTAACCTTTGTTAGGTTCTTTATTTGACAACGACCACTTATACTTCTTTAGGGAGGTGTAATTTGGGCATATCAAATTTTGGCGCCGCTGCCGGGGAATAAGGTTTTTAGACTAGACTAATTTTGTTATTACACTTTAGTCAATTATTTCTTGATTTACATTTATTTTGTTTTGGTTGTTTATAGATCTTAGTTCCAGAATATGCCAAATACACGAAGTCAAGGCATTCCCCTGACTCCTTCGGACCTAGAATTAAGAAGAACTCTGCGAAGAATGGCTGGAACAGGTCAACAAGAAAGACATGAGGATGATCCCAATGGAGTGGGTCATCAGGAGGTACCTGGAATCCAACCTCCAAGAGCGGAGGTCGTGCCTGAAAACATTCGGCAGCATCTTCCTGCTGATGATGATGTTAGAGTGCAGAACCAACCTGCACCAAATGTCCGCCTCAACTATGAGGTTGACAATAATGTGGTAGGATCGACTGGTGCAATAGTCGCTCCTCCACTACCGGCCGGACATAAGTTCGTGGTTACTAGCAGTCTTATACAGATGTTGACATCCCAAGGATTGTTTGCTGGACTACAATCAGAAGACCCATATTCTCATCTGAGCAAAGTGATTAGCGTATGTAAGAGCAGTGTGGGGAGACCGGACTTAGATATGGATGCAATAGGTTTGCATGTGTTCCCATTATCTTTGACAGGTGATGCTACAGTATGATTGTCTGAGCTCCCATACAACTCTATTACCACCTGGAATGGGTTGTATCGAGTGTTCCTCGAGAAATACTTCACGTTGTCTAAGAAGCTAAAACTTAAAGATAAACTTAATAATTTTGTGGCTTTACATGGGGAGTCTGTCAGTGATTCTTGGGATAGGTTTACAGGTTTCATGAGGAGCGTGCCGAACCACCGCATTGATGATGAATCACTCAAGGAGAACTTCTATCGAGGGCTGGATGACAATGGAAAAGTTGTGCTAGACACTATTGCAGGAGGATCTCACGGAGCAAATACATTCTAGGAAATAACCGATAAACTGGAAAAGAGATCTCAAAGAACAATAAAGCATGGAGCACTAGAACATCGGCTACTACAAAGAGCACTTTCTCAATTCAAGCTGCAAAGAGCACTTTCTCAACGATGATATTCATGAAGAGATGGTGTAGTTGAGGACAAAGTTAGGCTTGGTGCTCAAACATGTGAGTGGTAACGCGAAAAAAGTTAATGCAATCCAATATAACCATAATGCTCCACCAACTGATTGGTATACATATGAAGAGGATGTGAATCTTTTGAACGAGCAACCGGGGGGTTTCTGGACCAACGCCCAAGGATCCAATCAGGATAATTGGCGCCAAGGTCAAGGGAATCAAGGTCGGAACTATAACAATTACAGTCGGGAAGGACAGTATAATCGCGATGGGAACTATAACCAAGATAATAATTACAATAGAAATGGGTATAACAACAGGAAGGATAGAATTGGCCCATACATTCCACCAAGAAATTGAGAAGGAGGATCGAGTTTAAATCTCATTGAAGATATGATGAGCAAGATAATGAAGAGGTTTGACTCTACAGATGAACACGTGAAGGAGATGCGAAATGATTTATCAGGCATTGGGCAAAAAGTAGAGTCACATGCAGTGTCAATTAGACAGATTGAGCATCAATTGAGCCAATTATCCTCGAATGCAAATCTGCGCCAACAAGGAACACTTCCGAGCAATACGGTTTAAAATCCAAAGAATGATGGGCATTGCATGGAAGTCACTACTAGAGGTAGAAAACAAATTGTTTACCCTCCTATGCTGACTGGAGTGGAAAGTGTGAAAGAACCAGATGAAGATGAAGTTGAGGTAGCAGAACTGCCTAAAAATCAAAATGAGAAGGAGGCTGAAATTACACAAAAGGTTATCCCTATGCCAAGACCTCCACCTCCCTTTCCACAAAGATTGTTAAAGAAGACGGAAGAAGGAAGTATAGGAAGTTTATCTCTATGCTAAAGCAATTATCTATAAATGTTCCTTTGATTCAAGCATTAGAACAAATGCCCGGTTATGCAAAGTTTATGAAGGATCTAGTGACCAAGAAGAGAGCTGTCAGTTTTGAAGATGATGATAAGCTACAATATTGTAGTGTCATTGCTACTCGGTCTTTAGTGCAAAAGAAGGAAGATCCCGGAGCATTTACCATCCCATGCATTATTGGCATGATGCACTTCGCGAAGGCATTATGTGACTTGGGTGATAGCATTAATTTGATGTCATTGTCTGTGTTCAAGAAATTGGGCTTGGGAGCCCCCAAACCGACTGTGATGTGGCTACTTATGGCTGACCCTACTGTGAAGAAACCAATTGGGGTGCTCCAAGATGTTTTGGTCATAGAGGAAGCATTCATCTTTCTAGTGGATTTTGTGATATTAGACTGCGAGGTTGACTTTGAAGTGCCTATCATCTTACGCAGACCATTCCTAGCTATGGGGCGAGCTTTAGTAGATATGGAGAAAGGGCAGATGAAGTTTTGTTTGAACAATGAAGAGGTAACATTTAACATCTGCAGATCCATGAAACATAAAGTGAACTCAAATCAATCTTAGTGGTGAACCATGCCGATGAGGAGAAGCCGGATGTGTCCAATGAAGAGAGACTAGGTGTTGAAGCACTAGCTGCGGTAATCATGAACTTTGATGGTGATGGTATTGATGGATATGAAAAGTTAGTTGCTGCACTTGATGATGGTAATTTTCATCATCGCCAACCAAAGAAGCTGGATTTGGATCTGAAGAATCGAGACACTCTGCCTGCGAAACCATCTATAGATAAGCCTCCGAAGTTGGAGCTAAAAGCTCTCCCATCTCACTTGCGGTATGTGTTCTTGGGCCAAAATAATACTTTGCCTGTCATTATAGCCGATGATCAAGTAGAAGAGAAGCTATAATATCGGTGCTGAAGCGGTACAAAAGGGCAATCGGATGGACGATTGCCGATATTATTGGTATTCCACCGGGAATATGCTCGCACAAAATCCAACTCATGCCGGACTTTAAACCAAGTATTGAATACCAGAGAAGATTGAATCCACCAATGCAAGCGGTGGTGAAGAAAGAAATCATCAAGTGGTTAGATGCTGGAGTGGTGTATCCAATTGGTGATAGTAACTGGGTGTGCCCGGTTCAATGTGTGCCAAAGAAGGGAGGAATCACTGTGGTTCCCAATGCAAAGAATGAGCTCGTTCCAATGTGTCCTGTCACTGGATGGAGGGTCTGTATGGACTATCGCAAGTTGAATGCATGGACGGAGAAATATCACTTTTCGATGCCATTCATGGACCAAATGTTAGATCGTCTTGCTGGCAAAGGATGATACTGCTTTCTAGATGGATATTCGGGCTACAACCAGATCTCTATAGCCTCGGAAGATCAAGAGAAAACCACCTTCACTTGTCCTTATGGGACATTCTCCTTCAAAAGAATGCCAATCGGTTTGTGTAATGCACCGGCTACTTTTCAGCGTTGCATGATGTCTATTTTTCCTTACATGGTGGAAGACACTATCGAGGTATTTATAGATGATTTTTCAATGGTTGGTGACTCGTTTGATGATTGCTTGGTACACTTAGGTGATGTGCTGAAACACTGTGAAGAGTGCAATCTTGTGCTAAACTGGGAAAAATGTCACTTCATGGTAAAAGAAGGTATAGTTCTGGGCCATAAAATCTCACTAAAAGGCATTGAGGTTGATAAAGCGAAAGTTGAGGTAATTGAAAAACTACCACCCTCCATATCCGTTAAAGGTGTTAGAAGTTTTCTAGGGCATGCAAGTTTCTATAGGAGATTTATGAAAGATTTCTCAAAAATTGCACACCATTTGTGCAAATTGCTCGAAAAGGAGATAAAGTTTGTATTTTATGATGCTTGTCTGAAAGCATTTAAGGAGCTGAAAAAGAAGTTGATTTCTGTAGCTATCATTATTTCATCGGATTGGGGACAACCGTTCGAAGTCATGTGCGATGCGAGCGGGGTGGCACTTGGCATAGTATTGGAGCAAAGGCGTGAGAAGATTCTTCATCTCATATATTATGCGAGTAAAGCTTTAAATGTTGCTCAAAAGAATTACACTCTCACAGAACAAGAATTGCATGTCGTAGTCTTTGCATTTGAGAAGTTCAGACCTTACTTGCTGGCACTAAAGTAATTGTGCACATTGACCATTCCGCATTGATGTATCTCATGGCAAAGAAGGACGCAAAACCGAGGCTGATTCGATGGGTACTACTCCTGCAAGAAGTCATCTTTGAGGTAAAAGATAGAAAGGGGACAGAAAATCAAATGGCTGATCACTTGTCAAGATTAGAAGAAGAAGTTATGTTGAAGCTAGAAGATGGAGTCGAGATTGTTGACACATAGACGAACAGGTATTTGCTACTTTTTGTGATTATTCCTTGGTTTGTAGATTTCACCAATTACTTGGAAAGCGATGTGGTCCCTCCGGATCTATCATTCCATCAAAGAAGGAAATTCATGTCTGATTTGTAATACCCCAAGCTTTCAAACAATTTTTAAATGCAGAACTCACCTGAAGACAATGACCTACGGAGGCCACCAACTGGCCGTAGATGGATTGAAGGATCGTAGGTGGGGACCGTCAATGGAACTGTGAACTTTCAGGATTTCCAAGTTTCTGAACCTTGACCTACGGAATAGCAGAACGATTTGTAGTTCAGTTGACGGGCCGTAGATGGGTTCCGTAGATGCCTTCCAGACTTAACCAAATTCTCAGCCCAAAATGAACTTTCTGAATCAATTGATGAAAGAGCAGGACGGTCCGTCAATTAATGTACGGACCATAGATCATGTCCGTCGATTGGCCCCGACAGTTTATAATTAAGGGCTTTTTGGAATTTTCCCTAATTGTTTATCTATTAAGCTAAGTCAGTTATACCGTTAATCTAAGACCTATAAATACATTCTAAGCCTTATTTCTTTCATTCTAACTCATTCCTAAACTCTCCTCTACAATATTTCTCTCTCTAAAAGAAACTCTCTCAACTCTCAAGGAAGAATAAGAAAGCTTGAATCCTCCATTGAAGACCTTCAATCTTCTCTAATTTCTTGTGGATTTATTTGAGGTATGATAGTGTTCAGCATTAGGAGTCCTTTCCTCCAATGGGCCCTTCCTCTTCTTCATGATTTTCAAAGGTTTACTCTACCCCAATTGAGTTAGGGTTTTGATCAATCATTGTGGGTTCTACAATTATGATTTCAATTGTTGATTTTATGATTCCTAATGCACGATCTAGCTTGATAAAGTAACTTAGTGCACGAATTAGCGTGAATTACGTGATTTGATGTAAAGATTGCATGAACCCCCATGATCCCAAGTTAATTCTCCCCAATTTGATAATCTATGCTTTGATTGTTGGGTTGAGCTATGATTTGATGAAGTTTATGAATTCTCTATGAAATCAAGCATGAATTGTGAATGAATTGAGGATAATCTTATGAATTTAGCATGATCAAGTCAAAAGCATGATTTTCCTCTATTATGTGAATTTCTTCAAGTATGGGTAAATTGTCCTAATTATGGCTTTCTAAGTGTGAACTTGCATTAATTTGCATGATGTGAGTTGAACGTGCATGAACCCATATGAACTCTATTATCTATGAACTATGAGCATGATGAACTAAGTAAAGATAAAGCTAATGAACTTATGCATGTCTCATATGAAGTTGATAATGAGTTAAAGGGTGCTTTGAGAGTAAGGTACCGAAGTTATGATTCAATGATGTTATGGTTGAGTGGTGAAAGGTTTTCTCACGTAATTCCACCAACATGACTAATAGATGAACAAGAGGAGATTACCCATGTTCTTAAGGAGCTATTCTAATGAATGAAGGGACAAGAGGCGATTACCCATGTACCCTAATGTAGACAAAGCAGCGATTACCCAAGTCTACCAATAATGAGCTTATGACTAATGTAGACAAGAGGCGATTACCCATATCTACCTAAGATAAAATGAACTATGATTAATCTGTGGGAAGTATGCTTAGTACCGAGTGGACAAGTGGTGATTACCCATGTCCCATAACCTATGTGCTACCATAGGGCGATGGTCTATGATAGACACTAGCTAGTGGATCCACATAAGCTAAGAAGTTCATGGTCTTACCTTGGCAAGTAGGACACCTCTTTTCGGTGTGGGGTAGACACCAAATTCCATGTTGATAGCTCACATGGTCTTATATGTCGGTTAAGGCTTTTCCCCATAAGTTAATGAACAAGTGTTCTCATGATGAAGTAAAGAAAAGAAAGAAAGATGATTTAGTTTGCTTTGGCCTTGATATATGCTTTATGTTTCATGTTTATCATGTTTCTAGGTTGGCCATTGCATGTCATGATTATCTCTCTCTCTAGCATGATTTATGTGTTTATGTGCCTTGCTATCATACTTAGTACTTAATTGTGCTAACGAATATTTTTGCCTACATTAACTTCTTTGCTGTAGGACGTGGTGATTCACCTTCCACTCGTGGCTAGAGCTTGATTAGAGAGTTGATATAAGACTTGGTGAGTCCTCATTCATCCGAGGACATAGCCTAGCTCTCATTTCTTTTTCATGTATTTCCTTTCAGCCTTTGAATTGTATTGGGTTACGTCCCAAACCTTGTTCCTTATATTAGATTGGCTTCGAGACATGAGATGTAGACTTCCGCTGTTTCTTTTAAAAGCTTTGATATGAAATTCTCTTTCAAACATTTATTATCTATTATCTTGTATGTAATGTATGCTAAGTGGCTCGTATGAGGCCTCTCGGGGTCTTTTACGTCATGTCACATCTAGGGGGTACCTTGGATCGTGACAAACTTGGTATTAGAGCCAGGTTTTAGAAAAATCTTAGGATGTCTCATAAGCCGCGTCAAGTAGAGTCTTGTTCATGAGTGTGAAGCGCGCCGCACTTATGAATGAGCACACTCATGAACGAGAGGCTATAAGACGTTTAAGAAATCCCACTTCTTTCATTACTCTTAAGTCGTGCCATAGAGTTTAACACTATATATCTCTCTCCTAATCCCTATCCTATGTGTTTCAGGATATGGTGACCTGAAGAGCTTACGCTAGAAGAAACATGGGAGAGAATGTGGAACAAGAAGCTCCTCCTCAAGCTTCTCAAGCTCCGGCCGACCCTTTGACGGAACAAGTGACTAATGCAGAGTTTAGGGCTGCTTTCCAAGTGTTGGCTCAAGCCATGAAGGCTCAAGCCAATAGAGAAGTGGTAGCTCCCGTGAACTCAAATGTGGGTACGACGGCATTAAGAGTGAGGGACTTTACGAGGATGAATCCTCCGGAATTCCATGGTTCTAAGGTGGAGGAAGATCCTCAAGAATTCATTGATGAAGTATACAAGGTGTTGATGATCATGGGTGTGACGCCAGAAGAAAAGGCGGAGTTGGCCACTTATCAACTCAAGGGTGTTGCCCAAATTTGGTTCAATCAATGGAAGAGTGAGAGGGCGGTTAATGAGGGTCCTCTTGATTAGGAAAAATTCAAGGTTCCTTTCCTTGATAAGTTTTTTCCACTTGAAATGAGAGAGACAAAGGTGCTTGAGTTCATCAATCTTCGACAAGGAAATATGAGTGTGAAAGAGTATGCTTTGAAGTTCACACAATTGTCCCGATATGCTCCTTCCATCGTTGCCGATCCAAGGGCAAGAATGAGTAAGTTTGTTTCGGAGGTGTCCGAAATGTTGGTTAAAGAATGCCGCACCGCTATGATTGTTAATGATATGGACATTTCTCATCTCATGGTGTATTCTCAACAAATTGAGGAAGAAAAGCTTAAGAAAAGGTCTAGAGAGACTAAGAGGGCTAGGACCGGTGATGGTAACTTCACGCACTCAAGGTCCGATGGACATGGTCGTCCTAGGTTTCGACAAAGGTTCTCTATCCAAGGCTCATCCAATGTTCCTCCTAAGTTCAACAAAGATATGGGTGTCTAACCCTAAGCCTCAATGAGGAAATGGTGGTGGTTCTTCATTGTCTACTTGTCCTAAGTGTGGGAGAAAGCATGAGAGCAAATGTCCAGCCGGTTCTAATGCATGCTTTGGTTGTGGTAAAATGGATCACAAGATAAGGGATTGCCCTTTAGCGGCTAAGAATGAAGAGGATAACCGTCGATGCGTTCAATCCAAATATATGTTAAGTTCTAGTGGGAATCAAAAGCAAAACCGATTTTATGCACTTCAGGCTCGTCTTGAGCAAGAGAGCTCTCCCAACGTGGTTACCGGTATGTTAAGAGTTTTCCATTTTGATGTTTATGCTTTGCTTGATCCTGGTGCTACCTTGTCTTTTGTGACGCCATATGTGGCTATGAGGTTTGATGTTGTTTCGGATGTGTTGCTACATCATTTTCGTGTCTCTACTCTGATTGGAGAATCTATCATGGCTAAGAGAGTTTATAGAGATTGTCCCATCTCCTTATCCCATAGAGTCACTCTGCAGATCTTGTAGAGCTTGATATGTTAGATTTTGATGTTATTCTTGGGATGGATTTGTTGCATGCTTGTTATGCCTCTATTGATTGTAGGACCCGAATGGTCAAGTTTCAGTTTTCGAATGAGCCTATCCTAGAGTGGAAGGGGGAAATTCTATGTTTCGAGGTCAATTTGTTTCTAATCTAAAAGCTAGAAAGATAATCTCAAAGGGGTGCATTTACCATCTCGTTAGGGTGAGGGATATAGATTCTGAGACCCCTACTCTTGAGTCGGTCCCCGTTGTTAATGAGTTTCCGGAAGTGTTTCCCGATGACTTGCTCGGTATTCCTCCCGAAAGGGAAATTGACTTCGGTATTGACCTTCTCCTAGATACGCAACCTATTTCTATTCCTCCTTATAGAATGGCTCCAGCGGAACTTAAGGAACTAAAAGAGCAGTTGAAAGACTTGTTGGATAAGGGTTTCATCCGGCCAAGTATTTCTCCATGGGGTGCTTCGGTCTTGTTTGTAAGGAACAAAGATGGTTCACTCCATATGTGTATCGACTTTCACCAATTGAACAAGGTTACCATTAAGAATAAGTATCCTCTACCAAGGATAGATGACTTGTTTGATCAACTTCAAGGGGCTAGTTATTTCTCTAAGATCGACCTTCGTTTGGGCTATCACCAATTTAGGGTGAAAGAAGATGATATTCTGAAAATGGCGTTCCAGACTAGGTATGGTCACTACGAGTTCTTGGTGATGTCGTTTGGGTTGACAAATGCTCCGGCCGCATTTATGGACTTGATGAATAGAGTGTTTAAGCAATACCTTGACATGTTTGTGATTGTGTTTATTGACGATATTTTGATCTACTCAAAGAATGAGGGTGAACATGTTAATCATTTGAGGATTGTGTTACAAGTCCTCAAGGGCCAACAACACTTTGCGAAGTTTAGTAAATGTGAGTTTTGGTTAAGGTCTGTGGCTTTTCTTGGTCACATTGTTTCCGATAAGGGCATAGAGGTAGATCCTAAGAAGACGAATGCGGTTAAGAATTGGCCTAGACCTTTATCACCTTCGGATATCTGTAGCTTCTTCGGCTTAGCCGGTTATTATAGGAGGTTTGTTTAAGGGTTTTCATCTATTGCTTCTCCACTGACGGCTTTGGCTCAAAAGAAGGTTAAGTTCATATGGTCCGAGGCATGTGAGAACAGTTTCCAAGAATTGAAAGATCGACTTACTTCGGCTCTGATATTGACTCTACCGAAAGGATCTGATGGTTTTGTGGTTTATTGTGATGCCTCAAGAATTGGGCTAGGATGTGTTCTTATGCAAAATGGGAAAGTCATTGCTTATGATTCAAGACAACTTAAGGTGCACGAAAAGAACTATCCTACTCATGACTTGGAATTAGCGGCGGTTGTCTTGTCTTTGAAAATATGGCAACATTATTTGTATGGGGTACATGTGGATGTCTTCACCGACCATAAGAGTTTGCAATATGTGTTTAAATAGAAAGATTTGAATCTCCGCCAAAGAAGGTGGCTCGAGTTGTTAAAAGATTATGATATGAGTGTTCTCTATCACCCCGGTAAGGCTAACGTGGTGGCGGATGCTCTAGTCGATTATCTATGGGTAGTGTTGCTCATGTTGAAGATGGTAAGAAAGAGTTGGTTCGTGATGTCCATAGATTGGCTTGATTGGGTGTTAGATTGGTTGATTCTACTAAGGGTGGTGTTACGGTTCATAATGGTTCCGAATCCACTTTTGTGCATGATGTGAAAGATAAACAAGATCGTGATCCTATCTTGGTTGAACTAAAGGAAATGGTACTCAAGAAGTCCATAGAGGTTTTCTCCCAAGGGTGAGAAGGTGTGCTTCGATATCAAGGTCGTTTGTGTGCTCCCAATGTAGAGGGTTTAAGAGAGCAAATTTTATCTGAAGCCCATAGTTCTCGATATTCCATCCACCCAGGAGCTACCAAAATGTACCATGATTTGTGGGAAATTTATTGGTGGAACGGAATGAAGAAAGATATTGCAGAGTTTGTGGCTAGGTGCCCTAATTGGCAACAAGTGAAAGTTGAGCATCAAAGGCCGGGAGGTTTGACCCAAGATATTAGTATTCCTACTTGGAAGTGGGAAGATGTGAATATGGATTTTATTGTGGGTCTTCATCGCAAGAGGCGATAATATGATTCGATTTGGGATGTTGTTGATAGAATGACGAAGTCAACCTATTTCATTCACGTCAAGACCTCTTATTCGGTGGAGGATTATACTAAGTTGTATTTGAGGGAGATGGTTAGGCTGCATGGAGTGTCTTTATCCATCATCTCCGACCGTGGTGCACAATTTACTTCTCAATTTTGGAAGTGATTCCAAAACGTTCTTGGTACTCGTGTTAAGCTTAGTACGACCTTTCATCCCCAAATCGATGGACAAGCGAAACGTACTATTCAGACCTTGGAGGATATGTTGAGGGAATGTGTAATTGATTTCAAGGGTACTTGGGATGATCATTTGCCTTTGATAGAGTTTTCTTATAATAATAGCTACCATTTTAGCATTGGTATGGCCCCATTTGAGGCTCTCTATGGTAGGAGGTGTAGATCTCCTATAGGTTGGTTTGAAGTTGGTGAAGTTGCTTTGAAAGGCCTGGAGTTGGTGCATGAGGCTATGGAGAAAGTTCAACTTATTAGGAAAAGGTTGAAAACTGCCCAAAGTCGACAAAAATCCTATGCTGATATTAGAAGAAGAGAATTAGAATTCAATGTTGATGATTGGGTTTAATTGAAAATCTCACCCATGAAGGGTGTAGTGAGATTTGGGAAGAAACATAAGCTTAGTCCCTGTTATGTAGGCCCCTATCAGATTTTGAGACGTGTTGGTAAGGTTGCTTATAAGCTTGACTTGCCTAATGATTTGGCATCGGTGCATCCGATTTTCCATGTCTCCTTGTTGAAGAAGTGGGTTGGTGATCCGACCTCTATAGTGCCATTAGAGAATCTTGTCATAAAGGATAGTCTTTCCTATGAAGAAGTTTCGGTTGAGATTATAGACTGGCAAGTCCGGAAGTTAAGAAATAAAGAAGTTGCTTCCGTGAAAGTTCTATGGAGGAATCAATTGGTTGAGGGGCACTTGGGAGGCCAAGGCCGATATGATGTCCCGATATCCTCATCTCTTTCCTTCCGATCCTACTCATGGTTCATTCTTTTGGTCTCATGTGTCATAGTTGATTTCCATGATTCCTTGATTATGCATGTTCATGAAAAAGTCTTATATGATTATGTGCATTTCAGAATGAGTTGCATAAAGTCTTCATGATATGATGTGTTGATCGTGCTTTAGCTTGGAGTTGATGTTTCCTCCTCGGATATGTGCCCTTATGTGATTGCATGCTAGGTTGGGTTGTTAGTCCGTGTCTATTTCCCTTCTCATGATGTCTTGATTCTCATTCGCGGACGAATGTTCCCATGGGGGAGATATTGTAATACCCTAAGCTTTCAAAGAATTTTTAAATGTGGAACTCACCTGAAGACAGTGACCAACGGGCCGTAGATGGATTGACGGGCCGTAGGTGGGGACCGTCAATGGCACTGTGAACTTTCAAGATTTCCATGTTTCTGAACCTTGACCTACAAAATAGCAGGACGGTTCATAGTTCAGTTGACGGGCCGTAGATGGGTTCCGTAGATGCCTTCTAGACTTAGCCAAATTCTCAGCCCAAAATGAACTTTCTGAATCAATTGACAAAAGAGCAGGACGGTCCATCAATTGATGTACGGACCATAGATCATGTCCGTCGATTGGCCCCGACAGTTTTTAATTAAGGGCTTTTTGGTATTTTCCCTAATTGTTTACCTATTAAGCTAAGTCGGTTATACCTTTAATCTAAGACCTATAAATACTTTCTAAGCCTAATTTCTTTCATTATAACTCATTCCTAAACTCACCTCTCAAATATTTCTCTCTCTAAAAGAAACTCTCTCAACTCTCAAGGAAGAAGAAGAAAGCTTGAATCCTCCATTGAAGACCTTCAATCTTCTCCAATTTCTTTTGGATTTATTTGTGGTATGATAGTGTTCACCATTAGGAGTCCTTTCCTCCAATGGGCCCTTCCTCTTCTTCATTATTTTCAAAGGTTTACTCTACCCCAATTGAGTTAGGGTTTTGATCAATCATTGTGGGTTCTTCAATTATGATTTCAATTATTGATTTTATGATTCCTAGTGCACGAATTAGTGTGAATTACATGATTTGATGTAAAGATTGCATGAACCCCCATGATCCCATGTTAACTCTCCCTAATTTAATAATCCATGCTTTGATTGTTGGGTTGAGCTATGATTTGATGAAGTTTATGAATTCTCTATGAAATCAATCATGAATTGTGAATGAATTGAGGATAATCTTATGAATTTAGCATGATCAAGTCAAAAGCATGATTTTCCTCTATTATGTGAATTCCTTCAAGTATGGGTAAATTGTCCTAATTATGGCTTTCTAAGAATGAAATTGCATTAATTTGCATGATATTAGTTGAATTTTCATGAACCCATATAAACTCTATGATCTATGAACTGTGAGCATGACGAACTAAGTAAAGATAAAGCTAATGAAATTATGCATGTCTCATATGAAGTTGATAATGAGTTAAGGGGTGCTTTGAGAGTAAGGTACCGAAGTTATGATTCGATGATGTTATGGTTGAGTGGTGAAAGGTTTTCTCACGTAATTCTCCCAACATGACTAATATATGAACAAGAGGTGATTACCCATGTTCTTAAGGAGCTATTCTAATGAATGAAGGAACAAGAGGCGATTACCCATGTACCCTAATGTAGACAAAGCAGCGATTACCCAAGTCTACCAATAATGAGCTTATGACTAATGTAGACAAGAGGTGATTACCTATGTCTACCTAAGATAAAATGAACTATGATTAATCCGTGGGAAGTATGCTTAGTATCGAGTAGACAAGTGGCGATTACCCATGTCCCATAACCTATGTGCCACCATAGGGTGATGGTCTATGATAGACACTAGCTAGTGGATCCACATAAGCTAAGAAGTTCATGGTCTTACCTTGGCAAGTAGGACACCTCTTTTCGGTGTGGGGTAGACACCGGATTCCATGTTTATAGCTCACATGGTCTTATATGTCGGTTAAGGCTTTTCCTCACAAGTTAATGAACAAATGTTCTCATGATGAAGTAAAGAAAAGAAAGAATGATGATTTAACTTGCTTTGGCCTTGATATATGCTTTATGTTTCATTTTTCTCATGTTTATCATGTTTTTAGCTTTGCCATTGCATGTCATGATTATCTCTCTCTCTCTAGCATGATTTTTTTGTTTATGTGCATTGCTATCATACTTAGTACTTAATTGTTCTAACGCATACTTTTGCCTACATTAACTTCTTTGGTGTAGGACGTGGCGATTCACCTTCCACTCGTGGCTAGAGCTTGATTAGAGAGTTGATAGAAGACTTGGTAAGTCCTCATCCATCCGAGGACATAGCCTAGCTCTCATTTCTTTTTCATGTATTTACTTTCAGTCTTTGAATTGTATTGGGTTACGTCCCAAACCTTGTTCCTTATATTAGATTGGCTTTGAGACATGAGATGTAGACTTCCGTTGTTTCTTTTAAAATCTTTGATATGAAATTCTCTTTCAAAGTTTTATTTTCTATTATCTTGTATGTAATGTATGCTAAGTGGCTCGTATGAGGCCTCTCGGGGTCTTGTACGCGATGTCACATCTAGGGGGCACCTTGTGTCGTGACATGATGTGAAGAAGTTTCTCTGGGAAGAGCTTTACTTGTTACGTGTTTGTGCTGATGGGATTATTCGTCGCTGCGTGCCTGAGGTGGAAATGATGAGTATACTTGAAGCTTGCCATGAGTCTCCGGTTGGTGGTCATTATAGTGGTATACGGACCGCTCATAAAATCTTGCAATGTGGATACTATTGGCCTACCATTCACTAAGATGCTCATGATTTCGCCAAGTCCTGTGATCGATGCCAAAGAGAAGGAGGTATTTCACGAAAGCAAGAACTCCTAATGAACCCGATACTGGTGATTGAACTGTTTGATTTTTGGGGCCTTGATTTTATGGGTCCGTTTGTGAGTTCAAATGGGATGAAGTACATACTTGTAGCGGTTGACTATGTATTCAAATGGGTGGTAGCTGTTGCGTTTTCCAACAATGAAGGTAAAAGTATCACCGCGTTTTTGTAAAAGAATATCTTCTCCAGGTTTGGTATACCAAGGCGATTATTAGTGATGGAGGTTCCCACTTTTGTAATAAATTGTTCAAGGCGTTGCTTGAGAAGTATGGTGTTCTTCATAGCATAGAAACTCCTTATCATCCACAGTCTAGTGGGCAAGTTGAAGTGTCCAATTGAGAAATCAAGTAAATCCTTGCGAAGACTGTGAATACGAACAGAACTGATTTGTCAAGAAAGCTCGATGATTCTCTATGGGCTTATCGCACTGCCTTCAAGACTCCCATAGGTATGTCTCCTTACCAACTTGTTTTTGGGAAGTCATGTCACTTACCTGTAGAGCTAGAGCATAAAGCGATGTGGGCACTCAAGAAGTTGAATCTAGATTGGGATGCTGCATCAAGTCAAAGGTTGAACGAATTGAATGAGCTAGATGAATTCCGCTTAAAGCATACGAAATTTCAGCCTTGTATAAAGAGAAGATGAAGAAGTACCATGAACAAAAGATCAAAGAGTGAATTTTTGCTCCCGGTCATATGGTATTTCTATTCAACTCAAGACTGCAACTGTTTCCTAGCAAACTCAAGTCCAAGTGGACGGGACCCTTTAGAATTTTTCAAGTATATTCACATGGAGCTATTGAGCTTGAGAAAAAGGAAGGAATGAAATTCAAAGTCAATGGCCAGAGGATCAAACTCTATATGGGCCAAATGGAAGAGGTCAACGAGTTGATTGAACAATGGAGCCTTGATGAAGTCTGAGTAATCAAGAGATTTGCGTCGTGCCGCGACGTTAAATCAAGCGCTACTTGGGAGGCAACCCATGATGTAAAATCTAGCCAATTTTAGGAATTCTTTTATTTTTATGAAATTTTTAACTTTTGCTCTTAATTTTATGTTTTATCGAGTCATAGTATTGGCTAGATTACGGTAGAATAGGGTCCGTGTCCAAAAAAGAGTCAAGAAAATAGAGAAAGGAAGTCCTAATGATTGCTACGTGTGTAGGGAAGCAAGAAAATACCTAAAGAATTACAGCAGTAGATGGTCTGCGGTTCCCATAGACGGCCCTCGTTCCATCGACGGACCGTAAATGGCTTCCGTAGATCCCAGGTATGTTTTCTAAATTTGACTAAGTATGAAGGTAAACGACGACACCCATCAACGGAATGTGGTTTCACCTACGGACCATCGACGGGGAATCGTAGGTCCACACTGTCTTTTTGCACCGACCCGACCCGCGACAATTAATAATAAAAACCCTTCAATTTTGAAACATTTCCCCATTTCCCTCTCTTCCCAACCATTTCAAACTCCCTAAATTCAATTAACCTCCCTTCTTCCCACCCTTTCAATCCCTTTACACCCTTTCAATTACCCACCACCATCTATAAATCCTTTTTCTTTCCCTATTTTCCCTTTTCATTCTTCCATAGTCTGATTTTCTCCTTCCCAAATTCCTCCATTTTTTTCTTTCTCTTGGTAAATTCTCAAGTTATGGGTTCGGAGTCTAAGAAACGTGGTGGCTAGAGCATACGCGATCACACTCACACGACTTCCTACTGCCTCCTAAGGTACTAATTCTTTATCCTAAATGTTAAAATTGAAGTTGAAATAGGAAGTTGATACTTGACCTCGGGTATTTAGTTTGTTAATAAGTACTGCTCATCGTTGTAATGTACCCTTGGGACGATGGTTTAGTGAGTGATAGTTCATGATCGTTGATAAATTGAGTAAAAAGGCCTTCTAGATGTGTTCTTGATTTAGGGTTTCATGTTTTTGTGTGCCTATGTCTAAAATTGCTTGTTTGGAACTCTAGGAACGATATAATAACATGATTATGTGTTGAATTGCATGTTATAGAAGTAGTTTGGTGGGTTAGATATGATATTTGAGATGTTGGAAAAAATTTTAACATATGGCCTGTTACAGTGTAGTTGACGACTACGACCCATGGCTCGTAGGTCAATCTACGGACTGTAGGTCATGAATCGTAGGTCTGAATCACCCAGCAGTAGCCTAAGTTGTGAACTATGGTTTGTCTTACGGTCCGTCATTTCATCGACGGACCTTCCTAGCGAACTATCGTTCCAACTCCTGAGACCTAAATTTTGACCTCCTGACCTACGGTTGTCACCTACGAACCGTGGTTTCATTTACGGCCCGTTGATAGCAACCATTGGTCCCAAAGACAGTTTTTTTTTTGCAAATTTTTTTTAAGTGTCTTAATTTACTTCTTTTCTTTTCTTTTCTCTTTCTTTTCTTCTTTTGTTTGACTAATTAAGTACTAATATGGTCTCCGCAAGTACCATGCCTCCAAAAGTCACTCGTCAATATGGGCGGAGGTCCAAATCCACGGCCCCCTCCGCTCACTTTTATCTTACTAATGAACCTACAGACGATGAGCGGAGTGGGTCTGAGTATGACCCTCCCATAGGGGATGCCCCACCTAGGTCACCCCGTACTACTCACTAGCAAGCCTGGTAGCTGGCTATTGCTGACACAGTAGAGGAGTCACACTCCAGCGACTCACATGATGCTTCCCAGTCTGACAAGGAAGCACGCCGCTCCTCTGATAGTGGTGAGGGGTCCCAGCCTTCACAGTCTGAGCCTGGCTATGACGACGACTCAGTTGCTACATTTACCTCTGATGCTTCTTCATCCGATTTAGCCCATGACACACCTCATGGCATGGTTGAACCCATACCCCTCACTACGGAGCCTAACAGATGGTGCGTACAGGGGATGTATCAAATTTTTCATGATGGCTACTATATGAATGCTCAGGAGAAGCCAACGCAGACCATTACGAAGGAGCGTCGGGTACTTACTGGTAGCCTACACACAGTGCCAAAAATTCATGAGTTATTCAAACAGCACCGATGCGACTGGATGGTAGAGAACCCGGGGAGATACAGCTCGGTGATGGTAAGGGAGTTTTATGCTTCCTACGTCGTGACAGTAAAGAATGCGCTCCCACCATGAGCCAGGGCATTGACTCAGCCTCCACTCTTGTCCACTTTGGTTTGGGGCGTCCCTATTGATTTATCAGAGGCTGCAGTCCACCGTTTTATTTATGGCCCCTCCCATGCCCAGCAAATTAATACTACCGAGTACGACTATCGAATGAGTGTGGTGTAGAATAGAGCTGCCATGCGTGATACTGAGCAGCGACAGAGTCTATTGCATTGGATGGCGCAATTTATTACTGATGAGGGAGAGAACACCGAGTGGGTTCGGTACATGACGTTGCCTATTAGGAAGGCGACACTCAGCTTTGCAGCCAAGTTCTTGTGGTCCATTATTCAGGCTCGACTGCCGCCCACTATGGCTGATAATGTAGTGACGTGGGATCACGCGGTGATGCTTGCTTCATTGATGGCGGGGCTTAAGATCGACTTCTCTCAGATTACATAGTTGAGATTCATGAGAAGGCTTTCAGAGAGAAGACCACGCTGCCATTCCCGTGCTTGATTCTTTTCCTATGTAGATAGGCGACTGTTCCTATTTGGGGCTGTGACAGGTTGATGGAAGTGACAAAGACGGTCGACGTTGGCATGATTTGGGATGATATAAACCCCGCAGCCCTACAGAGGAGTATCCCAGTTGATTTACCACCGTTGGGCGAGAACCTTGACGATGCTCAGGCAGCAAAGGGCACTACTCCCCCCACCACAGAGCCCCATGACGCTATCCCTCCCCCCTCTATTTTAGGTTCTGCTGCGAGCACACCACGTGCTCCCACACCTTCGGCATTTGCCATGTTGCCGCTAGCCAGGGTCTAGAAGTTAGAAACTCAAATGGTGACCCTTTTGGCGCATATTAGGCCATGGATGCAGAGGTCCGTTGAAGATTCAGATGCCAGGACTAAGAAGGTGGTTGAAGTAAAGATACAGGTTGTGCACCGGTGGATTGATGCCTTTGAGAGCCGGATGTCAAATAGGACGCAGCCTGGGCCTACTGTTGATCTTGCTGCATTTCAGACAGAGTTGGCTCAGCTCCGGGCTGACATTGATGCCTTGTTCGCCGTCGAAGCTGCTGCCCCAGATCCTACCCCGAAAGAGGATACAGGAATTGTTGTGCTTAATGCACTTTTTGGTGACGGGCAGCAGGCTACTACCTCCCCACATGCAGTAGGAAAGCATGTTCAGACTGATGTTGACACACATACAAATCCTGAGGAGGCGCGGTGAGCCCGCAATAGAGAGTGACGGGCTCAAGAGGCTGCCCAGCAGCAATCTATTATAGATGAGCAGCTGAGACAGGCGCAGATGCAAGAGTTGGCTGCGGGAGCTTTCGGATCGGGGCTCACTACTGATGGTACTCCCCAGACTATTATTGAGGGAGTTACTGAGGGTGCCCTGCATGATGATCTAGCACGTTCCGGGCAACCGAACACACCTACTTCTTGATTGGTCTTCGGCGCACATGCGCCACAGGTTTGTCTCACCCGATGGTTTTACTTTTGACTTGTGCATTGAGGGCATTGCACTACCTATCTAAGTGGGGGTGGGGTGAATGTATTGTGAGTGTTGAGGTGAAGTCTGAGTAACTCTCAACTCACAATCCTTCCTTGGGGTTTTCTTGCCTACGTTCTTTTTCCCCAAGGAACTATTTTTTAATTTATGTTTTACCTGCATGTTTAGGATAGTAAATGTGTAGAAGTAACCTGGAAATAAAAGCATGATGGCAGTAGAGCATAAAATTGATATCCCTCCAAATTTTGATTTGTACTATGATTGTGAAGTTAATAAGTTGAATGTGTAGGATCTTTGTATGACATGATAAGTATCGATATGACACTATGACTTAAGCTATAACATTAACCAGATTCATTGATGATTTAATAATTGCAACAAGGTGCCATGTGTGTGTAAGGGTGTTTGTATATTCTTATGGTACGTGCCAATCTAGAACTTGCCCCATTGGTCTTGCTAAGGTGATTTGAACTAGAAACTAGGAGATGATCATAGGCCATTATTGATACTAAGTCCACTTAAGCCTAAAAACAACCAACCAAAAAGATAAATTGCTCCCTTCGATCCAAATGTTTGAGCCAATAAAAGAGACTATTCTTTCTGACACCCAATTTACCTTCCCTGATATTATTGTGAAACTTTGTTTTGGCCTTGGTCCCTCCTTGGACATTGTGCACCTCAACTTAGGCTACTGCAAAGTTACCTAAATTCTGACCCTGGTCCTTCCTAGGATATTAGGTACCTTAACTCATACTAAACGTCTAAGTTGAGGGTGACTCTTATGAAGGAAAGCAAGAAAGAAAGGGTATGAAAAGAGTTGTGTATAATGCAAAGAAAGCAAACTGAGTGAAACTGATGAAAATAGTGTGACTAAACAAAAAGAAGCAAAAATAATCAAATGCTTAAACAAGAAGATGAAGAAAAGATGAATTCAACAAGATGATCAAGTCAAAAGTCACACTTGAGCTTATAGAATCATAAGAAGAAGGGCATAAAGCGTGAATGATGTAATAATTGGTTGTAAAAAGAGGTAAAGCTAGCCAATGTAATGTCAAGGAGGGCAGAAAAGTCACTAAATACCCAAATGTACCACACCTGACCCCGAGCCGACGTTACAAGCTGAGAAAGTCCTATAGAGATCCTAAGTGAAAGGTTTTGAAAGCCAAAGCGGAGAAAATAAGGTCCAGCATATGGTATCGAGCACAAACTATACTGAATTCGTTCTGAGCGTGAGTGAGTACTGAGTCTCAAACTAAAATTTCAAATTCTGTGTGAAATAAGGGACTTCTATGCGGTAAGGGCACAAGTTGCATTGTTGAAAAGTCGATATCTTGGTGATTGTTATCTGTATATGTGAATGTGTATATTGATATGTCTATGTCATATATTGATCCGCATGAGTTAGCTTGTTGAGTTTATGATGAAATTTGCAATAAGTTGTGAATAAATAAGGAAGATGATTGAGAAAATGATGTGTGATTGCTTGAATTGAGGGTTGCATATATACAAGAGTCGTTTAGAGTTTGTTGTCTCGCTTGAGGACAAGCAATGATTTTAAGTTGAGGGTGTTGATGTACCGTGAATTTATGGTACTTTTGATGCGTTAAACTTAGAGTTTTGCATACTTCCTAAGCATTTTGGTAGTAGATGTGATGGTATTTATGCTTAATTTTGCAAGAAATAGGTTGTTGAGCAGTTGATGATTGAAGTAATTACAGCAATAGATTTTTTATAATGAACGAATGGACCTACGAGCCGTCATTCTATTGACGAGCCGTAGGTGGGAGTCGTGGTCCAAGTATTTGAAGAAATTTGTTAAGTGTGGAACGAAGGTTGCAAACAACCAATCGTAGGTCCTGCTACGAACTATAGATGAAGAATCATTGATGAACTTCAGAGAGGATGAGTTTCAGTACTTGAACGACGGTTGAACAGGACGGGTCGTGCTTAGACTTACGAATCGTAGGTCATGCCCGTAGGTGGACCTCTCCCAGAAAAGTGACTAAGTGCTGGACGACGGCTGGACCTACGAACCATCGTTACTTTGACGAGCCATAGGTGGCCAGTCGTAGATGGCACTGCTCAGAACCGAATTTCCTCATCTTTTCTTTTGCTACTTAGTTTTGGTTTTGTTTTCTATAAATAGAAGTTGTAATTTTTGTTTTTTATAACTTTTTGGTCATAGACAAGTTGTGATACATTATTTTAGCTTTGAGAATTATTTAATCAAACACTTTTGGTATTTAATTCTTGAAGTTGGTTTATGCAATTGGCTTTTGTTCTACAATTTGAGATTTTGGATTTCATCTATTCTAAGTGTAAGTTGATGAGTTATTATTCAAACCCTAATATGAATTGTGAATTTCCAAGAATGAGTAGCTAAATCCACAACTAGGGTTGTGGGAACCATGAGTAATTAACAAAGTGAAGCTAATAATGAAGTAATTCTTGATAAAGTGTTTATGCATGTATTTGTTAATCTCTTCATTTTGAATGCTTTTTAACTGTGCGCAATGTTAGAACTCACCTCATTCCTACTTGTCGGACCAAAGAAGTAATGAATGAGAAAGAGATCAAGCAACAGAGATTTGGTGATATATTCTGCTATCTAATAACCTGAACCACAAACGTAGAGGGCTAATCTGGGTCAATGGTAAGGGATAGTAAAGAATACACCCGTAGACGGACCAAGTTGCGTGGTGAAGTTCCCTATTTTGAGGACCAATCACTTAGGCGATACCTAACTTACTGATCATGCATGCTAAACATCAGAAAAGAGTTACTATTATTAGGTTTACTTAGTTAAGAACTTGTGGAGAACACATGTGCCCTAGTTTCATTATCATATTGATATTACAAACTGCGAATTTTATTACTTGTTTACTTGTTACTACACAATCAATCAATCATAATTTTAGTTTTCAAAACCCCTCTTTTTACAGAGATAATTTGGCTAAACGTTTAAATAACCATAAATTGGCCTAAGTCTAAACCATATTCCTCGTGGGATCGACCCTAACCTTTGTTAGGTTCTTTATTTGACAACGACCGCTTATACTTCTTTAGAGAGGTATAATTTGGGCGTATCACACATGCTCAACAAAGAGAAGAGGAGAAACTTAAGGAAAAACCTAGGGAGGCAAAAAGGGATAAGAACGGTGTTGGTGACTTTTCACGCTCAAGGTCCGATGGATATGGTCGTTCTAAGTTTCAGAAAAGGTTTCCCAATCAAGGTTCCTCCAATGCTCTAACTCCTAATTTCAACAAGGAAAGGATGTCTAACCCTAAACCTTAAGGAGGGAATAGTGGTGGATCTTTATTGTCTACTTGTGCTAAGTGTGGTAGAAAGCATGAGGGTAAATGTCTAGCCAGTTCCAATGCATGCTATGGTTGTGGCAAGACGGATCATAAGATTAGGGATTGTCCCTCTGACCGTCAAGGGTTCAACCTCATCCTCCGTCGGGTTCTAGTGGGAGTCAAAAGCAAAACCAATTTTATGCACTTCAAACTCGTCATGAGCAAGAGGGTTCTCTCGATGTGGTTACCGATATGTTGAAAGTCTTTAATCTTGATGTTTATGCTTTGCTTGATCCCGGTGCTACCTTGTCTTTTGTAACACCATATGTGGCTATGAGGTTTGATGTTCTTCCGGATGTGTTGATAAATCCTTTTTCCATCTCTACTCCTATTGGTGAATCTATTGTGGCTAAAAGAGTCTATAGAGATTGTCCCATCTTCTTATCCCATAGAGTCACTCATGTTGATCTTGTAGAGCTTGATATGTTAGATTTCGATGTTATTCTTGGGATGGATTGGTTGCATTCATGTTATGCTTGTATTGATTGTAGATCCCGAGTGGTCAAGTTCCAATTTCCAAACGAACCCGTTCTAGAGTGGAAAGGGGGAAATTCTATGCCTAAGAGTCAGTTTGTTTCTTGTCTTAAAGCTAGAAGGATGATTTCCAAGGGTTGCATATACCATCTTGTTCGAGTTAGGGATATGGATTTTGAAACCCCTATCTTTGAGTCAGTCCCCATTGTTAATGAGTTTTCAGAAGTGTTTCTTGATGATCTATCTTGTGTTCCTCCCAAAAGGGAAATAGACTTCGGTATTGACCTTCTCCCAGATACGCAACCTATCTTTATTCCTCCATACCGAATGGCTCCAGTAGAACTTAAGCAATTGAAGGAGCAATTGAAAGATTTGTTGGATAAGGGCTTCATCCAACCGAGTATCTCTCCATGGAGTGCTCCAGTTTTGTTTGTTCGAAAAAAGGATAGTCCACTTCATATGTGTATCGATTGCCGTCAATTGAATAAAGCTACCATCAAGATTAAGTATCCTCTCCCAAGGATAGATGATTTATTTGATCAACTTCAAGGAGCAAGCTACTTCTCTAAGATTGACCTTCGGTCGGGCTATCACCAATTGAGGGTGAAGGAAGATGGCATTCCGAAGATGACTTTTCAGACTAGATATAGTTATTACAAATTCTTAGTAATGTCCCTTGGTTTGACAAATGCTCCGTCCGCATTCATGGATTTTATGAATAGAGTGTTTAGACAATACCTAGGTATGTTTGCGATTGTTTTCATCGATGATATTCTGATTTACTCAATGAGTGAGGATGATCATACCAATCATTTGAGGATTGTGTTGCAAGTCCTCAAGGATCAACAACTCTTTGCAAAGTTTAGTAAATGTGAGTTTTGGTTGAGAATTCGTGGCTTTTCTTGGTCACATTATTTTTGGTAAGGGTATTGAGGTAGACCCTAAGAAGACGGATGTGGTTAAGAACTCGCCTAGACCTCTATCCCCTTTGGATATTCAAAGTTTTTTGGGTTTGCCTGGTTACTATAGAATGTTTTTTGAAGGGTTTTCTTTGATTTCCTCTCCATTGACGGCATTGACCCAAAAAAAAGTTAAGTTCGTATGGTATGAAGCATGTGAAAAGAGTTTCCAAGAATTGAAAGATAGAGTTACCTCTGCTCCAATATTGACTCTACCGGAAGGGTCTGATGGATTTGTGGTTTATTGTGATGCCTCAAGAATTAGGTTGGGATGTGTCCTTATGCAAAATGGGAAAGTCATTGCTTATGCTTCAAGGCAACTTAAGATTCATGAAAAGAATTACCCTACCCATGACTTAGAACTAGCGATGGTTGTGTTTTCTCTAAAGATTTGGAGGCATTACTTATATGAAATTGGCCCATTTCATTCCGTCAAGGTTTCTTATTCGATGGAAGACTATGCTAAGTTGTACCTAAGGAAGATGGTTAGGTTGCATGGAGTGCCCCTATCCATTATATCTAATCGTGGTACCCAATTCACTTCTCAGTTTTGGAAATCCCTCCAAAGGGGCCCTAGTATCTGTGTTAAGCTTAGCACGGCCTTTCATCCTCAAACCGATGGGCAAGTGGAGCGTACTATCCAAACTTTGGAAGATATGATGAGAGCTTGTGTGATTGACTTCAAGGGTAATTGGGGTGATCATTTGCCTTTGATTGAGTTTTCTTATAATAATAGCTATCATTCGAGTATTGGCATGGCTCCATTTGAAGCTCTTTCTGGTAGGAGGTGTAGATCTCCTATAGGTTGGTTTGAAGTTGGTGAAGTCGCTTTGATAGATCCTGAATTGGTACATGAGGCTATGGAGAAATTTTGGCTTATTAGAGAAAGGTTGAAAATGGCTGAAAGTCGGTAAAAGTCCTATGCCGATGTTAACAGAAGAGATCTAGAATTCAATGTTAATGATTGGGTTTACTTGAAATCTCACCCATGAAGGGTATAATGAGGTTTGGAAAGAAAGGGAAGCTGAGTCCACGTTATGTGGGACCATATCAAATTTTGAGGCGAATTGGCAAGGTTGCTTATGAACTTGATTTGCCTAATGACTTGCCTTCAATTCATCCGGTTTTCCATGTCTCCTTATTGAAGAAATGTGTTGGTAATCTGACATCCATAGTACCATTGGAGAGTCTTGGTGTAAAGGAGAGTCTTTCTTATGAAGAGGTTCCGGTTGAGATTTTGGACCGGCAAGTTCGGAAGTTAAGAAATAAAGAAGTTGCTTCCGTAAAGGTTCTTTGGAGTAATCAATTGGTTGAGGGTGCTACATGGGAGGCCGAGGCCAATGATGTCCTGTTATCCTCATCTCTTTCCTCTGTCCCTACTCTAGCTTGAGGTATTTAGTTCCTCGTGGTTCACCCTTTTGGTCTCATGTGTCTTAGATATTCCTATGATTCCTCATTTATGCATGTTCATGAAAAGCTTAATTTTTGAGAAAATGAGTTAACTTGATTGATATCTTCATGATTATGTGCGTTTGAGTATGAGTTGCATATAGACCTTATGAAATGATGCTTTGAACATGCTTTAGCTCGGAGTTGATGTTTCCTCATCGGATATGTGCATTTATGAAATTGCATTCATATTGGGTTGATAGATCTAGTTTCTACCCTCCTTATGATGTCTTGAGTTCCATTCGAGGACGAGTGTTCCCAAGGGGGAGATATTGTAACACCTCAGATTTGGCAAGAAGGAAAATTTGCAGATTTTTCAGAACTGGTACCAGTACTGACGAAAGCCATCTACAGACCATAGGTTGACTTACGGACCATAGGTGGGAACCATAGATGGCAAGACAAATATTTTGAAAATATCTAGTTTCAGAACCTCTTTGACAATTTGCTAGGATGGCCCGTCATTCCTTGAATGAGTCATAGATAGGTCTCGTAGGTCTCTTCCAGACTTAGTTAAATTTCAAGCCTTAAGTTGGAATCTACGGTTTCCATGTACGGTCCGTTAGTGGACCTACAAACCATACATAGGTCCTGTCTTTTGAAGTTAAAAATTATTAGTTTTTGAATCTTTCTACGGTTGGCCAGAATGGTCCGTAGTTGGACCTACGGACCGTAGGTCTAAATCCTACAGTTATTTTTAAGGACTTTTTGGTCTTTCCCTAATTGACTTATACCTAATCTAAGTAGGTTTAGTCCTAATCCTAGACCCTATATAAGTCTTCTAAGCCTAAAATCTACCCTTTTTAATCACTCTTCAAATCCCCAAATCCCTCCAAATATTTCTCTCTCTAAAGCTTGAAGAAGAATGCTAGGGATTCAAGTCAAGTCTCCAATTCTTCATTGATTGTGGGCATTGAACTCCAAGGTATGATGGCTTTCACCTATGGAGTCCTTTTATCCATAGGGTTCCTAAATTCCCTAATTTTACAAGTTAGAATTCTCCAATTGAAATTAGGGTTTTCTTCTATCTTATGGGTTCTTTCAAATTATGATCTAATTGATTGATTTAAGTCCTTTTATGCATTAATTGAGTTAATTGCATGAATTTGAAGTTGAATAACCATGAACCCATGTATGATCTATGATTTCTATGCTTTGATCTCATGATAAGGCTTTGAACTATGAAAGATGGAAATTATGAAGATATGCATGTTCTTTAGGAAATAGAGATGAATGATTTAAGGTCGCTTTGAGAGTGAAGCATCAATGTTGTTGTTATGTTGAGGAACTCATATATTACTCAATACATGAATGTGAAAGGATTTTCTCACATGAAGGATTCATAAGGGTTGAAAGGTTTTCTCAACTAAATTTTGAATCAAAAATTAAGGAGCTATTCTAATGAACTTTAGCTTGGATTGGCAATTTGATGTGCCTTCCATGATTGATAAGACAAGAGGCGATTACCCATGTCTACTAATGATAAGATAAGTTATGAATTATGACTATTCCGTGGGATTTATGCTTAGCACCAAGTGGACAAGTGGCGATTACCCATGTCCCATAAACTATGTGCCACCATAGGATGATTGTCTTAGATAGACATTAGCTAGTGGATTCACTTTAGTTAGAAGTTATGGTTCTTACCTTGTCAAGTAAGGACACCTCTTTTCGGTGTGGGATAGACGCTAGATTCCATGTTATAGCTCACATGATCTATGTCGGTTAAGGCAATTTCCCACAAAATGAACTAAGGTTATTTTCGTAAAAAGGTATTTCAAGTATGTGTTGTTTTAAGATGATTTCCTTGCATTGACTATGGTTTTGACTCATGTTTTCTATCATGACATATTATGATTTAACTTGGTCATTGCATCTTATGTATATCTCCTTTTTAGCATGTTTTTATGACTTTTATGCATAGTTATCATACTTGGTACATTCTATGTACTAACGCATACTCTTGCCTACATTGTCTCATAATGTAGGATCCGACTCTTCTCCATCTATTCGTGGCTAGTTCGTTGCATTAGAGATTTGAAGACTTGGTGAGTCCTCATACTTTGAGGACAAGGCCACATTTATAGTTTTATGTCATCTTACTTTAGAACATGTACGGGTTACATCCCAATTTCAAGGTCAGTTATGTGTTCTGAATGCTAATGAGTTGAGAAATCAGATTCTGACAAAAGCTCATAGTTCTCAATATTCTATTCACTCGGGAGCCACCAAGATGTAACATGGTTTACGGGAGGTCTATTGGTGGAATGGGATGAAGAAGGATAATGTTGCTCCCAATTGTACACGCAAGTGTACGTGGTCGTACAAGTAATATAGTGACTCTAAAAGAGCCGGATTATCGAACCCACAGGGACTTGTCAATTAACTATTTACTAAATTATACTAGTTTAATTGTTTATTTAAGAATATCAAGAGAAATAAAAGAATGCAAGAATTAAATAAAAAGATTAACTTACAATACTTTGGGCAATTCTAGGGCTGCAGCATGCTTAAGGTTTCATGTATCGCATCTCATGTAATGAATTAACTAAGGTTATCAAATTACTAATTTACAGGGTTGATTTTATGATCATGATCTCTCAACCTCTAATCGCCTACTCCAACTAGCTATCTAACTACATCGTTGAGCGGGGATAGGCAGTCCTTATTAGCGAGCATTTATATTTCATCATGTTTCGTAACCAAGCTTGGTGTTCGTCCGGGCGTCACTCCTAAACACAAATCTAAACAAGTGATATGCAAGTTAGATCAAGATCTTTGTATTATTTGGTCTATCTACCTCTTCATCTCTCGAGTCTAAGAATAGACAATAGATTTATTTCTATGGTGATCAAGCATGAAATACTAAAACAAGAATACAAAAGTAATTTAAGTGATAATCAATAATTAATTCAAAACAATCGATGTTCAATAATTACTCGTAGCCGCAGCCCCAGAACAAGGGTCTTTAGCTACTAATATTGACAATTTTTCCTTCCCAAGTATTTTCCTACTCTATAAAGTGTTCTCCAATAATAATTATTCCTATGGACTATTTATAGATGTAGGAAACCCTGAATAAAATAATTGAGTCCAAAATAAATTAGGAATCCAAAACCAAAAGAAATTTGGTTTCCTTTTTTACGCGTGAAACCGCCTCACAATTTGAGGGGTCTTCAATTTGTTGCCACGTGGCAGTTGTGCCAATTTTAATTGAAAGTCTTCGGCTGCACTTGGTATATATTATATATATTATTATATTCAATGTAATCCATTAAGCTACCTACTTGATTTCATTCTATAATCTTTCATCTTTAATTTATTTTAGCTCCAAACTTCTTCAACTTTAAACCAATTTACTCCTACAAATAAAATACATTATTTAGCACAATTCATAAAATTCCTGCTCAAAAAGGACAAATACAAATAATAAATATGAGACAAATAATGATAAACATATATATTTTTGGCCTAACATCAAATATCACAAAATTTGTGACTAAGTGTCCAAATTATCAACATGTAAAAGTTAAGCATCAGAAACTAGGTGGTTTAGCTCAATACATTAGTATTCCTACATGGAAGTGGGAAGATTTGAATATTAACTTCATTACGGGTTTACCCCGCACTCGTCGTCAGTTTGATTCAATTTGGGTCATAGTGGACCAAATGATGAAATCGGCTCACTTTCTTTTCATTAAGACTTCATTCTCATCATAGGATTATGCCAAGCTTTACATTAGGTAAATGGTAAGGTTCCATGGAGTGCCTTTGTCCATTATCTCTGATCGAGATACTCAATTTACATCTCAATTTTTGAAGTTTTTCAGAAAGGTCTTGGTACTCATGTAAAACTTAGCACGACTTTTCATGCTCAGACAGATGGACAAGACGAGCATACTATTCATACTTTTGAAGATATGTTGAGAGATTGTGTGATTGATTTCAAGAGTAATTGGGATGATCACTTACCTTTGATTGAGTTAGCTTATAATAATAGCTATCATTCTAGCATTGAGATGCCACCGTTTGAGGCTCTTTATGGTAGGAGGTATAGGTTTCCAATTGGTTGGTTTGAGGTTGGTGACGTTGCTTTGATAGGGCCCAAATTGGTGCATGAGGCTATGAAAAAGGTTTGACTTATTCGTGAGTGATTGAAAATGGCTCAAAGTCGATAAAAGTCTTATTCCGATGTTAGAAGAAGAGAATTAGAATTTGATGATAATTATTGGGTCTACTTGAAAATTTCACCCATGAAGGGTGTCATGAGATTTGGAAAGAAAAGGAAGCTTAGTCCCCAGTATGTGGGACCATATCAGATTTTGAGGTGTATTGGCAAAGTTGCTTATGAACTTGAGTTGCCAAATGATTTAGCATCGGTATATCTGGTATTTAATGTCTCTTTGTTGAAGAAGTGTGTTGGAGATCCAACGTCCATTGTACCTTTGGAAGGTTTGAGAGTTAAAGAAAATCTTTCTTATAAAGAGGTTCCGGTGGAGATTTTAGATCGGTAAGTTCGGAAGTTGAGAAACAAAGAGGTTGCTTCCGTGAAGGTTCTTTGGAGGAATTAATTAGTTGAGGGTGCTACTTGGGAGGTCAAAGCCGATATGATGTCCCGGTATCCTCATCTCTTTCCCTCCACTCCTACACTAGCTTTAGGTATTAGCTATTTATGGTTCATTCTTTTGGATTCACGCATTTTAGTCATTCTCATGTTTCCATATGCATGCATGTTCATGAAAACTTGATTTCGATGTTATGATTTAGCTTAGTGATTCTCCATGTTTATGTGCATTTTGATGAAAAAAATTTGCATTCATATTGGGTTGTTAGTTTCTCTCCTACTCTATTCATGCTAGCTTGAGCCCCATTCGAGGAAAATGTTCCCAAAGGGGAGACATTGTAACACCTCAGAAGTTGGAAAGTCCAAAAGGAAAGAAAAATGCAAAAAAATTTACTGAGGTTGGTTCTACGAGTCCAACCAACGGACCATAGGAAGTCCTACGGGTCGTAGGAAGGAAGTCGTAGACTTGGAGATGAGTTTTTGGAAAATTGTGTTTCTAAAGTTTGGCCTACGACTTGACAGGATGAATTCTAGGATGTTTGACGGGTCATAGGACTGACCCATAAGATTGATTCAAAGATTTGATTTAGGACCTCAGGTTTTGACGGGTCATAGAATGTTCGATAGACCGTAGAAAGGTCTCGTGAGAAATGATTGAATATTTGGGTTTCTGAAGTTGGTTCTACGGTTGACCAGGATGGGCCGTAGAAATTCCTACAGACCATAGGTCACAACCATAGGGCTGTCCGACAGTTATTATTAAAGGGTATTTGGGTCTTTTCTTATGCATTTAATGCATATACTACGTCGTTTTACCCCTAATTCTAAGCCCTATAACTACCCTTCACCCTTTGAATGTTCCCCCAACTCTCTCATTCAATTAAATCCCCAAACCCTCTCCAAGGCTTTCTCCAAAATCCTCTCTCTAGATCAAGGAAGAAGAAGCTAGGGTTCTTCAAGTTCAAGTCTCCTTTCTTCATCATTGCTTAGGGCTTCAAGATAAAGGTATGTAGGGAGTTCATCAATGGGTTCCATTCACCCATTGAGTCCCCAAAGATTCTTCAATTCTCCAATTCAATTTCAATTCAATTGGTTAGGTTTTCATTCAATTCCTCTTGGGTTCTATTTGTATGAATTTAAATTGTTTGATTTTGATCATATTATGATTATTTAAATTCAATTACAAGTTTTCCAATCAATTCCATGTGATCCCATGCATTGATCATGATTTTGACTATGAATCCTAAACTGCATGAATTTGAAGAAAAGCTATGAATCAATGAATGATGTTGTCATGAACTTATGCATGATTTATGAAAAAGAATGATTTATGATCTAGGTTTCTTTAAGATAAGCATCAATGAATTGTGAAAATTTTTCTCACATGTGAAGGGATAATGGCTGTTGAAAGGTTTTTCTCACTTAGACTTGATTCAAGATATAATCAGCTACTCTATTATGTTTTTAGCTTAGGTTAGTATTTGAATTGTACTTTTCCATGGATGATGAGCTGTTTATGAAAAGGACTTTTCTGTTGGGATTTAACTTAGCACCGAGAGAACTTTGAGGTGGAAGCTCAAATAGGGTCGTCTCTAGTAGCAACCTTTAGTTCCAAACTACGTGCCCCCGTAGGTTTGCCTTAAATGGCCTAGCTAGTGGATCCACATATAGCATATGATATGATATAGAGTTCTACATTAGCAAGTAGACTCTCCTTTCTCGATGTGGGAGTTACATCATATTCCATTTTATAGCTCGCATGGTCTATTGTCGATTAAAGCTAATATCCCACAAAATGATCTATGTTTACAATAAAGATTTTAATGAAACTTTCCTTATTATTTTGAGATGCATTGACCATGTCTCATGTTTTACGCTTTCTTCTTAAATGATTTCACTATGTTAGCTTGGTCATGCATATCATGTTTCCGATTATGTCCCCTTTATGATCATGTTCCATGTTTTATTGCATTCCCCTCATACATAGTACATTCCATGTACTAATGCATTGTTGTGACTACATTATTTCAGTAATGTAGGGCTTGACGATTCCTCTCCTACCGTTCGTGGCTATTTGATCTCTCTAGTAACATGAAGACTTGGTGAGTTCTCATACTTTGAGGACGATGTAGACTTTATTGCTTTTCTTATGTCTTTATGTTTTAGTTTCAGACATTGTACTTGGTGTACGGATTACGTCTCGACCACTCCCTTTGATGTACTAGATGGCTTGTCTAGAAGTTGATGTACTTCCGCTTATATATCAAACTCTTTACTTCTTTTTGAGATTCCTTGCTTTTCTCTATTATGTTGTGTATATGTATGTCAAGTGGTTTGTGTAGTGCCTCTCGGGTTCTTATATGTTAGGTCACGTCTAGAGTGTACCTTGGGTCATGACAGTTGTGTGACTGGTCTTTTGAGAGCTGTAGATATTTGTTGTGGCTGATTCTTGTTGCTAATTGTCCAAAAATTCCGTGGCTACGTGTTAGGGTGATCGGGGAGGTGAGAGAGCATTGTGTGTAGGTAATTCTCATCTCGAATGGAGAACTTTAGTGCTTTAATGGTGGTTTTGTGAATTTTGTTTCATGTTGTTGGTTTGCCGCATTTCGAGACTGAAATGTGTCCCACTTTGGGACACAAATTTAGTAAGCTCATTAGGACCTTTTAACAAAGTCAATTTCATAATTCCCAACACGGGTCCCACATTCCTAATTTTGACTATATTTCTGGTCTATCTCAAATTATTATGTTTTTTTGTGTCAAAACATCGTACTAATGTTGTGGTTGTGTTTTTATAGTATGGAAGCATTGTGAGGTCGTTTGGAAGGGAAAAGCTCTGGAATTATGATTTTGGAGCGCACACGGTCTACATTAAAATAGGATATGGCTTCCTGGTCTTTAGATTGAGCTCGAGAATGTGAGCTCATGATTGATTGGTTGAAATTTGGGTTGGGTTAGTAGTTGATCATGCCTAATTTATAATTTTGGGGTTTTTAGGAATGTTAGCATGTTTGTTTTCCCTTTTTGTGATCATCCTTACATTTTGGCCTTCGTTTCTACTTGTTTATGATTCTTTGAAGCATGTTATTGGACTTAACCTAGGTGTAGGCTAGTGATTGCCTTAGACTCATATTTTGGAGACGTTAGGCCTTAGAATTGCTCTAATATCACTTCGGATAGGTTAGCTCCCTCTAGATCGATATAGAAGACTTGTGTCTGATAGTGTGATCCTTAGCAAGGCAACAACTCAGTCATATGACCTTTTATCCTTAATTGTCCCTTGTGGTTTGACTCGGATGTGTTCGTGGGTTATTTTAGGCTTTATTTGGCTGTGTGGGTTTTGGGTCTAGGATTTGGAGCTGGAGTGGTCCCTGGAGACTTGGAAGATGGTTTTGCTCTATGGTATTGGATGGTTTGAGGAAGAGCGGGTATTTGGGAGTGTTTTACAGCTTTAAGCTATGTTCAAGGACTAGGCATAACTTATATTTGCCAGGTTCAAGGCTTTGATGTACTAGTTATTTACCCGAGCTTGAGGCCTTAGCGCTCATTCTTAGTCAAGGTTCGAGGCCCTTATTCATCTCTATTAGCCTTTATTCGAGTCCGAACACACTCTTATTCATCAATTTTGAGTCATGACTAGGTGATTCTATTGGGGTTCTTGAGTTGCCTTTACCACGGTTCGAGTCCGTGGAAGGCCGTGGCTGTTGTGGAAATGTTCTTAAGTTCCTCTAGTAGTTTCTTTAGCTCTTCTGTGTACCTATCGATCTTCTGGGGGTCTGTTTGGGTTATTTATGTTAAATTTCGCATGAGTGTACCTTCCAGGCTTATGGGGCCCGGTGGGATCTAGTTAGCTATTTATTGCGTCGCACTTTCTTTCCTTGGCTAGTGTGCTCTTTAGTTAGGATTCCCATTATTAATTTCACCTCATGACTTCTAGTTATTTCTTGTTCCGCTTTTCATTATCATTAATCCAAGGTGTTGTTTACTTTCTTTTACATCAATTTTCTTTAGTAGTTTAAATTATAGTAGTTATTATTTAAAACTAGTTATGAGTAGCTAAACTCATAACTAGGGTTATGGAATAACTTAGAATAGGAATAATGATAATAAATTATTTAAATTAAGATTTTCTCATGAATGGATAATCATTTTGTATTAAGATTTTTTCGTAAGGATTGATTTTATAGTGGTTGCAAACATTAAGAACTCGCCCATATTTTGAACTGCATGATAAAAGAGGTTAAGAATAGGATTTGGAGCTACCAACCTCCATCTAATAGCTGAGCTAGAGATATGATAGCTAACCTGAGGCTTTTGATGAATAAAAACATTAATTTGACACCCTAGTGATGACAATGGGTTATGGTGACATTCTCTTAATAGGGCTAAGAGTCTTTACGAGGCATCGATTCGTCAGTTTTTCATAATAAATATACCTGAAGGAGTTGACACTAAATTATTTGTTTGAGTTACGATATCTATGAATTGTAACCCTAGTTCATCTCTTATTATTGATTCAAATTTAAGTAGTTAAATTAGTTGATAAATCCCCATTTAAATTGGCATGTCCAATAGTAGTTACTAATTTGAATTTTAGTAGAAAATTATAAAGATCTCTAACAATGCTCTCTATGAGGTTTGACCTCAGCCTAATTGGGCTACTATATTTTAAAATCAACCGTTTTAATCCCAATTAAAGGTGTACTTTGGGTTACATGAATGAAAAATTCTAGAATGTGACTTGTTCTTCATCGACACACTTCTCCATTTACTTGAAAGGATTGTTTTTATGTCACCAACCAAACACAGTATAAAAAAATATTTCATATGAGGTCCAACACACCTCAATTTAAAAATTATATTACGTTTAGTACTCTCATTTTGTACTCTTCTTCAACATCTTCATCAACATCAACCAAAAAGAGATAGTTGAATGACTGCAATTCCTTTTTCTGCTTCGTAAGTTGGCTAGTATCTATAACAACTGATGGTTGGGCATCATACACTTCAACCTTATTGCTCAAGTGAGCCTGTAGATCATGTATATCTGAGCCAAATTTCCCTACCTCTTGTCTTAGCTCTATTCTCCATTTATTGAGTTATTTTTCCATGTCAAAAAACTCGTTTTTCGGTTAAAGTCATGAACTTAATTTGTTGAGCTTATTCCTCGACCCAAGATTGACTTGATATGTCTGCTCCATCACAACTCTCTGCTTGCGGGAGCTCGCTCTCTTTTTTATTAGAAATTTGCCTTTGTTATTGACTAAGGCCTCATTTGTTTTCATTAAGATTAAGACGTATGAATCTGAATGCACGTCTTAATGATTAAGATACTGTCTCTAGATTTGAACATTGAATGATTAAAGACTATTTTTTTTTAGCATTTGAATGTATATAATTCATCATTATATAAGCATAATAAATAAATAATTCAAATAATATTACTATGTGAAGTTAAACGTTTAGTGTCTTTTAAGAACATAAACTAAAAACAAGTAATATGTAAGAATAAAAAAGACAATCCTAAACTAATAATATTTTTGTGCATATGTGTAAATATTTAAGGCCTCTTGTTATAAGTTTGTGTTAGTCTACTAATTTTATTGAAACATTCTTGACACAAATCCAAGACATTTTCTTTTAGAAAAAAGAAGAAAAACATAATACCTAAGTTTTTCTAGAGCAAGCAAATCAGCAAATTCTTGTCTACCTCAAGAATTACTTGAACTAATAAAAGTGTCAAGAGTTATTGATGAGCCTAATCTAGAAAAAAAAGAATGTCAATAAACATACGGCAAGAGTGGAAAAAAATAGGGCATGTCTCTCTAAAATGCTAGCACATTGATGAAAATATTATTAATTTGCTTGTTTTTTCTTTATTCATGGTATATTTTAGTGATATGTATATGAGGCAAAAAAATATCCAATCAGACTAATGCAATTTAACAAAAGTAAACCTTGAGTATTAAATTTCATCTTCATCTGTGTAATGACCCTCCTGGTCATTTTTGTGTTAATGCCTTCTTTCTATCATTTAGAGCGTTTCTGTAGCGATCCCAAATCATTTATGACCTACTGGCACTAACCGTTCGGTCGTATGGTCGTTCGTTTGGGTTTTATGCCCATTTCCCTGTTTTGGAGCTTTTGAAACATGAAAAGTTGATTTCGATCATAACCTCAGGTAAACGACCTCAGAACGGAATTCTGACGGTTCCATCAGCTTTGGAATGGCCAAATTAGGCTAGTAGCATGGTTGGTACGAGTCCCAAGGCTTCCGGTGCTACTTTGGGGCCATTTGGCGCTTTAGCCTTTGAAATTTGGCATAAGTTTGACTTTGGTGAACATTCTTGGTAAATATGTTCGGATGAGAATTCTGTCAGCGCAGTTAGTTCTGGAATACCGAGTTTGGTCTAGAATGACCCTTCGTGCACTTCCCGGGGCTTTCAGTCTTATTCCGAGGCCCGTTGTAGATATTTGCTAAAAATGGCATTTGGGTGTGGAACCCACTTTTTGTCGAAATGACCTCGTATGTCGAATTTAAGGGGGTAGCATATCTGATTTATTTTCATCGGGTCCCGAACAAATTCCAAATGTCCGTTTGGAGACTTTGAAAAATAGCAAAATATGGTGTTGCTAGTGCAGACCTTTAGCGACCAGAATTTAGTCTTTTAGCGACTCGATATAGCTTTTAGTGACCAGAATTGCTGCTATTTAAATAGCAAAATATCAGCTTCAGCCCTCATTTTAAAACTTCGATATCTCGAGTTCTAGAGCTCCGTTTTCGGTGATTCGAAGTCCAGCGTGCTCGGGTAATTCGTGGCTACGAGAGTGCTCGGGGATTGTCGGGGGACCTTCGTTTGAGGTATATTTCGAGCTTTAGCTGCTGCCCTCTCTCTTTTCCTAAGCTTTAATGGTTATTAAATTGCATGGGCTGATTTCCTTGTTTTCGAGCACCGAATTGTGTCATATTTTGGAACACAAGTTCAGTAAGCTCAAATGAACCTTTCCACGGAGTCGATTTTGGGATTCCTAGCGCGGGTCCCACAATCTCGTTTTAGACCCTATTTTGGGTCCGTCTTTGATTATTGTAATTTTAGTGTTTAAACGACCGTGATGAGGCTGTGCTTCTATTTTTGGTGGCATGGCAGCTTTTTGAGGCCATTCGAGAGGAAAAAGCTCCGGCAGAGTGACTTGGAGCGCGCACGGTCGGCCTTCTAGTAGGTTACAGATTTCCTTCTTTTTAGATTGAGCCTAAATGTGTAAATACATGTTGATTGGTGTGAATCTGGGGTGGATAATTAGTATTTTTTCTCTTCTTCTCCGAATTCATGACTTAGGTTTGATTTTTTGGGCTTTTGAGGGTAGTACCATGTTATCGGGGGAATTGGTTACGTGTTGATGCATGTGGCTTATCTGCTTGATTGTTTACTTGTGTTGGAGCATGTTGTGGCCTTAGTCTAGGATAGACTAGTGTTGCCTTAGACCCATGTACCCGTTTGCCCATGGTATGTATCCGACATCAATTTGGATGGACTAGGACCTTGTAGACCGGCATAGCAGACTTGGGTCTGATAGTATGAGCCTAGCTTGGGCTTTGTGTTGCTTGTGATTCTTCTGGATTCTCTCCCCATTTCTGTGGTGCTGATGTGTCATCGGTGGCGTTGTGTCTTCCTGGGTTTGGGTGCTTCTGGGTCGGTGTTGTGGTGATATGGTTGGTATGGAAGTCGATCCACGATGACTTGGAAGTGAGATCCTCTACAGAGTTGACACACCCCCGGGTCCTCTTACTAGATGGGTCGGCGCCCCTGGAGTGACTGACTGGTTAGGTGGCATGGATATGAAGTATATTGGAATCCCCTTTGGAGTCGACCCGCCCCAGGCCCTCTTACTAGCTGGGCCGGCGCCCCTGGGAGTGGCTGGTTAGCTGGGTGACCGGGATGTATTCTGGGTGCAGTGAGATCCTCTACGAAGTTGACACGCCTGGGCACTCTTACAAGCTGGGCCGGTGCCCCTGGGAGTTGCTAGCTGGATGGCTTGGTCATATGAGTTGATCTGTTATCTTGATGTCACTCTTACTAGCTAGGCCGGCGCCCCTGGGAGTTGACTTGTTCTTTCGGCTCGGAGTTGGGTTTCCTTCAGTTTCATAGGTCTAGCTTTTATGTGTACCTATCGGGCCTATGGGGTTCCGTTCAGGTTTTTGTTTGATTTGTGCTTGAATGTGCCTTCTGGGCCTTATGGGGGGGGCAGTTAGGTTTAGTTTAGGTGTTCTTAGATTTGTTGTCGGCTTGTTCTTTTCTTATTTAGTTTGACCTCTGTTCCTGTTTAGATTCTATCTTTTTAGTCTGTTTTTACCTTTGTTACTCAGTCGGCCTATGATGCATACTGGGTACCTGTTGTTTTGGTACTCATGCTATACTCTGCATCTATTTTCGTGATGTAAGTTCGAGCACCAGCTATCAGTGTTGAGATTGAGCCTTCTGCAGTCTACTTCGGAGGCGAGGGTGAGCACACGGCGTTCTGGGATTACCCGTCTCCTTCTGTATATATATTTTTTTCTTGTCTTTTGCTTTTGAGACAGTCTTGTTTATGTGGTCCACTTTTGGGACTTGTACTCGTATTGCAGTAGCTCTGCATATGTGACTTCCAGGTTCTGGGAGATATCTTTCATTGTATATAGTTTTGGGTTCTCTTCTGTCGTCCCCTTATGTGTTCCTTTATTTATCCTTTCGCTTAGCTGTGGTTTAGTTTCCACCCTCAGTCCCATTACTATCAAGTTTCGGGACAGGGTTTGGCTTCCCTACTGGCGGGTTGGTAGGCGCCATCATGACTGAGAAATTGGGTCGTGACAAGTTTGGTATCAGAGCCCCAGGTTCGTCGGTCTCTCTTGTACAGAGCTAGCATCTAGTAGAGTCCTGCGGATCGGCGTAGAAGCGTCTGTGACTTATCTTTGGGAGGCTCCAGGATGTCCTTAGGGGGTTTTCCTATTTTGTATCATTTTCGTGTGTTGTTGTCCAATTGGTTTCTTAGAATCTTACTTATTTCACTCTATCACAGGATGGCTCGCACAAGCGATAGAGCGGCCGGGGGTGATGCACCCGGGCTCGTGGATAGAGCCTCAGCTAGGGGTAGAGGCCAACCCCTGAGGTCGGGGTAGGGCTGTGGCACTAGCTCGAGATAGAGTGAGGACTCCGGAGCCGAAGCCTCTGATTGATCAGTTTCCTCCTCAGCTGGTGGGGCCGGGACCATCCCAGCCACCACCCGCACCAGCTGCAGCCCCTGACCTTTAGGCTATGCTTGCGCAGATACTAGCAGCGATAGGGGGTATTCAGCAGCAACCGGCCCCAGCACCAGTTCTAGAGACAGCTACAGCATCGCAAGGTCAGCCTGCAGCAATGGCTCCAGAGGTTCATCAGCCCCCAGCACCGGCCACCGTTCGATCGGATGCTTTAGATGGGGTTATGCCATTGCGGGAGCAGAAGATGCTCGGGGTGTTTCTGAGGTTTTCACCGCCGAGGTTTTCTGGGGCTACAAGGGAGGATGCCCATGAGTTTATTACCTCCTGCCGGGAGCGATTGCATGCTCTGGGGTTAGTGGAGTCGAGAGAAGCCAACTTCACTGCCTATCAGTTAGATAGACCGGCAAGACAGTGGTGGCGTTCTTTCATGGAAACCAGGCCAGTTGGGTCTCCGTCAGTGTCGTGGACAGAGTTTTCGGGGGCCTTCCTGGCTAGGTTTATTCCATGGAGCGTCAAAAATCGGCTTCGTGATGAGTTCTCGAGGTTGGAGCAAGGCTCCATGATGGTGTCTGAGTATGAGGCGATATTTCATGAGTTATCCCGTCATGCCACGATGATTCTTCCTATAGAGGAGGAAAGAGTCAGGTGCTTTGTTAGAGGCTTGAGGTTGCATCTGCGTATTAAGTCGCAGTCCACGGTTTCAGCGGGCCGCTCTTTTCTGGATGTGGTGGACCATGCCCGCACAGTTGAGCAGCTCTGTCGCGAGGCCCAAGGAGGCAGCGAAAAGAGGGCCAGACAGGATGATAACCACGGTGGGATCCATCCTAGGCCTAGAGATCTTTAGGACCGGCTCCGACAGAGGTTCCAGCCGAGTCAGTCCAGTCGCCCGTTCCAAGCAGCGTTGCAGGCTACAGAGGGTGACCAGCACCGTTAGGGTGGTTATAATGCCGGTCCGAGTCAGGGCCGAGGTGGTATCCAGACGGGTCCTTCAGGTCGTGGTGGCCAGCCTCCAGTTGTGAGCAGGTCATCTCAGGGTTGTTTTACTTGTGGGGGGTTTGATCACTAGTCCAGGGAGTGTCCCTTTCCTAGACCAGCCTTACCAGCTTCTCAAACAGCGAGATTGGCACCTGCAGCACCTCCAGCTAGGGGAGGAGGACAGTATCAGGGTGTTCGGGGAGGCAGGACAGGTGGCAAGGTGAATGCGCGAGGTAGAGGCGCCCAAGGCCATTTTTGTGTAGCTCCAGCCAGAGCAGAGGCTGAGGCGTCAGATGATGTGATCATAAGTATGGTTCTCTTATGCCATCAGTCCGCTTCAGCTTTATTTGATTCTGGTTCTACCTATTCGTATGTGTCTGCTTATTGTGCTCCTCGGTTGGGGGTGAGTCCAGAGCCCTTAGTGGTACCATTGCGTGTCTCGACCCCGATAGGTGATTCTTTAGTAGTATATCAGGTTTGTAGATCATGTGCGGTGACTATTTAGAGGCAGGACACTCGGGCTGATCTTATTGTGCTTAGTGTGTTGGATTTTGACTTGATTTTGGGCATGGATTGTCTATCCCCTCACCGAGTGGTCTTGGATTGCTATGCCAAGACCGTTACCTTAGCCATGCCTGGTATTTCACCGGTGGTGTGGTAGGGCTCTTGTAGTCGCAAGCCGATTGGGGTGATTTCTTATGTTCAGGCTCGGAGGCTAGTGGCTAGCGGGTGTTTGGCTTATTTGGCATATATTCGAGATGTTAGTAGGGAGGGCCCTACAATTGATTCAGTGCTTATAGTCTGAGAGTTTGTAGATGTGTTTCCTGCCGACCTACCTGGCCTACCCCCAGACTGTGATATTGATTTTGCCATTGACTTGGAGCCGGGTACTCGTCATATTTCTATCCCACCGTATCGTACGGCCCTCACAGAGCTCAAGGAGCTCAGTGTTCAGCTTTAGGATCTCTTGAGTAAGGGATTCATTTGGCCTAGTGTATCACTTTGAGGTGCCCCAGTTCTGTTTGTGGGGAATAAGAACGGTAATACGCAGATGTGTATTGATTATAGGCAGCTAAATACGGTGACGGTGAAGAACCGCTACCCCATGCCTCGTATTGATGATCTATTTGACCAGCTTCATGGTGTCGCGATGTTTTCTAAGATTGATTTGAGATCCGGCTACCACCAGTTGAGGATTAGGGCAGCGGACATCCCTAAGACCGCATTTAGGATTCGTTACGGCCATTATGAGTTCCTAGTGATGTCTTTTGGGTTGACTAATGCCCCTGCCGCCTTTATGGACTTGATGACCCGTGTATTCAGGACGTATCTTGACTCCTTGTCATAGTCTTCATCGATGATATTTTGGTATACTCACGGAGCCGAAGTGAGCATGAGCAGCATTTGAGGATAGTACTCCAGACTTTGAGAGATCATCGGCTTTATGCCAAGTTCTCAAAGTGAGAGTTTTGGCTTGAGTCTGTAGCATTCTTGGGGCACTTGGTGTCCAAAGATGGCATTATGGTGGATCCAGCGAAGACTGAGCCTATTTGTGATTGGGCAAGGCCCACCTCTGTGACTGAGATTCGTAGCTTCGTCGGATTGGCAGGGTACTACTGGAGTTTTGTCGAGGGCTTTTCTACTATAGTAGCACCTTTGACTTGGTTGACTCGCCAGGATGTTCCCTTTGAGTGGTCGGAGGAGTGTGAGAGGAGCTTTATGAGGCTTAAGCAGTTGCTTACCACCGCTCCTATATTGACTCTTCCAGATGAGGGCGAGGGCTTCACGATTTACTATGACGCATCCGATGTTGGTTTGGGTTGTGTATTGATGCAGCAGGGCCAGGTTATTTCCTATGCATCGAGGCAGCTTAAGCTACATGAGCGAAACTACCCCACTCATGACTTAGAGTTGGCGGCGGTAGTTTTCGCGCTTAAGATCTGGAGGCATTACTTGTATGGAGTTCATTGTGAGATTTACACTGATCACAAGATCCTTCAGTACATTATGAGCTAGAGGGACCTTAATTCGAGGCAATGCCGTTGGATTGAGCTCCTGAAGGACTATGACCTCTCTATTCTCTACCATCTGGGCAAGGCGAATGTGGTAGCTGATGCCTTGAGCCGAAAGGCAGTGAGTATGGGTAGTCTAGCCTTCCTTTCTACTTTGGAGCGACCTTGGTCTTTGGACATCCAGTCCCTAGCCAACCAGATGATCCGACTTAATATTACATATTCCAGGCGGGTGTTAGCTTATGTGGGAGTTCAGTCATCTCTGCTAGATCGGATCCGTGGTCGACAGTTCAAGGATGAGTCTTTGGTGGCACTCAGAGATAGGGTATTGGCAGGCGACGCTGAGCAGGCTACTTTAGATTCAGATGGGGTTTTGAGGTTTGCCGGCCGGTTGTGTGTTCCGAGAGTTGGGGGTTTGATTCAATTGATCCTTAACGAGGCCCATGATTATAGATATTCTATCCATCCGAGCACCGCTAAGATGTATCATGATTTGAGGCAACATTACTGGTAGAGCGGTATGAGGAGAGACATCTCAGATTATGTGTCCCGTTGTCTGTGTTGCCAGCAGGTGAAGGCCGAGCATTTGAGGCCTGGTGGCGAGTTGCAGAGATTACCCATTCCGGAGTGGAAGTGGGAGCATATCACCATGGATTTCATTATGGGCTTGCCGCGGACTTCTAAAGGTGTTGATAGCATTTGGTTCATCATGGATCGATTGACCAAGTCAGCACACTTCCTTCCCATTCATACTTTCTTTAGTGCTGAGAGCTTGGCTCGTATCTACATTCGGGAGGTGGTTCGTCTTCATGGTGTGCCTGTTTCTATCATTTCAGAACGGGGTTCACAGTTCACTTCCAGCTTTTGGAAAGTATTCCAGGAGGAGTTGGGCACCCGTGTCGACCTCGGCACAACATTTCACCCGCAAACCGATGGCCAGTCAGAGCGCACTATTCAGGTCCTTGAGGATATGTTGCAGGCCTGTGCTATGGATTTTGGGGGTCAGTGGGACCAGTTCTTGCCCTTGGCGGAGTTTGCGTACAATAACAGCTACCACTCTAATATTCAGATGGCCCGTTTGAGGCCTTAATGGTAGGCGTTGTCGCACTCCAGTTGGTTGGTTTGAGTCTACGGAGCCTAGGCCGCGTGGTATACACTTATTTCAGGAGGCCTTAGTTCATGTGCGGATGATTCAGGATCTGCTCAGGACGGCTCAGAGTAGACACCAGAGCTATGCGGATCGCAGGCGTCGACCGTTGAGATTTGTTGTTGGTGACAGAGTATTCTTTCGAGTATCACCCATGAAGGGCGTGATGAGGTTTGGGAGGCGGGGCAAGCTTAGCCCCAGGTATATTGGGCCATTTGAGATTTTTAGGACAGATGGTGAGGTGGCCTATTAGTTAGCCTTACCTCCAGCATTCTCAGCTATTCATCTAGTTTTCCACGTTTCGATGCTCCGCCGGTAGGTTCCAGATGAATCTCATGTGCTCCAGTCTGATGCCGTGGAGTTGGATGATTGCCTAACCTATATTGAAGAGCCACTTGCTATTTTGGCCAGAGATGTGAGGCAGCTGAGGTCTAGGGCCATTCATGTGGTTGAGGTCCGTTGGAGGCATCGTCCAGTTGAGGAGGCTACCTGGGAGACCGAGTGGGAGATGCGGGAGTAGTTCCCCAGCTTATTTGAGCCCTCAGGTACTTCTTGACTCTTACTTTCGCGGACGAAAGTTCTTTTAGTAGTGGATGTTGTAATGACCCTCCTGGTCATTTTTGTGTTAATGCCTTCTTTCTATCATTTAGAGCGTTCATGTAGTGATCCCAAGTCATTTATGACTTGTTGGCACTGATCGTTCGGTCGCCTGGTCTTTAGATTGGGTTTTATGCCCGTTTCCCTGTTTTGGAGCTTTTAAAATTTGAAAAGTTGATTTTGATCATAACCTCATGTAAATGACCTCATAGCGGAGTTTTGACGGTTCCATCAGCTCTGGAATGGCCAAATTAGACTGGTAGAATAGTTGGCACGAGTCCCGAGGCTTTTAATGTGACTTTGGAGCCATTTGGAGCTTTAGCCTTTGAAATTTGGCATAAGTTTGACTTTGGTCAATATTCTTGGTAAACGTGCTCGGATGAAAATTCCATCAGCGCGGTTAGTTCCGGAATGCCGAGTTTGGTCTAGTACGACCCTTCGTGCACTTCCCGGGGCTTTCGGTCTTATTCCGAGGCCCGTTGTAGAAATTAGCTAAAAATGGCATTTGGGTGTGGGACCCACTTTTTGTCGAAATGACCTCATATGGAAATTTTGACTGCGCCATTGAGTCCGGAATGTCAAATTTAGTGAGGTAGAATATCTGATTTATTTTCATCGAGTCCCGAACGAATTTCGAGGGTCAGTTCGGAGACTTTAAAAAATAGCAAAATCTGGTGTTGCTGGTGCAGACCTTTAGCGACCAGAATTTAGTCTTTTAGCGACCAGATATAGCTTTTAGTGACCAGAATTGCTGCTATTTAAATAGCGAAATATCAGTTTCAGCCCTCATTTTAAAACTTCGATATCTCGAGTTCTAGAGCTCCGTTTTCGGTGATTCGAAGTCCAGCGTGCTCAGGTAATTCGTGGCTACGAGAGTGCTCGGGGATTGTCGAGGGACCTTCATTTGAGGTATATTTTGAGCTTTAGCTGCTGCCCTCTCTCTTTTCCTAAGCTTTACTAGTGATTAAATTGCATGGGCTGATTTCCTTGTTTTCGAGCACCGAATTGTGTCATATTTTGGAACACAAGTTCAGTAAGCTCAAATGAACCTTTCCACAGAGTCGATTTCGGAATTCCTAGCACGGGTCCCACAATCCTGTTTTAGACTCAATTTTGGGTCCGTCTCCGATTATTGCGATTTTAGTGTCTAAATGACCGTGTTGAGGCTGTGATTCTATTTTTGATAGCTTGGCAGGTTTTTTAGGCCATTCGGGAGGGAAAAACTCCGGGCGATCGGCCTTCTGGTAGGTTATGACTTCCCTTCTTTTTAGATTGAGCCTGATTGTGTAAATGCATGTTGATTGGTGTGAATTTGGGGTGGATAATTAGCATTTCTTCTCTTCTTCTCCGAATTCATGATTTAGGGTTGATTTTTCAGGCTTTTGAGGGTAGTACGATGTTGTCGGGGGAATTGGTTATATGTTAATACATGTGGCTTATCTGCTTGGTTGTTTACTTGTGTTTGAGCATGTTGTGGCCTTAGTCAAGGATAGACTAGTGTTTCCATAGACCCATGCACTCGTTTGACCATGGTATGTATCCGACATCGATTCGGATGGACTAGGTCCTTGTAGACTGGCATAGCAGACTTGGGTCTGATAGTATGAGCCTAGCTTGGGCTTCGTGTTTCTTGTGATTCTTCTGGATTCTCTCCCCATTTCTGTGGTGCCGATGTGTCATCGAAGGCGTTGTGTCTTCCTGGGTTTGGGTGTTTCTAGGTCGGTGATGTGGTGATATGGTTGGTATGGATGTCGATCCACGATGACTTAGAAGTGAGATCCTCTACGGAATTGACACGCCCCTAGGTCCTCTTATTAGCTGGGCCGGCGCTCCTGGAGTGACTGACTGGTTAGGTGGTATGGATATGAAGTATATTGGAATCCCCTTTGGAGTCGACCCGCCCCAGGCCCTCTTACTAGCTGGGCCGGCGCCCCTGGTAGTGGTTGGTTAACGGGGCAACCGGGATGTATTCTGGGTGTAGTGAGATCCTCTACAGAGTTGACACGCCCGGGCACTCTTACTAGCTGGGCCGGTGCCCCTGGGATTTGCTGGCTGGATGGCCTGGTCATATGAGTTGATCTGTTATCTTGATGTCACTTTTACTAGCTGGGCCGGAGCCCCTGGGAGTTGACTGGTTGTTTCGGTTTGGAGTTGGGTCTCCTTCGGTTTCGTAGGTCTAGCTTTTTTGTGTACCATCGGGCCTATGGGGGTCCGTTAGGGTTTTTGTTTGATTTGTGCTTGAATGTGCCTTCTGGGTCTTATGGGGGGCCCTGTTAGGTTTAGGTTAAGTTTTCTTAGATTTGCTGTCGGCTTGTTCTTTTCTTATTTCGTTTGACCTCTGTTCCTGTTTAGATTCTATCTTTTCAGTCTGTTTTTACCTTTCTTGCTCAGTCGGCCTATGATGCCTATTGGGTACCTATTGTTTTGGTACTCATGCTACACTCTGCATCTGTTTTCGTGATGCAGGTCCGAGCACCAGCTATCAGCATTGAGATCGAGCCTGCTGCAGTCTACTTCGGAGGCGAGGGTGAGAACATGGCATTCTGGGATTACCCGTCTCCTTCTGTATATATATATTTTGGCTTGTCTTTTTCTTTTGAGACAGTCTTGTTTCTGTGGTCCACTTTTGGGACTTGTACTCGTATTGTAGTAGCTCTGCACATGTGACTTCCAGGTTCTGGGAGGTATCTTTCATTGTATATAGTTTTGGGTTCGCTTCTGCCTTCCCCTTATGTGTTCCTTTATTTATCCTTTCGCTTAGCTGTGGTTTAGTTTCCACCCTCAGTCCCATTACTATCAAGTTCCGGTACAGAGTTTGGCTTGCCTACTGGCGGATTGGTAGGCGCCATCATGACTCGAGAAATTGGGTCGTAACAATCTGAACTTATTATGTTTTGTATTATCACTATCTTTTCCATAATCATAATTATTTATAGAGAATTTATAAAACTTTTTTTTAATATTTATGAAACTTTTTAATAGGGTTCTTAACAAATTTATATTTTCTTTGAGAATAGTTTAGGAATAATCAAAGGGTAGCCCTTTAATATTTTTTTTAGAGTGTCATATCTCAACATACATCAACCATCATGTGCCAAGAAAATAAAGGAATTGAAAGGAAAAAAAATGTATTCATGTAATTTTATTCCATAAAACTAGCACAGAGTTTTTATTATTGAATAAGCACGCACGAGATTACTAATTTTATAAATAAAATCTAAAATTGCAAGAAAAAATTCAGAGTTCTTGAGAAGCAAACAGTAATACCAAGAATATTTTGAATATACAAATTAAATTAATAAACAAAATACTTATAAATTTTTTTTTGAAAACTCACTTGTTCATGAGGAAAAAAAATTCAACACCCATTTAAAAGAAAGAGAGAAGGAAGACGCAGAGAGGGGGACACATATAGAGAGAAAAAATAATGATGTATGATGATAATGGAGAGGGGCGTATATAGAGAGAAAAAATAAGCAGATTGAGCTTTACGGTGAAATAAATTAGTATTATAAAAAGAATCTGAATAGAAATAAGACTCTCTCATAGATCTGAATGAATCAGATGCTTTCAGACCCATTAAATAATATTTTTTAAAAAAAAACGTACTTAATGACCTAATTTCTGAATCATTCAGATTTAGACCTCCATTAAGTGCAAACAAATAAGGCCTAAGTCTATATCTTGTTGATAAACACAAGTTTTAGCCTTAGCGTATATTTCTGTGAGCTTGAAACTAATCCCTTTCAATATTTTTTCTATTATGTTGACATCTTCCTCAACACCACATACTTTTTTACTTGCCACAACAAATCAATAATTTTAGGTTGTGTTACCCTTGTTGCTTCATTACTCCTATCATCATCACAAATAATAAAAGAATAATTATAATAGAGGCTTGGGGGAGGAAAATAAAACTTAGGACAATCTTTTCAATGATCGTCTTGTCCACTACATATATTACAAATATTCCACTCATAGTATTGGGAGGTGGGCACCATCTATTTACGGAATTATTAGCAGTTTTATAACAATTTTAGAGTCCTCCACAAATAAGAAAAGAATCAAGGAAATATGAGTAATTATCATTTGGCTCATCTAAATTCTAATATTCCAAGTGTAGAAGAGTAGAAAAATACTAAACACTGAAAAATAATTTAAAAATATATACATATCCAAAAAATTAAGTTGTCAATAACTAAACAAAGAAACAGTAAAAGAAAAAAAATTAAAAATTTGCTAATTTTTAAGTCAACAACAACGATACTAAAAACTTGTTTCCTCCCAACAACACACACAAGTGTATGTGAATGTACAAGTAATAAAGCGACTCAAAGAGCTGGATGTCAAATTCACTGGCCTTTATATATATAAAAAAAATATACACAAATATTGCTCTAAATAACTTTAATCCTTTCAAGAATCTTCTTTTAAGTTATTTATATTATTCAGATATTAAAAAAACATATTTCTTAAACTTAATAAGGTATTTAAGATCGCGTGAAGCACAAATAAATTATGTAATATTTAATAAATAATATTTTAAATAAGGGGTTAGTAATTTGAGTTTAAAATAGTCTAGAGGATTATAAGACGTTCATAAAATTAAGGGAGTGTTGGTTAGAGTTAAGCAACTATCAATAACACATGAATTAATTATGAATTCTTTTGTATTATTTTATACAAAAATTAATTATGCACAGTTTAATTATTCATGTATTACTTATTCATGTTATTTCATCTTAAAATAGAAAAAGAAAAAAGTACATAGTAAGATAATATATGCTATGTATTTATTATATATAACTACAATTTAATAAAATTATAATTCTTAGTCATAATATCCATTTAGTAGCTATTTTCCAATTTAAAAGTGTATCTTCCAATTAGTGTATAACCTCAAATTAGCACATTCTTCCCTCTTTTATGGATGATTATTTTATTTTTCTTTTCTTTCATGGACGATTCATTCAAATTCTTTTCAAATTCATACTTAATGACGCTGCGCTTCCTTTTCATTTCTCCGATAAAGCGTTGTCATCATTTGCTCGAGATGATTTACGAAATTTCGTTGTCAGCCATGAGAGAAAGTTTTGAAGCTTAAGCTCAAATAATGAATTCATGAAATTATTACTAAAATTAATGGGTGATGTTTTGAAAGATTGGATATATTACGAGGAATTCATATCTCGAATTTGAGGAATTTTTTGTGCAAATTTTGAGACTTTTCAAGGAATCAAACACACGCATATATGCATTCTATTCATGTATCAATGTACATGTATCTGCATTGTATTCACGTATTTGAGTGTATTCGTTTTACTGTTATTGTATCAAATATATTTATTTGTATTTGATATTGATTACATGTTTCTATTAATGTGTCAAAGTGTATCTATTCCTTGTTATTCATTTTGTATCAATGCATTGTGAATCTTGCAACGTGTTATAAATTCGTATCAATGTATTCAAATCTATCCTTGTTTTACATTGTATCATGTGATTGAGTGTATTTTTGTTCACTATTATATATTTGTATCAATATATTTGAGTATTTCTATAATGTATTCATCACCAGAGTGCATTTATATCAATATCGTATCAATGTATTCAAGTGAAAAATAGTCTATAACAAAAAAAATTGTATCAATGTTGTATAAGTAATAGTTAGTGATAAAACGAAATCAATGAAGAAGAAAAGATTTTGTAGTGCAATTCCTTTGTTTATTATGGAAAATATTATGAGATTTCATAATTCCATTGATTAAGAAAGATTAAGATATTATGCTATATTTCCTTTTTAAAAAGATATTGTTGCACAATTAATGCACTGCATTAAATATTGTATTTATATTCGAAGTAACTGCCTAAAAATAATATATGTATACTAGAATACAACCACCAAATATAGTGGATACATTTAGATACAACTAGTAGCCAATTAAAAGTTAGTTAGGACTAGTAATTATCTTAATTATATCTAGTGGACTTTACTAACCCCTAAACTATAGTCATTTCGGTAAGTTCGTCATAAAAAAAACAAGGGAAAACTATACAAATTGGAACCAACCCAATATATTTACCCTGATTGTACCCACGACTCAAACTATTTACCTCACTGCTCCCTTTTTCTATGGTCAATTTACATAGATAATATAATATATGTCCTTATTTTTGAGTTATAGCACATCTTTTACTTTTACATAGATTAGCCTTATTTTTCTTATAAGATATAGCAAAATACATATCTCCTACTCTCTCTCTCTCTCTTTTTTGTTTCTGTCCATCTCCTTTTCTCTTTTCTTTTTCTTCTGCCTCCTTCTCTTTCTCTTTCTCTTTCACCTTCTTTTTTTTTTAAAAATAATTTCAATTGTTTTAATTTAAGACTTGATTTCGAATTGGTATTATTACAAATAATTTTTAAAAATAATTGGGACTTAAATTTATTTATTTTGAAGATACTAAAATATGAAGAAAAAAAATTGATGTCATTAATAAAAGAAATAAATGAAAATTACAATTATAATACATTTTGAATTCAATATATTATACATATTATAGGCACATGGTGAATATATAATTAATATATTTTTAATAAAATACTTATATATTTAATATTGTTAATAAGAGAAAAAAATAAAAATAATTATAATACATTTTGAATTCAATATATAATACATATTATAAGCATGTTTCAATGCACGTGGTAAATATATAATTAAAACATTTTAAATATAAATGTATTATAAGTATTATGTATGAATTTCAAATATTTCGGTACAATTTAAATTAATTTTAAGTTGTTAAAAATGTATTATATTTGTTAGAATAACAACAATAGAATTTATAACAATGTATAATATTGAATTTGAATTGTATTATAACTATTGTTTATATTTATACAATTTTAATACAACTTTAATACATATTTTTTAGAGCATCACCTCTTCTTTTTCGGTAAATCACCACCACCAGATCACCAATTGTTTATATTTAATACAGTTTTGATACAACTTTGATAGAATTTTTCAGAACTTCACCTAATATATAACTAAAACATTTGTAATACAAATATATTAGAAGTATTATATGTGAATTTCAAACATTTCGGTACTATTTAAATGTTTACATATAGTTTACATAGTTAGACATGTATTATATTTGTTCTGAAATAATAACTATTGAATTTTTAGTAATGTATAATATCGAATTCGACTTTAATACAACTTTAATAATAACTATCGAATTTAATACAACTTTAATAGATATTTTCAGAGTTTGACCTCTTCTTTTTCGTAATCACCACCACCAAACCACCGATTGTTTATATTTAATACAGTTTTGATACAACTTTAATACAATTTTTCAGAACTTCACTTGATATACAATTTTAATACAACTTTAATACAGATATCAAATGGTTATTAAAGCTAAATTATGTCATATATGGTAATAAAAATAAAGTTACACTTAAAAACGTAATTAATCAAATAAAATATATTATTTATGTAAAAATTCCTTTTTCTATTCACTGAACCACTACTTATTCATCCTTGATACCATTAGAGTATATATATACTCTGATGGCATCAAGGAGGAACAGACAATGTTTCAATGAAAAGACTGTTCAATTACTATTTGATATCATTAGAGAATATAAATACCCTTTTTCCTTTTGGTTTTAAATTTTCAGTTTGTATATCTGGATTTACTCTATATACTCTGTATCTTGGTAAATTTCCAGTATTTGTTTGTACTGGTGGCATTTGGCTTGTTTTTTGGAAAGGACTTGAGCTACTTGAAGCACTTTCCATTAATTCTTTTATACTAATATTTGTTTCACTAATTATAGATTCTTCATCTTCTTCTTTTTGTTTTCTATATCCATAATTATCTTGTCTCAATCTGCAATTTTTAAAATGTTCTTCAACATTTTCAAATTTTATCTTTGATTTTTTACATCCTTTACATTTAAAAACTGTATTTTTATTATTATTATGTATCTGTTGTGCCTTTTTTACTGATTCATCTACTTCGAAATCTTCTTCTTCTAATACTTCTATATTCATGTGTTCTTCATTTTCTATTTCTTCCTCTTCTATATCTTTTTGCTCAGTATAACTATAATCTGTAAATCTTATTGAAGTTTGTCCTTTATTATTTGTATACATTAAATGATCTTTTGGCTTTAATATTTCTTTTTTATTTAAATTTTCTAAATTCCATTCTAATCCTGCATATTCTTCTGAATTTATTTTTAAAGGTTTCATAACTTTTATTCCTTTGTCTCCCATTAATCCTACTACATCTTCTACTTTTATTTTAAACTTTGTATTACTATTAGTAGCAATTTTCCCAATAAATCCTATACATATTAATAAATTGTTTCCACCTATCACTTCTTCATATCCTTTTGCCTGTATTCCTATTTTAATATGTTTAGCAAAATCTTTTATGCTTACCATAAAATCTGGACTACAGTAAAATAATCCTCCATTATTTGTCATATCTACTTCTGTTAATCCTATTATAGATTTCTTTAAGTCTGTCCATCTGTCATCATATATTGTTATTAAAACTTTTGTACCTAGATTTTTTCTGGTTAATCCTTTTAATCCTATAACTATTAATCCCATATGCATTAAATTCATATTTGAATTTATTATTTGTTTTAAAGATTTTGTACTTATTAGATTTAAACTATCACTATCTTTTCCTATTACACATAATTGTTCTTCTCTATAATGTTTATACAATTGTGCATGTCCTGAGAAAAAACCTGTATTATATAAGATTTTTGGATTTAAAAGTTTTAGTCTATTTTGTTGAAAAATCTGAATATCTTTGTCTACATCTATTACTTCTTCTAACTGTTGACTACTACTTGGTCTATTTTTAGAAGAGTCTAAATTTTTTGCTATAATTCCTCCTCTTAAGTTGTCTTGAGAGAAGCTTGATCCTGGTCTGTCTGTGGTTCTTCTTTTAAACGGAAAAATTTCCATGGTTTATTTTTTATTTTTAATTGTCTATCTTCTTTTGGAGTGATTTCTATTCTTTTTAATTGGTCTATTAAATCTTCTATATTATTCTCTTTTACTATTTGAGTTTGTTCTTTAGTTTTATTTTTACTAATTTTATCCAATTTATTATTTAATTCTAATAATAGTAAAATTATTGTATTATTTTGTTTTATTATAATACTATCTGCTTTTCCTAAAGGAGAATGATCTGACAATCCTTCTGAATTAGGTTGTATTAATTCTGATTTCTTTAATATTTCTAAGTATAAAGGATTATTCATGAAAGTACAATTTCTTCTATTTTAGCTATTTTTATCTTTAAGTCTTTTATATCTTTTTCTAATATATTTAAATTTCCTATTTTAATATCTTTTATTTCTTGACTTTTAACCTTTTTATTTAATTCTTCTTGTTGATTTTTTAAATATTCTTGATTTTGTTCTAATCTTTCTAATATTTTATTTTGTTTTAATTGCAGGTCTTTCAGATTTTCTAAATTTTTTATTATTTTTTCTTGTTCTATATGTATTGTTTCTCCTAAATTTATTAATAAATCTGTAATACTATTTAAATGTTGGTCTGTACCATGTAATAAATGTTCTCCTGAATTAAAATTACACTTTAAAACAGCTTCGTCTTTTAATTTTCTATATTTCTTTTCTGGTATTAATTTTAAATCTAAGTATTCTAAATCTCTTAATTTAGCTATGATTTCTTATTTATTGTATTTTATTCTTAATTTTCTTATATATTTTGCTTCTAATTTTGATATCTCTTTTATAATAAAATTTAATCTTTTTGGGTCTTTATTATTTTTATTTAATTCTTTATATTCTGGGTATAATGAATCAATTCTATTTCTTAATTTCTGTAATTTAGAGGTTTTAACCATTTATCCTAGAGGAATCCAAATAGGTCTTCTTTTTTGATCTTCAATTCTTATTTTAGTATATTCTATAGTTCTTTCTAAAGCTAAAATTTCCCAATTTATTCTTGAATTTATTCTTTCTACTATAGTATCGCGATTTATAATTCTTTCTTTAAAATTGTCTTTTATATTTTGAACTAATAATTCTTCAACTATATTTTTTAACTCTAATAATTTTTTAATTCTTAATCTTGATTCTTTTATACGTTGTAATTCTATATGGAAATTCCAATAATTAAAAGATATTTGTCTACTTAAAGGATGTCTTTTCATAAATAAACTTTCTTATCCTAAAGGAAAATATTTTATTTTATTTATATATTGTTTTTTAATTCTTATTCTAGTTCTTATATCGTATTTTATATTATGTATTTCCCAATCTCTATAAAATTTTACTTGATCTTTTCTTGGATCTTTTTTATCTATATTTTCTTCTATGTCCTTATATATTTTTATAAAATCTTCTTTAACTTTCTTTAATCTTCTTACTTCTTTTTGTTGATTATTAGCTAAAATATAATGGATACGAATATATTTATAATATCTATGTAATCTCATAAACTTTACCCTAATGGATAATTTCTTACTCTTTTTAAAAGATGCTTTCTTAGTCTTTTTCTAATATTTATATCGTAATTTATATTATTTAGTTCTATATATGCAAATTCTTTTACTATCTTATATTCTGGATGATTTTTATCTAAAGTATTATCTATATTCTCAGATATTTTTAAAAACTCTTTTCTTAAAACTTCTAATTTTTTGACCTGTTCTTTTTCTCTATATGCTAACAAATTATGCATAGCATTAGCGGAGTACTCACGCTTACTGCAACACTATCATCAAAGATTCAAGAAGCTGAAACTCTTCCAAGTAAAAAATTGAAACATGGCGGAAGCTGAAACCCTAGATTCCTCTCCTCATCCACCTCAACTTTCCGACGACAATCCTACCGGAAACGAAGACCAAGATATGCTCGACGCCGAAAAATCCGCTAAGGATTCAGATTCCGATTCTCAGTCCGACTCCGACTATTCAGAAGATGATGTACAGCAGAATACACAAATTCAAGTTCTTGAAACTGAGCTCTTAAATAACCCTTCCAATTACGACATTCATGTCCAAGTAATTTCTCTTCGTAAACTCATTCACAAAGTTAGTAGGAGGAAAAACGTGTTCCGGAAAATAGATTCTGTGTCGTTTTGTAATAATACAAGTGTTTGTGAGTTGGGATGAACTGGGTGTCTAGATTGACAATGATGTCTAAAGAGTTGAGATATTAGTAAATAAATTTATGAAGGGAAAATTAGATACTACATTCTTACCCTTAAAATATAGATACATCTCTTTGGTGCAACTTTACCCCCTGTATATGATGTAGATGCAATGATTAATCTAATAGGTGAATTACACTTTCTGTAATTAACTTTTGTAGCACTGGCTAAGTGCATGTTCTCCATTTATAAGTGTTGTCTTTTTACTCATAAAAAAGTTTGGTAGAGAAAAGTGAATTCCATCAATAAGTGTGAAAAGTCATTTTACCGTTTTGGTGAAGAACAGTTTCTTTTCATAATGTAAGGTAACCTGCTTCGGAGGACAATTTCCTCTATAACAAGCACATCTCAAATGTTCACTAAACTTTGGGTTGACCTATGGCTGTGATGATAAATGATTTTTCATTTTCAGAAGCAATTAGCAGTTGGAGTTGTTGTATTTATTTTTTGTAACATATGTGTTTGTTAATGTTTTGTTGTGGCTGTGTAGTACATAAACTCACTCAGAATTAAACTCTTTTTTTTTTTTTTTTTTTAATAATTGTTTTAACTTTGTTTCACTTCTTCCTTACAGCTTAATTTTAAACAGTTATCTTCTCTAACCACACCCCGGATAACAATGTCCTAAACAGCACAACTGGCTTCAACGGACATTCAACAATTCCTAGGAATTTACAGGTTAGTCCATTGATACTATTTAAAACTGTTTAGAGAACAGTATACTCCAAAGTTTTGAACAATTATCACAGAAATATAAAACTTCACAAAACATAACAAAAATATTTACTTGATTTCATAAATTAAACAAACATAATTATACATAATGGGAGATAAGTTACATAAACTTAATAAAGCATTAACTACTTACATATCTTAGGAGAAAGAGATTTCCCTTTCGGGAGTCCCGCTTGAAATAAAAAACACTTAAAAACTTTTATACAAACTCACTCAGAATTAAACACTCTTTTTTTTTTTTTTTTTTAAAAAAACTTTACAACTTTAGAAACTTTAGAATATTTTCTATGGCTCTCTAACTTAATTTTCTAGCTTGCTCTCTTTTTTCGCTCTACCTTCTTATTGAAAATAAACTGATATTTATAGAGGTTCCTGGACTTCAAATCCGGATTTCAAAATGAAATAAAGATATTTTAGCTTGCCGGGTGCGCTGTGGGCCCCATCGTCACATGGCTATGTTTCTTTTATCTCTTTTGATTGAATGCCTTTTTATCTGTCCATCCTTTATTGCAGTCTGATGTCATTGCTTACGACTATCCATCCTTTATTGCAGTCTGATGTCATTGCTTACGACTATTTTAATATTAAGTCATGTCTTACGTCTTTCTTCAGGTATCCATATTGTGAAGGGCAATTGAGTCAAAACTCATTCCTGAATCATCATCTTCGTTTGGGTCTTGAGCAAAATTGTCCATGGCTGGATTGTATTCACTACTTTCTGAACTGACTAATTCTGGTTTTGGATTTTCTAAAATAACTTCTTTTGTTTATTCTTTTAAAGCTTTATTTACAGCTTTTTGTATCATAACTTCTATTTTTTTCTGTCTAGTATTTTTTTTTTTATACATATTCCTTTTTTCTTTGTCTTTGATGAACTCTCTTCTTCTTTTCTTGGAGTTGAAGATGTCTCTGCTAATTGGAAACTCGCAGGGAGTATCCTTCCACTTTTTGGCAAAGTGTCAGTCATAAACGGATTTGATATATCTTTACCAGTTACCGTTTGAACTGGATTAGCTGTATCTCTATCCGATACAGTGGATCTTTTTACATTCATTGGGGAATGTACACCCATCTTATCCATTTTTAAAGGAGATGGAAAACTCTGAGTATTTTTGTTGATCTGGTATAATTCTGAATATAAAGATTTTTCTCTTTCTTGGAGTATTTGGATTCTCTCTAACAATTTTTCTTTTTCTATTCTCAAATTGTCATTCTCTTGATTAAGTCTCTTAAATCCTTCACTCATAGATGAACAATGATCACAAAAAATTATTTTATTTGTATCCTTTTGAATATTATATTGAGGAATCTGACTAGTCTGAAAATATTGTTGTCTTAAACTTGGAGAAATATAATAATTTGGGCCTAAATTTCCTCTAGCATAATCTAAGGCTTCATTAAAATTATTAAATCATTTAAAAAGAGGTAAAGGAAAATCTTTAATCACATCCACTACTTCAATCCAAGTCTGAAAAATTCCAGGTTTATGACCTTTAATTACAACATAAAATTTAAATTTTTTGTCTGTATTTTTCTCAGTGAAATAAAAACTCAAAGCATTTATAGTTGAAATAAAATAACTAATGTCTTTAGGACTTTTATTATATGAAATCCATAAATTGTCTATTAAACATTTTTGTGGTTTATCTACTCTTGTCTTATCATGTATTCTAAAACTTATATTACTTTGTGGATAAGAAATTAAATTAAAAGGTCCAAAATGAATTCTTTCAAAAATTTTATCTTCCATATTTTTTAAAGGTTTATAATTAGTGTTACCCAATAATGTCTTTAAATACATGTCTCTATAATAATTTTCTGAAGGAGATGATTCTTGTACCTTATCTTTGCCTTTTCCAGTCTGCATTCTGAAATAAATTAAATTAATTAATCATTCTACTCAAATGATCTGCTAAATTATTATCAGTTCCTTTTATATGTTCTAATTTAATATTATAAACAGAGGTGGCATCTAGAAAATTTAACCATCTTCTCTTACTACTTTTCTTTTCATTAATTTTTTGATAAAACTTAACTATTGCCTCACAATCAGTTCTTATTAAAATTTCTGGTTTATTTAAAATATATAGCTTAAAACTATCTAAACCATAAATTACTGCTAGAATTTCTGCATCTATACTAGTTAAATTTCCTTTTTCTTTATACTTACCACTTTGATAAGCACAAATTCTTTCTTCTATTTTATTACTGTATTTATTTGGTCTAGTTTTTAGGACAGCTCCCCATCCATTTAAACTTCCATCTGTTTCTAAAATTAAATAATCATTTTCTAAAGGTAAAACAAGATCTGGAATATTTTTAATCATTTCTTTTAATTTTTTAACTAATTTTATGTCTTCTGTATTAAAAGTTTTTTGTCCTTTAGAACCTGTTTTAGAATATAATGGTCCTGCTACTTTTCCTAAATCTTTAATAAAGTGTCTAGCATAATTTAATATTCCTAAAAAATTTTGTAATTCTTTAGTCTTTTCTAGTTTATCTGGCATTTCTAAAATTTTCTTTGCTATATGTGGTTGTAAACTAATCTTTCCTTCTCCTATGGTTACTCCTAGAAATTTTATATGAGTCTTACATAATTCCATTTTCTTTTTACTAATTATTATTCCATTTTCTACAAATAATTTAAATACTTTCTGTAAATGTCCTAAATGTTCTTGTCTATTTTTACTAAATACCAAAATATCATCTACATATACTAATATAAAACTTTTATATTCTCTGAAAATATTATCCATTTTTCTCTGAAATATTGGAGGAGCCGTTTTTAATCCGAAAGGCATTACCAACCATTCGAAATGTCCTTCTGGACAAGTAAAAGCGGTCCCTTCTATACTTTCTTCTTCCATTTTTATTAGCCAATATCCAGATTTACAATCAAATTTACTAAATATATTATTATTTTGTATTCTATTTATTAACTCTGTTTTGTCTGGTAATTTATATCCATCCATTCTGGTATTATCATTTAGTCTTTTATAATTTATAACCATTCTTGCTTTTCCTCTTACTATTTCACTATGGTTTCTTACCATAAATGCTGCAGATCTATGCTTAGATTTAGATCTTCTTATTACACCTAAATTCAATAATTCATTTATTTGTATCTCAAATTCTTTTAAATCTTGATTTGTTGATTCTATAGAGGCTGTCTTTACAATATATTCTGGGTTTATTATATCTAATTTACATTTTATTTTATTTGCTTCCCAATGTTTTAAGGGTTTTTCTCCTATTATTTCTAATTCATCTAAAATTTGTATTATTTTGTCTAAATCTTTTTGATCTTTTATTATCCCTATTTTTTTTATTCCTCTTTTAAAATCATATAATTCTGTATTTATTTCTATTAAAGTATATTCTTTTTCATTTTCTTCATTTTTTATTAATTCTATATCTTCATTTAATGTTTCACAATTGTCACATTTACAATCTTCTTTATTGCAATTTTCTTTTATTTGTTTGTCTTTTGATTTAATGTATCTAAACTTATTTTCTACAAGTGTGGTTACAACTGCTGTATGAGTGATATTTTTTGACAGAATTACTCCGTCTCTTGTTAATAAACAACTTCCATTATTATGTAATAAAAAGTCTAGTCCTAATACAAAATCTACTTTTATATTTAAGTCTCTTACCCATATTTTTTCTAATTTGTAAGTAGGTTTGTAAAAATCTGTACAAGTATTTATAAAGCTTATTGTTGCTTTACTTACATAATGTTTATATGTATTATAAGATCCATCCATTTGCATGGAAATTTGTGGACTTGATAATTCTTTAATTAAATTTGGTGGTATAACTTTCTTATTTATTATACTCTTTGTACATCCTGAATCTACTAAAGCTAATGTCTCTAATTCATAATCTTGGATTCTTATTCTTGCTAAAAATTTTATAGTACTTATCTTTTTATCTTCATTACATATTAAATTACTTGTATCACTTAAATCTGTATTTATTAATTCTTCTTCTGATTCTAATTGTTCTTGTTGCAATTCCTCTTCTATTTTTTCTTTCTTTTTATCTATTTTTTCTAATCTTTCTTCTAAAATTTCTATCCTTCTTTTTAAAATTCTTATTTCTTCTTCTAAATCTATCTTTTTTATTTTTCCAATTTCTAAAGGTTTATTTGTTTTTGTTTGTTGTATTTGTATTGATTCATTTTCTAATTTTTCTAATTTCTCTATACATGGTATACATCCTTCTATATAACATTTACTACATTTAGCTCTTCTATTTTTTCCTGGATACCAATGACATATATAACATTGATTACTATCTAAACCTTTACCTTGTTCAAAGTTATGTTCACAATTTAAAAATATATTTACCATGTCTAAATTTTCTTCTTCTTGTATATTTAAATTTTCTAATCCTATTTTATTTATGAAATTATCTTGTTCAGAATCAGAAGATTCTTTATTTTGTTCTTCGTTTATTTCCATACTTATAATTGAGTATATACTTTCATTATCTGACATATATTCATCTACATTAATTAATATTAATTTTAACAAAGGGTTTTGATCAAATATTTTGTAAATCCTACTCAGTACTCTCTCTTTCTTTATTTCTTTAATATATAAATAGTTTTTAGCTTTTAAGTTTTAATAACTTCTCCCAAAGTTTTTTTTTTATTTTTTATTTTTAATAATTGTTTTAACTTTGTTTCACTTCTTCCTTACATCTTAATTTTAAAGAGTTATCTTCTCTAACCACACCCCGGATAACAATGTCCTAAACAACACAACTGGCTTCAACGGACATTCAACAATTCCTAGGAATTTACAGGTTAGTCCATTGATACTATTTAAAACTGTTTAGAGAACAGTATACTCCAAAGTTTTGAACAATTATCACAGAAATATAAAACTTCACAAAACATAACAAAAATATTTACTTGATTTCATAAATTAAACAAACATAATTATACATAATGGGAGATAAGTTACATAAACTTAATAAAGCATTAACTACTTACATATCTTAGGAGAAAGAGATTTCCCTTTCGGGAGTCCCGCTTGAAATAAAAAACACTTAAAAAACTTTTATATGATACCAAATATATGGGGTCTTAAATTTTTAGATTTTTTCAATAATTTTTTCAAAATATTAATTTTAACAAAGGGTTTTGATCAAATATTTTGTAAATCCTACTCAGTACTCTCTCTTTCTTTATTCCTTTAATCATTTCTTTTAATTTTTTAACTAATTTTATGTCTTCTGTATTAAAAGTTTTTTGTCCTTTAGAACCTGTTTTAGAATATAATGGTCCTGCTACTTTTCCTAAATCTTTAATAAAGTGTCTAGCATAATTTAATATTCCTAAAAATTTTTGTAATTCTTTAGTCTTTTCTAGTTTATCTGGCATTTCTAAAATTTTCTTTGCTATATGTGGTTGTAAACTAATCTTTCCTTCTCCTATGGTTACTCCTAGAAATTTTATATGAGTCTTACATAATTCCATTTTCTTTTTACTAATTATTATTCCATTTTCTACAAATAATTTAAATACTTTCTGTAAATGTCCTAAATGTTCTTGTTTATTTTTACTAAATACCAAAATATCATCTACATATACTAATATAAAACTTTTATATTCTCTGAAAATATTATCCATTTTTCTCTGAAATATTGGAGGAGCCGTTTTTAATCCGAAAGGCATTACCAACCATTCGAAATGTCCTTCTGGACAAGTAAAAGCGGTCCATTCTATACTTTCTTCTTCCATTTTTATTTGCCAATATCCAGATTTACAATCAAATTTACTAAATATATTATTATTTTGTATTCTATTTATTAACTCTGTTTTGTCTGGTAATTTATATCCATCCATTCTGGTATTATCATTTAGACTTTTATAATTTATAACCATTCTTGCTTTTCCTCTTACTATTTCACTATGGTTTCTTACCATAAATGCTGCAGATCTATAAAAGTTATGAAATCTTTAAAAATAAATTCAGAAGAATATGCAGGATTATAATGGAATTTAGAAAATTTAAATAAAAAAGAAATATTAAAGCCAAAAGATCATTTAATGTATACAAATAATAAAGGACAAACTTCAATAAGATTTACAGATTATAGTTATACTGAGCAAAAAGATATAGAAGAGGAAGAAATAGAAAATGACGAACACATGAATATAGAAGTATTAGAAGAAGAAGATTTCGAAGTAGATGAATCAATAAAAAAGGCACAACAGATACATAATAATAATAAAAATACAGTTTTTAAATGTATATATGTATATATATATATATATATTGATAATATCAAGCCATAAACACGCATTAGTAGTTAAAAATAGGGGAATATAAAAGTAAGAAAAAACTGCTTGTAAATAGTTTCCTTTTTTTAGTACAAGTATTCTTTTCCATATAAACACCACCACCAAAAGATGTGGTTACGGAGCTCAATCAATAAATTGGGCTTGGCCCAGCATAATTTACCAAAAAAAAATAATTATGCAGCTCCACCTTTAATCAAAGTTTTGGATTGCCGAATCCAAAATACAATAAGTGGAAAACCCCCGAAAATAAACAAGCTAACATAAAAACATTCTCAAATAATTTCTCATTTCAATAAGTATAAACCTTATTACCTTAAAAAAAAGTACAAATCTTCGACTTCCGGTTACCCAAAAGCCACCTTCTCTATCAGGAAAAAAAGATGCGAGTTGTTATGAACAGACTATCCCGAGCTCTCTGGGATTTCAAGAGAGCTTCTTCTTCAGCTGCCCCTTCCACAAAGATTTCAAGAGCTCTTACCACTTGCATTCAATCCAAACAGTGGCTTCCCTCGCTGTATCGCGAATCTCAGGATTCTCTCTTTGCTTCGCCTTGGTCCGCCACTCAACTCCGCGGTGCCAAATCTCGCGGTGCAGATGTAAGTTATCCTCTGTAGAACTTTGATTTTAATGCTTTAAAGACTGGTATCTACCAGTAACGATTGTTCATAGTGGCATAAATTCTCAATTTTACTCCTTCTCATACGAATATATATATAATACTTGTGCTGCTTGTATGAATTAGTTCATCCTATAAGTAACTTCACTGAGTAGACCAAAAAAAAAGTGGAGTATTTAGGAATTCATATCATCAATGTCAACCAGGTTAGGATTGACATGTAGATTGATTAATTAATAACCCATTTGGCCATTATTTACTTTTTTTCCGGAATAATTTTTTCAATTTATTTGAAAATTGGTGTTTGTCTATGAAAATTTCAAATCCAACTTGAAGTTGTATGTCAAACCTGGAAAAGAACTTATGACCTATTTTCCAACTCATTTTCACTTTTGAAGTTGTATTTAAGTATGTCCAAGCCTGAACATGATTTCCAAATATTCTTTGCAAAAGGTATAACCAAACACAATTTCATGAATTCCAGAAAAAAGTGAAAAATATTTGGAATCTATGTCCAAATGCCTAATAATTTATTCTACTGTGTGCTTAGGCTTCATTAAGCTTGAATGAAGCTAATATATGAGCTGGCTAACATAGAAGTTTATGTAAGTTCTGTTTTATCATTATTAAAATGCTCACCATCATATTATTTTGGTGTAGTTGAAGCCAGGAAACGTGATTGAAAAAAAAGGTTAGCTTGCCCACATTTCTGATCTATGGCTCTGTATATGTCTATGTACGCATAGACTAATTATGATGTGTTGTTCTTTTGACTATCGATTTCACCAGGAAGGATTTATCAGGTTAGTTTATGCCTATAACTGTCTTTTCTATCTCCTTCCGTTTATGCAATTTTTGCTTTCTCGTAGTGAAGTAAAGGAGAATTGTTTTCATGAAATTAAATAATGATTAGGTGGTAAAGGCACAACACACAACCCAAGGAAGAGGAGGAGCTATTATACAGGTTGTAATTCAATCTTATGCAAATTATGTCAGTCTTCTTATTGTTGTGATTTTTTCTATAATTTAATAGCTTCATTTCTTATACACCCTCGGTCCCATTTTATGTGGCACTTTTCGGATTTTGAGATTCAAACAAGTTTATCTTTGACCGTAAGTTTTTCATAGATCTTTTAAACATTTTGAATTATCAATTATTGTGAATTATAATACTTTTTACGTAGTTTACAAAAATATAAATTTCATTTCAAAAAATTTGAAGATTCCATGCGTAAATTTCCGGTCAAACTTAAACTGTTTGACTCTCGAAAAACGAAAAGTGTCACATAAATTGGGACAGAGGGAGTACTATTTTGTGAAATACAAGAACTTGAAATTACACCCTATGATCACTAATCTTATGTGATTATGTGCACTACATAATCACTTATGAATTTTTTATAAGTATAGGATCTTAATCAAATAATCACATAAGATTAGTTACTCATATACATAAATGTGCAATTAGTATCAGATGAGCATTTGGCCTCCTCTATTATTTTAGCTTCTTCCCATTGTAAAGTACATACCTTCACTCATATTTACCTTTCACAACTGTGACTTGGTTGCCTTTGCTTCCATTTGATCCATCCATCTGGACAACATTGATTGCAGTGAGCAATCTCTAGCTGAGCTGGAACCACAAGTTGATGTGGATATTGGACATCTTTTGTATAGGTTAGAACTTAGAACCAAACGTAGGTGCTAACCTGGATTCATTTGTTGTTTCCAGTTTCCTGCTAAGCACATAGCCACTTTCTTTTTATTTCCAAGAGTTGTCCAATTTTGTGCTGTCCGGTGGCAACTTAGTTGGTTATGCCGTTTGAAGGCTATCTGTGTCTACCTTCTTTGGAAATTAGGTTCATGGCACATGCAGTTTTTTGTTTCCGATCTTAAGCCAATAGTTACTTTGATTGAATTGTAGAAAAGAATTATCTTGGATTAATGTTTGATGCTGTGGTACCTTCTCAAAGTCTTCACAATATCTTTATCGTGGCAGAAACTTATGGTTCTGGTTTCTCATAATATCTTTTATGTATTATTTTTTGGGAACTCCACTAGTCCAAAAAATGTAAACTAAAAGTGATTGTGGATCAAACTTGTCTAGTCACACATGTCGAATCATTTTGAATTTGATGTTGTGAAAACCCTAGTCAGCAGCATACCATCTGCATGTCCCAAAAAGCTTATCATCTAATCCAACTCTTCTGGATGTGGCTTGTTGACTTCTCTTTAGCAGTAAGCTTCCGGTATTCAGCGTTACTGGTCTTCAGGATGGTGAATTTGCCTATCTGCTTGAGAATAATAACAGAAGTTTTAGCATATCTATTATGTAATCAAAAAATAAATCCATAGAAAAAGAAGTATTAGTATTTCACTGACATTAATCTTAGAATCAGTTGTCAACAACAGCCAGAAGCTTAGTATCCTTACCTTATAAAAACAACAGCCAGTAGCTTAGTATCCGTACCTTATAAAAGAACAGCCGGAAGCTCAGTATCCTCACCTTATTTTGGGAAAAAAACAGCCAGAAGCCTAGTCGCTCCTCTGTTTTATAGTCAACCTCAAATGTGAGAGATGAATACTCTTGTTTGATAACAGTACTTTGGTTCTGATTGTTGAAGTCATCAAAATCCTGATACAACTGTGGATTTATAGAATTACGATTCAGTTGGGATTTTATTTCTTGTTCTTTGACGTCATGAAACTTCATGTAAGTTACTTACCTATGATTCTCAACTTCCTAACATTTGCTAATCATTGAAGGCAATAGCTATTGTTATAATGTTTTATCTTCTTTTTTTCTCTTTCCTTTGAACAAAATCTATTAGTCATCTTATTATTTCCTTAACTTTGTCTTTTGCCAAACATTTTAGGTGGAGCTTCGTGATGTTGATAGTGGAAGCAAGTCCAATGAAAGATTTCGTACGGATGAAACTGTTGAAAGTATGCATTTCCACATCTCTAGTCACAAAAACTCGTCCATCATATTCGTTGTGTAACTCGTCTCGTGCAAATATTACGTATCTTTTGTTACAAGGACTTCGTGTCATGTAATTCAAGGTTTTGCATTTTATTATGTGAACTTAGGCTCAATGAAGGAAATAATTTGATCAATTCCAGTGTTAAGCTTGCAATGTTTTTTTGGGCTATAGAATTGGAGGGTTACCATGGTGTATGTTATTTGCAAACGATATAGTATTGATTGACGAGATATGTGGTGGAGTTAACGACCGGAGGTTTGGCGACAAACCCGAGAGTCTGAAGGCTTAAAGCTAAGCAAGACTAAAATAGACTAAATGAAGTGCAAGTTTGGTGTCGTGTGACACACAATATATAGGGAAGTGAGGATTGATACACAAGCCATTCCCAAGAGCTTAATAGCCTATTTGGCCAAGTTTTAGGCTATAAGTATTTTTTTTCCTTTCAAAAAGTACTTATTTTAAAAAAGTGAGGTGTTTGGCCAAGCTTTTGGGAGAAAATAAGTGCTTTTGGGAAGTAGCTATTTTTTAGAAGCTACTCTCTCTATCCCATTTTATGTGCCACCCTTTCCTTTTTAATCCGTCCCAAAAAGAATGTCACCTTACTATAATTAGAAACAATTTAACTTTAAAAATATCTCTTTTACCTTTAATAGAATGATTTTCAACCACACAAATATCTCAGGATTGTTTTAGACCACAAGTTTCAAAAGTCTTCCTTTTTATCTTAAACACTGGGTCAACTAGTCAAATGGTGCCGCATAAAATGGGACTGAGGGAGTATAAAGGTAGATTGTCCTCGAAAGTACTTTTTTGAAAAGCACTTTTGAGAAAATACACTTAGAAGAAGCACTATTTAGAAGCTTGGTCATATACTAATTGTTGCTCAAAAGTGCTTTTTAAAGTAATTAGCTAAACACAAATTACTTCTCACCAAAAGTATTTTTTTGAGAAACACTTTTCAAAATAAGTTGATTTTAGAAGTTTGACCAAACAAGCTATATGATTCAAATATCTTAGGTCTATAATCCAAGGAATGGGGAGATACGAGGATGTCGCACTTCATATTGGAGTGGGGTGGATGAAATGGAAACTTGCATCTATTTTCCTATGTGATAAGAATGTGTCACCAAGACTTAAAGTTAAGTTCTATAAAATGATTGTTAGTTCAACTATGTTGTATAGGATGGAGTGTTGACCAGTTAAGAACTCCCTCATTTAGAAGATGAAGGGAACAAAAATGAGGATGCTTAGATGGATGTGTGGGATATTAGGTGAGATAAGACTAGGAACGAAGATATAAGAGGTTAGGTGGGAGTAGCTTCCATGAAGAACATAATGTGGGAAATGAGACTAAGATGGTTCGGGCATGTGAAGAGCAAGAGCATAGATGCCCCAGTGAGAAGGTGTGAGAGGTTAACAGTGATAGGTCTGAGGTATACCTAGGAAGAATTGGGGAAAGGTGAGCAGACAGGATATGACATAACTTCAGCTCACTGATGACATGGCCCTACATAGAAGAACATGGAGGTCGAGGATTATGGTAGAGATTTAGTAGTTAGTCGAGCTATTTCTCCTTTTCCAGCGGTAGAGCAAATACCTAGTTTGGAGCAACTATCTGCCCCCTTACTATTATTATTATTATTATTATTATTATTATTATTATTATGCTAGCATTAGTTTATTCTTCAAGTTTATTACTTTGGTTGTTCCCTTTTCTTTGGTTATCAGTACTATTTTTAATGTCAATACTTTTCTTTCTATAGTATTTCATCGTAGCTTCTTACTCGTACATTTTTTTGCAAACATGTTCTGAAACATGATTTTTTCTTAAGCCGAGGGTCTATTGGAAACAACCTGTCTACCCACAAAGATAGTAGTAAGCTCTACGTACAGTCATACACCCCACTCTCCCGACCCACTTGTGGGATTACACTGGGTATGTTATTGTTTTTGTAGAATTGGAGGGTTACACATATTCTTCCCTTGAGAGGTACGAACTAGAAGTATGGTGCTTTTGTAGTAAATTAAGAGCCTGTTTGGATTGACTTATTTTAAGTGTTTTTAAGCCAAAATGAGTATTTTTTAAACACTTTTGTAGTGTTTGGGTAAAATAAAGAAGTGCTTTTAAGCACATGTTTTTAAGCAAAAAAGTCATATGTTAGAATTCCTAACTTATGACTTTTGGCTTATAAGCTAAAAAATTATAAGCGCATCCAAAAAGGCTCTAATTTGACAGTAATGTCTGACAACTTGTCTTTAGCAGATGATAAATGAGATTAACACGAATGTATCATATCATACATTCGACTTTCTTTTAGATTAAAAAAACATTTTCTCAAAAGTTTCATTATAGGACATTGTAAGAGCACTTACATATTGGTTTGGAATGTAGGATAATAGAATCCATGTGGTACGTACTATCTGGTTTCTCCTTTGCGTCAAGAAGTTAAGTTACTTAAAAAGACGGGGACCAATTTTGTAAACCAGAAAAACTTTCTTGTAAAATCATTCATTGAAGACGACAACTTGAGTTGCATGAGCCCACTTTTATAATAGGTTATATAGTCATCTAAACTGCATCCAAGTCTTTGCTGTAGATGAGTGGTTTGTTTCTCTTTACATTATTGGTCTTGGATTTGCAGGAGTATTTGTTGCAGAAAAGAGTTTCACGTACCTTTATACAGATGAGGAAACTGGAAACATTGTGCTAATGGAGTGAGTAGAAGTGTGCACGTCCTTGATTTTGAATGATTTCTGTACATAGACATGTTCAGACACATGTATATCAGTAAAGCTATATCCTAGTCCTTTCAAATTTTTCAATCCTATGCAGGCCTGAGACCTATGAGCAGCTAGATGTGCCAAAACACTTGTTTGGTGAATGTCATGTTTACCTTCAAGGTATTCTTATGTATTACCATCTACTTTATGATTTTATTTACTTATTCTACACATTATTTTGATATGCTCTAATATTATGTTATGCAGTTACTTATGTGTGTATCCAAAACTTGTAAGATCCTTTCAACAATTAAATCTTAGCATGGAAAAATGTCAATCAAGTCCATGTATTATTTAGTTAAAGATAAAAGTCATGAAAGCTTTTCAAAATACGGTACTCTGTCTGGGGAAGCATAATTTTGCTAAGGAAGATGGGGATTTAGCTTTTGAAATTTCGAATAGGGAATGCACATGTCACCTACATGAGATGCATCTGTTGTGCTACTTTTCCACTACAAAAATGTTACAATAGAGAAAATTCATCCAAATTGCATGCGAATGTACATAAAAACATCATATTCGTTGGGAATTGGAATCATTGAATTTCAAGTAGGTAATTATCAAGCTTGGACATATATAATGTGTCAATTCATTTTCAATAAACCCTTTTTTTATGATAAAGTAAATAGTTTATTGACTATGAGAAGGAGGAATGCAGTGAAGGATCTAAAAGGGTATAAGAATAGCCTGTTCTTCTTTCTGATAAGGTAAGGTTAGGTAAAAGGGCATAAGTGCAAATGGTTATGGAGATGTGATCAATTTCATGGAGTTCTATGGACAGAGGTGCTAACGGAGAGATGTGGCGCTCTAAGAATGAATGGTGCATCTCCCGTATAAATATGAACTATGGGTGGCGGTATGGCATCACATTAGAAGTTTGTGGGGGGAGTTGGCAGAAAGAAAACAAGCTAAACTAGGGTTTGACATGATGGCCGGCCGGTACGCCGATCAAGAACTTGTGCCCAGTACTCTATAGCACAAATCTAAATACCGAGGCTCAGGTGGATCAGTTTGTTGGGGTGACACTCTGCTTCTTTATACTCTTAGGAGGTGAGAAACTCCCGTTCCCTTCTCCTTCCTTACTCTTCCAAGAATGGTTCAGGGAGAGCCAGTTCCGCCTCCGGCTGAGGAGGGAAATTCAATTGATAGGCGGTAGCTTTGGAGAGCTGGGACATGCAAGTGAAAACCCTAAACATGAAACACTACCCTTCTTTGCTACCTCATTATTGAAGGATCAAATATGAAGTCAGTTCTTAAGGCATATAGATCGAGACTTTTAGCTTGATTCTTTACTTATTCCATACTGGAAAGAATTGTAGGAATCATTCGATAACACTTCTTCCTGTTTCTTTCTTAATGAAATCCGACGATCAGGACAAGTTTCGTGAAACACTCTCATTTCATAGAAGTTATAGGAGGAGCTGTAATGATCAGAAAGCTGGACACCTGATTCTAGACAAAGTTGCAGGACCACCACATCTTTTCCCTATACACTTGATGTTCTTCAAAGGAAGGTGGGGTGGAAAATCAAGATAATTAGTACAATGTGGAGATTGTACAAATGGACACCCCCGTTTCTCTCAAGTTGAAGCGTTATAAAGTGTAGTTTTTACTGGTAGCTCCTACAATAAGTTTCTGATTTCCACTGAGAATGTTAACGTCCTATTGGCCTTGAAGGGAGATTTGAAGAAGCAAAGACATAGGTTTCTCGTTTTTGCTAGATTGTCTTATGAAATTTCTGTCTTCCAAGACAACCTATAGTAGAGGGGAATGCTACTGTCATGTGTGTTGCTAAATCTGAGGATGTCAACCACCTACTTGTCCATTCAAACCCTGCCACTAGGCCGAGACAACAAGTCACACCGGGTCATGGCTCGTGTTGGTTTCAATCAAATGTTGATTCGGCTCAGTTTTGGTTAAAGCTCGGCTCGGTGAAGCTCGTACTCGGTTGACTAGTTTTAGTTATGTAATGATTGATCACTTTGAAACTAAAATTCATCCATTAAGCTTATTTAATAACTTGTTTGCCCAAGCTTTCAAAATTTGCTTATTTTGAGGAGTGCACTTTTGATAGAAGTGCTTTTCGAAAAAGTATGTGTTTGGCTAATCAATTTCAAAAGAATTTTTGTCAACATGAGAACAACAGTTACTGCTTGTTCACTGTTCCAAAAATCCTTCTAGGGAAAATTAACTTTTTTCAACTTCTTCCACTACTCAAAAACGCTTATTTTTTCCCAAAAACTTAGCCAAACATCTTATCTTCCTATTTTTTTTAAAAAAATAAGCACTTCTAATTTCCCACAAGCTTTGACCAAACAAGCTATAAGTGCTAATATGTCAATTCAATAATTATTATTTATCATACTCCCTCCATTTCAATTTATTTGTCTAGTTTTGACTTGGCACAAAGTTTAAGTAAAAAAGGCTTTTGTATCTTGTGGTCTTTAATTAAAGATATATAGAATGTACCAAAATGTTCTTTAATCTTGTGGTCTAAAACATGCCATGCAGAAAGTTAGAATTAAAGAGGTGATAAAAAGGAAAGTGACATTCTTTTTTAAACAGACTAAAAAGGAAAGCAAGACAAATAAATTGAAATGGAGGGAGTAACAATTTTGTAATTTTGTAGTTCTTTAATTAATTTGATGTAATTAAACTTTTTATACAAATTGTATAGGCTCACGAAAGCGATAGAGAGAAAGGCTCGCGACTTGGATCAAATGAAGTGCATCAAAGCTACGGAAGGCAAGGTGTTGGCGGAAGAGATCTCTATTAAGCAAAGATGGCAAGCATACTTCCACAAACTCTTAAACGAAGAAGGGCACAACGACATTGTGTTGGGTGAATTGGTGCACTCTGATAGACTTGGGACTCTGGGTACTGTTGGTGTTTTAGGATTGAGGAGGTTAGAGGTGCTATTAGTAGGATGAGCAGGGGAAGAGTGATCGAATCTGAGAAGATTCCGATGGAATTCTGGAAGAGCACAGACAAGGCAGGTATGGAGTGGTTGACTAGGTTGTTTAATGCTATTTTGAAGAAGATGAAAATGTCGACGAATGAAGGTGGAGTACAATGATTTCATTGTACAAGAACAAGAGTGATATCCAAAATTGTAACAATTACAAGGGTAGCAAATTGCTAAGCCACACTATAAAGGTTTTGGGGAGAGAGAGTGGTGGAGATGAGGGTGAGGAAAGGGGTGTCCATTTTTGAGAATCAATTTGGATTCATGCCGGAGCGTTCGACTACTGAAGCCATCCACCTTGTGCAAAGGCGGGTGGAGAAATATAAAGAAAGGAAAAGGGACCTACATATGGTGTTCATTGACCTTGAAAAGGCCTAAGACAAAGTCCCGAGGGATGTTCTTGGGAGGTGGTTAAAGGCTAGGGTGTCCCGATGGTGTATATTAGGGCAATAAAGGACATGGATGATGGAGCAAAGACTCGGGTTAGAATTATGAGAGGAGACTCAGGGCACTTTCCAATTGAGATGGAGCTACATCAAGGATCAGTTCTTAGCCCTTTCCTATTTGCCTTGGTGATGGATGAGTTGACGCGGTCTATTTAGGAGGAGATTCCATGGTGTATGTTATTTGCGGATGATATAGTACTGATTGATGAGACACGGGATAGAGTTAATGCTAGGTTGGAGGTTTGGCGACAGACTCTGGAATCCAAAGGGCTTAGGTTGAGCCGAACAAAAACAGAATATTTGGAGTGAAAATCAGTATTGCATTTGATGAAGCGGACGTGGGAGTATGGCTTGCCACACAGACTATTCCCAAGAGAGATAGTTTTGAGTATCTTGGGTCCGTACTCTAGGGTAGTAGGGACATCGACGATGAGGTCACACATCGCATTGGGGCAGTATAGATGAAATAGAGGCTTACCTGTGGAGTCTTGTGTGATAAGAAGGTACCACCTAAACTTAAAGGTAAGTTCTAGAGAGTGGTGGTTAGACCATCCTTATTGTATGGATGGAGTGCTGGCCAGTCAAGAACTCACATGTTCAGAAAATGCATGTTGTGGAGATAAGGATGTTGAGATGGATGTATGGGCATACTAGGAGCAACAAGATTAGGAATAAGGTTATCGAGAAAAGATGGGAGTGGCCTATGTGGCGGACAAGTTGAGGGAAGCAAGACTGAGATGGTTTGGGCATGTGCAGAGGAGGTGTGTCGATGCGCCAGTAAGGAGGTGCAAAAGAGGTTGGTTGTATGGGGTATGCGGAAGGGTAGCGGTAGGCTGAAAAAGTATTGGGGAGAGGTGATTAGACATGACAAGATCCAACTTCATATTACCAAGGACATGGCTTTAGATAGGAAAGAGTGGAGGTCGCGTATTAGGGTAAAAGGTTAGTAGGGGTGGAGTGTTGTCTAGTCGTGCGTAGGTATAGGCTTGTTAGTGCCTGTCATAGTACTAGCCGTACTCTTGTAGTTCTTGTCATATGCTGTTTATTGTATTTCAATTATTGCACTATTTTGCTATTGTTATTGTTATTTTCTTGTAGACTTTACACTGCTTTTTTTAATTAACGGCTATGTTTTCTTGATTGCTTGAATTTGATGCACTTGAGCTGAGGGTCTTTCAGAAATAGCCTCTCTACCTCCACGAGGTAGTGGTAAGGTTTGTGTACACTTTACCCTTCCTGGACCCCACTTGGTGGGATTTCAATGGGTATATTGTCGTCGTTGTTATACAAATTGTTACTTAAGAATACTTTTGGGTGGAACGGGTTATATTAACATTTTTAATTTAAGAATTCAAAAATTTAAAAGGAAATTAATGTTGTAGAAATATTTTGAGTTAATTGTTGCTTTAATTTTTATTTTCCATTTTCCATTTGTGTTGTATGTTTAATATTATATTAAGTTGGCATCATTTTAATTTGAGTTTTAATTTGATCTAGTAATGTATATAATTCAATCATAATTGAATTTAATTACCAATTTAAACTAGTAATGCTTAATTGCTCATATGTTTCTTAAGCAATCCACTTATTGTGAATTTAATATTTTCTAATAGTGGAGCACTATGTGAAACTAAACATTAAAGACCTGACTCAGGGTCGGCGTGGCTCGAGCTCGATTATACCTTGGCAAATCTCGGTTGAGCTTGACTCGACTCAACGCCCGGGCCTACATATCACATACAAAAGGCCTACTATTTAAGTGAAGGGTAATAGAGCAGGTTTATTGTCCAGAGTTTCGAACCGTGTGTCATTGGTTCTCGGGGATTTATCGGTTATCAAAATAAAAAAAAGAAACCACCTATTCATACTTTGTCCCTTGGAATTACAAGCTATGGAAGTTCTATATCAACGTTCTTAAGGTCAAGTGGACATTGCAAAGATCAGTTGAGGCGGTGGTGTCAGGCTGGTCCGTCTCAGGGCTGTGCACGAGAAAAGAAAGACTTGGGACACGGTTCCTGCATTCATTTGTGGATACTGTGGAAGGAGAGAATTCAATGATCTTCAAAAGCAAAACTACACATTTTTCGATTGAAGTGCAGACGTCTCCTTTTTGGCATTTTGGTGTGAAATGAGCAATGTCAATGATATTTCCTCAGTCTCCTAATGTGAAATGGGCTGAGTTTCTTGTAACCCTGTTGTATATACTCATGCTGGAGTCTAACATCACTTTTTTTTTAGCTATTACGCTAGCCTTCCTTTATGGAGAGAGAACCTTTTCAATCTTTGTGCTCAATAAATTTTGTCTTGCTTATCCAGACAAAAGAAAGAAAAAACATTCTCTGTACAAGATAAGATGTATACAAAATTAGAGAATCTTAATCTTAAGAAAAGTTATTCTTTATAAAAAGCACGCAATTTTCTGCCCCCCAGTGTAAAAGGAACACAAAAGTTTCACTAGTTCGTACAAAGTACTCCCTGACTTGCCCATATGCTCTTATGTCTCTCATTCATATGATCCAGAGAAGTGCCGAGGGAACTACTTCCCATACAGTACTTTTCTGTTACTTCCTTTTGAACATCCACCCTTACATTGTGTCTTTAACACAACCCTCTTTACCTTATCAACTTTTCCATGCGTGTGGAACTTGAGGAAACCTTTCAGTATGGTATTGTTGCCTTTGTAGCATTTATTTTTGTAGCTTCCATGTTACATTGCCCTATGCACAAAGAAATGAAAAGTTCTTGACAAAAAGCTTTCATCTTGAAATAGTACTATTTCTACTACTTTGATGAATATGGTCAGAAAGGGACTGATTGGCTGTAGAGGTATTTCCAATATCATGTTGTTAGGCATGGGAAAAAATGTTAGGCATGGTTAAGAGGGTAAGATTATAGACCTACTTGTTATCTAATTTTCTGAAGATTGCACAACTTACAAGGAGGGGTTTCTTGTCTCTGCATTTATGCTTATATTAGCGGTAAGTAATTGATGGATTCATCTTATAGAATGAGAAATGAAGTAGAACTATTTTGCCTTTATCCTTGGGTTCTTTACTTACTTGGGATCGTCCTATTTGACAGTATTCTTTTCAACTCAAATCCTAACCAAGAGTGGTACCAGTAGTGAAAAAATTAAGTCATCAAATATTTAGTTTTCCTGACTTATTGTAGTATGTCTGTGCCTAGTTGTGGTAGCTCCTAGTGATGTTCTATGTGTAATGTTTCTTATCTCTTTCTTTGTTCTTCCTTAACAGTTTTTTTGAGGGGTAGGGGATATTGCTATTTTCCTTTATTTCCCTTTTGCCTGTCAGCTTATTTTCCATGAAGTTAGCTCATTTTCTTCTTCAACATTCTTGCTGCAATAACTAAGTTAATAATCAATTTTTCTTTTTTATTGATAATCTTTGTTGTGACAATGTCTGAATTGTGCTAAAATATAAAATCTTATGTTCTTCATAGATGATATGAAAGTCAATGTACAACTTTATAATGAAAGAGCAATGTCTGCATCAATTCCTACACGAGTAACATGTACTGTTGCTGAATCCGAAATTCCCATGAGGGCATCAGCTACTCCACAGTATGTTCAGTTCTCTTTCTTATGATTATTTTGTCATATTTAAATAAAAAAACTCCTTTAATTTTGTCACATAAACTAATCCTGAAATTAACAGCTCTAAAGTTTGAGTTCTGATTGAAAAGTCATATATGTGCAGATGAAGTTTTTGCTGTTTTCATTTGTTGTCTGTGATAAATAGATTAAAACCTTTCCTCTTGACAGGTATAAGAAGGTTTTGTTGGACAATGGTCTTACTGTGCAGGTAAATTTAGCTTTAAGTTGCCAACACTTTTATGGATGCCATTAACTTTGTAGCTCGGGGGGGATGGGGGCTTCGTTGGGTATCCAAGGCAATAGTTGCCATAAGCTCCGCCGTCCCACCAGCCACTACAGGAGAAAACAGAAATGAAAGAACACAAATGTTAAATCTTCTTTATTTTGGACGTGTCATTCCTGTCTCTTCCACCTCTCTCTCTCTGACCTTTGAAAAAAGTACTGCCTAGTATTTGGATCGGACTGAATACTTTGGTTTCTGCTGGATCAAGTATGTAGTCTTCATTATGACAAATGTGAATTATGCATATCGAGCAATATGTATTAATTGCAGTTGAAGTAGATGTGCAAGTTCTTCACTTTCTGCTTTACATCTTTCCCTTTTTTCTAGGTACCGAAACATATTGTAGAAGGAGACAAGATTATCGTTAACACCACTGACCACTCTTACATGAGCAGGTGAGTGCATGGTTGTCTTGTAAAAATTAGGAATTAACTTATGTAATAGAGTTGAATGTTGATCCACTAAAGTCTTGAGCTATGGTGTAGCATCAGATCCCAAAGATAGCAAGTATTTTCTTTCTTATGAAAGAAAATCTTTTTCAAAGATTATGTATAAATTTTTCTATGAAACCGAGATACATAGTTACCTTTAAGAAAATTCTAACACTAGTAGAAATGCATATGCTTTATTCTTCTAAAGGTGGGGAAAAAAGATAAAACTAAATAAACGGATTATTCATCCAAATTTCAGTTTGTTCTTTGTCTATATCAGCATCTGTTACTTCCATCTCTCTCTATTGTTAATGTGCTTTGAATACATTTTACTAAGTTCTGATTGACTCATCTCCTCTGTTTTACATCTCTCTTTAATCTCAGAGCTTAAGAGTGGCATTTTATCGGATTTCTTTATTCTTCCGAATGAGAAGACCGGCGAACTATTGACTATTTAGCATGGCTTCGAGTTATATCTACTATTTGACAAATAGTTGGAGTTTTTTAGAATCCAAATTATAGTACAGATGTTTTTAGCAGAGTATTTACATGAGAAACATATCCCTGAAAATGCGGTGTTAAAGTTTTTCCTCCAAAAAAAGCCTTAGCTAATTGCGGGGGAGAGTATATTTATCTGAATAAAGTCTAGTTGATATTGTTGCTGGCTCCTGCTCTGTCTAAGCATATTTGGTCCTATGGCTTATTGGGGGATAGTTTTCCAGCCGAATGTAAGGCTAATTTTTTTTTTTTTGTTGTAATAAACATCTATCACCAGAATTTTTATACATAGAGATGTTGCTGTAAACTTGATACTACGTTGTATACTTTTTTGCTGTTCTAATGTATCTGAAATATCAAATTTACCAATGTAGATGAATTGCAATCAATCTACTCTTACTTATTAAAGCTTAATTCTACTTTAAAATAAGTGAACTTTCACTGTGTTTATTGCCTGCAGAAGCTCTTAACTCTGCATTGCTGGACAATTTGCTCTTCTACTTTTGCTCTAATCCAAAAAATAAATTGAAATATGGACTTGTCAATCCGGTGATTGAATATCCAATCAAAATTCAATGGTTGTCTTCATATTAGGACTCTTAATCTCTAAAACTGATACCCCATTAATGATGGTTAGACGTAAATACAAAGCTTTTTCCAAAGCCATGGACAAACTCAGAAGAACTTTAGATATTGGGCTCATTATTTGAGGAAGTGTTCCTTTTAAGGACTTTTTCATACCCAAGACTTGAAATCGAGATTTTGAACAAATTTAAAGGCAATTAAATTTGATCAAATTGTTCATAAGAATTAGATGTATACTTTTTCCCAAATATGGAAATTATAGATTATCAAAAATGACACTCCTTCCGTCTCTATTTATTTGTCCATTTTTGACTTGGCACGCCTATTAGTAAAATAATAATTGACATAATGAGTTTACCATTTTACCCATATTAATTGATAGAATTCCAAAATTAAATTACTCATTAAAGAGGTTCTACCTTTTTCAAAAACATTAACTCTCTTAATAAATTGAGGGTATAATAGGTAAAAATATTATTTTTTCTTGATTTGTCATAAATGACAAGTACAAAAGTAAAAAGAGACAAGTAAAAAGTCAAAATTGGACAAGTAAAAAGTAAAAAGGGACAGAGGGAGTAGTGTTGAAGGTTGTCATTTATAGTGCTAGAATGAGTTTTGAGGGGTGTTTTAGTTAAGGGTGACTTCGAGTTTCAAAATTAAGGATAGGTGAACTAAGTTTTTTTCTAAATAGATATGGGTGACTTTCTCAAAATTAGTGTTAATGACATAAATTTTAAAATTCCTAAAGTTTTATTATTTACATAAAGTCCGTATCTCTTCCACCCCATTCCTCCTTTGCGGCTTTGCCCCTACCTCCACTGCCACCACCACCTATATTTCCTCTACCAAAGTTGGCAAAAACAGCTGAAGCTAACGAACCATTATCTATGATGAAAGAGATAAGAAATAGGAGCAGTTGACATAACAAATCATTTCATTTGTTCAAACTATTTTCAGTCCTAATAATGACCAAGGATTCCACATCATATCAGCATGCTTGGTTCTTCAAAATGCAATGCTAATGGTTTAAAAATCAAAGCAAAGTACCTAGACATAATTTTATATGCCAAAGGTGGTTTGTTTGCAATTTGCATGCAACCGTGGGAGTACCCAATATATGTTTAAATCTTGCTTCTTAACTTTTCCAAAGATGTTAAGTCAATGCGTCTAAAAGAACGTTTATAAGTTAATGTGTTTAAGTTCTATACCGATGAATGTAAAAAATAAATGTACATAACTAGATCAAGTAGATAAGGCAGAAGCCAAATTGAAAGTGCAACAGAGATAAAGAGAACAAGTAAAACCAGGAAAAAGAGCTTCTACATCAGGAAATGCTAGAGAAGAAGCAATAAAGCAAAAATGTAGATGCTCGGAACAAGTTGAAGATGATCGGGCCTCAAGGGTACAGTCCATGGTCGATGAAGTTGGAATGAAGACCATGTCATAAGACAGGCTTTGAATCTTGGTAAATGCAAAAAAAAATAAAAATACTAGGTGATTTCTTTTATCTGCTTAAATGTTGATGGATTGTTAGTCTAAGGATTTGAACACCTGATAGAATAGTCAGGTGGATACACGCTCGTGGTCCTTTAAAAAAAAAGAAGTTAAGATCATTGGAAGGAGGATGGCAGGGAATGAAGAGATCAAAAGGAAGAAAACAACGTAGAGGGTCGACAATTAAACTAAGATACCATGATAATTTTTGCTTGTTTACATACCCCTTATGAGGGTAACTGGGTAAGAAAACCTTTGTTTATGTATTAACAAAATGGAAGGGAAAACCACAAGCTCTAAAATACAACACCATTCTAAAACTAAAAACTGTATCACACTAAGAAAGAGGACCGCTTTGTTTTCTATATAACAAGTAGCCAGCCTGCAGGGGTGACTCTCCTTTGGCAAAACATCTGATGTTTATTAGCAGTCGCTACTAGTTTTCCGGATTACTAGATCATGGCAAGCCAACTATAACTGATTAAAAAGATCATACACCATCGATGCACAAAACATAAACTCCTCTAAAACATTTAGACTAGGGTCATCAAAGTAGTACAATAGGTTCTCATGGATAAGATTCTAATTAAGGCACAAGGCTTAAATTAGCATGATACAAGTAACTAAATTGCAAATGATCAGACGATGTAATCCTCTGTTAGTTTCAAGTTTAAAGCAGCAGATGATATATAGTTCCTTTTGATTAAACAACTTTCTACTACCCCTGTTTTCCCACTAATTTCCAGTTAGTGTGCTACAATCCAATGGACTTCTCAGCATCACGGATGGCTTCCAAAAGCACCCACATAATCTGCAGAATCATAATGCGTTAAAGAAAAATTATGAGCCTGTGACAATTACTCATATCCAAACTGTTAGGATCAAAATGACTAGGTGTTACACAAACGCTAACAAACCAAACCTCGAAAGACAATAAATCAAACAATAATTTAACGTGGTTTGGTCGCCCAAGTCCACTATACAAAACTAAAAGAGAATACAAAATATCGGAGATGAGCAATCCACTATATAAAAAAGAATACAAAATATCTAGATTAATAACCTCACAAAATTCACTCAGAAAAACAGAGGTTCACACAAGTGATAGAATAACACATATTTCATTAACTCTCCTCCTAAACAAGACTCTCAAAGCCTTTATAACTACAATCTTATTGCATGGGGGAAAATCACCGTGAACCTGTTGTCGCACAGGATGAAGACATGTGGCATCAGGGCAATGCTAAAGAGAAAGCTAGGGAAAGACTCCGGAGGCAAGCCATCCTCGAAGAATCACTGGCAAGAGCAACCTGAATCATTACTGATACCAACCACTTCCATCATAGTGATCGGAGCTTCTGATAATGAAGAAACTCGTGGTCCGAGGTCATGTAAGAAGAAATAAAGGACTCGTGGACTGAATTCATGTAAGAAGAAAGAAAGGACAGGCATGTCATCTAAGTCCCTACAGGATCCCACAAATATATCACAGCGGATTTACAGCCGGTGCGTGTAACGATATGTCCACATGGAGCATTTTTATTGGATTAGTGCATGGTCCAAGCTGAGCATTTCATTGATTGATATATTTTATTTGTTGTCTATAAATAGCAGAACGATTCACTTGTAAAGGTTGGATTTTTTAATAATACAAGGCATCATATTTACATTCTTGATTAAGGTGTTTTCATAAAGATCACAGAAACCAGGACTTCCGTTCCTTTGCTAACACTTAAAAGCTATCAACGGAGTCAAGGTTGAAGCAACAATACTTTGAACTTTACTATTTCATTCGCTTATTAAACTACTTATATTAATCAAACAATATATCTGTTCTCTTAATCTCTGTTTTATAAGTTGAGTCTTTCTACATGTCCTTAACCTCATAACAAATTCAATTGTACCACTTTTCAAGTAAACAGTTACCCAGTGAGAAGGAAGGAACCTCAATTTTATAGAAGTCCAAAACCTTTTTCTCTTAGAAAACAGATTACCCAAATATTTTCCTTGCACTAAAAGAATATAAATTATGATAAGAAATCAGGACAAACACCAAACACAAATAGGTCACTCGCCCAGCAGTTCAGTAGGAAATAGAAAACAGTTAGCTTTCTCACATAACTGAATGAAAGAGAGTTTACCATGATTCTAGGAGAGTTAGAAACAGCATGCTTTGCAAGCTGAGAGTAGAAATTAGCGTCTCCGCCTGGCTTAAGAATCTTTAAGGCGTAGAATAGGAAACTACGTGGGGTTTCAACTCTCTTGGATTGGATATAATCAATAATTCTAGCTGCATTATAAACAGGGATAAAGCAGGCTCCAGAACACAATCCTGAGAAGATTCCTGCACCTGAAATGCAAAGAAGATAGCAATAGTAGGATATTTTTTGCTTCTTTAGCAAGAATCATGCATGTATATCGTTTATTGAAATGGAATTTACATCAGTGCAATAATCTAGTATTACGAAATGATTTTTTAAGTTGATACATCATCCATAGTAACATACCAACTCATTTTTGAAATTAAATAAGACACTTAAAAGGAGCGGAAAACATCTAATGAAGCCTTGCAAATACAATAGCACATACATTAATTTTTCAGTTCACCACATTATAAGCAATGAATTGATAGTAACAATGAGAGGTAGAAGGAAACCTATACGTGCATGATCTTCCCTCAGACCATACGTTTCTTTCAAATGAATCCGGCATCTAGCATATGATACTAGCATTCTTGTGTTGGATGCACATACTGCAGGAATGACATGCGAGGTTCCTTTCCATAATGCTAAAACCCCGTCATATCTTACCACGTGTGTGATAGTGCTGAAAATGTGTTTGAAATAATAATACTTATTGGTTGCAGAATGGGCAATACCAGCACCAAAAGGTCTTGTCAGAGGATACCAAACATAAAATCCAATTGCTCCAGAGGCAATCCCGCAACCAACCTCTTGATAGAGGGTTAACGGTCTCCCTTCATTTACGGCTTGAACTTTTCTCGTCAAGTGTCTAGAAGTAAGGAAAGAAATATTTCCATCTCAGTAGCAATCATCATAAAAAGGATTGTCGCAAAAATAAAATAAATAATGCAAATAAACTTATAAATTCAATGATGAATATTGTTTAATGTTCTAAGTTAAAAGTTTCACTTATAAGATTTTCCCATGTTTTAGCATAGTCAAGAATCTCAGAATTGTTTCTGTTATATATCTGATACCTCTTACACTGCCTCTTTTCGTGACTAGCTAGATACTGTGGTAAAGCATCAGCAACCAACTAACGATTTTGAGTTATAAATCTAAACATCAACACATTCAGAAATTTGTTCGCGCCTTGACCACTTACGAGAAAAAGTTGCTCGCGTTCGTATGACATGAATGATGGATAATGATGTGAATATATTGCAAAGTTTCTTATGATAACCATTGAACCACCTGTTGTTTGGATATTAGTAAGAATGGGGAAGAGGCCTGCAAAGTTGCAACGCTCAAGCCCAGCAACGTTACAACACCACAGCGACTCGAGGACGATCAGTTGGAGATGCCAGAGCTGCCTCAGGCCTATCAAGGAGCTTGAATCTATCTACGATTTGGAATGCGGCTTCTTCATTTCTTGAGATTATTTCTTGAGATTGGAAGATTCTTAAGCTAGTTTCCTTTTTGCTTAGTGTTTCTTTCATTTTGTTTTTGATTTTGTCTTCTGTTTGTTGGCTTAGTTCTTTTAAACCTAAGTGGATGATTTATATATATAAAAAAATAATTACCATTAAACTAAAAAAAAAAAAAAAACCAATATTTAGATTTTAGCACTTAGCAGATGTTATCTCCTGCATTCAGATTAGCAAACCAGAAATAATAAAAGATGAAAAGAAAAAGAAAAGAACTATCCGAGTCCACAGAACCCACTGTGTGTCCTTAAGAAATTTAACCCCTCAAGTACCCGAGGTTGTAGATTAATTCCTCCCAAGATAAAATGGATTAACCATTAAAGAAGTAGCGATACCTTAAACTTCGATAATTTCAATGAACTCAAAAAGACAACAATGAATCACACATAGACTCTATTTTGTTTTGTAAGAAATATATGCAAAAGAAGGAAAAAAATTTATTCTGAAAAATGAGAGAAAGCGTCTCTATTTATAGCCAACAAAGGGTAGTATGAAAAGGTGTTAATTATGCCTTATCGGAAAGGTCACAACTCTTTGGAAAAGGGACAACCTTTCATGAAAGGTCATAACCCTTTGGAAAAGGCACAACCTTTCAAACGGTCACAACCTTTTAGAAAAGACACAACCTTTCGTAAAGGTCACAACCCTTCGGTAAAGTCACAACCCTTCAGGAGAGTCATAACTCTTCATTTCCTATTCACACCTTTAAAACCCAACAATACTCCACATGAATAGGGAATGACTATTGTTAAAACATATGCATGAAAAAACTGTGTGATTCGTAAGTAAGGATTGATTGCATCTGGATAAGTGGTTTTCCCTTTGAACTTTCCATAGTTAACATATATCGGATATACTCAGTCAATCGGTAGATTTGATATCTTTGAACCATCGAGCATTGGTGTATACCTAGACAACATAAGTCATACAATCAACCCTTGAACTGTTTTTGGTTCTCATTGTTTTGTTCGTTTCAGCCATGAACACGTCTTGGTTTATAAGTGCGTAGAGAACTGGTCTTACTAGATTCTCCTTGAAGCTGCTTACACTTCACACTTACATAGGTGATTTCTAAATGTGTTATCCCGTAGATACACCATTTGATATACCTTGTATCAAACTTAGAAACCATTAAAAAGTCCTAATGTCTTTATCCTTGTTACTGAACATTGTCTTATCATGAGAATGGACTATAAAAAAATATCTTGACAATGTTGCACCGTCATCAATGACTTTGTTTGATCTCCTTGAACCTAGATCTTGGGATCTCCAGTCTTCTAGGTAGAGTTACCGCCACAATGACTTGTCCTCGGCCATAGTCCCATTCCCTTTGATAATCTATCATCTCCCTCTCTAGTTAGGCCTTTTTTAAGTGGATCCGACACATTATCCTTTGACTTTACATATTCAATTGTGATAATTCCACTAGAGAGTAGTTCTCTAACGATATTATGTCTACGTCATATATGACGAGACTTTCATTATACATCATGCTCCATGCCCAATCTATTGCAAATTAACTCTCCCAGTGTATGCATACTGGATCTAAAGGTTTGGGCCAAAAATCTTTCAAGAAATTTTGGAGTCATTCAATTTCTTCACCAGCTTTATCTAGAGCGATAAAATCAGATTTCATAGTAGAGCGAGCGATACATGCCTATTTGGAAGCTTTCCAAGAGACTGCTCCTCCACCAAGAGTAAATACATATCCACTCGTGGATTTTACTTCATTTGACCTGGTGATTCAATTTGCATCACTATATTCTTCCAATACTGTTGAATATTAGTTATAATGCAAAGCATAGTTTTTTAAGTATGTTTTAAATACTTTAAAATTCTTTTCATTGTCATCCAATAAGTTTGATTGAGATTACTTGTGAACCGACTCAGTTTATTAATAGCACATGCTATATCTGATCGCGTACACTTCAGGATATATATCATATTTCTCAATACTCTAGCATAATTCAATTGTGAGTCACTTTCTCCTTCATTCTTTTTGAAGTACTAAGCTCACATTTATTTGAGTCTTGACAATATTGAAATTCAAATACTTGAAGTTGTCAACTACCTTTTCAATCACATCAGCAACTTCAATGTCTTTCATATCGAAGTTACTTTCTAGCATATACTTAGTAGCATTTATGTCAGAAATGTCTCTTTTGATGATCAACATGTCATCAACATAAAAACAAACAATGACCTTGTGATTTGGAGTGTCTTTAATGTAAAAACATTTATCACATTCATTAATCTTGAATCCATTTGCCAACATGGTTTGGTCAAATTTCTCATGTCATTGTTTAGGTGCTTGTTTTTAGTCCATCAAGTGACTTAACAAGTTTACACACTTTCTTTTCTTTACCAGGAACCACAAAACCCTCATGTTATTCCATGTAAATTTCATCCTCCAATTCTCCATTTCAGAAAGTTGTTTTAACATCCATTTGACGAATTTGAAAACCATATATCACAACTAGCGCTATTAGCATCTGAATTGATGTAATCCTAATTAGTGGATATTATGTGTCAAAATAACCAATGTCTTCTTATTGTCTAAAGCCTATGACAACAAGTCTTGTTTTGTATTTATCAATAGTTCCATCAACTTTCTTTTCCTTTTGTAGATTCACTTTGAACCCAAAGATCTATTTCCTGGAGGAAGATCAACTAACTCCCAAGTATGATTGCTCAAGATTGGGACTCATTTTCAAGAATAAATACTATAAAATCAAATCCAAAGGAAGTAGATGTCCTTTGGCATTTACTACGCCTCTGAATCTCTCTATTAAGTACATTCTCCTTTGGTTCTTTTCAAGGTCGTTTAGACCCTTCACTTGACTATCCGACAGTTCGGACTTATGAACCATAAATCGACATGCTTTAATATTTGTAGCATATCCAATGAACATACAATCCACAGTCTTAGGTCCTATTGACCTTTTTGGAAATAGAAACTTGAATTTTTCCTGGACACCCCCACACTATGAAATATTTCAAGTTGGATTTCCGTCATTTCCATTTCTCATATGGAATAGACTATATTGGAAATTATATGATCACTATCTTTCAAGAGTTATTGCTTGTATATACTTTAAGGGGCGACAAGCAATTCTCTATCAGAATACAACAAAGCCTGAACAAACACAACTTTTTGTTGCTCCCTTTCTTAACAAACAAAAACTTTTTGTTGCTCCCTTTCTTAACAAAACTTTTTGTTTCTCTCTTTCTAAACAGACAAATTTTTTGTTGTTCTCTTTTTCTATAATGATAGCTTCACCCCACAAATTTTGTGGTAAACCTGAACTTATAAGTAGGACATTCAACATTTCCTTCAAAGTTTAGTTTTTTCTTGTCAGCAATTTCACTAGATTAAGGTGAGTATGTGCAGTAATTTGATGGATGGTTCCATTTCCCAAATATATTTCTATAAAAGAAGATTCATATTCTCCACATCTACCACTTCTAATCATGACAATCTTTTTATCCAACTGATTTTCAACTTCAGTTTAATATTGCCTAGATGTTTCTATTGCTTCTCCTTACCATTCAGCAAATAAACATAACATAACCTAGTGCAATTGTCAATAAAAGCTATAAAATACTTTTTTCCCACCACGAGATGGTGTTGACTTCATATCACAAATGTCAGCTTGAATCAATACTAAGGAATTAAAATTCCTTTCAACAAATTTATAAGAATGCTTAGCATACTTAGATTCAACACAAACTTGACATTTTTATTTATTGCACTCAAAGTTAGGCAAAACTTCTAAGTTGTTCAGTTTTCACAAGGTTTTGTACTTGACATGTCTCAAGCGTTCATGTCATAAACAGTTTGACTCAAGCAAGTAAGAATAAGCAGAAATATTGAGTTTGAAAAGACCTTCTGTGAGGTAACTTTTTTCCACAAATATTTTGTTCTTTACTTTTTATAACTTTGTCACATACAGACATTGTTTAGAGTCAACACCTTGCCAGATGTTTTTTCCAGAAGAACCTTTTCATAACCTTCAATTTGGTTATTGCATAGTTACCCATGAACATAGTCTCATTGGGTCCAAAAAGAGCATACGACTCAAATGCTTCTTTTACAACACAAACATGACAGTTCACCTTTCACCAATTTTCATACTTTTCCATCAAAGAACACAATTCTTTTGAGAAAGTATGTATATAATTTGGTGGTTTTATACTAGTCATATCATATACTAGTAAAGAGAGACTAAACGACCACAATATCAAATATACTCCAAGAATTTTTTTGGATCTAACATAATACAAGAATGTCATTAAATTTCATATCTTTGTCACGACCCAATTTCTCGAATCATGATGGCGCCTACCAACCCACTAGTAGGCCAGCCAAAACCCTATCCCGAAACTTAGCAGTAATGGGACTAAAGGTGGAAACTAATCCTCAACTAAGCGGAAGCAACAAATACAACACATAAAGAAGGCTGAAGCGAAACCAAACTATATATAAATACAAGAAACCTCCTAAAACCTGGAAATCACAAGTTCAAAACTACTAACAAGAGTACAAGTCCCAAAAGTGGACCACAGAAACAAACTATCTCTAAGCAAAAGACAAGTCAAAATATAAATACAGAAGGAGACAGGTAATCCCAGAACGCCATGTGCGCACCCTCATCTCCTGAATAGACAGTTGCAGGCTCGAACTCAACGCTGTGAACTGGTGCTCGGACCTGCATCACAAAAATAGATGCAGAGTGTAGCATGAGTACCAAACAACAGGTACCCAGTAGGCATCATAGGCCGACAAAGCAAGAAAGGTAAAAACAGGCAGACAATATAGAATCAGCACAAACAGAGGTCAACAGAATGGAAGCAGAGAAAGCGGAAAAATAAACAAGAACAACTAAGCTAAACCCAGCTGAGCCCCCTATAAGACCCGCTGGGCACACTCGTGCGTAAGTTTAAATAAAACTCGAACGGACCTCCATAACCCTAACAGGTACACAGAAGAGCTATCCTACAGAAACGAAGAAAACCCAACTCCAGAAGCCTCAACACCCATGGGTTCCGGACACAAAAAGATAACACCTGGGGCCCGCCCAATCATCAGTCACGAGCTGGAAATATCGGACTATAACCGTGTAACGTCAGCCTCGAGCTGGAAAAATACCTGGGCCTGGTCCAGTCATTAGTCACGAGTTGGAAGTATCGTCAGCCTCAGACCTGAAATCACATCTCTCGCTCAACTGCCTAGCGCTGGAAATATCGGCTCTAACCGGGTAACGTCAGCTGCGCAGCTGGGACTAGTAGCCTATGAACAACGGCCCCGCGCTGGAAATAACGGGTTATAATCATGTAACGTCTGCTCCAGATCAGAGCTAGCAGCTTACCCCCGACAGCCTAGAGTTGGAAATACCGGATCCAACCGGGTAACGTCAGTTGCGTACTGGAGCTAACAACCTTGAACCGGATAAAGCCACATACAAACGATACAACATAAGGCTAAACACCTCGGGCCGTCGGCCCCACAAGGATATCAATCAAAGGCTCCCAACCTAGCACAATCCATTTGTCAATTGGTGCAACTGCAACATCTTCTGGCAGCACCCCAGAATCGCAGAAATAAGAGAGAAAGAATCGGAAGATCCGAAAGCGATGAAAATGCCTAAACTAAGGCTCAAGCTATCAGACCCAAGTCTGCTATACCAGTCTACAAGGACCTAGTCCATCCGAAATGACGTCGGATACATACTCAAGTCAACAGGTGCATAGGACTAAGGCAATACTATCCTAACCTATTCTAAAGCCCAAACAATCGCAAAAATCCACAGAAATCAATAGAAACCAAGCAAATATCCTGAACCCGCGCATGTATCAACAGATAGCCACCCAACAGATAATCCACAACAAGTTAACAACAACCCAAGTCAACAACTCATCCTAAGGCATGATACTAATCCCGAACAGCCCAAAAATCAACTCCAAACGAAGAAAATCGGAGAAGAAGAACATAAATACTAGCTACCCACCCCAGATTCACACAAATCAACCAGCATTTACGCATTCAAGCTTAATCTAGAAAGAAGGGAAGCCGTAACCTACCAGAAAGCCGATCACGTGCGCTTCAAGTCACTCTACCGGAGCTTTTCCCTTCCGAATGACCTCAAACTGTTGCCAAGCTATCAAAAATAGAATCACAGCGTCAATACAGTCGTTTAGACACTAAGATCATCAAATTTGGAGAGAGACCAATTTCGGAGTCAAAATTGAGAATGTGGGACCCGCTCTGGATTTTCTGGAATTGACTCCATGAATAGGTCTCAAGTCCTCCCCCGAACTTGTATTCCAAAATGGAACACTCATCGGGACTCGGATCAGCTCTATGCAACACAAACAAGAAACGCAAAACTTTATAACAAATAGTCTTAAGATAGGACCTTACGCCTCGAATTCACAAAAAACGAGGAACACCCAATGCAATCCAACCACTAAACCAAAAAGTCAACGAGATTCTGAATGCCTGGGACTTCGAATCACCGAAAATCGACAACCAAGGAGGGAGATATGAATTTTTGAATGAATCATTCAAATGAGCCTCGACCTCCTTATATAAACCACTGCCACTCGCTCTTCTCCGCGAACGCGGCCACAAGGCCCCGCGAACACGGAGGGAAACTAACCACTACTCCGTGAACGTGGCCCCCGGCCCGCGAACGCGGAGGCAAACCCACAACAGCTCCACGAACGCGGCCCCGAACTCGCGTACGCGGAGAACAAGAACACCCCCACACCATAGACCTCCGCGAACGCGAATAACCTTCCTGGAACGCGGAGCACAAAGACATAGACCTCCACGAATGCGGCCTCTAGCCCGCGAACGCAGAGTAGACACTCTCACACCTCCGCGAATGCGGAGCCTACCCCACAAACGCAGAGAGTAAATGTGTCTGCAATTTGACAGCTGCAACAGTTGAGTTTTGGACAACTCCAAAACTCCAACGGGGTGCTCGGAATTCGTTCGGAACCCCGTACACGCAAACGAGATATGCTACCCATCGAATTTGATGTTTCGGACTCAATGACGCAGTCAAAATTTCCATACGCGGTCATTTCAATAAAAATTGGGTCCCACACACAATTGGCCAGTTTAGCCAATTTCTACTGGAGGCCCCGGATTTTGATCGGAAGCTTCCGAAAGTTCTCGAAGGGTCATTCTAGACCAAACTTGGCATTCCAAAACTAACCGTGCTGACAAAATTTTTATCCGAGCATGTTTACCAAGAATGTTGACCAAAGTTAACTTTAAGTCAAATTTCGAAGGCTAAAGAGCTAACTGGCCCCAAAATCACACCGAAAACTCCGGGACTCGGGTAAACTATGCTTCTAGCCTAATTTGGCCGCTTCGGAGCTGATGGAACCTTCAGAATTCCCATTTGAGGTCGTTTACCTGAAGTTATGACCGAAATCAAATTTTCAAGGTTCAAAAGCTCCAAAACAGGAAAACAGGCATAAAAACCAAACGAACGACCAGGCGACCGAATAGTCAGTGCCAGCAAGTCATAAATGACTTGGGGTCGCTACAGGAATTCTCTAAACGACAAAAAGGAGGCATTAACAAAGAAATGACGTAGAGGGTCATTACAAAATCCACTACTAAAAGGACTTTCGTCCTCGAAAGTAAGAGTCAAGAAGTACCTGAGGGCTCAAATAAGCTGGGGAAATGCTCCCGCATCTCCCGCTCGATCTCCCAGGTAGCCTCCTTAACTGGATGGTGCCTCCAATGGACCTTAACTTCAGGAATGGCTCTCGACCTCAGCTACCTCACATCTCTGGCCAAAATAGCAAATGGCTCCTTAATATAGGTCAGGCGATCATCCAACTCAACGATGTCATATTGGAGCTCATGAGACTCATCTGGAACATACCGGCGCAACATTGAAACATGGAAAATTGGATGAATAGCAGAGAATGTTGGAGGTAAAGCTAACTCATAAGCCACCTCACCAACTGCCCTAAAAATCTCAAAAGGCCCAATATACCTATGGCTAAGCTTGCCCCGCTTCCCAATTCTCATCACGCCCTTCATGGGTGACACTCAGAGGAATACTCTATCACCCACGGCAAATCTCAAAGACGTCTGCAGTCTGCATAACTCCACTGTCTACTCTGGGCCATCCTGAGCCAATCCTGAATCAATCTCACTGCACAATGGTCTCCTGGAATAGATCCGTACTCCTCGGCCCAGGCTCCGTAGATTTAAACCAACCAACTGGAGTGCGACAACACCTGCCATATTAGGCCTCAAACGGGGCCATCTGAATGCTGGAATGGTAGCTGTTGTTGTGTGCAAACTCCGCCAAGTGCAAAAACTGATCCCACTGACCTCGAAAATCCATAACACAGGCCCGCAGCATATCCTCAAGAACCTGAATAGTACGCTTCGACTGGCCATCTGTCTGTGGGTGGAAGGCTGTGCTAAGATCGACACGGGTGCCCAAATCCTCCTGAAACACCTTCCAGAAGCTAGAAGTGAACTGTGAACCCCGGTTTGAAATGATAGAAACAAGCACACCATGAAGACGGACTACCTCCCGAATGTAGATACGGGCTAACCTCTCAGCACTGAAGGAAGAATGAACTGCAAGGAAGTGTGCTAACTTGGTCAATCGATCCACGATGAACCAAATGCTGTCAACACCTCTAGAAGTCCGTGGCAACCACACAAAAAAGTCCATGGTGATACGCTCTCATTTCCACTCAGGAATGGGCAATCTCTGCAACTATTCACCAGGCCTCAAATGCACGGCCTTTACCTGCTGACAACACAAGCAACGGGACACATAGTCTGAGATGTCCCTCCTCATACTGCTCCACCAGTAGTGCTGCCTCAAATCACGATACATCTTAGCTGTGCCCGGATGGATAGAATATATGGAGTCATGGGCCTCGCTAAGGATCAGCTGGACCAAATCACCAACTCTCGGAACGCACAACCGGCCAGCAAACCTCAAAACACCATCTGAATCTAAGGAAACCTGCCCGACATCACCCGCCAGACTCTATCTCTGAGTGCCACCAATGCCTGATCCTCAAACCAATGACTACAGATCTGATCAAGTAGAGATGACTGAACCCCCACATAAGCTAACACTCGGCTGGAATCTGAAATATCAAGCATGATCATCTGATTGGCTAAAGACTGAATGTCCATAGCCAAGGGTCGCTCTGAAACAGAAAGGAAGGCTAGACTACCCATACTCCCTGCCCTTCGACTCAAGGCATCCGCTACTACATTCGCCTTGCCTAGGTGGTAGAGAATAGAGAGGCCATAGTCCTTCAGGAGCTCAATCCAACGACGCTGCCTCGAATTAAGATCCATCTAGCTCATAATATACTGAAGGCTCCGGTGATCGGTATAGATCTCACAATGAACTCCATAAAGGTAATGCCTCCAGATCTTAAGCGCGAAAACTACCGCTGCCAATTCCAGATCATGAGTAGGGTAGTTGCGCTCATGCAACTTAAGCTGCCACAACGCATAAGCAATAACACGGCCCTGCTGCATCAGAACACAACCCAAACTAACGCCGGAGGTGTCATAATAAACTGTGAAGCCCTCACCCTCAACTGGAAGAGTCAATATAGGAGCGGTGGTAAGCAACTCCTTAAGCCTCAGAAAGCTCCGCTCACACTCCTCCGACCACACAAAGGGAACTTCCTAGCGAGTCAAGCGAGTCAGAGGTGCTGCTTTAGTGGAGAAACCCTCGACAAAGCGCCTGTAATACCCTGCTAATCCAACGAAGCTCCGAACCTCAGTCACAGAAGTGGGCCTAGCCCAATCACGAATAACCTCAATCTTCACCGAATCCACCATAATACCATCATTGGACACCACGTGCCCCAAGAATGCTACTGACTCAAGCCAAAACTCGCACTTTGAAAACTTGGCATACAGCCGATGATCTCTCAAAGTCTGGAGCACTATCCTCAAATGCTGCTCATGCTCACTATGGCTCCGCGAGTATACCAAGATGTAATCAATAAAGACTATGACAAAGGAGTCTAAATATGGCCCGAATACACGAGTCATCATATCCATAAAGGCGGCAGGGGCATTAGTCAACCCAAAAGACATCACTAGGAACTCATAATGGCTGTAACGAGTCCTAAATGTTGTCTTAGGGATGTCCGTTGCTCTCACCCTCAACTGATGGTTGCCAGATCTCAAGTCAATCTTCGAAAACACTGCGGCACCCTGAAGCTGGTCGAACAAATCATCAATACGAGGCATAGGATAATGGTTCCTCACCGTCACCTTATTCAGCTACCTGTAGTCAATACATATCCGCATGGTGCCATCCTTCTTCTTCACAAACAGGACTGGGGCACCCCAAGGCGACACACTAGGCCGAATGAACCCTTTACCCAAGAGGTCCTGAAGCTGAACATTGAGCTCCTTGAGCTCTGCAGGTGCCATATGATACGACGGGATAGAAATAGGATGAATACCCGGCTCCAAGTCTATGGCGAAGTCAATATCCCGCTCTAGGGGTAGGCTAGGAAGGTCGGCAGGAAACACATCTGCGAACTCTCGGACTATAGGCACGGAATCAACTGTAGGGCCCTCCCTACTAACATCTCAAACATATGCCAAATAAGCCAAACATCCGCTGTCCACCAGACTCTAGGCCTGAATACAAGAAATCACCTCGACTGGTGTGCAACTGCGAGAGCCCTGCCACACCACTGGTGGAATACCATGCTTGGCTAAAGTAACGGTCTTGGCATAATAGTCTAAGACGGCCCGCTGAGGGGATAGCCAATCCATGCCCAGAATCACATCAAAATCCGTCATACAAAGCACAATAAGATTGACCAGAGTGTCCTGCCCCCGAATAGTCAACACACAAGATCTACACATCTGATCCACTACTAAAGAATCCCCTACTGGGGTCAAAACACGCAAAGGCACAGATAAGGGCTCAGGACTCACTCCCAATCGAGGCACACAAAAAGCCAACACATATAAATAAGTAGAACCGGGGTCAAATAAGGCTGAAGCAGACTGATGGCATAAAAGAACCGTACTTGTGATGACATCATCGGATGCCTCGGCCTCTGCTCTAGCTGGAGCTGCATAGAAATGACCCTGAGCACCTCTACCCCGCGCATCCACTCGACCGCCTGTCTTGCCTCCCCTGGTACCTCCCCGAGCACCCTGCTGTTGACCTCCTCCCCTAGCTGGAGGTGCTACTGCTGAAACTGGCCTCGCCGCCTGAGGAGCTGGTAAAGATGACCTGGAAATAGGGCACTCCCTAGCCCAATGACCAAGCTCCCCACAAGTGAAGCAACCCTGCGACAATCTGCTCATCCCTGAAGGCCGGCCACCCTAACCTGATGCACCTGACTGGAAACCACCTCAGCCCTGACTCTGGCCAGCACTATGACCACTCTGACGGTGTTGATTACCCTCTGAGATCTATAACGTTGCCTTATATGGGCGACTAGACTGGCCCAACTGGAACCCCTGGTGAACCCGATCTCGGGTATACCTTGACCTGCGACGGGCCCCACTACAGCTATCATCTGGCCTAGCCCTTTTTCTGCTGGCCCCATGGGCCTCGCGACAGAGCTACTTGATAGTATGGGCATGGTCCACCACATCCAAAAATGAACGGCCCGTTGATAGCATAGACCGCGACTCAATCCTCAACGGCAGCCTCAAACCTCTGACAAAGCATCGGACCCGCTCCTCCTCTGTAGGCAGAATCATGGTGGCATGACAAGACAACTCCAGAAATTTGGCCTCATACTCCGATACGGTCATAGAGCCCTGCTCCAACCTCGTAAACTCATCACGGAGTCTATCCCTGACACTCTGTGGAATATATCTAGCCAGGAAGGCCTCAGAAAACTCCGTCCACGATACCGGTCGTGACCCAGCTAGCCTGGTCTCAATAAAGGAACGCCACCACTGTCTGGCCGGTCTGTCTAATTGATACGTTGTGAAGTCGACTCCTCTGGACTCTACTAACCCCAACGTTTGCAATCTCTCTTGGCAAGGGGTCAGGAACTCATGGGCATCCTCCCCACAGCTCCGAAGAACCTCAGCGGTGATAGTCTAAGAAACACCCCAAGCATCTTCTGCTCCCGCAGAGGCATAACTCCATCCAAAGGGTATGGCTGAACTGCGGCCGGTGTTGACGGCTGGTAAACCTCTGGAGCCGCTACCGCAGGTTGGCCCTACTGTGCTGGAACTGGTTCTGAGACTGGTGCTAGGGCTAGCTGCTGCTGCTGCATACACCCGCTAGCAGCTAGGATCTGGGCAAGTATGCCCTGGAGATCCGGGGTGGCAGCTGGTAGGGGCGGTGGCTGGGCTGGTCCCGGCTCCACCGGCTGAGAAGGAATCTGATCTACTTGAGGCTCCGGCTCCAGAGTCCTCACTCTATTGCGGCCTAGGGCCACAGCACCACCTCGACCTCGAGGTCGACCTCTACTGCGCGTGCGAGCCATCATGCAACAGAGTGAAGCAAGTGAGATTTCATGAAACCAATCAGACACAACGCACGAATAGGAATCAAAATAAGAAAATCTCCTACGGACACCCTGTAGCCTCCCGAAGATAAGTCACGGACGTCTCCACACCGATCCTCAGGACTCTACTAGATGCTAGTTTTGTATAAGTGAGACCAACAAACCTGGGGCTCTGATACCAACTTGTCACGATCCGATTTCTCGAATCATGATGGCGCCTACCAACCCACTAGTAGGCCAGCCAAAACCCTATCCCGGAACTTAGCAGTAATGGGACTAAGGGTGCAAACTAATCCTCAACCAAGCGGAAGCAACAAATACAACACATAAAGAAGGCTGAAGCGAAACCAAACTATATATATATATACAAGACACCTCCCAAAACATGGAAGTCACATGTACCAAACTAGTAACAAGAGTACAAGTCCCAAAAGTGGACCACAGAAACAAACTGTCTCGAAGCAAAAGACAAGTCAAAATATAAATAGAGAATGAGATAGGTAATCCCAAAACGCCATGTGCTCACCCTCGTCTCTTGAACAAACAGTTGTAGGCTCGAACTCAACACTGTGAACTGGTGCTCAGACCTGTATCATGAAAATAGATGCAGAGTGTAGCATGAGTACCAAACAACAGGTACCCAGTAGGCATCATAGGCCGACTGAGCAAGAAAGTAAAAACTGGCGGACAAGATAGAATCAGCACAAACAAAGGTCAACAGAACGAAAGCAGAGAAAGCGAAAAAATAAAAAAGAACAACTAAGCTAAACCTAGCTGAGCCCCCCATAAGACCCGCTGGGCACACTCGTGCGCAAGTTTAAATAAAACTCGAACGGACCCCCATAAGCCCGACAGGTACACAGAAGAGCTATCCTACAGAAACGAAGGAAACCCAACTCCAAAAGCCTCAATACCCATGGGTCCCGGACCCAAAAAGATAACACTTGGGCCCCGCCCAATCATCAGTCACGAGCTGGAAATACCGGACTATAACCATGTAACGTCAGCCTCGAGCTGGAACAATACCTGGGCTCGGCCTAGCCATCAGTCACGAGCTGGAAGTATCATCAGCCTCGGACCTGAAATCACATCTCTCGCTCAATAGCCTAGCGCTGGAAATACCAGCTCCAACCGGGTAACGTCAACTGCGCAGCTGGGACTAGTAGCCTATGAACAACGGCCTCGTGCTGGAAATAACAGGCTTCAATCGTGTAACGTCAGTTGTGGATCGGAGCTAGCAGCTTACCCCCGACAGCCTAGCGCTAGAAATACCGAATCCAACCGGGTAACGTCAGTTGCGTACAGGAGCTAAAAACCTTGAACCGGATAAACCCACATACAAACAATACAACACAATGCTAAACACCCCGGGCCGTCGGCCCCACAAAGATATCAACCGAAGGCTCCCAGCCTAGCACAATCCATTCATCAATCGGTGCAACTGTAACATCTTCCAGCAGCACCCCAGAATCGCAGAAATAAGAGAGAAAGAATCGAAAGATCTGAAAGCCACGAAAACACCTAAACTAAGGCTCAAGCTATCAGAACCAAGTCTTCTATACTAGTCTACAAGGACCTAGTTCATCCGAAACGACGTCGAATACATACTCAAGTCAACAGGTGCATAGGACTAAGGCAATACTATCCTAACCTATTCTAAGGCCGAAACAATCGCAGAAATCCACCTAAACCAATAGTAACCAAGAAAATATCCCGAACTCGTGCATGCATCAACAGATAGCCACCCAACAGATAATCCACAACAAGTTAACAACAACCCAAGTCAACAACTCATCCTAAGGCATGATACTAATCCCGAACAGCCCAGATATCAACTCCAAACGAAGAAAATCGGAGAAGAAGAACATAAATACTTGCTACCCACCCCAGATTCACACACATCAACCAGCGTTTATGCATTCAAGCCCAATCTAGAAAGAAAGGAAGCCGTAACTTACCAGAAAGTTGATCACATGCGCTCCAAGTCACTCTACCGGAGCTTTTCCTTTTCGAACGGCTTCAGACAGCTGCCACGCTATCAAAAATAGAATTATAGCGTCAATACGGTCGTTTAGACACTAAAATCATCAAATTCGGAGACAGACCAATTTCGAAGTCAAAATCAGGAATGTGGAACCCTCTCCGAATTTTCATGAATTGACTCCGTGAAGAGGTCTCAAGTCCTCCCCCGAACCTGTATTCTGAAACACAACACTCATCGGGGCTCGGATCAGCTCCATGCAACACAAACAAGAAACACAAAACTTTACAACAAATAGGCTTAAGATAGCAACTTACGCCTCAAATTCATGGAAAACGAGATACACCCAACGCAATCCAACCACTAAACCAAGAAGCCAATGAGATTCTAAACACCTGGGACTTCGAAGCACCGAAAACCAACAATCGAGGAGGGAGATATGAATTTTTGAATGAATCATCCAAATGAGACTTGACCTCGTTATATAAACCACTGCCACCCGCCTTCTCCGCGAACGCAGAGGGAAACTAACCACTACGCCGCAAACGCGGAGGCAAACCATAACAGCTCCGTGAACACAGCCCCCAACCCGTGAACACGGAGAACAGGAACGCCCCCACACCATAGACCTCCGCAAATGCGGATAACCTTCCGCAAACGCGGAGCACAAAGACACAGACCTCCACGAACGCAGCCTCTGGCCCGCGAACGCGGAGTAGACTCTCTCACACCTCAGAAAATGTGGAGCCTATCCCGCGAATGCGGAGAGTAAATGTGTCTGCAATTTGACAGCTGCAACAGCTGAGTTTTGAACAACTCCAAAACTCCGATGAGGTGCTCGAAATTCGTTCGGAACCGCATACACGCAAACGAGATATGTTACCCCCTCGAATTTGACGTTCCGGACTCAATGGCGTAGTGAAAATTTCCATACAAGGTCGTTTTGACAAAAAGTGGGTCCCACACCCAATGGGTCATTTTAGCCAATTTATACCGAAGGCCTTGGATTTTGATCGAAAGCTCTCGAAAGTTCTCGAAGGGTCATTCTATACCAAACTCGGCATTTCAGAACTAACCCCGCTGATGAAATTTTCATCCGAGCACGTTTACCAAGAATGTCAACCAAAGTTGACTTTTAGCCAAATTTCGGAGGCTAAAGAGCTAATTGACCCCAAAATCACACAGGAAACCCCGGGATTCGGGCAATCCATGCTTCTAGCCTAATTTGGTCGCTTCGGAGCTGATGAAACCGTCAGAATTCCCATCTAAGGTCATTTACTTGAAGTTATGACCGAAATCAACTTTTCAAGGTTCAAAAGCTCCAAAATAGGAAAACAGGCATAAAAACCAAACGAATTACCAGGCGACCGACTAGTCAGTGCCAGTAAGTCATAAATGATTTGGGGTCATTACAGGAATGCTCTAAATGACAGAAAGGAGGCATTAACACATAAATGACCTAGAGGGTCATTACAATCTTGTACTTTCAAATTTAGGCGAAATGATCTAATGGACCCATATACTTGTATGTGTTTGTATTGTGGATATTTCCACTTAATTTTTTACCAAATAAACCCTTAAAATCAATCAAAAGATGATTTTTAAACCCATCTTACCATGTGTGTAACTCACTCTCCCTTAAATAAATGACATATCATATCCATGTCACATAAATTAATAACACGTCATAATTATCTTCATTAACTATTTAAAAAAATTATTAATTAATCTATTAAATAAAAAGTTAAATAATTCTTTAAAGTACAATTCTTATTTCTCTCACCTTATCACCTTCCTCCAACTCCCGTCCACCTCCCCCGACCAACAACCACCATCAGCACATCCTCACAACCACCATCACCTCCACCCTCTTAACCTCTTTTTCTTTCATTCAAATTTATTTTAATACGAAAAAAAGGGACATCGAAAATGAAAGTCTTGAAAAGAAAATCTTGAATTTTGAAAATATTAGATCTAAATTCATCTTCCTTTGTTTCCTTTCCTTTTCCTTCCTTTGTAAGCTTTTTGTATTTCAAAATTTTACTCTTTAATGGTGATATTTAGTGAAGCAAAAATGAAAACAAAAAAAAATGAATATGCTGATGGGATGGGGGTGGCTGAAAAAGAGAGTTGGGGCGGAGATGGGGTGGGGGCGACTAAAAAAGGGAGTTGGGGAGGGGATGGGGTGGGGAATAGCTGAAAGAGGGAGTTGGGGTGGAGATGGGGTGAGGGATGATTGAAAAAGGAGGTTATGGCAGAGATGGGGGTGGGAGATGGCTGAAGAAGATGAGGTTAAGGGAAGAAGAAGATCATTTTTAAAAAAAAAATTATTATATTATAATTTTTATATTTTTAAAATTTAAATATGCTATTCACTTGCCTTTTCAGGCATGTGGCTACACTCTCTCGCCAACTCAGTCATCTTAATGCCACATAAGCATAGTCAATGGTCAGAGGGGTTTAATATGTTGTGATTTATTGACTTTAAGGGTTTAGTTGGAAAAGAACTAAGTAAAAAGATCCATAATACAAACTCAAACAAGTACAGGGGTCCAGTAGACCATTTCACCTCAAATTTAAATTAGACAGTAAGCCTAATTTTGTCTTTATCACAAGTAAAGAACCCCCCACATTTTAAATATGATCTCAAATTTTTTTTTCAAGTATCTGAAATTATTTTTCACATATTTTGTCCCATGCTTTCAACTTGTATACCATCAAAATACACATTGTCAACATAAAGCATTCTTGTAGAGATTTAATCCATAGAAACATCCATTGCATGCACAAAAATCACTAATTTTATGTCACTAGTGTTTTTTTTCCTTTCTGTCACAATTAGACAAACCACTTAGTATTTAGAATACTAACAATAAAGATTCAATCTTTATACAACTTGTTTCTAATTTAACGATGAAGTTTTTATATTCTTCTAATCGTTTAGCCTTAATATTCCTAACGAAGTTGTTAAACTCTACAAATCGGAATATTCATTCAAACAAAGTGTTTTAATAAGTTGAGTCTATATATTCCTAAGTCCATAATGTGTTCTTCCAACATATCCTTAATAAAGATTCCCTTAGGCTTGAAAGTTAAAACCATGTTATAACCGAGAAAGTATAGCTGTATATGATAAGTGTTAAACAAGTAATACTGGAGAAATGAATGCCGTAATACATTTCTCTTCTTTCCTGTTTTGGATATGGCAACAGAAGGTATTGTCATGGTTCTCTAGCCTCTTTTGAGGATAGTGGAGATGGGCAATGACAAATAGCTCCCTGGTGGATAGGAATTGTTGATGCCGTAATCATTTTGGATAGTACTTGTTGTTGCTAACCAAATGAACACCCAAAACTCAAACCACTTTTCATGTGATAAATATGCGCAATTGTAACATGCCTTCACTATATAAGGATTCGTTCATTTCTGATCAATTCATTACTGTAATATAATTGACATAGGTGTATCACTGACAACAAGATTCAACACAACAATCCAAATTGATCCACCTTATCCATATCATCAGCAACTATAAAATTGGTACTACATTACTTCTATACATATTCTCACTATCTTTTCATATCACTAAATATTATCAACAATTAACATCTGGATTACATACATGGTCGCCAACAACAGAGAAATGCTTACTTCCTTCACTCTCAGAAGTACATCCACATCAGGATTTCTCATCTCCGTTCCAGTGGATGAAAAACGGGTGCCTATAGCAAACATCGACTCACAACAAGATGTTAGTACACCATTTTCTCTTCACTTCATATCCAAATGTACCATAATAATCCTCACTCTTATCTTCTTCTTAACATAGGGTCAAACATTTTCAATTGAGACAAAAATAATCATCTCCACTGACCTTCAGAAATTCTATGTGTTGATATGTTCAAACTGTAGACAAGATGTACGCTATCCAACCATAAGAGAAATACACTGTATGAACTGCGACAAAATAAATTTGTTGGTACCTAGGTATTCTATATTCTGTCATTGTCCATATATTGTCTCAAATTCTTGTTATTCGAAACATTAAATCACTATGCTTTTAAGTGTACAACATTATAGGTGCAGGTTTGACGTAGAACTGGAAGATAACTCCGGCTCAGCAATTGGAATAATTATGGATAAGGAAGGAGAAAAATTGTTGTCCCTTACTGCACAAGAGATTTACAACAGAGCTTCTGATCCGGTACTATTTCTAATCAAATAGTATATATACATAATTCTCACTTAATAAATTTAAATTATTGTCCCTCATAGGGTAACTACCGATATACGGAAGATGTCCAGGCTAGCTTTACTAACAAACTCTTCCATGTTCGCACAAAGAAAGCATTTGCCCGTACTTCCCGCGCAACAGCACCAAAATATACATCCACTCATGTGTTGAAAAGCAAAGTTTTGCTCATTCTCTTCCATCCCCAAGCGCAGTCAATATCCACGAAGGAAGCAAGAGGAAACAGAAAGTGGAACCACCACACCTAACTGAACACGCTGGATCACTCAAAATGAAATAGAAATTGGATCCAGCAAGCCCGCAAAAAATCAACTAAAGGTAATTCTTTTATTGCATCTTCCTGCTTTTGAAAATATCTTTGCATTACTAAACTACTCTTTTGTAGCCACTATTTTATGCGTAGCTAGATAGCTGAATCTATCCAAAAAGCTATCAACTACAAAAGAATTTTGGATAATAACCAATAAGACAAACACTTTGATGAAAAGGAAATAAAATCCTAAATTCTTATTTTCTCCATTACATATTTCTAACCAAACATAACTTTGGAGGATCAATTTTTGTTTGCTAAAAGATTGAGTTTCTAGATGATTAAAACATTGCTCAATTATGAAGTCATGCTAGGATTTCATTTGACATTTGTGTTCAAAGTGTTTTCTTTGTTGTTCTCCTGCTTTTTGTATTATAGCCTCTCTATCTACAAAGGTGGGGGTAAGGTCTGCGTACACTTTACATTGTTGTTCAAAGTTCTGTCTTACTTATTTTGCAGTTTGTTGTCGTTAAAAAAAGGACACGCAAAAATCGAAAGACTTTATATATACATGTCTTACTAATTTCTGACTATCTAAAATAACAAATGAACTAGCATTACTTGACTAACTCACCTACTCCCTGAGCAGCCCTTTCAAAATAGCTCACACATTTGGTTTGCATATTTAATTTATCTTCAACGTAGAATTAAAGTGTAGATAGAGTAATATTAAAATTTCTACCCTCTGTTTAGCTTGTTGTGGATATTATTACTCGACATTTCTGCCTGCTTTCGCTTAATTTATACAAGATGAGCACAACAGTTTTTGGTTTTTTACTACATATCATCTTTATTTATAACAAGCTAATCGAAAAGTATACAAATATAATTTTCCATAGGTTATCCACTATTTTTGGCAGCCACTTCTAACTTTTGTGGAAACAAACAGGTATTTTATCTTCCTACATTCTAATTTAGTTTTAATGCATCACTTATCATTAAACTCTTTTACACTTACATTATAGTCATCAATTATTATCCCAGAGAAAGGAACTGCTGACTTTTTGGTTTGCACATAGATGCTTCAAAAGCTTTGTACATAAAATGCTAATGATCCCAAAACATTTTTACTCATACACTAGAAGTACTTAAGACTAACTTACTTTCCTTTATAAATCTTCATTATATCAATACACTATTTCCTAATACTTTCTATATCTTAATCCTTCTATTTTTCAAACAGACAATGAAGGAGCAACCTACTTTTGTACACTCATTGGAAAATCTAGCTTCAGAAAGATTATAAGCAACTGCATTGTTAATATTTGTTCTAGCCGCTTTCTAGAAAACTCCATGTATAACATTTTCACAAAACACATTATGTTAATATATAATCTAATGATGCCTTCTTTATTTACATTAGCCCGTGCCTTGCAGGGGCACTCCCCTCCTAGTATGTGTGTGTGTATATATATATATAGCGTGGTATCATTGACTAATAATGTAATGACTCAAACTGTCGTTATTTAAATGCATCTTGTGTAGAGTCTAAATTTTTTTAAATTTTGATGTCAAATTAAATTTTTGAGGCACATGACAGAATTATTACATTTTAAATTGCCTGGGGGTGACGTCAGCCCCCCTAGCGGGAGATGTCATGCTATGGCGGCACCGTTATAGTGCCCACAGGGCCGCTATAGCAGGGCTGACGAGATCAAACCCCAATTAATGTGGTGTCTTTTATTTTTTTTCCCACTTTTATGAGACAAAACTGGCGAGGATTACTCTAAAAAATGTTTTAAGCTACTTTAAGCTCGAGGACAATGGAGGAGAGGAATTTCCACGTAAGAAAGGACAAGACCCAACGATTTTCGGTCCATGCTCATCAGGAATTGCCCCAAGAAGAAAAGGGTTGCCTTCAAAATTCTTCAATAGTTGCTTGGCACCAGGTAGGCTAGGTTTTCTTAACTTAGTGATTAGACCTATTTCCAATCATATAATATCTTGTAGATTATCGAGAGATTATATGCATAGGCTTTCGGGCACAGAGTCTGGATGACTGAATGTATGGTTGGATGTGGTGTAGGTTGATGATGAATGTGAATTGTTATGATTGACATTATGATGTGGTTGGTTGTCATCCTGAGAAGGTAACTGAGGGTGATTGGATTATGATTAAGGAGTTTCAGAAAGGAATCCTTCAGGTAAGGGATTGTTGTGGGTTTTCCCATGATTGATATATGTGTTTGTTAACTGCGTCGTTAGTAATGCATGCATGGTACATGATAGAGAATGTTGGTAAGGAATAATGTGGAGTGAAAGATGTTGGCAATCGTATGCAATGTACGTGTTACCTAAATATACATGTGTGATTATGGTTCTTTGTGGTTGTGTTGCGTTTTATCTATATATTATTATCGGACTGGGAGCCATGTCGGCATATATATATATACTATTATTGGATCGGGTGCTATGCCGACATATATATATCATTATCGGATTGGTGCTACACTGACACATATATACTATTATTGGAATGAGTGCCACGTTTAAACATATATACTATTATTAGATCGGGTTTCATGCTAGCATACATATATATTATTATTGGATTGGGTGCCATGACGTCATATTTATATATTATTATTGGATCGGATGTCACACCGATACATATATATTATTATTGGGTTGGGTGTCACACTGATACGTATATATATATATATATATATATATATATATATATATAGTTAATATTATGGGATCGAGTGCCGCACTAGTACATGTGGAGTTGTGTGTGTTGGTCCTTGAAGGGTTGAGTTGGTGTGTTTAAACACTGGGGTGGTTTCCGTGTGTGGACCAAATTGACGTGTTAGATGTTGTAGGCGATGATTGAGAATTTCTGGAAGTTCGGATGAATTTGTGTTGTTTGTTAAAATTGTTTATGTTTTTTGTTAGTTGTGGGCTACTTGTTTGCACCTGGTATAAGGGGAGTGTGTAAATTAAGTAGTGGTAATTTAGCAGTTTTGTGTTCGGGGAATCGTTGGGCAATAGAGGATTTAGTCTATGATTTGGTGTAAATGGAGTTGGCAGCAGAAAGGATAAGGTGTGCTTAGACTTCGAGGTAATGATACGTGTAGCGAGGGTGGAGCATGAGTGGGTTGGGGCAATGACGTAATATCTAAGTTGCATGTTTCATGATTATTTGCATAATATTATATGTTGTGTTCAGATTGACTGACAATGCCTACCAGTAAGTGTTGTTTGTAATGATACTACTTTTGTTATGCCATTTGGCGTAGTCTAGTTGCAGGATTCAGTGATGTTTCATAGGTAGAGGCGATGATGATCTCTGATAGATTCTACCTATTTTTCCTTATGGTGGGAGATGTTTCATACCTTCTCTTGTACTCTGTATCTCCTTAGTTGCTCTTGTACCTGTTTAGACTAGTTCCTTGGGAAGATTTCTCTATCGTTTGTAAAAAGGGATGATTTTTATAATAAGTTTATGTTTATTCAAGGATTTTTAAAGAGCTTTCTCATGTTAAATCAATTTCCACATTGTCTGTTTTTAAATTGGGTGGTAAGGGTTCTCCTATCTAGGTGTTAGAGTAGGTGCTTGCACAATTCGATGGGTTGGGTTGAGAAAATTTGATATTAGAGTTCAGATTACCAGTCTCCTAGTACAAGAGAAAATGTTGGATAGTGTCTAGAGAATTGGTGTGTTGATGTCCACACCTAATCTTTAGGAGGCTATAAAACATTCTTGGAATCTGTCTCACTTCTTCACTTGTTCGTGCGGTCTGTCGCTTATAGTATGGATTGACTCCAATTGGTATCTCAAGGTTCTAATTGGTATCTCAATGAAGTAGACTAGATGCCATTGTTGTAGCTAAAGGGACACAAGCAAGGAAAGATTGGAACCAAGAAGATTCCAATTGGTATCTGGCTTTAAGAGTCATGTGAATTCATGGATGGTCAGTTAGAGGTCATTCATGATGCAAACAAGAGGTGATGAACCTGGTTTTCCATAACAATATAAACATTATGATTGTTACAATGTGCATTATATTAACTAAATGTCTACATATGTGTGGAATATAGTTGCATGAATTCCTATAAGATTTTGGACAAGGAAAAATTCAACTTGTTTGTAATTGATGATTGAATGATGAATTACTATGCATTTAAATGATCATGCTTTGGGTGTAGCTCAGTCATGAATGTTGTGATCATATGGGGTGGGCCCCTATTATGTGTTCTGGGTACGATCTTGAGGTCATGTTTAAGGCTTGATACAAAGCATGTATTATACTTGTTTAGGAATGATCTTGGGAATTGCTTTATTAATCAAAGTTGTGTTCCAGTAGTTGTAATGCATGTGGGAATAGAAGACATAGCATAGCAAAATTTTTGAATTTCCTGATTCGAGTCCTTGAGGCCACCATATTGGAACTAGTACACTACAATGCTTCTGCTATAGTGAGAATTTTTCTACTATAGCGGTAGCCACTATAGCAGCGTTTTAGTCGCTATAGTGGAGTGTTAGTCGCTATAGCGGTGTGTCAGTCGCTATAGCGGTGTGTCAGAGATGAAACAGAACCTGAAGACCTCTTTTTGTCTAGTTCTCACAATGCCTTAAATCATTTGTTCCTATTCAAATCAACTCACAATAATAGAAATGCATCCAAAAACAACCATAACATATATATGGATGATTAAAAAGGTTAGTACGAGCTTCTATGTGCTATCAAAAATTAAGGAAAGTGGTAAAGATTTCTTCATTCCTAAATGGGGAAAAACCAACCTAGTCTAAACATAACCAAAAGGTGGAATGTCCTACTCAAACGGAAGATCCTCCTAGGCCCACTCGCCTATCCACTCCTCGCTCAGGAAAGGGAACTGTAAAGTCCTCCGACTCAAGGGTGGGCAACTCATGCTGGGTGGCAACGTAGGTAAAGATGACCTTAATGGTCTTCCACATCATGGCCATTAAGCGGTCCCGTGCTTTGTTCTTCCTCCTCCCCTAATTCAATTGTCGATGAAGTAACTCATTCTCCTTGGCAGTGGCGGGTGGAATCGTGTTACTGATAGCGGCACCTCCCAAGGCTCTCCGAACAGCAGCTAAGTCCTCCTTCATGCAACTGCTAGAAGGTAGGTGATGGGACTGGGAGAGAGGGACATCTTCCTCATCATCGGCATCACCCTCTTCGCTTGGACCTGCTTCAACACAACTTCTCCCAGCTCCATCTACTTTTCTCCTCTTCCGCTCGGGGCCAGACAACTTCCTCACTAGTTGGGGGTTGAACAATGGGGAGTTCATCTCCGTGATCTTGTTAGTATCGGATACCCCAACTCACTTGCAATGTACGGCCACCAACCCAACAGGACCTTCTTGTTTCCACAATAGAAATCCTTCCACTTGAACACTATTTTGCACCCACATTAATCCGAATCCCTCGAACAACACAAGCCACCACTAGAGCCTAGGAATAAGTCACATTAGTGAGGTTACCCGATGGATGAATCCTCCGTCCTACCCATGTTAGCCACATCTGTGCCTTTGTAGAGAAGTAGACACTAGTGATACTCTCACTAGTGGGCCAATAAACCTTACCCCAATGCTCCTCATTGGCAAGTAAGTCCCACAGCCCCCTCATATCCATTACTTTTAGCTTGGCCTCAACTCATCATTGAGAAGGCATCCCCAAAAACCCATTCACTGTATGAGTGTCAAAAGGAACCTCCACCCCTCGGATGCAAAGGGAGGGCTGGGGGGAGTCCCAAATAACCACGGGGAGGAAAGCATATAACTCTCTTACCCAGCCTGATAAGGTGGATGGGGAGCCTCAACCAGAGGATCCCAACCAAATTCCTGAAAACGATAATAAAAATTCAACGCCTTCTCATCCACCCCTCGCATGCGGAAGGCTTTCTCGTAGCAAAACCTCGTAGTGTGGTAGTCCATGAAACATTCCCGGCAAGCTACATTGGAGAATCTCACATAAGGGTAACTTTGTTCCTATTTGGTAACCATTGTAGTTACGAACCTACAAAAGCGTGAGTATCACATTAGAAATCATGAAAACCTCCTACGAAGAGCTTCCAAAAGAAAAATACAGTCCTTGACTGGGAAGGGAGGCTACTGGTAGTAGCCCCCCACTATAGAAGGTTGCACCCCACTATAGTGGGAATTTCTCTACTATAGCGGAAAGCAAGGCCGCTATAGCGACATTGATCATCCCCAGCTTCCAAGAGATGCATCAATGGCACCCATTAACCCAAAAAACCCCTTTTTATTGATTTTATTGCAAACAGTGTTTATGAAGTACCATAATACCAAAATATGCTAGAATCCAATCATTCCTAGTACTAAATTATGCGCGAATCTAAGTTTCTACTCAAGATCAACCCTTTAACTTCCTCCACCATTTCAGACCCATTTTCGGTCCATTGTAATCTTTACGCCCTAAACGTTGTAGTAGCTTTGTAAACGTAAGGGAGAGACCCATGTTCAAAAAATTCAAAAGCAAGTGTAAAGATTTCAAATTAAAAAATTTCAATCAAAAACTCTATCCTTATTCTATCGAATCCTAGCATGCAGTAATTAGTATGTACGTAATAAAGGCATAAGAGTAGAGAGCATATTTGTTACCTTGATTTCAACGTTCGAAATAAAATAATCAGAGGGATTTATGATACGTCCAGACTTACACCTCAATTAAGAAGTATAAACAGTCGAAATCAATTTATAGAACTCAACTGGAGTTGAGGTCGATTCCATAGGGAATTTACTGCAGAAATAGTCTTACTGACGCTCTTACTCAATTGTGGTTGATATTTCCAAAAGAAAGTAACATGCGGAAAGTAAATAATGAGTTGTTTATTGTTTTAGTAACAAATGTCAAATTTAGTATCACAATTAACAAGAGCAATGATCGTTCTAAGGTTTTAGTAATTGATAAATGAGACTAGGATTGTGTTCCCCATGACTTTTACTTCACTCTCGAATTCTATACGAAAGACTACTTATTGTTAATATTTTATGTTCCTTGCAAGTAAGATACATCTAAATGTGTTTCAGCCCTATTAGATGATTTCCACTCTTTTCCTCTCGGTCTTAGAGTTCTTCAAAGTTTACCCTTGCTTATTTTGTTGTGATGGTTATCTTCTCTCGAACTCTATCCTTTCAAACCAATTTTTCAGAGTTTGTTTCTATCTTTTCCTAATCATTACTTTTCTCTCGAACAAGTAACAAATACAGGCAAGTTCTAATGCGTGCACTCATTAGAAAGCAATTATTGCGAAAGTAGAAACAACATATGCAATTAACAAGTTGACATTACTCGTATTTGAATTCGTAGCTAAGTTTTTGTCATGATTCCCACAACCCTAGTTGTGGTATTTAGCCGCTCATTATTTCAAGAAACATAACGGTAAACATTATTGAAAGCACAATGGGATAAACTTACAAGAATAGCAAACAAAATGCTTTTTGATTATCAACGCTAAAACAAGAACGCCAAGTTTTGATCCAAAGTCAAAATGATTAAGCTATGTGTTCAAACGTAGAAGATAGTGTTTTACCACGCTCACCACATTCAAAAACTAGTCGACGATCCCCCAATAATGTTCAAAAATAAACCCTAACTATTTAAAATAGTCTGTGAAAACAAGTCCTACTTGAAGTAGGACTGTACTGTCGTGACCCTTCACGAATGGGTTGACAGCTCGTCAAGTGCCAGATGGCTCGTCGAGCCCTCCGTGGTCCCACACTTAGACAGTGTGGGTCTTCCATCCCTGCACCTTCTTCATGGTCCAATTCACAACTCGTGTAGTGTACCATGGTTCGTCTAGTTCCTCGTGGATCAACACTTCAGCTGAAATAAGTTCATCTTCACTGCGACTTCTTTACGAGCCCTCAGACAGCTCGTCAAGTGGACCACGACCCGTGTGGGGCTCCATGGTCTTCAGACTTCACATTTCCAGTGTTTGAAGACTCCGTTGTTTCTTCTCCACGAGCCCTCAGATGGCTTGTCAACATGCCCACGGCTCATCTGGGGCTCTGTGGTGTTACTTTAGTTCACTTTCCTCCCTTTCTCTCTAACTTTTGCATCCAAGAGTTTTAACTGTACAACATCAAAGAAACCATCATATCCACATAAACACACTCAATTTCTCACACTAATCCTTAGTTTTGAGCGTCAAATGTGCCATGATTTCACGGCACATCAAGTTTGAGAGAGTTTGATAAGTGAAAGAGGGAAATGGAAATGAAACTCATTCCCCTCCCCTATATTCAATTTGGATCTAGTGGCTGGTTGGCCACTATGGCGATACAGCTATAGTGAGGTCCAAATCAGTGGGCAGAAAGAAATTTTGGTTGTAACCTCATGCGTTCAATGATATGATCGCATGGTTTTGAAATTCATCCTCATCATTTTAAGTTTGGTTGTAGACTTCCGTGATTAGTTAGTTTTTCTCTCTGTCCTATATTCATTCGGGGATGAACTAGGGGTAAATTAGTAACAATTTATGTAATGATCCTAACTATCGTTATTTAAATGCACCTCATGTGGATTCTCAAAATTTTTAATATTTGGTGCCAAATTAAAATTTTGAGGCACACGACGGAATCATTAAATTTAAAATTGCTTGGGATGACATCATGCCACCATAGAAGAATGTCTTCGACGCGGCACCGCTATAGTGCCTGTAGCGCCTCTATAGCGGCATTGACGGGATCAGACCCTAATTAATGTGGTGTTTTTTGTTTTTCTTCCAACTTTTCTAGGACAAATCAGGCGAGGATTACTCTAAAAATTCTCCTAAGCCACTTTAAGCTTGAGGGCAGTAGAGGAGAGGGATTTTCACGTAAGAAGGGCAAGACCCAACAACTTCTGGTCCACGCTCATCAGGATTCACCCCAAGGAGCAAAGGACTGCCTTCAAAATTCTTCAATAGCTGCTTGGTGCCCAGGTAGGCTTGATTTTTTTAACTTAGTAGTTAGACCTGTTTTGAATTGTATAATATCTTGTAGATTGTCGGGAGATTATATGCATAGGCCTTCGGGCACGAAGTCTGGTTGATTGAATGTATAGTTAGTTGTAGGGTAGGTTAATGAAGAATGTGAATTTTTATGGTTGGCATTATGATGTGGCTGGGTGTCATCTTGGGAAGGTAACTGAGGGTGATTGGATTATAATTAAGGAACTTCGAAAAGGAACCCTTCGGGTAGGGGATGGCTGTGAGTTTTCCCATGTATGATATATTTGCTTGTTCATCAGGTGTCACACTGGCACACACACATACACATACATACATATATATATATATAGTTATATATTATGGGATCGGGTGCCGCATTGGTACATGTGGAGTTATGTGTGTTTGTCCTTGAAGGGACATGTCTGTGTGTCTAAGCACTGTGGTGATTTCCATGTGTGGACTGGGATGACGTGTTAGATGAAGTAGGCGGTGATTGGGAATTCGTGAAAGTTCAAATGGATCTATGCTGGTGATTAGAATTCTTTATGTTTTTTGGTTAGTTGTGGAATACTTGTTTGTATGTGGTATAAGGGGAGTGTCTAAAGTAAGTAGTGGCAGATTTAGCAGTCTAGTGTTCGAGGAATGATTAGGCAATATAGGAGTTAGGCTATGATCTGGTGTGAGTGGAGTTGGCAGCAGAAGGGATAAGGTGTGCTTAGACTTCGAGGTAATGATACTTGTACCGAGGGTGGTGCGAGTGCATTAGGGAATTGACATAATATCTAAGTTACATGTTTCCTGGTGGTTTGCATAATATTATGTGGTGGGTTTGGGTTGACTGATGATGTCTACTAGTACGTGTTGTTTGTACTGATACTACTCTTGCTATTCCACTTGACGTAGTCTGGTTGAAGGATTCAGTGATGTTTCATAGGTGGAAGCAATGATGATATCTAATAGCTTCTACTCATCTTTCCTTATGGTTGGAATTGTGTCATACTTTCTCTTGTACTGTGTATCTCCTTAGTCGCTCTTGTACCTATTTAGACTAGTTCCTTGGGAATATTTTTTATTTGTTTGTAATAGGGATGATTAAAGCACAAATCATTATCATATAACATTTGTAGAAAGAAACCCCCTAAAAATTGAAAGTCGTGTACCAAAACTCTAATTGTCTAGAATAAGGGAATGCAACCTCAAAAACCCAGAAAAACATAATTCTAAAATGTCTAAGTCCGAAGAGATGGACTAAGAAGACAAGAGGAATCCATCGCAGCCCAGAAGAAGTAGCTCACCCTTTTATTCAGATATTCCACGTCTCAGAGTTGAGATCTCAAAGTAGCCGCCTGAATATGCTCTATACTCAACAAAGAAAGAGCAAGTGCAGTAATAGTACACAACCATAGTGTACTGGTAGGATCATCGACTAGTTCCAGTTATACAAAATATGAACCAAAAACCACGACTTAGTAAAACAGATAACATATAATTATCATAATGAACATAGCCTGGACTCCCAATCCTCACCCTGAATTTATATGCATAACAAATATGAATAACCACAACACAACAAACCAACATAGTTCTCTCATGGAATCCACATACAAACTGTTAGTATACCGACGTGGTACCCGAGTGAATCATATATGGATATCCCTATACTAGGCATGTACCCAAGCCAACCGTTAGTATATACTAGGCATGGTATCTGAGCAAACCATGGGGATATCATGTACTAGTCGTGGTACCCAAGCCAATCATCAAACACACATCACAATCACAACTACAATGAATAGCAATCACTTGTACACCCAAGTAAACACATTCATTGCAAGCGATTGACAACATTTAACATTTCAAATCATACTCTTTCCTTTTCCCTAATCATATATCATACATGTAATACTAATGAAGTAGTTGACAAGCACATATAATATAAATGGGAAACAAATAACCATCACCTACCTTGAATCAGGCCTTGGAAGCTCTATTGAACATGAGCCTCTCACTTGTTATGAATTCTAGCTTGGTCTTGGTCTAAAAAAATGACAAAATAACGTAATCAATGAACAATGGCCTAACTATACCCGAATATAATAAAATCCTAACCCCAGGCCATTTCATGATCATCCCTAACCATACCAGGGTTTCCATAATTAATTAAAGTCAAACCCTCCCCTAAAGTTACCCAACAAGAATTCTAAGGCCTAAGAATCGCAATATCAAGGTAGGGGAGTGAGTAACTTATCTATCCTTGATAGATGAAATTGATGGAAATTGGTTGAAATTTACCCTAGGCCGCTCCTTCTTCTTCCCAAAATGTGTTTGTAGAAATATGAGAAGTTTATGAGAAATTTATGCATTTAATCACAACTAACCCAACTATAGCGGTCCAACCCGCTATAGTGGCTTTACCATAGTGGGACCACCCACTATACCGAGAACTAATTCAATTGCTATGGCGGAGTGACACTTGGTATAGAAGATTGCACAAGAAAAAAACTCACAATTCTCCCCAAAATTTCCCATTTTGCAACACACCTTCGAACCTTGACGTTCTAAACTAACCCGTTCACGCTAAGTTTAATATCGGGAATTCTACTTGCCCAAATTCTATTATGAAAAGCCTTACAGCTTTCTTAATGTCTTAGCTATTAGAAAAACCAACCCTAGCTTTGAAATTTCACTCAATCCTTCCTCAGATTGCCCTAGACCTCTCCTCACTTAAATTTATTCAGAAACTAACCTAGCCTGAAATTTTTAAATCACCATTTCTAAGGTTTTCTTAGCCAGTTTCTTCCACCAATGGTTTATCCATAATGGATGGAGGGATCGTTACAATACATACCAGCTTACCATTCACTCTTCTTTGAGTGATCAAACTAGAAAATCGGGCTAAGTCAAGAAGAGAGTAATACCTGAATCCTCAAACAAGTGAGGGTACTTATGCCATATGTCCCTCTTCATCCCAGGCTACCAATAAAGATGCCTCAAATCCTGATACATTTTGGTTACACCTAGATGAAACAAATATCGTGAGCCATGAGACTCTGTCAGCACTTTTCGGATCAAGTCATCAACCCGAGGAACACAAATTCCCCCACTGAAACTGAGCACTCCACCTATGTCTAGTGTAGCATCTAGAGTCTCCCAAACACCACCATGTTCCTGAGCTTTTTCAAATTCTCATCCTCAAACTGTTTAGCCTTGATTTCCTCTATAAATATGGGTTTGACCTCAATACTATCCAACACCCCAACTACATATGATCTTAGATGTTATATCTAACTGTCTTTCGGCTCAATGCGTCTTCCACCACATTGGCTTTCCCCGAATGGTACCAAATGGTCACATCATAGTCTTTTAACAATTCCATCCACCTCCTCTACCCTAGATTTAAGTCCTTCCAAGTAAACAAATGTTGTAAACTGCGATGATCTATCAACACCTCACACTTAACAATATAAAGATAGTGTCGCCAGATTTTAAGTGCAAACACTACTAATGCCAACTCTAAATCATGGATCTTCAACTTTGTTTAAGCATAAGCTATGAAAGTCTTGTCCTGCATAAACACAATACCTAAACCTGAATGTGAAGCATCACAAAACTCAATAAAGTCTTTACCTTCCACCAACAATGATATGATATAAGCCATAGTCAAAAGTATCTTGAGCTTTTGGAAGCTCTCCTCACACTGGTCAGACCATACAAAGGCCAGCTCTTTCTGAATAAGTCTAGTCAGATGTGTAGCAAAAGAATCAATGTTCTTGAAAAATCTGCGGTAGTAACTTGCAAGACCCACAAAGCTCCTAACCTCAGTCACAAAACTAGGTCGGACCCAATTCTTCACTGCCTCAATCTTTTGGGGTTCCACCATCACCTCTTTTTCCGAAACCACATGCCTCAAGAAGGCCACCAAAATTCACACTTTGAAAACTATGAATACAGTTTCTGTTTTCCTAGGATACCCAAAACAATACAAAGGTGCTCTGCATGTTCCTTCTTAATTTTGGAATAGATCAAGATATCATCTATAAACACGATCACAAAGGAATCTAGAATTGGGTTGAAGACACCATTCATCAAACTCATAAAAGTTGTCGACGCAGTAGTTTATCCAAAGGACATGACTAAAAACTCATAATTCCCATACCGAGTCCTGAAAGTTGTCTTAAGTATGTCCTCAAGCCTGATCTTTAACTGATGGTACCCTGACCTTAAATCAGTATTTAAGAACACTGAAGCACCCTGCAACTGGTAAAAAATATCATCTATGCGAGGTAAAGGATACTTATTCCGAATAGTAACCTTATTCAACTGTCACTATGCTATGCACATTCTCATACTACCATCCTTCTTCTATACAAATAAGGCCTGAGCACCCCAAGGTGATGCACTAGGATGAACAAATCCCTTATCTGGAAACTCATGAAGCTGAGTCTTGAGTTCTCTCAACTCTGTCGGAGCCATTTCGTAAAGAAGGATAGAGATTGGATGAGTGCCCAGCTCCAAATCTATGCAAAAATTAATATCCCTATATGGAGGCATACCTGGCAAATCCATAGAGAACACCTCTAGAAATTCTGAAACTATAGGAAAATTAACTCAATAGAAGGGGATTATGCGCTAACATCCCAGAGATGAGCTAAGTAGGCTAAACAACCCGTCCCCGCCATCCTTCTAGCATGAATATAGAATATGATCTTTACTGGCTTAGGCCTACTCCTTCTCACTCTAGTTAATTTCTACCAGGAATCTCTAGAGTTATTGTCTTAGAATTGCAGTTTAAAACAACATAATAAGGAGACAACCATATTTTCATACCCAAGATCACATCAAAGTCCATCATATCCAGGATGAAAAAATCTACCCAAGTCTGCAGACCCATAAAATCACAGATCAAGAATAGTACACATGGGTTACTACTGACTCTCGAACCGCGTAGAAACATGAACAATGGCATCAAGGATATCATAAATCAAATCAAGACCCAATGCAAATCTAACCGACACATATCCAATAAGTGGAACTTGGATCAAATAAGGCAAAAGACATTCGGTCACAGACAAGAATAGTATATATTATTAGTGCATCGGATGCCACAGCCTCAATCCTTCCTAGAAAGGCGTAAAATTGGACTCTATCATCATCCCGGTCAACACTCTAACTGGATACGATGCTCCTCTCACAACATTACAATTTCCTCATCCCCACGGTCTCCCTAATTATTACCTCGCCCACCCTGCAGGTGTCCTCTACCATTACCACCTCCACCTTCTAGAACTACAACCTTATTCTATTGTTGCACTATTCTACCCGTCGGGGCATGAGGGTGTTCCCTCTTAAAGTGACCCATCTCACCATAGTTGAAGCATCTTCAATCGAGTGAAGGCCTACAGCTGATGAATGAGAAGTTCCTTGACCACACTAGGCCAGTTACTATTGTGTGACCCCTGAATAACCACCCGTAGAAGCCGATAACATGGACTAAATCAGTCGAGCTAAATGCACCTGCTGACCAGAACCCTTCGAATAGGAACAACTGTAGTTGCCCATATTCTTAGACCTCTTAGCCAATTCCTTGGCATCTTAGTACTCTTAACTCCTTCAACTTCACATAGTCGGTCACCTCATTGAAAACGTTTCCTCCAGAAGTCATGTACACTGACAATACTTACATCTCAGAACTCAAGCCCTTAACAAACAGATGAATCCTCTCCCCCTGGAGCTCACAAGTTGAGTAGAGAAATGAGACAAAGCATAGAACCTAGCCTCATATGCTGCTACAAACATGTTGCCTTGTTTGATAGCCATAAACTCATCCTTCGTATTATCTCTGAGGGTGAGGGGTACATTCTTCTCCAAAAATAGAGCATGGAGTTGAGTCCAAGTCAACGGAGGCAAGGCTGACGAACGACACTTCACATAAGCCCTCCACCTCTGCTTGGCATCACCCTACAACTAGAAGGTAACAAACTCGACCCCATGGTGACGTACAATACCCAATTTGTGTAGCCTCTCATAACAATCTAGAATGAACTCAAAAGCATCCAAACCCTTAGTACCGTGGAACACTAGAGGCTTAAGTTATAGAAACTTAGTCAATAGATCATGCTTAGTTTTGGTCATAACAGGACCTAACACCGGATGGAAGAAGACCTCTGTACATAAAGTTTCATCCATTCTTAGGGGCTGTAGTAGCAATAGGATGAGTACTTGTGACCTGAGTAACTAGTACAACAGGAGTGGTTCCATTACCTACCAACCCACTCAAAAAAGCTAACACTTGCTGAACCATCTTAGAAGACATAAAGGGAAGACCTGTACCCCCAACATATGCTTCCACCTCTGGCTCAACATCCTACTCAATCTTAACCTCAACCTCTTTCTCAAAATGATCTTGGGGAGTGGGAAGAGTCGTTGCCCTTGGCCCAGCTACTTTTTGTGCTCGATCCCTGGCAGTTGCCACCTTCCCTCTTCCCCTGCCCCTACCTCTACCTCTTTTTTTGCCTCTGCCTCTAACAAACAGTTTTGCTGCTAGAACTAGTCCTCTGACTTAGTTACACCTAGTATCAACCATCTGCGGATAGAAGAGTGAAGGAAGTTAGATATCAATTTGGATCGCCAGATACCAATTGGAATCAAGTTATAGCACAAAGAAGGAAGAAAGAAGAAAAGTTTTCTAAAGTCCCGTAGCCTCCTAAAGAAAAGTACAAATGTCTTTATACCGTTCCTCAAAACTCTACTAGACCTAATTTGATACGACAAGATCAATGAACCTAGGACTCTAATATCAACTTTGTACCCACCATGAGTGGCACCCACACTAACCCCCAGTAGGAGAACCAACTAACTACTAAGCAAACAAAAATAACCAATTTTAAAATGAAAGACAATTTTTATAATTTCAAAAGCAAGTTTGCATAAAAGCACAAGTCATTATAATCAAACATTTGCGGAAGGAAACCCCCTAGAAATTGAAAGTCATGTACCCAAACTCTATCAGTCTAGAATAAGGGGATACAATTCCAAAAACCCAAGAAAACGTAAGTCTAAAATGTCTAAGTCCAAAGAGATGGACTAAGAAGACAAGAGGAATCCATGGTGGCCCAGAAGAAGTATAGAACGTCAAGGTTCAAAGGTGTGTTGCGAAATGTTTGCTTTGGGGAGGATTTATGAGTCTATGTCTTTGTGAAAGTGCTATAGTGGGTGTCACGCCACTGTAGAAGGATAAATTAATTTCCTCTATAGTGGGTGGGCCTCTATGGTGACACCGCTATAGCGGGGTTAGCCGGATTTTTGTATAGAAAAAGTTTCAAAACCTCTTATTTTCTACAACCTTGTTTTTGGAAATAAGAAGGGCGATTTAGGGTAACTTTTCTCAATTTTTCCACCAATTTCTTCAATAAAGATAAGTTAATTACTCCCCTAACTTGTATTTTGATTCTAAAGCCTTAGAATCTAGGGTGTTACTCTTGGAGAGGGTTTTGACTTAAATTTATGATGAGAAAAAGTCCTGTTGGATAGAATGATCATGGGAATGGCCTGGGTCTAGGATTTGGTTATGATACAGATATTGTTAGGCCATTATTCATTTATTTCCATGTTTATATATTATTTTAGACCAAGAACAAGCCGGAATCCATAACAAGAAGAAAGTTCAAGGTCTTTAGAGATTCCAAGGCTTGATTCGAGGTAGACGATGGTTGTATATTTTTTCTATTTATGTTATATGTGCTTGTTAATTGCATTGCTAATAATAGGAAAATCGGAAAGATATGATGTGAAATGAAAGATGTTGTCAGTCGCATGCAATGAATGTGTTACATAAATGTACAAGTGTGATTGTGCTTTATTGTGGTAGTGATTGCATTATATGTTGATGATTGGAATAAGGTGTCATGCCGGTACATACTATTGTTAGAACGGATACCACACCGGTACACTAACATCTGGAACGGGTGCCATGCCGGTATAAGGGAACCAAGTACCATGCCGGTACACTAGCTATGGGATCAGGTACCACACCGATACACTAATAATTCACATGTGCAATTTCCATGAGAGAACCGAACTGGCTTGTTGTGATGCAATGGTTCATCTTTTCATGCATATTAATTCAGGTAAGGACTGAGAGTCCAGCTATGTTGTACTTATGTTTATAATTGTATATTATCTGCTTGCTATGTTATGGTTGCCTGTTCATATTTTATTTATTGAAACTAGCCGATAATCCTATCACTACACTATGATTGTGTACTGATACTGCACTTACTCTTTCTTTGTTAAGTACAAAGTGTATTCAGACGGCTGCTTTGAGACCTCAGTTGTGAGACTCACGGCATCTGAATCCAAGCGTGAGCTACTTCTTCTGGGCTGCCACGAATTCTTCCCTATCTCGATGTCCATCTTTTCGGGCACAAATATTTTAGAATTTATATTTATGTTTTCTTGTTGGGGTTGCATCCCCTTATCCTAGGCTTGTTAGATGTTTTGGTACTATGACTTTCAGTTTCTATTGAGTTAATTTCACAATTGATTTTGCTAATTGATTGAATTTATGGGAACTCAATCCTTAAATTATTTTAAATTGTTTTCTTAGTATTTCATAGCATGACTTTACTTCTTAAAATGATTTGATTTGATGGGTTAATTTAGGTTGGTAATTGGTTCTCCTGTTGGAGGATTAGTGTGTGTGCCACTCATGTAGATTAGGATCGTGACAACTATGAGAGTATGCAATGAAGAAACAAGAGAGTGGTGCTATAAGTGATGAAGAGAAGGCATGGAAGGTGTATAAGAGTAAAGGATGTGAACCTAAGAAATAGTGACTTGTTGTTCTGTAAAGGATGTGAACCTAAGAAATAGTGACTTGTTGTTCTTGTATCTTGGAAGTACTAGAAAAATTATATTTTGCAGCACATGTAAAAAGTGATTGTTCATATTTTTATTAGTTTTGTTAAGAATATGATGTGGTGCTTTTAACGAACATTTGTGTTGAACAGATTACTATATTTTGTAATAAATATGACATGGTGTCTTTAACGAACATTTGTGGTGAACAAATTACTATAAGAGAAAAGGATGTGCTTTTAATTGAACAAATTACTATAAGAGAAAAGGATGTGCTTTTAATTGAACAAATTACTATATTTTGTTTTTCATGTATATGCATCTTTAATATGATTGCAATACAGGTGATGTGTAATACGTATTCATAGCATCAATTTTCTTTCTAATATAATTGTAACATAGAGGATCTGTAATACATATTTATAGTGTCCATTCTCTTTGTAATGTGATTGTAATACAAGAGATATGTCATACATATTCATAGCATCAATTTTTTTAACATGATTGTAATACATGTGATGTGTAATACGTATTAACATTAACCCCTTTTTAACTTGATTGTAATACAGGTGATGTGTAATATGTATTCATAATATCAATTCACTTTCTAATCTGATTGTAATACATAGAATTTGTAATACATATTCATAGAATTAATTTTTTTAACATGATTGTAATACATGTGATGTGTAATATGTATTCATAGCATCGTAATACAAGTAATGTGTAATACATATTCATAGTATCTATTCTCTTTCTAATATAATTGTAATACAGGAGATATGTATTACATATACATAATATCAATGCCCTTTGTAATGTAAATGTAATACAAGAGATCTATAAGACATATTCATAGCATCAATCTTCTTTTAACATGATTGTACTACAAATGATGTGTAATACGTATTCATAGTATCAATTCCGTTTGAAATGAGATTGTAATATAAGTGATGTCCCTTTGTAAAGTAATTGTAATACAGATACGTATTCATAACATCAATTTTTTAACATGATTGTAATACATGTGATGTGTAATATGTATTCATAGTATCAATTCCGTTTGAAATGTGATTATAATACAAGTGATGTAATATATATATATATATATATAAAAGGATCTTTAACCCGGTGACGAGGCACTCTCCTAGGGTGAGAAAATGGATTTGCCTCTTTCATTTAGTGTTCATTGTCGAATCGGACGCTTAACCCCCGCCCCCAACTACGGGGGAAGGATTCTATTTATCTTATTTTTTATATATTATTCAATTAAATAGGTACCCTTTCGGTCAAATAAAAATTCAAAATGTGCTTTGATTCAAGATGCTTCAACGGGCAACAAAAACTCAAAAGACACTTCGGTCAAAAATAACTCAACAGACACTTCCTTTGTCTATATAATTAGTTACTAGTTTTGACTCACGTGCATTGCACGTGAATATCAAATCATGTATCACACTATTTTTAAAAATAATGTGAATATTATTATAAGTTCCTATGAATAGTTGATGTAAACTTTCTTGCGATTATTACTGAAAGTTAGTCACTCTTAAAATCTCTTAGTTACAGCTCTTAAATATATTTTCTCCTCCCTTCCCCATAGTGCATTACTTAATTATTATTGTATTGTTGGAGTTCTTACTTTTTGTATAATATAATATAATTACATATTAATATAAAATATAGAAGATACACTAAATTGGATGTTTTTAGTTGGAGTATTAGATTAATTTAACATTCATGTTAGGTAGTGTTCTAATTTCACTAAACTTTGAGATTGTCAAATGTCTGTAAATCAAACTTGAGTTTTTAAGAAGAGAAGAATAGAAAACTTTTAAAAAATGTAGTTTAAAAATGTGAATGAACCCCTCCATTTATAGTTAAAAAAAGTGTAGTATGAGCATATGCATATTGTTTCTTATCATAAAAGTCACAACCGCTCCGAAAGGTCAATCCTCATCGAAAAAGTCACAACTCTTTGAAAATATTGTAACCATTCAACGTGAAGTGGTGTCTTCTTTTATCAGTAATAATATCAGGAAATTTTGATGCAAACTCAATAGACCTTTGAATAGGCGTTATCTTGCCTTGACAAATAAGATGTCCCAAAAATCTAACTTCCGTTTGGAATAAACTCATTTTTGGTTTTGTATAACTAAATCATTTTGTATAACAATCCTCTTGAAAATCTCCAGATGCTTAATATGCATTTCAAATGTTTTAGAATATACTAGAATATCATCAATATAAACAATAATGAATTCTAAATATGGGTTGAAAATATCATTCATGATTTTCTGAAATTCAGAAGGGGCATTTTTCAAACCAAAAGGCATGACGTTTCATTCATATTGCCCAAAAGGAACATTAAAAGCCGTTCTATAAGAATGTTCTCTAAATATTTGAATCTGACAATATCCTGATTTTAAATCAAATTTTGAAAATATATTGGCATCATATAATCTGGATAATAAATCTTTTTTATTAGGGATAGGATATCTTATCCACTTCAAAAATTTATTTAAAGGCTTATAATTTATTACCAATCTGGGGACACCCCACTCCTTTTCTGCAGCATTGTTAACATAAAAAGTTGTGCACGACCAAGGAGATTTAGAAGGTTTAATTAACCCTTTTTGCAACAAATTATCAATTTTCTTTTTGCTGAAATCTACCAGTTCAGAATTCATCTGGCAGGGCCAAGATTTAGTAAGGATATCATCTTCAGAAAAATTACCTTCATACGGAAGAGTGACAATATGCTTTTTTCTATTCCAAAAAGCACTAAGATGATCAGCACAAATATCAATAGCAATTTGTTCAGAAATTAATTTAATTTTTTCCTGAACTTTAGTAGATTAAAGAGTATCAAGAATATTCGTGCTAAAACACTCTAGTTGTAGCGAATCAACATGCTTTTGCTTCATATCAATTAAAGCACTTATTTCTCTTGATACAGGATCAGTAACAAAAGTATAACTTATTTTTCTATCGTTATATCCTGCAGAAAATCCTTTAGCATCGATGTGAGTAAAGGGATAAATAGCATTAATGAAAGGGGTTCCAAGTATAATTAGAGGGTATAACTAATTTTTCACCAAGAAAAAAAAATGCGGGATGCAAATTTTATTTTGGCAAATACGCGTATTAGGCAATTTATACTTTATATCTAAAGCATGTGCGGAGGCAGATTTAACCACATGCGTAGTTTTTTGAAAATATTTTGTGGGAACCAGTCCCTCTTGAATGCAGCTAACATCAACTCCACTGTCAATCATAGCAATATCAGTTATTGAGAAACTGTTATCAATCAAAATAGTGCATTTAACATACCATTTGTGAGCAGTTATAATCTGCATCATTCCAAGAAACAAATCAGTTTTAGGATTAAAATTATCACAATCTTTTGATTCAAAATCTGGTGGTTCCTTTTCAAGGACAACACATTTTCCTTTGTCATTAGATGACTCTGTTGGAATTATTTTTCTCGACCTGAGTTATCCTATGATCGCAAATCATTTGATTTTGTTTAATGGATTTAATCTCCCTTTTTAAATTCTCAATTTCATATTTTAAATCATCGAAAGAGGAATCTCTCAACAGAGTATATTTATTATTAAAACGGTTATTAACCTCCATAAGAGAATAAGGAGCCTGATATTCAAAACTTTTTTGGTTTTTCAAAAGGTTTTGAAGAGCTTGATCCAGAATTATCAGCTAGATTAATGATTTTTTTCACGAAGCTTATTATCAGTTACTTCTTTTAAAAGTTCTATCACATTGTCAGATGTAATAGTTTGAACATTCAAATCTTGAAATTGAGATTGTAATTTATAAATTCATCATTTTTACAAACACAAGTATCACCTTTGCAAGTTTTTCAAGTATCATCACAAACCTTTTCTTCATCAGAAAAATCGAGTAAATCAACTTCGGCTTCCGATTCAGAAGATGAATCATAATCGGATTTAGAACCAGAAGTGTATAACAATCCATAGATCTTGTTATGAAGATCTTCTTGCTATAAAGCTTTTAGCTTTTCAAGTTTACAGTTTGGCGCTATATGACCAAATTTTTCATATCTATAACACTTGATATCCGCAAGGTCATTTTTAGATCTGTTTTTAGCAAATCTCTTGGACTTACAGTAGCTTTTCCTAGCTTCCCGTTCTTCTTTAGATCTTTTTCGAGATCTCTTCCACTTATAAGGACTATCAGATGATGGATATTTATGATACTTATCCTTTTTCTTTTTGCTATTAGCAGAGACTTCAGGTAAAACTGAGTACAAAAGTCTCTCAATTGATTTTACTCCTTAAGCTTGTTTATCTTCAGCTGTCTTGACAATATTAGTTCGCTACACAAGTTCAATCCTTCTTGTTTGCAAACGCCTATCAGTTTCCCATAAGTATAATCTCAATAAGGGATTTCTCCAAAATTTCCTCTCAGGGTTTTCCTAATCCTTTCATCAAATAACAATGGTAGGCCTTCTATGAATTTTGCCTTCCAGTGTTCTAACTTATTTTCGGACAATTCCATAACCCGACTCATAAACGTGTCTTTATACCACCTAAATTCACTCAAGGTCCTGCATCTAAGACCATTTAGTGACGTACGGACATATTCGTACTGGTTGGTGAATCTACCATTAAAATGTTCTAAAATAGTAAGAACAAGGGTGTATACCGCATCTTCTCTGTTTGCAACTAGAGCCATGCCAAGGTTAGCAACACCTTTTTCTGGTGCCCTGGCGTTTATAACCATTGCCTTTTCCTCCATAGACAAGTAATTGTCCCACCAGCCTCGGAGTTGACCAGTAAAATCTGCAACAATCATTTTACAAATATTCCTATCTGTATTTTGCACACTTCTACAGATAGTAGCATACATAAGCATGCGATGAACCAGGATAGTAAGTTGTCTATCCGTTAAGCCATAAAGATTTCATTCATAAATCTCAGACCCGCTGTATGACGTATTAGTCTGATTCCAATCTCGTTCTTCGATTAAAACATCTTGAAGAGTGGGTCGAGGATAGTAATAAGTTTGCATGCTAGGTTTATTAGCATACCTACTATTTCCTTTAAAAACCCTTTGAGTTTATTAAACTCTGATGAAATTTCATTTTTGTGATCAAAAGTAGTTTCAATTTTTTCAGCGAAATCTTCAGAAAGATTTATTGATTTTAAACTTAATCCTGAAAACTTTTGGTTTAGTTTCGAAAACTTTTTATCAAGAAGTTCTTCCAAATCATTTAAAGATTTAAATTTCAAACCTTGAATCTCAGGAGAACGTTGAATATGAGCAAGGGCAGTCGGAGCATCTGATTTACTTCCTGAAGTAGAGGCAACATCAGACACCTTTTTGTCGATACTCATTTCTTTTATGAAAGAGGTTAATTCATCGAGCTTTTTATCAAGTAAACTGATATGTTCACCCAAAACTTTAACATAAAGACTCAAATAATTATTTTGAGATAGTTTATTTATTTCAGCTATGCTGACAACTGCGACATCGTTTTCAATAAATTTTTGAAACGCCTCAAAAGTAATACATGTATTATTAGGTAAAATAAAAGATGATTGAGGAGGGTAAATGGCTTTATTAATATTTGCATTCTCATCTTTATAAGATCTTTCCAAAACATTAACTGGTTATAAACCACGGAACAAAGTACATAATTTGATTATGTAATGCACAAGTTTCATAAAACTCTTCAGAAATATTATGTAAATCTTCTTTACTATAAGTATTAAATAACCAAGTTTTAAATCGGTTCCATTTTTTATCAAAAATTTTTTTTTGAATAAATCTTCTTGCCTGTGAACCAGGACTAAAATCAATTTTGTGAGGAATCATTAAGTACTATTGGGGTCAAAATCCATCTCGGATTCAGTAGGAATCTCCTCTTTGTCTGTAATCGGAACATCTGCCTTGATCACCTGCACTATGTTAGTCTGGGGGTCTACTTTAATCTTTTCGACCTGTTTGACCGTAGATATAGTATGTAAAGAGGCAGCACGATTTCTAGCTGGTTTATAAACCGGCTCTATTGGAGAAATATAATGCATAACAGGCATAAGTCTATCAGAAAATGAATGTATATTATAAATAGTTGGTTTATCTTTAAATTGAATACAAACTCTCCCATCGGGATTTTGAGTAACCTGCAAAAAATCAGTATTAGTAACTGCATCAGTCAATTGACTAGGGGATATAACTGAATTTAAGATCCAAGTAGTTTGAAAGTCTATTTCTTCCCATCTGATATTTCTTCTAGTAGTGACTTTTAACCTTGCAAAATTCGTCTCTACCAGAATTGTCTGATTAGAGGTGTCGTATAACTTAGTAGAGAGCAATTTATAATACACTCTATATGATAAAAAAAAAATAATCTCAGAACCAGGCGCATAATTATAACCATGCGTCTTAACATTTAATGTTAAAGCATCAAGAATATTAGCATCAGAAAGAGATAATTGCAAATTGGGCTGAGTATTGAAATATAATGGCCCGTAAGCTACAGTTGATTCTATCGAACTCATCAGAGACTTTCTGAAATCTAAATTTCTAGCATCTCGGAGAGCTGCTAAAAAGGTCTCAGGTAACCCTTTAAGAGTTAAAGGTTTAAAAGCAATTTGCGCCATGCCAATATGCATAAAATTATAACGATCTTTATATAAGTTAATATCATGCTTATTCAATAATTGAACAGTCTGTTCTGACGAATTTAACGGCAAAGATTGCTCAGTTCTTTTTATCATTTGTTTCGTAGAAAGTTTATCAAACCATCCGAACTCATAAATAGTTTTTATGGAGACTTTAGGAATAGTCCATTTGTTTAACAAATCAAGGTTAAGAGGTATATCTACCTCTTCCAATTTGGTACTCTTAGTACTGATATCAGTACTCTTTGTACTCGAATCTGCTAATTCCATGATTAAAAGATCATGTCTATGTCAAATACTTCAGATCTATTACATATTTACCATGAAAGCTCCTAGGCTCTATATATAGAGGAGTTCATTCTCCACTTGGGGCAAGCTTTTCTTAGGTATTCTCTCTCTTGTAAAGAACCTCTCTCTTGTATATCGTTTGAAGTAAATAATATCTTTCAACTTTAAAAGCATCTGGCCTTGCATCCAGGCTCAAGGTATTATTTATTTTATTTTACTTTGTTTATTTTAATTTCTCCTAGGCCGTGACTATGTCCGGCTAAAGAGTTCATATCTATGTCAGATATCTAACTTCTCTTATATATCTACTATGAAAGAAATCTAGACTCAATCTAAGTATGAAGAAATTTTCTATCCAGTTTTCTTGACTTGGTTTTGAGATGGTGGTACAGTCAGATCTTAGTACTACTCTTGTTGGCTTTGCCTTTGTGGTTCCGTCTAGCCAGCCGGTTGATTTTAAGCCCGTTAAAGATAGAGAAAAAGGGCGATCTTTTCCCGGTTAGAACCGCTAGACACATTGGCTCAACTTGAGTATGTATTATGAACTTGACAGGCCCCTTGCTCGGGTAAAAGGGTATTTGACCCGTTCCATACAGTCATCAAAACTAGAAGAAAATTCTCTTGTATTTCGGTTGTATGTCCCTTGTACGGGTACTTCGATTGCTAGATTTAAGTCGTTATGGCGGACTACCGCCCGACTACATAGATCTTGTCTATCTGGTATCAGAGCCAATTTAGTATAATATAATATACTATATTATATTATATTATAATATAGAAGATATACTAAATTGGGTGTTTTAAGAAGAAGAACAAAAATGAAAAACTTTTAAGAATTGTAGTTTAAAAATTTGAGGAAGCCCTTCTTTTTAAAGCCAACAAAGGGTAGTGTATAAAAAACTGTTTATTGTGCCTTATCAAAAAAAAGTCACAACTCTTTAGAAAACTCACAACCCATCAAAAAGGTCACAACTCATCGGAAAAGTCATAACTCTTTGGAAAAGTCGCAACCCTTCAGAAAAGTCATAACTCTTCGGAAAAGTCACAACCCTATAGAAAAGTCACAATCCTTCGAAAATGTCACAATTCATCGGAAAAGTTATAACTCTTTGGAAATGTCACAACCCTTTAATGTGAAAAGGTGTCTCCTTTTCATATAATATAATATAAATAAATATAATACAATATAAAATATAGAAGATATACTAAATTTGGTGTTTTAAGTTGGGGGAATTATAATTATTTAACATTTAAGTTAGATAGTTCATTCTCTTAAGGTAGTATAGATAAAAAAAAAGAAGATAGATATAGATTTGTCTAATTTTAATTTGATATGAAATTTTTAAAAATAAAGAAGACTTTTAATTTAAGGATCATATGTAGAATATATAAAAGTGTCTTTTAAGTTTGTGGTCTTAAAGATGCGCCCCCACCCCCCAAAAAAA